>CM053329.1:6250000-7500000 GCA_028583605.1 Dastarcus helophoroides
TTTCAAATTATAAGTAAAACCCCTTTTCAGTCTGCCACTGGCGGTCATGCGGCTTTGTATGACATATCTAAATTAAACTCTATGTCACCTTGGATGCGGCGTTGCCAAAATTTTTAAATAGTTTCGTTAGACTGTTAGACATGATAAATAAGATTAAAATCATTATTCTATGTAATGCGAATTATACGGATCTATAATAATTATAATAGATAAAAAATTTTTATGTTTGATGTAGTAGGAACAAAATTCGGGTGGCGGACTGCAGAATGAACTAATGAGTGTTTAAGTAAAAAAGTCATCCAGTGTGCTTTGATGCTCTGATTCTTTGTTAGAAGAGGTTATAGCGAACAAAAGCAAGAGCAAGTAACGAAAAAGAAAAAGGCGCGAGATTTCTAATTACATATTGTTAGCTATGAAATAAATAGTAGTTCAATGGTCATCTGTCATTGTTAACTGTTAATAGTGTCAATTTTTGGGGTTTTATTTATCATGCTCTGCTTTTCATTATGGAGATTTGATACCCGCTTTTGCAACGAATACCATGGGCAACGAGTACGGTGGTCAAAAAGTTCTGCCGTTGTTTGTTCTTTCTTTACGATGGTTTTCATTTTGAAAGAGAAAATGTTTGTAGCAGTGGTTATTATGAAACGAGCCCGAACTGATCAAAAGGTGAATGGTGATGAAGAGTGGGTTTATTTCGCGTGGAATTGCATGGAGGACTTGGGAAATAAATCCCATATTTTTTTTGTAGATTTCATGCATTATTTGAAAACTGTGAATAGAGACAAAAAAAGTTGCCATAGTGGGGCACAGAGAAAACTACTGCACAAGCTCGCTTGAGCATGAAATACTTGCAGAGTGATTTTATTAATTTTGGTGGAGATTTCCTGCACTTTATGAAAACTGAGAGTGTGCTGCAGAAATCAGGCAGTGGAGCACAAGGAAAACGCACTAACAATGCTGTTACAGGGGCTGAAGCAATTAATAATGGAAAATTCACCGGAAAAATCACATTTATATGATAAGTTAAGCAGCAACTTAGCTTTTTAGTTGCATCTACTTGTACATCCCTGAACGCAATTAAAAGGTCATCTTTTCAGTTGAACACGGGTTTGAATCAATAGGATACATAGTTTACAAAAGATAAAATAAAAAGCATTATATCAAGAAAAAAAAGGCAGATATACATGAAAGCCTAATAGGACCAATAATTATTTAATGTTAATACATAAATCATAAAATAAAAATAATTTTTAATATATTTTTAAACTAGGTATTGTAAATCTGCAAAGATGTCACACTGAAATTCTTCAGTAATTTACCAACTTCGGAATAATGAAATTAGAGAAGGAACAAGTTGTGCAACTTTGCACTACAGACCAGAAACAATGATGCTTTTAAGGAACTATTTTGTTTACTAACATAACTGTAGCGAGGCAGGTGCAAATGCACAGGGTGCAAGACAAGTATAGTGTTAATGATGATGATGAACTTTTTCCAATGGTCAAAATGAAGTTCAGGTGGTACGTACAACATTTTTCCTTTTTATGAGACTTAAATTTAATACTTTTTACAAGGCCCATTCAAAGCCAGGCACGATACTACTGACTAATAAGTAGAAATACTGAAATTGCTGGCTACACTAAAAAGTTAAAATTTTAAAACACCACATTTACAACAAAGCATTAAAGAAGGATTTATGGAAATCAGCAACAATTAAAATTGACTGAATGAAATGTCAACATTTCAAGCATTTTTTATGTTTATAAATGTTTACTTTTTCCTTTCATTCATTTTTTATACTACGTTTTACTCTATGATTTAATGTAACTAACATGTGAAAAGCAGCTTTAAAATAAAACAGAAAACAGATGCAGTTCTTTCTCATGTCCTTTGTCATATTTATTTATATATTATTTTATTTTTTTTATAATTATAATGCAAAAAAAGAGCTTGAAATAAAACAAACATGTAATTTATCTGTAAACTGTACATTATGAGGAAAATTTTTAAAAAGCGACAAATTTGAAAAAAAAAATTGAAGGCAAAATGTTATAACACTAAAGATATGAAAAATTTTAAGTTTTTATACAAAAATTGGAAACGTCAAAACTTTAAAAAGGGTCCATATTTTAACAAAGAAATAAGGAAATTTCAAAAACTTAAAAATTCGGAATTTTTAAAAAGTTGAAATTTTGCAAAATATTCGGAATTTAAAAATACAAACATTTCAAGAAATATTTAGATTTGATAAATAAACTAAATTTTCAAAAAAAAAACGTTTTAAAGTTGCACTAATTAAAAAATAAATTAATCGAAATTTTAAAAAACTCGATATTTTCAAAAAAGTCGAAATTTTGAAAATAAATTGGAGTATAAAGAAATACCTGGAAATCAAAACTTAAAAAGTCAAAATTTCAAAAAATATTCAAATATGTATAAAAAAATTGTAATTCAAAAAGTAAATTTTTAAAAAATTTAAAAAAAATCTAAATTATTGAAGTTTTACTAGTTTTCCCAAAGAATTTAACATTTCCAAAAAAACATCGAAATGTTCACAAGAACAATCGCAATCTTTAAAATCGTACTAATTTTCGAAATAAAAACTAAAAGTTTTATAAAACTCTGGAAATTTTCAAGCAAGACGAAATTTGGAAGAACTAGTAAATTTTTTAGAAATAGGAAATTTTTAAAAAGCATAAACTTACACCAAAGTCAAAATTTTGATAAAAATGTCGAAATTTTGAAATAAATCGGAATCTTTGTCAAAATTCAAAAAACCCATTTTGGAAATCAAAAAATTAAAATTTTGCATGAGGCTCACATTTTAAAAAATATTTGAAATTTTAAAAAATGTGGAAATTATGAAGCATAGGCGAAATGTTTAAAAAACATGAAAATTTCCAAAAAATTTCGAAGTTCTTAGCCTAAAATTAAAAAAAAATTGACTTTAAAAAGTAAAAATTTCCAAAAATTTCGAAATGATCAAACAAATCGATCAAAGATTTAAATTTTGGAAAGTGGAAATTTTCAACGAAGGTTTAAATTTTGAAATACAGCCGAGATTTGGAATAAATAGTAACCTTCTACAAAAAAAGATACTTTCGACAAATGTTGAAAATAAAAAAAACAAAATTTTGAAAACCCTTAAAGATTTTTAAAAGAAGTCGAAATGAGAGGTGATTGATTTGTTGGATCTGTCAAACTTCCATTTTTGAGGAATTTTACATCAAAATATGGAAAAAATTTAAAATATCTAGAAAAGATAGAAATTCAAAGTTTAAACATTTGGGAAAGAAATTGAAGTTACAGCTTTCTGAAAATTAATTTTATTCTAGCAAGAGTGCATATTATACTAACTTGAACTATCGAACTT
Organism: Dastarcus helophoroides; assembly: GCA_028583605.1. Classification (NCBI taxonomy): domain Eukaryota; kingdom Metazoa; phylum Arthropoda; class Insecta; order Coleoptera; family Bothrideridae; genus Dastarcus; species Dastarcus helophoroides. Next base: position 6,253,377 of record CM053329.1, read on the forward strand.
GCTGACCTGTTCAGATAAAAAAAAGAAAATTTGAAAAATTTATTTCACCAGTTTTATTGAATGTAAATTTGACAGCCTTAAAATTTAACTGCTTGCGTTTTAGGGACGCAATACAACACTAGTAGCCCCTGTTACTCCTAGAAGACGCTCGCTGTACCCTACTGCTTTGGTAAATCCAGGAAAGAATTCTTATTTATTTTTTTACATTAACTATTATATTAATGTTGAATATTATATTAAATACTCTGCATTTATACACAGGGTTTTGTTGGGACAATCGCAGTTGAAACAGTTCCGTCCCTCGTCTTGGTGTACTTGCGTTGTCGCAATTTTCTAACGAATCGTCATGTCATCCCTACATACTCAGCAGAGTTGGTGATCTAAAAAAACTGAATTTGATGTCTTCGATTGTATTTTATGCTTCAAGAATATTGCCCTTAGGCAATAACTCGAAATTTCTACTTTTTTTAATGAGATTTTTCCTTTATCTGCTTCTTCTAAATTGGGCATTCTCGCAATTTCTCATTCTTGATTTTTTCTTTTGCCTTAGAGGTTTTGACTGTTTCAAAGTAATGCTAGTAGCAATAAATATTTTGGTATTTTTCCCCAAATGTTAACCCTGAAATTTCAAGTTTTTCCTAATAATTTTTAGTTAACACTTCCAATATATTTGCTTTTGTATCTGAAACTTAGCATTTCATTTTCTTTTCAAAATTTTAAGTTTAATTTTGAAAATGTTCTGTACCTTGGGACATTTTTTTCGAAATTATAATTTTTTTTCCCTAAAATGCTTTCCAAAGTTTCGTTTGGCGGAGAGGAAGGGGGGGGGGGGATTTTATATTGAAATACTGATTTCTCACCATACTAATGCTGGATTAAAAATTCAGTTTCCCCGAATAATACTGCCTTTGGACTCTACTTTAGAATTGTTGGCATTGATAGTTTGAAGCTCCAACTGGATTTTCAATAGAATGAGCTGGAGTGAAAAATTTTCTCTAATGTATGTTAGTGGCATGGAATAGGTATAACTTTATTGAAGCAAATTGAATTTATCTTCTAAATAATTATTTTGTGAAAATTATTTCTATAAAATCTGAAGGATATAATATAGTATTACAGAAGCTCAGAACGCCCTGTACAATTTTCACAAAAAAAATAGATATGTATATAACTGAAGAAAGAAACTTTGTTTTTCTCTACACACAGAGCAATTAAAAAATAAAATAAAAATGTTTTTTGGTGTTTTACCCGGACAACTTAGCATTTTTAACTTTTTTAAGACCCAAGTTATTATTTATAATTATTATTTATAATTATTTATAATTATTTCAAAATTTTCAGAGAGCTTATGAAATAATGAATTTTCAGTTTTAGGTCCAGGTAATCCATCATTCTGGAAAGAAACCTAACAAAGTCAAAATCAGTACAGGAGTTTATAATTAATTTTGGGTAGCTTATTTACCAGAGATGATACAAATGATGAGGGATTGTAGGAAGAGAAATAAAAGTCTATGAAAACAATGTCAGATAACTCGTATGATGTAAGAAAATTAAAACGTCTAGAATCTTGCTGGACGTTGTTTAAAAAATTACATTTAGAACGCGTTTAAGGCAATCAGCCCCAAGTTTGTGATCTACATGTCGGTGACCTTTAAGAACTAAAAATGTCTGGGGTTAATGAACTTTAAAAATCTGGTCACCTTTCTCGCTCTTTTAAAATGACCATTAAGGGTTAAGTCCTAATAAGGCAATAGACACACATTTATTAAATTATGTAGTATTTTACAGTAGCCCCTGATTTAACGATGATATTAATACCTCAATTTATATCAGGGTAATTGCCTCAATGCCAATTTCAAATGTCTATGACCTCCAGGCAGACAATCGTTACCATAATTGCTGATAATTAGACTAAACACTAAATTGCAACATTTATATCTTTTGTCTATATAATTTAATTTGTAATTTTATCTGACAGGCTGGCAATTACTTAAATTAAAAGCTAAATTACTACATTCACCACATTTGTCCATAGAATTTTATTTATAATTTGTAAATATTGGCTTCCGTAATAAGTAATGTCCGTTTTGTTTAATTTAAAAGAATATGAGCACCATTTTCAAAACGACACATGTCATTCGAAAGAGTACTTATTTTTCTATTAAACTGTAATTTTAGTTGCTTCGTAAATTTAATTTTTGTGCATTTTTATTCATTTGCAATAGAACGTCAAGTTGATACGATTGATCATTTTCCACACTTGTTACATTTTGTTTAATTAACACAAGGGAAACCGTAAAACCACTCAATCTGCTCGGGAAATGTTTGTCATGTTGGTCGGGTGCATTTTTTAAGTCAAAATCAGGCATATTTCTTCAGACGTGATATCAAGGAACATGTTGGGCGCTGGCAAGTCATAAATAACAATGAAAAATACAGGATGGACCTATAAGTAATGGTACTAGGAGCAAAGGTGGATTTTACGAATAAAAATAGTGTGATTTAGCTACAGTTATCTTATACCAAAAGTTGATATTAACAGAGATACAGGGTAAGTTGTAAGCTTAAAAAAAGGTAATTATAAGGCAGCTTTGAAAGTTATTTATGTCAAAAATTACTTTGTTGATAATATTATTACCTAAAATTTGGAAATGTCAATAAGGAAAATCCAAAAAATAAACACGTAATTTATTTTCTAACATAGAAATGTGAGATATGACACCCGAGTCCGCACAAGAAAATTTTAATAGTCTGGGTGGTCAAAGCAGATATTTGCAGATGAATTTCAATAAAATTCAGCCAAATTTTTAATTGTCTACAATCCTTTTACATAAAAAAAGTCATTTACCACATATTTATTTTTGAAAATAAATTTTGTTTTGGTATTTTATTTAAATTTGCTTAAGAAATTTAAAAAATATGTTTAACAATAATGTCAGTAGAGTAATATTTGATATAAACTATTTTAGAGTCACTTTTATTACTTTTATTTTGAAACATACGGAGAAAAATTCACATTTACATAACGTAAATGTGAATAAACGTACTGCAAATTTTGAAGGCATATATCTTGAAAACGGTTGCTTTTATCAACATTTAGAAAGTATACCTTTTTTAAGTAAAAAATATAGGTAAATAAAATTATCTATTTAAAATAAGTCTACATAAAGGCACAAAAAAATGTATGATGCTTTAGAATAATACAAGGTAGCGCAGGGGGCGCTCGCTATGAGTTACTTTCAATCTGTTAGCAAATTAGACTTTCTTGACCAAAAAAACTACCGTATGCCAAATTTCTTGTCTATAGCGAAATGTGTTCATCAGTTAGGCAAAAAAATCACAATTTTTATTTCAACTTTGACACCCTGTATCTCTGTTAATATCAACTTTTGGTATAAGGTAAATGTGGTTAAATCACGTTATTTTTATACGAAAAATCTGCTCTTGCTCTATGTATCATTACTTGTGGCCACCCTGTATATCACTAATAAGCTTATTTATAATTTTGTATAATTAAAAATGGAATATCCTAAAAACATTAATATACAAATCTTTTCCCCCTAACTACTACAGCAACTAAAGTTGCCCTAACGCGTTTCGATAGCCAAGATATCATCTTCAGAGAGATACTAATAACTAATAGCTTCCTCGGGCAGGTCCACAAATAAAGTGGTATGTGCAGGAGCGCCGGACTGATTTTCTGGGGTATTTTTCCTGCTGAATACGAATCTTAAATCAAAATTGGGGCCCAGTAAGTAAATAATCGCGGAAAATCCAAAAAACCGATAAGTCACGATGCTCTTATCGAGTTTTTTTGGGTTTTCTCGATTATCTGCTCATTAAGATCCAATTTTAACTTTAAATTCATATTCAGCGGAAAAAAATACCTTAGAAAATCATAGTCCGGCCCCCGGCACACACCATTTTTTTTGTGGGCCTAAGTTATTAGAAAAAGCACTTTTAAATCCATCTTCTCTAATCATCATCAGTTTAATTAATGTATGTACATGTCTGGGATTATTTAAACATTATATTAATGGCGTTTTTCAATTTTAACAATCATTTAAAATACAGGGTTATTGATCATATATATTCTCGCTTATTTATAAAGATACGAAAAAAATATAACAAATCAAATTAGTGTAGATCTTAAAATATTTTTATTACAAGCTGTTAAAGAAGCAATAGCATACCATACTTACGATATAACCAACAAATGTCAGTTTTTTTTAAATGAAACACCCTGTATATTTAGACATATTTAAGTAGCCCCCTTTTTTTATTTCAATGATGTATAATAAGTTATGTATTTATTTCACATATTTTGGCAGAAATGACGTATTTTTAGCAAAATAACCCTTTCGTTAAGCTGCATGTAACAAGAATGTAAACACAGCTTTCAACAGCTTTAAAAAAATGAGATAAATTATATGCTTGCACTAAAGTAAAGATCATTTTGAGCAATTTTCTAACTTCAAAAAATTATTTTCTAGCTAAAAATATCTCGTTTCTGCAAAACGGCTTAAATACATGCATAACTAGTATATATCATTAAAATCAGAAAAAATAGGGCTATCAGAACATGTAAAAATTTACAGGGTGTTCTATTTAAAAAAAAAACTGGTGTTAGGTTATTTAATTGTTTTTCTAATTGCATGCAATAAACATATTTTAAAATCCATATCAACTTAATTTCCATTTTTTTCGTATCTTTAAAAATAAGCGAGATATGCTATGGGTTAATATATGAATAATAACCCTGTACATTTTTATGTTTTATATTTTGAATAATTGGCGCACTTAAACTATTTGTTCAATTCAAAGCTATTTAGAGCCACGCAGTACCACCGCAGGTTGCAGTGCCATAGGTGCTCGACACTAAACAAGATTAAATTAAATGTTCTGCAATGAGACCGGTCTATTTTTGTTGGTTGTAAATAGTTTTAATTGTAGCACGTACGATTGTTTCATTGCAGAACATTTAATTGACATTATTTATTTTAATTTCGGTGGAACGGACTGATCCTTGGTTATCCTCAAAAACTAAAAGATAAATCTTGTCCCCTGAAACCAAGAAAGATTTAAAAACACAACAGAAGTTGCTCTAACACGTTTCGATCGCCAAGTTATGATCTTCAGAGAGATACTATCAAAACGCGTTAGAGCAACTTCTGTTCTGTTTTTTATTCTTTCTTGGTTTCAGGGGACAAGATTTGTATTTCAATTTATTTTAAGCTTAACATACCTAAACGCATGTTAAGCCGAGGGGGCTTGTATTTAATTGATGTTGCTCTGCAACCCATAATACAGGAAATTAACCTCACTAATAGCGAGCTTCGTGACTCTGGTTACATCGCAGATTTCCTGGTTGTAATCAAAAGGTGACTATGAACTGAGGCAGTCATACTGAAACTCTGATGAAGTCATACACTTGTATCTTTATGTGGAATTAGGGCCATCTAAAGAAGGAGCCTTGGATGGAAGAGTCGTAAAGATGATGAAAGATCAAATCTATATTCCAAGTTTAGTGTGAAGTAAGGAGTAAAAATAATATCATAATGATTTAATGATAATGTCTCAATCGGTACGATAAATGCTGCAAGCATAAGATCAGACAAATTTTATAGCGTTATTCACTGACCCGACAATTCCTGTCTGGAATATAGCTTCGATTGGGGTAAATATAGATCTCGGGCTAAACAGCGCCGCAAATATTTTGAAAGGATATTTTCGCCCAAATTGTTAATTTTAGGTGCCGGCAATTTGACCTTTGATATTTTGGAAATACGTTAGTTTGTCTCGCCGAGAATAGAAATATCAAAATAGAAAATATGTTTAGTGTGTAGTGATAAGATATATCGCTAATTGTTCCAGATGGCGATCTGCGACAAGAAGCGTTAAGGCAAACATACTAAACAAAATTAGCTTTTCATAATCCCATTCCTATTGATTGGCATTTTCTTCGTCGGTTGCTTCTTTCACACTTCTGGGTTTTTAGCTAAGGATTGGCTATATTTTATATATTTCCCCAAACAGCGATTGAAATTAGATCTTAATTTGTCAATCGCTGTATGTGATTTAACACTCACTGAAAAAAGACTTAAAAACCATAGTAAAAATTAAGGATAAATATAAATAATAATACAATTTAATGTTTCGGGAAGTTCACTCCTCTGCCCGTCGTCAGACACGGAAATTATTTATAATATTCTCCCTCGGATTTTTATCTACTCTCAGAAATAATTCTGACAGTTTGATGTGTCATTCCCTAGGTGAGTTGGAGGTGACCCTATTTGAAATGGAATTAACCAAACTTGGCAAAGAAGATACAGAGAATATCTAACTTTCACAGTTCTGAAAGTAATGAGCAAATTCGCTAAGTAAACTTGACGTTAATTGTACAAACGTTAAAAATTAGGCAATTTAGTACCATGCTGAAAATTTTTAAGCTTTCTTTACAGTGTATCGTCATTACGGTTTTAATTAGTTAGTCGATGAAACATTTCGAAATATGTAATATTATATTGGTTGCTTCGCAAAATTTTAATACTGAACCTAGTTACTTAGTTTTTGGTTAGCATAGTTAGGATCCTATTTGAAAAAAGTATCCAACTTGTTTAAAAATAAAAAAGTAAAAACCATTAGGAAATTTCTGAAAAATAAAAATATATACATATTTGCAGTGGGCAAGAAAAGTCCACATTATATTTGATTGATTTATTTTGTTATTAGTTGGTTATTTTTTAGCAAATTTCCACTAACAATACAATAATATATAAGCTTTTAGGCAGTTAAATCAAAAGTGTTGGAGCTAAAATCAATTCTTACAGGGGACCTCTTGAGTGTTTTGCAAAGAATTAAGGATTTTCATAAGCAGAATTTAGTTTACTATTAACCACATTAAAATTTTTAGATTGCAACTATTTTTTTTTTATTTTTGAAGTGAAAATTTCTTTAGGCTAATTTAGCGATTTTGGATAGGAGGTAAACTTATGGTTTTGCGTTACCATCTCACGTAACCATCACGCATTACCAACATGCTCTACTGTTAACATTAGAGCATGTTGGTAATGACATTTACCTCCTATTAAACCTATTAAACACCCAACGCACCTAAGAAGTTTAAATTTAAAAAATACATGGAAGGAGTTCGAACCTGTGACATCTTAAACGTGATATGTACCCTTAACCAACCAAGCTTCTCAAATTTTAATAAATCCGTTCCTAACTTGTGTCTGAAATATAACTGTACGCCTATTATAAGTTAAAGTGACTATTATGTATTGCTTAAATTGTGTTTTAGTTTGATTATTATTTTAATTGTTTAATTGTAGAATCACCGTACAGTACAACAGTGGATTCCATAGTAGTTTTTACAACCAAAGAGGATATGATGTTTATATTTGGCGAAAAGAAAGTGCTCAATCGTTCGCAAATGTAATATTTTCTCTTTTGAAACCAAATATTTGTTACTATCAAAATTAAAATGTAAAATGTGGTACTTTAATGTTCCAAAATGATAGATTATAATACCAAGGAAATACGAAACACACACTGCCACTAATTAAGTTCTGTTAATTAATTTTTAGATTTTTTTAAATCTTCCACACCCCGTAACTCGGAAACGAAGCATTTTACAACACATATTTATATAGACTTTTCGTCCTATTTTGGGGTTTAAATTTATTTTTAGAATCACCTTGTATATGAAAAACTAAATTAAAACCACGGCACTACTCAAGTTAGTATTAGGGGTAAATGTTAAAATGCTATAGGAATTTAATTAATGCAATAAAAATCAAAAATTGAAGTACAAAACTTGTTTCTTAAAACCAAGAAAGATAAAAAAAAAACAACAAAAGTTGCTCTAGTGCGTTTCGAGAGCCAAGCTATCATCTTCAGAGAGATATTGTAGTACCTCTCTACAACAGTATCTCTCTGAAGATGGTAGCTTGGGTGTCGAAACGCGTTAGAACAAACTTTGTTGTGTTTTTTAATCTTTCTTGGTTTCAGGGGACAAGTTTTGTATTTCAATTTTTGAAGATAACTAAAGACCAGTCCATCCCACCATGAATATTAATACATATACTAGCTGTCAATCTTCAATTAAAGAAAAGGTTATATCAAAATGGGAACAATTTGGGTTAATCTTGCTATCAAGTATCGTATATAATTCAGCAGCATTCTATGGCATTAGTGTTTAATTTTCATCTAAGTTCAATCGATTGACGCCTGAATTTATCGACTTTGATTATACTACGTGAGGCGTTTTGCTTATTGTTATAAGGAAATAAGGTATCATTGGCTTTTATCCTCATATTCTATTTTCACTGTTGCAAATTAATAAGTAACTTCGCCAAATTTGCGAATTATTATCAAATGATTTTCAGATATGTATTTTATCTCAAGGTTGCAAATAATATTTACAATTAAAATGAAATAGGACAATACCTTTATTAATAAGGCTGTTTTGCATACGAGTAATAACTAATTTCCTGTAGTTATTACTGAAACAATTCCCGAATTTCCCACGGATGTAATTCTATAGTTATCAAAATTATCATAATTAGAGTTGCTTAACAGTTGTCTTTTGTGGATCTTTACTCGTCACCTGCGCCCTCTAAATCTCTACATAAATGCCAAATGTTTATACAGAAAAATGGCGCGATTGTCTGAAAGGGTTGTGTTTATTATGAATTTAATAAACATTCGTTTAATACTTCAGTTTTTTTCTTTTGGTGGAACGGACTGGTCCTTGGTTATCTTCAACAATTGAAATACAGAACTTTGTCCCCCGAAACCAAGAAATGTTAAAAAACACAACCAACGTTGCTCTAACGCGTTTCGACAGTCAAGCTGTTATGTTCGGAGAGAAACTGAAGATGACAGCTAGGCTGTCGAAACGCGTTGTGTTTTTTAATCTTTTTTGGTTTCAGGAAACAAGTTGTGTATTTTAATTTTTTAATACTTCAGTGAAGAAATGGACGAGTTCAGTTCCCGGTCTATAATCTTGCGCTAATGATAGCCAAGATCAGTTCTAGTTATAGTCAAATTCAGTCAGACTTCTAATGGCCCACCTGCTAGTAATAAAACTTACATAAGACAAATAAACCATTAAATTTTGAAACGGTGGCTTTGCATTGTTCAATAGATTTCTGTTTAACACTTTCTTACAAAGAGGTTTATGATAATGTTTGTCAGAAAATTGCCCGATCCCATTGGATCTTCCATTAGTTTTCAAAAAGAGAGAGAGAGAGGATACTTGGAACCAAAACTGCACACCCAACATTTTAAACCGCGATAGCGAAACTTAAAATTGTCAGCAAAAAAAGTTCTTTGCCGTTTTCACTCGAAGGTAAACTTCACTGAAGCCATAATATTGTTTATAATATTACTGACACACAACAAAGGTGAAAATTAAAAACAGAGGAAAGGTTGGTCCGAACGCACAAATGCAACTAAACTAAATACTTCTTTAAATTTTGCCAGAGCCTTTAAAGAGGTGGATTTATAAAAAACTTTCCAAAATTTTGAACAATAAAACTGACAGAAAGAACATTAATGCTGATGCGGATATTCGTTACTGTTCAATTGCAAATCCAAAGAATACTAATGACCACCCCAATGGCACTGGGACTAAACTTATTTATCTCTATGTTGGCACAACTCACTAACACAGGTAAACCGAACTGAACTCGGCAATCCCGTACTTTTTAATAAAAATCCCGGCTTTAAAATGTTGGTCGCAAATTGCAATATCATTGGTGATTAAGTTATATTATCACATTTCGGTGCTTACTTTCCAGTTTTTCTACCTAGTTTTCATGTTGGTCAATTAATATTATTTAAATAACATTTAAGCGCCACACGTATACATCGGAATTCTTAAAAGTTTTTCATACGAAATCAACCCAAAAGTTTGGCCCAATTTTAGAAATGAAAGCATACATATACATATATTTATTACAAATAAATTTACTATTTAGGTAGCCCACAAATCTATCAGATTGTGCAACAGGTTTCCAGCTCACAGATTTCTTTTCTTAAAAAAACTGAGCGATCTTATGAAACAGGAAGGATTTAACTAATTTTTAATGTTTTAATTTTCACCAAGCTACTAAAATCATTTTGCATAAAGTTTTCTGAATCTAAAATCTAACGGAGAAGGTTATAGTCTGAAGAAACAATGGCTGGAGAAACAGAGAGGATAGAGTGAGGAGAGAGAGAGAGAGAGAGAGAGAGAGAGAGAGAGAGAGAGAGAGAGAGAGAGAGAGAGAGAGAGAGAGAGAGAGAGAGAGAGAGAGAGAGAGAGAGAGAGAGAGAGAGAGAGAGAGAGTGGAGCGGTGTGGAAGAGAGGAGTGGAGAAGAGAGGAGAGAGAGAGAGAGTAAAAGAGAGAGAGTATACTCCAGTAAAATCTAGTAGTCTCCATTTTCATTGCTCCAGATTATCTGGAATCTACCAACACAAATAAGAGATGTGATGGAATATGAAAGTTAGATCTTGGTCATCATAGACCACTACCCCACAAATATGAATTTCCATTTGATTTTCTTGCCACAACCTCAAAGATCCCTACCTGTAAATTCGTAAAGTAGAATTTGCAATAATTGCGTCTGAGCTTAGGTTAGGCTTACAAAAGGTAAAGACAGCTACCGTAAACTAAATGGCTATGGCCATGCTATGAGGGGACTAAATGGAACAAGTGTGTAAAAAATATTCTGATGAAATGTAAACTTTTTTTATGGTGAACCAAACGAAATTTCGCAAAATTTTTGTTATTCATCGATTCTCGATGAAGAATCTTTATGGTTTACTTTCGTGCCCTAATATGTTTATGTCATCATATTTTAGCTTGAAATAATGTTGTTACACCTATAGTACAAGTATTTGGAAAGTTTTGCCTTGAAGAGCAATTAAACATACAACAACATATTACATATGTTTTGTCTGGTTAGATACATTTTATCCTATTTGGAATTTTTAATCATTTTGGAAATCAAGTAAATAAGTGCTGTATTAACAGAGTAATTAGGTTAACAGTTGAAAATAAAATTCAAATTATTTGTCGATTAAAGGTTAACTAACCTAAAAGATCTCAATGGTAGAGAAGTGTGGTGAGCAAATTGTAAAATATATTTAGTTATATGCCTAATTATTATGTTAGGATATTTATTAAACTTACTTAAGATTTAGGCAAAAAATACAACTTAATTGTTTATAAATGTTATTACACTGATTGTTACTATTGATGGCGAAATGCCCGATCCTCTAATTCTAATACATAGACCGGCCTATCAGTCTGTGCATTAGAGTGTTAAAGTTCTCTGAAGGTTTTTAGAGCGACTATTCTGCGAAGAGCAAGCATGCCGACTGCTACTCTATACTATTGTTCGTTTCTTGGGCAATAAAGGGCTGCACTACACGCCTGATGTTTAGCAATTTTACTTTTCTAATAATGAAACTCGTAGACTATGACTGCATGGAAAATGTGATTAGTCCGTTTTACATACTTAATATTAAAAATAATTATTCATCGTATGTATATTTAGTTAACTTAATTGACATTCTTAAGTGCATGAATACTATTCTCACGAAAAATAACGCTAAATCGTGTGGTAGGGTTTAATTTAATTGAAACTGGGTGAACTTTGCTAATGAGAGTGTTACATTACCAGAAAACTACTTAAAAAACTTTTGAAATATTCATTGTAAACCTAAATAAAAATAATAAATAATAATAATCCTGAAAAGTTAAAAATTTTATTTATATTGTATTTTTTTTTCAGATTTTATTTTTGCAATCCACTGGGACTACGGCGATGAAAGTAAGTAGCTTTAAAATATTACAACCATATCATGTAATAGTAACAATAAAATACGAATATACCTAACACTGTTTCTGGCTATAGAGGTTTCTCACTTACTCAGTTTTTTATCTAGAGGTACAGAAGTACCTATTTTACAAGGAGATGGAAGCAAACAGTGGAATCAGTTTTTGTTTACTTATCCACTTAATATTTTTACTTTCTTTTGACTGAAAATCTCTTTTTTCTTTGCAATGAGCTATATTTTTGTATTCAAACTTTTGTGTGCTTGATTATTTTAATATCCATTCTAATTTGTTTCCACAAACATATTTTCAACAATGTCTCATTTTCATGGTCTCCGACAAGCAGGCAAATCATCATGAACCTCTAAAAGGCTTATAAAGTGTTACCCTATTTCTTGAGAAAAAAGTCTGGGCTTTCTGACTGTTAGAACCCATGTCAAAAATATGTTGACATTCTAAGGAAAGAACTTATATCCCCTAGCAATTGTCATTTGCCAGCTGTTTTAATAACTGCAGACGCACATTTTTGGTCGTTCCAAGAAAATTGTAAACTTAATCTCAACAATGACCTGAAGTAAACAAAGAAATTTGATTTGCTTTTGTCTAAAGGGCGGGTAACTCTCACTTATAGAGGTACATATTGGGAGGAATTCTAAGTTACAGAAGTCCGAATTAACAGATGTTTTTAGTTTCTCATTGATGGAGCTTTTCACGGGTTAAAATGATGAAACCTGGCAATTATTCTCACTCATAGTTAGGGTCTTCTTGCTTATCCAGGTTTGACTGCATTTATTTTGCCTGTAAATAAAACTAAATCAGAAAGATAAGCTTGCTAAATAAATTAAAGTCTCCGTGAAATCTTGATTGAAACGTTGATTTAGCGTGCACGACAGGTATTAGGTCTTCGGTAAATTACTGAACCAGTTGAAATTACAGTCAGTATTCCTTTAAAGCCAGATAGGAGGGGTAAATAAATTCCATATAACTAAACCTTTTGAACAACCAAACAATCAACTTTTAACATATTAGAGCCTCCAAGAGCACATTTCTGAATTTTGAAGTATTTTTAGTTAACAAACAACTAAAATATTAATGGACTACCAAATACCCAACGTTTGGATCGAAAGATTTGCAAATTTTAAAGTTTTTATGGAAAGCTATACTAAATGAACCACTAATTAGCCAACTTTTTATCACAATATTATTTTTAGATTCTTAAAGAAGAGAATATAAAATAAAATAATGATGAACAGATGCCCAACATTTTAGCCTAAAATTATTTTGATCAGGATGCACCATGAAAACGTTTATTAATACTATTTTGTCTATGGACCTCAAAAGGCAAAAAACTAAATTTTACAGAATTTTTCACGGCAAAACAACTGAAATACTGATGAATTACCAAATTTTCAACATTTTGGCCCAAAACTATTTTGATCAGGATGCAACATGATAATACATCATTCACAGATGTTCTCAATTCAAATTTTAGAGAAGATTTCATGGGAAAACAACTGCAATACTGATGAACAACCAAATAAGCTACTTTTTAACATCATATTACTTTGCCTATGGACCCCCAAGGCCACATTTATGAATTTTAGAGAATATTTCGTAGGCAACTTAAATACTGATGAACTACCAAATTCTTAAAATTTGGCTCAAAATATTTGCGAATGAAACACAAGATAAGTGATAAAAAATGCTGATTACTAAATTTATGCAAAATATCAGTTTTAAAAATTTTCAAATAGTTTAAGAAAAATAAAAAATAACACTCATGGTAATTTCTTCACTTTTTAAGAAATATACCACTCCCAACACTTATTTAAATAAAATTACACTATTTTCTAAGTAGAAAATCTACTAGAGCCATCCACACTAAAAAATTATGGATATATCAACCGGCCAGAAACTAAAACCGGCCCTTTTCGGCCACTCATAAACTTTAAAGTTGCGCTCAGTAGCCTTGCATTCTAACTACTTTAACCATGGAACGAGCCTTTTGGGTTTTATATGCCATAGAAAATGCCCTCATTGAAGACCTTGTTCTTGTGGTATTCAATGAATCATTCTTTCCAAATGACCTAGGATTATTGGCTCAAATGCCCTGATATTACAAAATAAAACAGATATTTGCATATTTCTTTACGTAAAAATGATTTATACATAATATGTTCGTAATTTGTTTGGGAGTACACTGTTTATTATTTCATACATGGTTATGTTAAAACGTACTATGTATCAAATTGCCATATTGCTATTTATAAATAGGGAAGCAAGTAGGAAGGCTCATACAGTTGATATGCAAAGCTATATATGTACATATACGATTATTCAATTTGCACTGTGCATCATAACATATACATGGTGAGCCAAAATAATATGCCGCATTTTATTTCCTCTGCGGGTTATTATTATTAGTAAGTAGTTGTTTATGAAATTTTCACCAAATATAAAATAAGGTATAAGCTTTTAGACACTTAAATCAATAGTATCACAAGTATGATACAAGCAAAAATTAATTGTAGTTACAATCAATTTTGGTACAGAGAGTTGAAAAATATTTGTCACCTTCATTGTTTCGCAAAAAACTAATTATTTACTAATAGTAATTTAGTTATGTATTTAATATTTCTTTACTTTTTTAATTACTCTGACTTTTGCCAGTTTTATGGCAATTTCTCGAAGTCATGCGCAATAAGAAAATTGTACTGGAAGGAGTCATGTTTTGTTAAAAGGCAACAATGGGCTTTGAAAATAATGGCTAACATAATTTACTGTCAAATAGTTGTTTTATTGCCATATTAAAATGATCCAAATATGCTAAATATATTGTCAAGAAACGAAAGCGATAAAATTTCAGTGAAAACACTTTTAGAAGAAAAACAAATTGGAGCTGAAAAAATTGAAAGGAGGTTAGTGTCTCGTTTGTCAAAAAAAATAATCAGAAAGACGAAAAAAAGAGGATGTGGATGACTAAAATCTGTATCAGTAGAAGGAAATATCGAAATTGTGCGACAAATTGTGCGAGGTCCAGTTAATTTGTCATGCTCTGCTATAAAAATCAACGATTTAATGAAAATAATTTTGGTATTAAAGTGTCTTCTTTATAACATATTATTATCTAAGTGTGGTCTGAAATTGGAAGCATTTAGAAGGGTTCGAAATTTGGAGTGAAATGTTATTATTGCGTATGACTTCATTAAAATGGTCACAACATTGACTAGAATAGAAGTTTTTAATATTTAACTGAATTGCGGTTATGCACATTTTTAGCGTTTTTGCGAAGCACTCAAACTGATAAATCTTTTTGGGACCCTGTGAATAAAATTTAATTATAGCTGCAACACTTTTAAATTGATTGCCCCAAAAACCTATACATTATTGTATTGTCAGTAAGAATTTGGTGAAGAACAACCCCCTAACAACAAAATAAATCAACAAAATATAATGCGGACATTTTTTTGGAGCACCATGTAGGATGAAAATGCCATATATGGGATATTCTTTTTATTTTTGTACATTATTCTTAAGATATAAGAACAACGAAGTTAATATTACTTGCTCATATAAAGAATTTAATATATATTTAACAAAAATAAACATTTTAATAAAATTATTTAAAGTGTCTGAAATATCAGCGATTAAGAAAGAAGGTGCACTTTTTATTTCTTAGCATGAAAGAATCCCAATTTAAGACACGTAATTTGAGTTTTCACAGACCTTAAGAAAAGTCAACATCAAGGCTATTCTCAGGTAAAGAATTTTCAAACTTAGTAATTTTTCTTTTCTGTAGAGGTTTTTTTTTTATTGCTGTTGCGGTTAATTATTGAGGATATTTTCTGTACCTCTTTTTACTTTTTTTCTATTAGTTTAAAATTTTTTTGGGAACCCCCAAGTGTCTTATATTACGATATTAATATAAACAAGACATAATCAAATGGTAGGAGTATATTTAAAAAAAATGAAAAAACACAATGAAATTCATTAAAATATTAAAAGTTATTCAACAGCTACCTTAAATCCTATTTCGAGGCAATTGGAAATAATTTAAATGATTTAACATACCAAGTAACTAGACAGGAATAAATTATGTTTTTCATTCCTGTAAAAAATCGAAAAAATTACGACTATGCTTTGCAGTTTGCGAGAGCTCACTGATGCATGACTGATTTTGACTAAATGACGAAACAAATGAAAAAAAGTTACTCAGCGAGAAATAAACGATGTGTCAGATAATAATTTACATATCCTCTAAAAAATATAGTATTAAGCGCGCGGTGAGCCGCGAAAAAATTAAGTTAAAACATTGACAAGTTTTGATAATTTGATTTTATTATTACTTAATTTTTGTTCTCATCGCTTAATATTAATAAACATTAAATATTGAATAAACACAAAACAGAGAAGCATTGTTTACGTCAGATTGCCTTGGAACATTCAAAGAATATTATGTTTACTATAAATAAAAAAATCATATCCGCCACTCACATGATCAGTTTTAATATTAATACGTACGTATGTCACATGTGTATAAACGGCTTTTTACTTAGCATGATAATGGGAGCAAGGATGTTAAGATTATTTAAAACTAAAAATCAATCAAAATTGCATTCATTATTTTCTCATTAAATTTGATTCTGAAAATGATTTCACATCCAATTTTGTTTCATTATACTACTTAAGAAAACTCTAGAAGACAAAAGTCATTATTAAACAATAACACAATATTTTTATTAATCAAAGATATATGTCACTTAGATCGTACAATGTATCTGACAAGATATGAGTAAGCACACAGAATGTGTAAACTTTATTTTTTCAGTCCCACATAATCGACATCAGCAGTTTTCTGCTCGGTTCAGTTGAAACGGGTGCCCCTTAAAGTCGTCATGGGTTGTGAGTAAACCTAGTATTTTGTTTAGTTTGCTTTTATTCATTGCAGCAAGTACTTCAGCCCTTACTTGCCTGTAAGTGATTCAGTTCTACAATGCGGTTCGAGGTTGATTAATTTGACATTTTTACCTATAGTATAAGGCCCATTACGATCTCTTTCGCAGGGCCTCTGTAAACCATTAATGTAGCCTTTGCCTTAATAAATTTATCTAAAGCAGACATATCAAGCGCTATTTCTAGAGCTTCTGTTAGTTTAGTGAACATAGCTTCTATGGCAGTCCGTAGGTTAGTACCCTGTAGGTTCTTTCATATCTTCTATATTACTCTGGTATGTTAGTTGCAGTCGCAAAGCCGTTGTGTTGAGCCATATCACTTCGCCTGATTTTAAGCCTCAGGTCCTCCCAGTGGCTTGGCTTTACGCTTAAATAGTGATGTGCTCTTTATTTGGGTTTCCAAGTCTTAACTCCATCTCAATATCCAGATAAACTCGAAGATAATTTACCTTAATTATCTTCGAAGTATGATATTGGTTGTTTCTATAGATACATGATTCAATGAGCATCAGTTTATCTCTCCTCTTAAGTATTAGAGCTGCTATCGTTGATAATTTTATCATCAGTCCAGTTTTCCTAAAGCAGAATTCAACAATTCTCAGAGCAGGGTAGCAAAGTGGGCGCTATTAAGGTCCTTACTTTCTCTGCCGCGCACCACGATCTAGCTCCAGACCTGAAGCTTCTTATCCTATGGGTCTATAAAAAGATGTTTTGACCGTTATGTGAAATCTTCTACATGGACAATCATCGTGGTGGGTCATCGGCTACTACTACTTTGTTTCAGTTTAATTTGTTGTGAGGGGATAAGCTTTTCAAAGCGCCCGAAAAGTGCATCCGACCATCAGCCCTTATGTGGATTTAAATTGATCCTCACTTCAGATGAAGTCACTTAAACGTATTTTGCGTAGGTTTTTATGCTGGTTATGGTCCCAGTTTGTCATGCATCTCTCGGCACGGTACTCAAATTTTAAATTCGGATTTAATTTTAGTCCTCGCGCCACGACCACATTTCTTCTCAAGGTAAGCGCAGATTAGGACAAAGAACAGAACAGCTGCACCAGGTTGAAAAAATCTGATAACACAGATTCTTTTAGAGTATCGCATTAATTCGCTCCGACCCAATGCTGCAGCAGTGTGTATTATCGCATACAAACCTTATATTAACAATGAAAGATAGTAAGAGACTGTCGAAGTAAAGTTTTTTTTTTTAGGTGCCAAAATTATTAACAGTTGTGATCAAATTTCTTATTCTTTCAGTATTTCGTTTATTCTCCTTTACTATAAAATACAAAGCATAAAGTAATTGAAATAGGAACAGAGGAAAGTCAAAAATCATAGATATAATCAAAAATGCATACCATAGAAATTTACTTTAGAGTTTACAGTTAAATCTTTCGCAGAAAAGCACAAGTTCGTATTCAAACTCAACACCTAAAAATCTACTTTTGCTTCAAAAACCATTCCTAACGCAAACATATCTTGCATGTGTTTTACAAAAAATATTCCTCATCATATTGCAGTTCCAATTTACAGTGATTGTAAATAAAAATATTTTGTTCGGTAATGAGCATCATTTTTACGGAACCTTCTGTAAGAATTTAAAAGAGACACATTTGTGCAGCTATTACTTCCAAGACAGTTATGCTACAGTTTACTTTATTTCGGATCATGTTCATGGTTGTGTAGTATATATGTAGCTAGTTTTCAGCTATCTCACATTGGGTATCAGCAGTGATGATTATCTTTGGGCGGTAAAACTTCGAAAATAAATAAATTTAACGTATCTAGCTTTGCAGGCTTGTCAAAATTTCATCATTTAAACATAGAGCAGAAAGCAGTTCCTTTGAAATGAAAAGAACAAACTTTTCATTAAATTAATATTTCTCGAACATGAAAGCGCAATTCATCTTACTCCTTTACACTGTGCTGAAGAAAAACTTACAATACGTATAAAAGTTATAAGAACCTAATATTTCTGAGTTTAATTTTTCTTTATTAAAATTTCAACTTTCTCACATTTCCAAAATCCATAAGGTTCTATTTGAAAAAATTCCGAATCAATAGAAACAAGATTGGCTAAAATCGATTAAGGATTGCGACCTTTAGCATGACAACAGACATTCATACTGACCACAGTCCTTTTTCACTGACGAATTTTGGACTTAATCGCAATTTAAAAATGTAGCAAAATAGATCTTTGTCTATAGAAAGCATTTTTCTATCCAAAAACCTATATTGCAACTGACTAGCTGCAAAATTACCCAAAATATAATCATTTTTATGGCAAAAATTCTTGAGTTTTGGCATTTCCCTAAAGAGCAAACCACGACCAACGACGGTAGTATTGTACAATACTTTACAAACTATACGAAATAAAAGATCTTTTGGGCTTATTCAAATATCAAATGAAATACTGTTACTGAGAAATAATAAATTAAGTCAGGATTAAACCATATTTATTCAAAAATTCTTCGACACCAAATAGGATCAACTTCTTTACAAATAAGAAATATAATTTCGATTAATTTAGCTGCTTTACTGGCTACATATCTAACTCATGGCTTGTGTGTTTAACGTTAAACCTTTTAAATAATCATAGGAACACTATTCCGGAGAGAGTGAAAACTATTGAACTTTATTTTCTAAATAATGAATGTGAGAACAGAACAGCCGAGCTCTTTAATCAGCAGCAGGCTTACGAGTAAAATTGTTCGTGAATTGGTAGCAACATTCCCAGAATCTGGATCAATTTAAAATAAGAGGGGTATGATGAAAATTCTTTACGAATTAAACAAACAGGGGAAAGCAGTAAAGTTGAAACAAGTTTCAAAAGACAATAAATGCACTTAAAGCCAATTAAAGTAGTAGTTTTTATTAAATTTTTACTAAAAGTGAAATACAAATCTTGTCCCCTGAAACCAAGAAAGATTAAAAAACACAACAAATGTTGCTCTAATCCGTTTCGATAGTCAAGCTATCATCTTTAGAGAGATACTATTTTTTTACTATTACTATTTCTTACTATTGCGCCAGAAGATTAGTAAATTATAAAAAATTAGATTTAGGTAGAAAAACATTTTTTGGGTTATTAATGTAATAAAAAATTATGGCCATTAAGATACATTACGATTATATTGTAATTGGGGATCAGTTTCCTCTTTTAATTCTGTCAATTAATTTTATGGATTATAGACTCCTACTGTTGGCATAACAAGGGCTAAACAAAGTACTGGTAATAATCCGACGACGATGCTGTAAAGCAAAATTTGTCCGGAATATCTATGATTAAGCTCAATTCATGAAGTTTTCATAATTATTTGTTATATTTATTATTAAATATATTTTATCAGTTGTAAATATTGCACACTTCTAGTAAGTAAGGATTAAAAGCATTGATGATTCAATTCATTTGACTTACAACTTCCTGTCAGAAATAACCAATACGAGCTTGCGAAAACTAAGTTTTTAACGGTCAACATTTGATTTCATAATTTTATTTTATTCTGAAGCCATTATAACATCATAGAAGTCTTATTTGAGGATTTTAATGAACGATTGTTATGGTGTTTTATTTGTCGTAAAAACAATATTGTATCTAAGAAGTTTTTTCCAAATTAAAAATATTCCCAAGCACGCAATGGTCTGAGCAAAAATTACATAATAGATCAAGTATTAACACCCACAGCTTTAAATATATATACAGAATGGACCATAAGTAATGGTACACAGAGCAAGTGGTGGATTTTTCAAATAAAAATAATGTGATTTAGCTACATTTATCTTATATCCAAAAGTTGATATTAACAGAGATACAGGGTGTCAAAGCTGAAAAGAAAATTTCGATTTTTTCGTATAACTATGGCATGAATTGTAATATAGGCACGAAAT
The DNA here is from genome assembly GCA_028583605.1 of Dastarcus helophoroides. NCBI lineage: Eukaryota > Metazoa > Arthropoda > Insecta > Coleoptera > Bothrideridae > Dastarcus > Dastarcus helophoroides. The sequence goes on from CM053329.1 coordinate 6,274,048, forward strand.
TTGGCACAAGAGGGTTTTTTAAGTCGACAAACTCTAATTTATAAGGATAATAGGGGGCGCTACCTGAGCAATCCTGCATAATTCTAAATCATCATAACTTTTTTGTGCACCCACGTATATGAATTTTAAATGAGTTATTTTATTTCCCCATATTTTTTACGTAAGAAAAGTAGACTTTCTAAAAGTTGATATGAGCTACCATGTCCAAGATATTTGCCTTTAAAGCCTGACGTGCCTTGGTTTTAAATTACTAAGATATTAAATTTTCGAAGTAGGCTTGAAAAAAAAGTAATCATAAGACAGCTTTGAAAGTTATTCATGCAAAATATCACTTTGCTGATAATATTATTACCTAAATTTTTAAAATCTCAATAAAGAAAATCCAAAAAATTAAGACGTATTTATTTTCTAACACAGAGATGTGAGATATGATGTCTGAGTCCGCACCAGAAAATTTTAATAGTCTAGCTGGTCAAAGCAGATATTTGGAGTTAAATTTCAATAAAAGACAGCCAGATTTTTAATTGTTTACAATTCCTTTACATGAAAAAAGTCATTTCCCACATACTTATTTTTGAAAATAAATTTTGTTTTGGTATTTTATTTAAATTTGCTTTAGAAATTTAAAAAATATGTGTTATAATAATGTCAGTAGAGTAATATTTGATATAAACTATTTTAGAGTCAGTTTTACTACTTTTATTTGGAAACCTACTGCGAAGAATTCACATTTACATAACTTTAAATAAACGTACTGCAAACTTTAAAGGCAAATATCTTGAAAACGGTTGCTTGTATCAACATTAGAAAGAATACCTTTTTTACGTAAAAAATGTAGGTAAATGGAAATATCTATTTAAAATAAGTGTATATAAAGGTACAAAAAATTTATAATGCTTTAGAATCATACAAGGTAGCGCAGGTGGCGCCCCCTATGAGTTACTGGCAATCTGTTAGCAAATTAAAATTTCTTGACCAAAGAAACCCCCCTATGCCAAATTACTTTGACACAATTTTTTTTTCAACTTTGACACTCTGTATCTCTGTTAATATCAACTTTTGGTATAAGGTAAATGTGGGTAAATCACGTTATTTTTATACGAAAAATCTGCTCTTGCTCTATGTACCATTACTTATGGTCCATTCTGTATATATATATACATATATTTGATGTGCTGTAAAGTAAAGTTTTAATTTAAACCATTTTGCTTTGCATATTGTTATTACCTTATTACTATTACGTAAAAAAATTAGTGTAAAAAATGAAGGTGTAGTAAACGGAAAACATTTTGTTCCGTTCCATGTTTAATATATTATGTTTTGCACATTTATTGCATTCGTTAATACTAAAGCTGCAAAAAACTGTAATTATCCGAACTACGACTATCCGGATCAGTAAAAAAAATCATTTAATTCATCCAAAATTTTAAATATTAAACGATAACAAGTCTTCAATTTTGAACTTTATGTATGTTTGTTCTTGAAAACGAAGATGAGGTTTCTTCGAGAAAAGCATTGAAAACAGAAAAAAAAAACAAAATCTTAAACAGACCATATTCAAAAGTGGTTTGTTCATCAGCGATCATTGGGAATCATCTTGCAGGACCAGTTATTTGTGAAAAAGTAAAACTGCTAGCCGAGCGAGACAATTATCTGGATCGTTGGTGATAGGGATCGGGTCCAGTGCAAATTAGTCCGAATGATCACAGTTTTACTGTTCTCTAAGAATCATGTCCTTAATTTAGAATAACAGTGATCATGTGACAAAACTGGCTGAAATTGCGTTTGTCATTATATCAGAAATACTAAACCGAGCGTTCTCATTTCTAGAACATTGGCCACCAACTTGCCAGAATGGAAAAATGCAATCGCCTATATCCCTTTCGTGGCATGAAGCAATTGAAAAGACAGAATTTCCTCCTCTCAACTTTTCTCTGTATTATGCACAACGAGCAGGAGTTTTGCAAAATAATGGACACACCGGTGAGTAATACTTCTACCCTTACACAGCTTTTTATGAGCAAAAATTGATTTATCATGTTAAGGTAAAACCTGATTTATAGAAGCGTATTAAATATCTTACTGTGACATGACTATATTGTCATTTAAAAAGAATAATCCTGCTAGAACAAACAAGTGGACTAATTTTAGAGATTTCATTTCAGTTAAGCCATTTAAACTGCTTTGAACCACTTAAAAATTTTTCATAAAATACCTAACAACTCAAATAATTTAAGATAAAACTCCTAATTTTTCAGGATTGGATTTTGTCAGGCATTTACTTAAAGGGTTGTTTAAGTAGTTTTTTGATGCTACTCAACCCAAAAAAAAATGACTATATCATACTGATTCTAGTTTTCGAAGTCTTTATAATTAATAAATATTTGAATTTCAAAATCTACATTTGAAGATTCAGTGATCGTCCATGCAAAAGTGACATTTATTTTTAAATGTATTTTTTAACACACAAATATTTTTAGTTTTATACTATTTACAATAACAAGTGAGTTCATGTAAAATGAATAGTTTGTTAGAAATAAGACAATATATTAGCAATAATTTGATTTTCAGTGGCTTTAAATTTAAACGGACAAGCTCCCAAGGTAAACGGTGGGGGTCTAGAAGGTGCTTATATTTTCGACCATCTTCATTTCATTGGGAGTCAGAACATATAATTGGCCATCGGTAAGTCCACTATTCTTTTTTGTTTGTTTTTTTTAAATTTCATAATTGTTCATAAAATCAATAGTGCACTACTGCACATCTCTCGAGTTGTTACTCTAGTTTAAATAGGGTAAGATTTATTTTTTTTCCCGACATTTATATTGTAATTTTCACCTTAGTTTTCAAATTTCGAGAAAAAGCCGAATGTTTGACCTCAAGCTCTGCATTTTCAGTTTTTCCTTAATATTTTTAATTTTTGGCCAAAATTTTAAATTTAGGTTCAAAATATTGAAATTTTGATTTTGAATTTCATTCAGCATTTTCAAACACTTCAAACTGTTTAGACATTAGATAAAAAATATGACTTTAAATTCGAAACTATAATTTTTTTAAAGTGGAGATTTCAATTGACATTTTTACTCCCGTCACGGAGGAACTTTCTTATTGCAGAAATTAGAGACTAGCGCGTAGTCGATAATAAAGCGAACCACGATTTATTGGATATATATGTTACAGAGGAAAATCAGTCATTGTGTGCAGTGCCGGGTCAATGTAAACAATGCCCAACGTAGGATGTTATTGTGAAAAATATTCCTGAACTAACCACGCTGCCTGGTCATTGTTTACAATGACCATAATATCTTGAGCAGAGTAAATACCTAGTAAAATAAAATTAGACTTGCTTACAATATGTACTGTACTGTTTTGGTATTATACTTGTAACTTGCAAAACAACAAAGTTTTAAAAATTTAAATAGCGGACCAATAAATTTTTTAATTGCGCAAGTTGGAATTACTGTTGTAACATTTTGAGTTATATAACTTTCCAGACTTATGATATTTGCACTATTTAGTTTACAATTTCCGACTACAAAAACATCTGTCATCGTCTTGATCGCCAATAAACGAAAATTTGATTGCACATTCCCATAAGAAAATGTTAACATTTTGTGGAATCTCATCTACTGCTGCTAACTCCTCGCAGATTGCGAACTGATTTGCTGAGGACATTTGCTTTAGTCCCCTTTCTTTGTTGTTTGAGCAAATGTACAAATCTTCAAAAAAAGTTAAAGATTAAAATTAAAAAAGGAGGTTTTAGCACGACGTTTAAACAGAAAGTGCCGAAATGTATGTTATAAATTCGGTTTAGAAAAAAATAATCAAAATATTGGAATTAAGGTTAAGACTTTAAAAATTCGATCTAACTTTGTAAAATAAAAACCAAATTTCGAGTTTTATAAGGCAAAATTTTAGAATATTTTTTTACAAGAACAAATTTTGTATACATATAATAAACGTTTTTAAGGGCATTGCGCTTAAAAATTTTAATATTTTAATGTGTTGTTAATAACTATTAAACGGTCAATTAATAACAATGGAACATAAGAAAATCTACAAATTCTATAAAACCATTTTTAAGATTATAAATAATGTTATGAAAAAAAAAATTATATTAGACAGAGAATTAATTCAATTTTATAATATTATGCTGCAAATATGTTCTGCTTTCAGGTATCCATTAGAAATGCATCTAGTCCATTATTCTGATAAATTCACTGGTCTAGCTGAAGCTCTCAAGGAAAATCTAGGGGTTGCAGTGTTTGCTGTATTATTTGAGGTATTCAGTGCATACTTTGCAGAACTTGTATCCAAGTCATATATTTAATAAATCCCAAGTTATTAAAACAAAAATGTAATTACTAACACTATTCATTATCAGAACAGTAAAATATACAAACATGCGATTGAACCCTGTCAAAGAACTATTTAAACTGTTTGACGTTTTTGTCCACCCGTACAGAGAATTTCCTCACAAACGAGGAAATTCAAACAAAGGAACACCATATCTCAATATATCAATCATACCATAAGTGAAACTCTTCCGACGTAGTGAAAGTGTCACAAAGAAGGGAAATGTAATAAATGCAAAAGAATACGATACGGTAATTTATCTATAGAGACTCTGTAGTAAATACCAAGGTTCAAGAGAAAAAAGTTTACAATACAGTACGTCAACCGCACCAGATGCAGAATTTCCAAAATAATAATAATGGAACATGTAGTAGTACAGTAAATCAGACAGTCAATACAGAAAAAGCACGGCATTTCAGTTGATAACGGTACTAAAGGCGAAGCGCTTCAGATCAACTGATTATACTCTCCTGTCTTTAATTAGGTTTTTCCCGTGTTTCTCAATAAGTTTCCGATTGTGGGTAAAAAGTCGAACACTTTGAGTAAACCTTGGCACGTCTAATCCAGCAAGAAGTACTTTATAACTTTTTAAAAATTTAAGTTACTTAGTAGCGTTGTGTTTCATTTTAGATATCACCGGACGACAACTGGAGCATGCAACCCATTACAAAATTAGTGTCGTTATTAAGTGAGCCGGGGAAATCTGGTGGAGTGGACATCAGACTTGCCGACCTCATGCCCAATGACGTGGCTGGGTATTTTAGATATGAGGGATCTTTAACCACACCAAATTGCACAGAAGAGATCCTCTGGACCGTCTTTACTAATACTGTGCCAATATCGCAACACCAGGTAAACTGCTAATCTCAGAATTTTCACAAACACTAAACCTAATACCTTTTCCATCTAAAATACTCCTGAGTTAATGCAGAATAATGTTCTGATGGAACATAATAACCTGACAAATTTTTCAACTTTTAAATCCGCTACCTACTTCAATTGTTGTTTTAATCGATCAGTAAATAACACTAAAAAAAAAAATAAATAACTAAAAATGGAAACATATTTGTATTTTATTACTTCACGAGTTTCTTTTGAAATATGTATACAATTAATCAAGTGGACTGTTTACACGTTAATGTTTGGACGAAAACGTAATTTCTTATCCCACAGCAGCATATTGTTGGACTGAAGGAAAATGATTATGATTAGAAATATTACAAAAACTTACCGCCAGGGGCAGTAAAAGATATATTTTTTCTATCTTTTTTTGTGTCTAGTAAAAGTTTTGCTCGCTATCTTGAGGAACAAAGGAAAACTGTATTCAAGGTAGTAGAGCATGGTAACTTAGTAAAATCAGCCACACTAGCCAATCAATTCTACCGACGTGAAGTACCGTAAAAAGGGGAAAGAGATGTGGTCAATGCAAAGAGCGTGGAATATGTCATTGTGAATATGTCAACAATAGCCGAGGTTAAACTCCCCTGTTGAAAGTGTGAAATAAAAACGATGATTTAAACCATACTAATATATTAATACTGTTGCGTTTTGAATCTTTATTTTCACTCACAATCAGCAATATTTGTAGACGAGTTTATCATTTGGTATGATTGACATACTGAGTTACCATATTCTTCTAAACCGAATTTATATGAAATACCTTTGATATACTCTGCACCAGTGGCGGCTGGTGCTAATAAAATTTGGGGGTTGCAAAGAGACATTTGCAAAAATGTGCCGAAACTGGAAATTTTAAATTAAGCTGGAGGAAGGGATATTTATGATTTTAAATTGATATATGTTATACATATATCTCCTTTTTTATATTTGCAAAAAAACAAAAGAAAAAAAAGAGGAAGTCCATACGACGGACGATCTTTGGCAGCTGCAAATTTATCAATAACTTTTTACTGAAGTCGAGTATTCCTTGAATTAAGTCCTTTTCTTTGAAGACATCGTTAATGCGGACAATCTTTCCTGGCATAATGTATTTTTTTTTAAGTTTCTTTTCTTTTCAGACTGGAGAAGCACCACTCTGCTTCAGCAGAAGCCATTGGGATAGTTATCAGGATTTTAAAATGATTTAGGGTTTCACTAAGCTCACTGTTTTCTGAAATAATGTTATAGAGTACAAGTAAACCAAAAGCTCATGAAGACTTTTCTGTTTCGTAAATTACAAATAATTCAGTTCTTAGTTTTTGTAAATTAAAAAATGGATAAACCTTAGCGGTTCCTTTAAAATTCTTTTCGGGAAAAGTGATTCTATGTTGGTTAAACTTTTCAGAAAAAAATAAAGTTGCTGCAATTAAATGGCCAGTGAAGCTGAATCGTTCTTTAGCTTAGCAGATATAACAATGTCACATAGGTACTTCTTTAGCTTCGCGAGCTACTTCTGTTAAAACTTCGCTTTTTACAAGACACCATCTGCACAATATTTAAGTCTGGAATAGGTGATCCACGTCGCTTAATTTCCAGTTTTTCCGACATAGATCGGTTACAGAATGGCTGTGCAATTAAGCTTTGCACTGAATTCATTTTTATTTGTGTTTCAAGACCCCCAACATTGACCGATGACAGATTATAATAGCGAATCAATATTTGGTTTGCACCCACAAGTACAAGCTAATGCTTGCTTATGGGCAAGTATTTTAAACGAACAAAATATGAGTTAACGCGCAGGTGCATATGTGTAAAGCAAAGTTTGCAGTCTAGCCTGCAAACTTTGCAAACCATGGACCCAATAATGTCGTCAAACCCTTACAAATTGGCGGAATCCGCAATAGTCAGCAGTATGTTTGGTAACGATAAATATGTTATCAATAAATAAAATAAACAACATAAAGAACAATTTACTTTCTTTTTTATCCCAGCGTTTTTTTGGAGGTTGCGCAAACCTGCAAACCTTAGCACTAGCCGCCACTGCTCTGCACTAATTGTTCCTGAAGAAGCCTTCGATGGCGATGAAAGCTCGCATAATTTAAGTAGCTCCTTAATGGGGTCAAATTCCTGAAGAAATATATCGTTTGAGGTCTAGGCGCTTGAAGATAAACCTTCCAAAGGAAGACTGATTAAAGTCGGTGTCGACGGTCTAAGAGAGCCTATATGATGCTCCCATTGATAAAGATCTACAACAGATAGATAAAATATTTAGTCGTAGTCAGTGGGTGTTCTAAAACTACACCAAATTATTTGACTTAATGAACACTGACAAAAGAGGAATACCGTCTGTCAGTTCTAAGACTAAGTCAAGCGTTTGGAAAATATGAAAAGAGTTACCTCTAACAATGTTAAAAGTTCTTTGCCATCCTTGATAGGATGATAAATAAACAGGGAAACAAGACAATGGGAATTTCTCCCCTGACAGTGCTTGAAGTCATGTCAGACCAGCAACTTGATAAAAAGTTTTAGATCTAAACTGGATCAATGGAAAATTTTTGATGGCCAAGACACGTTGGAATTATGGTCGTCAGGTACATTTTATCTCTCGTGAATTCAAAGAATGAGAGAATGCTGGTAAATGATCTTTATTAATATCGGACTACATTTTTTTTAATAACAAAAACAATTATTGATTTTTCAACAACAAACAAAGCAATTTCAAAAACTGCCAGGTCGGATCCTAATAGGCACTTACAGTTTTTCGCGCTCTCTTAGAACGCACCAATCGCGGCTTCCAAGCGGTACGCAAAAAACGTGGTGCTTCAGAAGTTTGTCATTAGGAATGCAACGTTCCATTTTCGCACGATCTTTTACCTGGAGTCAATTCTTCATAATTTTAACGTATTCTTTTCGGAAGCGACAATTTTGCATTTAGACTGACATTCTTTCACGCGCTTTTGGAACGGCAAGCTCCAAACCTGTGGGAAAGAGTGCCAGGGTAAATGTCCCAAATACTTATACTTAGTGTGGGATCATTTTGTTATTCATATAATACACTCTTGCAGATAAAATTGCAAAACTAGTGTTCATACGCAAAGTTCGGCGAGTTTATGTAGAAAAAGGGGAACATATCCTAACACATCCTACGACTTCCTGTGGACAAGCAGCAATTTCTTAGGCCCATGTCCTATTTGACATGGTATCTTTAAAACTTGTTTAGCTACATTATGCAGGTGTGAATGCGTGAGAAAGAGTCCATAGACCATATTAAAATTTGTTTGGACTGTCTATAAAACGGTAGAAAGATTTTGTCTACGAGTGTGTACTGCACTTTAATTCTTAGTGCGTGAACAATTCTTTATTATAATTTAATTATTTTAGGTGGACATATTCAAAGACATTAAGACTGTGAGTGGAAAGAGACTGAAACAAAATTTTCGCCCCTTGCAGAAGATCAATGGCAGAAAGGTTTATATCAAAGTTAGTCCCATTGGTAGTAAATCTGATGCTGACATAGCATCTTCGGGTATTATGATGGTGACAGCAGGTGTAATGTTCCTTTTATGTGATGCTCTCTAAATATGTTACACATAATTCATATCAAGCAATTTTGCTATGCCATATTATTGTGACCTGATACAAATGTTGTGTGTTTTCAATATTATTGACTGTTAAATGTAATAATTATAATTAAAATGGTTGTGTTCCAATTTATCATTTTTCCTCTGTTACCCCATTTTCTAGAGTCATAAACTAGTCATCAAAGAGCTACATTCGAAGAAACAAAAATGAATACATGTAACTGAAAATAGTTTGACTGCTTTTTGAGATATTCTTCATGAATATTGAAACTTCGGAACTTGTTTACATAGGTCGGTAACAAACATGAACATCATTTGCTCCTCTGACATCGAAAATTGTTGACCAAGGAGTTTATTCTGTACGTAAGGGAACAAAAGGGAATTATTGGTGTCAAATCTATTTATATGGCATTAGATGTATCAATTTAATATTTTGATCGGATAAACTAGATGGGTGGAAATAAATAGTAACTCTTATATTAACGTCAGAAATTTACATTACACAGTGAAGTCCAAAAGTAACGCTTAAACTCATTATCTACGAAATTTACAATTTATGAGTAAAATCCTGTTTTATTTTTAATTTTAAAATGATATTTCTGAAGCATTCCACTCTCCCTTTAACATCCTTGGAGTGGCAACTACCCCTTTAAAATTTTTAAATGGAACAATGTAGTGTGTGATTGCTCATTAAAGAAGTTTTCATTCTCTATCCAGCAATGTAAGGTTTTCTGAATTCCTCTAACTTTTTAATTGAAAAATATTACTTTTTGAATGTACAACTAATATACTACGTAAACAAAAGAACAAGAAACAGTTTAAATCAACTATTCAAACTGAGCTTGCTTCTTGACAATAATGGGAGAGGTGCTGAAGTTCTTCCAATGAATAATTTTTGCACTTTTTCCAAGGCGATGGCAAAATCAGGAGATGATATTCATCATAATTTATTCCTAAGATTCTTCAGATACTACCCTGTTTATTAATTGGAGGTAAAATTTCTGTTATTTTTACAATGAGAATATTCGTTTGTGAATCGGACTACAGGTCCCGCCACCTGTGGATGACTCCTTTAAGTTAAAGCTGTAAACTTGGATGTAAGGACAAACAATTTCAGCGAGCTGTGGTAGATGGCGATAGATGAACAATCTTATTCGAATATAAAATTTGATAACTACATGTTATTAATAAATATTATGTGAAATCAGGCCCGTAACCAGGGGGGGGGGCTGCGATCCTTCTGCTAAAACTACCTAGTCTTTGTTGGCGTCTAGGTTACAGCTAAGAAACCACGGTCCAATACTACTTTACTATTAATATTATTATTCTATACAAGTATACTAAAATATAAAAAAATACACTAAAACCATTTCTAGAGTCCAACTCTTCTAACATTCTGACAAAGTAATTTAACAACAACGTTGCCTATTTATCTTAATTTAATTTCTAAATAAAAAGAGATGTGTGGGTAAGATGATAAAATTACTCGAAAGATATTCCTTAAAATTTATCTTTGAACTGTCTTCTATAACTGCACTTGTGTATGAAAAATGCCTATAGAAAGTGCTCTATTTAAAGACATAGTTTGAAATCAGCTGGAGAAAAATCTTCTTTTTTTTTATTTTTTTCAAATTCGATTAAATTCATAATTTTAACTTTTATCTCAAATTTAAAGTTTGCACCCGAACATTTAGAATTTGGATATTCTTTCTAAATTATGGAAGATTAGATTTTTTTTAAGTTCAAGTTTCCTCTTAGTGTCCAATTTTTTTTTTCTAACTGGCAACAACTTCAATTCCTACGTTTTTTATTTTGGGCAATTTTGGGAATTATTTTTGCTATCTGAATTTGCAATGTCGAAGTGCATTTGATTCTTCCGAATTTCGAAAAAAAGTTTTTGCTATAAAGTTATTTATCGTTTTGTTTTTGTAAGTTTTACCTTTAATCTCATGATTTCGACCTTTTTTGGATATTTTCAATTTGAATTAGATTTTTTGCTAAATGCGAAGTATGTTAATACTTTTACTTTTTTTCTCAAAATTCAAAGTTTAAAATCTTGGTATTTACTTCAAACCCACAAATATTTTTTTAAACATCAATTCTTTCTAGAAACCTGAAAATTTCGCCAAAATTTTGTGAAAAATGTCTGATATCGAAATTCTGAACTTAATCTTGAGTTTTTTGAATTTGGAATTTGTCTAGAAAAGTCTACATTTAGAGTGGACAAACTCGTTCTAGAAAAAGTTTAATTACGACCGTGGTTATACTTAAAAATAACCAGAATTCATTATTAAACATTTCCGAAAATATTAACATTTTTAAAAATTTTGATATTCCGAACAAAATTACGATATGTTAATTCTTAATATGACCTGTTCGAACTTTAAATTTTTAGTTTTTTAAATTCGAAATTTTAGAAATAAGTTGACATTTAGAATTACTTCCTAAATCCGAAGAAAAAAGAAGCGATAATTTTTGAAAAAAAAAGGACTGAAGACAAAATTTTCTAAAAAAAATCTCTCATTTCCAAAAGATAAAATCTATTAACAAAAACTAATAACACTCAACATTTTGTCTTGAAACAAAATTTAAAAAATAAACTTTAATATTTCCTGAAACTTTTAGTGTTTTCTCAAAATGGCCAGGAGATTTTCTATAAACTCAATAACTAGAAAGAAAGTCAAAATATTTTGAAGAAGTCTGAATTTTGAATTACTGCTAATGTAAAAATGTTGAAAAAAGAAACTAAAGTCATTAAGCTCATTTTTTTTATTAAAATTTCGACTTTAATCTTGACATTTTTAAACTCGTGGTAAAAAGTTGTAAAAATGTTATAAATCAAGTTTTTCTAAAAATATAATTTAAAAGTGATTAAAAATACAATAAATTCTTAATTAAAGTTGAAATTTGATAACTAAGACAGAAATGTGATAAAAAGTACAATAAATTTTTAATTAAAGTTGAAATTTGATAACTAAGAAAGAAATTTTTTTTTGGAAGTTTTCACTTGGAATTCGAATTTTGGAGAAAAGAGTCGAATTTTCGAAATCGTAGTGGAAATATAAACAAATCATCTTCATGACAAAAAATTTCGAAATTTTCTATTATGAAGTTAAAACTTTTTGAAAAAATTAAGTATTTTGAATTAAGCTGATGGGTTAAAGTTATTAAAAAATTCCTAAATATTTCAACTTAAAAATGCTCAAGTTTTCTGTAAAACTCGAAATTTATAAAAGAATCGACATTTTAGACATTTTTTTAAAGTTCAATCGCCATGTTAGAAAAATTATAGAAGAAATTCATAAAAATAACTTATTAAAAAATGTCTTCTCAAAATAATGGCTTATAAGATATTTTGATTTTTTAGTAAAGGACCTAACATTCAAAATTTTATTCAAAAACCAAATTTAAATTTTTAAATTCCAAAACTGTAAAACTATTATTACAAAATCCAAGTTTTTCTCAAAATTTGGTGATAAATCTCGAAAAATCGCTTGTATAAATTTCCAATTCTTCTCAAAATTTGAATTTTTTTCAAAATAGGAAGTTTAAGCTTGAAAAACTTGCAAATTCAACATTATTTTAATAAAATTCAAAACGTAATTTTTTAAATTCTAAAGCTGTAAAATTATTATTACAAAATCCAAGTTTTTCTCAAAATTTAGTGTTAAATCTCGAAAAATCGCTTGTATAGATTTCTAGTTCTTCCCAAAATTTGAATTTTTTTCAAAATAGGGAGTTTAAGCTTGAAAAACTTGCCAATTCAACATTATTTTAATAAAATTCGAAACGTAAGACTGAAATTTCAAATAAAAAAAAGAAATTTCAAGAAAGGTTTAAATTTTCCTAGAAAGGAAATCTCAGATTTAAATGTCAAAATATTGGCAAAAAATCTAATGAGTTTAAGGCAAAAATTTTAAGATTTAGGGCGAAAATTCGAGAATGAACTCGAAATTTTAAGAAATTCGTCATTTGAAAATATTATACTCCTTCTGAATATCCTGAGTATAACCTAAAATCTATTATTTTTTTAAATTTCGACTGAGATATTAAAATGTTTTTTTTTTTGTTAATTGTGCGTTTTGGCCTGTTAATGCCTCTTTTTTTTTAGAGTATTTTACCTTTTTGGTGTCTTCTTTAGCTTTTCGTTTCTGCCTAATTTAACATTTTGTTCACCTTTTTACCTTACTTGATTGTGCTTAAAATCCGGTATCTAATAATAAGAAATGGCGCCAAATTTGAAAAATAAAACATCCTTGCATTTCAGTACGAAAACAAAATCATCCATTAAAAATGGTTTTTAAAAAGGTCGCACATCTGGAAAATTCAGTTTTATGTAGTGTGAAGCCAAAAAATTTCGGGGGGGCTGCAGCCCCCTAGCCCCCCCTGGTTACGGGCCTGTGTGAAATTAATAATACTGTCACAGTGTGAAGTCTTTATCTCCACATCTATACTAATATCATAAAGAGGGAGTTTCTGATTGACTGAAAAACCTAATCATCAAAACACATCCGTAACCACTGAAATTAGAAGCACGAAATTTATACAATGAATTACTTTTATGGTATGGATGAGAAGGGATTTTTGGAGATTGGTTCTCTAAAGCAATGAAATGGAGTTTCGAGATTAGCACGCAACTTTCTAAAACCTAAAATGTTGTGTAAATAATCTACGAAAGAAATTATTAGACACGTATTTTGCCCATTTTAGCATTCCAAATTCAACTCATAAGGTAGGGTTTCTTAACTTGGATTTCATGGACCTCTGAAAGGTTAATATCATTCGTGCCAGGAATCCATGGCTAAGCCTACCTAATAACATTTATTGTGATAATAAATAATCCAATAATTTGTTTAATCCTACGTAATAAAAAGTATATTTATATTTCCTTATTTTCCTTTTCTACAATTCTTTGAATTAAAAAGTAGAAAGCTAGAATAGAACAGGATAGGACGCTTGCTCGCCTCTGGTTCTTGGAGTCAACCGAAACTTTATATTCTCAACTAAGAGACTTTCTTCAGAAATTTTCATTTTTCTCTACAAAATTGGTCCTTTCCTTGAAATTTCGATATTTTCACGAAATCTTGACTTTTTCTCAATTTTCAATTTCAAATTCGACTTCTTTTATAAAAATCTGACTCTCAAGATTTCAAAATTTTTAGATCATAATTTGTCGCCATTTTTCGAAATTCGAGCTTTGCTAGAAGCTTCGATGTTTTTTTAAGTCAACGTTCTACAAATTTCGATTTGTTTATCAAATTTTGACTAGCCCTCGAAATTTGGTCAATCTTTTCATAATAAGAACTGTACGTTTTGAAAAAAATTTTTTTTTAATTTTAAATTTTTGTAACTAAATAAAAAATACCAGGATTCCGAACCCCTATTTTTTTCGTTCCAGTTTTCGGTTTTCGTTTTGACAAAAAAATCATATCGGTTCAGTTTCGGTTTTCGTTTCGACAAAAATAACGGTTTTTCCGGTTTTCGGTTTCTGATTCAGTTCAGAGTGACTCATTTTTTGATTTTTAAAAGTTTTTCTGAACATAATTTAGAAAATGTGATGTCCTTTTTTTTTCGTTAATATTACAATACGTAACTACTCTAACCTTGCCTAAAATTGAAGGAAATATTTTCGATTTTTCAAGTTTAAAAATTTCATTCTAAAACTCTGAATTTTGAGTACAATTTGAGTTTAAATTTCAAGAAAAACCTAAACTATATAAAAAATTAGAATCGGAATTTCGGGTTTAGAAATTTCAAATTTAAACTCGAAATTTTCATAAAAATCTTAAATTATATACCCTAGAGTTAAAAACTTCCAGAATGTACGAACTTTGACGATTAAAATCGAAAATTTGAGAGACTTTTCTCTTTTCTTTCATAATTTTGGTTCTCTATTGAAGTTTTGACCTTGACTTACTTTTTCTAATAAAATTGATTTTTACTGTTTCCACTTTGTTTCCTAGAACTTTCGATTTAAAAGATCAAACTAAAAAAATAAGTGAAAATAAAAAAGACCAAAAATTATAAAATAAAATGTTTTAAATTAAGATTTTGCGAGACCGTCACAATTGCAAAAAAAGAACTTCAAATTTATTTAAAAAACGAGTTTCGAAAATGTCTACCCTAATTAGAAGTTTTGACCTTAAACCCAAATATTCGATATTTTTTTTCTGGTAGTGTTGCTAAAAACCTGAAAATTTCAAGAAAAAGTAAAATTTTTCAGACAGTTCTGTTTAATGTGTTTACCTTTTTTCGATATTTTAAATTTTTGTTTTGAAGTTTTAAATTTAAACTTGTATGTACTTTTCATTATTATTTTTTTTCTAAAATTTTGACTTTAAACAAAATTTAGTCTTTTTCTAGCAATCTCCTAACCCTATTTATCGACATGTTGATTTTCATTCTTTAATTATAGACATTTTTCTCGAAATTATGAGTCGAAATTTAGACTATAAGAAATTGACAAATATAAGTTTAAATTTGGAATTTTCCAATGTTCGATTTTCAACTCAAAAGCTCAAAATTTTCAGGACTCAAAATTTTCAGATTAAGTTTGAAAAACTGTTTGTCATAAATTTAGTTGGTTTTTCCTCAAAACTTATACTTTTACAAAAATGTTGTCTTTTTTTCTTGAAAGGATATTCTTTCGAGATTTTAAATTAATATTCAAAATAAAAAAGAACATAAAATTTTTAAATTCAAATTAGCATTTTTGAGTTTGAAATCTAACTTCTGCTAACATTTTAAGCAAAAATTTGAAAGTTTTAATGGAAATGTAAATTTTAGGAATAAAAGAAAAAAATTCCACAAACAGTGCAATTTAAATTATTTTTAAACTTAAATTTTCTATGAAAAAAGTTAAATTTTAAGATCAGCGACCAATTTTCTGGAAAAAATAAACGCGAATTTCAATTTTAAAGACTAAATCTTAGAAATAATTTCAGTTGTAGATAAAAATTTTGTGAATAAATTTAACATTTTTAGAATGTAATTTTGACACAAAAGTTCAAGGAGCAAAAGGCCGAACTTGCAAACGGCGAACTTTCGAGTTTATAAAAGGAGTTTGGCGAAAGCAATTACCTAATATTTAAGAGAACAAACAATTTTGACTTCTAAATTCTAAACAAATCGCAGTTTTAAGACAAAGGTCGAAATCTTGAGAAAAAACTCGAAGATTTCAGAATAGAAGTTACCATTTTAACGTAAACAAATTTATTGCAGGTTTAAATTATATATTTTCTATCAATGTCACAATTTCAAGTTAACTGTAAACGTTTCGACCCCAAAGCCAAGATCCCGGCTTTAAATTGGAACATCATGTTAAATATTTTGCTAAAATTTTGACTTGAAATTTAAAAAGTTCTAAGTTAAATTTGAACCTGCGAGATTTTAGCGAAAATTTTGAGAAAGAATCATATCTTGGAATTTTTGTAAGATTTAGGAAGTCGGCAGCAGGAATTTAAATTTGGGATCTGGAAAAAAATTGGAATACTAAATTCAAAATTGAATTTGAAGGAAAAAAATTACGAAAAAAATAGAGATATCTAATTAGGAAAAAAATTGAAATTTAAAGAAAGAAGTAAATTAGGAGTTTTTTTTAAAAATTTATAGAAAAATTTGCAGATAAACTCGAATTTGCAAAAATAATTTTATGGAAAACCGAGTTTCCCTAGCTTCAATGAAAAGACGCTACTATTTTATTCCAAATATACAACAGAGGATTTTTTTTAGTTTAAACTCGAAATTTTAGGAAAAGAAAAGAGATATTTCGAGTAATTTTCAGATAAAAGTCAAATTTCAAGAAAACGTCGAAAATCTTGAAAAAAGCTTCAAGTTAAAACTTAAAATTTTAATTTAGGTTAAAATTTCGAGAATAGAGTCAATATTTGGTAGAAAATGTGGAAATTGTGATTTTCTAATCTAATTTAATCAGAAATGAGAGATGAAGATGAGATGAAAATTGCATAAAGTTGTGTCAAATTTAAAAAAAAAATTGAAATTTCAAAGAAAATTCCGATCTTAAGTATAAAGTAAAAACTTTTAAGTATATAAATTCGGCGAACCGAAATAAACCGATATTTTTTTTTGCTTTCGTTTCGTTTTTCGGTTTTCGGTTCAGTTCCGGTTCGAAGCCCTGAAAAATTCTACAACATGTTTTTTTGGAATATCAACTGTTTTTGAAGCAAAAATTCATTTAAGCGCATTAATCGATTTTGGATAGGGGGTAAACTTTTGATTTCGCGTTACCAACATGCATCGGGCAGACTAGACGATCTCTAAAAATTCGACTGAAGGAGCATCTGGCTCATTTGAGGTACGGAAGAACCGAGAAGTCAAGTGTGGTTCGACATGCTTTTGAATTAGATCATAGAATAGATAATAATATTAAACTGTTAAGAGTAGTAAATAAGAATTCTATATCAAATGCTTGTGAAAGCTTTATCAATGGTTACGCTGGGGCTTTAGGTCACTCATCTCTGTTAAAAATGGTTAAGGTTGATAGGTAAGGAATTGTGGCATTGCGACCCGTATGATTAGATGCGCATGCACTTTCGGATGCGGTCGATCATGCTCGAAGTGAATATTCATAGCATATAAGGGTTAATTTTAGGAATAGGTGTTAGTATCTTTCTGAGGATTGTGTTTTTTAATCTTTCTTGGTTTCAGGGAAAACTATTTGTATTTCAATTTTTAAAAAACACTGTGATTGTTAAGGAAATATTTCATGAATTTATAAAAATCTATTTATTTAAGTAATATTATTTGAAATTTCATAAAAAATAGTATGTGTATCTCGTAGTAAAAGCACATTCCCTACTTCGATTTTTGTTAGCCTTGGCTTACGCCTCGGCCACATTACTTTCTCGTTCTGAAATGTTTTGCTTTCACTGCTAGATACACAATATACTACTTTCGGAAATATCTTTTTTCTAAATTTGAGTTTCCGGAAATTTCAGTTTGTTTTTCAAAAATCGTCTAATTATCGCAGTTTCGACTTTTACCTCAAAATTCGATATGTTTCTATGTTTTTAGAAGTTTCTATTATCCGTCTATTTTTCCAAAATTGGATTGAATTTTATTAAAAATCTATAATTTTATTATAACATCAAGGACTCATTATCTGATGACATATATTATACATATTTTAATATACTTACTTAGGCTTAAAAGAGAACTAATAATAGCATCTAATGATAAAAAATAAACAAATATAAAATAGTGATTTGTAATCTTAGCCATGAAAGTAAAACTTCAACATGGCTAACAAAAACAAAATAAGGTTTCCTCATTTTTCTACGAAAGGAGTTCAAAGTTTAATTAACATATCACATTGTTGTATGGTATGATAGGATACCAAGGTAAGGATTAAAAATTTACATGTACAATTAAGTTCCAATTAATTGTATAAAAAACAACAGCTTTGTTACTTCACAGACACACGGGAACAGACTTCTATGAAGAAAAATAATAATTGAAAATAGGTTCAAAATAAATATATATTTGAAAATAGGTCAAGCTAATACAATAAAGGACCATAGTGTGGTGTAAGGCATCATTTTAAAATACAGCAATCCGCATTTTTAAGAGGACACATTTCACATATTTATAACGAGAATTGTCTCCAATTTTCAATTTTTTTTATTATATATATTTCTTATTTGGGATTGAAATTTCTAAAAATATTAGGTCTTAGTCAAAAATTCTAGCTTAAAATTAAAAATTTGGGAGCCATGTAGAAAGAGAGTTTAAAGTCGAGATTTGGACATTTTTTTTGCTGAAATTTAAAGTTGAAAGTATCAGTTTTAAGTTCAAGCCATAAAACCAATTTAAGTAGTGTGCATTTTTGGTTTTACCAATAACTTTTAAATCGTATTCGCACTAAGAAAATCTAATAGTGTAAGTTAGGGGAATATCGTTAGAGCAAAGCATCAGTCGTTTCCCAAATATGTTGCAAGATAACAAATGAAACAAGACTGTTTCTCTTAATTGCTCTAATTTTCTTACACCTCCCTAATATATCTAATTCTGAGGTAATCTAACACTGGAAGCAGTTACGGTTTCTGGGGTTCAGCTTGACACTTGGGAGCGACACCTGCACGAATTCGACGTTCACGTACTTCCGCAGCCCTCCAGAACTGACTCTCAGCCGCCCTCTGCAGTGGCAAACATTTCAGCATGCATCAATCATAAGAGACTTATGATTGATGGTCTCAGCCATTATAAATGAAATATTTTTCCCTAAATGAGGCTCTTTTCTTTGCAACGCGACTTATACGAGATATTTTTAAAATGTTTAAACGAAAAATGTCGTCATATTTTATCCAGAGAATGAAAGGGGCAAGGATTATTAACTTTGGAAAATAAAAAGTTGTGGCGGTTCGTCGTGTTTAGTAACAAAGTTTAGAGTTATTTAGCATCTTTTTGCTTTTATTTATGGTCCAGTAAAGATTTCCATATTAGCCAAACTTTTTAAGAAATATCGTTCATTCCAAAAATTATATGTAAAACATTTAATAGAGGTTATAATTCCACGTTGAGAAGATCCTTATATGGCTAATGTTTTTAATCGATTTTATATGAAGTAAAATACGATATGTTTATATAATATTTTACATTTGGAGTAATGTTCCTACCAGATTTTTTAACAGAAAGTTGTCTCCATTAAAGTTGAAAGGTAGAGTGAAGTCCGGTTGTAATGACTTTGAAGGAGAATGGAAAATCGATCACAATAATCAGATGCCATAAAAAGCAGATAACAAAAGCACACTAAACTTCATATTTAAATTCAAATCTCTTGCTCCTTTTACGTCATACAAAATGACTAGTCATTATAAGCGACGTTACAATAAACGCATTTCACTGCAGTTTGATAGGAAAGCTTGGGCTACAGTGGCCTAAGATTATCTAACGCAGACATAACTAACTCATTCACTTTCAATTAACTTTAAGGTTCAAGCCATCAAATTTCTTATGCAAGTAGAATACAACCTAGACTGCAAATTCATGCAGCCCTCTAGACGTATATAGTGAATCATAGATAGCTGAACTACCAACAGTTGAAACACAACCTTCCTGGAGAGCAACCGCTTCGCTAGGTGTTTGTGTTCCAACTGTTGGTAGTTCAGCTACCTATGATTCACTATACACGCCTAGAGGGCTGCATGAATTTGCAGTCTAGGTTATAGTCTACTTGCATACGACATTGTTGGCGATGGCCATAGTTTCTATCCATCGAATTTCTGTCAATTAATATGTATGTATCAATTCAGATAGACAACGCACATTTCAGATAACTCCAAATTGATCACTTAATCACATATTTCATTTGGCAAGTTATCAAATAATTACCATACAATTTAAACCAACGCATTGATGAAATTGAAAGACACGATCAAATTCAACGTAAAGAAATAGCTAAAAAAGAACGTGAACGAAGTATCTATTTGTAAAGAGCTAGTAGAAGTTTCCAAGTGAAATTAATTAATCACAAAGAGAGAATATGAAAATAAAAGGCCCTAAGATGGAAAATAAAATAATTCAATTTCGCACCGTGAAAACAAGTCCACATAAATCATCTTTCTTAAAGATTTAAATTGAAAACATTTTCGCAAAGTAAAATTTAATATTTCCATGTTACTTCGAATTAGATGCAAATTACGAGTTCAAGCGTCTTATTGTTTTTTGCATAACTTGATTTATTTCCTTATGTATTAAAAAATATTCGCGAATTAGTCGACACTTTTTATGTCCTTTCTTTCACCTGCCACTTTATTTTAGCTGCTAAATTAATAATTGTCTGAGTTGGGAGTCTAAATTTGAAAACAGAATTAATTCTACTTTTCAAATTTATGCCGCGAGTTTGAAAATAAAATTAATATACATGTAACACGGGCAGGGAGCAGTGTACTTGACGTTCTGAAAACGGTAACTATGAAGGTATTGATGAGGGAATGAATTATTATTTGATATAAGTCACTCAAGCTGAAGGTCTAAAGGAAATTGAACAAAATTGAATTGTGTTTCACATTTCTAATTAAATATTTTAAACAACAGACAATTAATTGATACTTCAAATTTCTACTGAGTGGAATTGTTGGAAGTAAGCCATTTATAAACCTTATTATCTAATATAACAAATAATACGTTATTGCAAATACCATGCCAAGAATAAAAATTTTCATTAGTCACTGTTTTCAAAGAAAAACAAGTTCAAATTTAACAGCTGTTCGTCACACCAACAGACTTGTCATGCGTCTTTCACGTAAGTAATAAGAATGTCGTAGCCGGAGACTGAATGCAAAAATGTCGGCTCAAAGAAAACAGCCGGAACAGCGGGACATTTCAGAGGTTTAAACAAGATTGCCTGACATTCTGGACATATTTGTGATGAACGAAGTTAACCACATCTCGAGCTAATATCCCTAAATAAAGTTCAGCTCCGACCACACCCCTGCGGCAATGATAATCAAATTTGACCCAAGCTTCTCAAGAGTTACAAGAGAACTAACTGAAACAAGTTCAATAAGCATCTACTGAAAAACATGGAAGAGCCGGAAGAGATCAACATCAAAAAGGAAATCGACATAGCAGTGAAACGACCTAAAACACTACTTCTGATTCAATTGTGGCAACCACCAAAACTTTTCAGTTATCTAGCTATTTGGTGAAAATAATCAGGAGAAAGAATCTTACTAGGAAAAACAATATACACCAATTTATAAACAGGCAGGACAGTTGTCAATTCTTGAGCTGAGGTATGCTGTCAAAGAGTACTTATATTCTTAAGTTGCACGAACACCTAAGAAGTTGCATTCTCAAAAAGACCCTTAGGTCACATGTCTCAACATGTGACAAAGAGTTAAAACTCTAAAAAGGTACAGGAAACTCATGCTCCTATTACACTCTAGTCTTTTCAAATAAGGTTAAGGCTACTGCGTTTGCTGAAACAGTTGAAAGACTTTTTCAAGCCGCATTTGAGGAAGTGGACCTAGACTTCGTAGAGGAATTGAAATAAAATCTGCTAGAAGAAGAGCCAGATCAAACAAAAGGAGATAATATGACCAACTAAAATAGAAAAAATTTATTGCTAGCTATAAGGTGTAAACGCCAGAAAAGATCCTCTACAGAGTACTTAGCTTTCCTAAAGGAAATATTTGTGTTTGTGTTTGTTTTAGGCAAACAGATTGACAGATTGAAGAAACAATGACGCAGTTCGAATTTCTTCTTCTTTTTTTTCTTCTTCTTTCTCAGCCGTTTTCTATCCATTCCTGAACGTAGGCCTCTTCCTTGCTTTTCCATGCTGATCTGTCCTGTGCTAACTAAAACCAACTATTTCCTGATATCATCAAGCCATCTTATTTGTGTTACTCTAGAGGTCCATTTATTTTGGTCTCGTCCAGCTGCGTGTCCCACCAAACGCCATTTTAGTTCTGCAATCCGTTCTATTATATCTGCGGCTTTAGTTCTTTATAGGATATCTTCATTTCTCTTCCTGTCCCGCAGATTGATACTGAGCGTCACCTGCTCCATCGCTTTTTACATTACTTTCAGTTGGTCTGTGGCCTTTTTTTGTCAGTGCCATTGTTTCTAGGCCTTAGGTCGCTACTGTCAATACGCAGGTGTCAAAAATTTTACTTGTAAGATTGATAGGGATCTCCTTATTTCTTAGTATATATTTTGTTTTCCCAAAAGCCGTCCAAGTTAGTTTTATTCTTTGTTTTATTTTTGATTCTGATTTTCTTTGCCTATTTTTATTGTATGTCCTAAATATATATATATATATATATATATATATATATATATATAAATACTTTTCTACTCTTTCTAATTTCTTGTTTTCCATATGTATGTCTTCTTCAGTGTTGCTTATCATTTTGGTCTTTAAGATGTTCATTTTTAAGCATATATTTTTAGAAGCATCACTGGGTTCTTTTAGCATGTCTCTTAGTTTCTGTACATTATTACTTATCAGAACGATGTCGTAGGTAAATCGGAGATGATTCAAATAGGATTTGTTAATGTTTATGCCTTTAGTTTCCCACTCTAGTGGTTTGAAGACGTTCTCTAGCACCAGAGCAAATAGTTTTGGATTTTGATATGAAAAGTGGCATTGTTGTATATATTTTTTAATAGATTTGTGTATCGAGAATCTATTCTAGTGTCATCCATTGCCTCTGTTTCGCTAGAGTCGAAAGCCTTATGAAAATATATAAATGCCAAGTGAAGGGTTATGTTGTATTCGGTTGTTTTTACCATTAGTGTTCGAATGATTTGAAGGCGGTCGGTGGTGCTAAACCCCTTGCGAAATCCCGCTTGTTGTGCTGGTTGATATGCGTCCAATTTATTGGTTAGTCTATTGCTGACAATCTTGGTCAAGAGTTTATATAGATGAGAGAAAAAGTTAATTAGTCGATAGTTTTTTTATATTTTTATCTTCTTCTTTTTTAACAAGTTAAATTACTTCTTGTAAACACTTGTTGAAGAGACTTTGTAGTGATTTTTTAATGGCTGCTCGTCCCATTTTTAACATTTCACATGTTATTTTGTCTTCTCTTGGACTTTTTCTGTTTTCATTTGCTTGAGAGCAGCCTGGATTTCCTGTTTTGATATTTCTGAAACATCTTTAGAGCCAACGTTAAACATGACCATATTCGTAACACTTGAGTCAGGTCTAATTAAGGTACAGAGACAGGAGTAGAAGTCCTTAATATGTTCAGCAATATTTCTATTGTCTGAGATTATGTTATCCTGCTGATCTTTCATATGAGTTTCTGTGTTTGCCTGTTAAATGATACTATGAAGTCAAGTTCGTTTTTGATTTTGCCATCAGGACTTTTCCAAGTCCACTTCCTTTGTTTAGGTTTCTTAAAAAAGGTGTTTAGACAGAAAAAAAATTTCTTTATTTAAGTAGTTTATTAACATATCTCCTCTTTGACTTCTTATACCCAGGCCAAAATGTCCAATTTAATTTAAATTGGTTGTACTTTTCTGGCCGAGTTAGGCATTAAAATCGCCGCTTATTATTTTATAGTGAATTTTGCATGAATCCACAGCTTTATATAGGTCTTTAAAGAGTATTTCCATCTCCTTATCATTTGCCTGGTTCCTTGGTGTGTATCTCTGGGTAAACTAGATGCTGCATCTCTTATTTAATTTAAGTATAATGTTGGCAACCCTGTCAGAGGTCGATTTTACTTTACTTATCAAATAGTTTAGTTTCTTATTATTAAGAGATGCTACTCCTCCTTGGCCATTGTGTTTCATAGAATTATTCTGATATAGTATGTGTCCTGACTTCAGAATGGTAGTCGTGTTTCACAGAGTCCGAGAACGCCCCATTTTATATGATCGAGTTCCTTTTCTAGTTTGGAGAGATATTTTGGTGTACTCATTGTTCTAATATTGCAAGTGTGATTTTCAGCTGTCCATTTTGAATCAGACGCTGTTTGTAGTCGCTCACTGTGAATCAGACACTACATTTGTAAGTTTTGGTCCGCCAGGAGTATTTGATTTCCTTGGTACCAGCCATAGCTGGGGGGCAAAACAATTTAAATAATTAAATAAAAAAATACCTACCAGGAAAATAAATTACCAAAATCAACTATCCAAACATACACTAGTTCGAGCAAAATCATGGCTTGGAAGCAATGAAGTTACATTTTGTGGGAAAATAAATTACTCCCACAGGCTACGTTTTGCACACAACTTAAATAGAATCTCTTTGTGTTTTTTCCGCAGCATATTTTTAAACAGCCTCTTTCTTAAGCCTTCTCGTTAAGTGATAAAAGACCAAGATGCAAAAGAATGCTATCCATTGATGTTTCCTAAATTTTTTCGGTTAATTTCTTGTTGATCTATAGAGTATTTTCAAATAAGATGTTAATACTGAAGAAACATAATTATTGAACCATTTTAAAACAACAGTTCCTATCAACGTAGGTCCGAAACCGGTGCTGAAAATTAAGAAAAAACTTGGTATTTCCTTAAATACATTAAAACCGCTTAAAATATTTTTTTGAATTTTAGTAGATTCAAACTAGACATAAAAGCTCATTTTCTGCAGAAAAAATATTTGTTCTACTTGCATCAGTGAAGTCCGTGCCAACATGTCTTTGACTATTATTAAAAAAAAAATGGTACGCCACTGCTTTTTTCCAGAACAATTACCAATTTCAGTTTCTTGCTGAAAATGCTTGACTGACTTTTTTGTCCAAGGAAAGATTTTCCATTAAAAAATTGTTTAGCTTTAAAAACCATAAGTTTACTTATATCATGTTATTAAAAATAGTTACTTTCAAAAAACATGTTAATCTAACTTATCTAACATAAATATTCCTAAATAAACCACAATGATCAAAGTTCTCTTAAAATAGGACATTAAATTCGTACTAATGCACAGACCATTGGTTTCAACATTTATTAGATTCGAAGTTTGGAAACTAAGGATCGGTTTCGATCTTGTTGGATCTCATCAGTTTGGTAGATTCAACTTGAATACCAACAAAAGTACCGGCAAGTAAGTACTATAAGTCAATGGACGTCGCCCATGTGATTCTTAATACAATCTTCACCTATTGGTCCATACAGAAACTATGGCAACCGTTGATAATTCAGATAAATCGCAGCCTAAAAGGCTGCATAACTGTAGACTAGGTTGCCTTCTATTTGCCTATTAAAATCGTAGTAAAAAAATCAGTCAGACATCGACATTCAAATAAGTGCGTTGATACACAAAACTTGCCCCTGAAATTAAGAAAGATAAAAGATACAACAACAGTTGCTCTAACGCGTTTCGATAGCAAAGCTATTATCTTCAGAAAGGTAACCTCTGATAACTTTGATACCTTTGCTATCGAAACGCGTTAGAGCAATTGTTGTTGTGTTTTTTAATCTTTTTTGGTCTCAAGGGACAAGATTTTTGTATCCATTTTTAAAGATAAGCAAGGAACTGTCCGTTTCATTAAAAAAAAATATATATATTTTATTTTTTAATCAAAAACCGTTCGAGGAACGAAGAAAGTTAGGAGACAATTTTCACTAAGGAATAAAACATCTTAATGAAAACCATATTTATTTTGATAACAAGGTCAGTGGCATGAATTTTGTTTCTTTTTATTTTCTTGACTAAAAAAGTTCAAGGACGTGTTAATCGAAAACCACTCGCCATATGAAAAAAAAAGATAGGGAGGAATTTTTACTAATAAATAAAGGATGTTTATGAAATTTGTACATACTTTGAAAAGAGGCAGTGGCATAATATTTTTTTCGTTAAGAATACTTGAGGGCATGTTAACGCGGACGCCACTGATAAAAGTAGAACAGATATTTTTGCTTTAAAAAATGCGTTTTTATGCCTAGCTAGTATCTACCAAGATCCAAAAAAAATATATTTCAACAGGTTTCAAAGTATTGGAAGAAAAACGAAATTTTTTCCTAATTTTCAAAACCCTGTATCTTTAAAATAAAACGGTTCCGGACCTATATTGATATAAACTTTTTTTTTAAACAATCTAGGAATTATGCTCCTTAGGTATTAGCATCTTATTCGAAAGCACCCTGTATATATAAAAACTGGGACATAGTTAGATTTGTAGCATCAAGAAAAAGCTAAACAGTCAAGTATATATCCACTTGAAGAAGACCATTTCAACAATTGTCGGTCTGAGTTTGGTAAGATGGCTTCGTTAAGTATACACCCATGAATGAATTGAGAACTTCACTTACATGCACGCGCAAACTTATGATTAAATGGCCTATATGCATTTGTACGAACGATAAGAGCAAAAATGTGACAATATACATGACGTAGTAGCGCTGGTCTTTCACAAGGAATTGAAACACGTAGTACAACTCCTCACTAAAATATGCATTTTTCGGACTTACCATGTGTCACAGTCACTCCCTAAATTAGCAGCAATTAGATTTCCTCGCATGCATAATCTGCTGCAGCTGGAAGAAGATATACAGAGTGGACCATAAGTAATGGTACACAGAGCAATGGTGGATTTTTCAAATAAAAATAATGTGATTTAGCTACATTTACCTTATACCCAAAGTTGATATTAACAGAGATACAGGGTGTTAAAGTTGAAAAAAAATTTTCGTTTTTTTCGTATAATTATGGAATGAATTGTAATATAGGCACAAAATTTGGCACAAGGGGTTTCTTAAGTCGACAAACTGTAATTTGCTAACATATTACCAATAGCTGATAGGGGGCGCTACCTGAGCTATACTGCACAATTCTAAATCATCATAACTTTTTTGCTAACCAACGTATATTAATATTAAATGGATTATTCTATTTACCCATATTTTTAACGTAAAAAAGGTGTACTTTCTAAAAGTTGATACGAGCAACCGTTTCCAAGATATTTGCCTTTAAAGCTTGACGTGCCTTGGTTTTAAATTATTAAGATATTAAATTTTCGAAGTAGACTTGAAAAAAAAGTAATCATAAGAGAGTTTTGAAACTTATTTATGTCAAATATTGCTGATAATATAATTACCTAAATTTTGAAAATCTCAATAAAGAAAATTTAAAAAATTAAGACGTAATTTATTTTCTAACATAGAAATGTGAGATATGTTCTCCGAGTCCGTACAAGAAAATGTTAATAGTCTGGGTGGTCAAAGCAGTTATTCGAAGATAAATTTCAATAAAAGACAGCCAGATTTTTAATTGTTTACAACCCCTTTACATGAAAAAGGTCATTTCCCAAATACTTATTTTTGAAAATAAATTTTGTTTCGGTATTTTATTTAAATTTGCTTTAGAAATTTAAAAAACATGTGTAATAATAATGTCAGTAGAGTAATATTTGATATAAACTATTTTAGAGGCAGTTTTATTACTTTTATTGTGAAACCTACTGCGAAAAATTTACATTTGCATAACTTAAAATAAACGTACGGCAAACTTTGAAGGCAAATATCTTGAAAACGGTTGCTTGTATCCACATTTAGAAAGAATATCTTTTTTTTCGTAAAAACTGCAGGTAAATTAAAATGTATATCTAAAATAATTGTACGTGAAGGCACAAAAAAATTATGATGCTTTAGCGCAGGTGGCGCCCCCTATGAGTTACTCGCAATCTGTTAGCAAATTGGAATTTCCTGATCAAAAAAACCCCCCAATGCCAAATTTCTTGTCTATAGTAAAATGTGTTCATCAGTTATGCGAAAAAATCACAATTTTTTTTTCAACTTTGACACCCTGTATCTCTGTTAATATCAACTTTTGGTATAAGGTAAATGTAGCTAAATAACGTTATTTTTATACGAAAAATCTACTGTTGCTCTATGTACCATTACTTATGGTCCATTCTGTATAACCAGTCATATTGACAAACCAAGGCTCCATCTAATTCTGATTCTGAAGCATGTTGAATAGGAATTCGCCATCCATGATTAATGGTGATGTATTAAAACATAACGCACACATAACTTGAAGAATGGATAATTCAATATCACCTCTTTGATTATCTGAACTAGTATTGTATAAAGGTTGCAATAGTTTCTAAAGTAATGGTAGATGACATTTCATTACAAAACTAAATATTTATGAATATTGCAAAATTTAGTATAAGATGTAGGTTTATTATTAGTGAATTTTAAATTAAACAAAACTTTAATATTGAAATGTAGTAATGTCGAAGATGTAGGAAAGTTTAATATGATTCATAATCTAGCCAGACGGTAAACAGTAGGTACAAAATCTGAAATATGCCCAAGCGAACAGTTCTTTTATTTCTGTCATGCCTAGGTTTACATCTAAAATGCGTACATTATGCTGCCTAGCTGAATTTTCATTTATTTCGTTCTTTATGTTATGTTTTATGTTTGAGCTTTCATACACTCCAAGCCATTTATCCGTAAATATAAATTCCCCAACAAATTCTATTCCATTTATTTGTGTCTCGCTGTACGTCATTTCTTTCCAGGTTAACCCAGATGCCCTGTTTTATTTGGTATACACCTAAAAATGCGGAAAAAAGAAGAAATCTATTGAAGTTTGACAGACAATTAGTTAGAATTCGTGACTTCAAAAAGCATTAAAGGCGGCAGGTTTTCATGAAGGAATTTCTCTCTGCAGAATTCCTCTTTTATGCTGTCGATGACATTATTCACTGCTGCTGATGATAATAAAAATAGAAAATATTAAATTCACACAGAATTTTCTTAAAACAATATGTAACGAGAAAATAATAATATATGTAATGTATACATGTAATTTCTCTTTGCGTTTTTATAGCTTCAATACAAATAAGAATTGCTACTGTGAAATTCTGCAAACATCAGGTTTTTTATTCATGTCTAATTTAAAACTAATTTACCAAACAGCCCAAAGCATTCCGGCTCTTTGTAATAGAACTTGTTTATTTGTAAAGCTAGCTATAAACGCTTGGTAATTACTTATCTAAACAGGGAGAAAGGACAATAAAGAAAATGTTTCCTAGCGTTTACCTTGCAGTCCCACATAACTAGATTTACTGGAGTCCTAAGAAAATATGGAGTTTAGTTATTCTTGCACAGCTACTCTCAGAAAAGTTGCTTTGACTTCGGCATTAAGTTAACATCATATTATTTCTACTGATGAATTTCCAGCGGCTTTATTTAATTCTTCCGAAGATGCCTTATGATTGAAACTAACATAGAAATACTTAAACTCTTAATTCGTTTTTGTTATTGTTCTTTTAATTTAAATTAGTTTATTGTTCTTTTAAAGCGATCTAAGAATTTTAATGTGTTTTTAAAACGAAACTGCGATAATGTTAACGAATAATTAATTGAATAGGTGTGCATTTTACCATCTTCTGAAATTACCAAATTTATTGATATTAAGATTTTCTGCTGAAGTAATTGGGAAGTGTAGTATGTATAATATAATATAAAACACAATTTAGATAAATTATTTTCTGAAACTATAAACAATTCTAAATTAAATGCCTGGTCCGTCTTTTATTGTTTTTTTTTGCACAACTTGTGCTACATTTTTCACCGTTGTACAAGGTGATTCTAAAAGTAGTACCATAAATTTAGATTGGCATTTTAGAGCCCAAAATAAGACGAAAAGTCTATATAAACATATGTCGTAAAACGATTCGTTTTCGAGTTACATGGTGTGGGAGGTCAGTTCTTGATTATAGTTTTTAATTAATATTTGAGAAACGTGTACAGATAATTGAATGAAATTTGACATATATCTTTTTGAGTCCTTACCAAAAATCTAAAAATTAATCAACACAACTTAACCACTGGCGCGTATACTCAGTGAGTAAATCAGAACAAAACATTAATGACTTCGACCCCCCTCCAAATTCTTTTTGCATTTTTTATTTTTGTCTGTTTTAATGCTTTATTGGTTTGATTTTCATCGTGTTGTATGTATATTTTAACTTAGTTTTCTGGCTCATTGTCGGATGTCATGAAATAACTTTCAAAAAATATTCCAAAAGTATCATTTTGGTCGTATACCATAATTAAAAATTTTACTTTTTAGTAATTAGTCAAACGTTTTCATTTGTGTATTTTCAAAAATTCAAACTGCCAAAAAGTTAAGCAAATGAAAAAATAATACAAAATTTAAATTGGAAATTACCAGAAAAAAATTAAAATTTCTAAAAATCTCGAATTTAAATGTCGATATTTTCAAGAAAACTATTTGGTCCAAATTATTCTTTATGGTAGACTCTTATTGGTCGGAAATATTATGTTTATTAATTTTATTTAACATTTCTGCGACCCATGTGGAAATATTTAAATATTTACTAATGAAAGTTGACTATATTCTAAAAATTTAGTTATCACGTAGTCATATTTAAAAAAATGTTTCAGATCATTGTCAACTTTCATTAATAAAAATTCTAATATTTTCAAACTCAGTCGCAAAAATGTTAAATAAAATTAATAAAGAAAAAATTTATTCTAAGCTTGTAACTGGATTGAATTTCGTTAATACGCCCGTACTCGGATTGCATAATGCAATGATACACATATAAAATTTATGTAAAGTATGAATATCCTGAGTTGTCTAATTAAATTTGCCAATTTCGCATAAATTCTTGGTTACCGTTGTAATATTGATTCTATACACGGGTACAAAATTGAGGCGATCTCACAATTATCCACTTTTTCCAATAAAAATTTAAGCTGGAAATTTATTATATTTACTGTGGGAACATTTATCATGTCGTCTTTAACGTTTGAAACGACTAAAAGTTAGTTTATGTGACAAAGTAAATACTATAAGTCAGGTTTCAGTTTCAAATATTGCCTTTGTGACAATATCCAAGGGTGAAAAGCGGGACCCAGAAACCACACCAACAAACTGGAATGCAAGTGGAATTTATTACGCCACAAGTCTGTCCGAACTGCTAAGCTTGTATTAGCAGTAGGCTTTAAATTAATTTTTAGCGACGTTACGCGGATATCATTACCCACTTTTACGTCCTAAATGTCTTTTTCATATGAAATAATTGCCTGTTTTTTCCCTCTCCATAGTATTCGTAAAGTCGGCCCGGAAAATTGATGTTTGTGTAAAGAGAAAATGATGAATTTTTGGGTAAATTACATATCATATCTATTAGACGACGCAAGGCAGTTCACAGCTAATAAGTAACCAAATATTGGCAATTAGCTATTACATTTTGCAGTTAAGAACACATAATGAAATGTACAATCTAGTGTATGTAACGTAACAGGCATGAATAAAAAAACAGATACTTTTAATCACCTCAAGAGATGTAGAATGCCATTTGTTTCTTTAAATTTCACAGTAAGCGCTTTTAGATCTTTTAGATATTTAAGTTTTATGTTAAGCATAACTCCGATCAAATGAGACTTAGGTCGTTTCCTACTGCCGGTGCTTGCCTCTTTGGACTCGGAAACTACCGAATCTTCCGACAATTGCTAAGAAGCAGAGACTATAAGAAGTAACTCCAAACCTCAACTTCAAATAACAACTTTCTTACATTTGGGCATCGTGAATAATCGTTAAATATTGTTAACATTAAAAAAATGGTGCTTCGATATTACCTAATTTAGGATATTAGCGTCCTTTAGATTTCCTTTTTTTTCCTCAGGTTTCAAAATAACATTACACTGGGTTGTTAAGCATTGCTGAAAGTTACTTTTTTAAGTTTGAAGGCAGCAATAGAAATTATAAAATATAGTAAAAACATAATAAATGTATATTTTGTTTTTCGGAATTAATTTCAGTCGTTAGTGAAATAAAAAACAAAACGAAAATACTTACCAAATAGTCTTTCAAAATGACAAAATTATTATTGTAATCTAAAAATCTACTTTAAAAGCGAAGTAATATTCATTTGTTCACTTTATCCACAGTATCCCCTGGTTAAGGTTTTCTTCCAGGCAGGGGCTTTTGCCATCACTTGTGGACTATGGCAACTAGTTGGGAAACCCACAAGAATTCCTGATAGAGGTACCTATCAATCTAATCTACTGGACCTTTTCGTTACAAATTCTCCAAATTCGTATAAAATTTCTGTGACATCACCGCTTAGACATTCCGATCACAAGCTTGTAGCAGCCTCTCGCTCGCTTCATATACCACTTCCTTCTCAGACACAGTACCGTAGGGTTTGGCATATTAACTCTACTATCTGGAAAAAATTAACAGCCTTCTTTGCATCCTTCCCATGACAGTAAGTCAGCTTTAACTCAGACAACCCTTCTTTAGTTGCCGAATCCATCACTGAAACTATCCTGATTGGTATGGAATGCTCAATTCCCACTTCCAATTGCAAAGTCGATTGAAATGAATTTTAAATTTTCAATTTTTCCACCTTTACTCGATAACAATAAAAATATTGCGATTTATTTCAAGGAAAAGGCTGACATGTTAGCCCTAAGGTTTGGTGAAAATTCTAGCCCTAATTTTTTAAATGGAGAACCTCCTGTTCTTCCTAAGGTTGGCACTTCGATGCTTAAAGTTGTTTTCAAACAACGCGCAATCAGCTAGATTCTCCTCCAGCTCGACACCTCCAAGCTTCTGGTCTTGATGGTATCTCCGCTATTGTTTTAAAAACTGCGCTTCAGAGTTGGATTCTGGATTTGTTGTGGGTTGCCTAAAGTTTAGGCCAGCACTTAGGCCATCCTTTCCGGGCCCATTGCGCTATCCCAGTTATTGAGGTGTCCTTAGTCATTCATTCAGCCACCTAACCTTGTTAAGAAACTGAAGAACGTCCTTTGGATGCGCCTCTATCAAACTGGCCACTCTAGGCCAGAAGCCCCCAGCGTGGATCCTCTGATTGATGCTAGTGCCGGGCAGTGACACATCACGTGCTCAACACTCTCGTCTTCTTCTAAACACCCTCTGCAGCTCGGGTCGTTTATAATTCCCATTCTGTGGAGGTGTTTGTTTAATCGACAGTGACCTGTCCATATCCCTACAAGTTTCCTGCTCCAGAATTGATTGATTCCAGTCCTAAGCAAATTGTTCACATTCTCTTACAACAAAGAAGTATTCCCTAACTGAAAGGAATCTGGTAGGGTGCAGCCTCTCCCTAAAAAGAGGAAAAGGAATCTGGCTAATAACTATCGCCCTATATCTTTGTTGGCCCGTTATATCTAAAGTGATGGAAATGGTTATGAACATCGACATTCTCAAATATCTGGAGGAGAATAGAATTATCCCGCACAGGCAATACGGTTTCAGACAACAACGCTAAACTTGCGATCTACTGGCGTATGTGACTCATATCTGTAACTCGCTATGAAAGAACATGGTGAGGCTAGGATTGTGGCATTGGATATCTCAAAGGCCTTTGACCGAGTCTGGCATCGATCCCTGCTCGACAATTTACCAGCTCATGGTCTCCCTCCTAGACTTGTCATTTGATAACCAATTTTCTCGCTGATAGATCTGTTCAGGTCGACGTCAATGGCATCTACTCCGAGGCATTTGTAATTAAGAGGTTTTTTCAGTCTCCTACTCTGTTTTTGTTACACATAAACAATCTCTTAGTTTCAACTTCCAATCCTTTATACAGCTACGCAGA
Organism: Dastarcus helophoroides; assembly: GCA_028583605.1. Lineage (NCBI taxonomy): Eukaryota > Metazoa > Arthropoda > Insecta > Coleoptera > Bothrideridae > Dastarcus > Dastarcus helophoroides. The sequence continues at coordinate 6,307,889 of CM053329.1, forward strand.
TGATAGTAGCTTGGTGTCATCTTTTTCTTTCGACAAAGCATTATCAGTCGCTGCTTCAGATGGACTAAGGAAACAGCAGCTAATGATAATTAATCGGCATCTCGAAATCAGTCTGGAATGGGGTAAGGAAAATCTGGTCAGCTACGACGCTTCAGAAACTCAGTCCGCGGTTTTCTATCAGAAAAGATCAAATTATAATACGACAAACATACTAATGGACGGTAAAATTCTCCCGATAGAATCTAATCTATCTATCCTAGGAGTGAATGTGAGCACTATCTTCTCTTGGAACGATCATGCGCGCTATTGCCAAGTCCGCCTCTCAGAAGCTAGGATTTTTTTTAGAGCTAAAAAGTACTTTACATCTCATCAGCTACTCACACTATATAAAGCTCAACTTAGGTCAAAACTAGAATACAGTTCTTACCTTTGGAGTTCAGCCCCAAATCACAATTTAACTCTTTTGAATTCAATTCAAAGAAGAGCGATCGACTAATTGATGACGAGAGTTTGACCGATTCTCTCAAGATACTAGAGCACAGACTGATGATTTGTGATTTATATCTTTTCCACAAGTTTTATCATGGGAGATGCTCGCTGGAATTATTAGGATTGATCCCCCAAGAACAAGATTTTTGAGGCATAAAAGACAGTCGAAGAAAGCAAATTCCTGTGCGGTCCAGCTTGGCACAGTGAGGACTTCTATCTACGGAAGCTTCCAAGCTATGGAACTCATTACTGAACGGAATTTTTTCCAAAAAGTACAACCTATTTTTATTTAAGAAGGCGGTTCATCGCCATCTATCCTTGCTTCCGTACTTCAATGCTTTGAAGTCATAATGGGATTGCCCTTTGCGAGTGGATTAAACTTTAAAAAAAAACTCAAACAATAAGTCCCTTTATATTTACACTTTTTTCAGTGAGTTTGTGACCTATCATTCAAATTGTTTGCAAAAAGGTTAGCCTAACTGTAAAACAGTCACTTGGGACAGGAATGCATCAAAAGCATGCAAGATAAACTCGTACTAAAAGATCGTCCTGTTGTTTTTGAGTTAGTTGTTTTCGCGTTCGATTTTTTGACTTTGTAATATATTCTGACTTAAATGATTTCAGAATTTACATTGTACGTGCATCTAAAATTCCAAATATCTACTCAATAAGTAATATACGCATACGTATATAAATTACCTATCACGGCAAACAACAAATATTGGTTAAAAGATTTTATAAGAGAATTTTTAGGTGAGTATTTGAAACTTGCATGTCTATGAAAAATAAAATCAAGGAATTATAAAAATGAAAACCTAGAAAACAAATTTACGATAAACTGGTTAAACTTTGCAAAATAACAAATCTGGAAGAGGATTATTTCGTAAAGAAATCAAATAGATTTTAAATTCGAGGAAGATGTATTTACACCAACGTTATGGTATTATGAATTGATGTTATTCACAGTTGATCAAGAAACACCAATTGATCTCATATGCAATATGGCTGAAGGAAAAACTGAAGAAGAGGAAGTGAATAGACGTGAAACTGAGGACTATTTACTCAAATAAAATAATTCGAATGATGTCAGTAATACGAATATCTTATTATTCAAGGTGTAGTGCTTATTATTACATCGTATATAATAAAATTAAAAACCTACTAAATACCACGTGGAGCCAAAATTGTGCTAGTAAAATATTCTTTTTTTTTTAATATATCACCTTGCCACTAAACTTTTGTATCTGTATTAAAATATTTTGTGTATTTTTAACGACTAAATTTGACAGATAATAAAGCTTTTGTTTTGGGCATTTTATTGTATGTTTATAATGAAGATGTTGCGTATGAAGTTCGCTGTTTTTTAAAATCAGATGAGTAGATAGATAAAACAATGTAGATTATGCTTTAAGGCAGTATGTAGAATCCGAAATAATGCAGCTAGCAGATCAAAATAATTTTCTGAAACGTTTCCTGCCCGAGATATTTTATAATTAAATGCTTATTTCAAAGGAAAGATCTCTTTAAAAAAATCTTCAATTAATTAATGTGCTTCATTACCTAGAAAAAATCTCTGTATCGTTATTGTCTGGAAAATATATGAAAATGCTATGAACCGCTTAAATTTCGAATCTTTAAAATAATACCACGTAGACTGGAGTAAATAATTTCTATAGCAAGAAATAGCTCCCTCCAAGTGATAGTAGAGAACTCGTTTACATAATAGGCATTTTCAGGCAGTAATTCAATTCAATTATAATATAAGTGATTGGAAATTGGTATTACATATAGATGGAAAATTACCTGTCGAAAACACAAATTCATCTTGATGCAATAAATAATGCACATTCAAAGAATATATGAAATGAACTACAAAATTTGCTGTAAAATAATTTCAATGCCGTGTTCCCTGGGTAAATTAATTTGAATTAAGTGCAGTGCGGTGGAGAAAAATGTTAACTATGAGAGTATATTCTTGAAATAAGTATTAGTGATTTAAATTTAGTGTGAAAGTAGATTACTTTACACCCAACATCTTCTTGAGTTGCACAGACAAAAATTTTGTTTCCATATAACGAAATGCTATTATTTTCTGTCATCTTAACTAAATTATATACAACTGGACTCTTCTGTGTCAAAAATTTATAGAAATTGAGTTTGAGATTACAAAATATTACATAATGTAAAAAGCTAACACATACTCAGGACTTGCTTTCTATTTTTTCTTTAAAAACTATCATCAATGGTAGCAAACCATCCACTTTAGAAGTCACACAAAAGTTACTTCGATTTCATAGACAAACATGTAAACTATATAATGGAGCAAACATAATATGTTATTTTAGATGAGGAAGTCTTTATTTTACATTTTGTTTTAATTATCTCCAAATTACAAATTTTGGTTTGTACGCTAAGCAATAACTTATTGACATTACATGGCACCCTGATCTTTAAATGTGATATCCATATTATTTATTTAGCCTGCTTCAAATCCCAAAAATCTTATTTTAAACCCTATACAAAAATTTAATGAAACTATTAAACACTATGGTCTTCAAACCTGATATCCCTATTTTCCATTAAGGGTCATTAAGAAACTTTATAGTTGCACTAAGCTTTTTTCCAATCCAATATTAGCGTCCAGAAACTATTTGCACGTGTAAGCTACTCACGTTTGCCCTAAAATCGAAGTTTAATAAAGGTGGGCACCAAACAAAACAAAAAGCGATCTAATTAAACTATTAAAGAACTGATTGATTTACAGCAATTCGAATCGAATGGCGTAATGGAGCGATATAACAAAGTTTACTTAGTTTTAAGCTATCCAAAGTTTTCGTTGGAACTTTAAAGAAAATCAGCTCTAAGGTAATTTAACACATTGCCTTTAGCAAGCATTTGGTAAAATTCGGATAGTTGCACGCATTTAAAAGTCAAACTTTGAGTTTATTTTCTTATTGTATATTTCATTATTAAAATATTTCCTTGATATAGGTATTATATCTTTGTGTGTAATAATATTGAATATTAGATTGAAGCTTGCTTTGAAATACCGATAATATTGTTTGATGTATAGACCTCATTCGCCAACGATAATGATCTTATATAATGTCTTTCATTAAAGGATATTGACTATAACTATCTTATATGATTTACAGAAAGCTGCTTAGCAAATACTACTAATTAAACCATTAGATTAAATACTTAGTGTAATGGAGCCAGTTAATAGAGGGTACTTGCCGATTTTAGGGCTTCTATCCACAATTATGCAGAGCATAAGCCAAATTTAAGACCGATAAATTAATTTCTTGTAACATTACGACCCTTTCCTAAATATCTACAAAATTCCATAAAAACAGACACACTTAATATGAGCATCTATGAATATTTTTATAGAAAAATTGTGTTTTAAATATCTAATTTTTGTAAAGCATTTGCTAAAATAACTCATATAACTAGTCCTAGTCTATATAAACATATGTGGTAAAACGCTTCGTTTCCGAGTTACAGGGTGTGGAAGCTTAGTTCCTGATTATAGTTTTTAATTAATAGTTGCGTAACGTGTACAGATAATTGAATGAACTTTGGTACAACTCCATACCCTTTCGTGTTCTTTCCGAAAATTTAAAAACTAACTAATACAAGGGATCAGTGGCGGGTATATCATGGGGGGCGGTTCTTGAAACGTGTCTTATTTATTTTGTTCGCTCTTTTGTAGCAATCTTCTAACAAAAATTTGCTAATAAAAAACATTTTTACATAAAAAGGGTACTTTTACCAAAATTTGATATTGTCAGCAGTTTGTCAGATTTTCATATCTCGATGTATTAAAAACGCTGGCCCAAAAATATCAAATGGAGCACATAGTTGGCATTGGAATTAAAGGAAATAAATTGCATTGACATTTCCATGTTTTCTTGTCACCACTTGGCCACTTTGGGCAATTTCTCTAAACAAAAGCTAATGTTCTTAAATTTGTTACTTGTTAAATATTTACGAAACATTTTTTTAATTTAAATATTAGTCAAAAATAATTTTTTTGTTAAGTACATTTTAGCTAATAAACACATCATAGCTTTTCCTTCAGTTCAAAGCCAACTATGTGTTACATTCGACATTTTTGGGTAAGCGTTTTTTATGCATCGAGATATAAAGATGCATTTTACTCGGAAACTTTTGAAAATATCGAATTTTAAAAAAAGTACCTTTTTTACGTAATAATGTTGGTTGTTTATATTTTTGCTACAAAACTGCAAGAAAAGTGCACACAAAATAAATAAAGCATGATTTAAACACTGTCCTCTCTGGATATACTCGCAACTGGTTAGTATGAAGTTGTGCTAAATATCATTTAATTATTTGTACACGTTTCGCAACTATTAATCAAAAACTATAATCAGGAACTAACTTTCCACGCCCTGTAACTCGGCAACGAACCGTCTTACGGTATATGTTTATACAGATTTTTCGCCTTATTTTGTATAATAATTAATAATAAATATTGTTGCGTGTTACTGGTTCGATAATTAAAACCCCATGAATTGTAAACACTTTATTTCAGGCTTATTTCAGAACACAACTATGATTAACTGAACTATCTAACCATCTGATTATCTGACTACCTGACCATCTGACTCCCTGACCGACTGTCGAGGGAAAGGCGACCGCGTATTTATACCGCTCCAGGCTTCCTGATCTCGAACAGATCGGGCTCGTGCAATAGGGGAAATTCTAGAACATCTATCTGCCGTATGATTCATTCTCGCGGCCGCTTCCCATTAACAAATGCTTTCAGAAAGTTCCTTACACTACACAATCACTAACACAAATTTTACCCCTTCAGCTTTTTACAATATTTACACAATTAAAGAACTTCCTAAAAATTACATCCGACAGGACAGCTTTTGTGAAGGCCAAACAAATTATTGCATACCTGCATTTGAATATTTCATGAGCGTTACACTAAAAATCTTTCCAAGCTTTTATTTACTGGCATCTTCAGAAGCCTCAAGAAAGGATTGAAATATATGGGCTTATAAATATAAGTGCTTCCTGAATGGGACACCTCATGCGATGTAATGCGTTTAATTTATTTTAGTAAAATAAAGTGTTTAAAGACACCGTATTTTTATTTAAATCGGCAACATGTGAGAGTATTAAAGAACACAAAAATCTTATGATAGAATAATATGTAAGTTACAAAATTAAATGTAACAGTATAACTAAAAAAATCTTATAATATATTTAGTATACTTTGGTGATACTGGGAAATTAACGGTATTGAACTCAGTATTGCTAGTTAAGATTTGAACAGATTAAGAGCAAAGTAAGTCGTCTTTATAGTTTAAAACTGAAATTTTGTTAACATCTCAGCTTCACGCTTGAATTCAAAATAAATGTTTACACTTGACCATCGAAATGCTTAGTTCATGGAATACATTTTTAATTCTGGCAATTTCGTTGAATTGATTTTAATATTAGAAAAAATTCCAAATTTCAGTCTTAAAATCAAAGGGAAAGGTAAGTTGAAAATTTCACTTTAAATTCGAAATTTAAGATTTTTTTCAAATTTTGAACAATATCGAGTTTTTATATTACCAGACTATTCTTCATTACAATCATATATCTACTGTCATCTTTGGATACAATATAGTGTCTTCCCAAAGGTAACAAGAGGAGGGCTACTTAGAGGAATATGAAACTCATGAAAAAGATATTCCTTCCACAACAACTGCAGTAATACTTGAACAATTCGGTGTGGTACCAAAGTTTTTAACCAGAATTATCGCTATGATGTAAGGCCGGATTTGCGACGTGACTGTGTATCTTCCCAGCATGTTTTATCTCTACGTTCTTCACCATACTTTCCTTCTTAGGTACTTTTTAAATTGAATATAAACTACTACTTGATAATAAATCGTGTATTTTTAAAACGCGCGTTTGAGAAACGCGCGCATTGTTGTTATATATTGTGTGGTCTAAACATCAACGAATGAGTCGTATTGGGTTGCATTCCAGGCCCGTGGAGGCCATACTTTTTGTGAGTAACCCTGTACATAAAATGATACAAATATCAAATTAAAAACGGCTAAACAATAAATCCTTTAAAAGTGAAAAATGTTACACCAGATTTATGTCCTGAAATGAAATAAATAACTCGTTGCGTCGAAAGGGATTTATGACTTGAATAACAAAAATTAAAAATTCTGCGTTACAGATGGCTCCAGCAAGGCTGTGCGGCATTTACAATTCAAAGAGAAATTTGCTGGTAAAGCAGCAACACGTTAAACGGAGGAAACACAAGACGTCTCCTACTATTCACCAACTGTTGCCATAAATCTTTCCTTCCGTTGCTTCGCCCAATAATCAAGCCTTTCTTGGCTTACTCGATAGGTGAAACGTCACTGCTGTCTGACATGTCAATAACCAATGTCGGAATTCAAATTTCTAATGAAGGAAAGATCTGATGAAAATGGACGGAGAATCAGGTCCTCTGGGAGGAATTCTCAGGTCCGGTTTATCCAATTTTTAATTTTCGTTTTCACAGAAAAAACCGATTTATTTTAAATTTCGACTTTTTTGATAATTTTTATATAAAAACAAATCGCCTGTGTTCTAACTTGTTTTTGAAAATTTTGACTTTTTTGACAATCTTAACCTTTTTTTAATTACCGATGCTACTGAAAATGTCGAGTTATTTCAAAATACCAACCATTTGAAAATTCCTAACGTTCTTGAAAAACTCAATTTTTATTCAAAAATTACGACCCTATAAAAATGTTTGACAATTTAAAATTCAAAATTTTCTCGAATGATTTATATGTATTTAAATCTCGACTGCCAAAATTTTGACTAATGACTTGCACTTAATATGGTACCGCTCTTCCCGAAATTTAACTTTATTAAAAAGTCACACCCCATTTAAAATTTTCATTATTTTTTGAAAAATTTGTCTTTATCTCAAAGTATTGAATTTTTCAAAAGAGGTCGATTTTTTTGTATACCACGACTGTTGCGTTGGTCATGCTTTGCTCTATTATCGGATCATACCAACAAACAAAAAAAAAAACTTTTTTCACCAAATCAGTTGTGAGATGAATTTTTGGATACAGGAGAGCTTTCTGTAGGCGATAATAACATTTGATACATTTTAAATTGCGATAAACTCCAAAATTTGTAATTGAAAAGGAGTGTCAATCTGTATAAATGTCTGTTATCGCGCAACAAGTCACAATTCTTAACCGATTTTTTCCAGTCTTATTTCTATTAATCCAGATCCTATTGATTTTTTAAATGATTGGTTCCATAGTTTAAATTTTATTAAAAAATGACATAGTTTATTAAAGAAAAATCAAATTTAGGAATCTGAGTCTCTTAAAACTTGTTGACATATTGCAGGTCAAGTTCGTCTTAAATACAGCGCAAAAAGTTGCCCTTTTAATGTAATTCGCGTCCTTTCTCCAGAAAACTTAATTTCAAGAAAAGTTTTTTCTTTTCATTTGATAGAAATTGTTTTGAGATTCTTGTTTAAATGACGGTGAAATTATGACAAGCATTTTAAAATCACACTTCTAGATTATTTATTTTAGAAAAACATTTTTTTTTCGGTTTTGTCATTGGACATCGGAACTGTTATGTGTTGAGAAATATTTTTTAAGAAACGCATATGGCATAAGGTATGTTTATGTGAGGAATAGCTTTGGAGACAAAAGTAGATTTTTCTGTTGAGCTTAAAGACAAACTTTCTGCGCTTGTGAAAAAATGTAAGTGCAAATTGTAAAACTATTTACCGTGATAAGCACCTTGAGTTTAACCAAACCTTTTTAATGACATTTTTAAAGAACGATTTTTTCTGGAAATTTTGACTATTGTGCTAATTTGTTCTTTGTGAAAACTTTCAATTTTTTGAACATTTTGACACAAAGTTTCGACTTTTCTAACATTTCGAAGCTTTTTTTTAAGATTTTAATTTTTTTTTTTTTTGGAATGCGATTATTTGTAAATATATTTTTTTTAAATGTCAAACTTTATTTAAGATTTTGATTATTTTTCAAAGTTTTGATTCTTTTGAAAAATTCAAAATTATTTTTTCTTTTCAAACCGATTTTTTCAGTCTCGAATTTCATGTAAATTGACCGCTTCTTAAAACATTGTACTTCTGTTTTGAAAATTTGGGCTTCTGAGAAATTATTTTTTTTTAAATCTGTCCCTTTTTGGAATTTTCTACTCCTACTAAAATTTTCACGTTTTCTAAAAATTTCGACTTTTTATAATCAAAATATAGACTTTGCCACAAAGTATCGATTTGTTCAAAATTTCGACATTTTTTGCAAAACTTCAACCTTATTTCAAAATTTTGTTACTTTTTCCTGAATCTCTAAAATTTTTTAAATTTGGCTTTTCGAAAAATCCGGCTTCTTCTTATGAAAAACTTATTTTGTATGATGCAGAAACAGATATATTTTTTAAGAATACAATCTTTACAAAAGTGATTAGAACATCAATTGGATCATCAAGAAATTTTGACAAGAAAAATACATAGAGCTACTTGCAGTAGAGTTTGTTCTTCGTTGTGATTTATCGTACAAAATCAGTTTAGTAATTGATGCAGTGATGGGTATAAATTTTTACTTTTGAACCCCAGGAACCTGTGTGGATGTCCTTCAGCAGCAAAGTGTTATTTCCTTTTTTTTTGCTTCCCTTTTTTTTTAATTGAATAGTAGGTGCACTAGTAAATCGTAGGGGTCCTCGGCCCTGAAATAATTTTCTAACAATTATTCTCGGCCGAAGGTTGTTCAAATTTTTCCATGAAAGCACTACAATTACGTCCCTTTTTAGAAGTCTCAATCAAACTTATTTACTCCCAAATTATGGACTTCTTCCCTTTTTATGATTTTCTTGTCTGAATTAATCTCAATACCGCCAGTAGTGGACATGAAAATGTTAATTGATTTAAGATCGAAATTAACTTTTAAATCACAGTTGAAAATAATTTTTAAAGTAATAACACTCGACAATTTCCTTCCATTGCTCGTCATATTCTAGATAATATGCTAGATTCATTATTCCGTTGTTTCTAACGGAAGTTGCTATGATATTGTGAAATTAATATAACTTTGATTTTAAGGCAATGCGATTATATTACTCTGCATGCAATAACTGATAATTGGATATAATTAGAATTACAAATGTTATTTATAAACTTTTAAGGTAAATTCTTTTGGGTGCTGTGATCTATTTTCAATGTTTCGAGACTCAAATTATTTGTGACTGAGTCGCATCCACCGTTATGAACATATTTCTGATAATCTTATAAACTCATATTTGTGGCTTGCTTCACACTTGCGGCAGCATATCCTCATCCAAGCTTTAAGAAGCAGTCTAGCTATAAAGTTCACCTCATAACTTGGGTGTATCTGAAGAAGCTTGAAGCTTAGTTAGTGGTGCCACACCTTAGTACTGGTGGTAGTACACGGAGTACTGGTCGAGCTAGCAATAGTAGTGGTACTTGGGCAAAGTATTGAAAGAGGAAGCCATTATTAATAATAAAACTTACTTACAAAAGACTGCAACAGCTTTTTAACTAAAGAGAAATAGTTTCTTAAATTAGTTTATGTTACTTATAAAAGATTAAATTTGAACCAATAAAAAATAATTATCAGCACATTTGAACTTCTATAAATATTTAATAGTTTTGCCAACGAAAATTGGCTAACCTCCAATCAGGCACCTTTGTTCGGTGCCTTGTTTCTAAGCTTCTTATAAAACATCTCGGATATTTTGTTATCGTCTTTGCAACAAACTGATCCGGAGTGAGATGTTGACATGTACAATATACTGCAAGCTTTATAGTGTATTGTTTTGATCAGTAACATCAGTGGTAGTCGATCTGGAGAAAGGAAACTTGTTTTGCACATGAACGAATAAAGGAAGCGATGTAGCATTACGTATACTTTGATGTTTTATAACACAAAGAGCCAAAGAGCAAATGAAAGGTGAACCTATGGAATATCCGCCTAGACTCATAGAGACATCTTTCTGGTTGAAAAGATTTGTTTAGAAATGCTTCTATTTAAATTTCCGGTGCAGTAGGAGAATTTTGACGAGATAAAAACTTCCGCTATACAATAAAATGACTATAGTCTTTGACGTACGGGCGCAAGGTTATAATAATTAATCGATAAAAACGCAATAACATAAAATTGAGAATCCTATATTGCGTTTCTAACATCCTGTTATCTTAAAATTTACAAAATTAAATATCATATGGGAGTAGGATAGTTTGGAGACAGCTTTCCGACATCTTATTATCTTTGCGATTCGCAAGGTAAGTTAACTGAAATGTTTTGTTTGTTGTTGAAGTAATTTGCCAGGAAACATAACGATCGTAGGGATCGTAAGAAATAAATGTACAGCAATAGATTACCCGGTGCAAGAAGGTTAAGCGAAATCAGGATATAGCTGCAGTAGATCACGAGGCTAGTGTAGTGTAAAGGGTGCCGGACAGTTTCCAATCCAATAATCGCGGCGTGCTTGTCGCCTGTAACCGACTTTGCAGCCTTAAGACAAATAACTTGCCAGACTCTTGCTGAAAACTGATTACCTTTATTCCAGATCCGAAAAAAAGCAGCTGTCTCAAGAAGCAAAATTGTCCTATAAAGATTCATATATGGATTCCAAAATATTAGTTAAAGAAAATAAAAATCAGCCAATAGTTAATCGGGCTCACACAATGAGTGTTTCGTACTACAGTAAATCATTTTTATTTATGTATGAACACTAAGATCTTATACAAATTTTCTTGTGTGATAATTAAACAATAAAGAAATTATCTATTTTCAAATACACACTTTTTCTACAGTCAATCGAAACATTTATGGAATCAGTAATTGTGTTGCCAAAGTCAAAAGAATCACTGGCAATTCGCACTAACACAGTTTGTGAGATCGCCTCGGATCGAGCTAGAATTTTCAGTTCTCACCGCAATTACTGCCTTAGTCGTAATTAATAAACCTATACTCCTATACCTATACTGACTCTTCAGCTAAATAAGTGAAACCCTATCAATTAAAAATAAGACTGACACCTAACAATTCAAAAAACTCATGCAAGATCAATGGAATACATATTTAGACATGGTAATATCCATGGCTAGCATTTCATCGGTAACAATGTCTATGATTCTGCCACATAAGTACACCTGCAGCATACAAAATGCTGAAGTTTTTTACTGCGGTAATAAAAGCTACATACGTGGAATGTGGATTCGAGGTAAGTTGCCCAGAGTTTAGGCCAGCACTTAGGCCACCCTTTCCGGGCCCTGTGATTGAGGTGTCCTTGGTCATTAATTCAGCCATCCAATCTTGTTGAGAAGCTGAATAACGTCGCTTGGATGCGCTTCTCTCAAACTGACCACACTAGGCCAAAAGTCCCCCAGCGTGGATCCTCTGATTGATGCTAGTGCCGGGCAGTGACACATCACATGCTCTATACTCTCATCTTCTCCTAAAGACCCCCTACAACTCGGGTCGTTTTTTAATTCCCATTCTGTGGAGTAGTTTGTTTAATCGACAGTGACCTGACCAATTCCCCACAAGTTTCCTGAGATTATTTCTTAAAAGCTGCAGGAATAATTTGGCCATTTCCCCGCATGGCGTTTTAATGAATGTGTAAGTATGTGCCCATTGGGCTTTGTATTTACGATGGATTTCTTCGTTAAGCAGGGATCTTACAGTTGATCTATCCAAGAAAAGGATTATTTCTGGTCCAACGAATTATCCCTCCGAACCCTTCCTTGCCAGTTTGTCAGCGCGTTCGTTTCCGTCTTTTCCAGAATGTCCTTTGATCCATATTAGATCAATTGCATTCTCCTGTGATAGACCTTCTAAAGCTAGGTGGCAGTGCCATACCAGCACTGAGTTTGTTTTCACATTTCTCAGAACCTTCAGGGCTGCCTGGCTGTCCGTCTTTATTTGGATATATTTTCCTGTAATGTTTAGGTGCGTCATTTGTTCGGTACTAATGCCCAACATCTCGGCTTGGAAGATTGTTGAGTATTTATCTAACTTAATACGTAAGTATTGGAAAAAAATGACTTAAAAGGTATAATTTGGATATATGTTGGGCATCATGGGAATTTCAACTCCAACCAGTACCTTGCACAAAAAGATACTCCCCCAATGCTTAAAATTACGATCGCTTCCTAGGTTAAGAGTCGGTATAGCAAAAAAACAAATCGCCAGAAGATATCTTAAAGATAATATAACAGGATCGACTGAAGAAAGTTAGCGATTATAAAAAGAATTCCAGGAATGGAGATATCCATAAATTGATCATGACCAGCTGTTAGCGTTCAATTCAGCCAGAATGAATAAATGAACATATGTAGACTATAAAACTTTTCACTTTATTACTTTGCAGTTGTACGGCGTGAAAACTATTTCACAAATTAGGAGGTTCTTGTAGAAATAAAATTATTTTCAACACAAATATAAGGTCTGACCAAATTGTTAACAGAATTGTAAATATATCTTTCGTTCCTTTGGGCAAAAAACACAAAAAACATAAAAAAATTATTGAAATAACTCAAACCGACCGCCGTACAAATATCAGAATACTCTCTTCATGTTACCTTAGAAGAAGTAAGTATCATACTAAATGCAACGAAAACATGGAAAACAGCTGGAATATATTAGAATTTTTTGTCAAAAGTGAAGGGAAGACGGCAACCTGACTCGCAAAATTTATTAGCAACATACTAAAAACAGAAATCCTACCATTAGCATTTAAAGGGACAAAAATAATATTGATCTTAAAGCCTGGAAATCATAAGCAACTCGCTGGAAGCTATTAAGTTATAACTGCCCTTCTTAGTTGCAGCTGTAAACTACCAGAGAAGGGCCCTGAAATGCAACCTGGACCGACAAAAATGTTGTGATCCCTTTCTTGCTAGCCGGTGGAAGTAGTATGCTCTTAACATTTTCTAATGGCACTTAGCATTATTTGTTGCTTCTTAAAATATGCTTTCCATGACTACTCATTACTGGGAAAATAGGTATTTAAAACATGTTAACCAGAAATTTCCACATTAGACTTTACATGATGTTAAACTTAACATTTCTATTCTTTATGGTGTCATATTTCAAAAACTGTTTACAATATTGTCAACAAATAATAAAAATTTAAATATTTCCAAACTGGGCCAAAGAAATGTTAAATAAAATTAATAAACTTAACATTTCTAATTTATTTTTCATCCTGTTGTGCAACTGAACAACAGGTAAATTGATTTTGATGGGACTTGAACTAAAAATTGATTTTTTTAAGGTGTAATTAAGTTTATTTTTGTCACTAGAAAAACCAGCTTAGCGTATTATCGCTATTTTGTTCTGGTCGATACAACAAGATTATAAAGACCATCGAATCTGTACTTTAAAAAACCTTAGCATTTAGACAATGAAGATATTCGTCTTGTATATAGTTAGAATATTTTGTAAATCAAAGTACATAGTATTGGTCAACATTTATATTTAAATAACAGTGTAGCATTACTTATATTCTAATTCTATTATTATTTTATTTATGTTACATGATCTCTAAACATTTTAAGGGTTTCTTAATTTGTAACTTCTTATGTAAAATTGTAGTTTTGTGTCAATCCAATCATAATAAAATGAGACATTTGTATATATACCAGGCTTATTCCTTAGTCCGCATTTATATCCAACAGAAACTAAACCAAATAAGACGTTGTGATCTAAAATAACAAGTGTCAAACAAACTTGTATATGCTGGTTACATAAAAAAAAATATTTACTGTCATATGGGCACGCAAGTGGTCCCCCACTATCGCCATCGCATGCGTCATCGCCCCCTTCTAAATATCCCGCACAGAACATACCATCTGTTACACTGTTCTTGTATACTTTATTACCTCTACAAACCTCGGTATCTATAATTGGCACCGATGCAGTTTGCAAATAAGGAGATTCTGAAATGATTTTTATTTACATAAATGGTAGTTATGGGTTATATATTGCACCTCCTCTAAACTTGTTGTTAGATGAACCAAAGCCAGATATCTGGCAAAGCTGTCCAACTTTATATGGGGTACTTTTCGTTGGCAGACAAATGGGTGATACCTGATCAGTGATATGGAATCCTTCATGCAAAATTATAAGGGCTATATCATTTGAGTGACTAAGTGGTTTGCCATAATCCTCGTGAATATAATATTCCTCTATGTAAGCTTTTTGCTCTGTACCCTCTTGAACTCTGATGTCATATTCACCTTTAAAACAAAATGAAAAAAATCGATAATTTTCATAATTTAAATTACTTGGTTGCCTAAATATGGACGTGGAACATCGATTAGTAACTTTTATGAACGTATACTAAATATGTTTAAGACAGCATCAGCTGGAACCCGTATGATTAAAAGGTTTTAAATAAGATAATCGTCATATTTCTCGAAGTTCAGTAACATTTATTAAGGAGTGGGAATTTATCAATCAATTTCATTTTGTCCAAAGCAGTGGCTCCATCCAGTTTATGTTTCTTAACCACATTGTTTTCCAGTTAGAAACCACAAAAAAAAACTTTAAAATAAGTTAGAACATGCACTAATGACTCGAACAATTTGTTGTTAGGCCATTGACAGAAAATGAAAAATTTGACAATTTTTTATCAGTTTGTAATGTTATTCTCTATCTATCAGTTCCCTTACGTACCAATCTTGATCCTATTTTTTTTTGAGCAATATTTTCGAAGGTCTCAAAACATCTACAAACCGTTAATTGAGCAGCTAAAAGCGATAATTCTCCAAAGAGTGTCCCAGGTATTTGCCTGAAAAATCTCGACCTTGCTTTTCAAAGCTACCCTTTAGAAGGAAACTAAATTGTGTTGCAATGTTAACTGAATACGGAAATAAATTCCATTACTTTAACTTATCTAATACCCACAACATTTTTATACTTGAAATGGATACAGATATTACCTGCTATAACGAAATAGGCTGACTTGGAATATTTTTTATTAAGACAATGTGCTGCAGTTAGCACAAACTTTTCTGTTATAAGCACACCTCCGCAAATGTGTTGAATATCAAATCGTTCCTTAACTCGTAAAGCTACCTGAAATACATATGTGTGCTAAATTAAAACTGATATACTTATTTCAAATATTAACCTGCCAAGGGAACTGGCCTCTCTTCGCTCGTTTACCGATAATTTTTCCATGTAAGTCGTCTATTTTGGTACCGTTCCATTTACAATCTCCCGCATACATAGGCATTGCTGGTGTTGTAATTTTTCGGTGCCGAGCTTGGATCACATTACGATTTCTGTTGACCTTGGAACATACAACGCCTAAATCGTCCATGTGGCTGCAATCGTTTTTACCCCATAAACTTTTATCCCCAAAAATACAGTCCAGGAAACTTTTTTCATTTCCTTCACATCTGACCTGGTCAATCCAGATTGGCCCTTTTCCTAGAAAAATAACTTGAAAAATTAACCTTTCATGTCATAAAATATGAAGTCATTATATATAAAACAAAGCAAGATGGAGCAGCCTAGTCTACGTAGGTAGTAGATAGTCTAAAGAATTAATTTGCAAACAGTACACCACAATTCAATGAAGATCTACATTTTTTACTTTCAAAAACACGTCGTCCCAGAGGAACAAGAAATATATTTTGACTCGCCTCACCATCATTTCATGTCATTTCATGTTACATTGATAATATCAAAAATGAACAATCTACTAGAGCAGCGATAATTAATGTTACCCTTTGCACCATTCGTGTTCAATAATATTTAGTCAATAAATCAACAAAAAAGACTGTTTCATTTTCTGATATTGTTTAATTGTTGTTTATTATTTTTTGGTACTTAAATACATGTAATTACTAATTACGGATTATTTTTACTGTTTGTAAAATGTCTAAAAGAAATATCTTATTCATACAAAAAATTAAAATTTTTAGATTTATGTTGTTTCTAAAATGACTTTCAGAGCTGGCTGGTAATTGTGAAATAAATAGACGTTTTCTTAGTGGAAACAATATTGTAACATTCTCCAAAATAATATACTATCTTTATCTTTATTCTCATGTGATTAGGCCTCTTTCATGGCACTTGTAAGCAAACCGAAAATATTATCTTTTTGAAATTTCCTTAAACCATATATTTATCATTTTTTAAAAGTTGGCTTTATGAGCGTAATTGTTGTTTTCTTCTTTCTAATAGGTACTTCTTTTAGTACTCTCATTTTAAATCTATGTTCTAGGCAATATGCAACTGTCTATATAGTCACGTGTCGTTTCAAAATGGTACAATCCTTTTGCTGCATGTGAGTAGGAAAAATGAGAGTAAGTTGTAATAATAGCAAAAGGTTGTTTTTAATCTTAAGTACATTGCCCCTTAATTTTTCAAGAAAGAGGCATTTATTAGCAAAATTTAAGGCACTATATTTTATAGTACCTAATCAAGCCATTGTCGTATTAATTTAAGTGAATTGTAAAATTATCCTTCTGACTGATAATATTAGTTGAACATTTTCCAGAGGAATATAAATTCTGTTAATATTTCCTTACAAGAATATTTTTTTTATTATAATCTGAGTCAGCTAATTTTAAAGTACATGAAAGCAGCAAAAATTCATTTTGGCAAAAAAATGGATATATGTGGTTTTTAAAATAACCGATTCAAGCGATCAACTGAACTATATAAAAAAAACGACTACAAATGGCGCATGATTTTTAAAATGCGTACTAAAAAGTTATATTCAAACCTTGTCCAAAATAAGCCTCTTTTTTCAGCGCCACGCCACTTCCAAATCCAAGGGTTCTGCAAATTAACCGACCCATCTTCTTACTGATAGATTCGTCACAAATCGTGCCCCATACACCATATCTTTGCACTTCGACTCTGCCTTCATAAGGTGTTGAACCATTTACCAAACGTAATTTCATTGCTTGCTAGCAGCAGAAAATCTTAATTCAAATTTAGGTCTGATAGTATAATTGTAACTATAGTTTTATTATAAAGTAATCTTAATAAATTAGGTGCAGAGGAAAAGGAGACGATCGGCAGAATCTTTGAGTATTGATGGAAAGATTATTAAAATATTTGACAAATGGAATGCTCATTTCATTTGAAATTTTGCGATTAAAAAAGTTTTAAGATGGGTAAATCAAACAAAGCGTTCAGAAGATTCCTTTGAATAGTCATGTTTACCTTTTTACAGTACTTTGGACCTTCATCTGATTTATCTTCACATTCGTGGTACCCATCACAAAGAGAAGACGGGTCGAAACAGCCGTTACCATCGTCACATGTAAATTGACCTTTGCTACACCTGACACCTTTACACATAACGCCTAGGCTCTAGAAAATGAAAACTGTTCGATCTGTCAAAGCAATGCAATATTTCCACATACCTCTTTCTTTTCTATATTAGTGCTGTCTTTGACTGAGTATCGAAGACATGGAGAACCGGGAGATTTTGGCGTACCTGAGCATTTACTGCTGTCTATTACTATACAGTCATTATGTCTAGCATTGTCGTAAATAAGAACCATTTGCGCTCCAAGCCTGTGACCCAGAGAAATGCAAGTTGTATTCAAGAATTTGAAATTCTCTTCGCTCGGACACACCTCGTAGTCCCTGTTATTAGCTAAAATACCAAGACAAAAGTTTTCAATATTTATGTTATGAAAGGCGCTGTTCATTAAATATATTATGTACCCGTAATAACGATTTTTCCCGCAGTCCAGTTAGTACCAATTATTTTAATTTGTTTCAAGTTGAAGACTGTATGTAGTGTAAGCGTTTCATCCTTTTTCTAAAACAAAAAGTTGACTCCAAGAACTGCTAAACTAAAACACATCTTACATCTGGTATGATTGAAGGTTCCCCAAAGTGTATGTCATATTTTTTAGGTAAATCAGGAGGATTGACTTTTGACAAAAATGGATTTGTTTTCAGAATAAAACCATCTACAGTAGACGTTAAGGCCAATTTATTGTTCGCAGGAAGTGGTGTGCTTGTAGGTTCATCTTTTGTAGGCAGATTCGGAAGATTAAATTTGGATGAAGACAAAAATGGATTTGTCTCCAATATGGAACCACCTAAAGTGGACGTTGCCAATTTATTGTCTGTTAAAAATGGTGTGCCTGCAGGTTGCTTAATATCTGGGTCATATTTTTTCGGCAAATTAGGAAGCTTTAATTTTGATGAAGACAAAAATGGATTTGTTTTCAATATGGAACTTCCAGAATTTGTCGCTGGTGTTGTTGCCAAATTAAATTCCGCTAAAAATGGATTTGTTGATCGTTTTTGCTCCCGCTGAGTCCTATCGTAATCTAAATAGAAGATTTTAAAAGTGAACAAATTATAAAAGACATTGTACATATGTGCATGTATTTATTTACCAGTTATCCTTGACCATGAAATCAAGAGATCGTTATTGAGTAATACTGTTTCACTTGTCGGTTTATGAGATTGTACTAGAATTTAAAAGTTGGATAATTAATAATTTTAACACATTTAACATACACTAACCGATTGATGTGTCCCAAAAGAATGGATTGACAGTCTGCAATTTTGGCGATTCTGAAATATATTATTTTTTGAGTAAAACATAAAAAGATGAATGCGTTTCTACCTGTTACCGAATCAATGGTACTTCCACAGTTAACATTTGCTGGGTAATCACAAACATTGATGGCAGGGTTAAATACCAGTCCTGGTCCACAATGCTGAACGTACGGGAAATTATGGGCACAGTTAAGGAAAAATGAACAATCGGATGGATGTGGAAATAGTCCAAATGCCGTGGGACACGAAAGAGATCGCTTTGATCTGTTACCATTCAAATTCGAATACGTCTGAAAAATTAATCAAAGGTTTTAGAATACGTAGGGATATATTACACATATTCGAAAGACAATTTTATTTAAAGTGGTACCAGAAAATTGTTCATCAACAATAAAACGGTCTCTTTATAATAAATCGTAGTAGTAACTAATTGCCTTAATAGATGTATAATTGAAAATTGAAATTTTTAATTATTGTATTGTATTCTTAAAAATTCGACTAGTTTTCAAGCACAACAAAAGAGTGTCAAAAGAGCTTTGGAAAAAATAAAACTGCGTTTTGTAACCAAAAATTAGTATATATGTATATGTACTTATTGTTAGACAATTCCTCACAAATAGGTGCATAGCCGGTTTTTAAAATTCAACCCTTAAAAGTTGAAAGGAGTGTGCTAAATTAAACAAAACTACTAGATCTAGATATCTGAAATTTTGTACGCATATAGGGAAAGAGGGGTAATGATGATCATTGGGTAATGTCGCTCACCTTAGTTACTTAATAAAAACGACACAAAAAAAAACGTCATGAGGGTTAGAAGACGGGGGGTTTCATGCATAAAGAGGCAACAATAACAAAATTCAATCCGCTCGAAACATGGCAGAGTGAAGTGTATGTGTTTGTTTACGGCTTTCCTCATCTAATTTTTGCCAGTTAGTTTTTGGGGATAAGTGCATAATTTTAGTAATTTTTTATTACTGCTACTAATATCTTACAGACAAAGGCATTCTAGTTTTGCATAATTTTAACTACATGTTTTCATATTTCAACTTAAATACAAAATGGCCGTTTGGGATAATACCGCTCGAGTGATCGAGCATTTCCCTAACAGATATATCCAGAAATGATGGGAGAGCCACCTCCATAGCGGCTTGAAACGAATAATGTTTGCGAGAAAGCTGTTTTAGAAGAGAATGGAAAGCAAAACATACTAAGACCAAAAGAAATTGATAAAATAATAAAAATATGCAGTAAATTATAAAATACAAAATAAAATCACTTTTAACAAGTGTATCATACAATATTTTTTGTAAAACTGTTAAATTAAAAGAGAAAATGCTGTCCCCAGGGTTGAATTTTTTGATTTATTCTTTGTGTGTTGAATTACATATTTGACATTTACATCTGACAATCAAGTCAGGCATTGGACAGAGTGTAACTAAGTAAAACAATTGTTGTTTAAGTTGTTTAATGTTTATTAGTAACCACAATTGAACCTGTCCTAAAATATTGTAAATTTTATGGCTAATAAACATGAATTTTTGAAGAAAAGATTGGAAATTAAAGCAATTTTATTATTCCACCAGATGTTGAAGAAACAACAAATACATCAACTGAGATTTATTGCTTCAGAAATCGAGACAAAAATATGATGGTATGAAATAAGGAATCTAGCGGATAACTTCACTAAAAATATATCTTTGGTTTACGCCGAAGGAAATTCTAATTTATCAGTGAAGCTCCAGACACCAAACATGTAGTAAAAAATTGCGTCAATTTTTGGATTATTTGGAGTATGTCGCCCTGAAGAATTTTGTAAATTAACACTGGATGATATTGAAAAATCTTTGTTTCACATTGTGAAGACTAAAAGCAACATCCGTCCTGGTTTTTGCATGGATTACTTAGCATAAATACCTCTGCAATTACTTTTCAGGAAACCTAAAATAAGTAACCGTTCAGATTGTAATAGTAATATTAATGTTATAAATAAATAATTTATAACTATTTGAATGTTTTAATGTTTGGAAACAATATTACACAATAATCAAGGACCAGTCCGTTCAACCAAAAAAAAAAATCTTTCTAATTTTACCAGTACAGCTTTCTATTTAATATTGCATATGGCTATATATCAGTGCTTCCTAAATAGTGGGTCACAACCCGGCACCGGGCCACAAATAAAATACCAGGTTGCAGAATTGTCTTCATACTCACAAATGATTAGTTCTTATACATTAAAATATAATTAAAACAGCTTTTAGTGGATCGCGAAGGGGAAAACAACCGGGTCAGGGCAAAAAAGTTTGGGAAACACTGCTATATTTACTTTTAACACTAGTGCTAAAAAAACTTTTTCGCACTAGTGTTAAAAGTGTTTTTGACACGTGTCATTATAAAAGTCAATTTTTAGTTCACTTATCAATGAACTAAAAATGTCATTTTTAATGACAGTTTTACAAAAAAACATTTTCAAGCCTAAAGTTTTGCAAGGAAGTTCTTCGGAGGCCGAACAGGAAGAAAATCAAGATCTTTGCAATCGTGTTAAAGTGGGCGTGGACGGTTAGAACTTGATTGCTACTAGATCTATGACTTTTAGTAAGAATCTTTTATACATAATTATCACTGCAGTCTTTAATTTGATTATTTAAAGCAGATTTATTTAGTATTTTACTAATCTCTCTATTTCTTACCAACAATCCGCCTCGAAAGCCATTGCCCCTTTACATGAGTGGTATTATTTATCGTCTGGAGTAATGCCGCCCAATTCTGTTTTTTTACATAAGCTTTATTTCTAATTTTTGGTACAAGATAAATACGTGTTGTGCTGAAATTTTGATTACTGAATAGTTAAAGTTGTGTTATTTTATCCTGCTTTCAGTATGAATCAAAATATGACAAAAATAAAGCGTTTTTTCCTTAAGTGAGCCGCATTCTCCTTACTTTCCCTACCTTACAATAAATGCAGGCAAGCAATTTAACAAATGATTTTACAAAACTTATTCCTTACGAAAGAAACACGTGTTACAATTTTAAAGTCTTGCTGCTTGTAGAAAGAAGTTTTTTGTGCCCGGTAAAAACGAAATATTTTCTTGTTTTTTTTGGTGATAATTGTACTGCCCGTCTTTGATCTTTGCGACCCCTTATGGTACTCTTCAATTTTTGAAGAGTATAGAGATTTTTGCTTCAAAAAGGGCATTATTGTTGCATGTCCCTAAAATGCACCATTTAAGGAAATACTGCTTTTGGTTAATTATAAACAATATTTTTTAAAATATTTTCATTCTTAAATTACAACCGGTTATCTTTCATATTGTTACTAGCCGTGTACCCGATGAGAGTACATTTCAGAAACCATTAGATTTTGCTTAAATGTTAAGGAGTTACTTTTTGGTAACTTGCTCTGCGCACACCCTTCTTTTTACCTTGAGTGTTTTGAATTGTTTTCTTCCCCGGCCGACATTTCTATTTTGATGCATCAAAACCCTCGAATCAGTCAAATTGTTTTTAAAACGACGTCTATTGTTCGTTCCGCAGCAGAATAAAGACTCTCAGTTTCCCAGTTTTACCACCACATGGCGACACAGATAAGAAATACGATAATTAAGTAAAATAAACATCGCCGATTCGTCAGCTTATTTTGAGGAAGTATCACTTATTATATGGTGAACTAGAGATGGTCAACTCAAACTGCTATTTTTTTTTCTTGTTTGGTGGAACGGACTGGTCCTTGGTTATCTTCAAAAATTGAAATACAGAACTTGTCCCCTGAAACCAAGAAAGATTAAAAACAAAACAAACGTTGCTCTAACACGTTTCGACAGCCAAGCTGTCATCTTCAGAGAGATACTAACACCTAATCTTAGAATTTACCCTTATACACTAAGAATATTTACTTCGTGCATGATCGACCTCATCCGAACTCGCATGCGATCTAATCATACAAGTCGTAGTGTCACAATTCCTTATCTATCAACCTTAACTATTTTTAACAGAGGAGAATGCACTAAAGGCTCAGCGGAATCATTCATAAGGTTGTGTCCAGCCTTATTTATGGGTAAACTTTCACATACATTTAACATATAATTCTTATTTACTACTCTTAACAATTTAATATTATTATCTACCCTATGATCTAATTCAAAAGCATGTCTAGCCACACTTGACTTCTCAGTTCTTCCGTACCTCATATGAGCCAAATGCTTCTTCAGTCGGATTTTAAGAGATCGTCTAGTTTGCCTGACATACTTTTAAGGACAATCTCTACATGAAATTTGATAAATACCGGTATGTGGTCGATCATGCATGAAGTGAATAGAGTAGTACTTAGTACATAAGGGTAAATTTTAAGATTAGATGTTAATATCTCTCTGAAGATGACAGCTTGGCTGTCGAAACGCGTTAGAGCAACGTTTGTTGTGTTTTTTAATCTTTCTTGGTTTCAGGGGACAATTTCTGTATTTTAATTTTTAAAATTGCTATTTACAAATAGCAGGCACGAGTTGCTCCTGTTAAAACCAAGTAACATTTTTAAATAGCTGCTTCTTTTGTCACTGTTACTTATTATGAATACGCGTTAGGCGATTACATATCGCAGTCGCAGTATACTGACAGTTGGAACGGAATGGAACGGAGCAAGTAGCAACTTAACAAAGAGTACCTGCTACTGCTATTTTGTTACTTACGCGATAGCAAAACGCAGTCAAAATAGAACCGAGAAAGCAGCAACCGATAAGAAATAGCTGCTACTCCACTAAACTGTTCCTACAACTTTGTCACAGCTACTGCTACTGCAACTACTGCTACTTTGTCACAGTCTGATTAAACAATAACAGTAGGGGAAAAGGGGGCAGAATCAACCATTTTTTATTCGATGTGCCATTTTTGACGTTGTATTAGAAAAATCTGGTAACTATGGGCTGGGTAGTATTCTATAAACCTTTATTTACAAGACTGGCTAACTTTCAGCGATTTAAAAGTAATTTTAAAGTTAATTTTAGTTAGTAATTTTAGCAATCAGCGTTTAAAAAACCTTAGAATGGTTCAAAGTGCCCCACTAGCGGGGCACATTCAACTAAATGATGGGGTAATTTCAACCATGAGATATAAATGTATACTTTTTTATACAGTCAAACCAAAATGGTTTTTCTACTTAAATAAGTTCATTATGTATTTTAAGGTAAAATAAAAAACTGGCGAAACATGTTTGAAGTATGATTCAAAACAATACTCAAAGACAAAAACATTTGTGTTAGTAAACATTGTAATATGTGTGGTTATTTTTAAACAAAAAGGAAATTTTTTGCAGAATTTGGACTTGAGAACTTTAAAAGTATTTTACCTTGATCAGCTGGGGATATATCACTGACCAACGGATATATGTAACTTAGTGTTTTTTGGCACCAAAATTTAATTTGACATTTGAATTAATTTTGTTTAATTCTTTTCCTACACAGCATTTTATATGTTTTTAGCGACAATGTCACCAGTTGGAAATCACATTTAAACACCTTTTTTCTGATTTTTAAACGTACACTCATTAAACTTCAAAATAATTTTTTTCCATAATTTATAAGCATCGTAAATAATACAATACTCCGGTAAAACAAAAAGTTACATCATGGTACAGAAACCACACTAAGATTGTCAGAAAACACTAAGCCAGTGGCTGAAATTGTCCCATCCAACGCTGGTCGAATCTGTCCCATGTTAAATTTTGAAAAAATATATTTTTTTCCAGTGTCTACAATTTTACGATTGGGGTACTATAAATATTATCAATCTATCATTTAACATATATCGCATGCAGCCCGTTACAGATCAAATTTAGAAAATTTGTGTGAAAAAATTGAAAATCAAAAAATTAACTTAAAATCTGATTTTTGCTCAATTTAGTTTAAACACTAAAAATTGAACATGTAGAGTAATGTAACTTCTTTGGTGAGTGTTCTGACTATGACATAGGAGCCTTACGAAGCTAAATTTAAATCAGGGTGTCCTTTAAAAGGGCTTGGTTGAATGTGCCCCAAGGTTGAATCTGCTCCCCTTTCCCCTATCTACGCTAAATCACTGCAAGTCGTAGTCACTCCGGACGATAGGATATGTTTTTAATTCATTTGGCAGACAATCTTTTATAAGTTCTGTTAATATTTGTGGAACTCGAATGTAGGATATAACATTGATCATTTTTTTCTGTTATGTGAGTTTTAAGAGACGTTCGAATTTAGAAGAGGTAAACATGTGATTTAAGTCGTAAAATGTTTGAGCCAATAACGAGGTATCAGTAAAATTTAGCTGTTT
This sequence comes from Dastarcus helophoroides, assembly GCA_028583605.1. Taxonomy (NCBI): domain Eukaryota; kingdom Metazoa; phylum Arthropoda; class Insecta; order Coleoptera; family Bothrideridae; genus Dastarcus; species Dastarcus helophoroides. The sequence goes on from CM053329.1 coordinate 6,333,271, forward strand.
TATTTTGACATAATCTTCTACCAGTAACTAATTACAGAGAAAGAAGGGTAAATATATAAAAATAAGTTCCATGAATATCAACATAACTTAGTATTTATTACAAGAACGAAATGGTATCATTAGAATTCCAAGATGTTTTCGACTATAGAAGAGAAACACTGATAAAGTCTACAATTCCTTAAGGAAACGCACCGAAAGTACACGGAGTTAGTCGAGTAAAGTAGCAGTTACTTTTAGGAACTGATAACTGTTCGAACTGCTACTCAGTAAGTACCAGTGACAAAGTATCAGATTGCTATGTAGCAACCCAACACTAGTAATGAGTAATAACATAGAAATCTGGTCATCACGCCAAGATTAACGATAACAATATTACTCGAAATACGTAGGCATTCTGAGAAAAGAGCCATATTTTTATTATATCGTTCATTAGTATAATTTATCGCATAATATATCTGCATGTCTCGTTTTCTTTTATTAATTGTTTCGACCTTTACATATCTCAAGTGGTTAAGAAATTGGAATTTTCGGAAACAATAATCTTTTATCGGTTTAAAATAAATTTTCGCATTTCGTTACACACGGTTGAACTTGTCAACAAATGTGTTGTAATGGCTTAGAAAAGGTTGACTATTTGACTCAGGCACGCACTTATTCGTGTTTACAATAAATAATAAAGGGTTGACGAATAATTATAACACATATAAATTGAACGGCAAAATTTGCATATTTTCGTATAGGACTTTCGTTTCGACGGCGACCGCTGACAAAATGAAACCGAAAATTCACGCACGCTTATATCAAATATCAAACACGCTGCTCAAATCAGGCACGTGGGTTTATCTCGTGACAATCAAAGAGAATTGAAATGCCTGAAATTTTTTTCAGGCGCTTGTGTTCTATCTGCGTTTAATTGCCATAAAAACTGGCTCTGTTCCACGATGATTTTCTCTTTTATTTTTTAATGAAAAAATGCTCGAAATTTAATTGTTTATTTATTACCTAACATTTCTTTATCATAATGTCAAACATCACCAAAAAAAAAACTAAATGATGATCATATTTAAATATAACTAAGAATTTATTTTAATTTCTCTATCAAGTATAATGCCTTAAAACCATTTAGTGGTCGAATATGAACTTTTAAAATAGTATTTTCACATTGGTTGAATGATTTATATTTTCACGTACTGACATTGTGTGTTTTTAAAATAATTTTTTTCCACGAGATTAATATATTTATGGTACGACAAAATTTAATTAAATAAATACTTGTTATGGGAATGAATCGAGTTCATGAACTACTCAAATTGTTCGACGTTTCGTCCTACATCGTAGAAGACTCCTTCAAGAGCAAGTAAACACCCAATTCAATAGAAAAGAAGTAGGTTAGCTTACTATTATGTCAACCTAACAGGGGTGAAAATCTTCAGAAATAAAAATAGCACAAAAAAACAAGATAGAAAAGGCATAATGATCACGGTAATTCAGTATATTAACTATATTACGATCAAAACCCTTCTATTAGAGCATAAACTAATATATTATATTTAAATATGCCAAAAAAACATTGAGTAGTTGGTAAATAAAAAAAATACGAAATTATTGGAAAAAATGTAAAAAATCAATTTCGAAAATTCGACCTTTGTTTCCTAAAAATTCCACCAAAGCAAAAAACTTTTAACCTTTACTCTGGGCATCCGATATAACGGTTTGCGGAGGGATTCTAAGCGTCATTTAAATTTTAAAATTAAAGAAAACCGTCAATTTTAGCATTTGTTTCAGTTTTTAGCTTATAAGTCGGAAATGTCGCATCCTGTAGAAACGCTTATTAGCACTAAAATTAAATTTCACATAAAATGCGTACTTAAAAGTTGAAATTGGTTTAGCCTTCAGCCAGTATCGATCGTCAAACTTCGGTAAATACCAACTTGCACAAACAATTAATTATGTATCCCTAATTTTGGTGGAACGGACTGGTCCTTGTTAATCTTGAAAAATTGAAATACAAATCTTGTCCACTGAAACCAAGAAAGATTAAAAAACACAACAGAGAGATACTCTGTATCTCTCTGAAGATGACACCTTGGTTATCGAAACGCATTAGAGCAACCTCTGTTGGGTTTTTTAATCCTTCTTGGTTTCATGGGACAATATTTGTATTTCAATATATCCCTAAATTTATAAAATAAATTTTAGATTTCAATTTAAAGACTTTTCCTTATAAAGAGATCATAATAGAAGCAAAATCAACAGCATTTAATGGGTTATTGAATATAATAAGCAAGAAAAAAATTATGTTCTAAAAAGTGCAAAAATTTTTATTAAAGGGAAATGTATCGTCGTTTAGGCAGGGTTAAACGACATTGAAAAAAAATTTTTCTCTTTCAAATTGTTTTTAGACACTGCAAAGAAATAATCTAGAGGCGAACGTGGTAAATACCGGACACCCCACTACTTATATAATCTGCCTTAGTGCGTTTATCCTTAAAAAGTTGCATTGGCTTAACTTCCTCAAAAATGAATTAGTCTCTAGCAGCCTCAAAAGCTTAAATTTATTTTGTCAAAAGAGTAATAACTTGACATTGCATCCATTTAAAGCGCATAAAATAGAATGCCCTCCTTGACAACTGCTGAGTACATGAAGCTTCTGCAAGCTGAAAGAATAAAGTACATGCTTGCCAGGTTAAAAAAAAACATGTTCAGAAGAAGATACTTGAACGCCTAAAACCAGCCATTTCATTAACAGGTCTACTTCTTGTGCAACCATTAGAATTAGAGGCTACATCAAGGAACGACATAAAAATCTCCGTCTGCCTACTTGTTAATGATTATGTTTTGATATTTTTTCTCATTGGAATAACTGCGTGAATGCCAAGAACTTAATGATTTCGTGAAAAAGTGGATTCACTTGTGAAACTGTTATTCTATTTTACCAATTTTTTTTGTTCCTCGACGTTTAAAAGGAATACACAATTGTTACTACATCGAGAAAGTGATTTTATTGGGATAGTACAATTAAATTGCATTGAAATGCCACTTACCCAAAGGTAATTTATATCTATCAAATTTGTATAAAATGTGAACTAGGGAACATCTAATGAAGTAGCCATTTTGGTTTTATGCTTATAAATACATAAGTATACACGTTAGATTTCCCGAATTTAAATAATTTTGAACTCACTAAGCTCAACATTTAATGCTCCACAACTTAAAGTTTTTTTAAGTAGAAATAGCTGCATGAATAGTCAGTGCAAATTACATCCAAGGGACAAAAGAGTGCCATTTATTTGGCTGTCAATTGCTGCTATACAATTGTATAAAAAAGCGCTTAAGAATTAGCACTGGAAAATGGCAAACAGTGCAAAAACGTGTTTTTCGGGCTAGAAATTTAGTTCGCATACCGTGTAAACTCAGATTACCAATGTTTAACTTTAAATAAGGGTAGTAAGACCATTTGTAGTCTTTTACGAATTTATGAACTCATTTTGAGTCTAATTTGACGACCGAAGTTGTGTGTAAAATATCTTTACATAAATTAAAACTTGGGCGTAAATAAACCTATAAAATATCTTTTTCTTCAAGTATAGGTTTAGCTGGAGCAATATATCTTTTGTGACTTTTAACCTATTATGTTTACGTTTTGCAGTATAATCTACGACAAAAACCATCAATACTAATTGTATAAACATAAGTTTGTCAATGTTGAGTGCATTTAACATGATTATGATGATTAATAAATAACAATTTGATATTCCAATTTTTCGATTTTCTTCTGTTATTTTATCACTTAAGAGTCATTCAAGCGAAGACATATAAAATTACATCTAAAAAATCATTAAATAAAGCTTTGGTTTTTTCAATGAAAATGTATGATTTTCGAATCAAAATTATACAAATTGTTGATTTCATAATAAGTTTGAAATCGTTTACATGATTCGAGGAAAATATTGGAAAATATGGAAAATTGTGTTAATACCGAGGTGATGCATCGTCCACGGAATTGATTTTTTGTAAAAATAACTAACCAAAAATATTCTTGATACTAAAACTGCAATACAGTAAAAAAACTCATTTTAAAAAATGCTATCTTCTTATTTCATGCATTTTAATAAGACGGTTCTTTTTTAAAATTGCTTCTGTATTTAAAGCAGGTTATCTCCAGCAACATTCTATAGTCTTTACTTTATTTCTCCTCATATTTGTGATCAAATTGTATGCTCTTTTATCTCTTTTTTAAGGTGAAGATTTGCTTTAATTTGTTCTTATCATATTCTTTTAGAATTACGCTTTTATGTCTATAACTTTAAATATATGTTTAATTGCCTTCAACTTCTTTCCGAATCTTTCTTTATTCAGAGAAAGAAAATTAAAATTTGCCATTTTGAGTTGGATACAATGGTTAAAATCAAAAGTTATATAGCGGAAGGTATCGGTGTCATTCCTGCATATATCAAATTCTATTCTACTTTTATTCCTAATAACTAAAGTGTCTGAAAACGGCAATGTTCCTTTTTTTTAACAATACATCCATGAAATTATCTAAATTTTGATTTTTTTTTTCGAAAATAGCAAAGACGTCATCTACATATCTATCCCATATTCTAGGAAACAAACTACATTTATGGAGAGCTAAGCCATGAAAGGTAACAAAGGCTTTCCTATGGCTGCGTTCTCAAGTTGTTCATAAAACTCGTTATTAATTTGGAAACAATTTTGGTCCATGCATGTTTTCGTTAGTGAAATATATTCGTCAATGATTTCGCCTGAAGGGTCATTATATTTCAGCAACTTTCGGTATAATAAGGTTTGAGGTATGGGAAGGGAAGAAACATCAAAAGAAACCAGAAGGGTGAAATGCATCAGGGTCTGATACGATTCTCGACGTTCCTGAATATAATGACCATGTCAGTGCAATGTCAAACTAGCTTGATATCTACAAAGTTCATGTTAGACCAAAACCAAAGTACTATTATTATGTCTGGAGCTTAAACTCAAATCTGCTAATGATTCTTGGATTCAATTCAAAGAAGATTGATTTTATTATTTGGTGATAACATTATGCCTAAGAACTGGTAACTCTGGTCCCCATAAGCAATTTTTGTAGATATACAAGGCAGTCGGATGCGATCATATTGCTATGCAATCCAACTGGGCACAGTGAGAACATCTGTTTGTAGAGTCTCACTTTTCTACAACATTTCCAAACTTTTGAATGCGTTGCTAAGTAAAGATTTTCACTAGGGCTGCAACTTGACTTTCAAAATCGCAATTCATCTGTTGACCATCTGACATCGTACTCGCAATGTCCCCAGAGCAATGATAGGTTTTTCCTTTGAGAGAGGATTGTAAAAAATATGCATCAACATGTAGGCCGTTTTTAGAGTCACGCGGGTAGCACCCGTCACCCGCGCGATTTTTTTCAAACCTGAGCACCCGCTAAAGTTTTCTCTGTTTTGCCTTTTAGAGCCACGCGGGTAACGGACGGGTGTTATGCAAATGTTATAAATATAAATGAAAACAATTATTATTGCCTTAATTAATTTATAGTTTATCCATTGAGAGCCTCAATGTCTGTGTGTTAGGGTCTTTAAAAGTTTCAAGAAAATAAAAAAAAAATGAGTACGTTACAATTAAACTTTTGATGAGATGGGTGTAGTTTCCCCAAGTGATCAGTTTTTTCATAATTAAAAAAGTACACCAATATTTCAGTACTTAATAAAAATATTTTCACTTTGTCTGGGATCCTATGAGTTTTAAGCTCGAATCTCTGACTACTTGCCCCAATTGTCCTTCCCATGCGCACAGCAAATCCGTCAATAACTACGCTTTCAATTTCGATATATTCAATATTTATGATTGTACATAGGAAAAAATGAACATATGACCCGCGTCACACTGAAAGACATAATATGTCCCAATGGCTCTCACGCGAGCGGGTGCCCGCGAGGCGTGAGAGTATGCGCGGGTGCAAAAGACACCCGCGACGGGCGACGCACCCGCACACGATCACCCGTTCCACTCTAAATAACTTGCTGCAAACAAATGTATTCTGCCTACCCGCGCGCGGGTGACGGGTACTACCCGCGTGACTCTAAAAACGGCCTTATACTTTGGATTTCGTCAGCTGCAAGGACGCTATCAAATTGGTAGACCATGGGGTTGATGTCCATGGGGGTGATACAATGAAAAGTTTCAGGAAATCATTAATTGCAACAATGTATCTTCTCTATTTTTTTAATTTAGATGGTTATCTTTAATTCTGATCGCATTTGATTTTATGTTTTGTAAAAATATATAATAAAAAATGTTGACGGCCACAAAGATGATGTGTTAAAAAAAAACTCAACCATATTTAGTATGTTGTCTCAGGCAATTATTAATTATAAATTGCATATTTTACCTCTTTTAAACGTATCTTACATCTAATGCAAGATACAAAATTTCTATGTGCTTGAAATCTTTTTGGGAACTATCCGTATACATTTTTTTGATTAAACTAAATTGACGACGAAGTTGAGCTAATAAAGTAATACAGTTTTTAAATTAAAAGTTTCATTTTCTTATACAGAAACATATATGTTGTTTCGATATTTTACATATATTTTTAAAAAATTTAGTTTCTTGATTATTTCAGAAATAAAAATTAAAGCAATATAGACAGTGTTGGTAACAGTCCATGGAGTTGTCAAAACGCACGTTAAAAAATATTTAATTTTTATCTATGGAATTATGTTTTTCCTAAAAGAGTTGAAGTACAGACGTACTCATAGAGATTCCTATATAAGATTTATAACTTTCACAATATATTAATAATTTGTTTTTAATTTTTTAAATATTTTTGACCTACTTCACCGTTTTAAAGTAAGCTAATAAGCAGTATTAATTATTGCCCCATCCTTTTTCTGTTAAAAACTTAAAAAAGCTCATTTGCAGATTTAATTTATTTTCTGAAAGCACTATAAATCTATCTCCTCTTTCAGTGCTGTGACAACGGCTTAGAAAGCACAATTTACTTGACAAGTATACTATTTATTCCTTGGAGCACTGCTAGTAATTAGAATCAAGAGACTAGTGAAGGAACCCGTACTAATGAACATTAGTAAATTAGGTTTGATTACAAACTAAGTTTTGAATCCATTCTTTTCTGAATTTACTAGAAATGCGCCAGCATCCAGATAATATGTATGCCTATGAAAATTGCATATAATCCAACCTCTAGTACTCAGTCCCTGGAACTATTTCAAAAGTTTAGACACTAAATGTAGAGAGTCATTAAACTCTTCTTCTTCACTTCAAGTTTTAGGCATTAGTGTCCGTTTTCTTGGTCTACCAATACTTTTTCTTCCAGTACATTTATAAAATCTTGCCTTGGGAAGCAACCTTTTTTCATTCATTCGTTCTACATGTTCCTTTCACTTAATTTTATTTTGTGTTATTTTATCGTTTATATCAAAGATGTTTAACTCTGTTCTTATATCTCTATTTCTTATTCCATCCAATTTTGTGCAACCTTTCACTCTGCTAAGAAATTTTAAGTCTTGTGCTTGTATTATACTGTCTTCTTTTTTTCTTGTTGTCCAAGTTTCGCTACCGTATAAGAGGGTTGGGATAGCTACTGACTTATAAAATTTTATTTCCGTATCTTTTGCTGTTTTATTATTTAGTGTTCTACTAATGGTTCCGCAAATATGGGTGAATTTATTAAGTTTTTCTTCTACGTCATTATTTCGGTCGTACGATACATCGAAACATAAATATTTAAAATGTTTAACCTGCTGCAATACTGTATTATTTACAATTAGTTTTGTTCTGACTGGGTATTTACCTGAGAAAGCCACAGTCTTAGTCTTATTTGTTGATATTTTCATGTCGTATTTTTGGCAGATATTTTTTAAGGTATACATGTGTGTTTGTATATCGTCTTCTGTTTCTGCAAAGAGTACTATTTCATAGGCATATAAAAATGAGTTTATGATGGTATGTTGATTTAGGTATATTCCTCTAGAACGTTTCATTTTCCATTCTTTTATAATATTATCTATGTATATATTAAAGAGATTTGGCGATATGCAGCAGCCCTGTCTGACTCCTTTATTTGTTGTTATTTCTTTACTTAGTTTTCCATCTATATCTACTAGGATTGTGGTGTTAATGTATAGACTTTGTATCGTTCGTATTAATGTTCCATAATTTGCATCTGATTACGTTGTCAAAAGCTTCCTCAATGTCTATAACACTTATATAAGTTTCTCTGTTGTATTCTCTGTGTTTTTCTGTAATTTGTTGTATCGTAAAGAGTCCATCTATTGTTGATCTGCCTTTTTTAAAACCTATTTGTTCTTCCTCTATTAACTCTTCTGAAATTACTTTTAGTATTCGGGCATAAATTTTAAAATCCGTATCTAATAAATCAATTCCGCTATAGTTTTGAGGATTGTTGTTGTCTTTTTTTGTAAACAAATAGATTACTTTTGCCCTTCTTCAGTTGTCAGAAATAATATTATTTTTCCAACATTTGTTATATAAATGTAATAGTTTCAGGTGTAAAATTAGTCCGCCATGTTTCCATAATTCGGCATTTATGCCATCTATGCCTGTCGCTTTTATGTTTTTTGGTAGATTTAAGAGCTTCACTTAGTTCAGTTTAATCTTTTTCGTCCAGACGTTTTACTTTTTTTCTTGAATCTTTGTTTCGTCTGCGTTTTTGTTATACCAGAGTTATCTGTAATGCCTCACCCATTCTTCTTCATTTATGTTGCTTATTTGTATTCTGTCATTTTTTTGGTTGTTTAGAGATTTAATTACTTTGTATGCATGTATGTCATTTTCTGTATTACTTATAAATCGATCCTAGGATTCTTCATCTGCTTTTCTAGACATTTGATTTAGCACCTTCCTCTTATGTTTGTATATTTCGTAAATATGTTCATTTGGGCTATTAAGATATTGTTTATAAGATTTTTGTTTATCTTGTATTGCTTCTTTTATTTCATGCTGACCATATTTTTAGTCCTTTGCTTTTTCTGATTTTCTTCTTTTTTTCCAAAACTTCATCTGCCGTTTTTAGTACTTTGTAATTCTTTATTTTTGTCGTCTTTCGTTTCTAAATATTCTAATATACTGTTTAATTTATTCTAATAAAAACTCTCTTATGCTTTTTTCTTCTAATAAATATTCTTTAACGACTTCTTCATTCAGATCTGTTGTTGGTTTCGCAATTTTCTTTCACTTTTTATAAGTTTTCCATCATTAAACTCACTGTGCTAAACTAACTGGACTGCATAAAAATTGGTAATCTGCGACTCTTTTCTATACAGTTCTAATAACTTTTTCATATATACAGTGTAGCCTACCAGGAATCGCCGCCATCGATATCTAACAAAGTACATATCTAAAATATTTAGAAATTTGACAAATTAGCAAAGTCCATGAGGCCAACACAATTAAAATATTCGGAAAGTACTTTCGGTTATACCGGAAGTTCACACCTACTTCGTTATTTTAAATGAGGCACTATATATAATTTTGCATTTTTGGATTTTGTTTAATATTTTAAGTCCAAAGAAGGTTTCATTCCTTTACCACATCGGCAATTAAATAAATAATTACGCGATACGTATTTCGCCAGCAGAACTGGCATTTTCAAGCGCACTAATCTAAAAAGATTAGCAAAAGATGCATTGAGATTCAAATTGATCGATTTGAACAATGCAGATGACGTCGATGCATCTTTTGCTAATCTTTTTAGATTAGTGCGCTTGAAAATGCCAGTTCTGCTGGCAAAATACGTATCGCGTAATTATTTATTTAATTGCCGATGTGGTAAAGGGGTGAAACCTTCTTTGGACTTAATCACAAGCCACAGTGTTTAGTTCAGTGCTTTAGTAATATTTTAAGGTCACTTAATATAAAACATTGTTCCTAAAATTCATCCTTTTTGAGATAATTGGATTTATATAAAAAATTTGACAGATGCAAAGTCCCACGAAATTCTTTTCCCAGAAACAAGATATTAATTTTATATTCGGTACGGAGTAGAACAAATATAAAACTATCTTTCATAACTTTTAGAAGTTCAAAAGCATTATACCGAGTGATGACTTCACGCCTGAATATTTTGATAAAATTAAACAGTGATAACTTTGTTATTTTAAATAAAACGCCCCAAATTTTTCTTACAAAATTTTCTTTGAAAATTTAATTTTTTCTTAAATTTTTAATTTATATTTCTTTTAAATTGACTTTATTGAAATATTTTACCCTTCCTTTTTTTAATTTCGACTTTTATTAACAATTTTAACTTTATTTCAAAGGTCGAGTCGTCCAAAATATTGCTCCTTTACAGGATTTTGTTTATTTTTAATTTTTCAAATTTTTCGCATATTCTGAAGTTTTTATCTGTCCAAAAAATTTACCAAATTTTCAAAAATTTAACTTTTTTTGGAAAATGTTACTTCTTCTTGAAACTTTTGACCTTTTTAAAAATATTTACCCTTTGTGAAAATTTTGACTTTTTTAGAATTTTCAAACTTAAATTTCGGTTTTTTTTGTCAGAATCTCGTCTTTTTCTTGAATTTTCAAACTTTCATCTAAAATTTTATTTTTTCCTGAAATGTTGATTTTTTTCTTCTAAATTTGGCTTTCCTGAAATTTCTGCTTTTTTTTAAATATTGACTTTGAAATTTCAATCATTTTCGCGATTTTTGGAAATTTTAGTCAATTTTCATTATTTTGACCTTTTCTTGGAGCTTTAACTTTTTTGAAAGTTACGGATTATATTTGAAATAGTCATTTTTCTAAATCAAGACTCTTTTGAAATGATTCATTTTGTTTTAAAAATTAAAAATTATTTTGGCAACTTGAAATTTTTATTTGAAGTTCCTTATTTCTTCTCTTCTTAAAATTTACGAATTTAAGCTAAATCGTTTTGGAAAACCTAATTTTTGTCTTGTAGAGAATAGTTTAAATTTTTCTAATATTTATTAATATTATATTTCACCCCTTAAGGTTTGAATTTTGAATTTCAAAAATCGTCCAAGTGCTAAGTCATCTTTTTTATATATTCTTTACATAGAATTTTGGGATATGTATGGAAGAACGCGGTTCTAGTTTTGGTACATCCTCCTTAGAGATCAAACTATTAAAATTGAGATAATTATTTCATATATTCTTTGCACAAAATTGAAAGCTAAAAAATAAGTTTTTAACTTTTTGTTTACATCAATTAAAATACCTCTCTTTACACCCTAGAGATTGTAGAGATTGCTAAAATCGACCAAATACTTATTTAGTCGATTCTGTCAGGGACTAAATTTATTCTTTTTTTGAAAATTTCGATATTTTTGAAAATTTCAATTTTTTTAAAAATGTTGATTCTTCTTAAAAATATCGCAGTTGAAATTTTCCATTTTTTACTTTGGCTTTTTTTCTCAAAATTTTTGCTTTGCTTCTATTTTTATTTATAAATATTTTTGCCCCATTAGAGGTTATGAGTTATTAAAATCGACCAAATACGTGTGCAATTATATTATTCATACAATGTTCAGAAAAAGTTTAGGTTATGGACTGCAGTCTTGACTTTATTCCGTATTAATTTCGAAACATGAGAGTAGAAATTTATAAAAATTTCTCCCTATTACTCATCCTTAACGTAAAAGAAACCTACTTTCCAAATTTCGTGTTTCTAATTTTAGTAGTTTCGGTTCTGCGTTGATGATTAAGTTTTTCAGTCAATCAGAAGTTCTCTCTTTATAATATTAGTATAGATTACCGGAATAGATCAATACATATAATAAATATTTATCATTTTAGCAGTTTTCTATAGGTAAAATTCGTCATTTGGTTTGAGTCATTTCACTGTCTGTGGCCACATTTGTGTACGTTATCTAATTTGATGGTTTCCCAGCACCTTCAACCAAATGTATTCTTTCCTTAAACATTTAATCTATTCATTCATGGTGGTTTTCTTTGACGTATTATTGCTATATGTGTTTTACGAATATTAGATACTATTCAATATCTGCAATTGTTTCATAGATTTGGTTAAAATTTTTATGACAGCTTTAATTTCAATTTTTGCTTTGGTAAATACTAAAGAATCTCTCACAGAAAAGGTGAACTAAGTGGAAATTAAAATCTTTCCTTTACTTCTGTTTGAGTGAATATTATAAGGTTTTAACCTTTTTAGGTTAAATTTACAAATTCACAAAGCTGCGTGGATGTTTTTTCAATTTTTTTTTTCTCCCATGTTTTAGATATTTTTTATTATGGAAGTAATTAATAATGCAACAGGTAAGATATAAAGAAAAGAAGTGGATTTCGATATTAATAGGGTAAGATGATTTTTATGCTAATATAAGATCTTATAACTATTATGAATGTAAGACATACATGTTTGGAGGACTCATTGTTATGTTCAGCTATATTAGAAAACAAAATTTATAATAAAATAATTAAAAAGTTTCGTACATTTTAGTCTTGAATATTAGTTTATAGTTTTGAATAATTTAAAAAATTATATGTTAAAATGCTTTCAAAGTTACATTTAATAATTAACAAAGAATTTATGAGGATTTGTACCAGGTTTTTCAAAAATCAAGATTTGTGTATCTATTTATATTTTTTGTAGAGTTATACTAATAATATAATATTATTTAGGTTTAATTCTAAAATTCATTTGTCAAATCATTAAAATGAATTCAGGAAGATAATATTAATCCAAAATTTGTGCACATCTATTTGCTTTGCACGATACGGTAATAAAATAGTTAATGACATTTATGTTAGTATTATTAATTGTTCCCAAAGTCACTTACCCCAAATGAAATATCTAGAATAGCTAAAATAAAAAAACCAAAAAGAGTAAGCCGAATTTGATGCATATTATAAAAGAAAGCAACCGCAAAAGACTGGATTCCGTATATAAGTTTATCAATTTGAACACATTTATAATCTTGACCTTTCTAAATATGCGTGACATCGGAAAATACGCTATGATGTGAGGAGTGAAAAAGTATTCCTTTGCTCCTCAATACTTTTTAGCTTGACACCAATGTTAAATATTACATTAAAAAACCGGAAATAGATTTATTTAAAAATCACTTTTTAAATTTAATTGAAAAAAATAAAAAATAAATTTCTTTTTACTTATTTTTTTCGAAAATTATCAATGGCAGAAGCTTTGAATCCGTTATTAGCCCATATTTCTATTGTTAATTTGAAAATGTTGCTGCTTTTGATTCTTTGAACATTCCAACTGCGGTAAAATTAATTGCTTACTAATAGTAATTAAGTTTACTGAATTAAAACTTGTAACAATCAATTAGCTCATTTTAACGATGCACAGCTTAATCTAAATCTTCGAATTAAGTTCCAAAATATGCTAACCTTTTAAAATTAAATTTTTCCGTCAGATGTAAAGAGTGTGAGGCTTGATAAGGAAACTATTTCACTCATTGCTCATGACAATAAATTTGAAATTATAAATAAATGCATCAATGAAAGGGGTTTTAACGATTTAAGAATAATTTTTGTTCTACTGGGCGAAGCTGTAAAAATTGAACTACTCACACAACTAAACTTTCTTCTGTGCAAGTCTCATCAAAAGGGATAGCTCTTTAATATTTATTAAGTACAAAAAAACAAACTTCCGTCGAACAATTAATGTTGGTTAAAAAAAATCTTTTCTGTACTCGATTCTTGGTTACAAAGACGTTCGGTGCCATGATTCATAGAGGCAACCGCATCACGTGGCACCTCAAGAAGGCGGCATAAGCAGTTAAATCAAAATATAATTTGAGTCATTCAATAACTAAAAATTTTTACACATCGCTTTTCTAGGGTCGGAAAATGCGGCTCTCGGCGCTTCATGGGGCTCTTCGTCGAGTTGATTCTGGTTTTCGTTTAAATTCTAATATATTTTATTAATTCAGAGTTTTTTTTGCAACTTGCGTTAGAGACTTAAGCTGAAAATTAAATAAATTCCGAAGTGTATAAACAGTTTTCGAAATTACAAAATTAAAATTACGGTTTTCTAAAAGGAACAGAACTCATTACGGACAAAATTTAGAACATAAACTCTCGATTTTGTTAAAATAATTTAAAATTTATATAAAATAGCAAATAATAGATAGAAAATAGAAAAAAACTTCTTGAAGTTAAAGAAAAAGTCATTAACTAAGTATTGATTTCGCAAAAGGAAGAAGGAAAAAAGACACCGTTTCAGAAAAATTAAGAAAAAAATAAATAAAGAATTAATGGTAACTAAAAAAATTTTAAGAAAAAGGAAAAATTTGCAAATAAAATTAATATACATAAAACAGAAAAGCACTAAAAAAAAGTTTAATAGTTTTTTCATAAATGTCGATTCTTTTTTGAAAATGTCGTTTTTTCTCAATATTCCGAGTTTACTTTTTAAAATTCTTATGACTATCGAGACTAAACTAGAAATTTCGCAGAAGGATCTAAATTTTACAAATGTTTTGAAAATTCAAGCTTTAAATTAAAATGTTAGGAAATACATGAAAATTAATACTGAAAAATTAGATTCCGGAAGACAATGAACAAAATTTAAAAAAAAAATAATAATTTACGCAATATATGTAATATGCCAAAATTTCCAGAATAGTATCAAATTGAAAAATAATTCGCATTCATTACAGAAGACATGATTGTTTTTATTTTCAGGAAAAATTGAATATTTCTAGAAATATTTAAATTTCCAGTTTTAAGTTGAAATTTTAGAAAGAAGGTAAAAACTGAAACTAAATTTCATAAAAAGTCGAAATTTACAAAAAAAAGGGAAAACTAATAATTTACATGATTACTATTATATATATATATATATATATATATATATATATATATATATATATATATATACTGATACTAATATTGTAAAGAAAGAATTTAGGATCGACTGAAAAACCTTTAAATTTTGTTACATAAGCTAAAAGTAGAGTTTTTGAACACAATTCTGGTTCCATAAGACAAAATTTTGAAGGGTCGAAATTTTCAAAAAAAAATTTTTCCAAAACTTCAAGAAAGTCAAGATTTTGAAAAAGGTAAGTTTAAAAAGTGGCTACATTAACATTAACCTAAAAAATTATCAAACCAAAACAGAATTTAGAAACGGTTTAAACCAAAATAATAAAAAGAAATATAGAAATTTAGACGAAAAGACGAAATTTCGAAAATAAGACATAACTTTCAAAAAATTGTGGAAATTTTGAGAAATGTTCGAAAATTTGAAAAAAGTTTTTGATAAGAGTGCAAATCATGAAAAAAAATTTTAAAGTCGACATTTTGAAAACAGAAAATTGCAAAAATCTTTGAAAAAAAAATTCAAAATTTCAAAATATGAAGAAAAAATCAAAATTTCGAAAAAATAATTTAAAAATATTGGGAAGACAGAATTCCGAAACAAAAAATATTTTGAAAATTACACAAAAAGTAAATATTTTAATAAGGTTAAATGTTTTCAAAAAAATAGAATTTAAAAAAATAAAATCCTTAAGCAAAGCAAAAACTGAGAGAAACAATCAAATTTTTGAAAATTGATCGGAATTTCAAAAAAAGAGTAGAAATTGGTAAAAAAGATTGCAAAATTTTTAAAAATCGAGATTCTATGATTCTATGAAAAAGGTCAAAATTTGAAATATTCGAAGTTTAAAAAATTCGAAATTGAAACAAAAAGTAAACATCTTTATTAAATCTTTTAAAAAGTAGAAATTATTTGAAAAAGTCAAAATTTTGAAAAGTAGAAAGAAATTTTGAGTAAAAAAAGGGGAAGTAAAATTTTAACTTCTACTTTTTGTATACTTTTGTCATACAAAATTATCTGAAATCAAAGATTAAAATTTTTAAAGTAATCCAAAATTTAGGAAAAAGTCATTTAAAAAAGTAGAATTCTTAGAAAGCTGGATACTGCAATTTGAAATTTTCAGAAGAAGTGCCAATATTTTGCCAGAAAAAATTAAAATTTTTAAGTCAGATTTAAAAATAAGATGGAATTTTAAAAATGTCAAATTAAAAAAATTATAATCAAAAGGCAACATTTTGAAAAAAATCGAAATCTCGAAAAAGATCAATATTTTGAGAAAATTAAAAATTTTAAGTAAGTAGACATACATAAAAAAAGTGACATTTTTCAGCAAAAAGTGGCTATTTAAAAAAAATGAATCTTTTTAAAAAAGCGATTATATTTAAGGAAAGAGGTCAAAGGTTTGAAGAAAAGTAATTGTTTTTGAAAATTAGAATTTTTATAAAAAAGAAATATAATAAAAGTGAACACCTTAAAAAAAGGTAAAATGTTCAAAAGAGCAACATTTTCAAAAACCCAATACAATTTAAAAAAGTCAAAATTTACAAAAAATCAAAAATTTGAGAATCGAAAGTCGACATTTGATCGAGTTTTTCAAAAAAAAAAATTTTTTAAAGAAAGTCGAAATTTACATAAACTAAAAATTTGGAGAAGAAGCCAAAATAATGAAAATCAAAAACAAAATTTAAGACAAAACCCAATTATAACGTAAACATTTTCAAAGAATTCAAAATTTTGAGAAAAAAGTTAAAGTGTTTTTTCTTAAGTTGAAATTTAAAAAAAAGACGAAATATCATAATTGTTAACAATAAAAATTCATAATATTCAAAAAAAGTCGAAATTTCGAGGAAAGGTTGCAATTCCGAGAAAAAATTAGGATTTTCAAAAAAAAGGTAACATTTTTGAATAGACCAAAATTGTCAAAAGTGATACATTTTCAAAAAAAGTAGAATTTTTTCTATTCTCATTCGAATCGTTGAGGCAAGAATTGAGAATTGCACATAAACATATATTTGGTTTTGGTCGAATTTTAACCACAACCGATGTCAGTAATAAACAAATAGAAAATCCCAATATTTCGGAAATAATTACGAAATTAAAATACAAATTAAATTACAAAAGTCTTTATGAAATTTCAAGAAAAAGGTTTACAATAATGAAATTTTAGATAAACATGTAAAAACTAAAAGAAAGATTTTTTATTTCCAGGAAAAGTTGAAATTTTAATTAAAAAACGCTCTTACACTGTTAAGAATGATAAACACAATTAAATTAAAACGTGTTTTGTTATATTTTTTGGCTTTCAATTTTTATTATTTTCGCATTTTTATGGTTTCGGAAAAAAAAGATTTAAATTTAAAAATTATTACGCTCGAATCTTTAAGAAAAAGTCGAAATTTCCAGATTTTAAGAAAAAAAGTTAAGTTTGAAATTGCCCCAAGGAGGTCATAATTTCGACATAGACTTCGATATTTTGTAATATACGGTGTTACAAAATCGAATATTTTAATCAAAATTTTGAAATTATTGCGGAATATATCGATCATTTAAGTCATAGTCGAAGGCTGTTTTGTTTATGTTAAAGAATTATAGGGCGGTATTTCGAAGAGTTGCAACATATTGAGAAAATTTGCTGCACGGCCTTGCTTGGTTACGTATCAGGTTCAGGTATCAATAATGACAATTATTTTGTCGGTTGTTTTTCGACTATTAAAGGTGTAGTTTTTATCGACATATTTTTCAATCCTTGATGAATAAAAATACATATCGAAAATCTTGACAACGCTATTTACCCCCCCCCCCCGCAAAAAAAACAATAGAAAATCAAGCAGTTTATTCCATACTTCAACAAATTTTTCCCGTCAAGAAGGTCAGCCCTAAATAGGTTGAAAGGTGATTTCAAAAATTTAAATTGGGCGAGTTAGGACTTAAAGATAGAGATTAAATTATAAAGCCGTTCATTGTGCTTAATAGCTGTGAACTTTGCGTTCAAAGATTTTTGATTTATATTTGTTTAAAATAAACTGCCAAATTTAAATTATATTCAGGCTGACTAAGCGGGGACTGGCATCAAAAACGGAACAAAGTTGACATCAAAAGAGTAAAAATAAGTTGTTCAAATTTTAAGGTAAATTAACATTAACTTTACAATCGATTACATTTCGTCGGCGAAGGGTATTTACATCAGTATATAATAATTTTTATTTAACACTGGTTCAATATTCATTATAAATGAGAGAATAATTTTGTTCTTTTTTATGTTCTATGTAAGTATAAATGTGTTTAAAAATATATAACAATAACAGCGCAACCTTGCTTTTAAATGAAAAATTAAAATGACCCCGTTTGTAAGAAGAATAAAAAGACATTTTAAGTTTCATCCAATTATTAAGTTACTCGCTAACTGGAGCACAAACGTATGCCGAGTAAAAAGTGAGAGTTCTCTTCAATATTAGCAAAAGTTTGCTAAAAAATTCAGGGCGGAATTTAAATGGGAGGAAGCTCAGCGTCGGAAGGGCTGAATAAATATAAGGACGGCATTTAGGTATTACGGTAAACTTCATAAAACATGTGTAAACGAAGAATATACACACTCGTTTTGGATAAGTTAATTTTATCCGAAACAATGTAATTACTCGACGGGCTTGACAGCAAAGTAAGACTCTTATCTGGCTCCAAAGCACGCACTTTAATGTAATAAACGTAATTTACAAACGAATGAACGAACGGTGGCAGACATTTAAACGACGTGACACTTAAGGAACTTGCTATACAGTCAACTAGGACTAAAAGGAATGTTTAAATTAAATCATATCGTTTGTTACGTTTGAAAACTGGATCACATGGCCAAAAATACTTAGGTCCCTACAGGATACTTGATAAGTACTGGAAAAAAGACAAAAAAATTATTTTATATGAAAATCTAAACCTTGATGTGAAAAACCCTCAAAAAAATGGATTATTTTCCTTTTAATCTGTTCTCCCATTTGGTGCTTAGAATCGTCTTTGGGAATTGATAAGTAAAGCAGGCTAAAAAATAAACCTTAAATAACAAAATGTTGAGATTAACAAATGAAAGTCTCGAAATTTCTAGAAAAAGTCGCAATTTTCGACATTAACATCAGAATTTCAAAAAAGTTCGAAAATATTCAAAAATATTAAAATTTCAATAGTGAGCGTCAACATTTCAAGTTTAAAGTCGATTTTTAAAACAAAAGCCAAGATTTCTCAACAATATTTTTTTTATTCCTCAAAAAAGTTTTACCAATTTCAATAAATTGGACACTGTGTGAGTATTCAAATATGAATATAATTCAAGCAGAACCTTATCTTTTAAAGTAACTAAACAAAATTCATATATTTAAACCTTAACCGTTTGAAACAAAGGTTTCATAAATTTAATCCAATTGATAGCGTTCCGCTCGAGGGAAATTAAACTATGAAAAATACAGGCTGCATAACGAAGAAGAGCAATATATTTCCATAGGACTGTTCAAATATTACGATTGAAGAGCACAAAGGAATTTTTGCTCATTTTCTCTACTAGTGCAGGTAGCGAATAAATCCATTATTTCACAATGGGCAGCGCGAGGTTTTCAGCAAAAACAAAGCTGGAAAATGTAATTACGACCAGCTAGCGACAGAGTCGGGGGATTTTTGTAATTCAATGTCCAGTAACTGAGACGAAAAATTCCTCGTGGCAAGTTTACATTTTATCCATCGAGAGACTTTCTAATAAGGGTGTACGTGTATGAAAAATGCTCGTGTGCATTCGTTAGTGGAGGCGGCGTTGTTTAGACGAAATGAATAAAGTTACATATGCGAAGCTTTCCTTCAATAATTTCCACCTACGGAGTTTATTTTCCCGGGACACACAATTCAGTGTTGAATAATTAACGCTTGCCTTTTCCGTAAAACACTTAGCAACTTTTTTGCTTTTAACTAAATGTGGACTCAGTGCATAATTTTGTACATGGATTATCTAACTATTTTGTATTGCTACAAAAACAAATATATTTGTATTTATATGCTGTTCGAAGGTAACTTAAAATGTTTTGCGTGTCCATGATGTTCATATTAAGTGATATCTCCGTTAATTGAACCAAAAAATGTTTAATTGGCATTAATTAATCTATTATTATGCGACCTCAAAACTTTGGTAGTCGCTGCCTCCCAAGATTTCTTGTTTTTTAATTAAAAAATAAATATTTTCAAATACACACTATTTTCTACAATCAATCGCAATATTTGTGGAATTGATGACTGTGTTGATAATATCTTAAATTAAAAGCATTTATTCGCAATTCACAATGAGTCGATGACTAATACGGTTTATGAGATCGCCGCGGATGTTCGATTCCAACCGCAATTACTGTGCAATTTAAAAAAGCTGGGATAACTCCGAAACTATTAATTTAACTGAAAAAATTTAAGAGACAAATTGATCTGAATTCTATCGTTTGACTAAATAAAGTTTTTTGTTTGAAATAATTATTGCTATATGGGTCAAAATGGCCTGAAATGCAAGCATCTATTTTTTCATGATATTTTTTTTAACAACTATTACAATATCAAAAAAACCTGCAATTTTCTGATAATCTATGACCCAATGTCAAGTAACACTGTTAAAATCCAAATTTAATATTTAGAAGCCTGGGAGATCAAGGGTAACGTTCATTTCTTACATATTTTGAGGTGTATCTTCAAAACCATTAGACCGAAAATTATAAAAAGATAGATATTTAACTTCATTTTTCGGTGATCAAATTAACCCCCATTTTGTTATAAAATATTTTCATTTTCTAATCGTTGACTGTAGGTATTTGCGTGGGTATCGAGAACTAACGCTGTGCAAAGTTTCAAATGTAAATATCAAGTGTAAATATCGACGACGATACGTAGTTTTCGAGAAAAATCTTCTTGTGACAGATAGACGGTGGGAGGAACGGACGGATGGACACGAGAGTGAGATTATAAAAGTTCCGTTTTTTCCTTTTAAGCTGCGGAACCCTAATAAAACAATTGCAAGTCTGAACACGTTTCAAATAAAACTATAACATTATAAGACATCAATTGTTGTGTTTAAAAATATAGAGTTTGCAATAAGCTTCAATATTTAAGAATTTGGTTGGAAAGTCCAATTTTTGGCTGAATTAAAATTTCACCACCATTTCCAGTCCTTGTGTTTACCTTATTCGCCCTTGGGAAAAACATCCTAGTTAGCTTACAGTTAACTTGATACCAAGAGATCAAGTTAACTAAACAACATCTAATCTCTTTGAAAAGCTTTAAATTTCAATTCGTCATTGTAGCTGTTGTGTTTTCTTCAGAAAGATATTGTAGCGAGATCAGTTGTCGGTTTGTTGGTTTGTTAGTCAAGGGACGAGGGCTCCCCTTGAGCAGGAGGACCCTGTGGCATATTGGCATTGTTTACTCTGATACAGAGTATCAGTGCTCTTAAACGTAGTAAGAAATGGTAACTAAGAAATGTTAAAATGATAATGGCATTATTTACTAGGACACAGAGCTCAAAAGAAGCGAATGAAGACTATGTATTTATGTAAGCGGTGGAAAATGTTTACTCCGTTTCAGAGCAATGTTATAGACACTTGCTATTCCGAGACATTTTTATAACTGCGTATTTATAATACTGAAAACTAACGGTAAATTGTGTGAAATATTTCAGAGATTGATACTAAAGCACTAGGTAAAGTTATTACTTGATAGGTACTTGTAGTAAAATAATAAAAGGCAGTTTATATTTTTATATTATTTATTATGAGAAATAGTTTAAAATTAGTAAAATATTTAAATACCCTATCTAATGTTTTAGTATCAATCTCTCAAATATTTCACAGGATTTACTGTTATCGTTCAGATAAAGACGTAATTACAAAAATGGTTTGAAATAACAGATCTGTAAAACATTGCTCCGAATCAGAATAAACTTTACGGACCACTTAATAGGCTTCATTGCCTAGTGCGATTCGGAGCACATTTAGCTCTTGAGCTCTGTGTCCTAGTAAAGAATGCCAGTATCATTTTAGCATTTCTTACTTACCATTTCTTACTACATTTCAAAGCACAGATGCTCTGTATCACTGAAAACAATGATCAATTAAATTTTCTGTAATTAATCAGTTAAACGTGCTTAAAATTAAAAATATGTACAATCGCAACCATAGACTAGTTTCGGCCTTCCTTGGCCTCATCAGTATGGCACGGTGGTTATATATACTTCCAACTTAAAGCCGTTAGTCAGTCGTATAGGTATCCAAGAGAGTAAACCCCCATTGGGTCACTTGTAACTGACTTTTAACTGTTTATTACGCAAACATTTTCGCCACATGCTAATTGCAGCATTCTTCTCTGCTGATTTCACAACCACCCTGCCATACTGATGAGGCCAAAGAAGGCCAAAACTAATCTATGATTGGGGTTGTACATATTTTTAATTTTAAGCACTTTTAACTAATTAATTACAGAACATTTAATTGCTCATTTGTCGAACTAGATGAAAGTAAAGTCACGCCGAGGACGTTTGTATCTATGGATGTTGCGTTGCAACCCGTGATGCAAGCTTTGCCTCATCTATGTGAACTTTGCAATTGCAATCTAATTTTCATTAGATTCTAATGAAATTAAATTTCAATTGCATCGTAATATCGTAATAAACTTGTATATATTCGAATATACAAGGCTTATTATCTCAGCATTATAAAAAATGCCAATACGCGACCCGGTGCAAGGCACCGCCTAAACCTCCCACAACCTCGCCACTGTTCACACACCTCCTATGATTATTGGGGCTTCCTTTCCAAATATACTGTACATAACTTCTATGGAATCGACCAATCAAGTGCCATTTCTAAATATTCTTAAATGTTGACCAAGGTATAATACAAAAATGGAACTTAAATAAAATTAGTTTGCTTTCGTTACATATTTGAAGCGTTTATTGCAGTTTTAATATGCTGTGGTTTAAGCTGTCTTAATAATAAAAATCCAAGCAGCTAAAAGTGTATAAGCTCTGACTTTTATTACAAAAACTTTTAGAACCTTTAGACTTTAAACTTTAGAATCTTTTGAACAAAAAATTGAAAATTTAATTTTAAATTCAACTTTTGTATTTTCCGCCAAAGGTTTGGCGTTTTCAGCAAAAATTTAAATGTAATCTTAACATTTCTTAGAACCTCGGATAAATACATTAAAATTTTTAACCTCCGTTATAGATTTTAAATTTTTGGAAGTAAAGTTAGTCGTTCGACTGTTCGATATTTTTGCTTGTTTTATTAAGAATTTTCTGACGAAAATTTTTCTTCAATTTTGGATATAAAGTTTGGAAGAACAAGTTAAAGTTTTCAATTAAACCTTATTACTTAACAAAAATTCCAGATTTCGACTTTAAAGATAACACATCGAAAATAACCTAATGTTAAGTTAAATTCGAGATTATACAAACAAAATTACGAAATTAAAATGTTCGTGGTATTACCGCATGTAATTAATTTTAAAAATAAAAATTATATTTTTGAAAAATATTTCTTTCACAACCAACATTCCCATTTGCAGGTGTTCATGTGCTATACCGCAATAAAACGTACCTGTTACCCCCCGAAAACATATAATTCAGCTTAACTCATAAAGAAATTTGTTTTCGGTTTGTTTTCAATTCATTAAAATTATTATAATTATTATATTTATACTGTATACATATAATACAAGTATAGCTGAGTTGAGTCACAAAGCAAAGGTAATTTTCTGAATTTCTCATTTATTCGTTTAAATATTTTGCAGCACATTTTCCAACGAAGACTCCTTAATAAGTGTTTCGGAATAATTAATAACGTAAATAAGAAGCACTCTTTAATATGCGTGACAGGTTTACGTTGTTAATTGCCATTTATTTAGCATCACGAAAACATACCTAGTAGGCTGTGAAGTGCCCTTTGTATGGTTTGTGTAGCACACTTGTACATCCTGGAATTGTAAACAGAATTTCACTTGAAAGTCCTTATTACAGCTCCTTGAAACACAATACATACACAACCTCTTAAATAAAATGTCGACAAGAGTATTATTCCACATTGAGCCATTGTTCCAACGTGCATGGAGATTTAGATTCAGAAAGGACAAATCTAAATCCTTTCTACGTAGTAATTAACTTGAACCTATTGCGTAAGGCGGGAACCGGGGAGATTTATATACACTTCCTTATAGTCTTAGAGCATGTATTGTGTCTTCTAACAAACGGAAAGAATAAAATTGCATTATTTATTACTTTCCAGGGTCTCTGCTTTGGCAATGAAGATTTCTGCCTCTTGCGTAACTACTTACTAGATTTTGCTAATGTTTAATTATTACTGATAACTATAAAGGCAATTTTGAAGTAGTCCTCAGGTAGCATTAGGTATTATTTTTTGAAATGGTTTTAGTTCTATGATTTGGAATTATTGAAATAGTGTTGCCCTTATCAACTAACAAACTGGGCTGCATTTAATTATGTTTATACTGTTACTTACCTGTGCCTGCCTGAATTTAGCTATGATAATTGTCTTGTACGAATTTTGTTATTCGATTTTACCTCCTTGAGGTTTGACATCCAAAAATAATTTCTTTCTGTGCACTGTTCGTACCCGCCTTCGTTTCACATTTTTATGTATATGTTGGCATCAAAGCTCGAAAGTGACCAATAATCGATTTTTATGTACTGTCTTAGGACTGGACGTTTTAAAACGTTTAGTTTAGCTCTATTTCGAAATTTGGCTATCTCAAAACCTGGGATTGTGTAATAGGCTAGTTGACACTATAAAAAATTCACAGATTTCGCATTCTCTACTCGTTTATAAGTGTAAATTGACTAGATTGTAAATATTTCGCGAATTTCTATGACTTCCAAGAAATTAAGTTTTTTAGTGTTATTACAATATTGTTGGGCGTTATCGGTTCGAAATGATTAAATGCGCCGTGAATTATAACCACTTTGTTTCTAAACTGACCTCGGAACACTACAATTGCAATTCACTAACACTGTTTATTGACTTCTACTGACTAACTCCGCAGGAAAAAATGACCGCCTTATATAGGTCCCAGTCCGGGTTCTAGAAGAATTTGGCAGATAAGGCTAATCATTTGCCGAAATTTCTGGAGCGCTTATCTGCCGTTTGATTTATTATCGCAGCCTCTTCTCCTTATCAAGTTTTTTAGAAAATTCCCTAACTAAATTTTACAATTACATTTCGTTACACTGCCTCCCTCTTAGAATTGATCGTCATGTCAGTAAAAGACTGAAAATGACGTTTTTCATTTCCTGATGCCTTGTGACGCTTGCCGGTTCATCATACATCACTAAACAAAACCGAGGTTCATCATTAACAACAATACTAATATTCCATACATAGTCCCAATCTTGTTCTTTTCTACTTTAATCTAAGCGCTAATGACGTTGCTCAGCATTAAGAGGTACCAGTAACTTGGGACGATTGAAAAAAAAGCGGTTTATCTAAACCAAGTTTGCAATAAATGCAGACGTTGCGCAGGGGTCTGTTCTCAGATATATAACTATTGAGGTGGCTGTAGCCTAATATCGTCCTTTTCCTCCAACAACAAAATTATCCTTCGTTGTTTCAGATAAGCTAAAAGAACAGCAGATAAAAATAGTGATCTCAGGATTGTTTTCAAATCGGGCAGGACAAATTTGGCTGACCTCAATGCCTCAGAAACTTAGGTCTTTGTTTTTTTCTAAGAAAATCTCAAAATATCATGCATTCAACGCTCTTGTGGACGTTAAAATTCTTTCTTTGAAATTTGTCGGTCTTAGGGGTTGACGTAAACGTAAGTCTCAAAAGTCAGTCTTTTTTACAGCTAAAAGCTAGTTTGCAAGAGATCAGCTATTTACTATTTACAAAGCTCAAGTTAAAATCAACAGTAAAGAACTCTTCTTGTATTTTAAATTTAACTTTGATGCTTTCATTGGCTTTTCAATTTATAATAAAATCCGCACCAAATCTCTTCAGATACTCAAGCACGGGTAGATAGTTGGCGACTTTTTTTTCACAAGAGCTGTCATGGCAGATGTTTACAAGGACTGACGGGTTTGAGCCCCTTAAGAGTAACATTCGCAAAACACATACAAGACAATAGAAGACAACAATTTTCCATGCAATTCAGCTTGGCACAGTAAGAACTCTTATTTAGGGCCACTCTTTTTCTACAGCACTTTCAACTCTGGAATTCCTTTCTTGTAAAGCAAAATGTTCCCTAGTAATTACAACTTATCCTTGTTTAAATCGGCAGTTTATCGCCAACTATCTTCCGTGTTACGGACACACGATGATTTTTGTCACGTAAAAAGAGGTGGGGGGTAGGGTTAACATATTCCAATTTTAAAAATATTTTATATACGTATATAATATACCATTACAAAACCTTTTCTAGCGCAGGTGTGTTTAAATTCTATTTTTTTTATTTAATATTTCATAACTTTTAGTACTACAGGCAGGCCACATCGACCCACTCTAATATACACTGGGTCTCAAGATAGGGTACCAAAGAGGGGTTTCTTTTCTATTTGTGAATTTACAAGAAAAGGTTGTTCTTTATATAAACTACTGTTTGCTCTTTAATCATTATAAATGACATATTTTGTTTATTTTCTATAGAGGCATTTTAATTATTTGAAAATTCTAACAAATGACCTGGGGTAAACTACTGTTATTTTTGGTACTATCGAAAAATATCATTTAAAAATCAGCGAAAACTAACATCATATGCAGATGTTTGTGTTGCATAGTTTTCGAAAAAATCACTATGACAGACGCACGAACGGACAAAGGCGCGAGTTTAATTACAAGGGCTCCGTTTTTGTCTTTTAAGGTACGTAACCCTAAAAATTATAAACACTGCGCTTATTAGAGCCGAACTGAAGAAACTGATATCAGGATATTTGCATTAGAGCGAATCATTTTCACTTTGATTAATTGTGAAAAGATTTTAGTTCAGATTCCCCCCCCCCCCTCTCTACTCACCCTCTTTCTCCCTCTCGTGACATTCATATTACGTGTTTCTATCAGTTTAAATTGATAATATGTTAAAATGAAAATACAAAAAAGACTCACGAAACGAGATCTATACCAGTTCTCCGAGCTATTGGGCAAATGAGTAAGCTTCTTGTTCATTTTTGCAATGAACATAGTGCTCTATGTTTCATTTTGAAAGATCATATGTCTTTGGAAAACGCTTTCCACCGTGCAAGTCGTGTCGTAAACTGAATATTGAAACATTCGAAGACGTGATGAGTCCCTATTGTCTCTTCGTAAGATGCTCACATATTCACGTCACATCGGATCGCAAAGTAATGTGCTTTTTACGCCCATAGTTTTCTGTCTTGGTTACTACCATAGCTCAGCTTGCCTTCAAATAACGTAATATTTGGTGACTAGTTTCAAGAAGCATTCAGAGTTTGAAATAATTGGAAAGTAAAATTAAGAAAAAATAAAGAAGATACTTATATTTTAATGGCAATTATTAATTTAATATTTTTCAAATACAATAATACAAAATTTCTTTTATTTTATTTTAGAATATTTGAGTAAGTTCGTTAAATAAGAACATCATTACCGAACAAAATATTTTTATTTTCAACCACTGTAACTGATCCTCTGGAAACCGCAACATGATGAGAAACATTTTTTGTGAAACATGGTTTTCTAACAGACTGCAGTTTCATTATAAAAGTAGGCATATTTGTACAAATCCGTTGTATTTAAGTCTCCCAAAAAATATGTGGGTGTGATGCACGATTGCAGGTAAAACATTCTGGTGCGTAGTATTTAGGCATCAAATTTTAGATCATATTTATTTAAAAACAATTTGACTTATTTTAATTTTAAAGTTTTAATTCAATTTTTTAGTTATTTTTTTTTGAAGTTTTAATTTCTATAAAATTGCAATTTGTCAACCATGTGTTCAATTATCCAATTAAGTGGATTCCAAACAGGAAATTTCGAAATATTTTTGTTTTACATACTTTTAGATTTTTACTAGATTTTCATTTTCCTTCTAAATTCTTAATTCACACTCTAATTCTTTTTTTAAATTGTAACTTTCAAATCGATATTTCCATTTTCTCCTAATTGTTAATTTTTTTAAACCTTCGACAGTTGTCGCAAAATGTTGATTTCCATTAGCTCGACATTAGGTTGCCTTCTTTTTTAACTTGACATAAATAAAGGCATGAGATTTGCTAAAAAGTATTCTACGTATGAAAATTCCATATTAAATTTACCCTTAGAATACTGAAATAAATTTAAAATGAACATATTAGATCATTGAAGACTAATTAGGATCTTTAAATATTATTATTTCATACAATGTCTTAAGAATCCAAAAACTTCAGATGATTTATATTTCATATTTAGAAGTTTTTTGTGCTCGCTACAAACTTACACGTGTGGTTGGAATTTATCTGGCTGATTATTTGCAAATGGTGCAATAATTAACGCAGTGGAATGTCTGTTCAAAATGCAACAATTTAATTCGGAATAATACATACATATATCATGTATTGAGCTTAATATTTACGTTGACGCAACTAAATCGGTATAAATTTTGAGCTGATGCAATTTATGGCGCCGTGAGCGAGAATCAATGGACGACGTATGAAATTCTATAGATCATTAACAAACACATCGACATTCCACCAATGAATTTGTAAAGCGCATCACAAATTCGAAAATGTATCCATTGTTTATTTGTAAGATCAAACATGCCGTTATTAGAGCCAATTTCAACCCTGAATAGACGCGAACAAAACGAGCGTGAAATGCGAGATGAGGTGATTTGGCCAAGTTTCATGCTTCGAGAAACATACTGTTGTCTTAGTAGTGCATTAGATTCATGTGAACGATATTCAACATACCTGTAACTGCGTTCTTCCTATTATGGAGCCTAACTGTAGATTGAATTTGAAATTCCTTATTTTCCTTGCTTCGTGCTACAAACTGGTATTAATTTCGGGAACCGTTCAATAGATTTTGTGTTTATAATTACACAAAAAAAAGTTGGCAACAACTGAAATAATTGGAACGACTGAATTTTGAATGCTTTTGCCAAAGTGATTTTATGCGTGAATTAAGTAAAATTATCTTAACAGAAAATTTTAAAACCCAATTCTACCAATTAGGGTTGATTTTCTATCTAAAGGTTCTTTTTTCTATACATCGCCATTAAATAAAACTTTACCGAACTTTAAGGTGTCTTTGTCCAACGATTTTGGTTATGCCTTTATTTATCAGTTGTAAACTGAAACATCTTCTTTAATGTATATAAACGTAATGAAACAAAGCAAAGTTATTTAAAAACCATCAGCGGTAGGAGCATGTGGTATCCGCACACCCATCTGTGGTACTGATGGTTCTGTTCTCTTTATTTTGAAGCTCCTATAGCGCTCTTGAGCGCCCGTATTTCTTTTTCCATCTTCTTCTTTGTTTTGTGTGTGGATTCGGATTACGGAAATTCTTATGCTTTTTCGATCTGGATGTTTATGGTTTCTGCTGTTTAGAGAACCCACTTTGCGGAGAATTCCCGTTTCTGCCACCTTCTTCCGCTCCACCTGCAATGGCTACCAGATATGTGCCATGCTACCCTATAGCTAAATCACGCTCTAATCTATGTACCTAATAATTTTTTTATATATTTTCTTTCGTTCATTTACTTACATTATGTAATTTCAGGGAATTGGTCTAATTTAGTAGGATGAATTTAGTTTCCAATATTTTACTTTAGAAAGTTGTACGCAGTCGGGTTTAAACAACCAATTCACCTATTAGTTTGGTATGTTTAATGTTTGTTCCTAAGAGTATTTTAAATATTCAAGTTTGCAATATTATTAGTTCATATGTTCAAGCTGGCAATGTAATTGATTCATTTTGTTTATTCATATATCGTTCAGTATGTGATTTATTTTTGGGAGTGGCCATCTATTTGTCAATTCTCTTCAGATGATGTCAGGATGTAGGTGGATTTTAGTATATTCTTCTGCGAATATTCTTGTGATAGGGTCTAATAGAATCTGGAAGGTTTTCTTAATCCAGTGTCAATATTTTAAGTGATATATCGCATGAATTTATGTAAACTCCACTGTTATTTATTTATTTATTTTTTAGGTGTAATTTACTCTCAAACCTATTATGCTTTTAAAGCATTGCAAGTAGGATGCAGACATAAGGATAAATGTCGACAAACCTTTTTTCAATAAGGATAAGTTGTAATTGTCGGAGAAAGCTCTGTTGGGCAAGTAATTTCAAAGTTTGAAAGTTTTATAGAAAAAAGTGTCCTAAAGACAAAAGTTCTTATTGTGTCAAGCTGAACCGTACAGCAATTTACTATCTCCCACGGTTATTAAAATGTTGTCCCTTTAAGATAATATTTTGAGTAATTGTACTTTTGGATTTTCCATCTAGCATTCAGCTTACTTCTATCAAAGTATTGGTTACCTAAGTATTATTTGGATTTGACCAGTATGTCCTCAGCCCGTTATTCAATAATGTTTACCTTGGTTTTATTAGTATATTCTTATTTTGAGTATAACGTTGCCAGCAGGCTTTCAGATTTTCAGCGTGCTTTTCTGTTTTAAGTATTTTAGTGCCGTACCTAATATTATTTTTTGTGATATTTGCCTGTAAGCCTCCAGAGCACTATTAAATTTCTAGATTATTATTCAGTAACATAAATGGAAAAAGACAATAGGATTGGATTTGTCGATCTAGCTAGGGAATCACGATCGGAAGGGTTCTGCTCTAGTTGATTGTTCTAAAGTTTTGTTATTCTTAAGGGTGCAGCGGCGCGATATTTTCACTCATTCACGAGCAACCTCATGTGGCGTCTCTTTCGACATCGTTTCCGCTCCACCTTTCTAATATAATCCCGTTGTAGTAATACTACTCGTGGCTTTGAAAATACAGATACACCTTGGTGGGGGTCAACAAAGTATAGATGATTTACGTGTTAAATTATTAGTTTTATTACTCATACGGGATAAGTAATATCTTTGCGCCCGTTGTTACGGGTGATAAGTCGCTATTTGCCCATTTTAAAATTACAACATGAGTTTTGAGTAAATCACACTCCATTTAAGTGCGACAAGTAAACTTGGCGCATGTAGATTTTCCTTGTCTCACACAAATTTTTCTTGGCGCATGCAAATTGATGAGAAAAAAAAATGAATAACTAAAAAAGAAAACAATCATAATTAACCTGTCATATCTAAAGAAGTGAGATTGACAGTTACAAATTTTATCCTTACATTAAAAAAAACAGTTAAAAAAAATCTGTAAATGAATACTAATCCCGACCTGATCCCGGAAACTGATGAGAGTGCTGATGAGGAGTCCATACCACCTGAGACTCTTGCGAAAGCAAATGAAGTAATAAATAATTTAACTCCTGTCATATCACGGCCAAAATACGAAGCGGCATATAAAAAATTCATGGAGTGGCGCCCTTAGACCCCACCGCTGGACCCCAATTTTGGACGACGGAATAGTTCCGCATTCGTAATAAAAAATAGTAATTGCAACTCGTGCGATGTTGTCGATTGCCCAACTTCGCTCTCGTGGGCAATCGACAACTTATCGCACTAGTTGCACAATATACTATTATGTACCGAACGTACTTCAAGAAGGGTGTACTCTTTGCAATTTTATTTGCAGTTATACTGCTGTTTTATTTACTCATTAGCTAAATAGTACCGTTAAAGTAATTAATTTTGCTTCTCCCTTATGGTACGTTTACACTAGACACTTTATTCCATACACTCCTCTCTGAGATAAAATATATACAAAATTTTGTGTCAAGTGATTTATTTTAGCTGTGTAAATAAGTTCCGCAGAGCTTCTCTTTGGATAGTTGAACCTTATCTTAGAGAAAAATGTACGGATTAAAGTGAAGAATTTGCTCTCTCCGACTGTCTAGTACGTCTCAAGAATCTTGCTCTTGGGGGGATTAATCCTATTAGTTTCTGCGAGCATCTTCCATGATAGTACTTGTAGCAAAGGGACAAGTCACCACGCCTGTGGTGCTTCTGTGCTCTAGTGTTTCGAGAGAATCGGTCAGACTCTCGTCATCAATTAGGCAAATCGCTCTTCTTTGAATTGAATCCAAGAAAGCTAAAGTGTGTTTTGATGCTGAACTCCAAACATAAGAACAGTATTCTAGTGTTGGCCTTTCTTGAGCATTATATAATGTTAATAGCTGATGAGATCTGAAGTACTTTTTAGCTCCAAAAATTAAGCCTAGCTTCTGAGAGGCGGATTTGGCAGTGGCGCGCACATGATCGTCCCACGAGAAGTTAGTGCTTGCATTCACTCCTAGGATAGATAGATTAGATCCCATCGGAAGGATTTCACCGTCCATTAGTATGTTTGTTGCATTATCCCTTGATGTTTTCTTAGAGTCGACCAAATTGTTCTTACCCCATTCCAGAATAATCTCGAGATCCCGATTAATCGTCTGTATCTGCTGTTTCCTTAGTCGATCTGAAGCAGCGATAGATAATGGTTTGTCGGAGAAAAAAGATGACACAAGGTTACTATCATATGCGTAGCTGTATATAGGATTGGAAATTGAAGCTAAGAGATCTTTCATGTGTAACAAAAATAGAGTAGGAGACAGAACAGACTCCTAAGGCACCCCTGCGTTAATTGCAAAGGTCTGGGATGAGATGCCTGTCAACGAGAAAATTGAATATCAAATGACAGAGTCCAGGAGGAAGACCATAAGATGTTAATTTGGCGAGAAGAGATCGGTGTCAGACTCTGTCGAAAGCCTTTGAGATATCCAATGCCACAATTCTAGCCTCACCATCACATTAGATATAACGGGAAACAAAGATATAGGGCAACAGTTGTTAGCCAGATTCCTTTTTTCCTTTTTACGGACAGGCTGCACTCTAGCAGATTTCCAGATTTTAGAGAATACACCTTTGTTGTAAGAGAGTGAGAAAAATTTGTTTAGGACACGAGTCAACTCTGAGGCGCACTTCTTAAGAACAATAGCGGGAATACCATCAAGGCCAGAAGCTTTCGAGGTGTCGAGCTCAAGGAGAATCTTCCTGATTGTGCGTTGTCTGAAAACAACTTCAAGCATCGAAGTGCCAACCTTAGAAAGAATAGAAGGTTCTGCGTTTCGAGAATCAAGGTTGGAATTTTCAGCAGACATTAAAGCTAACATGTCAGCCTTTTCCTTGGAGGTAGTAGCAATATTGCTATTTTCATCGAGTAAAGGTGGAAAATTTAAAGGTGTAAAATTTTTTCCAATTAACTTTGCAAATCCCCAAAAGGACCTGGAACCGTTCGGACAGTTGATAAGCCTCTGGCGCATTTTACGATCGAAATCACCTTTTGCCTCGTCAATAACCTGTTTACAAGGATTTCGTGCATCTGCAAATATGGTCCGAGTATCGACTGAGGGATTATTTCGCCAACGACGATATGCGCAATTTTTGCAGGAGACAGCCCGAGCACATTTTTTACTGAACCAAGATTTGGTGGAGGCAGACTTCTTTTGGGAGTGGGGAATTGAGCATTCCATACCAATCAGGATAGTTTCCGTGATGGATTCGGCGACTAGTTAGAATGTTTGGCTGCGTCATTATTTGAATTTATTAGAGCCGATTTAATTATTTAGTAGTAAAATATGTTTCAATAATTTTTTGAACAATTTAACAATATATTCTAAAATTTATGGTATCTTCTGGTATTACGTATTATTATAAATTTGAAATGATATTATTGAATTTTATTCTAGTGATTATCGTAAGATAAGTTTGTGGAGTTGCCTAGAGTTTTGGTTCCTTGTAACTTCTAGCGGTTTGCAGCCCCATTTTTATCTTTAGCAATTTGCACCAAAGAAGAGGTAATTGGCTGCAACAACAAATTATCTGGCGCCCAATTTTAATGAAAAAGTGGTTAGTTCTATTTTCCACCTTAGGGTGATGGAACCTAGAGAAGTTTGATTATTTTCCTGTACTCTCTAAAAACTATTATTTTGTGTAGTTTATTTGAAACAGCTTAATTTAATCTAGTAAGTTATCACTGGGGCCTCGAAACCCAGCTTCACCTCATTATTTTTGCTAGAGAAAGATCAAAAATGTTCAATAATTTCTAGTGATACTTGAAATTATTTGCTGCTATTCACTATAGACCTTTTTCTCATTGTTTTTCTAGTAGGGTAACATTCAGTAATATTTTCTTTAAACGATAAAATGAAATTGAAAAAAATCATTCCATCAGTGCAAGAAGCAGCATTAAAAAAAGTCAAAATAAAAAGATATAATTTCATTCATTTGATTTTAGAAAAAGGATTTTCTTATCAAAAATGAATATTATTTTAAGAAATTATTAAAACATTCATTCCATTTTTAAATTTCAGTTAGACAAAATCAAATATTTCTTTCAAAATAAAAAAAATATTTAAACAAAATAATTAAGGTTACAAACTTTTTATTTTAAAGACTACCAAACTTTTTTATTTTCAAAACTTATTTGATAATTATGATGTAGGTCGTAAAGCTTTCAGAAGTCCTTAAATTTGCTTGTTTACGCCATTTATCAGCTTTTGTATCCGAGGTCATTTTTTTCTCAACTGCATTGTAAATTAAATATTATCCTTAAATTAAATTTGGGTAAGTTAAAGAGGAAGGATCGCATTATGACGACGTTGTATTGTACAACGAAGTCATTATATAGATACTCGTGATTCTTCATGCTTACAAATGTATACAAAGATTTTCCAACTACTCGGAGAAGTCAGCGAGTTAACAAGACAACGCTAAAACATTGCGAGTAATCATTTCTTACAGCATTGCACCTTTCCACTCGTTGTGCTGGGAATCCAAGGGGTAATTCAAGCGGAACTTTCTCAGTGGAGATGCAAAGAACATTATAGAGCGGATACGATAATTTGCTTTTGTAGTTGCTCCTACTGAAATATGACTTGCTAGTCGCATTTAGATTTAACAGGAGAACTCGCGATTTACAAATTTAAGCTTGCCGCTTTGTTGACAGGCAAGGAATGAAGAGCCAAATATTTATCAAGATGTATTTTACCTGCTACGTGGTTTTGCGCAACCATATTATTATTGGATTATATGTATACACAATTATTGACACTTGCAGAATTTTAGGTCAAAAAAAATGTTCATATAACTTCATATTTCCACTTGTATTTCTTTGTTATGATTTAATTTAGTCTGATTCACGAATATGAATAGTAATTTTTCATGAAACGCAAGCTTTTTTATTTGAAGAAGTGTGACCTTAAGCACGTCATTAAATCGATCCAAATACTACAAGCAGGAAAGTATATTATTATTATTATTCCAATGCGTATTGTTTAACGTTAGATCTGTCAAGATAATTTTGCCCTATTGTTATTGATTTATTAAGTGGAAACCCCTCAGCTACTTATTTAATGTTATTTCAGTTTCCATTTACTTTGCGAACAGTACATGAAATTAGTTCTGCCATTGTTGTTACACTGGAACTGTTGAAACAACAAGCTCGAAATTGAGTCCAAATAACAAATAGGTTTTAGTGTGTATATCTGGCGGCATATACAATATAATTAATTATGTTCTTGCTTGATTAATAGTGCGTTGGTCATTTCTATCATTTTCAGATCAAACAGTGATTACAAGTAAATTACAATATTGTATATAACCAAAGGTTATGAATCTATCGCAATAAATCTCACTAAAAACAATTGAATTATATGGATTGCATGTACCGAAAATCCAATGCACTTTCTGAAATGTGTTTGAAACACAATCGTTATGAAATATGATTAACCATCAAACAAATACCACATACTAACTAAGAGCAATTTTCGTAAATTGGAAGTATTCTACAAAATAAATTGAAATGAACTAACCAATAAAATGTTTATTTTATTCAAAGGTTATTAATATATTCCACTTAATAAACAAAGTAATGCTAAATTTTGGAACAACATTTATTTAACAAGTACAAGAAATCCAAGACAGGTTCATTTATATTTTAAATATCGTCTACCATCTTATAACATATGTCTCTGGATTTATGATCCCCTATTAGAAAAACGACCCAATAGAACTCCTATAAACCCTATATAATTTTGCTGCATTTTTAGAGGGCTATGCAAAAATATACAGAATGTTATGTTTAAAAAAAAATTCACAGATTTCGCAATCCTTGCAACCAACGGAGACATTGGAAATGATAACACCAAATAGAAACATAATTAACACTTTATTTAACATACAAGGTTATACAGGGTATTTACAAATTTGAAAGACAAAGCTTGGCAGTTGATTGGGAATGATAAATAAATACGAATTACGAAAAAAAAAAAATAATAAAAAATGTTTTCTTTTCGAATTGCAGACTTTCAAAGTTGTTTAAAAAAATAATTTAATTAATAATTTTATAACCTCTTTACGGATCGTGTTGAAATATGAAACCTTTATTTATTTAGATTATTAAGGCTAGAATCTTAGTAACGTCGACCCTTGTGTTATCCGACACCCCTTGAAATTCGCCACGACAATTATCTTTGTATCTTCGAAGTAGTAAATAAAAATAATGACATAAAATATGTATTGATTTACAACAATACGTATTACGTTTAGTTTTTATTTTTTTTATAACTGATTAAAATGTCCTTAAGGCTGACTGTGTTGAAAGTGTTTGCAGATGTGTCTTACACCACATAAATTTTATGGCCCTTCACAGTTTGTTTGAACTCCCTGGTTGGATAAGTAGTACATTTCAGAAATTTGTCATTCCGACAAGTGGTTCTTAGATATAAGTTTAAGAATCATTTTATTGAGACTGAATGTGCCTTCTTTCCTTTTTGAAAGGCAACGTTACCATGAAGAGACCACAGGGTGCTTGTAAGTAGTAATTGTCTTGAAAGTGTTATTCCTGGCCTTTTCTTCTTAGGATAAAAGTATTTTGTTTTCAGTTTCCTCTTGATCCTAACATTTATTGCCCCGGTCATGTAATTGTTCTTCCTGACAAGAATTTATGGTCTTTGAATTGCATGTCATATTTTTGTGTCTTTAATGGACTTTTAAATGACCAGCTGCATTCAACCCAATTTCGTTTATTGAAAATGAAGTTAATTTTTTCTGATTTCAATGGAATTTCTAATTACTTCCAAAATAAACTTGTTTCAGTTAATAAATCTTATTTAGATTATTTCGCATTGAAATCAGGATCATCGAAAAAAACATTAGAATGGCAAATTTATCAATCTTAAAAATTGAGGTTGGTTCTGTGATTTTGTTTATCATATTCCAGATCACACGTGAATTCGTTTAGATGTGATTTGATTCATATGTTACATTACTTCAAACTCTTTTAAAGAAAATTACAATTTTTTAACTAATGCCGATGTAATGATGTTCGCTTGACACCCTGGATTTAACAATGCTGGACATTGTTTAAAGTTACTGCACCTATTTCTAATTAAAACTAGAGCTGCACTGGTTGTACTGATTGCCATTTTCGCTTTGCATGATCATTTAATTTTTCCGGTCTTATGGGAATAATAAATAAAAGTAATTCCCTTTTTTGCCGAAAGCTCTAAAACGTTTATTACAATTAATTAGTTGTCTTAGACCGGGTTGTGTGGTTCTTCTAAATTAAAAAAAGCTTAGGACGGTTGTGACCTGTTCTTTTATTTTAAAGCGATCTTGCAGCAACTCTATTGCATAATTAATTAATAATAATAATTAGCTGATAATGACAATGATTCAATAACATCACTTGAATCTCCTTCCACAGAATCGCAAAGATAATGAAATTTCTTAATATCAAAAATACGCTTGTCGTAATGAACTAACCACTTAAATGAATCCAAAAACAAAAATGGGAAGCGATGAGGGCTTTAAATTAGCAACAGATATGGTATATAATTATCTCGAGCCGTTTAATAATGACAGAGTGAGTCTGACTGAATTGGTAAATTTCAATTTATGTCAGTTAAAATTTTATCGGATGTTCAAATGAAAAAGTCATCAAGTGTACTGTAAGTTTGTTAAAAGAGAACGTAGCGAATCCGGCATTCGATTACTTATTGACTATTTTGGTTGATCCGTCAAGGGTCATTTTGACCTCTTATTTATCCAGAGAGGTTAAAATTTTCTTACTTAAAGAAAATCGTCTAGAAATCGATTTTATTCTTATTTTTACTCTTCTTTACAAAATTATGCGCTTATGCTTTCAAAATAATTATAAACACAAATTTTGGGCTTTTCCGAAATTTAATAATTTCTTCCACAATTTCCATTTTCTTAAATTTTTACATTAAACTTGCAATTCTTGTGTTTTTTTCTTAAAACTTCGGATTTCAAACGGATTCAAAATTTGAACATGAGTCTTGCGAGTCTAACCCAAGATATTGCATTAAAAAATAAATATAGAGTATTTTCTTGAAATTATGACTTTTTCACAAAATTCCTCAACCTTTCAAAATGTCATTTATTTTTCTTAAACTGTCAATAAATATTTATGTTTTGTCTAAAATTTTCATGTTAAATAAAAAATTCTAAATATTTCTAAAGATTTTGACTTATTTTCGAAATTGTGACAGCCTAAAAAATTCTTAAAATTAAAAATATATAAACTCGAAAACTCAAGATTTTTTATCGAAATTTTGTAATGTCAACTTTTTTTTCGAAATTTAAGATCCCCTTTTTTATTAAATTATGAGTGGTGGTTTCCTCAAATTTTAAAATCCCAAAATTCAAACTTTACTTTCTACTTTTATTTCCAACACCAATAAAGGTTTCAACCAGTGTTAAAGCTTTAATTTTTTATTTTTAAGGTTTTAAATTTAATCTAGACTCTTTTTTTTAAGAACACAAGTCATTTATTTAAAATCTTGACTTTAAATGAAATATTTTAATTTTTTTTTAAATGATTTTGATTTAGTTGCAAAATTTTATCTTTAACCTCAAAATGTTGACATATGTTTTAAAATTTTAGAACATTATGAATTTTTTGGAATCCTGGAATATTTTCCTAAAATTGTCTATTTTTTTTACTGTTTTTCTCGCAACTTTTCTGAATTCAAAATTTTGGCCTTATTTAGCTATTTTTTTTATTTTCAACCTTAATATCGAAGTATTCGACTTGAGATTTCGAGTGAAAACTTGAATATTCAAATATTTTTCTTTCGACTTTTTTCTATTTTTAAGGTTATTTCTGCAATGTTTGTCTTTTCTACATTTACAGTTTCCATTAGACAAGTTTCTTCTGAAAGATTATTTTTTAAATTGAAATATACTTGTATAACCAAATAGACTACGAAATAATTTAAATTAAAATAATATTAAGGCATCTATGCTCATGGCTCTTGAAAGAAATATTTTACTACAAAGCGAAAACAATGAAATATTAAAATATATTTATCTAAAAGCAAAAATTTGTCAACTTTATTGTAAAAGTAATTTACATTTATTTGAGTTCTAAAAATTATAAGTGCAGATATTTTACCACATTCCTTTACTGAGTACTTCAAGGTTTTCAAGACAGTACGTGAATTGGATTTAGGGTAAGAGTTTACAGCATAATAATGGAATTATAACCCCTTAAGGGCCGCTGACTTGGGTAGCCCGTGTAAACTTCAGAAGCTTTAAGTTTGCGCATCTTTACATGCTCACGATACCGCCTATTGTGATCAGTTTTTGTTAGCGGTGTTTTCCTACTTAACTCACTAGATTCTCTATTTTCAATCTCTCGTAAACGTTTTTTGCGCTCTCGATATGTCTTACATTTTTCGCTATTTTTCATACTCTTAATATCCATAGCTGATAGCCTTATCCAATGAAACGTCACTGGATTAAACGAATATGGTGCACTGCGGTGAACTGTAAACTTAACATTCTCCCATAGTTTTCACGCCGGCCTCTCGACGCCGAGAGCGCTCGACTGGCGAGTATGTCAGAGCGACCGACACCTTGTTCTCTCAAGCTTGAACGAAAACCCGAAACTTCACCCCATATCTCAACATAAACATTTCCAATGTTAAAAGAAACTTTATATCAACGCTTTGTATGTGGCATATGATTGGTACAACCAAATGGTTATAATTTTAGAATGTGCGCCCTATAGATGTACGCCACTGGAATTTTTTTTATTTTGATATCTTTTCAGGCTGAGGAGTTATTCTTCGTCCAGACGCTAATGAAGGTCCCTGTAGAATAAAGTGTAGGGAATTACCTAAGGTTCTCTAAGTTTTGGAGCAGTGGGCTGCAAAAATGGCAGACGAAGGTTGCATAATTTCATTGGCACCAGGTAATTTCCCGGTGCCACTAATTACCTCCTTTGGACTGGAAACTACCAAAGTAAAAATAATGGGACTCGGCTTAGTTACTGCAGACTTCTTCGAAACGACACCTAGGTGTCTTTGAGAAGGGACGACAAAAATATTAAAAGGAAATCGCACTAACATGTAAGCTGAAGGCTGTCGAAACTATAACGAAAAAACAAAATTTTAAGTTATTAAATATACGAATTTCATTACCAACTTTAAAAATATTTAGCGTTGGTTGCGGTAACAAAAGCAATAACAGTTTGATTAAAATAACGATACTGGCCAGAAAAATAATTTGAAAAGAATGCAATTGCAATAGCCGTACATATCATGATATTTTTGAAATTTTGAAATTATCTTGATAGCGTAGGTAACAAAAGTTTTCGGAGAAAAATCTAAGCGCAATATAAAAAAAATATTAAACTGTGTTCAAGCATTTATTAAAGATGTTTTTCCTTAGAATTTAGTTGACAAAAAAACAACATTCAAATTATTTCTCAAGTTCCAAGTGGCACGCAATTTTCCCCTGATAGGTTGCATCAAATGCTCGACGGTCAGATTATCAATTTTTTGAATTTTTTAAACAAGGCATATTAAACGTTCTTTATTTTCGGTCTTCCAGCATTTATCATAGATATTTTTACTCAATATTGCCCGAAAGTTTTCAACTGGGCATACCTATAGAACATTAGGAGGCCTATCATTTTTGGATACAAAAGAGATGTTGCGAGCGTCCAACCAATCTTTGGGTATTCTCTTTTGAGTTTCAGTTTATACTTAAAATATATGAAACATATGATACGAAGAGTTAAATTGAGACATTTTTACCAGTTTTTTTTCGTGGCAACTCGATACTAACTTGTTTTTCATAACTTCGCAGCTATTTATTTTTTTTAAGACTTTTGTTACATAAATTATTAATCCATTAAAATATGTATTGCTAGGCAAATCCATGACACTAATTATATCGGAGCACTTGCCAGTCTATACTATTGACCAATATACATAAATAAATCCATGAATGTAGCATATGTATAGTTGAACCAAAAGTACTTAATACTTTAAAAACCAAAATTATAAAGCACTGTTAGCAGTTCGCTGATTGTTCTACATTCCAAAAGATTAAAAAAATCAATAACTTTGGGGAAAGAAATTTCTGGTTGACTTCAATGCCTGAAAAGCTGAGGGCGCAGTTTTCTCTCGGAAAATATCAAGAAATAATGTAATCAATATTCTGGCAAATATTAAAATCTCTCCTATGGGATATAATTTACCTATCTTAACAGTAAATGCGAACCGTGATTTTCCTTGGAACGACCATTTACACACCTTTGACAAGTCTGCCTCTCAGAAGCTGTGCTTTCTTTTTAAGGGCTAAAAGTACTTTACGTCTTATTGGCTCGTGACTTTCTACAAAACTCAAATTAGGCCAAGATTGGAATATTGTCGTTTTCCAGCTACACTAAGAGAAATTTTGCAAAGAAAACGTTCTATATGAGGTAAACATTTTACTAAACTTGTTATAGACATCGTTAACCAAATAAATTAGAACAAATCGAAAAGATTTTTAATAAATGAGGTAAATGTGCAAAATAGCTTTTTCTTATTTGCAAACAAAAGGCGAACTTGTCTGCTTTAATCGTATTCAGCCTTTTACAACATTTGCCATATAACCATCAGTAATGCTTATGGCTTATGCTATTTTGTATCCAATCATCCAACAAGGAAAGGTCGCGAAGTGTCCGGCGCCGATTTTGCTAATTTTTGGATATGTTTTAGAGGATCAAAATCTAAGAGAGATGTATTTTTATTTATCGGCTGATAAACGGTTTTAAGGGTAGTTTTACCCCCTCAAAGATTGGGCAAAAAATGCAGATTTTGCTGTTTCTCACATACCAAAAATGATATTCGGATCGTTTCTTTTTCCAAAAGTTTTGTTTTGACAATAAATAAAAGAAAACAAAAATTTTTAAATTTTCCCACCCCCCTCATGGGGGCAAACTACCCCATTTACAAGTTTTTTATTCATAACAATGGTAATTACGTCAGCAAAATTAAAAAAATATATATATGTTATTTTATCCACCAAAACTAATTCTACCTGTTTTTGGATTTTGTCAAAAAAATTTTTTTGGGAGGTAAACACCACTTACACGAATGCGTATATGATAGGATGTATTTTTATGATTTTTGTTTTATTTTTTTTCTAAAGCGAATTATTTCGATGAGAAACTAAAAAAATAATTTTTTAAGATTTTTTCGGTGACCCCTCATCCCCACCCTCCACCCTTCCCTTATAGGAGGCTGAGATACCTACTTAAAAAGCCGAAAAATTCGAGATTATGATCCATCTAGTATCTAGTATCTATATACACCGAAAGAAAAGTTTACCAGATTTTTTTACCCCCACCCCTCCTGATAGGAGTAAATTACCCCCTTATGAAATTTTTAATTAACAAGGAAATAGTCATTATAACAGCTCAATTTTGGAAAATAAATGTTATTTTATACATCAAAATTAATTTTACCTGTATTTGGGTTTTGGTGAAGGAAAATATTTTGGGGGTAAACACCCTTTAACGCAAATATTTATATATAATAGGAGATATATTTTCGGTTCGTTATTTTTGAAACGAAGTATTTTAAAGAAGGTAGAAAAATATTATTTTTAAATTTTGGTTCTACCGTTCCCACCCTTCGTCTTGGCATACCAGTAGAGTGAGCCAGTTAGCTATCTACTTAAGAAAACTGGAAATTCGAGATCATTGCTGTCTCTCTAGATGCCGCAAAACAGAATTTAGAAAGGTTTTAAAGTTTTTGAGGGGTCACCCAAAAAAATCTTAAAAATTTATTTTTTTAGTTTCTCATTTCAGAAAAAAAATAAAACAAAAATCATAAAAATACATCCTATCATATACGTATTCGTGTAAGTGGTGATTACCCCCCAAAAAAATATTTTTCGACAAAATCCAAAAACAAGTAAAATTATTTTTGGTGTATAAAATAACATATATTTTTTTCAAAATTTTGCTGACGTAATTACCATTTTTATGATTAAAAAATTTCTAAATGGGGTAGTTTGCCCCCATGAGGGGGGGTGGGAAAATTTGGAAAAAAAATTTTTCTTTTATTTCTCGTCAAAGCAAAACTTTTGGAAAAAGAAACGACTCGAACATCATTTATAGTATTCGAGAAACAGCAAAATCTGCATTTTTTGCCTCAACTTTGAGGGGGTAAACTACCCTTAAAACCGTTTATCAGCCGATAAAAAAAATACGTGTCTCTTAGATTTTGGTCCTTTAAAACATATCCAAAAATCAGCAAAATCGGCGCCGGACACTTCGCGACCTTTCCTTGTAAGTTACAAATAACATCCGTATGTAAACATAAGACTTGAATTATCACTAAAGAAACTAATACAACGAGTTTAAATCATCGGGGTATAGGGCAGACCAGTTCGTATGGCCACAATGTGCACAACTTAACCATTCATTTGGATGCTATCTGCGTAATATTTCTCGTACGTATAATGAATGATAACATAATGAAGAGTTTATTAGTTGAAATCACATACTACGACGTTATAATAATCGCATTGTCATAATCTATTATGATTCCAGCACATGCTGGAAATTAGACATTATTGTAAGAAGATTTTTGTCTCAGAAAGTTATAAATATTGTAACGAAGTGTGGTTGTAAAATTTGTATTAGTAATTGTTTAGTGTAAGGAACTCCTGGAAACATTTGTCAGTGGGAAGCGGCCGCGAGAATGAATCTTACGGTAGATAAGCGTTGTAGACGTTTCTGCGAGCGATAGTCCGATCTGTACGGAGATCTGTTCTAGAAACCGGAACGGTATAAACATGCGGTGGTCTTTCCCTTAAGTTAGTCAGTTTGAAAAAATGGTGTTTACAATTTACGAAGTTTTGATTATTTAATAGATAACTTACAACAATATTCTGCCATTACAAGCTCCTTAAGGCATTTTCAAACACTCTGTATAATGACCTATAACATGGAATGTGGTTACAGCGTATCACAGGACAATTCTCGAACTAGCGCACCAACCAACCAAAATACATCTGTTCTAAATTGATTTAACCAACGTTGCCTGCCTATTCCAAACATTTATTAATAAGACAACAAAATGATGTTTACCACTTTGAGTTGCGTCTACACCTTATGATAAAATTAAATTACAAGTTGATTGCTTAAAGCTTATAAAGGAAAGCACCAACGTCAAAATAAACGTCGACGACAACGTTCACTTATTGTTTTCTGGAAGCGACTCTTCTCGAAGAAGGGTTAGTTGAAATTTAATATTAAAATAGTGGAGGTCGGTTGAAGGTGCTTAGCGAGGTAAACACGCTATAAAATATTCATAACATTGCTTGCGTCCCCGTATTCATCGGCCTGCACTGCACGACCGACAGCCCTCGCGTCAGCCG
The DNA here is from genome assembly GCA_028583605.1 of Dastarcus helophoroides. Lineage (NCBI taxonomy): Eukaryota > Metazoa > Arthropoda > Insecta > Coleoptera > Bothrideridae > Dastarcus > Dastarcus helophoroides. The sequence goes on from CM053329.1 coordinate 6,377,901, forward strand.
TTTTAAATTGCCGACATGCTTTTAATTATAGGGAATGGCTAAACATTAAATATAAAATTTTACGTGGACACTGCTCCAAGTAAACAAGTATTGTCAAAGGTATTTGAGTATCAAAATTTCATTTCCACTGCATTGTGGTTGTTTGTAAATTCGCCGTGTGACGCCTTGATATTAGCTGGCTTTAGGGTTAAGACACATTTTTCGTTATCTCTTTCACTTATTGTATAAATATATGAAACCTGAATAATGAATAGAGTTTATTTAAGAATTCCTACCACAATTAATTCAACATTAGGTTGTTGGTAATTGTTTTTCTTTCTATCATTCAAAGTGGCAAGTGGACAATAAATCTGGTAAGTACTGTATTTTCTTATTTGGCTCCAAGGCAAATGATGTTATGGAAGCAGTAACATTTCATTATTTAATAACGAGCTTGCACACTATTCCGCCAACAATCCTTTTGCATATTGATAAGGACATCTCCGTTAATTGCATCAGGATCCAAGTAATCATTTATTGAGCGGGTATTATATGCTGGCACTAATTTGCAGTTTGTCAACGTATACATGCACTATACTCTCAATAATCCATAATCTAAATTAAAACAAAACAAAGCATAATTTGCGCTACAGTCTATGGTGAAATTGATGGGAGACCAGACTAATTCCTGCAAAAGTATTTACAGTGCCGTAGTAATTTGCACTTTGTGGAAACAACATTTTGTAGATCACCGGAAACATTCGCACATCTAGCAATGCAATTTCAACGAGAGCTGACACTGTCCTAAATTAATTACAGGAACGATCATCTGACGGGACACGGCAAATCCGATCGAATTTGTTTTGACTGTTTTAATCTCGAATGACAGTTTTTAAATGACTAAATTTTCACTTCATCAGAGCCTAGCAAGCATTCTACTCCTATGCGGTTTAAAATAATGAACATCGTTAAGAAGCATTTTTAGCGAACGACATTAATTTTTATTTCAGATTAGTATTGATGGGAATTTTTTACTTTTAATCCTCCATTTCTGCAATTTTCGAGAAAAACAAATAACATACATATACTGGGTAATCCTTAGCTAAAGAGCCAAAATAAAATGTCATGGAAAATCTAATTTGATATGAAGTGGTGACAGAAATATAGCAGAGAGTGTAAATGCTTTAGAGTTTTCTATTTACAAATTAAAGATCTACGTGTGGGACAAACTTTTTTCCTAATTGTGATTTTTTCGATCCCTGCTGTTCCATTTAGATAAAAAGTAGCCAAATTTTATTCATAAAAAATACTTCAAATGAGGAATTAATATGATCATGATCTTATGTTCTATTTCTGTTAAAAAATTTTAGGATGTAAACAATTTATGGACCTAAATAAAAACGAACAATATTTGGAACGTCTACATTTCCAAAAATAAATATTACCTTGTCACAAGACAAGAAAACTGGGGATGATAAAAACAAGTACGGTTTCATGATGGGGGTAGGTAGTCCAAACACAATTACCTACCAGAGTTCGTGTCACAAAATCAATGTTGACCAGAATGCATATTTGTCATCTGTTTTTCTAACTTGCCAAATGAATCAGTGACATTCTGTGGGATATAATTTCAAATTACGATTACCCAAAAACAATACCCCTAGGGATCCTCATATTTTACTGTTTCGTGGGAGATATCAACTCTATATAACAGATTAATTTTTTATCAGAATATACAGGGTGATCCAAAATTTGACGCACAAATTTTAACAGCGTATCTTTGGTGTCAAAACGGAATTTTTTTCTACGAAGACATGTTCTAAAATGCACCGCCTCCGAATTATAGTGATCGTGTCCTATGTGCAGAAGAATGGAAGGTTGTATCGGGGAGTAAGCGGGAAACATTTTCAATATTTGTTTTAAAGTAATTAATACAGTTTACTAAAAAATCTAAAATGCTCCCTAAGCCTACTTAGAGCTAGATGATAATATTTTGATAATATTTTTCTTTAGTTAAACACATTGGATCTACTGACTGTTCACTGTGGTAATTGATACGGAACCTCAATTGTGCGAGCGCGACTTACTCTTGGCTACATTTCTGTTACTATTTTATAAACGAACCATTTAAGAATAATTTATTTTTTATGTTTATGAATAGAATTATATTTAATCCATTTCACTGCGGCTGTCCAACTATGAAACTTCCTGTACATGATGCTCAAAATATTTCATTTTCAAAGTCAAGTCTTTCCACAACCTTTTCAGTAAAAAATCAAATTACTGCTAATCGTAGAGCGCATCGAGTTCTTTATATCATGTTCGTAAAATTACTAAAACCACTAGATGTTCTAAAAAGATATTAATAAGGATTCGTAGGCAGGTGTGCGTTGCAGACGTCCCTAGAGTCAAATGCATATTCTGGAAGGGCCCACCTATATAATTAAGGCAAGTCGCATCTAACTTACTTAGAGATTTAACTATACAGGGTAATGGAACCAGTAATTGTCATTATTAAACGTACCTCTAACTTAATATTGATATCGAAAAAACTTAATGCATTTTTTTAATACCATCAATTCCTAAGAGGAAGATTAGTTTCTTTGATATGAAACTACCAACTCGTTTTGGTCAAAAAATAATTTTTTTTTTTAATACAAATATTTTTATTTGTCAGTGTCGTTGTATCACTAATTGTCATTAACTTTTCCAGGTCATCAAATTTGAACCGTTAGTTGCTGTGCAAAAAAGTTGAACAATATGGAGGTTTATTTATTGTTTGGACATACATGAAAATGTTTTAAAGATTCCCAAATATGTAGAATGTGTAATTATTTATGTTTGACTTTTCCTATTTTTATGTCTTTTTATTTAATTTTTCGAGGTCCTTTAGTTCTCTTGATTTGTGTCCTCTTCTTTTTCTTGTTATGTTCTTTTTTTATCTTTTTTTCTTCAAAAATATAATTTTCATTCCTTTGCTATCGCTTTTTTGAGGATTGATCCAAAATAATGATAGGTGGAAATGTGGAAAGGTTTTCCATCCAGCTAGAATTATCCTCATTTCATTGCATATTTCTGCCAGGATTTATGCTGCGTTTAATAAGCTTTTATGCTGAATAGATGTGTCATATGGTAATTTGTGATTGGGTATGTATAGGTATTAGGTATGTTGTTTTAATACTTTAGATAGTGGGAATTATTTTTTACCCACAAGATTTTGGTCATTGGTATTTCAAACTAATATCGATTATTAAGTTGTGTTTGTGCCTGCTTCTTAAATTGATTATTTCGTCGATTTTATATCTGGTGGCATAATTATGGACATTCGCTGCGGATCTCAAAGTAGATCAAAATTTTGTACGAGCTGATAATAGTAATCAATGTAAGATGGGTTATTGTTTATGTATATCTACTACCTAGTAACATATTGCTAGATAGTGACAGAGGTGTGCAATTCGCCAGCGAACTAGAAAGAAGAATAATTCTGTTCCGCGAATTATACCAACTAGTTCGTAAAACTATTAACAGTAATAAAGAAAACCATATGTGGTGAAATATTTGAGGTTTTCTTTCAAATACAGAAGACAGCATTTTATAACCAAAATGCTGGAGATCTAGCAACCCTAAGAATTTTACAAACTTTTTCTGTTAGTAAAACATTTTATTTCGTACATTTCTCTCTGACGTAAGTGTCAACTATCGTAAGAGATGCTATCCGAGACTTATCTACACAGCTGGGGGGAGATAGCTTCTCCCAGGATAGTTGACACTTATGTCAGAGAGAAAATATATCGTCTGTCAGAGAGAAAGTTGTGGAATAAAGTGTCTAGTGTAAACGCACCGTCAGGATAGTTAACATTTATGTCAGAGAGAACTATAGGGAATAGGTGTCTAATCTAAATGCACCCTTTTACAATTGATTAAACATGAAAATTTTGAAGGGTGAAGAACGTTTTAAATAAATATTTCAATATTTTGAAAAATGAAAACCGTAATACTTTGGCGATACACCTGAGAAATTGCGGCGACAAATTGTTCTAATGAATCAATTTTTTTTTTTTAAAAATTTGTCCTAGTTATTTACATAGAATAAGACGCCCTCAACCTACGTGTCTATACCAAACAAGACAACATGGAGACGAATGACGTAGAGCCAGTAAAATTTGTCAAATTAGGCAATTATGTGCGCCAGTTGGAGGGTCTTTCCTGATTATTTATTAATGGGCTAAATATTACACTGTTATTATCCAAATAAAGATACATTATGAGAATTATCATTACTCTTCAAAATTTAAATCATCTTATTTTGTCTTTGTTTTTCTGAATATATGGTAAAAAATGGCAATAACACCATAAATATCAAAATAACATCAAAATTGTCAAAAATGGCACATATGGTGGCAAATGGCAAATTCCAAAACTGCTGGGCTCTAATAATGAGGAATATTTTTTCGGGGGGGCGTTTGGCCTAAGTTAGGTTTATAATAGTAATAGTTTTTAAGAAAAAAGGAGAATTTTATATATTGACTTTGAAAATAAACTTCCTACTTTTTTCAGAAAGTCTGGAATTCAAAGCAAAAATTTTTAAATTTGGGTTCACGTGTCGAAAAAAGTCAAACAAACTAATTAAGCAATAATATAAGTAATAAAAACAATTCCCGCGGGGTGCGCTTTTGGTTTTACCAACGATTTTAATTTAGTAGCTCGACAACTTATTTTTGTTATTTCTCCATTAAATAATATTCTATTCTATTGTAAAATATATAAAATATAATTAAATTCCTTAGAGCAATTGCAGTATGCATGTATACCATTCCAATTTTTTTCAGAACAATTATTAATTTTTATGAAGACAATAGTATTGAAAAATGTTTTCTAGAAAGATCGTTTTTTCGAAAGAAGTTCATTTTTACATCGTCTTTCGACTTTAAAGTGTGTGGAAATATCTTTGTTCATGTTTTCTTTTAAATATTTCTAAAAATTGGGGATGCTTGGTTTATGTGGCCATAGAGTATATTTTTGATAACTGCCTTTTTTTTAATCAGAGAGTAAAAAACCCGGATTATTTACATTTAAGATTTATGCCTATGTGGATGTGTGGGTAAAAATTAATGACTGAAATAATTTAAAAGATTTTTTTTAATTACTTTCAAAAACGAACAAGCAAGGGACTAGCTGTTATAATTTATAAAACCTGGAATTAACCCAGTAGTCTTGCACTTTTAGGTATAAACGTAAAATGTCTTACATTTTTCCGAGTATTCTAACAATGCTTCAAGGCCAAAATAACGTATATATAGGTATTGCAAAAATATGAAGTGCAATTTACCTTAATGAGCTACCATGTTCCGTAATTAATCCTCAGCAAAATGGTGTTTCTTTTATTATGACATTGCAGCATCACACTTCCTGAAAAGTAACGTTGTAAATTAAGCCAGGGAAAATTAATGACACACTCCTTTTAACCCCCTTGCGACTTCGCTTCAGCTTATTTAGTGTCTATATGGCCCTAGAATTTAAATTATTAACGAAAAAATGTTTTAATTAGCGGCTACAATCTTATTTATATTTGCTTCGCGTACAACTAAACGAGTAATTCTGGAAAAGTCAATTTAATATTTCCTATGGTAGATATAGCGGTTTTACAATAAATTAGAAAAACAATATATCAGCAAGATATGTTGCAGTAGTAAGTTAGAACCAGTAGAAATATATTGGCTGGGACTACCCAGTAATTAGCAAACTGAATTATGATGAAAATCGTCTGCTTTTTAAACTTCCTGATAAAATGTATATGCTTTCTTTTCACAGTTTAATAAATCTTGTTCTTAAGTAAGCATACATATTTGTATTTTTGTTTAATGTTTTAGGAGCAATAAGCATCGTTTGTATTTATTAAATCATCTTGATTGTATAATACATGTTTTATACCTTTTTATTTATGATGAGACAATATACAATCCTCACCGCTAAATATAAAAGTAATTAAAATAATGCCTTAAAAATATTCATTTTAGTGCATTTTAGTGAAAATTGCATTCTAGTCGTTGTGGACATTTCTGGTAGTTACTCGACAAATTATTGATTAATCATAAATTACCGCTAACTAATGACTAGTAAAAAATGATAACAATTTTATTATTAGTTAGATATGTTTTTGTTAGTTTTACCTGTTGACAAGGGAACACGAAATCGACAGGTGAAGTTGTCCACAAGAACCCTTGCGACTGTGGTAGCTTCTTGGTTCGGGATGGCGTAAGCTTCAGGCCATTTGCTGAAATAGTCCGTGGCCACTAAGCCACATCGACTGCAATTGTTTCAAATTAAGCACTCACATTATACTGCTTTCGGGTTCATTTGGTTCTTGTTCGAGGACCCTTCGATGCAGCGCAGGTGACACATTTCCGACACCACCGCTCGACGTCGTTCCTACAGTTAACCCAATAGAACCTTTTCCGAATCTCCTCCAGGGTTTTGTTCATTTCTAAATGTCCATCAGATGTCCCATTGTGCACCTCCCACAAAACCTGTGGAATCTTCTCCTGAGGCACCACCAACTGCAAGTTGACACGCTTCCCATCCGCCCTTTCCCATGCCTTTTTCAGTACCCCGTCTTCTACCTAGAGAGATTTCCATTGGGCCCACAAATTCTTAAGAGCTGGACTTCTATCGAAAACTTCTTGCCATTCAGGTATATTTCCAGCTTCTTTTCCTTCTAATATGAGTCCAATATCAGCGTCGCTCTTTTGTAGCTCCCGAAGAACTTTCACAGTCCATCCATCTTCTGGCTGGACAGACGTGACCCTTATATCCACCAAGTCTTTATGGTCTGCAGTGTTTTCAATCCCCACAAGGCCTTCTGGACAAAGCATCAGCGTTAGTATGCTGTCGTCCCGGTCGATGATGCACCTTAAAGTGATACTGTTGGTGCTTTTCTAACCATCTAGCCCTCTGCGTTCTTTATTCGGAGTAACCAAGAAAGCGCCGAGTGATCTGTCCTGATAAGGAATTCTTGCCCATACAAATACTTGTGAAAGTGTTCCACGGTCTTTAGTATCGCGAGAAGTTCCTTCCTGGTGGTGCAATAGTTCCTCTCTGTCTTCGTCACGATCCTGCTGTACTATTCGATAACTCTTTCTTCACCACCTTGAACTTGGGACAGCACAGCGCCAACGCCGACGTTGCTGGCATCAGTGTCCAACACAAACTTTCCATTCTGCTAAAGATAAGCTAAGTAAGGCTTGAGGACCAAGGCGGACTTCAGTTTTCAAAAAGCGGTATTACAATTGGGAGTCCAGACATACGGCTTTCTTTCTTCCGTTAGTCTGTGTAACGGTGCAGCGATGTTGGCGAAGTTATCCACAAATTTTCGGTAATAGGTACATAGTCCCAGAAAGCTCCTAAGTTCATGTTTATGTTTGGATCTTGGCCAGTCGCGGATTGTTTGAGTCTTGCTAATATTTGTTTCTACTCTTGCGGCTGATACATTGTCGCCCAAGAATTCCACTTTCCTTTGAAACAAAGAGCACTTCTTCGGGTTCAGCTTTAGATTAGCTTGCTTTAACCTGTCGAATATTTCCTGAAGATTTTCCAGATGTTCTTCAAAGCTCTTGCCCATCACCATGACGTCATCTAAGTAAACCAAGCAAGTTTTCCAAGTGAGTCCTCGAAGTACCAGTTCCATTAGATGTTCGAAAGTAGCCGGTGCATTACATATTCCAAAAAGCATAACCGTGAACTAATATAATCCGCTCCCAGATGGAAAGACCGTTCTCTCTTTGTCGTCGGGGTCTATGCTCACTTGCCAATATCCACTTTACAAGTCCAAAATTGAAAACCAGGTGGACCCAGACAAGGTTGTTAGAGTATCTTCAATCGTTGGCAAGGGGTAACTGTCCTTACAAGGAAAGTACCCGAGGTGTACCCCACCGATTTTTTTCATTTTATGATATGTTATAGTACGTAAAAAAATATTGGACACGTTTTTTTTTAAATCCTAACTCGACGATTTAAGTGGTGAAACCACCCCTTAAAGTTAACCCCAAAAAACAGTTTTTTTTAATAACTCAGGAATTAATCAGAATTTTTTGATGAAACAAACGCTCTGTTATTTCTCATGAAAAAGTGCTTCCAAAAACATATTAGTTATGTTAAAAAGTTGCAGCCCCTCATTTTTATGGGGTGAGTTTCATTTTTTTTCTTATTAGAAACATATTAGAAAATGAAAACAATCAGTGGGGTACACCTTGGGTACTTTCCTTGTTAGTGACGTTATGACCCGTCCTTCTTTGAAACCAAGATTACAGGGGAAGACCATGGACTATTGGACTCCTCGATGACTCCATCCTTCATCATCGTCTTAACCAGTCCTGCGGCTTCATCTTGCTTGGCTACAGGTAATCTTCTTGGGGGTTGACGAATAGGTGGTGCATCGCCGATGTTGATTTTGTGTCGAACTACGTCCGTTCGTCCTAGATTTCGGTTTCAATCTAAAGCACCGTGGTTTTTCTGTAAAAATGATCTAGCCAGAACTGCTTCTTCCTTGGACAGTTGTTTTAAGTCGACGTCCAACTTGAGTTGCCCAATCTTCGTTTCCTGAACTTGTGCATAATTGTCACCCAAGAAACTTATTGTGGCTACCGGAGTACAGACTGCCAGAGTAATACCCTTCTTGATTGAGCGTGCTGTTGGAAATACGTTGGCAACTCTCACAAGTACCTTCTGAGATGTTCTAACCACGGATCTTGCAACTAGTAAATTCTTTGAAATGTCATAAGTCGGTTCCACTAATCCAACGCAGCAGCCCAAATCTCCTTTCATCACAGCCATAATCGTTTTCTCACTGCTTCCCCGCTCCACAGCTGTTTCGCCGGCAAACAGTCTTATCTCCTTTGGGGCGTCCTTTGGTGTTGTCAGCACAAGCTCTTCATTTCCAATCCTTAAAATGTTTTGCGCTGGATCGAAAGTAAAGCCTTGTTGCCTGATTACGTCCATCCTCAGAATCAGTTCGTCTTCAATATGTGTCACCAACATCCGATGCAAAATCTGTAGTTTTTCCAGACCAATCATAACGTCTGCCTCTCCTATAATTAGCGGAGTATCTCCCTTAACTGTTTTAAGGAGCGCTCTTTGCACCTTCGGTTGTGACAGTAGAATGTTCCTGCTTGCTAAAGTAACCATGGCTCTTGTGTCCACTGTTGCCTGTACATTCCTTACATCTACACTGGCCTCCACTACCAAACGTTCCATGGTCCTTTTTGTCAGCTTGATGGAAACTGTTTTGGTGGCGGATTGCTCGACACCAGCCAGTGAGTGCCCCTGCTCACTGATTGAGTTTTCCCGCTGTGGGGCTTGTCGACTTCTTGGGGCTGACCTGCAGTACTTCTTGAAGTGCCCCAATTTGCCACAGTTGTTACGTGTAATGCTTCCGTTGGATCTACCTTTAGGAGCTCCCAGCAGTTCTTTGATACTCGCGTTCAGTTCTTTCATGTTAGCGCTTATGTTAGCGTTTATGTTCGCGTTCAGTTTCTTCATGTTAGCGCTTATAATGTTAGCGAGATCAAGGTCATTCGCAGCCTCTTTGATGTCGGACTTCCTTATTCTGCGTGACACCCTTGGCTCTGAAACCTTGTAAGCGGCTTCAACCTCCAAAGCTCTAATTAATGCCTCTTTAAATGTATGGAAGTTTGAAAAGCGTATCACTCTCTGGACTTCTGGATCTCTTATTCCTTCTATGAAGATTCTAACTGCGTGAAGTTTGAGAAAGTCGGTTGGTGCTGTTGGGTAGGCGACATATACCAGTCTTTTCACGCTAGCCTCGAATTCTTGCAGCGTTTCACCAGTTTTCTGCCTTCTCACTAGCAGTCGCGACTGGACAACTTGCTGCAAATAGTGGTCTCCAAATCTTAACTCTAAAGCCCTAACTAGATCTTCATAGTTAGCTTGTTCCTGAGCAGATAGAATTCTCCGTGCAGGGAGCCACCAATGAGGTGGTCTCCGTCCACCCGTTGGCCTTAGCAGCAGCTTCGAACTGCTTTTTGTAGATCTGGAAGGATGTTTTTCCATCATAGGTCGGAGGTTACATTTTTTGGGAAAAAATAGCAGGTACACTTTTGGATTCATGTTGTGTAACGTGTCCACTTAGCAACTTCTTCATGGCATTTTTAATGTTATTAATCTTTTTCTGTATTGCATTGTCCAAATCAAGAAGCTTGTTATTGAATTCTTCTTTTACTTCTCCAATTTTTTCCTTGAACTTTCACATATCTCCTTTCATTCCTGCAATTTCTTCTCTCACTTTTGCAACGCCTACTTCTATTTTTTCTGTTAAATTTGCTAATAGATTATGCAATTCTTGTTTGTCTGCATTCCTCTGTTCTTCTTCTTTTTTTCTTGCCGTCTTCCTTCTTTCTTCCTGCTCTTTTTCTTGTCGCCTTCGTTCTTTCTCCTGTTCCTGTTCATTGCCAATATCGCTTGCAATTTTTGTTTCATTTTGGCCAATTTTATTCTCGTTTCCATAAAGCGTTACAGAATGTTCAAGATTTTTCTTGACGCTCCCCGCAAAAACTATTTTTTGTTTATAACGTCCGTGATGAAGTCTAAATTTAATTATCGCTACGATTCACTTACGCAATGTTTCAAAACCTCGCACAAATTTCGCCGAAAAATAAAGCGCAATCCACAAAACTAATTCCACTTCTGGCACCAGTTGCTGCGCGCTATCTGTTCAAAGATTAATACTGCGTGAATTGTAAGCACTTTATTTCCAAACTAATTCCGGAACACTACAATTGTAATTTACTAACCCTATTTAATTAACTAACTTATTCATTGACTAACTAACCGAGGGAAAGCAAACCGGACCGCCTTATTTATAGATCCCGTTTCGGGTTCTAAACGGAACGAGCAGATAAGGCTTATCGTTTGCCAAAATTTCTGGAGCGCTTATCTGCCGTTTGATTCATTATCGGGGCTGCTTCCCCTTAGCAAATTTTCTAGAAAATTCCTAACTAAATTTTGTAATTACACTTCGTTACAATACGTAAAAATAATTAGTAAAAAACTAAAAATATTATAACAAACTGTGCAATGTTGAAACGGTTATTAGTACAATCGTAACGTGCATGAACCCCTATACATGGCGTAATTCTGTAAAAACTAATAAACGTTCTAAAAATGTTGTAGGAATATATAGGAATATATATAGGAATTCTTTTAACATTGAATACTTTTTCGTTCAACATGAAATATCTAACGATTTAACATTAAAAATGATTCCATACTTATGCACATTATCCGTCTTAATACTCGACTTCTAGAGAAGTCTAGAACGCACACTGACGTGTAAAGCATGAGTAAGTCGTTGTTAATAGGATTTTACAATGTTCTGAGAATTATGTTATATAAAGGGATCATACACGTTATGATTATTAATAAATATTTCAATCTTATACAATGTCACAATATTTTTGCTGTATTAATAATAAATTATTGCTTTTTTGGGCACTGTATTTTTTACTATTAAGAGCTATAGCTATTGTAATGCCTATAACAATTTATTTTTATTCTAAATAATAAATGACTATTTAACCCACTTTGCCACATTCAAAATATAAAATATGCCACCAAATTAACCAGAAAAATATGCTTGAATGATAACATTTAATATGGCGTCTATAAGAAATAACAAAGTCGACACAATTTTCTTAGAAACCGTTTATTTCAGAAAAAATTACGTACATCAACGAAAATGCCTTAAAAGACTAACAGTGGTTTTTGATTTTTTAAATCGGACTTCAAATAAACAAGTAACAGAAAATTATTAAAAATAACAATTTTCGGTTTTTTATGAATAAAACCAAGACAAATTGGAATCCAATTGTTTTCTCAGCAGAATATTGTTACCACTACTTTGTTCATTTAAATCTCTTTGTATCTCTAACAGTTTCAGAGTTCCCTGTAAGGTTCAACCTGTATACCTTATTATGTATCATTGAAATCAAACTAAAGAGGATTATTTAAATATATCAAAATATACAATGTGTTCAATTAAAAAACTGATATTTGTTAAATATATCAAAACTGGGTTATGCATTTGTCTTTTTAATAGCATATAATAAAAATATTTTTATATCTACATCAATTTGATATCTTATATTTTTTTTTCATATCTTTCAAAATAAGCGAGATAAGCTGTGGGTCAACATATGAACAATAACCCTGTACAATATTGTGCAAATTAGTTTGAGCACGAGCAGATTTAAGTTAAATATCGTTTAATGAAAGAAAAGATGCAAAAATTACTGTTTATAAATATTTCTTTATTATTTAATAGGATATATGTTCCCCTTTGACTTTTATAACAAATTCAATTTATTTTGACATAGAATCAATTAATTTTTGCAATTATCCTCAATCTTGTTATCTCGAAACCACACTTGGATGGCAACCTTAATTATCTTTTTGTTGTACAATCCATTTTTAGTAATCTCGTCTTAAACATAGACCACACTTTCTCAATAGGATTTATGTCCGATGAGTTTCCAGGCCTGTCATTTTAGACAATCTAGGTGTTTTTTATGGTTCATCATGCCTTCGAAAGGTTTAAGTTTGCCTGTTCCCATATATGAAAAACAGCCTCAAAACATTTTTTTGACTGGATGTTTCACTGTGTGATCAATTGAGTAGAAGTTAACTTTCCATCCATACCTTTTCGGATAAAATGTAATCGGCACCCCCGCACCCCGCAGAAAGTGTGTCTCATATGAAAACAAGACATTTCTTCATTGTTCTTTTGTCCAATGTGCAGATTTTTTGAACAAATCAATCTTCTTTTTTTTTTCATCAAAGTCTCGGTAAGAAGTTAGAAGCTGTTTCTGTTGATGTCTCTCACTCCAGATTTTTCAACGTCTTGCTGAAGGTCACAGCTTACTATTTCTCAAACCTTCCCCCTTCCGCCGAACTTTAACACAGACAGTCTCTCTTTTTTGTTTAATTATCTTATTGACAGCTCCCAAACTTACGCAATATTTGCGTCATGGATGTGTGATTATTTTCTCTCTTTTCCTTGGCATAATGTCCATAATGCCACAAACACGAAAAACTAACTAAAACGTACTATATCTTTCAAAATTAGAAAAATACATGAATATTAGCCAAAACTGGCAAAACGACCGATAAAATTTAATGCAGAATGAATGAATGACAAATGACAGGTCATGTTGAAAAACATCTGTCAGAATTTTCATATTAGTGTTGCTATCTTGAAACAAATCAGACATTTCCAATGCTCACATTAACTCGCACAACACTGTATGCATATAAATTAGGTTTCAAAATTTTAATCCGATGTGGAAGAAAGTATGACGATTGAAGGTCAATTTAATCCTACATTTTTATGTAGTTATGTAACTGAATTGTATTTATGTATAATTGCAATTATATCGTGTACAACCAGGGTCAGAAATTTTAAATTTTGATGCCTTAGGCAAAAGATGAAGAAACAATGTCTTTGAAAAAAATAATTTGATTCTATTCAAGTAAAATTTTATGTTTCTAAACCAAATTTTAATTAAGAGAGCTTACTTGATGTATAAACTGCAGAAAATGAGCCCTATATTGACATAGTGGATACTTTAGTTATGCAGGTGCATCAATCAACAGTAAGATATTAAAATCATTAAACATGTATTGCCTGATTTATTCGCACCTGTAGCGGATGCCTATTATTTTGTTGATCAAAACCATATCAGACAGGAAATGTTTGGTCCATTAAGTTTTAAAACACCGATATTTCCCTGCATAACTGCAGCCCCGGCACCGTATCGAACACTGAATTTATGAATATATTTTGTAAATGTCAAATAAAGCCATAAAATGAGCTCTAATATTTCACATATTTCTGCCGGTGCATATTAAAATTCTGCTCATGTGTTCGTGTATGCCGGAGAATTTGCATGTAATTTAGAAGGGCGAGTGTCGGACATGGAGGTGTAGCAGATAAATAATGGGATAACCGTCTGAGATTGCGAGTTCCGCTTGACCAGTCCTTCTCGGATCTCCTTCGAACTCATTCGGGCAAAAAATTGGTTAGCATACCACTACACTGGACCGAACAACGAATTGGCTCTATTTGCATCTTTTTCCTATAAATCATTTTTTATATTCGAAAGCGTATACGGTAAAGTATTCGGAAATTGTATGGGATAGAATGCATTGGATTCTGGCTCATTGGTTGATCGTGTCAAATGATCAACAAAATTAATAAATAATTAAACAAGGTCAACCCAAATTAGTCTAACAGACACAAAATAAAACAATACCTCTATCTGACATTTTCTAACATGGGTTTAACGATATGGACAAATGAAACAAATAGGAGTAATATTTATGTATCTTTAATAACAATTTCAATCAAAAGATTTGTCAAGTCTTTTATGAATGCAAGTAGAATACAATCTGGTCTGCAAATTCATGCATCCCATTAGGAGTGTATAGTGTATCATAGGTAGCTGAACTACCAACAGTTGAAACACAGCCATCTAGCGAAGCGGTTGCTCTCTAGGAAAGTTCTCATAAGACAAGGATTCTAATGCACAGACCAATAACTTTGAACCTTTATTAGATTCAAAGTTTGGAAAACAAAGACCGGTTTCGATCTTGTTAGATCTCGTTAGTTGGGTATATCCAACTCGAATGCTAACAAATGTTCCGACAAGTAAGTACTAAAGAATCAACGACGAGATCTAACAAGATCGAAACCGGTCTTTGGTTTTCAAATTTCGAATCTAATAAATGTTCAAACCTATTGGTCTGTGCATCGGAAGTCTTTTATGTTTTAATCGAAAATATAATATTATATTAGTATCTTATTTTAATATTTTAGGTGGAAGCGTTCAGGGCTTCTAAAAACTATTGTTACGCGTTACTAGCTCGAGAATAAACACCAAGGATGTTTAACACTTAGACGAAAACACAAAGCAATATGAAGAATTATTATTAGAATGAGTCAAATCTTTTCCTCGAAGTAACTGATTCCCAAAATTTGTTCTACAATTATTCGAAATTGTGGGCTTCATTGCAATTATACTTCTAACAAATTATGCAAATTTGTTGTATTTATTGCAATGAAATAAGTTTAAAAACGTAAACCCGTCAAAATCAAATAAGAAGGATCATCACATTGACTAACTAGACGCGGTGTTATATTGAATGCTGTCAAGTATTTACAAAGAAACGTTTTAATTTCCGAGGGACTGAAACCAACTAGATAATTTAATTAAACTGAAACTGGAAAAATGTTTGCTTTTTCCAATTATTTAAACGAAGTTCGTCTCCGCATTTTAAATTTAGGGCATTCCAGAATTAAATAATTTAAATTGGTTTAGCTTAATTAGTCAAACACCCTCAAAAGGGAATTTCTAATGCCTAATTTATGCACACAGTTTAAAGTTAGTAATGATTTGTTTTCTTCTAAAGATTTAGTGACAGAACAATGTGATTAGTGATTTTCTGTGGAAGGAGAAAGTCTATACGTAACAGGGGGAACGATAGAATTGAGCTAAACCGATGTATATACGATTAGAGCAAAAGAGGAAAATGGTGTTAAATAGATAAATCTTATCTTTTGTTGTCCTCTTTTTTAAAGTAACATATTTCTGAAATAAAGATAGAAAGGAAGGGTTTGAAGAGTCTGTTATCAATATTTTAGTGCTTAAGAGAATAAACATGTGAAATTTGAATATAAAAGTAAATTAAAAAACTTTCTGTTTAAAATTTATCATTTCAAATAAATTTCTATCAAATTAAAAAAAATGTATACAGAGTGGGCCAACCTGAATGTAATTACATCTTGGAACTCTAAGTTAACATATCGCAAAAAATAAACTATAAGTTTGCATATAAATTGTTGGGGTCTATATGGTAAAAATATTATTAAATATATAGGCTATTCTAAAAAATTATTATGCACCTCGAAGTTGTGACACAGTTGATTAAGAAGGTTTTTCTATACCTAAACGTTACCTCCTTTGAGATAATCCAGTTTTTTTTAACACAATGCCTGATGTCTGAAAAAAATGTACCTCTTATTTAACATAACGCCTTCTTATTAATGGTATGGCATAGCATTTTGCTAAAAATGTAATTTGGACAAGTTCCAAATTATAT
Organism: Dastarcus helophoroides; assembly: GCA_028583605.1. Classification (NCBI taxonomy): domain Eukaryota; kingdom Metazoa; phylum Arthropoda; class Insecta; order Coleoptera; family Bothrideridae; genus Dastarcus; species Dastarcus helophoroides. The sequence goes on from CM053329.1 coordinate 6,394,047, forward strand.
AAAAGTTTTTTCAAGTTCACCTGAAAAATTACTTAAATTTCAAAAATTTATTTCGTTTGGTAATTAAATGGAACACACAGTAGTTCTTTCCTTTAAATGTTGACAAATTAAATCAGCGTTGAAATGTATCAGCAATCCCTAAACCTAAACTCTCTACGACCCAGTTTAAAAATATTTAAATTTTTATTAATGTTTGTTGGCAATATTTGAAATCAGCTTTTCAAATATGACTACGTGATACCGGAATTTATGTAAAACGTCACCTCATGACAGTTGACAAAAAATGTGTTGGTTTGTTTTACGTCTATATAATATATAATAATAGAAAAAATTGAAAAATATTAGACCAAAATTACATATGACAGAAATTTGTTTTTTTTTTTGATAAATTATGAAAATATAAAAATATAAAAAAAGTTTGCAGCGATGGACATCGATTTTTCGCTCTTATTTGAGCTCGTCAGCAGTGCATGACATGGAAAGGGAACAGTGAGGAAAAAATATATAAAAATAAGAAAATTTAAATATATAAAAAATGTTTAACATGAATAGACGTTTCATCAATACTTAACGATGGTAAAAATTTAAATATTTGAAGCCCGATCCACAAGAAACAACTACTTCGAGGACTAATATTTTTTTCGGCATTCAACTACACTTGTGGGTCGAACTTACTAGCTCTTGGTGATTCCTGTTCCTAACCGCCGAAATTTTTTCAGCTTAGTAGTTAGAAGTACTCACCATTTGCGGAGTCCGTTCGTTCCGTTAAGAATAAACCTATTGCTTTACAAAAGCTGAGTACCCAAAATTTCTGGGAGCTGGAGAAATAAATTAAATATTTTCCAAATAAAAAAAATATCAGAGGAAAGTACTCGAACGCCTAATAGTACCATTGTACTAATACGTCGAAAACTTATCCAACTATTAGAGGCTAAAGTGAGGGACGAAATAAAGATATCTCCACCTATTTACATGTTAATAATTATGTTTTGATCTTCTTTTTCGGTAAATAAAATGCATAAATGCTAAAATTCAATGATTTCAAGGCAGAAATGCAGGGTACACTCATAAAACCATGTGAATATACCTTTACTATTTTTTGCTGTTCTTGGGCTTTTCCAAGAAATAAAAAATTATTATTAAACTAAAAAATTATTTTTCAACTAGATAATTAAATGTTTTAATTTGATTTACAATGAAGCTGGAGGTAATTTAAATACCAAGCACACATATAGAGAATGCGTACTAGGAAACAACTAATTACGTAGCTATTTCGGATTTATGTGCATATATATATATATATATATATATATATATATATATATATATATATATATATATATATATACGTAAAATTACTCCAATTTAAATATCACAGTACTGTCTAGACGCAAAATTTAATGCTCTATAACTATTAACCTACAAGTGCTTTAAGTTAGAATAGCAGTTTCAAAGTTACGTACGCATGTACAGTGAGTTTGTACAAATTTCATACAAGGAACAAAAAAATGCTCTTGACTGGCTCTTAATTGCTGCTATACCACTGCACCAAATTTCAAATTTTGTGTATTTATTTTAACCAGAATTTAATGTTCTACAATTTTTGTAATAAATATTTTTTCCGTAAGAAGCACCATTTAAGAGTTATCACTGGAAGATAAAAAAAAAGTGCAAAAAATTTTGCGGTTTTCTTGGGCTGGAAAGTTAAGCTTACCTCTTGAGACCATGTAAATACAAATTACTGATACTTGACATCAAATAAAGGCACTAAAATGATTTCCACCATTATTTCACCAAACGCCTTATTTTGAGACTAATTACACTGGCCTAGTAGTCATATTTCAAAAACTGTTTTAGAATATTGTCAAAAAACAACAATAAAAATTTAAATATTTTCAAACTGGGTCCTAGAAATCTATAATATAAAAATGAATCGCAAAATGTGTTGGTAAGCGCATAACTCAACAACGCCTGGACCAATTTGGCCAAATCTTTTTTTAAAATGTTCGTTGAAGTTCAAGGATGGTTTTTACAGCGAGAAAAATTAGAATTATTGCTGGAAAAACCGGGAAAATGAAGATAATCACATATTGAAATGTCGGCGATTATATCACAAATATGTTGTTGACATGTATGTTAAAATTGAAACGGAGAGATTAACATTCATCAGGTTGAATCAAACCAAACTCCGATCTGAAGAGTATATTCACCTTCGAGATGCGATTAATACTGATGGAAATGCACAGAATGTCGGTCGGATGACTATTCTTCCAGCAACATACATCGGAAGCCCTCGGCATATGCACGAATATGCTCAAGATGCCATGTCGTATGTTCGTCATTATGGTACAGCAGATTTGTTCATCACATTTACATGCAATCCGCAATGGATAGAAATCAAGCAGGAGTTATTCCCTGGGCAATCACCCATTGATCGTCATGATATTACAGCCAGAGTCTTTAGACAAAAGTTGAAATCTTTAATGGATTTCATCGTAAAACATAATGGGTTTGGTGAGACACGCTGCTGGATGTATTCTGTGGAGTGGCAGAAACGAGGATTGCCACATGCACACATTTTGATTTGGTTACAAATCTTTTTGACAGGACGAAGTCTGTCGGGTCAGTTATCTATATATATAAAAATGAAACCCGTTTTCCGTTGTCACGACATTACATAAAAACGGCTTGACCGATTTGGCTAATTTTGGTCTTGAATTATTCGTGGAAGTCCAGGGGAGGTTCTTACGGAGAGATAATTTTAAAAAAATCTTGATAAAGTGTAAAATCAACATCTTTATACTCCCATATACAAACAGTTTGTACTAATACTTAAAAGCCAATTTAAACCTTAATACCATACAGTAAAGTTCAAGTAGGTATTAGTGAAGAGATTTCGGGAAGGCAAAACAATCGAAGACAAACAAAATGACCTTAGTTCTGTCAAACACATTCAATGTCATCATATGTCATTTCATTTTAGCAGCGATAATTATTCTGTTTAAATAAGTTTAAAATCCCCGGTCGAAGACGGGGCGAGCAGCTAGTGTTTAATAAAATTAATAAACATAATGTTTCCGACTAATAAGGGTCCACCATGAAGAACTAAACCCAACAGTTTAAGAGATACCAATCATTTTGACGAATTGTGCCTGCAGATGCATGATAGGAAAACAATGGAATCTTAGACCAGCTTTGGTCCATTGGATATATTCTAGTGGGTACCCATAGCAACATACAGATTTTTGAGACGGTGGAACAAAGCCAGAAAAAATATAGCGTTATCAAACTAATCAAGGTACAAAGGTTAGCTTGCTTGGAAATAACAGGGGCGATGCAGACAACACCCACTGCAGCCATTGAAGCACTGCTAGGTCTACCTTCACTTCATTTGGTGGTGGCTTACAGGCTAAAAACAAGTGGATATCGAATTAAATCACCCAGGTTAACATGCCATACGAAAACATTTAAGCGGATCTCTGCAAACCATATGCTAAGTATGCCATCGGACAAAACAAAAAGTATTTATAACTTTTACAAACTCTGCCGGGTAGAAACACCGGAAAGGGGAGTGTAGTTAGCAGAACCAAAAAGAGATATCGGTTCAGTCTGGTTCACAGGTGGTGCATAAGTAACCGACAGATAATGGTATTAATTTTACCTAAACCAGGAATTTTCAGGCAGAAGTTACTACAATAACAGCCTGTGCTGGGGAAATGTTAAGAAGATCTTATGAAAACACGGGTCCTGATCTACAGCAACATCCAAGTAACACTAAATACGCTAAGAACTTACAAAGTTAACTCCAGAACGGTAAAAGATTGTGTTGATAAGCTAATCAAATTGGCATAGCACAATAGAGCTATACTTTGTTGAGTTGAGGCCCATCGGGGAATTAAAGGAAATGGAAGAGTAGGCCTTTTAGCCAAAAGGTGAGTCAAATCTTCTCTAGTGGGACCGGAATCTACTTGTCCGCTTGCTTAAAAAGTGGCAAGAGGTCATAAAGAAATTATTAAGGAAAGAACATAGCACTCACTAGAAGGGGTGTCAATGGCCTGAGGCAATCGAGGATGCTCATTGACGGACCATCAGAAAATAGAGCCAGGGAACTCTTGATGTTAAGCAAAAATCCGCTTAGGTGGACAGTTGGACTATTTACGGGACACTGTGCCCTAATAAAATATCTCTCAACACCAGGCGTAAAAAAATTCTACTTTTAGAATGAATAGGAAGGAAAAAGAAACTTCTTTACACATGTTATGTGAATGTCCAGCTCTGGCAAGAAAGAGACATTTTAGCTTTGGGAACGCTCTGACTGAACCAAGGGCAATAGTGGAAACAACCATAAAGGATCTTCTTCTAATATGAGTTAATCGTGGGGGCGCGGGCACGATAAGCAAAAACTTCAGTGCTGCAGGGATAACCGACCCCAAATGACATAAAAATAAAATAATAAATAATAGCTAAGGGTAGGACGTGTAATAAAATAAAATAATCGTGTTAAGCCTTTACTCGTTTGATAACCTATATTTGCGTCAACAAAATACAGGGTCTGCCATTAGTGCGTGGACGGAGGATAGCTCCAAAGCCTCAAAAGATATCAAAATGAAATTTTATCCAGTAGTGTATATCTACAGGAAGCACCTTTGAAAATTATTTTCATTTTATTGTTCCAATCATATAAAAACTGTTGATATAAACTTACTTTTTTATATAGAACATCCTGTATATTTTTATATATTTGAACAGCCTTATAAAAATGCAGAAAAATAATATTAAGTTTATGGGGGTTTTGATGGGTTCTTTTCCTAATAGAGGATCATAAATCCGGAGATAGGACTCCGATGCAACCATTTGTAAACACTCAGCATGATGTAGTATAATCAATTTGGTAACATAAACCATCATTGATAGTATTTTATTTTTCATAAAGCATTAAAATGTTTTATATTTTTTAGTTATACAGAGTAATGGAGGTTTGCAAATACAAGAATTGCTAAAAAATGTTAAATAGAATGGCCTCTTTTTATTACATAATATGAAAAGAAGAAAAAATTATCTTTTCAATGATACCAATTACGTGAAGTTTATTTTAATAGGTAGAAGTGCCCTACAGATGCGCAGCTTTATATTAGTTCGAGTGTAACATGATCATGGTACACCTACTATTTTTTCTTTATTAATGAAGACAATATTTTCAAACGTGCCACACGTAATTTATTTATTAAATGAAAAATTTTGACATAAAAATATAATTTCTACTGGTGTCACTTTCATAAACAACTGATACTAATTTTGATTTTTAAATGAAACGCCCTGTATATTATTACATTATTGGAATCCGCACAAATTTCTTAATATAATACACATAAAATATGTAGTTTTAAAAGAATCAAAAATCCTTTTGCTCCTACTTTATTTTTCAACTTGGAAGATATTCATTCATCCTAATTGATTTTAAAGGTGCGTTTAGATTAGACACTTATTTTATGATAGAAATCTCAGATATTTGAGACTAAATTTCCTTGCCCGTTTACACTATGACAAAAATGTAGCTGAATAAAATTTCTGAAACTTCTAGCTGAGATAAAGTGTCGATATAAAATGTCTTTGCTGCTTTAAATAATTGAAATGAGATTAGACTAATTGGTAATTCTACATATTCATTTCTGTAACCAATGATTAGCAAATATTGAATAGGTTTTATTTAATTAAATTTGCATATTATTTATATGGAATAGTATCTCAATATTAAAAGTGACATACAATAGTGAATGACATGAAATATCTCGTGAGAAAGTAGACGACTGCAACTTCTGAGATATATGTCAGACACTGGCTGAAATTTGTGTCGACATTTTTTGTCGAGTAATTTACCTCAGCTGTGTGATTAGTCTCAGACACCTTCTCTCAGGATGGTTTACACTTGATATATTATTATGAGAGAAATGTACGGAATAAAGTGTCTAATCTGAACGCGCCCTTATGCTTCAATCTGGCATTAATGTGGTCCATTAAAATAAATTAGTATGAGTCATAGCCTTCTAGGCTGAAAATAAAATGGAAAAAAATCGGAACGAACCAGAAATGTAATAATATACAGGTTGCTCGATTTAAAAGTCAAAAGTTGGTATTAATTTCAGCGAAAGTGACAGCAGTAATAATGTCATTTTTATGTCAAAAATATACATTTTATTTATAAGTACGTCAAGAGTAGCATATTTAAATATTTTATCGTTATAAATGAAGAAAAATCAGGGGGCATCCCCTGATTCTGTTACACCAAATATAGCAGGAGCTGTTTATTTATACAGAAATAGAGAGGTAAAACTTCGTTAGTGGGCGATACCTTTTTTTATAAAGAAGGTTGTTGAAATCTAATGAACTTGGAACTTTAAAAAGACAATTGTGGAATCATTTTGCACATTTTTAAGAACGGATTAAAAATGCTTTGAAAATTTACTCAATTTATTTAAAGCCAAAAGAAGATATCCTAAAATTAAATGAACTCTCTGAGGGTAATCAGTTAATAACACCTTGAAGATTTTTTATTTTTTTATGACGAAGTTTAATGTATTTCTTTTGTTGCTGAGTAAACTATTTCTTTATTCATACAAGTGGCGTGAAAAGCTGCCTATAAAATTTACTAATATATATGTAAAGTTAAACAACAAACAAATTAACGAAGATGGAACAAAATTAGATAGTGCAAAGAATATAGCGAATTGCCTTAATACTTTTTTTCAGTAATGTTGGATCAACTCTAGACAAGTACATATATACAAAGCGCAAAGGTTACTCATTTTCATAAATACCACAAACAAAATTAAAATGGTAAATATTTTTCCAAAAATGAAACGATAGACTGGTGAGTAGACGGCATAAACGTTAAAATATTAAAGCAAATAATATATTATATTAGTGAACCACTTCAGCATATCTTTAGTCTATCAATTGAAAAATCAATTTGGCCGTCAGCTTCAAAAAAAGCAGTTGTGCCAATATTCAAATCAGGAAATAAGAAATTATCAACAAATTACAGGCCAATTTCTTTAATATCTAATATGCAAAAAATTTTGAAAACATTATTTACAATAGATTATCTACTTTTTTGCAGAAACACAATATAATATCATAGAAGCAATTTGGTTTTAGAAAAAACAGGAGCACATGTGATGCCCTGGCTCACATAACAAAGTACATCTATAGCAAAATGGATGCAACTATGCCTACTATTGCAACCTTTCTCCACCTGACAAAGGCTTTTGATACAGTTAATCATAAAAGATTAATTTGTAAATTAGAAACGTATGGAGTCAGAGGTATAGTCTCAGCCTAATCAAGGACTATTTATCAAAACAAACTGAAGTAATAAAAATTATGGACTGTAGGAGCTATGAGCTTCCATTAACAACCGGTGTTACGCAAGAAACCATACTGGGACTGCTGTTATTCATAGTTTATATAAATGATCTATTAAATGTACTCCCAGAAAATAACATCTTATCATATGCGGATGATCCAGTAGTGATAAGCACAGGTGAATCGTGAAAACATGTGCAAGTATGTCTGACAGTTGCTTAACTAAAATCGATACATGGTTAGTAGTGAACAAACTTTCGCCAAATATTAAGAAAAACTGTTTTTATAGCTTTCGGAGCTTACTTTGACAGTGTTCCAGTTGATATTAACATTAGTATCGAATGGCAGTGGAGAGGGTAAAAAAGGCAAAACATTTAGGTTTAATCACTGACAGCAGGTTAGTATGGGAACATCATGTGCAACATATTATAAATAAAACGAGATATTTACTTTATATTTAAATTTATAATGTTAAACAATTGTTAACAATTTATTACGCGTTGTTTCACAGTACTGTAACTCATGAGATTACTGCTTGGGGAGGTAGTTATAAAAATACAATAAATCCGCTAATGATTTTACAAGAGAAAATCATTAAAATTATTCTCAAAAATAATATACAAATGATTGTAACTCTTTTAAATATAAAAGAACCTTTTGTAATGGCATCGCTCATGTATTATTATACGGATTTCAAAGCAAAAATTTAATGTCAATCAGTAAAACAAGAAACCAAAACCAACAAACCAAAAATTAATAAAACCCCTAGCTGCAAAAGTAGCCAGTATATATCCATAAAATATTACAACCAACTCCCAAAGATATTATAAACCCTTAGTATAACAAATAAGACTATTAAAATAAAATTGGCCATATCGAGGAGATCTAAGAATATTATTTAATTTAGTATTTAAAATGTTATTTGGTTAATTTTCTACAAATATTTATTGTTTGTTTGTAAGTTTATAAATGCATAGAAAAGAAACTGACAATAATTTTTGCGTATTATATTGTAACAAAAGTAACTATAAAGTTTAGTTGGAAATTTTCTAGAAAATTTGTTAAGGGGAAGCGGCCCCGATAATAAATCAAACCGCAGATAAGCGCTCCAGAAATTTCGGCAAACGATAAGCCTTATCTGTCAAATTCTTCTAGAACCCAGACCGGGACCTATATAAGGCGGCACTTTTCCCTCAGGAAGAAAGTAACGTTAGTTAGTTGGTAGTTAGAAGTCAATGAATAACTTAATTAAACAGTGTTATTAAATTGCAATTGTAGTGTTACGAGTTCAGTTTAGAAATAAAGTGGTTATAATTCACGTGTTAATCATTCTAATCAATAACGCGCAAAAATTTTAATTTAAATTAGGTAATTCATAAGTTTTAGATTGTCTAGATTAAGTGAAACCAGAACTACATACAGGTAATTTTGTGTACCTCTATAGAAAGAGTATTTTCTGTATTTTCTGGTAAATAAAAAAATAAATAAATATCATTTGCTAAAGATGTTGTTTAGACAAGTACACAATTTTATACAGGATTTTTTTAAAATTGGGCTAAACACAGCTTACATTTCAGTCGCTGATTTATTTGGTAATTATGATGCGAATTTTTCGTTTTTTTTTGGTTATACATAAGCTTGTCGGCATTTATATCCAATCACGAGCTTTCAAATAGCAGAGTTTTATAAGGTTATTTTGGGGCTGCGTTGGCTTTATAAAATTGTAGTAGTAAGCACTAAATCTCAAACGGTAATTCTACAGGTACTTCTCAGTTAATCCAGAAATTTGTCAGTTATTTAGTCTTAAAAGGGCTATTAAGGCACAAAGCCTTTCTGCAAATAGAGGAATGCAAATTGAACGTAACTATTTCCTTGATCACATGTTGTCTCCGCTTGCGCTGGGAAGAGGATAAATATAATGTTCATTACGGTGCATTTTAATAGACTGAAAGCGTTATCTGCATAATCTAAGCTCAGCAGCTGCTCTGCCTTTCAGTTTCCGGTTTCAGGGTCAATTGCTTTTAATTTCCAGCTATTTCCGCAAAACATTATTGGATTAAGGCGATATCTTGCTGCCGAACAATGTGAGAGGGTAACGTTTATAATGATTTTGTAGTTTGAATATTCAGCTAATATACAGATAGCGCTTGCAATATGCCATTCAAGTTAGCATCTTTTAGGGTTCCTTGAGGAAAATTAATTGCCTAAACGTGTCGCTTATAATAAATTCTTGCTTACTACTGAAATTATATTTACCTCCTAGCTTCTGGTTATTTTAATAGACAAATGTTTATAGTGGTAGCCCATGCCGTACCACGTATACAGGGTCCGCCATTAGTGTGTGGACGGAGGATAGCTCCTAAGCCTGATAAGGTATCAAAATGAAATTTTGTCCAATGGCGTACATCTATAGGAAGCAAATTTTAAAATTATTTTTATTTTAACTTACATTTTTTAAATAGAGCACCCTTTATATTTTTGCACATTTGCATTGTCCTATAAAAATGCAGCAAAATATTATAGGGTTAATGGAGGTTTTAATGGGTTGTTTTCCTAATAGAGGATATCCAGAGAGAGGACTCCGATGTAGCCATTTGTAAACACTCAGTACGATGTAGTATTAACCAATTTGCGACATAAACAATTATTGATAGTCTTTAAGTTTCCATAAACCATAAAAATGTTGTGTTATATTTTTTAATTATACAGAGTGATGGAGGTAGCAAATCCAAAAATTACTAAATAGTTTTAAATAGAATGGCCTATTTTTCTTGCCTAATATTAAAAGAAGATAGAACTATCTATCCAATAATACAATATTACTTGGAGTTTCTTCTGATAGGTTTCATGTAAATTAATTTTTAATTTTTTTTTTATTTTTAAGTTTTGGGTAATCACATTTAAGATTATTTGTAATTATTGATAATTAAGTAAATAGTTGGTAATATTAAAATACAAACAAATTGTTAGCATTTGTAAATAATAATCTAAACTGGGCGCCCGAAAATTTGACAATTAAAAATATGTAATTTAAAGGGTTATTTACGTAAAAACTTTCAGAAGTCTGAAGAAAAATCAAAATAAAATTTTGTCCTGAACGTATATTTGTAGGGGGCAAATTTTAAAGTTATTTTCATTTTATTGCACCGATCATATACAGTGTTGACATAAACTTGTTTTTTTTTTAATAGAACATCCTGTATATTTTTGCATATTTGAGTAGCCCTAGAAAAATTCAGCAAAATCCTATAGCCCCACGCTTTATACGTAGACAGGAGTCCGATGCGGCTATTTGTAAACACTCAATATGATGTACTATTACTCAATTTGAGACGTAAGCAATCATTGATAATCTTTATTTTTCATAAACCATAGAAATGTTGTCGTATATTCTGTAATTATACAGAGTGATCCAGGTTTGCAAATCCAATAATTAGTAAAAAATTTTAAATAGAAAGTTCATTTGCATGAAAACTATCAAAAGTAACCCCACCTAATGTAGTATCGTTGGAAAGGTAATTATATCTTCTTTTTTTTTAGTAGCTAATAAAAATAGGCCATTGTATTTAATTTTTTTAGTAATTTTTGGATTTGCAGACCTCCATCACTGTACATAACTAAAGAATATAAGACAACATTTTCATGATTTATGGGTACTAAAAGACTAGTAACGATTGTTTATGTCGCAAACTGGTTAATACTACATTTTACTAATTACAGTGAACGCTCTATGTAAGTAACCTCTCTATAAGCAACATTCTTTATAAGCAACCTCTATACAAGCAACTTTTTTTAATTCAACTGTTCTGTATAAGCAACTTATTTTTTTTAAGCTAAATTTTGAGTTAAGTTTAGGCCAATCTAAAAGTAAAATCAGCTGTTCACAACAACATAACCTCAAATTGTAAAAAAATCTGCTATTGGAATATGTTTGTTTTGTGCTGCCAGTATTGAAGTGAATTTCTGTTAAATAGAATAGTTACTTGAATAAATTAATTGATTAATATTTTTGTGCTTTAAATTCAACCATAAAATTTGAATCAGAAAAAAAAAGACGTTTAATTTCGTTAAAAGATAAACTATCCATTTTAAAGGACATTGAAAATGGTAAGAAAACAAAGGACATTTGTAACGAATATAAAGTTGCTGAATCTACTAAGTAGAGTAAAAGAAAATAAAGAAAATTTAGAAGAATATGCATCCAAAACGAAAGTGACACTACTCCTGTTGAAGAAAATGAAAAAACGTCGGATGACTCCAATAAAAATGATGTTATAAATTCTTTTAATTTGGTGATAGAATGGGCAAAGGAAAATGACTTACTCTGCAATAAGGTTCTTTTGCTACAAAGAATAAGAGAAAAAGCTATCATGAACAAATTTGTATAATTGTTTTTTGTTGGTTTTGGCAATTAGTGCTGTACTAAACCAAAGATTTATTAAAATTTGATTGTTTATTTTTTTTAATATAATTAATAATTGCGCTTAGATGATAATAATAATAAAATGTTTTCTTTTGCAAAATAAAACTGAGTTTATTTATTCTACACAGTTTAGTTAGTAAAACAAATAAGTAAAAATATTTTCCAGGCGGTAAGTATTTTTATACTCCTTTTTTCCCTATAAGCAACTTTTCCCAATAAGAAACTTTTTCATTGAAATTGGTTCAAATGAGTTGCTTATATAGAGCGTTCACTCTATTTACAAATGACTACATCGGAGTCGTGTCTCTGGATTTATCCTACATTAGGAAAACGACACATCAAAACTCCCATGTACCCTAAATTATTTTGATGCATTTTTATAGAGCTATCCAAATATGCAAAAATATACAGGGTGTTCTGTTTAAAAAAATAAGTTTATATCAACATTCTGTATATGATTAGTACAATAAGATAAAAATAACTTTAAAATGTGCTCCCTATAGATGTAAGCCACTGGTTAACATTTCTTTTAATATCTCTTCAGGCTTAGGAATTATTCTCCGTCCATACAATAATGGCGGACTCTGTATATTGACCAAACGGCCTCTGAAAAATGGAGTACTTTTGACTTTTTTTTTCTCTCTCCCACTGAAAATCATTAATTTATCAATGGTCATATATGTAGCGCGCAAGCGTTGATCAATCAACAGCGCAAGATATCATAATCATAATCATAATACTGCCGCCTTACATGAAGGTCCTATCTGCAATATTTGGGTTTGAGAAAATCAGAGGGTATTTTAAAAAAACTCTTCATGTTTTATTTTATTATGTCAGAAAATAAAATATTTAATTGCAAGTCATAATTATGATTTATTTTTTCCGATTAACACATTTTTGTTAATATTGTCACTTAGGACAGTGTAGCTTAGTATATGCAATTAAGTTTTTCCAATTTTACCTACTGAATTTGTTCTAAATGAAACCAATATTTTAACACCAAACACTTTTATTAAGTAATATTTAAAAACTAAACATAATATAAATTATAGGAACATATTAAAAAAAGAAATAATGAAATAATAATCTCTCTCTTCATCAATACCACCTTCGTTAAAAACAGGCAAGTCTTCCCAAAATTTCATGCGATTTTGAGGAATAAGCGCTTTTAATTTGGATATAAGATTATTTTTTTGATATAAAGACTCAGCGCGACATATACTATGAGCCTAAGACTTCGTTAGCGTGCCCCTAACGTACCTTACTATAAAAATATATTTTAAATAAATAAATCTGACTCAAATTCCGTTTTGTAAGAAGAAAAAATTACTTTGCCTTTTAAAATGAAGACAAATCATGTCTCTTAAATAAATGCGGTAAGTTTTTGTAACTTATATTTAGAGGTACAGTGAGTAAAGTTAAAAAATGGTGCTATTTGCATTTTTATTAAATTAAGCTTTGGCAAATTGGTTTGTTGTGCCAGTCCAAAAAAATCGTCAAACTCATAATCCTTCTTCTTTCCCTTTACAAAATGCTGCCTTAAAATGTCTTAATTGCGCAATTTGTGTTAGCGTATATGGTCTTTTATTCACTTAGGACAAAGCATTTAGTTATAGAATGAAGCACTTAAAATGGAGATACAACATTTTAATTTCGTAAACATCGTAAAATGTTTACAAATACTATGATCCAAAGAAGTCAATGTATCAAATTTAACAGATAGGACCTTTTTGTTAGCAAGGCAGAATAACAATGGAAGCCCAGTTATTCTCTTGAAAGTTCGCTTATTTCTAGTAAGGACAAGAACACCAATGCTAAATAAGTGGTATCTACGCAGCTTAAAAATTAATAAACCCAAGAGCTAACTTACACCATAAAAATTGTCGTACGTCTACCTATCGGCATTAGGCATAATGCTATATAATGTAGTAGTATGTATTCAGCGATGGAAATAATTTTCATTTTAGAGGTAATGTTAATAAATACAGAATAGAATTGAATTGCGGAGTTTTAAATGCCTCTGTATATATCCATGAGCAACCCTAATACTTCATAAATATGTATTAACTCGTTATTTATCCATGGCATAAACACACTTGTTCATCTTTAAAAATTAAGATGGTACCGTTAGTTCTTATTAATGTTGAATTTCACGGCTCTATTTCTATGGCTCGAAGTACATAAATACTAATCTTAAAAGTATGGTTTTTTCACCAAACATCGGCTGCCACATTTCAAAAGACAGTATCTGTTTTTGCTAATATTCAAATAAAAACAAAAAAAAAAAACTTTCCTTTCAAGCCTGGACACTTGAAAGTATTGTAGATGCGGTCTTTCCGCATACCATATCCTCGTAAATAGAAATTGAAAAGTAATTTTTAAAAAATATACAGGGTGTCTTCTGCGTCTTAAGTGCCTTAAATAAAACAGATTATAGAAAAAATAATTTTTAAGCAAAAAGTTTTCTATGAATATATATCCGCAAATTTTGCACATTGATGAAGGATCACAAAATAAAATAAAATTAAGTTTTCTATCTCATACAGTGGTGGAGTTACGAGTATTCTATGATATTATTGTAGGAAAACGCGGTACACCACTAAAGGAAATGAAATAAAATACCTGCTTTAAGTAAAACATTTAATTCTGAATAAAATTTATTTCTTGATATTTTTTCGTATCTGTCACTGGTTGCGTCATGTCGTTGGTTTTGGAAAAAACATTAGTCTCACTTGTACTTTCACTAAGGAAAGTCCCAAAAATTTTAATTCTGTCACAATAGTGACAAACGTGAAAAAATGTTAAGAGTCAGCTGTATTCAAAACTATAATTTCATTTCATTTTATCCAGTGTCGTAGCATCTTAAACTTAACCTTCTTTGGGTTAGTCACTGATTATTTAAAGATCAGTATACATTGTATTCGAACAGTTCTTACGTAAAACGTAAAATAATGAATCCAAAAAAAATTGTCAAGAGAAAACTTTTCTTCAGAATTAAATGCTTTATCCAACAATTGTATTTTATTTCATTTTGTTTAGTGACGTACTATTTTTTTTTCAAAACAATATTACAAATTACCCGTAACTCCGCCATCGGTTGAGGTAGAAACTTAATTTTATCGTATTTTATGATCCTTCATCTATACACCCAGTGTGCAAAATTTAGTTTAAATATCTCTGAAAACTTGAAAGTGAAACGAAAGCCTTTTTTTATTCAAATTTTAACGCCTGGTATCTTTTTTATTAAGAGATTTCGGATACATATTCATAGGAAACTTTTTCCTTAAAATTACTTTTTCTATCACTTGTTTCATTTAAGGCACTGTGTTTTGAATTGTAGCGGCTGACAATATGAATACCAATTTATGCTTCCTTTAATGTAACAATAATAATCTCGATGTCATATCTCACAAAAAGCTATACAATATGAAACAAGAACAGAGCAATAATTCTAAGAAGTTTTTGAATTAACCAAATCAGATATTAATTAAGTAAAGAACAATAACGAATCATGAAATGTAAAACGTTTGGTTATATCTTTAACAATTATGCACACTTTCAACTCATGAAAGAGGGTTGTATAATTAGATAGATCAAAGGTCATAGAAAGACTTGCTTTCATCAACATCAAAGCATTTAGAGGAGCAGGACAAATAATCATAACATAAGACATATGAATTAAATTTGCCTGGCAATTATTAACTGCGGTTAACAATGATATGACAATTAAGATCTCTGCTATTATAGCGGTATACGTAAACTTGAGCGCATTTGAATTCTTATTCATAGAAATGAAAATATAAATAATTTTTTGTGTAGAACCATCACAAAACTATAGTAATGATTGCTGACAGGGTGACAAACTGATTTTGTAAATGGGGCTAGTCGCGGCTAAATTTTCTTTTCAAAATATTTTAAACTTTCTCCCACTACTGGTTATACTGGAAGTAGATATCAACTTTCTTATTTTAAATAGCAACCCCCATATTTCATTTGGATTTCACGTTAAAAAATAAGTTGAGTTTAGGTATACACGTAACGCTACCTTTGATGGTTTTAAAGATATTTCAATTTTTCGAAAAATAAATCACCGAAAAGAGGGTTGTTTTGACTCTTTGTATCTTTGTTATTATTTGCAAAAAATAAATAAAATTTGGGGTGAAGTCATATAATATTATGGAGACTATAATGATGTAAATATGTTTTACATTTATTATACAGAGTGACGAAAATATTATAATCCTTATGTTTTTGTTTTATTCCAAAAAACCTCTGTATATCAACAATAATTCAGAAATAGGCTAACATTCGTTAATCTTTAGTAACTTAGAAATCAGAAACGGAAACATAACCATTTGATTACTTTTTTAAAAATCTTCAGTTAAATAAATTTGAAGACATTATGTGAGTAACGTTAAAGATTTGGACAAGTGCGCTTATTTCATTATTGCATAAATCTACAAGGAAACAAATTACAGTAGGAAAATATTGATCGGAAATGACGAGATATTCGTATACTACTGTACTACGTATACTAGCAGCCGGTCGCTAATATACATTATCTCAATGAAAAATGCAATTTCTTACCACACTCTAGCAGTCCCTTGAAAAGAGACTAGTTACGATCTTGAAGGCAAGACCCATATAGGAATCCGCTCATTGTCGATGTCAACTATATGATAACTTGAAGATGATTTCGGCTGCATTGATGTTGCCATTGATCAACACGCAAAATTGATGAGAAAATTATACAGTAGACAATCGAAGAATTAAATGCCGATCAACAAAAATTGCTGTAAAGCCATACCCTTTACTGACTGGACGTATTTTGCCTTTTTGGTGCCTTTTTTAACTCTTTGTTTTTGCCTAATTTAACATTTTGCTCACCTTTTTTTACCTTATTTGATTCTGCCTAAAATCCGGTCCCTAATTATAATATACAGCGAGAAAGAATAGACCAACGCTAAACTGAAAATATTAGACACGAACATATTACGATTGAGCTTCACATGCCTTATACCAATGTCGCTGGTTTACGAGATACAGGACGTTCAAAGTTTAAATTTTAAGTATTTTGAAATTTCTTAATAATTGAAAAGGTTTTGATGTTATAAATGAAAAAATTGCAAGTTTTATGTTTTTTGATGTAACAATTACGAGTTTTTAGCTGATTTTGACCTCTCTCCTAGAGGGCGCTAGTTTCCTCGTATTAACTATGTAAACTAGAACATTTTTTGTCTATTGATTTACGCTTAAAACAAATAAAAAATATGAAACAACCACTAATTCTACAAAGAAAAGCTACTCTTGTTTAAATTGACTAAATATATCGGTCTTTAAGATACTGAGTATTCATTTGAATCTCAATGCAGATGACGTCGATGCATGTTTTGCTAATCTATTTAGATTAGTGCGCTTGAAAATGCCAGTTCTGCTGGCGAAATACGTATCGCGTAATTATTTATTTAATTGCCGATGTGGTAAAGGGGTGAAACCTTATATGGAATTAAAAATCTGACTCTCTTGCTGAAATTTATATCCAAATATCTGCTTTGACCACCTAGACCATTAACATTTTCTTGTGCGGACCCAGGGATCATATCTTACATCTTTATGTTAGAAAATATTTTATGTCTAAATTTTTTGCATGTTTTTTATTTAGATTTTCAAAATTCAGGTAATAATATTATCATGAGAATAATATTTGACATAAATTACTTTAAAAGCTGCCTTATTATTATTATTATTATTTTCAAGCCTACTTCGAAAATCTAGTATTTTAAAACGAAGGGACTTCAAATTTTAAAGGCAAATATTTTGGAAAAGGTTGCTCGTATCAACTTTGAGAAAGTATGCCTTTTTTACGTAAAGAAAATACGGGGAAATAAAATTATATATTTAAAATAAATATACGCGGATGCACAAAAAAAGCCATGAAGATTTAAGAGTCATGCAGGATAGCGCAGGTGGCGCCACCAATCAGTTATTGGTAATTTGTTAGCAAATTAGATTGTGTCGACTTAAGAAACCCTTGTGCCAAATGTCGTGCCTATATTACTATTAATACAATAGTTATACGAAAAAATCGGATTTTTTTTCGACTTTGACATACTGTTTTTTGGTTAATATCAAATTTTGGTATAAGGTAAATTTAGTTAAATCGCATTATTTTTAAACGAAAAAGCCTATCTTGCTCTGGGTACCATTACTTATGGTCCACCACAAAGAATAATTTGATTACACTATGTGACTCGGTGTCGGCACCATGAATCAGGTAGCTATAATAGATTTCTATTAGATACAGTATACACGCAGTGAATATTTTATGATCCTATCACGTCTTGTTTTTAAAGTATAAGGTGAGACATTTTTGAATACCCTCCATTTAGGAGTTTGGAAGAAGTGGTAAAACACTAAAGCATTATATTCATTAGGTTTAGTATATTTTTGCTAAACTAATTATAAATGTAATAAATCAGTTTTTTAAGATAAATACCAAAAAGTTGATCAAAGATTGTGGATATATTTACCAAATAAGTTGTTTAAATAGAATACATTCTAAAGTCTCAAGATAATAAGTATCTGAAAATCTTCTTTTGGGAAGTTTTGTACTTATTGCAAGATGATTAATAAATTCAGCAACAGTTTTGTGTATCATGATATATGCTACTCTCCTGTCTTGGCTAAATAAAAATAAACATCCATACCATTTGCAACACCAAATCTAGAGCGAATCCAGTAGTCACTACAATGATTGCTACTTTTTATCTGCTATGTAAGGATATTCGAAGCATAATGTAGAGTTTACCATTGTAACTTCTGTATCAAAACGAATAACTCAGACTGAACCCATGCCTCCTCATCTGTCTCCTAAATGAAGTCAAACTGTAGAACAAGGCATGTTTAGGGATGGTGATAATAAAGATGAATATGAATTAATGATCTCAACTAAGATCAAGATGCAAAGTTTACAACCTTTTTAAGTCTTCTACATCATTAGCGTTCGCCTAAACGACAGGAATTATATGGTTTGATACGAGACGAGAATTTGTCCAGACTCCATTCCCATTTCTTTTTTTTTTTTCATCATATTTTGGGATCGTAAATGATGAGCAACGAGAAAGATTTTACCAGGTGCCAAAAGGATCGAGAAATGGAATCAAAATGCAACTATGTCAAGCGATTACTGCTGAAATTTGTATGTTAAAGATACTTCTCAAAATAAAAGAATAAGTCAAAAATGTAACCTATTTTGAGATAATATTTGTCCTTAATAATGCTTTTTGTGTTTTATGATGCAAATGTATTTTTAAATATTTTTTAAATAGTAACCCTATCTAAAAAACGGTAACGTGTCAAAAAGAGTTATGCATATATTCTTATTCAGTCATAAATGAGTAAATAGGAAAATTTGAAGAGGGTACTTAAATTTTTAAATTTGTCACACAGTATTATCAAACGTAAAATATATGCTTTGTTATTTCTGTTATTTAATGAATAATATATCATGTGCTTTCAGGTATAAGCTTTATGAAATGACCTAAGGCCCTCTGGCGACCGGTTTCTGATGGAGCAGGTAACACAGAAATATAACCCTGCCATGTTGGTGTTAACTCCACAAACTTAAATTTATAACCCGAAAATTTATAGCGATATTCACAGTGTCGCATGCTTTCGCTTTCTCAACTTATGTGAATCCTTTAAATTGCGATTTATACTTGTTTATTAAACAACAGCCTTTGTACTCAAGTTCAGTTTCTGAAACTGTAAACCAAATGACCTCATCCGATTGTTGCTGTTATTATTATGAATTAATAATTAGTTGTTTGCTTTTACTTTAGATGTCGCAACTTTGTAAAAGATGGCGGTCCGCTATAAAGGTATCCTTAAACAAATAGCTGCATTAGCATTAGTAAACATAGTTTGAAATTACGAAGTGGGGTGGAACTAGGACAATTAATAACTGCGCAATAAATCTAGCGCCTGGACTTTGTATGTTTTGTATCGTATTTTCTCTTAATCGCTAAGAATTATGAGATACTCTGTTGTTTCAAATTCCTCAAAAAAGGCCTCATTTACAAATCTAAGTTAAGAGTTAAAATCAGAATATTAACCATTGTTATTGTCGTCAAGTACATCATCCGCATTTTTAAGGTGACTATAAAATTGTCAAATTCTCTCATAAAAAATTAATATGAATTTTAAGCAGAGAGCTTAATTTTTGAAAATAATTACTATACATAAATGCAAATATATTTCTAATTTTTATATAGAACTAGACAAAAATGCAAAAATTCAACAGACATAAATTTATGTTAGTAAATACTGAAATCATAGGAGTTCCTATTTGAAGTTTATGTCAAATAACATTATCTACTTTCAGGTCATAGACAATCCAGCACAGTTGGATGAAAGCTAACGCGTTTCCTATTTTGTATGCCAAAGTTGCTGCAAACTAGAATGAAATGAGCAAATTCACCGAGTCACTGGAAAGGTAAAATCTAGAAATGATTTAATTTCAGGAAAGGAAGAATTAAATGGTTCAGTTAGTTTATTCAACAAAGATATTTTAGAACTGTGCAATCCGCATTACCAATGTAACGGTTGGATTCACTCAACTAGATATTTTATACAACATTAGTTTTCTTGCTTGAATTCGTGCTAAGTCATATTATTTTATTGTTTAGATATAATGTATAATTTAATAAGTAACTTGAGAAACTGTGTTAATGGTTATATAATGTATTCATACTGTGTGGAACAGCCATAACTGGATGCGAAATAAATTTCGTATCTCAGTTATTCTACAAATTTATGAAAAATCTCGGGACACATCAATTTTAGAGTATAAAATGCCATCCTTCACTGTAAAAATTTCATCCCTAGATGCAACCCTCTTTGAGTGAAAGTTGCAACCCCTAAATTTTTAAACCTAAAGTAGAGCCTAGTTATATCTCATTTGAAAAGTCTTTTCATTTTCTATTTAAAAATGTCATGGCTGCTATATTTATTTTAAAAATTAACAGTAAAAAAAATAATTTCAATTTTCAACAAGAAAATATAAATCTAACATTTTCATTTAATAAAATAAAAAACAAACCACACCTAATGTGGAAGATGTTTAAAATGGGCAGCATCCTAATCGTGAGTAAAAATGTCTCCTGACATTATTCAACATCTCTGGTGTCACCGACGCAATCGCAAGCGTTGTTCTTGGTCGTAAGTCAGCTACATCGCAGGGTTTGGTTTTATACACAGTACTTTTTACATAACCCTATAAAAAAAGTCCAGAGGCGTCAGGTCTGATGATCATGGTGGCCGTTCTATCGTACCTCGTCTCCCTTATCCACCAATTTGGAAATGTAAAATCGAGATATTGTCGGACATTGACTTGGTAGTGTGGTGGTGCTCCACCTTGCTGGAACCATATTACATTATCTGAAAGGTGTGGATTTTGTTGAGCTGGTACAATATTGTTTTGGAGCAATGCTAAATCATTGTCTCCATTTAAATTTCCGTCAATGAAAAATGGACCAATGATATGATCTCCAATAATCCCTGCCCAAATATTAACTTTTCAGGGTTCCGTGTATGCAATTTTCTCATCCAGTGGGGATTTTCACTAGCCCAATAGTGACAGTTTTGACGATTTACATGACCGTGAAGAGTAAAAGTGGACTCAACAGAAAACAATATGTTTTCTATTTGGATTACATTATTATCTAATCCTTGCATTATTTGGTCACAAAAATGAGTTTTTTGATCAAAGTCGTCTTCAGTGAGTTCTTGACATGGTGTCAGTTTATAAGGATGCGTTTTATTTTCTTTTATTAAGGAATAATCGAGAAAAGACTAACGTTCAGTGCTGCAGATACTTGTCGACTTGAAGAATGTGGATTTTCTTGAAACCTATTCATTATTTTCAATTTGGTATCATTAGTTAATGCATTGGAGGGTTCTTTTTTAGCTTTCTTACATGTCCATGCTTGGGAAAATGCTTCTCGATTTTACTAATTTTATCTTTGGATATAGGCGGTAAATAAGGAAATTTTTGTTGAAATATACGAGCGACTTCGGTATGTGATCTTGCTCTATCCCATATTAAATGTTCAAAATGTGCAAAAAGATAACTGAAGCACGATACTGACCACTGTTTAATTCTCTGACAGTTTTAGAAAGTTACTAGGAGGTTTTCGATAAAAAGTACAATTGAATATGATAAGGTCAATAAGTTTTTACATTTCCTTTTTTACAAAATCAAAAAAGGATATTGAAATTGTTTTTGGTCCCTTAATGATTATTGAGGAAGAACCGGACTAGCCGCTATTAATTATTATTGCAGAAAATTTCATCGAGTTGATAAATTATTCTTTTTATTGTTTATTTTTTAAATAAATGTAGCCACCTGTCATTTTTAAATAGAGAAGAAAAAGAACTTTCAAATGAGGTAATGATACCGGAGCAGGAATAATTCAAGTTTCCCGCTCTTACTCTCACTCTGACGCCGCTAGATGGATCCAAGCACTAGGCATTGACATAGACATAGACATTTCCATCCCCGACGATTCACGATCGTCCCCGACCAACGGAAAACAACACAAGGAGGGTTGGTCGTTAACCGCCCTTGCTGAACTCGATCTCTCCAAGTTTGTACACCGAACCCTTACCCGAGAATTCCGAACACGTGCCTAGTGCTTCGACCGTTAATTTGCTTTAAGATTATTTACCCGTTTAATCTAATAGTGCCACGGCGAAAACTCCAGCTAAAACTGTAAGTCTGCGCATTTCTTTTTATCCATTTGACCGAATTATATATTTGTATCGTGCTGCATTGTCCAATTGTTGTGAATTGTTTATTTTCGTCCTGTGGACCTAACACGACCACGTGCTTGTTAAAAACGAGCAAGTTCTAGGTGAAATTCGAATTTTATTCGAGTTTCGTCCGAAGAATTAATTCTTATTCTCTTGTCGAGTAATATTTTATATTTACTCGATTGTAATCGCCCCTGGAAGATTTCCTAACCGCGTGCAAACGCCTTAATAGCTAATTCAAGAGTCGGCGACTTGACGCCCCTTTTATTTCATTTTGTTTGTTTAGTTGCACGTGTAGAAACCCGTTAGACGCCATTTTCTAGTATTTACCAGTGACATTGTCTTCTGTGGTTGACACGCAGTGCACCAACTGTTGGTTGACACGCAGTGCGCCTTCTGTGGCTGACACGCAGTGCTACCATCTATTGGTTGACACGCAGTACACTACTTGACATTTCTCTGGCGCAATCTCGCGTTCATAGACACAATTCCATCTGTCACTTGTCTTGTCTATGATAGCAACACTCCGTTAGTGACATTTGCAATTTCCCTGTTGGACAGTGTTGCCAATAAGCATTTCAAATTATTGTGTGTGTGGAGCGAGTTTTAGCTGTGGTTATCTTTGTATACCCGCTTGTTCCTTTCCCTATCTTCCATTCACTCACCACGCTTTATTTACGCGTTTTATTTTATTTTATTTTTAATAATTTATATCGAGTACGGTATAAGTTTTGGCGGTCCCAACGTGGGGCTTAGACCTTAGATAAAGGTCACTTTTTCACTTCCCTGAGAAGCCTGCTACTAGAAGCGCTAGTAGAATGGAAGATAGTCCTGAAACCCAAGAATCCCAAAGGCGCCTAACCATCCCTACAGATCCCTCTACCAGCGCTATTGCTTTCACCACGGAAGCAATGGCAACCATGATGCAAGGCTTCACCGAAGCCATGAAGACTATGACTAGTCAACTGCAAGAGGGAAAACGACCCAAGCCAAATCCTCCAACATTCGAAGGAGGTCTCTACGAGGATCCTCGGATGTTCCTCGGAAGGATGAGTCGCTTTTTAAGCGAACTTCCAGAAGAGATGGTGCTGGAGGCCGTCCTCGAACGACTTCGAGGTAAAGCCGCGGAATGGGCGAAGAGGAATGAACAGCTGTTCACGTCCTACGCCGTTTTCGAGGCTAAACTCATTAGGGAATACGGATCGGAGCGAATTCTTCAACAAGCCAACACTGAGCTCTACGGCAAGATGCACGCCCTCAGTCAACCGGTCGAAGAGTTCATCCGGTCTAAACTTTTGCTGGCAACGCGGATTATACCAGGTATGTCTGATATTTCCTTTATCACTCTAGTGTTGCAGCAAATACATCCAAGGCTGCGTCGTTTTCTCCGAGGACAGAAGTTCGAAGATGTGGAGGAATTTATTATAGCTGCTACCGACATCGAGAGTGACTTCCAGTCGGAAACCACGGCCTCAAAGAAGGAGACTCCCCCCTTACGAAAAGAAGCTCGAGGTTCTCAGCTCAATCAAAGGCTACCAAGATGCTGGTTCTGCCCTGGGTTCCATTGGAACCGAGATTGCCCGCGCCAAAGTGAGCGATCAGGGAATTGGCGTGACCAAGGCCCCAGGCAGCCAGCGGGAAACGACCAGGCGCTCGTAAGACGCGGCAACAACGAGCCGCCAACCTCCAGCCGCAACCAAGAATAGGGGCCCTCAACATCGCATCAGCACCGTGTCATCGCCCAAAGATACAGCTCAGTATCGGTGGAAAGAGCTATTCAGCCCTGGTTGATACTGGGGCGAACAGCAATTTTATCCGAGCTGGGCTTGTCAAGGGAAGACACAATCCGAGGAAGATTCAGCTTCGCTTAGCTACCCGAGAGACAGCCGATATACGAGGATCGCAGGAGTTCACCATCCAGATTGGCCCTTATTGCCGATCGGTAGAGTTCCTCTTGGTGGAGGACCTCCAAGAAGACCTGATGCTTGGATATCCCTGGCTTCACGAGGAAAACGCGACCCTGGATCCCCGAAGAGGGTGTCTTCATTTTGGAATCCAGAACCACGGAGTACCTGATGGCCCCCAAAATCCCGACAAAGACCAACCTGATTGTGGCATCCGAGGTCCACGACGAGATACCCGAAGAACTACGATCTCAGCTACATCGACTGTTGAGGGAGTTCGCAGATATCTTCGCATCGCAGCAGCAACAGCAGACTCCCACCAGTTCCGTAACACACGAAATCCACTTGAAGGACCCTACACCTTTCCAACTTCGACCATATCGCTATTCCGAGGCTAAGAGGAAAGCGATGTACGACCAAATCGAGGAGATGTTGATGTCAAAGGTCATCGAGCCCAGTACGTCCGCGTATGTATCTCCTGTCGTAATGGTTCGCAAGAAGGATGACACCTGGAGGTTCTGCGTAGACTACCGGAAGCTGAACAGCCAGACAACCGACGAATCCACAGCTCTGCCTCACATTCCGCAGACGCTGAAAGACTTGGGCAACGCAAGAATCTTCTCGACCCTTGACCTGAAGTCAGGCTATTGGCAGATCCCACTGAGCAAGGATTCCCGAAAATACACGGCCTTCGCTACTCCTAACGGAGCGACGTACCAGTTCCGAGTCATGCCCTTCGGACTCAAGAACGCCCCTGGGACCTTCCAGAGGTTCATGACACAAGAAGTGCTGCCCGGTCTTCTCAACGAGTTCGTCCTGGTTTATCTGGACGATATCATTATCTATTCGCCCAGCTTCGAAGACCACCTAAGGCATCTCCAGATAGTCTTTGAACGACTCCGAGCTCACGGACTGACTTGCTCGCCGGAGAAGTGTCGACTCGGAACCAACGACATTCAACACCTTGGACACCAAGTTGGAGCCACCACCAACAGGCCGCTCGACTGCCACCTAGAGTCCGTCCAAACCATGAGGACGCCGACCTCTCGGACTCAACTCCGAAGGTTCCTGGGACTCTGCGGGTGGTTAAGAGAATATATTCCCAACTTCGCCCAGATGGCAGCCTCGCTGACGAACGCCCTCAGCTCGAAAAAGGCCTTCAAGTGGACCAAGGAGTGCAACATCGCGTTCGAGGCCATTAAGGACGCCATGAAGACTCCTCGAGAGTTGCACCGACCTGACCCGGACCTACCATTCGTACTGCAGACTGATACCAGCGGCATTGGTATGTCTGCAGTACTTTACCAACCGACCCCTGAAGGAGGCAAGAGGATCATATCATATGGTAGCGCGAAATTCAATCCAACGGAGCAGCGCTACCATATCAACGAACAAGAGTGTTTGGCCATAATCTGGGCAGTCAAACGTTATCGCCCCTACTGGAAGGACGCCACTTCACTATGAGGACCGATAACCGCGCCTTGCAATGGATGGACGCTGGGCGTTGCTCCTACAGCATTATTCCTTTACTGTAGAGCATTGTCCCGACCGTGGCAACGAGCTACCCAATGAGCTGTCCCGCCATCCAGAACCGATTTCCAGCCCAGACGATTTGGTGAACGTCGAGGAACTCTTGCCCCCTCAACAACTGACCACGACACCGAAAAAGGAGCCCATCTGCTGTCCAATTGAATACTGAGACGCTAACGGACGAGATCAAGAAGGCACAGGAGAACGACCCAGCCCTCCAGGACTTACTCAACAGTTTGAGAAATCCAAACCCAAACGCCGAAGGTTTGGAAAGGAACTTGCCAAGTCTGAACACAGAGAGGGATGGACATGTCTACCGCAGGAAGGGAATGCGGCTCATCGTGCCGCAAAATATGGTGGAGAGAGTTCTGTTTGAGTACCACGATGCTCACTTAGCAGGACATCCTGGTCGAGATGAAACCATCGAAGTCATCAAGAGGATGTTCTACTGGCCGTCTATCCCACAGGACACAACGAGGTATGTGAAACAATGTCTTCTCTGTGCACAGTACGAACGCCGCCCACCTTTTGTCGCCGCCGATCTTCGTCCACGACAGCCAACACACTCTTGGCAGACAGTAGCAGTTGATCTGATGGGACCATATCCAACTTCCAACCAAGGAAATCGATTCGTCTTGACCGTCACGGATCTCTTCTCTCGCTGGGTTGAAGCATTCGCCATTCCAAGGTCACATGTTAGCTCTATCACCCAACTCCTGGAAGAGCAATTATTCCATCGATACGGCTATCCTCAATCTATTATCAGCGATAATGGCCCTCAATTCACGAGTCGTCACTGGGCAAGGAGCTGTGAGCAATGGAAAATTGCTCACTGGACCACCGCTGCTTATCATCTCCGTGCCAATCCGGCGGAGCTTCGAAATCGAGAGATCAAAAAGGGAATTCAAATACGTCTTGACGGTCAAGAACCAGATACCTGGGACCTTCAACTTCCTGCGACTCTGTTCAGTTTAAGGAGAAGAACCAACGCCGCCACTGGAAAATCCCCTAGTGAAATTCTCATGGGCCAACATCTGCAAGCCCCAGGAGAATGGAGCGCCGTAGCAGAACCACGACCAGGCGACCCAGCTGCTCAGCGTGAAGCAGCACGGCAGAACCAGGCGCGCTACAGCAGGAACAGGTGGCCTCAGCCCCAAAGAAATCCCCAGCAATATTTACCAGGCGACTCTGTGCTTGTCCGAAACGAAATACGACGCCCCTTCGTTGCTCGCTGGCAAGGACCCTACGGGATTATTCGACCAGCAGGCGAAGCATGCTACTGGGTCTTCATAGACGGTCTAACTCAGAAGGTCCATGTAGATCGCATTCAGAGACGTCGTGTCATGCCCCAATAGAGAGCCAACCTTCCACGCCTCATTAGGACGCTCGAAGCCATAATGCAGTGAAGTGCAGTGAGATGAAAAGACAAAGTGGAAAAACTCTCCTAGGTTAAGGTAGAATTAGGGAAACATTGTTAATAGGATTAGGCAAACATTGTTCGTAGATTTAAGTTAGATTAAGAAGAGAAGTGCACTGCGCGAATGAAGTGTAGTGCAGTGCTAGTGACCGTGCATCACCAGCGACCAGCTCGACGGCAGGACCAGAACTAGGACCGCTTCGTGATCCAGAGGTACCATTTTCTCTCCACCAATTTTCGTTCTTTCCAGCCATTTCCAGAGGACTCACTTTCTCTCTGGCAGAGTCCCCATTGACTCTCGCCAACCTTTCGAGAACACTTTCCTCGCCATAATTTCTTCTTTTTCGTCAAGAGGACCCATTCCTCTTCGGCAGAGGCCCCATTGCCTCTCACCCTCTTTTCCAAGGAGAAGACACCAGCAAAGAAGAAGTATCAACCAGGTCACGAAGCTGTCACTACACCACATCTTTGAAGAAGATGTCCGCGAGGAAGACTGTGGTCACGTTCTTACCCGGGGCGTGACAGCTATCTTCGTTAAGGTAGCCATTTTTATGTTAGGTTAAGTTAGATTTAAGAATTTTGTGTTTTTGTGGTTTGAAAATAAATGCTAGGGGGTTTTCGTCGCCGCACTATCAGTTCGCGAAATTCACTTCCACCAGAGCGTCGTCACCGGAGGAGGTATAAGTATAAGAGTACGGTATAAGTTTAGCAAGCTTACAGTTCCACTTAAAAAATTTAGGGGTTGAAACGGTAACTCAAAGCGGGTTGCATCTAGGGATGAAATTTTTACGATGCAGGATGTCATCTTATAATCTGAAATTAATTTGTCTTGGGAATTTTCATAAATATATACAACAACTGAGATATTGAATTTATTCCATTTGGCTGTTCCACACTACAATGATATACCATTGCAACAATAAATACCAATGTACATAGCATATAACTCCTATTTTTAATTTGTTTTTATTAAACTCTTGCAACTATTTCTTTAAGTTTCCTGGTTCTTCGGAAAATTTTAATAATGTAATAAAATTTCTAGAGAAAAATAATAATATCGTATGGGAAAAAAGTAATAATAAGTGCCAGATTTCTAATGAAATGAAAGTCGCAATTAATGTTCTATGTTATCAGCTGTTCTATAACCCCTTATTTGGGTTCAAATTTCGCTAGGTTAATATGTTTTAAGTTAAATGTTGCTAGTTAATTGCAAACCAGCTACAGTTATCGGACTAGACTAACAACTGGTACACGACTTTTTTTGGAATTCCTGCGTTTTTTTTGTAAAAGTAACAATTAAAAAATAGATAATTTACCCCAAATTGCTTGCTTTAGTAATAAAAGAAGTTTTTCCAAAATGTTCAACTTTTTTTTTCCAAATCTGAATTTACATCCCAAATTTTTTTATTAACTTTTCCACTGTGAGTTTCACATTAATCTCCGACTTTTGACAACAAAAAAAACTTGAAATTTCGGGAAAAGTAAAAATATTTGAAGATATATGAGATTTGATAGAATATATATTTTTAGTTCACACAATTAACGCACTTTGGTAATTTGTAACGTGAAATTACAGAAAAATACACGTTGTAGTGTCACAATTCCTTATTTATCAACCTTAACTATTTTTAACAGCGAATTCAACTAGTACCTTCAAGATCGCAGCAGAAATCACAATGTTATCAGGAAATTCAAAGACATTTTTTTAGCTTTTGACCAGAAAGTGTCAGCAAAGTTCGTTTTCATAAAAATATTGTAACGTGTTACGTATCTGATAAAAGAACACTGTAGATTTAAACATTTTTTTAATACAGAAATTCATTCTTACAATATGAAATTAAATATTACTAATAAATCATCCCCAGGCGCAATTACCATTTTTATTTATGCATTTTACACATGGGCGTACCGAGGTGAGGGCAAGGGGGTCCAGCTGCCTCCCATCTGGATTTACGTACCCACAACCCTAGAAATTTTACTGCCAATGCCTTATTTCACTGCTACAATGGAGAAGTTTCATGATGTTGTTAATACTATGTTTAATGTAATGAGATTGAAAAATAGATCAACATTAATAAATCACAAAAAAAAATTTTGAAATCCGTTAATAAATGACTAAAAAACAGGTTATTGAAGTTTACGTATTTTAGCGCGAACGTCATTTGACCCATCCGAGATCGTCACATCACAAATCACTGAACAAGAAGAAAAGCTCGCGGATTTGCTAATTTGTGGATAGGTTTTAGAGGAGTGAAATCTAAAAGACACGTATTTTTTTATCGACTGATAAACGGTTTTGAGGGTAGTTCTACCCCTGTGGATTAGGTCAAATGACGTCACACAAGTAACGAAATTTATTCTTGCAAGCCCAACTTCAAAGGTCCATAACTTTTTTATTTCTAGAGATATTTTAATGATTCTTTCAGATATTTGTATCATTTTACTTAGATATTTATAATTAATCAATAAGAAAAAATGGAAACTTCTCCATTCCTTACATATCATTCTTAACTATTTTGAACAGAGAGGAGTGTCCTAAAGGCCCAGCGCAACCATTCGTAAGGTTGTCTCCAGTCTTATGAATGGCTAAGCTTTCACATGCATTTAACATGGAATTTTTATTTACTAATCTTAAGAGTTTAATATTATTATCTATATGTAATTTGGCTATCGAAACGCGTTTGAGCAGCCTTTGTTGTGTTTTTTATTCTTTCTTGGTTTCACAGGACAAGATTTGTATTTCATTTTTTGTAAATAACCAAGGACCAGTCCATTTCACCAAAAAAAAAAGGATGAATAAGAAAGAAAAGGCTTACGCTAAATTGGAGATACTAGACAGCAAAATATTAGGTTTGAGTATAACATGCCTCATACCAATGTCGTGGATTTAAGTTTGTATATTTTTTTTCAAATTTTCCAATATTTCAGAAGGTTTTTATACTAAAAATATGAAAATTGAAAGTTTTATGTTTTTAGTATGAGAATTACGAATTTTAAGCTTATCTTTAGCTTGTCCCTAGAGGGCACCAGTTTCACATTATTATTTGAGAAAATTAAAACATATTTTTTTATTTGTTGAATTACGCTTAAAAAAAGTAGAGAATATAAAAGAACGATAAATTTTACAAAAAAAATAGTACTCTTGTTTAGATTTCCTAAATCTATAGATTTTTATGTTATTTGAATTCAAAAGGTTCAATGTATTTTGTTATGATTAGAGATCGGATTTTAGTTACAATCAAATAAGGTAAAAAGGTGAGAAAAATGTTAAATTAGGCAAAAACGAACAACTAAAAAAGGAACTAAAAGGGCAAAATATTCTAAAAAAGACATTGGAATGTCAATTAGACAAGGTCAATTAACAAGAAAAACATTTATTGGCCATTTTGAACGTTACTTTTTTCCAACTACAAATTAAGTGTCTTTCAATAATTTCCATTGTATAATTTGTAGGTTTTCACGACATAAATCCTAGTAATTTAAAAGGTTTTTCTCTATATGGATAGACAATGTTCAAATTACATCATTCGGTAACAAGATGGACATTTTAATACAACCTACGTCTTCCTTAATATTACCTATTTTCGGGAGAGTAAAATAATGCAGCATATTATTTTTACGATAAGAAATATGAGCAACGTACTTTTGATAGCTGTCTTTAAGCGTTTATTTATCACTCATGGGAAATTTTTTCCTCAGTATATTTTTACAACAAAGGAATTACGAAAATTGGGACTGCTTAATTTACTCAGAGTTCTAATGAAAATATTTAACACAAGATTTTACCATTACATTTTTAAAAGAAATTGCCTGATAGATTTGTTTGGATTTATTTATTTATTA
This sequence comes from Dastarcus helophoroides, assembly GCA_028583605.1. Classification (NCBI taxonomy): domain Eukaryota; kingdom Metazoa; phylum Arthropoda; class Insecta; order Coleoptera; family Bothrideridae; genus Dastarcus; species Dastarcus helophoroides. The sequence continues at coordinate 6,425,338 of CM053329.1, forward strand.
ATTCATATTGTTTGATTAGCAGTGTGTGAAATGTGATATTGCGTAACATGAGGTTTTTTCCGTGTAATTGAAATGAACACAATTTTTTAGCGAAAAAATTTGTGCTATGATATATTAATTATTACAAAATCTTTTAACATCTATAATTACGTGAATTTTCTAAACTATGTGTTTAGAGCACTTGGTTTTTCTGGAGGTATTTTTCCCATACGAGTGCTCCTACGCAAAGTAGTTCAAAGATTAACAATTAGAAAAGGAATATCTTTCGGGTAATTTTATCATTTTACTTGCACATCTGTGTTTATTTAGAAATTAAATAAACAGCATATAGTTCAATAATTTTCGCGCGCCACAATTGCAAGTAAAACTTTAATGGGGCTGGGTAATTGTTATTAAATTACATTGCTTGGAAATTTATACTTCAAGCTTCTTCTTGTTATTATGAAGGCCTAAATTTCCATGTCATTGTTTTATTTTATCAAGTACATATTTCTGTTTAAATTCTTCAGAAGTGTATAAATGTACTTGTGAAAACCCATAGAAAAGGATAAACAGCTACAAAATTTTTTGAAAATAGGTCCAAATAATCTATAAAAATGCAAAAAAACAATCGACATTGAAATTTAAGCAATAACGCATGAAAAACGCCAAAAAAGGTGAAAAGGTAGGATCATAGGATTTTACCTAAAATCCTGCCTTTACTTATGATCAAATGTTGGTAATGTCCACCATATACCCCAATATATCTTAAATTACACTTTTTAAATGTCAAAAATTAAATTTCTCTATTATTTTTAATTGTATTTGTGGCTTCAAGTTTGAAAAAATATAACAATATCAATGCCTGAAAGAATCATAACAAAATGCATTGAAACCTTTAAATGCAAATAACTTAAGAACCAGTAGATTTCGAAGACGTAAACAAGAGCACTTTTTCTCTGCGGAATTAAGCGTTCTTTTAGATTTTCATTAGACCAAAAGAATATGTTTTAATTTACATAAATATTACGGTGAAATTAACGTCCTCTAGGTAACAAAATATGAACTCTCTTTTAAATAGCGACATTGTTATAAGGTGATATCGGGGAAGCGAACTCAATTTACAAAAGTTTTAAAATCAGTTCGCTCTCGCCAGACAACACTCGTTATTTCACGTTCCTGTGCATAGAGATTTCGCAGGCAGAAAGTGCCCCTTTGTCTTCCCTTCCGGCTCGCTCGTTCACAGATGTTCATCTTGAGTGGGATTCAGTACCTGACCGTCAAGTGACCACATAGTGCTGTGCGTTTATTCTTCCCTTTTTAAATCTTGTAAATTTTATTTTATTAAATTCTTCCCGTGATCGATATTGATACCACCGGGCTCAAATAAGCTCGCGGTATTATTTGTCGCCCATAACGTGGGGCTATGGTCTTTCGGTAAAGGCCACGAATTTCTAGTGCGATCCTGAGACCTTCGTCATGGCGCCCAACACTCCTGTTCTCACTCAAACTCGATGCCAGCTATCTGCTCAACACTAGCCATCGCTACTATATTAGTCACAACACCAGCCATCAACAAGAAGCAGATGTAGCCAACCAATTTGGAGGAGCTGGCCACCCTACTTCGACATCGCGTTGAGCAATAACTATCATATAAGTAGCGGTGGCAGCCGTTTATCAGGTAGAAGCCAATCGCCAAATTGGCCTTGTCTCCAAGATTCACTCCCATCGTTTGGTCGACGTTAACCACCATTTTGACGTTGTCCTTCAAATCCATGCTATTAATCAGCTCCTTGAAACAACTGAAGTCCCACGCCAGCCTCTACATTGAATTCTCCGGCTAGCACTACCTCTGAATAGCAGAACCAAGGAATCAACCACTCATACCAGAACTACGCCAGGACCCCTGCATCCTGCTCCCTAGACCCAGGTCCGGTCCTGCTAGTTTCATTCTCCGCATGAGGACGCAGCAATCCCGAGGTATATATTATCCAGCTAGTCGCAAATTTTGGACTTCTGTCCACCCATTTCTGAGAAGCCTTGCTACGAGGATCAATCTTTCGCATAAAGGTCTGCCAAAATGAGGACACCTCCACTCGTTTAGTTATCATCCTCCCCTCTCTAGAGAAAGAGCGCTGCAGCCATCAATAATTCAGTTGTTAATATTGTTGGTGTTAGTGTTAGTGTTAGTTATAGTCGTATTAGTTAAAGAGTTAATTATAGTCGTATTAGTGTTAAGTATAGCAATCTATGTGTAAGTTACATTAATATTGTATTATGTTTTGTATTTAAAAACATTTTTTTTGCAATAAACCTGGGTAAGGAAACGCACAGCACTACAACGTCGCGTTTTCAGTTTAAAAGTACCGAGTGTCGTCTCCGAGAACGGTCAGACTAATACCGGGGAGGCGAACTCAATTTACAAAAGTCTTAAAATCAGTTCGCTCTCTCCAGACAACACTCGTTACTTTACCTTCCTGTGCGTAGCGATTTCGCAGGCAGAAAGTGCCCCTTCCGGCTCGCTCGATCACAGATGTTCATCTTGAGCGGGATTCAGTACCTGACCGTCAAGTGACCACATAGTGCTGTTTGTTTATTGTTCCCTTTTTAAATCTTGTAAATTTTATTTTATTAAAGTCTTCCCGTGACCGACATTGATATCCGCTGTCATCGGATAAGCTCCCGGTATTAAAGGCATGCTAAGCTCGATCGTAATATTTTGACGTCTAGTGTCTCCAGTTTAGCAGTAGCCCATTCTTTCAGACTCACCCAGTTCTTTTTGAAATGTTACTGTCAAAATATTCAAACGAAATAATAATAATGAATAAATTAATTTTAATTAAACCCACATTTTAGGGAAAACTAAGTATTGTTCTTCGGTGGAAGTCCGTTTGGGCTTTCATAAAAGTGTAACAGATTTAAAAATTAGACAAATGTGTAAGTTTTCCAAAATTACCAAAAGTTTTAATATAATTTTAAAAAAAATTTGGATAGCTCCTGAAGTGGTCACTTTTTCTCATCACCTATTTTCTGAAAAAAAAATTAGATTCACTAGCTCCAGCAGCCAGCTGGTCGTCGAATTTCAAAGTCGCTTTTACGAAAATAAATAAAAGAAATCTTTAGCTGATACTATGGGTGCCACTGTACATAAGAAATTAACAATGCAGTGCCAACTCTGGTAATCTGAAAATTGTATCAAAAGTATTCAAATTATATTTAAATTGATTACTTATGTGTCTTAACCAAAAAGGATAGAAAAAAAGAAATTCAATTACAAAAGACTCTATTGATAAAATCAAACTACTTCTTCAATGTTTAAAATATAAAAAAGACAACTTGCTTTTAATAAACTAGTTCTAAATAAACTGAGCTGAATAATTCCTTTCTTTATTTAGATTACTAAAAAAAGGGAATGTAGGTATATTTAACGATGTTGACATATCAAACAGAGTTTGCACTATCTAGTACAATATAAAAAATGTAAAATAAAAAATAAAAACGTTGTTTTCTTCAAGGAAAACAAAAAAAATCTAAAAAATAATATTTGAAAATTCGGAGAGTTTTGGAAACTCAAAGTTTCTAAAAGCACTTTAAATTTTGGATGGAGTACATTCTACATGTAGCATGTTAAAAAATTTAAATATCAATTTATATATTTTTATCTAATAAAATATTCACTGCGAAGTAGGTACAGGATCTTTGTTTAAAAAAGCATTCCCATTTATCTTTGGAAATACTATAGATACGAGTAATGTTTAATACAAAAATTTCTAAACCCCTCTTATAATTTATTTGAAATAATTTTGCGAAGTACAGGGTGTTGCTTTTTTCAAAATCAAAGTCAAATTTGGTTTTTTAATTTGAATACTCCAATTACGTTTTCATTTTGGAATTCTTGTGAAAATTCTATACATATTGTATGAAGTATACCATGGTCCTACACTTAACAGTTTCCAAAATATTTTTAGCTGAAGATCATCAATTTGATCCTTTTTTGCCAATATACAATGTGCCTAGATCCATTCACTTAATCCTTTTGAAAACACATTTTTTGACATTTTTAACAAGACAGTCGCTTGTTTTATTGCTATTACGGCCAAAAATAAAACTATGCAAAAGATTTAGTGAATCTACAAAGATGTGTAGAGAAAAATGTGTATCGCATTGACGATTTGCAACTAACAATATTTCAAAAATAGTTGAATTTAAGAATAGGATATGTTGCATAAAATATGTGTAAAATTTTCAGGAAAATTCTAAAAAAAATAATTGGGATATTCTATTTAAAAGCACCAAAATTGCCTTTGGTTCTGAAAAAACGTAACACCCAGTATATCGCATATTTATTTCAAATAAAACTATAAGAGGGCTTTGGAAACGTTTGTATTAAACATTTTCGAAAGATAAATGGGGGTGCATTTATAACCAAAGACCCTGTACATTTTTTTGATCTTAATCTGAAACAGATAGGAATTTATTGCGATTAATGTTCAAATTCATACAGACAGAATTTTATCAATATAAATGTTGTTTGTCCTATTGATATACATGAGATACTAATTATTATATTATTCCGCGCGCTACCGTCACACGTCATTTCTGAATTCTTGATTGACATAGTAGACCGACTAGTGATCCAAATAAATATGTAAAAACCTAAATGATAAAAGCTGCCACATGTATAGTTTGTCTATAGATATATTGATTTTATATTCCAGTCAAGTTAGTTCTTTAGTTTCGACGATGAAATACTTCGGTAATCAGCTATAATGAATCCATTAAAATTCAAATCCGAAAATTCCCTTAATAGAGAAAACCGCGGTAAGACATTTACTTACTTCACAGACAATTACACGCTTCACTACTTTTATCTCGATGTCCCATTAAGACCGAAAAGTATTTTCCCAACAATAATTTTCCCTCATTAAATTTTATCAGTTTCCAATGCTGAAATTTATATTGGAATAATCAGTGCTTAACTGAGCGTGACTTCGACCTGTTTTCCCTTGTGTGGAAGACAAGTTATGCAATTTAACTAAGAGCAGCTATAAAACGCTTTTCTTTAATTCAACACATTTCTCCTTTCTAGAAAATAGGAACACCACAACACGGGAAATTTCATTTGATTCGTCTCACGGCAGCCATCCTTGCTGAAATAATTGCAAAACTAATTTTCTTCATAAGATGGTTCACAGAATTTTAAACTGAAGCAGGATGTTTCTTTTCATTCAATATGTATGACATTACTAGAATAAATAAATTAGTATTGCTAGCTACTCGTTACCGCTACCTATTTTATAATCGTATTCCAGGTTTTTGCAATTTTACATCGAAAATTTTGTATATGATAAAATATTTAACTAACTTAGAGGCGACGATTATTTATTTATACAAGGTGATTTTAAATGTATTACCATAAATTCAAAATCGTATTTTAGAGCCCGAAATAAGATGAAAAGTCTATATAAACATATGTCGTAAACCCCTTCGTTTCCGAGTTACAGGGAGTGGAAAGTTACTTCCTGATTATTGTTTGTTATTAATAGTTGCGAAACGTGTACAGATAATTGAATGAAATTTGGCACAACTCCATACCCTTTCCAACAATCTAAGAATTAATTAACACAACTTAACCAGTGGCGGGTATAACGAGGGGGGCGGTGCTTAAAGCGTGCCTTATTTATTTTGTGTGCACTTTTGTAGCAATTCTTTAACAAAAATATAAACTACAAACATGTCTACATAAAAAAGGTACTTCAAGCAAGATTCGATAATGTTAGCGGTTTTCGAGTAAAATGCATTTTTATATTGCGATGCATTAAAAGCGCTTGCCCAAAAATATGGAATGTAAGACATGGCATTGAAATGAAAGAAAATAAATAGTATCGACAATTTCATGTTTTTTTGTCACCGGTGGCCACTTTGAGCAATTTCTGTAAACAAAAGCTAATGTTTTTAATTTTGTTATTTATTAAATATTTGCGACACATTTTTTTTTACTTAATTATTAGTTAAAAATATTTTTTTGTAAAGTACATTTTAGGTAATAAACTTATCATAGGTTTTCTTTTATTTTAAGGTTAACTTTGTGTTACATCAGATATTTTTGGGGGAGTGTTTTAATTCATTGAGATATGAAAATGCATTTTTCTCGAAAACGACTGACAATATCGAGTTTCAATATAAACACCTTTTTCACGTAAAATATTTTGTAGTTTATATTTTTGTTACGAAACTGCAACAAAAGTGAACAAAAAATAAATAAAGCACATTATAAACATTGCCCCCTCGATATACCCACCACTGGTTAAGTTCTGTTAATTAGTTCCTAAATTTATTGAAAGGACATAAAATAGTATGAAGTTGTGCCAAATTTCATTCAAATCTCTGCACAGGTTTCGCAACTATTAATTAAAAGCTATAATCAGGAACTACCTTTCCACACCCTGTAACCCGAAAACAAAGCATTTTACGACACATGTTTATAAAGACTTTTTGTTTTATTTTGAGCTCTAAAATACGATGCTGAATTTATGGTACTACTTTTAGAATCACCTTGTATATTCGACTTCTAGGGAGGTTTGAACCGGACAGTTGCATATGAGTCATTCCACTCAACCTTCTGAAAAATGTGATAACGAAGGCTTCCACGGTCAGAGTCAGTACAGGATATACTTCTTCCGGGATTGGACCGTGTCAAGAACTATTCAAAGTGTTCGACGTTTCGCCCACCATTGTAGCGGGCTTTTTCATGTGCCTCACATCGACTTATTTTCTTTCAATGGCAGCTTCTATAAACAAGTCTCCGGCACACCAATGGGTTCCCCTTATTCCCAGTCATAGCAAATATTTTCATGGAATCTTTCGAAAACACTGCGTTGGAAACTGCGGATTTAAAACCTAAGGTTTGGCTTCGTTATGTAGATGACACATTTATTGTATGGCAAGGATTCATTAAATTTATTTTTGAAACACCTAAACAATTTACATTCTTCCATTAGCTTCACTATGGAAATTGAAAACAACGGTTCTCTTCCTTTTCTTGACATACTGGTCACCCTTTTTCCAAACGGTTGCGTTTCTCATTCCCTTTATCGAAAACCCACTCATACTAATCGTTATTTGCATGCAGAGTCCCATCATCACCCTTCCCAAAAACGTTTTGTTATAAATTCACTGGTTTCACGAGCTCTAGCAATTTCACAACCGATAAATCTTTCAGACGAGTTGAACAAAATTCGATTCAACCTCCGCAACAATGGTTACAAATCGCACGACATGGAAACTGTCATTAAATAACATCTTCACCCTATTCCTCGTCCTTCAGAAAATTCAATAATTTCTTTTAAAGCCTTTTTTTCTTATGTTCACGGAGTAACAGATCAAATCGGAAAATTATTGAGAAAACACAACATTAAGCCAAGCCAATTTTTTTCATCATCCTCAAAGATCCAACAGCTTCTCCCAACTCCCAAAGATAAAATTTCATCTTTTTGTTCTAATGGGGTGTACAGGGTTCCTTGTTCTTGTGGTTCAGTGTACATCGGAGAAAAGGGGTGATCATTTAAGGCGCGAATATCCGAGCACCAAAGATGTCTTAGGTCTGGTTTATTTTCGCAGTCAGCCATTGCTGAACATCAACATGATATCGGACATAAGATTCTCTTTGATAATATTTCAATTACATCCAATATTCCCAATTACTATAATAGTAAGGTACGCGAGACCATAGAATTCCAAAAATTCCCCAAAAACATCAACAGAGACGACGGTTACATGCTTTCCTCCATCTGGAAATCAACCATCGGAAAGCTTCGGAAGTGATCGCGTAGACGAATGGTATATAAAGTTTCCCTTTCCCTCTTTCCTGTCAGAAGAGTTTCACCTCTGGTATGGTGGACATACTGAGTTACCGTGCTTTTCTGTCTAAACTTTCTTATCCTTTGTACCAATTTTCAATTCAGAAGAGTTTTGCCTCTGGTATGGTGGACATACTGAGTTACCGTGCTCTGATGTTTTGAAATTGGCCTTTTCATTTTTTGCATATTCCCGCATATTCCCCTTTTCATTCATTGTTTCTTTTCTTTGTTCCTGAAGAAGCCCCCTACGATGGTGGGCGAAACGTCGAACACTTTTAGTAGTTATTTGACACGGTCCAATCCCGGAAGAAGTATATCCTGTACTTCTTAGAATGTCTAGCACATTCAAGAATTTGATCACTTTCAAGCACGTTACGATTATTAATAACTATTTTAACATTACACCGTTTGTTACAATATCATTACTTTAATTCATCCCGCATGATGGGTTGCTAATCATTTATTTTTTGTAAATTCTCTCATTAGATCTACATTTTCACCCATCAGCGCAAACGACGAAAATGTTTCTACGCCTACATTAATTTCTTGTTGAAAATAATAGATTATGACAGAGAAGTGTAATGACAAATGACCAATTAAATGTTCTGTAATTAAACAGTTAAACGTGCTTAAAATTGAAAATATGTACAACCGCAACCATAGACTAGTTTCGGCCTTCCTTGGCCTCATCAGCATGGTACGGTGGTTGTATACACTTCCAATTCAAAGCCGTTAGTCAGTCGTATAAGTATCCAAGAGAGCAAAACTCCATTCGGTGACTTGTAACTGACTTTTAACTGTTTATTACGCAAACATTTTCGCTACTTGCTAATTGAAGCATTACTCTCTGCTGAGATAATAAGCCTTGTATATACGAATATATACAAGTTTATTACGATGCAATTGAAATCTAATTTCATTAGAATCTAATAAAAACCAGACTGCAACTGCAAAGTTCACGTAGATGAGGCAAAGCTTGTATCACGGGTTGCATCGCAACATCCATAGATACAAACGTCCTCGGCGTGACTTTACTTTTATCTAGTTTTGACAAATGACCAATTAAATGTTCTGTAATTAAACAGTTAAACGTGCTTAAAATTGAAAATATGTACAATCGCAACCATAGGCTAGTTTCGGCCTTCCTTGGCCTCATCAGCATGGTACGGTGGTTGTATACACTTCCAATTTAAAGCTGTTAGTCAGTCGTATAAGTATCCAAGAGAGCAAACCTCCATTGGGTGACTTGTAACTGGTTTTCATTAGATTCTGATGAAATTAGATTTCAATTGCATCTTAATAAACTTGTATATATTCGTATATACAAGGCTTATTATCTCTGCAGGGAAGTGTAATAGCTCTGCCATTAGTGCGTGGACGGAAGATAGCACGTAAGCCTGAGAAAATATCCAAATGAAATTTTGTCCAGTGGCGTACATCTACAGGGAGCACATTTTAAAATTATATTCATTTTATTGCAATGATCATACACAGCGTGTTGATATAAAATTACTAATTTTTAATGGGACCATTCTGTATATTTTTGCATATTTGAATAGCCCTATAAAATGCAGCAAAATAATATGTAAAGTTTGTGGGGGTTTTAAAAGGTCATTTCCCTAATAAAGGATCATAAATCCGGAGATAGAACTCCGATCCAGCCATTTGTAAACAATCAGTATGATGTAGTATAAATCAATTTGCGACATAAACAATTATTGATAGTTTTTTAGTTTTCATAAAACATTACAATATTGTTTTATATATTTTATTTATGCAGAGTGATGGGGGTTTGCAAACCCAAAAATTACTGAAAAATCTTAAAAGGAATGGCTTTGTTTTATTACCTAATATGAAAGGAAGGTGGAATTACCTTTCCATAATATGTGGAGTTTCTTTTGAAAGGTTTCAGGCAAATTAACTTTTAAATTAATGTTTTTTATTTTAATGTTTTTGGTAATCAAAGCTAGGATTATTTGTAGTTATTACCAGTTAAATAAATAGCTGTTAATATTAAAATATAAACAAATTGTTAATATTTGTAAATAATAATCGAAACTAAGCAGATATTATACTGAGTGCCCGAAAAATTAACAATTAAAAATATGTAATTTATAGGGTTGTTTACATGAAAACTTTCGGAAGTCTGAAGAGATGTTAAAATGAAATTTTGTCCATCCAGAGGAAGCATATTTTAAAATTATTCTGATTTCATTGCACTGATCATATACAGAATGTTGAAATAAACTTGATATTTTCTAAATGGAATACCTTGTATATTTTTACATATTTGAATAGCCCCACAAAAAATGCAGCAAAATAATATATGGAATATGGGGGTTTCGATGGGTTATTTTTCTGGTAGAGGCTTCTAAATCCGAAAACAGGACTCTGATGCAACCATTTGTAAGCACTCAGTATAAAGTAATATTAATCAATTTGCGACATAAGCGATCATTGATAGTCTTTAGTTTTTATAAATCATAGAAATGTCGTCGTACATTCTTTAGTAATGCAGAGTGATGCAGGTTTGCAAATACAATAATGACTAAAAACTGTTAAATGGAAAGTTCATTTGCATGAAAACTTTCAAAAGTAACCCCACATAGTGTAGTATTGTTAGAAAGGTAATTCTATCTTCTTTTCATATTAGTTAACAAAATAGGCCATTTCATTTACAATTTCTAGTAATTTTTGGATTTGCAAACCTCCATCACTCTGTATAATAAGGAATGTAAGACAACATTATAATGGTTTATGGAAGGTAAAAGGCTACCAACGATTGTTTTTGTCGCAAATTTTTTAATATTACATCCTACTGAATGTTTATCGGAGTCCAGTTTCCGGATTTATGATCCTCTATTAGGAAAACGACTCATCAAAACCCCCATAGATCTTATGTTATTTTGCTCCATTTGTATAAGGTTATCCAAATATGCGAAAATAAACAGGGTGTTCTATTTAAATAAAGTACGTTTTTATGAACACTCTGTTTATGATTAGGTAAAGTAAAATGAAAATAATTTTAAAATGTGCTCCATTTAGATGTACGCAACTGGGAAAACTTTCATTTTATATCTCATCAGCCTTAGGAGCATATTCTTAAGAATAGGAGCTATTCTCCGTCCACGCACTAATGGCGGACCCATAATGTATAATGTGCCAGAGAAGCTTAATGCCTGACAAAGCTCAAATACAAATAAAATATGTGCTTATCCTGATATAATGGTCTCCTGATATTGGAGCTAATGAACTGAATTAATTATATCGCATGAAAAGGAACTCAGTATCATTGTAAATGGACAAGTTGATCTGATTTTATTTTTTGCTCTAATCTAAGTTTGAATATAACAATATTCTAAATTCAAAATTTTAATTTTAATTTTGAAAGAAAAATAGTTAGGTGAAGGATGAGTAAAGTGGCCACCTTAACGAAGAAGGATTTATTTGAAGGATTTACCCGACTGGGTGGGTAAAGTGGCTAGAGTTAAACCGAATCTGCTTTAATTGTAAGAAAAGCGTCACTACATTGATGCATGCTGTTCCCCTCGCAGTGGACAAACTTATGTCAAGTCAAATTAGGATGCCTGAAATCTAAAATATTTTAGCCAGCTTTATCTGGCAACTCGTTTTTCTGTGTTAAAGTTATGTTTTAGTCCGTTTTTTTTCTGCTAATTCCAAATATATCTGCTGTAAACCATTACAGGTAATTCCAAACAGTCTTAGTTTCATATCTAGGGTATTTCACAAATACTTACTCTTATTCTTAGAAAAAACAGATACTTGGCCACTTTACCCGAACAACCGAAAATCTGAGTAATATCCACTCTACATCACATGAGTAATTTTAAAGTTGAATTGAGTACTTCAAAATATAGTCCAAAGTACAACTATTGAATTTAAAATTATTAGCCAATAATAGAATGGAATTTATTGTACATAAAAAACAATATAAATGACGTTTAAATTAGATCAACATGTGCAAGATAAACATTTGAGTTGAACACTTTCTACGGGTACTACAAATGTCGTCCCTGTTAACTAAAAAGTTAAAACCGACCTTTTAGGAGAAGCTCGAGACCTCGTTTATAGGTAACTCTTTCAAACAGGGTTCCAAATGGGCAGTGGCCACTTTACCAGTTATGGCCATTTTTCATATTTTAAATGAAAAGTTTATTTTCATGAAAATTATCAAATATAACCCCACATAATGTATAATAGTATTGTTGGAAAGCTAATTTTATCTTCTTTTCATATTAGGCAATAAAAATAGGCCGTTCCATTTAAAATTTTTTAGTAATTTTTGGTTTTGCAAACCTCACTCACTCCGTATAATTAAAAACATAAGATAACATGTTTATGATTTATAGAAACTAAAAGACCATCAATGATTATTTTTGTTGCAAATTGGTCAATACTGCATCATACTGAGTGTTTACAAATGGCTGCATCAGAGTCCTATCTCCGGATTTATGATCCTCTATTAGGAAAACGACCCATCAAAACCCCCATAAGCCGTCCATTATTTATAAACCGTCCATTATTTTGCTGCATTTTTATAGTGCTATCCAAATATGTAAAAATATACAGGGTGTTCTATTTAAAAAAAGTAAGTTTATATCAACATTCTGTATGTGATTGGTACAATAAAATAAAAATAATTTTAAAATGCGGTCCCTATAGATGTACGCCACTCAGCAAAATTTCGTTTTGATGCCTTCTCAGTTTTATGAGCTATTATTCATCCACGCACTAATAGCGGACCCAGTACATTTTAGAAAAATTTATAAATTTTATTTTAAATTCAAGTTTTGTAAAAAAATTTAAAAAATAACTCGCTATTTACACATAAATTTCAAATTTTAAATTCTACAAATGGAATTTGCCAGAGGAGGTTGAAAAGAGAAACACAAAATATTTTATACGAAAAGGCTGGGAATTGTGCCCCCAAAAGTAAACGTCTTTACTAACCTACGTGTGAACAAAATGTACTGTGCGAATTATAAGGTTCCAAAAAGGTACATTAAACATTTCTCTGAAGCTTAACAGCCTTCTCCTGTAAAAAAAAAGAAAAAATAGCGACTATTAATATACCGACTTATTCATCACATACAACACGGAAGATTATGCCACGCTACTGGATTTGAAAAATGAGGGGTGTATAGAAACTCATTGGAGGTACATTTTAAAATTAGTTTCATAATATACAGAGTACTGCAAAAACACAAAACGTATCAAAGTTTAATTTTTTTAAATAGAACACATCTTCGGATTGTTGGGTCAAAATAAAAGCGAGTTTTATTTAGGTTTACCTTAGTCAGATCTTAAGAATTTTGAGATAATTTGATTAATGTAAAGATGTAGTAAACATTTTGACATTTAAATTCTCAACATGTATTTTAGCTATAAAAACCAAATTTAAATTAAGCTCTATTAACTGATTTGGTTTTGTGTCGCACATGTAAAAAATTGATTAGTGTATACGGGATGTCCAAAAGTTATGACCAAATAAGAACAAGTTTTAAACGCTAACAGCCTCTTTATTTAAAGCTCCCTGTATTTTATGTTAATATCAGCTGTATATTTTAATTCTTTATCAATAATATCTAACATTTCTATAGTTGGGTGTTCGCCTTTTCATATGAAACAAATATTTTCAAGATGGAAACCGATTTTAACAAATGTAATATTTATCAAGTTAGCTATGAACAGATTGAAGCGAACGTTTGATAATCATCATTTAAAATTTGAAATGTTATTAATTATTAATCATTACTTTGAAGGAAGAAAATAAAAGAATAACCAATATTGGTATATCATAAGTGTTTAAAATAACGATCCTCTAAATCTAAATGAAAACATAACCTCTTTTCGAGACCATCACCAACATTTCTGGGTCGTTATTTTATAAACTACTCCAAAGCTTTTCCTCATATTCTTTAGTTTTGTCGAAGATGTGTTAAAAACAATTAATTTTTTATATTACCCTAAAAATGCAGGTGCGTTCAAATTAAACGATTCCTATTTTAAGGAAACTTTAAATGGAACACTTTTTGTAATTTTTGAAAAATTGTTTCCAACCTTATTACACTTGGAGATAAGAGCAATGATGTGGCTTAAAATGAATGTAACTCCACCACATCTTTCATAAACCTCAGAAGAAAGAAATGTGGCTGAGAATTGATCCTTACGATCGTCAAATATAAATTCACTGTTTTTTATGAGGATATGTAAGGAAACATTTTTTTCACCCACTTCCAATAACATATAATCTGAAGGGGCGCATCTAAGAAAATTTAGGTAATAAATGCCCATAAATGCTGACAAATATGGCAGCGGGTCCTGAAAAGAGGTTATGTTTTTCTTTATGCTCGAAGGGTTGTCATTTTAAACCCTTAATTTAAGCCAGTATATAATATTTAACATTTTAAATAATGATTATCAAATGTTTTTTCTATGAGTGTGCTGTTTATTACAAGTAGTTCTGATTTTTGAAAATGATATAGTTGACTTGAAAGATATAAATTTATTAAAATCGGTTTCAATTTAAAAAAGTGCGTTTTCCATAAACACGTAAAAAGTTGGCTGTATTCGATAGCGAATTAAATTCTTTAACTGGCTAAGACAAAATATAGGGTGCCTCTTTTAAAATAAACAAGCTATTGGGGTTTAGAAGTTCTACTTATTTATTTAAAATTTTTGGACACTCCGTTTAACCGAATCAATTTTTTTACCTGTGCGACACAAAATTCAATTAAGTAGTAGAACTCAATTTCAATACAATTTTGATAGTTGAAATAGGTGTTAAGAATTTAAACGTTAAAATTCTTACTAAATATTGAAAAACTACAAAATATCTCCAGGCTTTAAGGTTTAAGTGAGGTAAACCTTTATAAAACTCTCTTCTATTTTGCCCGTAAAATCTGAAAAAGAATGTTTTACATATTTTCGACACCTTGTGGATTTAGAAACTAATTTTAGAATGTACCGCCAATAGGTCTCTATTTATCGCCAAAGCAAATCTTTTTTAATATTAAGTAATGTAGGCATAATCTTCAGGGTCGTATATCCTGAATAACCTGTTATAGAAAACGCTTCCAATTGCTACAATAATAGTTGGATCGCTAAATACCCACACGTACAGGGTTATTGATCGTATTCACCCATTGCCTATCTCGTTTATTATTAAAGATACAAAAAAAATATAGGAGATCAAATTGGTGAACATCTAAAATACTTTTATTACATGCTATTAAAAAAACAATTGAATAACCCAGTTTTTTTAATGTAACACCCTGTATATTTCAACCTGTTTAAGTAGCTCCCTTTTTCTGATTTCAATGATGCATAATAAGTTATATATTTATTCCAAATATTTTGGCAGAAATGACCTATTTTTAACAAAATAACCATTGCGTTAACCCGGCATGTGACACGTGTGGTGTGACTAACCCCAACGACTGAAAACGCATGCACAACTTTCTTAAAATTTAGTTTGCGCCCCTGCCCCGCCGTTTAGCTTTCAATTGTGCATTTTTTAATACACCTATACAGAAATTGCACTCGTTTAATGCACTTTAATGAAAAAACATCGCTCTAAAATTGTTTGGGGGTGTGTGATACCCCACGTGTCGGTTCTTGAAAGTTTTTTTAGTAGTTACGTTTTTGGTTCTTCGTCTGCTGAACAAGGTAAGAGCGACTTTTTCTGAGAGTTTTTTTTGCTAAATTTATAGTGCGTTTTCTTTTGTAACTATTTATCAAGATGTGTGAATGGTAAATGGAGCAGGATCATCTGTTAGCCTTATGGAAAAGAGTCCGAGGCCAACCAACCTTTTATCGATGAAGACGACTTGGAAGCAGATGATGAAATCGACCAAATTAGTACCAAACTGGACTATCCTAACCAGAAACAACTTCAGGAAGCAAAGAGTGAAGAGAGAGACACAAGAAGAGAATGGTGAAATGGAAGAGGCAGAAGAAAACGAAAATAACTTTTATAGGAAAAAATGGAACCAAATGGAGTAAAAAAACACCAAATAAAAATGTTACAACCAGATCTAAAAATATTGTAACTTACTTGTCAGGGATGAAGGTTAATCGAAAGAAGGCTAAAACGCCAATAAAATGTTTTCAGCTTCTTATACTCGCAGATGAAAAAATGATAGCAGATATTATAAGAAATGCAAATTATCGAATTGTTAAGAAATCTGAAAAATGGAAAAAATCGCCACATTACGTCGAAACGACAGTGACAGAAATCAAAAAGGTAAAAAACGTGTGTAAAGCCTGCAGAACTATCATATGTCTTGAGAATTCATTACAACACTGCAAAAAAATGTGGAAAATCACTCGAATTCGATTCCCACTAACGTAATAATTTTTTCACATATACCAATGATTTTATATTTTGTTAAAAATTGTGATTTTGTTATTTTAGTTATCATATGACACAAAATAATAACGCTTGTTTTGTATTTTAAAACTTAGACTCTATAAAATAGTGCATATTTTATAGAAAAAAATCTATGTTTAAGTTATTAATGTATCTTTGGCAAAAATATAAATACTTCTTTTACTTTTTTGGTTTTATTTTATAAAGATAACTCACAAGTTAACAAAAATTAAATAAGTAGCCCTAAATATTTATAGAAATTATTAAAATCTCATTTTGAAATTGGGGTGTCTGACACCCCACCTGTCGGAAGGTGTAAAAAAAAATTCACGTGTCACATGCCGGCTTAAGCTGTAGCTAAAAATAATAAACTACAGCTTTCATAAATTTTAAATAATGCGATAAATAACATCGCTAATAATGCAGTCAGTAATCTAACATATAATTTAGAAATATGCTTGAACTGAAAAGGAGGTTATTTTGAGCAATTTTGTAACTTCAAAAAGTTATTTTCTCGTTTCTGCCAAAACGGTTAAAATAAATGTTTAAATGGTCTATATTATTAAAATAAAAAAAAATAGAAAATAGTGCTATTAGAATATGAGAACATGTACAGGGTGTTCTATTTAAAAAAAACTGATATTTGTTAAATATATCATAGTTGGGATATTTAATTGTTTTTCCAATAGCATATATTAAAACTATTTTTAAATCCACACATACTTGATCTTTTGCATTTTTTCGAATCTTTAAAAATAAGCGAGTTAGGCTATGGGCCAATATATGATCAATAACCCCGTACCCGCTAATATAATTGATCGCACAACTTCTGTGGACCTTGTTTTCGAACCAAATTTTAAATTATAGTTAGAAATTATTTTTGCTTTGATGGAACGGACTAGTCCTTGGTTATCTTCAAAAATTGAAATACAGAACTTGTCCCCTGAAACCAAGAAAGATTAAAAAACACAACAAAGGTTGCTCTAACGCGTTTCGACAGCCAAGCTGTCACCTTCAGAGAGAAGCTAACATCTAATCATAAAATTAACCCTTATATACTAAGAATATTCACTTCGTGCGGGATTGGCCGCACCCGAACGCGCATGCGCATCCAATCATACACGTATCTATGGACCTTAACTATTTTTAACACAGATGAATGGCCTAAAGGTCCAACGCAACCATTCATAAGGTTGTTTCCAGCCTTATGGATGGCTAAGGTTTCACATGCATTTAACATATAATTCTTATTAACTACTCCTAACAATTTAATGTTATTATCTATCCTATGATCTAATTCAAAGGCATGTCGAGCCTCACTTGACTTCTCAGTTCTTCCGTACCTCAAATGAGCTAAATGTTCCTCAGTCGGATTTTAAGAGATCGTCTAGTTTGCCCGACATACTTTTGGGGACAATCCCTACATGAAATTTGGTAAATACCAGATTTATCCGTTTGCTCTACTTTATTCTTTAAACTACCCAAAAGTAAATTTAATTTTCCTTTAGAAGTATAAATAACCCGAAAGCCCTGGTTTCGTAAAATTCCACTCAAACCCTGCGTGAGCCAGGGTTCAAATGGAAGTGAGACGAATTTAAAGTTTATAACTAACTGGTTGGTTAGTGAAGGTTTTTCGGGGTTTTCAGAAATAACAGAGAAAACTGTGCTATGCGGGAGTTTATTATGCTAAGTTAGGTTAGGTTACAACAACGAGCGCGGGTATCTAGATTATATGCCGAACTCTCTTCGGAAACATCCGATCTCTGCCGGGCCAAGTGACAGGGTCGGCTTCTTGGTATTTTACGCGTTACACACTCCCCCCATGGTTCAGAACTCGACCCGAGGAGGAACCAGTAGGCGAAGGACGTTTCTTCTTTCGGGGTCGACCTCTTCTTTTCAGGGGTACCACGGGTGTCTCAGCTGGTTGACCCTGAACGGGAGTTAAAGCGGAACAATGGTATACACCCAAAGGAATGCTGGGCTCCGCGGGATCAGACACTTCGAAACTAACAGGAGAGATCATTCGGGTAATTTCATAAGGTCCGTCTCGCTTTGGGTGAAATTTTGAAGTGATGCCTTTTCCAGAGCTGCTCAGAGTATGAGTGTCTACCCAAACTCTATCACCAATAGCAAATGGGATAGTCTCTCGCTTGTGAGAATCGAAATAACTCTTCTGACGATCCTGTTGTTTTTCATTTATGGATCTAGCATCTTGCCAGGTACTAGTAATTTGCTGGAGGTAGGGAGTGATTTGTGGTACAAAATTTTCGGCTTCGACAATGTGACGCAAATCATGAGATACGTCGTCTAATGTTCTTAGCTCTCTAGCGAATGTTAAAAAAGCTGCTGTTTGGCCAGTAGCCTCGTACCAAGCAGTATTCATAGCAAATCGGATAGTAGGCAACTTCTGAGCCCATGAGCTATGATCATCTCCAACAAGTATAGCTAACCTTGGCTTCAGGTCGCGGTTTTTTCTTTCCACCATATTGGCAGAAGCATGGTACAATGGTGTGAATGATTCTTTAATGTTCAAAATGAAACAAACCTTTTGCATGACAGAGGAGATGAATTGTACCCCATTGTCACTTATGATCTTCCGTACGAGTCCATATCTGAAGAAGATTTCATTGATGAGCACGCGAGCACATTCTTCGGCTGTAGCTTTTTGGAGTGGGAATAGTTCAACCCATTTTGTCGAAACATCTTCCACGATGAATATCCAAGTATTTCCATCTTGATCTTTTGGCAATGGTCCAAATAAATCAATCGATAATATTTCGAACTTTTGAGCGTATGCTGGAGTTTGTAATAAACCAGCGGGTTTCTGATTAGTTGCTTTGTATCGTTGACACTCAGGGCAGTCTCGTACATAGTTGGTTATGAAACGACGCATTCCAGGAAAATAGTAGCGTTTGGCTATACGTTGGAGGGTTCGCTCTGCACCATAATGGGAAGCTGTAGGAGTATCGTGATATTCTGTCAGGATCTTTTCTCGTTCATGGATGGGTACTACCAGTTGAGCCTCTTCTACGTCATCTTCAGATGAGTATCGGTAGAGTATTCCACTTGACATGATGTATCCACGATCAGTCCATCTAGCGAAGTCTTCGTCGTTATGTCCTTCAAAACTCTTAATGATTTTCTCAATGTCGGGATCTTTAAGTTGTTCCTCTCGAATTTCAGCGGCTGAACGTCTTGGGAGTTCAATTGCTACATAGCAGATGTCACAGTCGTAGGTGATTTCGTGATCACAAGGTGGACGTGACAAGGTGTCAGCGACCACGTTTCGCTTTCCAGGCAAATAATCTATCTTCAGGTCATATCCTTGGACTTGTAAAGCCCATCGTGCAAGTCGTCCAGTAGGAGCTTTTAAATTCAAGAGCCATCGTAAAGGTTGGTGATCACTCTGTATAGTCACGGGAGTAGCTTCGATATATCCTCTAAATTTATCTAAAGCCCATATCACAGCTAAAGCCTCACGTTCAGAAGTACTATAGTTTTTCTCCGCTGAGGTAAGAAGTCTGCTGGCATATTCCACAGGATGCTCATCTGCACCCTCACCCTGTAAAAGTACAGCTCCTAATGCATAACTGCTTGCATCAGTGCGGATGATGTATGGTTTTGTTTCGTCACTTTGTTGAAGTACCGGGGCGGTAATTAGGGCACTCTTTAACTGATTAAATGCTTCTTGTTGTTTTTCATTCCATTGCCATGGAATATTCTTTTTGGTCAAATCACTTAGAGGACGCGAAATTTCCGCAAAGTCTTTGATAAAGCGACGATACCAGCTGCACGTTTGCAGAAATGATAAAACTTCAGATACGTTGCGTGGAGCACGTCTATTTGCTATGGCCGAGATTTTATCAGGATCTACCGAAATTCCTTCTATGGTGATTAAATGTCCCAAATATTTTACTCGAGAACATGCAAAATGGCACTTTTCTAGCGCGTAACTTGAACTGTCGGAGTCTGTCAAATACTACCTGTAAGTCTGGTATGTGGTCTTCAAAGGAACGCGAAAGAACAATCAAGTCATCTAGATATGCTAATACAAATACGTCACCACAACCGCGTCGGAAATGATCGATTAACCTCTGGAAAGTTCTAGGCGCGTTTTTAAGTCCAAATGGCATTCTCAAATATCGGTAAGTTCCGAATGGAGTCACAAAACCGGTTTTATCACGATCAGCCTCGTTAACACTGATTTGATGATAAGCACTACGTAGATCGATGGTACTCATGTAGAAAGTGAGTTTTGCAGCATGCAGAAGGTCATCCATTCGAGGAAGCGGGTAAGAATCACTTACAGTAACAGCATTCAGTCTCTGGTAGTCGATACATAAGCGAACATCACCTTCATCCTTTGGAACCAAGACAACCGGTGCAGCCCAAGGACTTTCACATTCTTCAATGATACCATTCTCTAGCAGTTTATCCAGCTCTTTTCTTAGCTGTTGTTTACGTGTTGGAGTCATTCGATAAGGAGGTAAGGCAATAGGCGGATGGTCACCTGTGTTAATGAAATGAGTTGCATATGGAGTTGGCTCTCCCCCCTCTTGAAAGATATCCTCATTTTCGTGAAGCAAAGTACTTAAAATCTGCTTTTCTTTTTGGTCTAAATTGGTTCCTTCCTCAGGACGCAAATCCTCTAAGCATGATAATTCGACAGGCTCTGCATTATGGGATAACTTCGGTGGTGGTGCTTCATAGTTAAGGGAAAATTTTACATCTGGGTCGTCACCAAAATTCCAGGAATTTTGAACTAAGTCAATAGTTATTTTTGCATCTTGTAAGAAATCAATGCCGAAAAGAGTACGGTTATCTTTTGCTTCTGGAAAAATGATAAAATTTGTTTTGATACATCGACCTTGCAAAAACACATTTTGTTCAGTAACTAAAATGTTTTCTGTTTTTCCATTACCATCAGCTAATTTTACAAAAATCGAGCTTTCCTTAAAACTTTGATTTTCTTTCTTTAAAATTTCGTACAACAAATGTCCAGCAACACTCTGTTTAGCAGCGGTATCAACAAGTCCTGTTCCTTGGTGTCCTAAAATTCCTACTTGCAAAATAGGTCGCGAACGCGGCGCAATGAGGGTTTCCATACACATAAATTCCGTGGTTGAGGCTTCTATACCATTGCATGAAGGACATTTGGATCGGATGTAACCAGGTTTTCCACAACCATAACACCGGATAGGAGTAGTTACTTTGTTATTGTCAGCAGTGGTTTGAGATGTTGATGGATGAGTATTTGTTTGCGCTACCTGGGACTTAGTCGCATTCTGTGTTTGAGAGGTATTTAACTTTTTCCCCTCATTTGATTTAGATTCGGATTTAGATAGAAGTTTTCGACACTCATCTTTCGTATGACCTACGTACTTGCAATACTGGCAACGCGGACGCTTAATTTCTTTTTGTTCCACTGGAGCGCGAGTATCCGGTACATAAGTTTCTTCAACTGACCTACAACTTTTCAAAAGTTCAGTAAAGGTAGATATACTGTCACGTGACACTTTTTCGCGAATACGGCGGTTTAGTAGTCCATATACCATGTCAATTTGAGTCTCTTCACTTAGTACGCCTGGTGGTATTTGCGCAAGAATGGAACGAGCTTTACAAATGAAGATATCACTCGGTGTATTAAAGTCTTGTTCATTGGCGAAGAGTTCACAATACACACGATAAGGTGGTTTCTGTGGTCCGAAAACAGTTTCTAATAGATCTATGGCCTCATCCCATGAATTAACAGAAGCTTTTACCCCTTGGTACCACGTAGCTGCAAATCCATCAAGTAACATTGGAAGTCCTTTGAGGGCGTTTTCGTTAGATACTAACGCGCAGTCCTTATAAATAATAATCGCGTCTATAAAAGCATTTACATCTGAGTCTTTTGTTCCGGTAAAGCGCGAAGAACAGTTCGAAAAGTTACCAGTTTGTGATTGTGCTAAACTTGGTATTACCCTACTAGGTTGATTGTTTATAGTTAACCTCGATAGGAATGTCTCAAATTGTTCGTTTGTAAACACGATATTTCCTGGCATTGTCGGACTTTGTGGTGCACAATTTTCTTCTTGAGACATGCTGCCGGTTTTATGACTACGAAGAAAGTAAACTCGCTTACCTTTCTCCTTCGTGTCAGTTTGTTCCATACACAACGGTATCCTTACTTACATTCACCTATTTTAACCTATTAAGGCTGCTACACCCTGTATATCGGAGCCTTAACAACTGATGATTGGTGATAGAGCGATGAACTTGCACGTAACTGACGAAAATGTCTGTAGACGTAACAAGTTGTTTAATAATCACCGAGTTCGTACACACTTTTTTTTACAGACGTCGGGGTGTCATGCACATATAATCCCAAAATTGTCCGTGAATGAAAAATGCACTGAACGTATGTATAACGAAACACTAAAACTCGATAAACACACTATTTTCTCCGTCTCTCTGGCCACAAGTTGGACGCCACTATAACTAACTGGGTGGTTAGTGAAGGTTTTTCGGAGTTTTCAGAAATAACAGAGAAAACTGTGCTATGCGGGAGTTTATTATGCTAAGTTAGGTTAGGTTACAACAACGAGCGCGGGTATCTAGATTATATGCCGAACTCTCTTCGGAAACATCCGATCTCTGCCGGGCCAAGTGACAGGGTCGGCTTCTTGGTATTTTACGCGTTACAAGTTTTTATTTTCATCAGCTTGGAAAGTTTTAGTATTCACCAATTCACATTTGAAATTTTTTCTTATTAATAACTTTATAAATAATATTTGGATCGAATCCATTAACTTCAGATATATGTTTAATTGTCTTCAACTCATTTCCGAATCTTTCCCTATTAAGAGGAAGACTCAGAAGGCGATGGGCAAGGAAGTTGAAGCTTGCCATTTTGTGCTGTATGCAATGGTTAGAATCGGCAGTTATATAGCGGAAGGTACTTGAATCTTTCCTATATACATCAAATTCTAATCTATTTTATGGTTTTTGCACAACGTTTCAGGAGTTTAGGACGCACACAAACGGATTTTGCAGTATAACTTAGTATTATAATTAGTTGATCCACAAAAAAGTGACCTTGGCTCAAAAAAATGTTTTTTCTTGTTATAATTCTAAAATACAATGCACAATACAATTGTTATTGATGTGCATCCAGCTTAAGCTGCAAATAACGGTGCATGCTATAATACATACAACCGAACACTGCGTATAACTCCGCATTCACGTTATAAAATATGTTTATTTTTTGCTATAACCTAATCCGTTTCCTGACGTAAATGCTTTGAGCCAAACAGGAATTTCCCCTTGAATGGAGATCTATAATCTTTTTAGACGATTATATGCCTTCAAAAGAGCCGGATAATTCTAGCGTAAGGATAAAATATCTCATTTACAACCCTCCTTCTACCTTCTTAGCGCTGAAAGTGGGTTTCCGAAAGGCTAAAAAATAAGTGCGTAACTAATGTGTAGAACATTACGCTGGAGCAGAATCTTCTCTTTTAATCATTATGTGAATATGTCCACAAACTTTGTTTTTTGAAAATTGCCTTCCAACATATATACAAATAGTGCTAAGGACAAATTGGTGTATTTTATATCATGAATTTTGGATATAGGCTAGTTGCAAAAAAACATATGTTTCTCATAATGTACTTTGAATGCATTTGAGATAGATGCATCACACATTTGTAATGTTTGTTTTAGGTTAGTTTCTTTAAATTATAAAAAACACTGAAGCATTCCTTTCCAGTCCGATTTTGCACCCAATTGTTTTACTTGCAATTTAAATGATCTAACAACTTGGCCACTCTTACTTTCAACGTAACTGTTGTTTCGTAATTAAATAAATGAAAATTGGACGAAATGCTTTTAGTTTCAGAGATATAGATCTTCAAAGTTGTCAATTTAAAAATAATGAGCAATTCCATTACCCTTTTACCAATCGTGTTGACATTTGAAACATGTAGTTAGACTATTCGGGTTTATTTTTTTTAGAATCCTAGAAAAGGAAATATACTCTGTGGTAGCTTTCCCTGCTTTTATATCCATTTTATCGACCAGAACTTACTTTCACCATCGTCACATTTTGTTGTGAATAAAAACCATCAGGAAGGAAGGAAGTCATTTTATTCCAGAAAAGTCGTCTCTTGGGAAAATTGCCTACAGATAACCATTTTAGAGAAGAATGACTATTTTCACATTTCTTATTGTTGTTTTTAATTAGCGCCACGAAGATAAATCGTCGAAAACAAAATGTATGATAAGCTCATTTTCACATTTTTACCTGCAATTCAAAATTAGCTTTCGGATTGCTATGACTTGTGATTTCTTAATTGGTAATATATTAGATTTATTGTAATTTATACATATTCGATGGATTTTAATTTTACACACATTTAATCGTTTTGACACACTCGAATACGTTTTAACCTACTTGCAATATTAAGAATAACTTCTCAGGTGGCAATTGGTGAGGACCAAATTTAAAAATTAACAAATTCTGGTAATGGTAATAAAAAACTATGTCTTCAGTTAGATCAAGTGACCATCATAAGGTTAGTTGCAGGCGTGATAACTTTAAACAACATTTTGTTTCAATAGCCCACTGAACATAAATATCGAAATCTGCGGCCCCCCTTAGTGCAGAAATCGAAACAATTTCACTTCAAATAGCAGTGGTGGCTCGTGATGAAAAATGCAGGAGATTCACACAAGAAATATTATTCATTGGTAATTTTTACGTTAGTCATATTTAATTAAGAATGATAAAATGTACACGTATAGTAAACTCGATACTAAATAACATCCTATTTATTACATTCACCACAACCAAATAACTATTTGCCAAAAATACAATGACAAAAGTAGCAGAAAATCAAATTTTATAACGCAAAATTTCGCACAATGATAATACACTGAATCAAAATTGCTGAATTCTTATTGTTAATATAACACATTACACAAACTCTTTGAATTGGCACTAAGCGAGTGTGCCGAATACGTGAGAAACGTGTGCCCGTTTAGAAACCGTAATAGTTAGAGAAAGGATTCAGCCTCTGTAACGTCATAAAAATGATTTCTTTGCTTCGCAGGAGCCGTGGCTAACAGCGTAGAGAGGTATATAGCACGGACATTGGGATTATCAAAGTAAGCATATATCTTACTAAATAAAATATACAATCAACCTTTTGTAGATTTAGCGTAAGTTTTTCTATAAAAATAGTGAATGATGAATCGATATTTATAAAGAAATAAAAATAATCTATTATTTTCTGCAATATTTTGTAGATTTAGCGTATGTGTTTGTATTAGAACAGTGAATGGTAACTCCATATTTATGAAAAAATAAAAATAATCTATTATTTTTTGCATTGCATATTTCTTTTGTCCTATGGACAAGTCGCCGCTGTCAGATAGTCATTTTTCTCAATATTGGTAATAGGCACTATTTTAAGAGTTTTTTTTTGGAACCGACTGTCCATTTGCCTGACGATCGTTTCAAAAAATGCGTACCATCCTAAAAGTTCTAGCTGATGAGATAGAGAAGTAAGCGGAAAAAACTACCACCGACTATATCGTCCTCACTTGAACTCCAAGAAGAAATAATACTCCTTAATAATCCTAATATACGTTTCAAGCAATACAATCGGTAAAAGCGTTAATGAGTTATTAATTAAATTATTTAGTTTCTTCACAACTTTGAAAGCCTATAACGTTGTAGGAAATCTTCAGTCAAGTCGGTGAAATTTGCAGAAATCCTGTTATAAATACACTTAACCGTGCAATACAAAGGAATAATATAAAATTTTAGGAATAAGGCGTCTACTGCACTGCGCGTTCCATGTTCAACGCGTTATACTGTGTTTTTCAATGAAAACTATTTACCATAAATAACCTTTCAGATCATATTTTCAGGAAAAAAACCAAAACTATGTCACAAATTTATACAGGGGGACATATTTCGTCCTACTTGCACAGAGTGTAAATGAAATCCCTGCTTCGCCTTTTATTTTTTAAATAGATGTCCCTATGCTTTCTTAAAGTTTTGAAGTCCTGTTGATAATTAGATTTCAAAAATGTATAGTACTTGGGTTCTAGTGTAAATATTTCTGGAGCTGCAGCAATTTAAATTTAAATTAAGCAAGTATTAGTCCAATGAATGAATCATAGCATCAGCTCTAATAAAATTTAAAAAAAAAGTAGTAGGTGTTCAAACTGACTTGCATTGACCTACATATAATGATATAATCTAACTTCAAAGGCATCTCTAACATTACTTATCTATGGATTTTGGTTGCGTGGTACGTGGTATAGGTTTTCGTTTCTAAATGACAGAATAATTATAAGTAACTTCAGGGAAGCCAAATCAGGTGACCTATGCGATCACTTCACCATTACAGCTCTTCAGTCCATATTTCTGCAGGTACTCACTAAAGGCCGACTTAAATTTGCTCTATCATTTGGAAGCAGCAATAAATCTTCGACTAAATTTTCATTTTCAAGTTTTAGCATATATTTCTAGCCAGTTATCTCTAGATAGCTTTGTTGTAGACTACTTTTCCTGGTTTATGCACTTTATTGGCCACATACCCATAAATATACTATTCCCAAAAATTTTTGCATTCTGTTCAATCCAGTTAGATATATATTTTTTTTTTGGTGAAACGGACTGGTCCTTGGCTATCTTCGAAAACTAATATATAAATCTTGTGCCCTGAAAACAAGAAAATCTATAAAACCGAACAAAATACAGTATTTCTCCGAAGATAATAACTTGGATATCGAAACGAGTTGAAGCAAGTGCTGTTGTGTTTTTTTAATTTTTATTAATTTCAGGGGACAATATTTTTATATATATATATACTTTTATGTGTTGCATTTTTACCAGGGAGAGCAGAATTAAAAAAGTCTAACCACAGGTTTTGCACAATTTCAAATTGCCTTTGAACACTATAAACCACTGTAACAATTTAATAATTAATTAGTAGCGATAACGTATGTTGTGGTTGAAATACATGCGTCAATTGATTTACAAATGTCATAATATTTCTTATTAAATTTTGAAATGCATTTATCAATAACTCGCCAACTTTTCACATTTTTGAGATCTATTTTAAGGAGGAATCCAAAGCTTTAGGAAAATATAGGGTGTGCCCTTTAAAAATAAATGCAAGGGGTTGGTCTGGGGGTGCTGGAATGACAGTTATACTTAGTATAAATATGATGAAATAGGTTCCCCTGCATATGCTAATTGACTTGTTTTGCATTTTTCTTAAAAATGATAATCTAAACAGTTATTTACGGTGGTTACTTTTTATTAAAAAATACTGTACATATTTTATTATTTTGTAGCAGTTATGGGTTATGGGCGCGATAAGTAATTCTATGTCAGTGCGCAAGACGAGATTACATACACCAGTTCGGTTAGTTCTGTATACTTTTCAACGTCGGAGACGCAACGAATAGAGCTAGATAACTTCTTAAACATCTGTTTAGACAATAAGTCTGGGAAATTCAGGCTAAATAGAATAATACAATTACTCATATAAAATTTTAAAATCATGTTTGCTAAATAATATCAATAACAATCTTTTGTATTCATTTTGCCTTCACTTTATTAATTAACAATTAAAATATTCAGGAAAAATCAACTTACAACTTACTCATTCAAAGTTTGATGCCATTTACTTAAATGCTATAATTTAACTTTTGTTGGCGATTGGCGTCTTTTCTATTGGAGATATCTTGGTTCGCTAAGTTCAACTGTGGAAAAGACTGTCGATCATTTTACTTTTTATTCACAATAATATTAATAAAGTTATTGTTTTAACATTAAAAATAAAATTAATTTTAAATAAATCTTTTGCATCAATTCAGATAATAGTCCTTGAACCAATTTATGTTTCCATTGTTTTCGTATAAAAGAGTATATCTGAGTTTGTATTATTGCAGCACTTAGTTAAACATAACGCAGTATCTACATGGATCTTCAATTGAAAAGCAAAATGCACGCAAATGGCCTACATGTAGTAGGATTTATGTTAGTCCACCCTAAAATCAGGTAGATCATTACCTAGCAGCTGCCTCCGCTTCTTGCATTAAACCTAATGGCACAATTCTAATTAGTCAGACCCGTCCATTTACGTGTAAGCATATCGGCATAATTTCCGAGGATATTAAAAGTATACAGTAATTATATCCACATTTTGCTTTTCATGCCTCTCGTTAAATAAAAAACGAACTTCAACGAAACAAAGAATATTTAATTCATTATGGTAATGTTTCATTTTTTAGGTTGAAAGTGGATGACGTGGTCATGAAATTTAATTTATGAACGTTTTAATATAGGACAAAATAAAAACAAATGGGTATGAGTTAAAAAAATAAATTTTAAATTTTTGGTACCTCTACTATCATTGGACACAGTGATCATTCCAGTTGAAATGTTTTTTCGTCGACCTACTTGCTTGTAATAGTAGTTCCTACAAATGACGCTCGTATGTGTTCTCCTTGTCTCCAGTAATAGCATTATGCTAGTTTGACAGACTCGTATCATTTGCTGCACTGTAAATTACAAATAAAGCGGCCCAAACAGAGCACTGATCGAATTCTAGAATAAAAATATTTTAATAATTTTTACGCTTCTTAGTCGTGCTTGACCTATTTTAACAATTTAGCCCCTAAACGGTTAAAAGGGGGGAGAAATCAAATGTCAAGTTTAGTATGAAACAATGCGTTTTATAAACTGAAGTTTTGTGTAAATAATCTATAAAAGAAATAATGAATCTCGTGTTTCGCGGATTTTAATAACTCAAGCTCTAAGAGGTTAAAAGGAACTATCAAAAGTTGGTAAGAAAAAAAAAATTAAAAAATAATTTTATAACCCAAAATTTTGTATAAAGAAGTGGTATCAAACTTTAAAGCGAAAAAAATTAAAAGGGTGTCTCTTAACCCAAAACTCTGTGCAAATAATTCATGAAAAACATATATAAACACGTTTTTCGTAGATTTTAACACTTCAGCTCCCAAGGGGTAAAAGGGGGTAACATTGAATTTCAAGATTTGTATGAAACAAATCTAGTAATGCATGTTATGAAATAAAATTTCATATAATCTATGGAAGAAGAAGAAGAAGAAGAGTTTCGCCTCTGGTATGGTGGACATACTGAGTTACCATGCTCTTCTGTCTAAACTTTCTTATCCTTTGTACCAATTTTTAATTCAGAAGAGTTTCGCCTCTGGTATGGTGGACATAGTTACCGTGCTCTTCTGTCTAAACTTTCTTATCCTTTGTACCAATTTTCAATTCAGAAGAGTTTCGCCTCTGGTATGGTGGACATACTGAGTTACCGTGCTCTGATGTTTTGAAATTGGCCTTTTCATTTTTTCGATTTTTGCATATTACCTCATATTCCTCTTTTCATTTTTTCTTTTCTTTGTTCCTGAAGAAGCCCCCTACGATGGTGGGCAAAACGTCGAACACTTTTAGTAGTTCTTTGACACGGTCCAATCTCGGAAGAAGTATATCCTGCACTGACTCTGGCCGTGGAAGCCTTCATTATCAAGAGTTGTCTGAGTTAAAGCAAAACTTCTTGTTATGATAAAGATGCAAAGAAGTCTCTTAATTCTTTCCAGTTGGCAGAGTTTTCCAAGCGTTGATGTCACAGTGATTTTGTACGAATTTTGGAGAATTAGTAAGAAAAAAGTCGAGTAGATTAGGTTGATGGGTATCTACATAGAGAATTCTTGTTGGTTCCTCAACTAATTACGATAGTCCACAAGTGATGGTGAAAGCCTCTGCCATCCTTTCCACGTCATTTTTTCGGGAAAGATAATTTTAACCAGGGTATGCTGCGTACGTTGAAGTCACCGAGAAATAAAACCTCAGCGTTTGAATAATTCATCTGTAGGTGACCGAATGTTACGGAGAGATAAGAGAAGAGTTGTAGATATCAGGAATTGTTGGGAACAAACTAATATTACTTCGCTATTGGAGAAGATTTTAAGCCAAATCACATCATCATCAGCAGATTCTAGTACTTCTTATCGTTGACAGGACAGGTCACTTTGCGTAAAAGCACAAATTCCACTCTTATATCGAAACTTAGTATGTAAGTCGTAATTAGGGCAACACAAATGGACTGTATTGATGGAGGAAGCCTTAGGTTTCTGTTAGAGACAGCACATGGGGTCTTTCATTTTGAAGGTATCGATGATCCGAGTTTAGATTTGAGTTTAGCTCTCTAAAGTTACAGAACTGAATTTTGGATGTATTATTTGAAAGAGATTTGGCCCGTGGCACGTTAAAATTTTCCGTCGATTTTGGATTCCCTCGCACACCCTCCACCCGGACATCCGAACGGGAGGGTAGGCAAAAAATGTATAAAAGAAACAACTAACCGCGTCCTTAGTCGATTCTGAAAACCGAAACTCCAAGGTGGTGAATGTGTATTAAATGGAGATGATTGATTAACCGACACATCAATGCAGAACCGTAGCTATTGAAAACAAAAAAAAAACGAAATTTGGATTGTGCGTCCTTTAATGATTCTAAACCCACAACGAAAAAGGATTTTCGAAACTTCGTCTTTTAAAGACGCTAAAATGAGAATTTAATGAGGTTTGAAAATTAGTATCAAAAAAGTTCAATATGCATTTTATAACTTAAAACTGTCTGTAATGAATCTATAAAAAATAATAATTAAACACATATTTTGCCAATTTTAACTATCCAGTTCCTAAGAAGAGTAGGAATATTAATAACTATTAAACTTTATTATTGACTAAAAAGCAACAGATATTAAAAATTCCAGAATATTTTGATAAATATTTGGAAATGTTAAAGGGAGGAACAGCAAAAAAATGGATTGTTGTACAAAAAAAAAAACAAATAAAAAATCGTTTCATAATTCCAAAGCTCTCTATGTATGATAGAAATAACTTAACTCGTATTTAGTTGATTTCAAATAATCCAACCAAAAGAGAGGTGAAAGGTGGTATTTAATTTAATACTAAAAAAAAATTAACATTTTTTTTAAGCCAAAAATTAGGCTTTCAAAAACAATTTCGGTACGATTCTTTTATTTCCAGTTATCATAAGTCACAAATTTGATGTTTCTGATTTCAGAAATTTGATTTCGTGGATTCGTTTATTTCTAACGATGTTCTAGAGATGGCTCCGCATGAAAAATAAAACGCTTTACAAAACCGTTTTCTTTTTTATAAACACGACTCCCATCAAATTATAAATCGAATGTGGTCCGCTTCGTTCATTTTTCTGGTTCTCATTTTATAAATTGCCTTCCTTGAATGCCAAATGTGATAAATTTTAGGTAAACTAAATTTTTCAATAAAAAAATGTTAATACACCATCTGTTAATTACTTTGGTATCGTGAAAGTAAATTAGGTAATATATTTGTTATAAAATAGAATTGTTAGTAAGTACACTTCGTCATAATTATATAATAGCCTTTAGAAATTAGAGAACCGTAGCTATTGAAAACAAAAAAAAAACGAAATTTGGATTAAGCGTCCTTTAATGATCTAAACCCACAACGAAAAAGGATTTTCGAAACTTCGTTTTTAAGGACGCTAAAATAAGAATTTAATGAGGTTTGAAAATTAGTATCAAAAAAAGTTCAATATGTATTTTATAACCTAAAACTGTTGTAATGAATCTATAAAAAAATAATAACTAAACACTGAAACACAGAACTTGTCCCCTGAAACCAAGAAAAATTAAAAAACACAACAAAGGTTGCTCTAACGCGTTTCGACAGCCAAGCTGTCATCTTCAGAGAGAAACTAACATCTAATCTTAAAATTAACCCTTATATACTAAGAATATTCACTTCGTGCGTGATCGGCCGCACCCGAACGCGCATCCAATCATACACGTCGTTGTGTCACAATTTCTTATCTATCAACCTTAACTATTTTTAACAAAGATGAATGGCCTAAAGGTCCAGCGCAACCATTCATAAGGTTGTTTCCAGCCTTATGGATGGCTAAGCTCTCACATGCATTTAACATATAATTCTTATTAACTACTCTTAACAATTTAATATTATTATCTATCCTATGATCTAATTCAAAAGCATGTCGAGCCACACTTGACTTCTCAGTTCTTCCGTACCTCAAATGAGCCAAATGTTCTTTGAGTCGGATTTTAAGAGATCGTCTAGTTTGTCCGACATACTTTTGAGGACAATCCCTACATGAAATTTGGTAAATACCAGACTTATCTGTTTGCTCTACTTTATCCTTTAAACTACTTTTGGTAGTTGTATCATATATCACCAAAATTAAGCAATTGCAGTGGCATAACTTGCAAAAAAATAAAATTTTATGACTAATCGAGGTAGTGGATAACATGGATATTTGAGGAAAAATTCATTAGATATCTTCATTTCTCAAAAGTAACAATGTTCCGTGCGCTTCTTAATTAAACCTTCTCCTTTTTCCTACAAATAAAAAAGTTTCAATATGAAAAATTAAAATTTTTCGCAGTTGAAGAGAATAAGAGGGGAATAATAAATAGAAGTTGTAATAATACTTAACGAATAAGTCGAGCCTTAGGCTATGAATTGTGCTGAATACAAAAGGAGTGTAGAATAAAGCGTTTGAAAAGAGAGACAGTTCGTGTGGAAATAGAACGTGACCAATAAATACTGCTGCTTATTGTTACGTTTTAAAGAATTGCCCCTGAGAGGCGTTATTTATAAGAATTGTAAAAACACCTCTAATGTTCTTTTTTTATTATCCACCCTTGCGTTCAGATTAGGGTTATTATCTCCAGGCAATACAAATTGACAAGAATGCTGTCTACTTATTGTCATTCTTAAGAGATCGCAATTTCTTACTGGAGAAAATACTAAATTACAGTCCCTAGAAATTGTTCCTTTATCTCTTGTTGAGTCTTCAGCATCCACCTAATATGTTTAATTTTTAATGTCCAGATCTACTAATGCTTACATACAGTTGTGGAAAATATATACATATTTAGTTTGGTTAAAAAGGTGTACAGAAAAAAAGAATATTATTAGACCTCCGTAGGGTCAGGACCATGGTGGTAATCGACATTTTTTCACGAAGATATAGCCCGAGATAACAGCGACACTTAGCTTTAAATTATTTACCAAGTTAAATGACATCATTTTAAACGCAAAAGAAAAAATTCACAGATTTCGCAAACCTTGCAACCAACGGAGACATTGGAAATGATAACACCAAATAGAAACATAATTACCACTTTATTTAACATACAAGGTTATACAGGATATTTACAAATTTCAAAGACAACGCTTGGCAGTTGATTCGGAATGATAAATAAATACGAATTACGAAAAAAAAATGTTTACTTTTCGAATTGTAGACTTTCAAAGTTGTTATAAAAAATAATTTAATTAATAATTTCATAACCTCCTTACCGATCGTGTTAAAATATGAAACCTTTATTTACTTAGATTATTAAGGCTAGAATCTTAGTGACGTCGACCCTTGTGTTATCCGACACCCCTTGAAATTCGCCAAGACAGTTATTTATATATCTTCGAAGTAGTAAATAATAATAATTACATAAAAATTGATTTACATCAATACGTATTACGTTTAGTTTTTATTTTTTTTTAGAACTGATTAAAATGTCGATAAGGCTGACTGTGTTGAAAGTGTTTGCAAATGTGTCTTACGCCACATGAATTTTATGGCCCTTCATAGTTTGTTTGAACCCCCTATTTGGATAAGTAGTACATTTCAGAAATTTGTCATTCCGACAAGTGGTTCTTAGATATTCTGTCATCCCTATTTTTTCCAAGTTTAAGAATCATTTTATTGACACTGAATGTGCCTTCTTTCCTTTTTGAAAGGCAATGTTACAATGAATAAACCACAGGGTGCTCGTAAGTAGTAATTGTTTTGAAAGTGTTAGTCCTGGCCTTTTCTTCTTGGGATAAAAGTATTTTGTTTTCAGTTTCCTCTTGATCCTAAAATTTATTGCCCCGGTCATGTAATTGTTCTTTTTGACAAGAATTTATGGTCTTTGAATTGCATGTCATATTTTTGTTTCTTTGAATGGACTTTTAAATGACCAGCTGCATTCATCCCAATTTGGTTTCTTGAAAATGAAGTAAATTTTTTCTGATCTCAATGGAATTTCCAATTACTCCCAAAATAAACTTGTTTTAGTTAATAAATCTATTTAGATTATTTCGCATTGAAATCAGGATCATCGTAAAAAACATTGGAGGGCAGTTGAATGGCAAATTTATCAATCTTAAAAATTGAGGTTGGTTCTGTGATTTTTTTTATCATATTCCAGATTACACGTGAATTCGTTTAGATGTGATTTGATTCATATGTTACATTACTTCAAACTCTTTTAAAGAAACTAATGCCTGGATTTAACAATGCTGGACATTGTTTAAAATTACTGCACCTATTTCTTGAATCTCCTTCCACAGAATCGCAAAGATAATGAAATTTCTTAATATCAAAAATACTCTTGTCGTAATGAACTGACCACTTAAATGAATCTAAAAACAAAAATGGGAAGCGATGAGGGCTTTAAATTAGCAACAGATATGGTATTGAATTATCTCGAGCCGTTTAATAATGACAGAATAAGTCTGATTGAATTAGTAAATTTCAATTTATGTCACTTAAAATTTTATCGGATGTTCAAATGAAAAAAATCATCAAGTGTGCTCTAAGTTTTTTAGAAGAAAACGTAGCAAACCCGGCATTCGATTACTTATTGATTATTTTGTTGATCCGTCAAGGGTCATTTTGACGTCTTATTTATGCAGAGAGGTTAAAATTTTCTAACCTAAAGAAAATCGTCTAGAAATCTATTTTACTCTTATTTTTACTCTTCTTTACAAAATTATGCGCCTATGCTTTCAAAATAATTATAAACACAAATTTTGGGATTTTCCAAAATTTAATAATTTCTTCCACAATTTCCAATTTTTTAAATTTTTACATTAAACCTACAATTATTGTGTTTTTTCTTAAAACTTCGGATTTTAAACGGATTCAAAATTTGAACATCAGTCTTGCGAGTCTAACCCAAGATATTGCATTAAAAAAATAAATATAGGGTGTTTTCTTAAAATTATGACTTTTTCACAAAATTCCTCAACCTTTCAAAATGTCATTTATTTTTCTTAAACTGTTAATAAATATTTACGTTTTGTTTGAAATTTTCATGTTAAATAATAAATTCTAAATATTTCTAAAGATTTTGACTTATTTTCGAAATTGTGACAGCTTAAAAAATTCTTAATATTATAAATATATAAACTCGAAAACTCAAGATTTTTTATCGAAATTTTGTAATGTCAACTTTTTTTTCGAAATTTAAAATTCCCTTTTTTATTAAACCAAATTTTAAAATCCCAAAATTCAAACTTTACTTTCTACTCTTACAATAAAGGTTTCAACCAGTGTTAAAGCTTTCATTTTTTATTTTTAAGGTTTTAAATTTAATCAAGACTCTTTTTTTAAGAACACAAGTCATTTATTTAAAATCTTGACTTTAAATTAAATATTTTAATTTTTTTCAAATGATTTTGATTTAGTTGCCAAATTTTATCTTTAACCTCAAAATGTTGACATATGTTTTGAAGTTATAGAACATTATGAATTTTTTGAAATCCTGGAATATTTTCCTAAAATTGTCTATCTTTGTTTACTGTTTTTCTCGCAACTTTTCTGAATTCAAAATTTTGGCCTTATTTAGCTTTTTTTTTTATTTTCGACCTCAATAGCGAAGTATTCGACTTGAGATTTCGAGTGAAAACTTGAGTATTGAAATATTTTTCTTTCGACTTTTTTCTATTTTTAAGGTTATTTCTGCAATGTTTATCTTTTCTGAATTTGCAGCTTCCATTAGCCAAGTTTCTTCTGAAAGATTATTTTTTAAATTGAAATATACTCGTATAACCAAATAGACTACTAAATAATTTAAATCAAAATAATATTAAGGCATCTATACTCATGGCTCTTGAAAGAAATATTTTAGTACAAAGCGAAAACAATGAAATATTAAAATATATTTAATCTACTAGCAAAAATTTGTCAACTTTATTATAAAAGTAATTTACATTTATTTGAGCCCTAAAAATCATAAGTGCAGATATTTTACCACATTCGTTTACTGAGTACTTCAAGGTTTTCAAGACAGTACGTGAATTGGATTTAGGGTAAGAGTTTACAGCATAATAATGCAATTATAACCCCTCCGTTAAGGGCCTCTGACTTGGGTAGCCCGTGTAAACTTCAGAACCTTTAAGTTTGCGCATCTTTACATGCTCACGATACCGCCTATTGTATTCAGTTTTTGTTAGCGGTGTTTTCGTACTTAACTCACTAGATTCTCTATTTTCAATCTCTCGTAAACGTTTTTCATGCTCTCGATATATCTTACACTTTTCGCTATATTTCATACTCTTAATATCCATAGCTGATAGCCTTATCCAATGAAACGTCACTGGATTAAACGAATATGGTGCACTGCGATGAACTGTAAACTCAACATTCTCCCATAGTTTTCACGCCGGCCTCTCGACGCCGAGAGCGTTCGACTGGCGAGTATGTCAGAGCGATCGACACCATGTTCTCTCAAGCTTGAATGAAAACCCGAAACTTCACCCCATATCTCAACATAAACATTTCCAATGTTAAAACTCCAATGCTAGTTTAATCTGGTATTTATAAATTTAATAGCTCTGGGTACAATGCTGTCTGTATGGGCCAAATATCACGTAATTTTTACATTAGGTATAGTGAACATCTTGCTTCCTTTAGAAATAAACATCCAGAAATACCACATTTTGCAAAGCATCTGTTAGAATTACAACATAAACTTACCAGATCAAACACAGCAGAAGTGTTACATATTTGCGATAATACTAAAAAACTTAATTTTTTGGAAGCCATGGAAATTCACAAATATTTACCATCGAGACAATTTACGGTCATGAACGGACAGTTAGACTTTCCCAACCCACCTTTAATAGAAGATTTAAATAGAGATAAAATTATATGGAAAATTTGTGGAAGTCTGTGATCCATAATTAACAATTGTTATCATAATAACAGCTAAACATTCTATTGGTATAACTGCCGATGATGCTGAAAAGCGAAATCTGGTCCAGTCATATGAAGTATTTGTAGAAACATCGTAAAATTTTAAATATTTTTTGTTGTATTTATTATTAATACAGTTTATTAATTATGAATATTTAAAAATTTTACATATTAGAGGTTTAAAATATCACTCATCTCTTACTTAAGTCGAATAACAGAAATAAAGCTCTTTCTTATTTATTCTTCTCACCTATTTAATAAAACTCCAAACACTTGACATTTTCAACCCATACTGTGTGAAATTTAGTCTCTGGCGTCGAATTATTTAGTATCCATAACTGTTAAACTCTATTAGCAATAAATACAATCAGAGATATCGAAAATTCCATCCTGTTTCTATAAATATTTCCCATGGGTTCGCTTTTGAACATCGTCGCGTCGGTGGTTATATCAGTAATTTTTTTTACTAGTTTAACCTCCGACGATGCTAAAAAGCGAAACCAGCTCTAGTCATAGCAAATATTTATAGAAACAGCGTGAAAATTTCTTGTTGAATTTATTGTTAATAGATTTTAATAGTTATGAATTTTAAACACTGACTGAAAACAACGCACAGCCTAAACCGGTAGGTTAGAAGCACGAAATTTTGCATAATAGTTTCCCACATATCCCTTAATAAGCACTTAAAAAGATTACTTGAAATTTAGGATGTAAGGGGGTAAAAATCTGGTATCAAATGTTGCATGTACTCTCCGGGTTGCATGCTCTCATCAAATTAAGCGAATGATTATATTTAAAGTTTTTCTGCAGTACATACTTTCTCTTACAAAATACTTTATTCTCTTTATCATTAATTTTTAATTCTCTAGAAACTTATTTATTTCCAGTTTCTTTTTTACAAATTTTCTAGAAGATGTTATCATTATATGACAAAACATAAAAAAAATATTGAAATAAAAAAAATAGATTAACACGTTTTTTTAAAACTGACCAAAAAGTATATAATAATTTCTCCTAGTTTCATGCAGATTTAAAATCTCATAGAGATTCTTTACTCCATACAGATGGTCCTGAGAAATTGTGGCTCTGAAAATACTTTTAAAATTTAAAACAAAAAACGTAGGGCGCAGCAATAAAACTGATAACCGAACTATTCATGCATCAATTCTTATCTATTGCATGCGCCCAACGATCGGCCCTCAACGTTACTTTTAATGAATTACTGATTAACTGACATTCGTTAGTTGACATTTTAACTTTGGTGACACTTTCATAAAGGTGACACTTTCATAAAGGTGGTTTCAATTTTCTTTTATATATTTCATTTTTTCAGCGGATAAAATGAGTAATGCTACCACAGGACTTTCTACGTCTAAAAGATTAAAACATCAACAAATATCAAATGGATGCAGAATTAATAAATTTACTAGCTAGTGATGATTTGTAAGCACTGTTCTGGATTTGAAGATTATAGTAATTTTTGTTAAGACGGTAATGACATATAATGACAATAATATGTCAAAAATGACAATATAAAGCACCCGATATTCATTCAAAATAACCCTCAGAACTTTGCCAAATTCTGCTGATTGGCAAACTGATTTTAATTTGTTGAATATTCTACAATTTATTGCAGAGATATTTTAAAAATTGTCCATCATTCATCAGTTGAAGAATCAGAATTAGCTTATGTTCGTTTTTAGGTTAGGTTCGTTTTTTAGGTTATGTTTGTTTTAGGTTATGTTCATCTTAAGTCAAGTTTGGTTTTCGATTTTTTTATTTGTGCAACAATTTTCATGACTACATTAAAAAATTGCATTGTCATGCAGTTTCAAGCTATGGTTACAATTTTAAGTCTCTAGCTCATCGGGAAGTTTATTTAAAATCGAATGCAAAATCTGTAGAACTGTCAAACACACATCAATGTCAAACGTCGATTAAGGCTAGTTTTTAATGAATCCTAATTACAACTCGATATTTTAATGCAATTTGCTGATTAAAAGAGATACTAAATGCTCGATAAAAAATTTAAAAACGCAGGATAGAATATTAGAAAATGTCTTGTATATTTATTAAAATAACAATATAAAATATAAAATTTGCACGCTAAATTGTGGTGGATATTTTAATCAAATATGCTCTGAATAAAAATATAAATGCTCGATAAATTTATGTTTGCTATTAAATGATATTTTGCCTTTTATGCTAATGCGCTTTATAAAAATATGAATGTAGTTTTATATTCATCGGAATTGCTCCATGCTTGCAAAAATATACCGTTGAAAACAACAGTTGAAATAAGCGGACATACTAAAACGAAGACCAGTACCCTTTTTGAAAAGGATTCAAAAATTAAACCAAAAAAGATTTTGGACATTCTCACAAAGAAGTATTAACCAGTTCCTAAAAAGCATCGGTTAAATAATTATTTGGCTTTTTTAAAAACTTTAAAATTTGGTCCCAACCCGATAAGTCTTGGAATGTTTGAACAATTTTGCATCGACCACTCTCCAGTTCCAGAAAATGAAGATAAAGCTTTTATTGTATCTCACCAAATAGATTACGACAATCTTCCTTTTTTTCGATTCTTTATATTAACCAAAAACTTAATCAGACAATCAAAGAATCTTTGCCATGTTCATGCTGATGCCACATATAAGCTTATATGGCAAGGTTTTCCGTTATTAATGTTCAGAACAACAGACAAGGTCAGAATATTTCATACTTTTGCAGTGACGGTTTGTGCAAATGAGTGAACTGAAGATTTTTTTTTTGCCTTTAAGGCACTGAGAACTGGGGTGGAAAACATTTTTTGTACAACCATCAATCCTTCGGTAGTAATATGTGATGGTACGCATAGTATAAAGAATGCTTTCAAACAGGTATTTGGTGGTACGGTCACATTAAAGATGTGCTGGGCTCATAAGAAGCATAACGTAAGAAAAAAAGCTGATCAACTTGTCCAACCAAAGGAAAGCATACCTCTAATCCTGGGGGATATTGATCGTCTTCAATTAAGAAAAAGTCAAGCAATATTAGAATTCAAAATGCAAAAAGAATTTTTACATTATTTTGAAAGTGAATGGCTACAGGTAAATCAAAATTAATATGAAGAGGTTAATAAGAAAAATTCTAGCGAAAACAATGTTCTAGAGGCTTTCAATAGATTAATGAAGGCCGAAAATTCTCTAAGAAAACGGCTTCCGCTATCTCGATTCTCTGTGATTCTAAAGGAGTATGTACGTAACTACTTGGTCCCGCAATTGTTCGTCTAAACTAAAAGAAGTGTAGTTAAAACAGGTTAGCAATCTAGATTTGTGGACAAAATCTTATCACTGTGTTAAAGCACAAAAAACGATTATTTGTAATACGACTCCATGGGGCAAGATTCACCTACTCCCTTCAAAAAGTATGACCGATGTGAACCTGGACGATTTTGAAAAGTTTAAAAATCTAATCTTTCATAGTTTTGATGAATATAAGACAGTTGCGTTTAGTGTATGGACATTAAAAATTTCCGACAAGATGACTGGATTAATGGAGAATGTGATTGTCCGAATTATTTTAAAATGCTGATTTGTAAACACCTTGTGGGATTGGCCATACGGTTAAAACTTACCACACCACCTCCTGAAGCAAAATCAATCCCAATTGGGGTGCACGCGCCGTGTTACATTTTTTATTTTAGGTAATATTTCCAGCTTCTTACCGAGTTTATTGTTTTATTATTGTTACATATTTTGTTTCTTTTTTTTTCCCACAAATGTTTATTTTGTGTTCATTGGGCTTTTTATTAAAATAAATAGAAAAATCATGTGGGGCATTTGAACGTGATGTATAAATCATGACTTTTATTGAGGCGTATGTACTATTTCACGATCACTTTCAATATTGAACATTCATTATATAACATCTGTTATCAACCATGGCAACCGAGGGTACTCGCACAAGGTCAGCGATCTCAGGGGTCGAGTGTGACAGGAATGCTGAGGGAAAAAGTGTTTGCGATGAACCGAAATGCGGCGGCTGGGTTGAGGCATTCATTCGGGGTGATTCATGGGAGACGTATGGGCGCGGCTAGTTAACGTTAACATGGATGGTTAAATGTATAGATTTTACTTTATCTTTTCAAATGTTAGTTTGATATTTTTGTAATAAACGGTTGTTTACATCAGAAGTGGGATCGCATTGGTGTGTTTTTGAGTTTTTAGTGAAAAAGGTGCAAAAATATACCAGAGAACGCGCTCCAAAGTAAAAAAAGTACTGAGGACTCTGAGGACATGAATCCAGAAGACATCGGCGATGGCAGGGGAGCTCTCGAGAGAGCTGAGCAAGCCATAAACAGAGGTGAAGACAGGAGGGTGTAAGGTCAAATCATACATCCCCAAGAACTTCAAGTGTGGTAATAATCGCCAGCAGGGTGCAGGAGAGTAGTGAGTCGATAACCAAATTAAATGCTTTTAGTAATGTTCTGCGTTGCGTCAGATGATTGATAAAATCGTAAATGCAAAAAAAAATCCAAAGTTATTAAATTTAACAGTCAATCACAAGAAATCTAAACGTAAATGAAGTAAGCATACAAAGAAATGCATGCTCCTCTTAATAAAAGTATTTGTGACTCAACTTTACCCATACACGAGTACGTGACCGTCGAAATAATGCTAACGGAGTAGAAGAGTAGAGCTCCCATCATAATCAAGAGCGTTTTGAACGTTGAAAGTCTCTTAGAACTTTAGGACTTACATTAAATGATGTTTATTATAAAAAAAGAGTAGACGGGTTATTGCGTTTTGACGATTACTCGACAAAGGGTTTTAAATTTAACGAAACAAATCCAAACATTGATATTAATAAAATAGAACAGCAATTCAAATACTTTTACAACGTTTAAATCTGTATAAAGGGTTATTCCCCAAAAAAAAAGTTTTTTGCTATCCAATTTGTAACGAACTAATGAACATACAAAACTAAAATCAAAACAATTTATCTTTTATCGAAGAAAAAGGAATGACATTTAGGTGATGGCATAGTCAGCTATCAGGTTACGGAACAATTTGCTAAAGATCTGAGTTATGATGTTTACAATTGCGACATAAACAGAACATTGATATTATTTTAAGAGAGCGGACTGAGAATTATGGCCATTATGGGTTTTTAAGGTAGATTGATCTGAAAAGGCCATTATGTATTCACATTTATTTTTACGAAAACATTGTTAGATTTTGGGTCCATAAATTAATTTGCTGTGCGAATCGTCCATTTTATTAATAGGTGTACCTTTATTATGCATAGCAGTAGAAAACACCTGGAGATGTTCACCAAGTTAAATAATATTTAAATTTAGTCGAATATTTAAAAAAAATTTTATGCCATGTTATTCAAAACAAAGTAAACCGTAAAGTGTATTGGTACACAAAAATATTACGTTGATATGGAGAGACCATTCCTTTGAATTAGAAACTGTAGCAATTGTGTTATTAGTTAATAGATTTCGGCAGTACTTAGTCGGAAGGCCCTTCACAGTAATTACTGATTGTGCTGCAGTAACAAATACTTCCAAAAAGGTAGAATTAAATCAGAGAATCGGCTGGTGGGTTTTGGAATTGAGCGAATACCAGTTTGGCATTAGACAATCGACCTGTCAGCAAATGCGTTATGTTGATGCTAGCAGTGTTACAAGCGACTACACGCATAATGTATGAATTGAAGAGTAGAGAGGTAAAAAAAAAAAAAAAGAAAAAAAATCACAAATCATGGTCCTCATTGGCTTGTATTTAAACGAGCCCGTTTTCAAATTGTTCAACTAAATCTTGAAGACCTTAGTCTTTTTGCAACAGGTAAAATTTATGATTAGGTAGCTCATAATTATTGGTTTCTGCGCATGCGACGTTTGGTAGAGAAATACATGAAAAACTTGTATATTGTTGTATATTTCAAATCAGTAGAAAGCGTCGAATACCATAATCTTGTTAGAAAATATCCAGGTCCTTTTATAAAATTCTCACTGATTATCTAGGGTCCTCAATAAAAACGATATGAGGTAACACTCAAGTATTCTTCGTTGTGGATGCGTTTATAAGGTTTGTTTTAATTTACTCTTCACCTAATGCAAGGTCAAGACATGTACTCACTATAATGATAGACTTCTTCATAAGGGTTTTTGGTGCACCATTTCCAACTACTAACTAGTGACAAGGTAAACGATTTACGTCTAATAATTTTGAAATATTTCGCAAAATTAAAATACGGTATCACTCACTACTTGAATGCAGCTGGGCGACCAAGAGGAAATGGACAAGTTGAAAGTTACAATAGAACCATTCTCGATTCATTGTCTACTATGGGAGCAGAAATAAACCATGAAAAATTGAATGAAAACATTAACAAACTCCAGTTAGGATTAAATGGTACCTTAAATCAGACATTAGGAGCATCTCCAATTGAGGATCTGATGGAGTTTCGTGTAATAGGGCAGGTGACCTTATTACTAGCTGAAATGTAGCAGAGTATTGATGTTACAGCGGTACTACAACAAATAATTGAAAATGCATCTATTTGCCAGTCCAAACAAAAATGCATATTTCGATCCAAAGCGTTGTTTCCGATTGGTTCAAGCAAATGATTAATTTTCCTTAAAATAACTTTTCTTCTTTTACAGCACAGGTACAAGTCATATTATTACCAAAACAAAAAGGTCTCTAAGGTCACAAAAAGAGGAACACTGAAGGATAGAGTAAGGGAGGTTAGGTTCTTGGAGTAGGGTTACTACTCAAACAAGAACAGC
The DNA here is from genome assembly GCA_028583605.1 of Dastarcus helophoroides. NCBI lineage: Eukaryota > Metazoa > Arthropoda > Insecta > Coleoptera > Bothrideridae > Dastarcus > Dastarcus helophoroides. The sequence continues at coordinate 6,469,443 of CM053329.1, forward strand.
TGGATAAGCAGATACCCAGGAAGCTCTTCAGTGCGGTAAAAGGAGGTGGAATGGTGGTCAACTATTCAGAAGCGTTCCTTTCAGGTTCAATTTAACAAAATGGTTGGGTAAGTTAAGGACACTGATGAGTAGAGTAGGGGGATTCGGTTCTTGGAGTAGGGTTACTACTCAGACAAGAACAGCTGGATAACCAAATACTCAGGGTGCTCTTCAGTGTGGCGAAGGGAGATGGAATGGTGGTTAACTGTTCAGAATCATCATACTTTCGCATGGGATTAGCCCATAGAGTTAGCATTTAAGTAGGAGTTTAAGTTCTAAAAATATAAGCTGCCTCTCACTAACCAGAGTACTAATATTCTTCAAAAATAAATAGCAAATATACATGTTCTTATAAACTTTGTTGCATAGATTTACCACTGGAGTGAGGACACTCCAGCTGTCAGGAAGGGCCGAATGTTATCAACCATGGCAACCGAGGGTACTCGCACAGCGATCTCAGGGGTCGAGTGTGACAGGAATGCTGAGGGAAAAAAGTGTTTGCGATGAACCGAAATGCGGCGGCTGGGTTGAGGCATTCATTCGGGGTGATTCATGGGAGACGTATGGGCGCGGCTAGTTAACGTTAACATGGATGGTTAAATGTATAGATTTTACTTTATCTTTTCAAATGTTAGTTTGATATTTTTGTAATAAACGGTTGTTTACACATCTTTTGTTTAGCAGTTAATATTTTTACGGAATATTAAATAATTTACGAAGCATTAGAATTTGTCACTAAGCATTTCTATAAATTAGTCAAGCTTCTATAATTTTTTAACGAATATTTAATAATTTTTGAATCCATATGAATTACATTTAAGACAATTATTTTATTTATAGAGTCTCTTTATTTTTTATGGAAACATTATTATTTTAACAAATACCCAAATTTTATATCGACCATTCATTACATTTATCGAGAGTCTATTATTTTTATCAAACATTCATTACTTTAACAATCACTTGAATTTTATATCTAGGATTCATTACTTTTATCGAGCGTTTATAATTTTTATCGAATATTTAGTCTCCTATCATGCTTTTAAATAAATTTACTATTAACGTAAACATTTTGGGAAAAAACGGAAATTTCACTCCGGAAAAATTTTTTTTACAATAAATTTGTTTTTTTTTTTCGGATCGACTTGACCAATGTAGGTGTTGGATTCACATTCAAATTTCTGCGTATAGGTCATTTTGCTTTCTTTGAGAGTACAGGACCGAAAATGTCCTTATAAGGTCTAGTTGTTCATTGTTTCTAAAAGTTAAGTTTTTGAGCAAATTTGTAAAACTTCTACTTTATTCGCGTTTGTAAGTTTACTTCGTGTATATTCATACTGAAGAGAAATTTCTTTTGAGAAGAAGTCATTCATTACAAAAATTTTGCCTAATCTTAAATCACTGAAAATTACATTATTTTCGTTACTTTTTGTAAAGAGACTTCAATTATTTGGAAATTTTAAAAAATAGGCAAGAATAAATTATTGAATCCCGGGAGCATTAAAAATCTAAAAACCTGGGATTTCAGTTGGAGTGAGTGAAATTAAACAGAAAGATATGGAATATTTAGCCAAGAGTATTTGTATAAAAGTTTACCTATTAAAAAATTGTAATCTTTATTAACAACAGTAGTAATAATAATAATAATAATAAAAATAATAAAAATCTGGGAGTTTTATAATAAGGTGCTCATACTTAAGGAACATAATCCTCGAGGGATTTTAAGAAAAAAGTTTACAGCAACGTAGGTCCGGAACCGCTTTTATGTTTAAGTTACAGGGTCTTAAAAATTAAGAAAAACATTGGTTTTTAATTTTTTAAATATTACGAAACTACTCAAAATATTTTTTTTAAATTTTGGTAGTTACTAACTAGTCATCAATACGCACTTTTTGCTGGAAATTATTTTGTTATTCTTCCATTAGTGGCGTTCGTGCTAATATGTCATCGAGTATTCTTAACGAAAAAAATGGTGCGTCACTGCTTTTTTTCAAATTAAATACGAATTCCAATACCGATTTCTTAAACAACCTTTTTTTTTTCTTGATAAAAAGGTTGAGTAAGATTACTGCCACCACGGGGTACAATTTAGGAAGTGGAACAGTTTGGACTACCTTACCCAACTTCCTAAATTCTTCTATCTGTATAAAATAGCTAAATTAAAATGTTGCGCCACTGTTTTTTTTTAATAGGCACCAATTGCATAAATATTCCTTAGTTGTTGGTAAAAATGCCCCCCTAACTTGTTTTTGTGACGAAGAGTTTTCGATGAACATGTCTTTGAATAATTTTAATAAAAAAAAAAAAAGAAATTCGCGCGACTGTTTTTTTTTAAATTCAAAATGAATATGGTTTTCCGTAAGACTGTTTATTTTTAGTCAAAATTCCCCCTTCACTTTTTTCAACGACCAACGATTTCTAAGTAAAAAAAATAGACTGCATTTTTTTGGACTTCGATCGGCGTTTTATATTCTTTTCTAGAAATTTAATGCCTTATTTTAAGACAACTTTGATCATTAGTGTTCTTTTATGAAAATTTATGTTAATATGTAACTTAGATTTATATGTTTTTGGGATATAACTATTTTCAATAATTAATAACCCATAGCACGAAATAAGTAAACATACTTTTTAAAGTTAAATAATTATTTTAACCGAAAAACGTCAGACGAAACAAGTTCAAGGGAGAATTTTTACTAAGAAATGAAGGTTGTTTATGAAATTGGTACTTTGTACCATTTTTTTTCGTTAGGAATACTAAAAGATAAATTAGCATAAACGCCACTGATGGAAGAAAAGCAAATATTTTTCCAGCAAAAAGTGCGTCTTTAATCGTAGTTACTAACTAGCAAAATGTGAAAAAATATTTGGAGTTTCATAGTATTTAAGGAAAAACCATTTTTTTTTAATTTTTAAGACTCGATAACTTAAAAATAAGGCGGTTCAGGACTAAGTTGATATAAACTTTTTTCTTAAATTTGCTCGAATATTATGCTCCTTAAGTATGAGCACCTTATTTTGAGACACCTGGATTATTATTATTAGGACTTTAAATAAAGATTACAATTTGTTAACAGCTTAACTTTTTACAAATACTATTAGCTAAACATTCCATATATTTTTGTTTAATTTCACCCACTGTAACTGAAATCCTAGGTCAAAACCCTTAGACAGTCCACTATAAGAAATGTAGTCTGTAATTACAAAAAATACTTAAAAACAAAATTTTGTTTATTTTTTAAAAATTAGGAGATATTTGTCAAAACAAGAAGTGATTAAACTAAAACATCATTCAAAAGTATTACCACCTGCTTATATGCCAATTTCTACTATCTTTATAATTTTCTATGGGCATTTCGTATCTCTAGTTTTATTTTCTAAATTCTAATGCACAGTCCCAAAGGTTTGAACATTTACCAAATTCAGAGTTTGGGAACCAAATACGGATTTTGATCTTGTTAGATTTCTTCAGTGTTGCATACCCAATTCCAACGTAACAAATGCTCCGACTGAAGCTATTGACTATCAAATTTTAAACGTTTCAAAATCCAATTTCTGGCGACAATGAATATTCTGTGCTATTTGGAGCGGAAAAAAATGGATGACAATGTACAGAAACTAAAAAAACTGATCTTGATAATTATCAAAACAAATAGTATGGTAATAAGAAATTAATTTAAGATTTCATTTCTCATGTTAAGTTTCATTAAAAATAGATTTTATTGCAATATTTTAAATCTCTGTTTGTCGTGTTTCCTCAAGTAACTGCAAATTTTTAGGTATACATCTGCCTATCGGTCTGTAGAAGACACTCCATGCAAGCAGAATAGACCGAGAGTGCAATAATGCACACGTTTGGAGGGCGGCGTTATTGCAGTGGAGGTTTATTGGCAAGAATTTTTTAAAATGCACTGCTATTTCAAATTTACCCTTTTTTATAATTTTAATCTATATTTTTAAATAATATTTTTCGACGCTACCAACATAACAGTATAGCTTGCCTCCAGGTTATTTTCTAAAGTCTCCAAATAATTGAACTTCCCGCATAAAAAGAAGAGAAAATAATGTAATTTTCCAGCAGGAATTTTAATAAACAACAACTATTTCTCCTGAGTCCACAAATAGAAAATAAATCCCTCCCCAGTATTCTATCCTGGGACACACTGTATGTATTCTAATAAATAGTGTGCGAAATTTTATTCAGTTTTTATTTCTGGAGGCAGCAAGAGGTTCATTGCTTAAAATGAAACATTCATTATATCTGGCCTGTGTAGTCTTATTATTCAGAGCAATGCCAGTTATAAAAATAATAAATTTGCCAATTAATGAATATCGAACAATTTCAGAAAAAAATATTAACTAAATTGGCATTGGGAACTAAAAATTGGCAAAAATCAAATCAAATGGCAGGTTAAACAATTTAGTTGGTATTGGAAATGACAAGAATGCCATCGGTTGAAATAAAGAAAATAATTATTGAAGAAGAAGGGGATATTTTGTTCTTTTCTTGCGCAACAAAGTGCAAAAACTTGTTTTACCATTTCTGCAAAAAAATGTTGTTTCTTAACTAAAAATTATTGAACAAACATTCACAAATATAAATGTTCAGGTAGTAGGCATAGCCATTGTGACGTAATAATTAATGGATGTCCAGTGAATTGAAGCTATATATTACAGATGCATCGCTGGTGTGAACCGAACTAATTGTAGTACTGACCACTGACTATTTCATTTGTCAACCCCTACCTATTGGTCCTAAATATAGCCCACGTGGGGGCCAATGGTAAATTAATCACTTTAATGGCACTTGATCCAGGTCGTGTAATTTACTATGCCCCGTATTAACAACTATAAATTTTATGCTATAGTGTAGTCTTTGCTTGGTGGGTTATAAGCTTTAATTAAAATTAGCTTTAAAGTTTGGATTGCCTAAAGTTTTTGCACAATGATAAGTTGAGAGATGCAGAATATAGTCGGTAAAAGTTGCAGAAGCAATCAAAGGTGGCATTTTTTTATATTTTAATTTTTTTAAACTATAATTTAATTTTTGAGCAAAAGAATAACAAACATTTTTGTGGCTACCTCTGAAATATGTAAAATTAGGGCATTTCATTAAAACTAAATTCAGTAAGCGTCGCTTAATGGAATCACGTTGGTTCAGGCCTGGGCTATTTTGTATTTTATAAGTGTCGATTCCATATTCTAACATTATTGTAAAAACTAATTTTTAACAATCCACAATTGTTGTTTGTTTTGGTCTCGAATCGAATAACTGAATCTGCTGCAATAAATCAGAAAGATAACTGGTATTATGTACTGAACAAACAAAACCAACACAAACTAAAATAAAATAAGCACATTTACATTGAGAGTAAAACGTTCAAAAATCATAAATTCCAGAATTGACTTATGCGAATAAAATATATTAAGCAGAACTTTCTGTAGTTATTGATTTCAGTATAATCTTTTTCTATTCTAGGCAGATACATTTTGTTTTGTTCAAGGAAATGGTTTTCCTTTTATGTTGCTTCACAAAACTTGACTCATGGTTTGGAATTATCGATTTAAAATCTGCATGCTCTAAAGCATGGCCTACTTCCGTAGGTTGGTTGAGAGGAAACAATTGCCTAGCGAGCGATACGTGACACCGCGATGGAAAACCCCTTCGAGCCTTCGGGCGCCCAGCCTCTACTGTTTTATGTCCCCTAATACAAAGCATTTTCAGAAATGCAGCCGAGTGCGCCGTTGACGTTCATTTTCTAAGAGGTATATTTTATTGACTATTCGGTTCTGGATATTCAAAAAACCCTACATCCCTTTTCATTGTTATACCAGTCTAATATTGGTTATGTCACGAGCGTAAAATGGGAATGATATTGAAATAAAATACGGTCGGTTTATATGCGATTCCTTAATAATATTCTTCTAAACATTTGGCCTTCTATTTCTTACAACAAAATAGGTCAAGCGTCAATTCCTTTTTATAGGCCTATAAAACATATGAATATATTAAATTTCTTTGGAACCAATGCAATTTCAATACAAGGTGGGCGTATGACAGTCAAATAAAAGGATGAATTGCGATAATTAATAAACAGTTCTGATTACAAGTCTGAAATATCCTACTGTTATATAAGTATTTTAATACTACAAAAAAATGAAACTATATCCTGCAAAACTGGCAATGGAAACATATAAAAAGAGAAATTGCAACAATTTTGATGTCTTTAAAAATAACTTAAAGCGTTTACGACATAGGTATTTATAATTAATTTATCTGTTAGAAGAAATTTATCAGGAGTGCAGTGTGCCCCATTGTGGCGCTTCATGCGCCAGTCGTCAATGATGAAAACTTTTTTTAAAATTTCTAATAGTCTTTACGTGTTCGTTGCTGCACATCGTATATACCTCTTATACTTATACGCTACAACAGAGTCAGCATTAATTTATGATCAGGAGTTTTCAAATAAATTAAATTGTAAGGTAAACGTAAACCGTGACTTTATACTTCATTAATCAATAAATCAAATTCTCCTGCTACATCAAAGTAAGGCACTTTAATTTCTTTTCTGCACAAAGTCATGCAAGTTCCTTGAAAGTTTAGTTGATGTCTTATCGGACACGAGGATCAGTTTACAATAGAAACCCCCACATAATTACCGTCGACCAATAAATTTCAATCAAGAAAATCGTAAAAAAAGTTGACACGTTAGGGTAATAAAGACATATAACTTTACATCTCAATTCCAAGACATTACTTGTGGGTGTTATTTAGACACTAAATTAAAAATATCTTTCAAACCAAATACTTTCAGTCGAGATCCGTAATTACTGTTGGTTATTTGCCTAATATACACGGCTATATCACGAACGGTTTAACACGCGAGTTCCAGCTATCCATGTAAATACCACTCTTATCTGAACTGGTTTGTTTAATTTACCAATTTAAATTAAATCTGCACTGAAATGTGCAATTTTCACATAATTTAGTGTCACCTAGACGTAATGGTTTCATGGCTTTGAACATTTAACCTCTCTAGATATTTAGATTTAAATGGCGAACGTTAATGTTTTTGCATCATCTTCGTTTTGATTAAAATACACGCTACGCTCCCCGGTTGGTTCTGAATTCGTAATAAAATTTTAACGCAACTCAGTGGATTTAGTGCAAGGTGGAGTTATTTGCGCCATGAAATTTTAGCGGCAATAAATTGAAAGCTTCATGATAACTTTGAATAATGCGTGTTTAGCTTTTACTGCTTCTCTTGTACGTTTTAAAAGTTAAAAGTTCACTAGGAGATTTCTGACAAATACGAACTTTTTACACATAAAGTAAGCTGCATAATGATCCTGTAATATTCATACAGGGTCTTTCGATGAAAACTTGACCCCTTTCCCCTAAAAATAATTAGAAAACCAAAAATATATTTTAGAATTCAGCGAAACCCGTCGACTTATGTTTTTAGGAGGGCCATTTGTGACAGTCAAGCCAAAATGTGTTCATCTCGTTAACCCCTCAGTTTAAAATTTCAAATATAATTACCCTACTTATAATACATCATTTTAAAGATCTTTGTATTGTAAATACACTGGTAAATCGATTTTGGAAATTGGCTGAGAATTAGAGATGAAAACTTGACAAACCGACATCTGTTAATAGTATGAGACGCCAAGAATACTCATCTATTTTTCGCCCTTATAAAGTCGATTTAGCAGATAGTAGAAATGTTCTTCGTAAAATGTAGGCGAAAGATAAAGGTTATTTAATGAAATTCACATCTTTCGAGTATTTATGTGACTACCTTATGGCTACAAGATGGATATCTTTACAGTCAGCGACTGTACCTTGCTGATGAGGCCAAGGCAGGCCGAAACCGGTCTATGGTTATTGATAATGATGTAAGCAACTTTAGCATGTTCGACCCTCTCATTACAGAACACTTGATTGACATTATCTGTTAAGTTTAACATACCCATGTCATAATACGAAAAAGTTACATCACTACTTGGTATATTTGACTTTAATTACATCGTACATAACCTATTACGCCAAGTTTATCAGAATGAATGTGGCTTTCCAATTATCTCTTACTATACTGGGGCCTTTATTTAAAAAACTCAAATTTGTTGGAACACTGTAAATAAGTAGAATGCATAAATAATATTATTATTGAAATATGCTATAATGATGCATTTGCTCTCACAATAGACCAAATGTAACTAAGAGAGAAGTTTTCTTCGTCTAGATCAGTGTTTCCCAAACTTTTTTTTCTCGCGAACCAAAACAAAGGTCCGAAAAAATTTGACGAACCCCCTATGTAGTCTTAATGACAGGTAAAAATAAGCAATAAAATTTGATAGAATATATATTTGTCATATTGCAGAATAATTGATTATACACCGTGTTGTTTTATAAGGGAAGTAGCTCAATTTTCTTTGCTGCCTTTTCCCCAAGCATACATTTGGCGATATCTTTCGCACATGGTCCACTTAAATTTTCTGCTATTGTATGCACTTGTCCAGATCTTTCAATTCTATAACTTACGTGAAATGATGCTTCAAGGGCCATGTTATTATCTTCGTTTGAAGTAAAGAAAGAAGAAAGGCTACATTTTTTGATATCTGCTAATTTTCTTTTGAAATATTCAAGAGGTTTATGTTTGTGGGTCGGATGTTTTGTTTCAATATGTGTACGAAGAAGTGATGGTTTTAAACTGCTGTTGGCAAGAACTTCGTTACATATAACACAAAGCGGTTTAGGTTCCGACTCATCCCCAGTAAAATGAAAACCCAATTGTAGATAGTCGCTGTCATATTTGCGCTTTTTCCCTTTTCTATCATCATTTCCTTTGTTTTTCGTCTAGTGAAACGGTACCTCACTACAGCTTTCAGTACTATCATCTCGATTATCATGTCTCGCTTTTAAACGACCCGCTTTTAACCATCGATTCATAATAAAAATAAGCTATAATAATAATTAAATTAATAATTATTAAATCATTTACACGAGAACTTGACAGTCACAGTATCATTATCACTCAAGCTTTACAAGTGCTAAGCCCATGTATGTATGAACGTCGGTTAATACAACACTACTCTCCCAGTTCCCGGTTGTAAACAAATATCTAATCCTAAAGTCTGTAGTAAACTGCCTTAATTTGATATTAATTTCTAATTGCATTGTAAAAAAAATACTACACAGAAGGGAAAACCGCTGCAATGATTTTAAATATAAAGCAGAAGATAATACTAACCACATTGATAAAATGTTTTAAATAGAAATAAATGTTTGTAATAAAAAGAGAATAGTATTTGATTACTTGAATAAGTGGAATAAATTATAATGTAAAAAATTGTTGATATAATTTGATATTGATGAAGTAATTTTGAAAAATTATTTGTTTTTCAAATTTTAGAAATGAAAACATTGAAATTTATTATAGATTTCTTAACAAACAGGTAGCGAACATTCTGTTTCACAGTGGGTGTGTTCTTTGATTTTTGTGTTTTTGTTTTGTTTTTTTTGGCTTTTGATTTTAATGGCGTTTTAAAAAATTCGTCATTAGAAAATTATTTTCGCGAACCCCCTCTGCAAACACTGCGAACCCCCAGGGGTTCGCGAACCACCGGTTGGGAATCACTGGTCTAGATTAACCTTCAACTATAAACTCCTTGAAAGAAGCATATCAATAATAGGGTACCTATCAAAAACACCTTATTAAATATGGAAATAGAAATCTTGTCCCCTGAAACCAAGAAAGATTAAAAAACACAACAAAGGTTGCTCTAACGCGTTTCGATAGCCAAACTATCATCTTCAGAGAGATACTCAGTATCTCTCTAGAGCATCTTAGAGCAAGCTTTGTTGTGTTTTTTAATTTTTTTTGGTTTCAGGGGACAATATTTGTATTTCAATTTTTGAAGATAACCAAGGACCAGTTCGTTCCACCAAAAAAAATCTCATTAAATAATGTAAATATGATAAATTATTAAGTAACAAATAAAAAATTATTAGTCTTTGCTCATAAGAACACGTGATTAATTTATTGCAATTTTAAAATTGCAGTATTTTGCTCGGTAAACGAATGTCACAAAATAATATCGACCATGATGGTTCTAAGTGTGACGTCACTTGTCGAGTAAAATCAACCTTACAAAAATATAGTATAATTTTACTTGATACTTTGCAAGTTCTCGTTTTAATGTTACCTGGAAGCCTTATCACCGAATACTGTAATGTTTTTACAGTTGCAGACTTGCAATGTCGCACCAAATATTACGCACAACTACGGAAACTTATTATTTCATATGGAAATTGTAACATGCCACACCAAAAGTGACTTATTTAAGCGCTTATTTGGTTGTTATATAAATAACGTCAACATCTTTTGAACATGACGGCTCAAGTGTCCGCGCCAATTTAAATTGGTGAATTCTATTTTACATAGTTTTATAGTATAAGGCCATTTTATTAAGAAAAAATAAAAATGTATACTGACTAATACAGTGGTCTGAACATTTTAGAAAAATTTAAAATTAAGAGTCAAATACTTTATTATTACTTCATAAGAGTTATTTTAATATTGCATATTACCTAGACAGTTTAAATGATGAAAAAACAAAGGTATGGCAGAAGTATTTAATAGTATATTAAATGAGGTTAAACAACACTAATCTGCGATGGCGTGCATGAAATGAAGGCAAAAAGGCTTAACCTACCCTAGCAAAATCATAAAATAAAATATAAATACACACCTACTCCTAAATAAAATTAATTTTTCAGCAGACATAGTATTTCTTTTCATTAATACTTTGCTTCCATTTTCGACCATTAAAAGAAAGGTACAAACCTTTAAAATTAGTTCAAGGTTATTGCAAAGTTAACAAGAATACGGTAATATTTCATTGAACAGTCACATTCCATCACAATATTCCTATATAGGTGGCCCTTAAGCCAAACTCATAGGCAGATAACAATACCATAGCGCTTATATGGAGACATAAAGGCAGCACCTGTTACGTTCCCATGTGTATATGGTAACGACATCTTTGTTACAGAGGACGTACATTACATTGGAACTTTCTATTCCGGGAAATCCCCTAAATACTAACTTATAATGCAATTTGTTAGTCTTGTAATCGTCCACGTTCCGTGTGTGTTTTGTAGTGTTTATTTAGTACAAACCGAATTCATTCGTTTTATTTTATAAAAAGCTTTATTCAAGACTTTTAACATATACATAGTGTTGAACTGTTCTGTTACTGTTAGTTTAAGGAACTGTTAGTGATGGTACGAAAATGCAGTAACATGCGATCGTTGTGGCTTCAAAACTTTCATTGGTGTTCAAATCATTTTAAAATAAACACGAAATTATAGCGGCAGGACGTCTGATTTCCTTCATTTAAACTTGGGTTTAGATATTTTAGTAAAAAAATCTATGACAATTACAAATAGATTATTATTTTCTTATTATTTTGGACTGAAAAGTTTAATAATTTAAAAAGTTTAGTTCCACTTTCAAACGTGCGAATAGGATTCTTGCAACGATTTTCTGCTCTGTAAGTAGACGATATATTTTGCTACGTTACATTTTCTTCAACGTTTACTTTTGTCCATATCGAAAACATCGGATATCTATTTGCCTACCCTGTCTCAAATGGCACTGCACGCCACTGCTAATCTGAGCCAAAGAAAGTCAATGTTGCGATCGTTCTAACCATTTTAATGTTGAACTCTGCGTAAATGACGTAATTACTTAAACTTAGCATGAGAAATTGCCTCGTCGATAATGGAATAATTCATAATCAAGTGTAGGTTCCATACTTTCCGACGAATATTCTGAAACAAATGGTCTACATAAATAAACACAAAACGCACTTATATGAAAGTTTTCTGTGTTGAATAAAAATATTCACATATTAAAAATGCAAGGAGTTGATTATAGAAACCGGTAGCGAATAACAACATATATAAGGGATAAAATACCAACGTAGCAATTTAATTTACTTGTATAACTTTAAGTTACTGCGTGCGATTCCGTGAAACGCGGATACTTAAAACTCATAAAATTGCCGGTATCTTGACAGAAATTAAATCTCTGCGAAGCCACTAAACTTTCCAAGGATTTTAGCATTGCATTCTACAGGTAGTAAGAGGGAGCTTGGCTTTAGGGAAAGTAGGGCAAACTTGTCTCAAGTTAAAATACATCGTAGCATTTAGTGTATCCCAACGGAGCTATACCTGGTATTGGCAGACCTGCCTGAGCTATTGACTGTTTCCCGCAATCCTCTGTGGCCTAAGATGCATCGACTATTAAGTAAGGACGAGGAAGGAGTTACACGGGAGTCCTTTTTACATAATTAATGAACTTTACATATACTTGAAATGATTATATGCAGAATGCTAATAGAGATGTATATAAAGTTTCAATCCTTGGTAAGCAAAGGTAGGCTCTTTTTATTTCTGAATGCACCTACATTAAAATCCGCATTATAATTCAATTTGTAGGAACTGTTATATTTTTTAGTTTAATATAAATAAAAAACTTTATTTTACTTAAAAAAAAAACTTAGTTTTCTGTTATGCCTGATTTTTATATGATTTACTGGATGTACGATATTGTACACCAACATGGTATCGATCGTTGTCTGCTCCATTATTATCGATAAATGCGGAAAACTAGCCTATCCACCATAAAAGTAGTTATATCTCGTTTAAATCAAATTAGATTTAATCTAGCGTATTAGAAAAAGGAGTCTTAAGACAATTATGTCATTTGTTTGTTTTTACTGTAATATCTCCCAAATTCGTTTTAAGAAAAATTCATCTAACGAAATATTTTTCTAATCATTTCATAGAGACCTGTTTGTGAGGAGTCTGAAATTTCAGTAATGGCAACTGCATGACATGTGTGCAAAAACTGATATTTTGTTTGCCATTCATTGTTATGAATTTTCATCGCATAACAACAATTCAATAGTTCAATATCGTGAGATGGCTGAGTTGAGGGAAGTTATCAAAGCGTTACTCCACACCGCAAGAGGTTGAGGCCAATGATAGATACAGTCATAAAGTCACATTTATAAATCACAAATCTTTTATTACAATTTGAATTTATTGTTTTTTAATATTTTGCAAACGATTAGCACTAAAAGTTTTCCTAACATAATAAAACATTAATTGTATGCTTTTCGCACCCTTCTGAATTTCTGCACTTTCCGTAACTCTGAAATTAAAACTTTTATGAAACCACGTTATTTTAGCAGAAAAACTAGTTATTTTTTATACGTTTTAAACAAAAATCGCTATCCCAGAGAGTCAGCAAAATTATTATAAGAATCTATGCTAATAGGCGCATTTAGCAAAATTAAAACAATTACCATTCAACATATGGCTCAAAAACGGATCACCATTTGGTGAAACTATAGTTTTTTTGATGGCGATTCAAGACAAAGTGATGAATATGAAAAATTATCAAAAATATATCCGTAAAGAACCAAACGTAAACGATAAATGCAGAAGATATGCAGCAAATAAGGAAATTATTGAACATGTAATAGGAGGCTGCGCTACCCTTGCCCAAGTGGAATACACCCAGAGACCTAACAACGTTGCCAAAATTTTACATCTTAATCTGGCGAAACAACTCAAACTCTTAAACACCGAATTACAGTATTATAAATATGTTTCCGGCAATTTCATGGAGAACAACAAATACATAATATACTGGGATAGAAAAATAAGGACAGATGTAAAAATACAAGCCAACAGACCAGACATAGTTATCTATAATAGAAGAACTAAGGAAATAGACATAACTGCTGTTGCGGTACCACTAAACAACAATCTCCAAACGACTTGCGCCACAAAAATCAACAAATACATTAAGTTGTCCGAATGAAATAAAACAAATGTGGAAAGCAAAAAAAGGTGACCATTAGACCTATAATCATCTCTGCCACAGGGATAGTACCAAAATCACTAACTGAAGAAACAGAAAATTTCAATCTAAAATACCCCCTGCCGCTAACTCGAAAATCTGTTATTTTGGACACATGCCACATCGTCAGAAGATTCCTCAAACTCAAAGAAGATTTGTAAATTTTAAGCATAGTAGAACTTGACCAAGTCCGTTTGACGTGCAAAGATTGTAACCATTGAGCCGTTTAAAACCGAGAACAATAAATTAAAATAATAATAAAAGCACCACGTCGTCTCAAAAGTAACGTGCTAAAATACTTACCATATCCTCTGTACTCTGGTACTGGAATGGAAGGTTACACCAAGGACATATCTTGTGAACAAGAAAATAATAATAATGTATAAGTAGCTGGAGAACCACATTACTTCTCAATTCAAAGGAAGTTAAAATATCTACTAAAGAGATAAAGATAGACAGTGGCATATTTCAGAAAGTTGCTTCAAGTCCTCTCTGGTTCATTTTAAGTCTAAACCAACTTTCCAAAATGTTGCCAAGTTCAGAACTGGGATACTTTCTAAGAAATATTCGCAACAAATATTATCTTAGCCACCTATTTTATGTCGATGACCTAAAAATACATGCCGGATCGGGAAGCAAACTTAATAGACTTCTAAAAATGACATCTGAGTTCAGCAATGACATAAAAATGAAATTTGGGATGGACAAGTGTGCTAAATTAACAGCAATAAAAAACAAATCGGAATCATACAATAACCTAATAGAAGATAATACCATTCGATATCTTAACAGAAATTCCAGCTACAAATACCTAGGTTATAATCAGCGGTTAGTTATAAAACAGAAGGATGCTAAGAAAACATTGGAAAGCAAGCTGAAGACGCGTAGCATAAAAGTACTTCGCACAGAGCTAAATGCCAGAAACACTGTAAAAGCCATCAATAGCTGGGTGATACCTTCAGTTAGTTATTCATTCTTTTTTTTTTAAGTTTAATCCACTCGCAAAGGGTAACCCCATTATACTTTCAAAGCACTGCGAGTAGGATGCGGAAGCAAGGATAGATGGTGATGAACCGCTTTCTTAAACAAGGATAGGTTGTAATTTTTGGGGAAAATTTCTTTCGGTAACAAGTCCCATAACTTGGAAGTTCTATAGAAAAAAAAGTCTCTGTAGACAGAAGTCCTCATTGTGTCAAGCTGGACCGCACAGTCTCCGACTGTCTAGTATGCCTCAAGAATCTTTACTTGGAGGATCATCCTATTAGTTCCTGCAAGCATCTTCCATGATAGTACTTGTAGAAAAGACACAAGCCACCAACCATATGCCTGTGCTCTAGTGTTTCGAGAGAATCAGTCAGACTCTTGTCATCATTTAGGCTAATCGCTCTTCTTTGAATTGAATCCAAGAGAGCTAAAGTGTGTTTTGGGGTTGAACTCCAAACATGAAAACCGTATCCCAGTATTGGCCCAACTTGGGCTTTGTGATGTGAAAAACTTTTGAGCTCTAAAAAGAAAGCCTAGCTTCTGACAGGCCGATTTGGCAATGGCGCGCACATGATCGTCCCAAGAGAAGTCAGTGCTCGCATTCACTCCTAGGATAGATAGATTAGATCCCATGGCAAGAATTTAACCGTTCATTAGTATGTTTGTTGTATTATCCCTTGATGTTTTCTTAGAGAAAACCGCGGCCTGAGTTTTTGAGGCATTGAAGCCGACCAAATGGTTCTACCCCATTCCAAAATAATCTCGAGATCCCGATTAATCGTCTGTATCTGCTGTTCCCTTAGTCGATCTGAAGCAGGGATAGATAATGGTTTGTCGAAGAAAAAAGATGACACATTCTGAGTTATTAGATGATAAAACACCGAATTGAAAGAACTAAATAGGTTTATCAGAGTACAACTTACCGAACATGGGAAACATTATCCCAACTTACCACGCAACATTGGAGGAAGAGGGATAAAAATATTAAAAGATTGTAATAGGGCTGACTAAATACTTTACCGGCAGATCGAATGTGTCCAAATTACATGGGATAATAAATGCGATTGACAAGTATTTAATCATACGACTTTGTGCCGACCGAAACGCCCGCATTGAACGAAGCTAAGGACATCTGGATAAATAAACCGCTTCATCCACAGAAACTTTTGCATTCAAATACGGAAATATCAACACTGTGGCTCAGAAAAGGAATACTGTACCCTGAAGCGGAAAGTTTTAGCAGAGCGATACAAGATGGGTGTTAACGGAATTTTTCCCCAGTGAAGAAATCGTGGCTTAGTATTTACAATTTACGAGAAATTCTTCTAAGTGCCACTATCAATCGGTGAAATAATTTCCTTCACTATCGCCGGCTGGCGTTGGGGAAAGAACAAGAACCTCTTATTATTGCAGGTTGGGAGTCGTACACCCCTGTGAGGACCCCTCGTTTGGGCCGATGTGATAATCTAGTGAGTGGAAAACTTTCAAAAAATTGACAAGTCCGGAACTCAAGAGTAAAAATATTTCTAAGTCCCAGATTCCGCTTAAATAGAATTAAGTTTGGTAATTGCGCGGCACGACGGCTAAAGTATACCTAAAAGGGGCGCCAGGTGATTTTTAATCATGCAATTTACCTAACGGAGACGTCGAAAAATCACCAAAATATACCCAAAACGGAAGCTGGACAACTCACTCCTAGATGGCGCAGTTCCCGTTCTCGTTGCCACTCTCTCTTTCTCTCTGTGACCTGCCTTGTTGAGAGTGTTGCCGTCTATGTTTTAACCTTACAATTTAGACAGACAGGAAAATAATTCTTAGAACCAATAAAACAAAGCATTTCAAAGGCAGAATAAGTTCAGTGTGTTGCACATTCTTTTAAAAATTCACAATATATGCACACAATGAGGTGAATGTATCTCCCACAAAATTTCTTATTTCGATGTTAAGTTAAAAATTATTGACACTTTTTATGGGAAAGAAAATGCGCACTTTGTTCCGTACAATTTCTTACAAAAGTTGGAATACTTTACCCTTGAAATATATTTAACATATACGATTCATGAATACACATATTAAGTTCCTGTTTCATTTTAGCAATAACAAGAGCCGGGGAAAATTACTAAACTATCTAAATTAAGGCAACTAGGACTCGAAAATCAGACACAAAATTAACACTGGCTGGACCTAAGCCCACCAAAATATGCTAAGTAAACAAACGAAAAAGGGGCTGTAGGGACTGTATAATAATTTAGGTTAAACTCCCAAGTAACTGACACATCTATGGTTCCAACTACAATGAGACAATCTCTACGTAATAATATAAAGAAGGGGTACTTAAGTGATCGTCGTGAAGGGTCCCAGGTCGAAGTGGATGCTTGTACTTCGTGCAATATTTTCTGTTTAAATTGGTCGTCTCCCTGTACACTTACCTTGCACATGCAATGCTTCTCCTCATAACGCTTGATGAGCACTAATCTGTGGTTCTTAAAAATATCATATGGAATGTCATACAGGATTGAAATGAGTAAGATCAGCTTTGATTTGGATTCCGTGCACCACTGCGAAAATGCGCCATTAAAATAAAGGTGCCTTGTTCTGATGTAAAAGGCATGATTAGAAAACTAACCAGTGCAGTGAATATTTTTATAGCTAGTTCCAATTCAATTTGATATGTTAAGTTGAGGATGATTGAACGTCATGATGGCAGGACAAACCGTTGAAAACGCTTCAATACAACTAGCTTCGTCAATAGGGGGAGAATTATAAATATCCCCACTTCGCTTCGATATCAATTTTTAATATTCTGACAACATGTTTATTTTAAATTTTTTGTTGAGAAAATATCAGCAATCTTTCACTTTTTTATTAAGATTCCTGAAAAGTCAACATTTTGAAAGGAAAGCAGAAAAGCAATTTCCCTTAAACTTGTTCCTACAATCTAGAGATCAAAGCTGAAATTTCAAGTGTAAGCTATAAAACCAACTTACAATTAGTTGATTTTGCTAATGATTATTGTATTTCACGACAATGTCCTTTATTTGTACTTTTTACTTTATTTTGTTAACCTTTCAAAGCACAATATTTAATGTTCTTGTCTAGATAAATATTTAGACGACCAAGACAAAACAATTCAAATATCCAAAAATTTGAGGCCATTTGTCTACAATTTCATTGGATTCAGTTGTGTTAACGCATGCGACGACAAATATCCATTAGGATACTTTTCTGACATCTAATAATTACTTAGAGTAGGAATTATTGGTATACCAGTCCGTGCACACAAATGTACTTCAGAGCACTTTGTAATGCATATTAAACCTTGCGGATTTATAACTGTGTACACCTTAATGCCTCATGCACATTACATTAGGTGCAAATGTGAATTGCAAGGGATTCTCAACGTTGTTACATAATACGGAATGTTTTATAGGTACGAAGTGTTTGAACTTTAAATTGTTTGCATCTGTATTTTAACCAAAATACAGAGACATCGCGATTAGAAAATTAACTAAGTTTATGTATATAAATCAAACTTGCAAGTTTAAGATTTAATAACTTTTCAAGTAATAAAATTTCAATAAGCAATTTGTATGTATTAGTTTTGAAATACTCCCTGTGTCATAAACGCAGTTTACAGTTTTCTTTGTATTAACGTTTTCTTTTCTTTTTGACTGCAGAACCTGATTTACTGTGAAGTTGCTCAATACAACGTAATAAATATCAGATTTATTTTCATAAAAATATAAAGGCATGGACAAAATTAGCGCAACACTAAAATGTTTAAAAAATATTCCCTGACAAGTAGGATTTGGACTTTGGCTTTTCTCTTAATTCTTAATTCAATGCTGCTTTATTTTTAAATCGCAAGCGTTAATTACTTACTTTAAACAAGTAATATAAAATTTACTCCGAAGCTACTGATTAGAACATCTTAACGTTTATTTACTAGTGTTTTAAAGTAGAAAAGAATAGGTCAGCAAATTAACTTATCTGTGAAAGAGATACTTAAAGCGTCGTTAGAAAAAATCATTGCAGCCAAAATCGCATAGTCTGGCAATTAAGGGAACATGATTTCACATTCGAGGAAAAATCTATCAGCGATTCAAACTACTGCAATATCACCTGGAATAATCAAAAATATTTAAATAAAGTCGAATTAATGAGCAGGGGACCAGTAAAAATGTCATTAGCAAGGGTCCAAGACTGGGATTTGCTAAAAATTGTCAACTTTGCTTTGCTATTAATTGAAAAAAGATTTTATTCACTCACAAAACTAGGTTTAACTGAAAATATCCTGAAGAAGATAAAAGAAGGAAAGAGATTTAAAAGCTATTATTTCTGCAAAAGTTTTGTTTGGTGGCGGTTCTGTAATGTACTGGGAGCGCATCCGCTTCATCGCTCATACAGAGTTGGTCCTTCTACCTGTAAGTCTATGAATTCGAACTATTCAGCCAGAAGTCATTGACTTTTTTACAAGCCAATGTGCGTTTTCACTTGGATGGACAAGTTATGTGTTACTCAGATGTTCTTGGTATTCCGTTAATAAAATAGCCACCTACAATACTCACCTTAATTACACTGAACATTTATGAGACCACCTTAAAAAAAGCTCGAGGTCGTAGACAATCACTTAAAAAAATTAAACCACTAAAATACCATTTCTTGACAAGGTTCAAGGTAGACTTACGTTTTGACTAATGTTTAGTAGATTAAAATAACGTGAGATTTTTGTGATTGCTTTCTCAAATGATTTTGTAGACCTACCTTATAACCTTTCACGCAAGCATCAAAGAACTGCTGGAAACTCTTAAAGGTAGATCCAACAAAAGAAGCACAACATGTTACAGCTGTGGCAAATCGGAGTACTTTAATAAGAATTGCAGGTAAACCCCCAAGAAGTCGACAAGCCCCACAACAGGAAAATAAAAACAGTTTGTGAAAAGGAACACTTACTTGGTAATGTCGAGCAACTAAGTGCCCAAAATTCTTCACATCAAACGGATAAAAAGAACCATGGAGAGTTTGGTCGTTGAAGCCAGCGTAGATGGAAGAAATGTTCAGGCAACAGTGGACACAGGAGCCGTGGTTATTCTGGCACGCGAGAATCAAGCAATCCGTGACTGGCCAAGACCCAAAGATAAACATGAACTGAAGAGCTTTCTGGGATTATGCACCTATTACAAAAGGTTTGTGAAAGGTTTCGCCAACATCGCTGCGCCGTTACACAAACTAACAGAAGGAAAAGCTTCGTATGTCTAAACTCCCAATTGTAATACCGCTTTCTGGAAACTGAAGTCCGCCTTGTGCACAAGCCCAATCTTGGATTATCCTCAGCAGAATGGAAAGTTCGTGCTAGACACAGACGCCAGCGACGTTGGCGTTGGGGCTGTGCTGTCCTAAGTTCAAGGCGGCTTACCGGTCTTTCTTTGGAAAGAGTTGTCGAATATTACAGCAAGATCCTGACAAAGCCGGAGAGGAATGACTGAATGAGGACATGCTGGATATAAGGTCACGTCTGTCCAGCCTGAAGATGGATGGACTGTTGAAGGTCTTTGGGCGCTACAGAAGAGCGATGCTGATATTGGACCCATATTGAAATGAAAAGAAGCTGGAGATAGACCTGAATGACAAAAAGTTTCTGACAGAAGTCCAGCCAATGGAACTTACTTCAAGTAGAGGACAGGGTGCTGAAGAGCGCATGGGAAAGCGCGAATGGAAAGCGTATCAACTGGCAGTTGGTGGTGCTTCAGGAGAAGATTCCACAGGTTTCGTGGGAGGTGCACAATGGGACCTCTGGTGAACATCTAGGGATGAACAAGACCTTGGAAAAGATTCGGAAACGGTTCTATTACGTAAGCTGCAGGGAGAACGTCGAGCGGTGGTGTCGAAAATCTGTCACCTGTGCTACATCCAAAGGTCCTCATACAAGAGTGCTTCATTTAAGAGAATTGCAATCGATGTGGCGGAACCATTTCCAGCATCAGACGATGGAAACAAGTACATCGTGGTCGCCACGGACTATTTCAGTAAATGGCCTGAAGCTTACACCATCCCAAACCAGAAAGCTACCACAGTCGCAAGGGTTCTTGTGGGCAACTTCATCTGTCGATTTGGTGTTTCTTGGAACTACACTCGGACTAAGGAAGGAACTTCAAATCGTGGGTCTTCCAAGAGGTGTTTCGTCTTCTTGAAATAAAGAAACCTCGAACGACACCTCTTCATCCACAGTTTGATGGAATGGTAGAAAGATTTAACAGGCGCAACTCATGAAACTACGGGTCAGACTCCGGCAAACTGGTGGTAAAATAAATTTGGATGTATTATTTAACCGCATCCGCAAAATTTAAATTTAATGCTCAAACAACCACAACTATTTGGTTTTGGAGCAGATTAGAAAATATCACAATAACAAAATTTTCCAATATCAGTTAAAACATTTAAGCTCTTATGGAGGCACTCTGTATTTACAACAAAATGCAAATACCTTTTTCCTCTAGCTCTAGATCAATACCGAACTCTTTGAGGATTACGGAGCTTACAGAAGAAAAAAATATTATTCCCCCGTAAATAGTACATGATTAATACATGGTCTTAACAATGTCCAGCCTCATAATATACATATTTGCTAGTTTTTGATAGTTTGCAATTTAGTACAAGCTACTTGATAACACTTCAGACCGATTCGTTACAAAGTGTTTTGCCGTGTTCGTATTCACACTAATTTTCGGTTTTCGTAGAAAGAATAGAATTGCCTAGCAACTTTTGCAATGCTGCGGGAAAAAAAGGATTAACTCTTTGCATAATATAATATCAACATGTTGTACTAATAAGAATAGCTGCCTTTTGCTGTAGAAGATAGCGGGTACAACTGTTGGAACTAGAACCAACACTACGCTTTAGCCGCCCTTGTCATCTTGAACTACATCCGAGTATTTATTTCACCGTAATGGCTGAGTCGGCCTTGGGGGCCAGAACGTTTTTTTTTCCTTTTGTTTAACGGACGATAGTGAACATTGAAGCCAGTTCGGTTAATACCGTACGCACATCGATTATTCGCGCTTCAAGTTGGAACAATTAAATTGGTATCGCCAAAAATAGATAAATAAATAAAATGGGAGAACCAAAAAAAAAGAAGAGAAAAAAAATTCTGGAGTAAACACGCACAACAATAAACAAATAAAATATAAACAGGGAAAAAAATAAAAGACTTACAAGTTTTTAACGTGAGGTACAAGCACGGCACTATTCGAAAGGTGGCGATGTGGACGGGGACTGATATTCAGACGAGATGTGTTTTTCGAATCACCAACGGAATCTCATCTTACTGTCCAAAAATTAAGCGGTTTTACACTTGTTCCGGAAACATTAGTAAAATTAGAATTTCCTGAAAGGTTCTTCCTTCATAGAAATTAAGTACCGCGCCTCGTTGGAGCCCTCTATAATGTCCTTTTCTGTATTACTGATTTTGTCAAGTCGCAACGGATTGATAATGGGTTTGACCGTTACAAAATATTTGTTGTGAATAACTAGTTGGCGCCTTCTATATTTGGTACTTTTCTTTATCTTCTTTCTGGGAATATGTTTTATGTCGAATGTCGTCTTTTAGCGGAACGCTCACGGTATCACCGTCAAAATGACACATTTTATACCTATATTTTTTTTCTACATACTCTACTACAATGCAGTTAACCCTGGCTGGCTCCCATTCTTAGCAGATATGTCGTAATAGCTCTCACAACTATCGATTCAAATAACAGAGATGTGATGAAATAAAAGGTTTTTTTTCGCGCATTGCAGGCAAATGCTGCTACTTATACACAAGTACATCTCAGTACATTTATAGTCTAAATTAATGTAAAAATAAAACCCACGTTTCATTGACCGATTTTCTTTTCCTCTACATCATGTCATGACGGCAAGGTTTCAAGTCCTTATTCTACAACCTGCGATATCAACATTAATGTTTATTATACAAAAAACATCTTTCATTGTAGTGGTATCCTGAACCTGTGCAATAACATTCGCATAATACATCATTTAACCTACAGTTGATGTTTTTAATCGCTAATGCTAAGGATATACAGAATAGTTTATTCTCCGCTTATTAGACAACTTAACCCATTTACAGAAACTTGATGATACTTTTTAGCCAAACTGTTCTGTAAGTCCTTGGTAAACTTTCAATTGTAAGAAATTAAATTGCAATATGGAAATGCAGGTGAGTTTCACTCATATTTGTCTAACAAATCAAAGCGAATATATTCGACTCGGCTATAAACTAATTTAAAACTTCCATACACCATTTAGTCTACAGAAATTTCTGTTTCGTTTAATTAATAATTTTTATCTTAAGGCTCCTCGTAATTTGGATTTTAATGTTCGCAGTTGCCTGCTTCGATGCAACTTGGAGATCTACCTAGCTGAAATTTCGATTTCATAGATAAAAATTTCATTGATGGTTATTTAGCTTATGCACGATTTGTGTTACTTTAAGTTTTACGTAGAAATTAGATAATCTTTTTTTAATCAGTTTTATAATTTATTAACTCTATTTAACAACATAAAGTATGAAACTTCCCCAAACTGTCAGTTAATCTAAACTGCGGGGAAAGGTTTCCATTTACAGCATTATATCAGTTTATAAATATTTTGCTTAATCTGGCCTTTCATCCAGAGTTTATATTATATGTGTATCTAGTTTAAGCTTTGCATGGTTGTCCCGTTTAAATGGGATATTGGTATAGGTGTCTGCGATCAATAAGTTGATATAACACCTGACAAATATGACAGATATGTTTAACTCGCCAGCTTTGACATAATTTTGCCATCATTGATATACATACACATATTACTTGAACAAATTGCGTAAAACAATTTGTATCAAATGAAAAGAAAAAATGTTTCGTTAAATGGATCTTTCTCAAAAACCAAAGCGATTTACGTATTACCGTTTTAAATTGTGATTTCTTGAGAGAAATTTGACGTACAATATATATAAAAGTTATGAGAGCCTTAGATTCTTAAGCTTGATTTTTCTCTAATAAACTCAATTTTTCTTTAATAAAAATTAAATTATTTAACCAATTCTCACCAAAATAAATAGAGTTTTATTCTGAGAAATTTTAAATCGAAAGAAATAAGAATGGTAAAAATTGGTAAGGAATTGCAACTTGTAGAGTGATAATATACCTACATACAGGCCAACCAACGGGACTGACAGTCGTTTTCCAATGGCGCATTTTGGAATTAATAGCAACTTTAAAATGTAGTAAATAGCATCATTGTTTAGAAAAAACTCTACCTAAAAAACTGTACTACAACTGACTTAGTCCAAAATGAGCCGAGTTTTATGGCAAAAGGTTGAATTTTTGGCATTTTCCGATTATAGAGCAAAGCACGACCAATGCTCGTGGTGTGTGCAACAGTTTTCATCAAAAGCTTTTCGACTATGTTAATGTAATTTGGATGGGCCGACGCACACTGATTAGCTGAATGTCTTAAAAGGTTCCTTCGACGTCGAGCATTGTATTGTCGTTTTAGGATTGACGTGCACAGAAAAAAAAAACGTTTTTGTGTTAAACAAAAATTTTTTGATCAACATTGTTTTGCTCTTTTTATATGCGTCAATCCTTAGTGATAAAATCTTTTGAAAATTTTTAAGCTTCAGTTCTTTTAGACACTTTATTTATTTGTTGCTGCAAAAATAGTGATGCAGGAGTTTTACACTTTTTTTTTGACACAACTTTATGTTTTTACCTAAAAACATTAAATTTAAACATCATTAGGTAATATGCCTTAAAGAAATCCATAACATTGGTCTCCTGTATTTTTTGATACAACTAACCTTTTTCAATATCGTGATGAACTAAAACGGAATATAGTGGATCACTTTTGTTCCTAGAAATTTCAGTTATTAGAAACAAAAACATCTTAGGGTTCGACATATAATAAAAAGAAACCAATACAAGTTGCTTAATCACGAATGATTCCCTAATTTTCGTGGAGCGGACTGGTTTTTGGATATCTTTAAAAATTGAGAAACAAATCTTGTCCCCTGAAACCAAGAAAGATTAAATACACAACACGATTTGCTCTAAAGCGTTTTGATACTAAATCTATTATTTTCAGAAATATACTAACACCTTATTCTAAAATTAACCCCTATTCACTTCGTGCATGATCTACAGCATTTAAACGCGCATGCTTATTTATTGATACATCTGTGTCACAATTTCCTATTTATTAACCTTAACCATTTTTAACAGAGATGAGAGAATATATATAATACTTCTATATGGCGTGTTGTGTATAATCGCCACTAAAAAATCCTTTGTTAAAAAGGTGAGATGAAAGTATATGTCGTACAAGCATTCATTTATTTATAGCGGGAACAGATGACAAGATGGGCGGGAACACTAATAAATGAATGACAACAATGATAACTGACGAGAAGCAGGATTGATTAATAAATTCTGACCTCGAAAAAGACAAACATATATATTCATCGTGCCTTTTTAACACAATCGAAGGGACAAAACACGCCATATAGAAGTATTACATATATGCCTAAAGGCCCAGCACAACATTCATAAGGTTATCTCCAGCCTTATGGATGGCTAGGATTTCACATGCATTTAACATAGAATTCTTATTTAGGTACTACTCTTAACAGTTTAACATTATTATCCATTCTTATTCAAAGGATCTAATTATTGAGTTAACTTAAATGAGCCAAATGCTCCTTCAGTCGGATTTTAAAACATTGTACTCAAAAGTATCTCAGGCCGACTAGACGATCTCTTACAATCCGGCTGAAGCAGCATTTGGGTCATTTGAAGTACGGAAGAACTGAGAATTCAAGTGTGGCTCGGCATGCTTTTGAATTGGATCATAGGATAGATAATAATATTAAACTGTTAAGAGTAGTAAATAAAAATTCTAAGTTAAATGAATATGAAAGCTTAGCCATCCATAATGCTGGAGACAACCTTATGAATGGTTGTGCTGGGCCTTTAAGCCACTCATCTCTGTCAAAAATAGGTAAGGTTGATAAATAAGAAATTGTGATACTGCAATGTGTATGATTAGATGCGCATGAGCGTTCGAATGCGGTCGATCATCCACGAAGTAAATATTCTGAGTATATAAGGTTTTATTTTAGAATTAGGTGTTAGTATCTCTCTAAGGATGACAGATTTGCTATCGAAACGCGTTAGAGCAACATTTAGTGTGTTATTTATTCTTTTTTGTTTTTAGGGAAAAAGATTTGTATTTCAATTTACAAATGATTCCAACCATTGCCCGCAACAATAAATAGGAAGTATACGTTATTGCGATCAATAAATTTTAAATGTCCCTCAAAGTAAATCCAGATATACAAAAGAATTAGGTTACATTAAAGCTATTGCCATTTTAAATGGTTTTCCTGTACAAGTAGCAAACAACATGTTTATTAATTTTATTTAACATTCCTGCGACTAAGTTTGAAAAAATTTAAATCTTTAATAATGAAATTTGACATTATCAAAAATTTGAATATTTAGAAACTGGGTCACAGAAATGTTAAATAAAATTAATAAACATAATGTTTCCGATTGATAAGAGTTCACCATGAAGAATAGTAAACAGTATGTTAGGAAAATGTAGACTCAGGAAAAAGAAATCAAGATTGTTCCAAGCTTGGGCAATATAGAGGTAGAACTCTTACATCAATCGAGAAATTACCATATTATTCGATAATTACCAATAAATTTAACAGAGTTCCAAAGGAAAACTACGTAAACATAGTGTACATAGCCATTCACAGTCTCCGCAATAATTTAGGTAATGCTAAAATTAAATTGGATAACCTTAACGATTAAGGAATTTGGAAAATTAGCTGCACAAATGACACTTTATTATATGTAGAACAAACCAAGATATCCATAAAAACTTGATTTAAACAACATATCGCTCATTTTATATACAGTAGAGAAGCAAAATCTAGTGTCGCTTAACATATGATAAATACAGGACATAAAATTAACATTAAAAATTTAAAATTTTTAAGATTGATTACAAATAACAGAGAACTAGATGCATACGAAACAATTTACTTGAACCAGAGGGCAGATACCCTTAATGAAGATAAGGGACCATTATTAGCATCCAGTTTATTGAAGGTTATTTATTAGTGGCAGGTCAAAACTGTATGCACCCAATATGTTAAACAATTAGAAATAGAAAAAGAAGCAAAAGACCGACATTAATGATCTGAATCTCAATACGATTCTGAGATTTTGCTAAATGAAATTAGTACTCTTGAAAATGCCAGTTCTGCTGGCGAAATACGTTTTGCATAATTATTTGTTTAACTTCCAATGTGATAAAGTTGAAAGGTTTAAAACGTTCTATGGACTAAATCAAAAGCCCCAGTGTTTAGTTTGGTGCTTTAGGAAGAACATTAGCCAACAGAAAACTGTATAAAGTTAAATAACTCGATCCAAGCTCCCCGACCATAATATGTAAATTGATGAAACTACCTTTAATAGTTATTGCGCCATATTACAGTTAATATACATGTGTAAAAAGTGATCCATAGAAATTCAAATCACGTAGTTAATAGCGTTAAGGGTCGATTTCCATTATTCAGAACGTCATGCCAGTCAGTTGGTTGACACCTCCCTGTTATCAATTGCGAATTTCAACCTAATTTGCATCAGTGTTCAAGTTCCATCAATATTATCATTTTGCAGTCACGGTAAAACTTTTTAAATACAAGAGAAAACCATACAGATAAAGGTTTTTATAAATCATTACATATTTGCCCATTGTTCGATAATAATAAAATATATGCAATATTTTTGTTTATATTATTAGTGCTTACTTAACTAAAAATAGAAGCATTTTGAGTCAGAAGCAA
Organism: Dastarcus helophoroides; assembly: GCA_028583605.1. Classification (NCBI taxonomy): domain Eukaryota; kingdom Metazoa; phylum Arthropoda; class Insecta; order Coleoptera; family Bothrideridae; genus Dastarcus; species Dastarcus helophoroides. Next base: position 6,497,307 of record CM053329.1, read on the forward strand.
CACCCTAGAAGTTGCTTAAAAACTGCTGGTGAATTCACCACAAATTATAAATTCAGGGTGTACGTTTGAATGAACAAGAGAACATTAGAATACATGTGTGGTCATCGGCAGTATCATTTCGAAATAATTTCGCTTTGTTTTCGATTATAAAATTACGTAAAGCTGAAAGAGGTAAATGTAAATCGGGAGCTTACTGAGTGATGAGTTTATTGAAAATAGAGTTAAATTTATTAACACATTTCGTCGGTTTCAGAACAAAAAGATTAGCGACAGAACGACTGTAAATACATTAATTTAATTTGAATTTTATCTAGAGTACCGTAAAATTTTTAATTTGGTTGAGCGATTGCAATTATATCAACATAAATAATTTTATAACACTTATATTAATAAACATTTATTGTGTGAGATTGTGAATAAATATATGAGTTTTTATAAACATTTTCATATTTCTATAAATTTAGATAGCTTATTTAGATAAGCAAGATAATTATGTTTCACGATGTTTCTTATTTTCTTAGGAAATGTTTTTAAATAAAATGTCATTTTAATTACTTTAAAATTCCATCCAGAAAAGTGTAACAAATTATTAATGTACCAAATGAAGTGTATATGCAGAAATGTCAAATAAATATGTATATAACATTGCACTCTCATGCGTTACAACATTGCCTGGATACACCCTTTGCATAAAGCTGTTCATGCGACGTTACTTGCATAATGAAATTTAATGCTTGTCTTGTTTTGCACCATACAAAAACCTCTATGGAATAAAATGGTGTGTTGTGCTGCTCTGGTAATTGCGGGATAAACATAGTTATTGTCGTAAAATTAAGAGTTACTGAAACACGACTCATCACTTTTTGTTAGCACTTTTGTAATCTTGCCATCACTTTTACTTTATCCCAAGGCAGCGAGTTAAGCCATAAATTTAGCAATTTTGTATCTCCAAATTTACTTCCAGTTTTAGAGAATATTACAATTCAAATAACAATCATCTATATCTTAGGATAAGTTAGTTAGACAATTTTATAATGGAACACACTGTGTATTTTATTTTTCTATAAAACATAATGGAATTTATAATGGACATTGTTTTATGAAACATGCTGAATAGAATAAAGTACCCAAAAATAGTAATTTTAAAAGTTCAACCAGTTTTGAGGTTTAATTGAATCAAGTGTTACTATAATAAATGTTTGAATATTTAATTAATTTAAAGTACATTTTTACGTATGTTTGTATAGATATACAGCTAAAGAAAATAATGATCTACGCTTAAACACTTGCTCGTACTAAAAGAATGCAAGAAATATTTTTTATTGTAAATAAAGTAGGCATTCATAATAAACGTACAGTCGCCACTAGTTAAGATTAAGAACGTGTTGTATTTTCAAATAATTGTAATATTTTAATTTTTGGGGCTTTATTTTCTTTGGCAAATGTCATAGAACAAGTTTAATGCGATTAGGGGTAATTTAAAATATTCTTCATTTTTTTATAACAATTCAAACCCTTGTACATACAGGAAGATTGATTATGTATTATCCTATTTTAACTCTTCATATCTTGATCACTAAAAGAAATAGAATTCAAAATAAAAAAGGTTCATAAATGGGATTTGGACGAAATAAATGTTAACAGATATTCCTCTTAATGGAAAAGTATGTATATTTTTCAATATTTTGAAAGCACATTTCCTACCCGATTGAAAAATATGTGATGCATATGTATGTGTTTAGCATAATTTAGAAAATATTGATGAATTTATTGAATGAAAGTATATTAAATGTGAGAATAACCAGAGAAAAAATTATTAAAATGAGAATGTCTGATCTTTGATCAATTTTAAAGAAAAATATGATAAATGCATTATTTTTTGCTATTGTTATTAACTGTCTTTGTAACTCTTTTTACAAAATACTGTTTTAGCTCAATAGAGGGATAAAATTCAAAAACGCGATATTCAATTTTCTTTCCTGTATCATCATGAAAATCAGAGTTAAAACATACACAACTTTGCTAATTTAACTGAAGTTGTATCTTTAATAATAAGAACGTTAGCAATACTGCCGAATTCATTTTGAACACACAGCCATGTGTCTCCTAGAACTATTTTGAAAACAAAAACTTTTTGGAACAAAAGTGGCGCACATTTTAAAATTATTTTTATGGATGAATATTTAATTATACACTGCTCAAAACTGCAAGTAGAATACAACCTAGACTGCAAATTTATGCAGCTCTCCGGGCATGTATAGTGAATCATATGTAGCTGAGCTACCAACAGTTGAAACACTGCCACCTAGCAAAGCGGTTGCTCTCTAGGAAAGTTCCCAGAAAACAAGGATTCTTATGCAAAGACCAATAGGTTTCAACATCTATTAGATTCGAAGTTTGGAAACCAAAGACCGGTTTCGATCTTGTTAGATCTTCTCAGTTTGGTATATCCAACTCGAATGCTAACAAATGTTTCGGCAAGTAAGTACTAAAAAATCAACGAACGTCAAGCGTGTAACTCTCAAACTACCTCCACCCATTGGTCTATACAGAAAACGATGGCAACAATGTCGTATGCAAGTAGAATACAACCTAGACTGCAAATTCATGCAGCGCTCCAGGCGTGCATAGTAAATCACAGGCTCCGTTGGTTGCAGGGATTGCGAAATCTGTGAATTTTTTGCTAAAATGGCTAATAACGAAGCTATGTTCACCAACTACCAACAGCTAAAGCACTGCCACCTAGCGAAGCGGTTGCTCTCTAGGAAAGTTCCCAGAAGACAAGGATTCTAATGCACAGACCAATAGGTCTGAACATTTATTAGATTCGAAGTTTGGAAACCAGAGACCGGTTTCGATCTTGTTAGATCTTCTCAGTTTGGTATATCCAACTCGAATGCTAACAAATGTTTCGACAAGTAAGTACTAAAGAATCAACGAACGTCAAGCGTGTGACTCTCAAACTACCGCCACCTCAAAAATACTGGTTGAAATGATATTAAACAAGAGATGTGCGCGAATAATAGTTTTTGAGATATCTGGAAAAAACCATGAAAAGGTACTTGAAATCTCACCTGGAAGGCTGAATGAGTTTTAGGGCAGATGGTTTTAGTATATCGTTATCTTAAAAAATAGTGTAAACTTGTCAGCCTTTCTATAGCAGCCATTCTACAGGCGCGGATTGGCAAACACGGAATATCATCTTTCCGAAAAATCAAATGGCATAGCTCATATATTTTTTTCTATTTTAGTTTTAAGCAACAATTGGGCTTTGCTTTACTAAAAATAATTGTGAATCTAGTTGCCACTTCACGTTGCAGGATAAAGACAAATGGTCTCAGTAGTGCATTATATCTTGAATAACGAGATTATGAAGATATTAATTAAGTTATTGTTTTATTGATGACTTTAAAACTTATAATTTATTTATCTTTCAGAATCCACCTGCCAAGCGTTGTCGGTGAAATTTGCAAAAATCTTATATAATCTTTTGTGTAACCATAATAAACGGTTAATTATATTTTATGTATGGTGGTATCATTTCCAATGTCTCCGTTGGTTGCAGGGAATTGCGAAATCTGTGAATTTTTTGCTAAAATGGCTAATAACGAAGCTATGTTCACCATAGGAAATCGAAGACTATGAAAACAAATGTCAGTTGGTGATTAAAGAAACCAAAAACGTAAAATTGATACAGTTAATATTATACATATTTGTTTTGGGCAGTTGGCATCTCGTGCGTGGGTGATATTTTGTATGTTGACTTATGAATTCGTGAACAATTTGTGCCAAATGAAAAATGCTCTTAGGGTGATTTATGAGCTTATTTGCCCTTTTTTCATCAAATATTTTTTTTTTATTGTTAGTCTTTATTAAGCCTTTAGAATACGTGGTTAAAAATAATGATAATGACTGGAACACTTTGTCGAACTGAGATAAACGAGAAATTTTTCCAGAACTGTAAAACTTTCCTAATGAATTTACCAGTCATACAATAAATAAATAAATATTCGATTTCTTATGACATAAGTCTAACTCCTCATAGGACTATTATTATTCGCCTTGATGAAAAAAATTATAATAACTGTATGCTTATTCTACATTCAATTGTTTATAATAAAAATATAAAATAATACAGAATCTTTAACTTATAATGTGTGTGTCAGAAAATTCTCATATCCGTATTATTGACTATCAGCATTAGGAATTTGAAAGATGTGAAAGTTGAATATCTTGAAAACGCTACGAGAGAGCCGCTTTTATGAAATATACGTTTTTTTTTTTGTGTAGGAATTGCTAAAATATCAAAACATAATGCCAACTACGAACTATTAACATTTTCAGCATATTTAACCTAGGATGCCTCACGCTTTCTATAAATATAACAAAGCAGTGCTGGATAAATTTCAATTTCCTGATCCAAAAATCTTTAGTTCCAGTGAGAAGTAAATAAACAACTAAAATACTATTTTATCTGTTTAACTATCAGCTTTCAAGCAAACAACAACAACAAAGGAACTAGGAATAGCTTGATTGTAATATACTTAATTGGGGAATCCAACAATAAATTGTAGCTCATTATCTCGCCTATATTCAAACAAGATTCGAAAAATAGAATAAATTATACGTAGAACAGCAATTAATTAATGTTTAGGATTAAATTCGAAAGCTGTACTTTCTCTCACAGTATTGTAATAATTGCAAAGTACCTCTCCACTGCGAGAGACTGTTCGCAAATGGGTGGCAATATCGCGTAGCCATAAACTTCGCGCATAGCCAGAAAATTCAAAACAAACACCGACTGTTGACCAATATGACAACTTCCTAGCCATATAGACAAATCCCAAAAGCATGATTTTTCCCTAATATGACGATATACAAATAAAAATACCAAAAAAAAGACAGGTCAACACTTCAAACTATAACTGAAAAGTCGACTGACGCACTCCTTTAAACAAGATGAACCGTCTCATCTGAACTGCCCAGGATAGCGTAGCCTACCTCTACAGGGTAAAAAAAAATGAACTAAAAGCCCAACATACTGAAAATAAAATAACACGAAAATTTGATTGGCTGAAGAGCCACGTGTGCACTGATTTAAATCTTGTCAGCAGGACAAATCTATCAAAAGAAATAGAAAATAGTAAGCAGATAATTACTTACCCCATCAACCGGAAACTCGTACAACTTCAAAAAATAAAAATAATAAAAAAATCGGGGACCGAAAACAGAAAGAAACAAATCCAGTAAAATTACAAAAAACCAGGGAACCACCACGTATCACATAGAAGTTTTAAAATAAAAAAAAAATTGGCAATAGCCACTTTGAAAGAGAATTGGTTAAAAATTTTGATATTTTAATAAAGAGGTATAAAACAAGAGCTCGTTGACTATTTTTCTTGAAATTTGGAATTGGGGTATTGTTATCAGGTTTTAGCTATAAAACCAATTCGAGAGGTGCACTTTTGTAGCTTAGTGAAAATGTACAACTCAGCTGCATTTAATACTAAACGACGCTTATCTCATATCGTCCTTACAAATAAAGATATTACCTCAGATTATTTACTTCTGAGAACATTCACTTCCTGGGTCTATCTACTGAATTAAAAAGAAGCGGTTAATTTAGCTAAAATAACATTTCGAGTCGTAAAAGAGGGTTTCTTAACCCAATTTTTTTAATTTAACTCATTTTGAAATGATGTTAGATAAAATGAAAAGCACAAAGTAAAGGAGGAAAAATAAGATGTCGTTCGTCAGGTTCAGTTATCATGTTTCTTATCACTGTATTCATTAAATTAAGTGGTGGTTCATGTCCCAGGACCAGATTATTATTTTATATCGCCTGTCTGGTTTCTCACAGCGCCAAGATGAAAAGTTTCTTTAAAATTAATGAGAGAAGCTTTGCGTGAACCGAATAATAAGAAGCATATTTTTAATATAACTTTAATATACCGCTGCGTTTAATATAGAAAGAGATTACTCCGCGATTTACAATCCCAATGAAAATTATAGAGCCTTATAAACTTCTGGTTGATGAAATTTCACAATAAACTGTTTGAGCTGTCGGGTATATTAAATATAAGCTTAGAATAATCAAAATGCAGTAAGTCGGAGTAAATCTCATTTTACTCTGTCGTTGTGAAAATTCTCTGCTTTAATGGAAATTGCTAACAAACGTAGTGGCTATGAAGCGGTTGTGTAGTTTTCTGAATCGTACCCGCACAATATTGGGTGACAGCCCCCTTATTATCATTTAATTATTACGATGCTAAATCAAATATGAACAGGAATTTGTTTTTAAAAATTTATGGGTACAAGATACATATATGAAAGTTATTAACTATTTTTCTACGAAATGTCCCTGTTTTTGTTAGGGACTTTTCCCAACGAATTGGGATTTTTTTAACGTTATCATCATAAAAAGAAAGGAGGAGTGTTTTCAGCCAATTGCGCACAAATATCTTAACAGCAGCATCATCATGGAATCGCTCACCTCCTAGAGCTTCTTTCAGTGGCCCAAACATATGATATTCGCATGGTGATAATTCGGGTCTATAAGGAGGGTGTTCTAATGTTGCCTAATGCATTTACTCTATTTATAATGTGTCAGATTGACTGAGTAGGAGTGGACATTGTCGTAAAGAAAAATGACATTTCTGACCGAAAATTCACGGCTCTTCCACGGATATGCACATTTTGCTTCATCCAATAGCTTGCAGTAGTAGGCAGCGCAAACCGTATAACTTTCATGCAGAAAATCGACGTGCACAACTCATCTAAAATCCCAAAACACAGTCGCAAGAACCTTTCCAACTGAGAGGCGAGTTTTTGCTCTGATCTGTGCACCTTCCCCCTTTCTTCTCCACTTCATGCTTGCTTGTTTACAGTCAGGGGTGTAATGGTGGACCCAAGTCTTATCAAACGTAACAATACGTTGCAAAAAACCATCACCTTCACGTTGAAAACCTAACAAAATCTTCAGAGATTGTTGTTTCTGTTCTTCAGTCAAGGGACGAAGTACCCACCTGGCAGACATTTTTTGAAACCCCAGGTCACCTGTCATGATGGATTGAGCACTCTTAAAACGTATCCCTATCTAAGCTGCAATTTCACTAACAGATAAACGGCGATCACCTTTCAAAAGGCGTTGAACAGCGTTAATCTTGTCCGCAGTCACACTAGTTCGAGAACGACGGGCATAAGTTTTATTTTCAACTTAAGTTCGTCCTTCCAAAAATTTTTTATGCCATTTATCCACTTGAGTTTTCTTCAAACAAGTATCTCCAAACTGTGCTTTCGTTTACGAAAACTTTCGGCTGGCTTTACTCCTTCAACGGCAAGAAATTTAATATTAATGCGCTTCGCAACGTGCGGATGAACCCTTTGCTCACTCAAACGGCCAGAACAGAATTTGCTTGAGCGCAAAAAGTCACCTGATATCCCCACCTAGTATGTCTAAGAGTATGCGCACACTCCTGATGCTCTGATGGCGACATGATAGAAATTCCGGTTCATATTTCATTTACCCTCGCAGGTTATCAATTGCTATAGCGCATATTTTAACATATATCTACATTAGACTATATTAACTTGGGTATCCTGTAAATTATTTCTTTGCAGTCTAAAAAAAAATTGGTAAAAAATAAATAATTTTCGATGCCGTCTTAACCATGTTTAAACGACGATATATCCCTTTTAATTAAAATGGAATTATGGCACTTTTTGAAAAATAATTTTATTTTTAATAAGTTACCAGATGTTGTTGGTTCTACCTCTATTATAATCCCTCTATATGGAAAACTTTTTAAATTAAAGTTAAAAATTTATCTTATTAATTTAACGACGATTGAAATTTCGAAATTGATATTTACTGTTTTTTCCCATATTTTTGTATTTTGTCTTTTTAATTTCCATGGTATTTTTGTATAAGAATATTATATATTTTATTTTGTACTGTTAGTAATATTTAGTAAAAATTTTAATCAAAAATATTTTAAATTTTCTGTCAAGTATGATAACTTAACATTATTTAAAAATCCAAAAAAAAAATTTAAAGAAGGCAGTGTTTTCACATTAGTGAATGATTTAAATTTTCACGCATTGCCATTGTGTTTTCAAATATAATTTTTTCCTACACAATGATTACATTTACGGTGGTCAGTAGTCCTTGGACTACTGAAAATTTTTCAACTTGTTCTTCAAAAACAAGTGAACGCTTGTTAATAAAGAAGAAGCACGGTAGCTTAGTATGTCAACCTATCAGGGGCGAAATTCTTCAGAAATAAAAATAACACAGTAAGACAAGATAGGCAAGCCAGAAAAAGCACGGTATTTCAATATGTCAACCATAGTAGAGCCAAAACCTTTGATCAAAGCATTAACTTAAAGTATAACATTTAAATATACCAAGAAAGCATTAAGTAGTTAATTAATTCCAATCTTGATTCTCGAAACTTAGAACCTCCTATTCTTCCTAAGGTTGGCACTTCGATGCCTGAAGTTATTTTCAGACAACGCACAATCAAGAAGATTCTCCTTGAGCTTGACACCTCGAAAGCTTCTGGCCTTGATGGTATTCCCGCTATTGTTCTTAAGAAGTGAGCCCCAGATTTGACTCCTGTCCTAAGCAAATTGTTCTCACTCTCTTACAACAAAAGTGTATTCCCTTATATCTGGCTGGAAATCTGGCTAACAACTATCGCCCTATATCTTTTTTACCCGTTATATCTAAAGTGATGGAAAAGGTTATCAACATCGAGATTCTCAAATATCTGGAGGAAAATAGAATCATCTCCGACAGGCAATACGGTTTTAGACAACAACGTTCCACTGGCGATCTACTGGCATATGTTACTCATATCTGTAACTCAGCTATGGAAAAACATGGTGAGACTAGGATTGTGTCATTGGATATTTCAAAGGCCTTCGACAGAGTCTGGCACCGATCTCTTCTCGCCAAATTAACATCTTATGGTCTTCCTCCTGGACTCTGTCATTTGATATCCAATTTTCTCGCTGACAGATCTCTTCAGGTCGTCGTCGATGGTATCTCATCCGAGACATTTGCGATTAACGCGGGGGTACCTCAGGGGTCTGTTCTGTCTCCTACTCTATTTCTGTTACACAAACGATCTATTAGCTTCAACTTTCAATCCTATATATAGCTACACAGATGATAGTAACCTTGTGTCATCTTTTTTCTCCGACAAACCATTATCTATCGCTGCTTCAGTTCGACTAATGGAACAGCAGATACAGACGATTAATCGGGAACTCGAAATTATTTTAGAATGGGGTACAACAATTTGGTCGACCTCAACGCTTGAAAAACTCAGGCCGCGGTTTTCTCTAAGAAAATGTCAAGGGATAATGCACCAAACATACTAACTGGCGGTAAAATCCTTCCGATGGGATCTATTCTATCTATCGTAGGAGTGAATGCAAGCACTAACTTTTCTTGGGACGATCATGTGCCAAATCCGCCTCTCAGAAGCTAGGCTTTCTTTTAAGAGCTAAAAGGTACTTCACATCTCACCAGCTATTAACACTATACAAAGCTCGAGTAAGGCCAACACTAGAATACTGTTCTCATGTTTGAAGTTCAGCCCCAAAACACACTTTAGCTCTCTTGGATTCAGTTCAAAGAAAAGCCATTCCCCTAATTGATGACGAGAGTCTGACCAATTTTCTCGGAACACTAGAGCACAGGCGTATGGTTGGTAACTTTTCTCTTTTCTACAAGTACTATCCTAAAAGATGCTCTCATGAAATAATAGGAATAATCCCCCCAAGGGCAAAATTCTTGAGGAGTACTAGACAGTCGGAAACAGCAAATAATTCCTGTGCGGTCCTTCTTGACACAGTGAGGACTTCTGTCTACGGAGACTCTTTTTTCTATAGAACTTTCAAGTTATGAAATTTGTTACCAAAAGGAATGTTTCCCAAAAGTAACAACCTATTCTTGTTTAAAAAGGCGGTTCATCGCCATCTATCCTTGTTTCCGCATCCTACTCGCAGTGCTTTGAAAGCATAATGGAGCTACACTTTGCGAGTGGATGAAACTCAACAAAAAAAATACATGGTCCACCATTACTGTGTCGACGAAAAATGGCTCCTAAGCCTGAAAATGGGTAGTAGCAACTTTAACGGTTGATCCAGTAGGGTGAGCGCAACTTTAGCGGAAGTCTACTGTAGAAGATCATAAATCCGGAGACAAGACTCCGATGCAGTCATTTGTAAACACTCAGTATGATATAGTATTTACCAATTTGAGACAAAAACAATCATTGATAGTCTTTTAGTTTCCATAAACCCTAAAAATTTTGTATTATAGTCTTTAGTGATACAGAGTGATAAAGTTTGCAAATATTACTAAAAGCTTTTAAATAAAATGACCTAACAAATAATTTTTTTTCTAATTTGTGGAACCTGAGAACGTAAACTGGTTTGCTGTGCTAATTCTTGGTGTTCCATAATTTTACCACACAATATTTGTCTCATCAAAATAAATTTGATTAAATATAACAAATATAATATTAGTAATAAGTACTACTAACTAAACTACACTACCAAATTATATCAATATTTCACATTCGTAAAAATCCTTTTAATAGGTTCACAAAAGAACTAAGTTAGTCGAAGTGAACAAAGGCCTTAAAACGCCAAACGACCCCACACAAATATAAAATCTAATAGTTTATGTGATAATTATAATCTATTTCCAATCAATCAACAACAAACAAAAAACAGAAAGAATGGCATGACTATGTAGTTCGACTGGTTTGAGAAACATTTCCATATTTTTCGGCTTTGCATTTGGCCACAATAGGAAATAAACCTGTGAATTTTGCGTTTGCAGTTTGGCCTGCCTATTGTTCCATTCAATGGGACAATTTTAGCTTTGAAAATATATTATTTGTTATAACCGGCAAACTTTGTACTTCCATTTGGCAAGCTCCAATAGTTCTTCTATTTGCCACAGTTAAGCTTTTTTTTTTGTTGTACAGTGTCATTTCAAACAACTGAATAATATGCCTGCGTTTTGCGTTGCAAAAAAAAAGGGAAGTGAATTATCCAGTGCAGAATTTGTCATCGTATAAATTAAAATACATTTTATTACTTGCATTATAATTTTGTTTCGGGTTAGGAAATTCCATTTAATTAATGATTACCTATTAAGACCATTTAGCATGTGAAAAACATCTAGATGGCAAATAAATATATTTCTTATTTTATTATTCATTCACACTTCAGTCGTTGTTAGGTAACAATAAAAATTAGCTGTAGATGCATATCTTGTAAAATTAATGAATTAAATGAAAGGATAAAAAAGTAACCTTTAAAATGGCATTCCATAAGACCATTTGCATAGTTTGATAATAATTACTTTTAGGAGTGATTAATATTCTCAAAAAAAAAACAATACTTTAACAAAGCAAAATTTCGTATATTCCATTTTAAAAACAAAATATCCATCTACGGTGTTGTAAAATAAACGTTTATTAAAATTCTGTAAATAATGAAAGACACACTCGAACGTTTCGAATATAATCTCGAGTTTTCTATGATCGTGTTTGTTTTAAATATTCAGATTTTTTCTTAAACTTGTACTTTTGAAAACATTGGAAATTTTAAATATAAAAAGTTAATGCTGAGGAAAATTACTGAAGTGCCTATTTTCCGAACTGTTTGATGATTGCAACCTGTATTAAGAAAAAAGAAGTGATTCGAAGGTAAACAACATATGGTTTAATAATTGCATTGGTATAATATATGTTTCCTTCCCGTATTAACAAAACTCAACATCAAGACCCGTCTGAGTATGTTCTCTTAAATATTAGCCATTTTATAACACTAGACCATGATATAATATATAACTGGTAAGTAAACCGCTATATCTCATTGTTGCAATAAGTGGCACTAAAACCGGAGACGATTGAAAAGAGAACACCATATAAAAGATAGACAGTGAAGGGCTGCCTTGAGTAGATTAAACAATGCTTTCTTATGCAAATATTCATACTTTATGCAATTGTTCCGCAATTTTTCGGTTTTATATTTATATTTTAATTACAAAATGGGCAAGACTTGTTTTGTGTCTATGTCCAACAGTGGTTATAAAAGCTGTCAAGAAAAAGTGTCGTTGTTTCTAGTACCTAAAGATAAAGTTGATGTATGGAGGCGAAAAATCCCCCGAAATGACCGGCTGTTGTCAACTCGAGATTTTGTATGCAAAAAACATTTTATTGCAGATTTTGTATGCACAAAACATTTTATTGCAGATTTTGTTTTAAGAGAAATGAACAATGAACTGTGAAAAATACGTATTTCTTAATAAACATAATCAGCCCAAAGTAATTTAAACATAAAATTCTTTTTATATATTTAACAAAGAGAAATGATATTAATAGGCAGACGAGCCATTTGGTTTATCAGAGTCCGGCGTATGTATAGAACATTACCTATAACTTTTTTAAAAATATTTTTAGAAAAAATGTGTTAGATAAACTTTTCTGGTTAATTATTTGTCATTTTTCAGTGACTTTGATTTTGTTTTCTTAGCTCTTATTTTGTTGCTTTTGTGTTTTCAAATGGCACCTGCATTTTTTATTTGCTCTGTTGAAAAAATTGTAACTTTCTGCATTCGGTAACATTTAATTTATAGGGGCTAGATTGGGAGAATTTCGAAAAATCATAGTTTTACTGATTTTTATGATTCATTTTTTAATGTCCATTTTAAAGAAATCTTAGGAATAAAATGAAATCGTAAACAAAAATGAACGTAGATATACTGGTAAAAATTTTATTTTAATTACTAGCGCATGCTTAAAAGCACTATTAAATTATTTAATATGAGAATCGGTAAAATTATGAAATTATTATATTTTCTCGAACTTTTTCACTTCTAAACCCTGTAAGGTTTGGGGTCACCAAAAGCAGAAAGATATATATCACTAAAAAAGCAAACGAAAAATACGGATCTCATTTGAAATTTCAAAGTTCGTTACCGTAGCAATCAAACAAAAGCAGGGAAAAATAAATTAAGGTCACCAAAATGTGGCAAATAATTAACCAAAAAAGTTTATTAAAAACAGTTTGTTCTAATTTTTTTTTTAAGTTACAGCCACTATTCCAGTCATACGTCGGACGGGGCCGTATACTTTGCATAGAGTTACGCCAGTTCTTAAACATCTTACTGTATATCTCTCTCTAAGCCGCCAGTCTCCCGATTACATGCCACATTTCGCCTCGCGTTGGAGTACCTTACTTATACATTATCATGCACTAGACCCATTTCACATTGCTCGTAATTTCAGATTAACATATTTCTGTTATTCTCTATCATTCGACTTTCATTCGATTTTTGTTTTTCATGTTTCTTCTACAGAGTGTGCAAAAAAAAATGAAACTATTAAGTATAAACTGTTAATGTTGAAATAAAATCTTGGCATCGGAAAAATATTAAATCAAGTATTTTTTTCTGAAAATAACAACCTTTTTCTCAAAATTTTAAAATCTCATTTCAAACTTTAAATCTTTTAATTTATGTTTTAATCTAAGAGCATTTCCAGAAAAAATAGAAGGTTTTGAATCCTTTGACAATATTTTAATATCAAACTATATTTCAATAATTCGTAGATTTTGGCCAGAGCTTGACAAATTAGGTGAACTTCACATATTTTGCCCTGCAATCTAGATATTTCCATCTACTCTTACAGGTTTTGGTCATTCACTTCTTTTTTTCTTATCTCTTAATCTCCAATATTTTGTTTAATTTATCTAGCAAACGAGACACATGCCTTGTAAACCAGTTTTGTTAGGAAATTCTTAAAAGGAATTTCAAATTATTTTTTTTCCATCAGTGTTTTTATTAAAATTTTGTCGCTTTCGCTCTCTGAAAACATTATTAGCGTATTTAGATCAATTTTAACATGGCACTAGAACCACTGTTTGACAGTGAGTTATGTTAGTTATTGTTTTCAAAATCACTGTGCCTGTTCACAAAATATTACTCCTTCCATTATACAATTATTTTATTGTGTATAACTTTGAGAAAATTGTCATAAAACTTGCAAAAACCTGAGTATTTAAAAAAGTAAAGAAATATTACACTCGAAAAGTGTTAGGCTTTTCAAAACATAACTAAATTATTTTTATGTAAATACCTACTTAGTTTTCTGCGAAACACTCAAAGTAAGAAATATGTTTGAAACCATCTGTATAAAAATTCACTGTAACTATAATACTTTTGACTTAATTGTCCAAACTTTATTCCATATTTGGTAAAAATTTCATACAAACTACCTACTAATAATAACACTACCAAAGAAAATAAAATTTGGACTTTTCCTGGCCCACCGTGCAGATAACTAAAACATAATTCATTTTTAACAAAGAGTGCTTTTATTAAATACCTCTCATACATAACAACGCCCCATTTCAGGTCAACTACAGTATCGCAGAACACGAGGGGAAAATTCAGTTTTTGTCTTACATTTATAGGTTTCTTAAGCCCTGTAATGAACTCCAAACCATTATGTAAGTCTTTACTTAGGCCGTAGATTGAAAGCAATTCTAAGGCACAATTTATTTAAGGGGGTCGTTAGCGAAATTCCTTCATCGTGTTACAATCCAGAAAATTGCGAGAAAATGGAATACTCGGAAGCAGAGCTAACCACTCTATTGTTATCAGTGTTAGAAGACCATTGAATGCGACTGCAGTGCAATTGGATATGGTTATGATATTCTTCGATTGTAATCGTCTTTGCTAAAAGAAACTAATTAGGTCAGAGAAATTTTTATTAGGTGTTATCCATTAAGCACATTTAAGCATATTATACTGATTTAGGTCACAAATATTACAACAATATATTTTACATCAATTAGTGAATTGCAAAGGTATGGTATGGGCATAAATATCTATGCAAATGAACATTATCAACTAGAAAAAACGAGAACAATTGCATGCAAAATTGTTGCCTAATTTGTCCCTGTTAAGGCACCCTATTTACCCTTTTGCCTAGTGCCAAAAATTTAACTTAGGAGCATTCTAAGAATTTACCAGTGGATTGTGCGGTTATAATAAATTTAACAAAATCCTTTTTTACATCTCAAAATTAGTGGAAGTGATAATAACTGCCCTCTTTACTCTTAGTGGTAATGTCTTGGTTTCTGTGAAAGTGCGACTGCATAAAGGGTGACTAGTACTCATTAAGTGTTGAAAGTGCGGCCAATGCGTTCTTAGGGTTTGTGTCCTCATAACTAAGGCTAATGATGCTACAACCACGGATGAAGGTGCGGCAACTGAAAAGGTCTTCGCTAATAGCTGACTACCCAATAAATAATATTTTAATGATACCCATTGGACCAAATATGTGAAGCTTCATGGAATGTATTTAATTTTCAACGTATCTTAAAAATACCGTTTAACTGTTTCAAATGCTGTGTGGGTATATTATTTTACACACATTAAAAATGACCTTATACTTTGTTGTAGAATTTACGAACTCGATTAACTGAAATCATTATAATTATATAAATCCAAAATCTAAATTATTGAATTCCTTATAGAACATCCTGAATGTCCAATAGATATTTTTCAAGGAACACCAAACTTGTTCATCCATACTTAATGAAACTCTAACCACTGAATGACATACAACGACGGACAAACTTAATGGATAAATCTAAAAGCATGAAATTTTTCACATAATTCACAGTGCAGTGATCCCTGAGAAAAGAATAAAAATTACAAAAAAAAAATCAAAATTTTAAGCCAGAATTTTTAAATTAAAAACCCATAACCTTGAGAAAAATTCGAGTTTTTGAGATTCGCGACTGAACCAAAAAAACTGTTCTAAAATTACGAGGAAAAAAGTTCGAAATTGTAAGTCTAAAATCAAAACTTAAGTAAACGAAAATAAGGCAAATCTTCAAAGCTTAATTTGTTTAGAAAATTTAAAGAATGAAACTGAAACTTGGAATTTTGGGACGAAAGTGAAAATTTGGAAAAGCTAGTCCCAAATTCTATACAAAATTACTTAAAGGGGATAAACGATTTTATAGAAGTTTGTCAGTTTTAAAGACAGAAATATGGAAACTAGGGCTTATGCTTCTGTCAGTAAATAAAAGTAAGATCAGCATTGTTGAAAAATCATCTTCCAAAGGGGTATATAAGAGAAAAGTTTGTATGGGTCATTTTTGAAATTAGAAACGGGTTTGACAAAAGTCGGATGGTTTCAGAGATGTCGTTTACCGATCAGGAATCTCATCGGGTAAACGGCCCAGTTAAATAAATACATTAAAAGCTTGAAACAAAATGATATTAAGTCCTTAAAAAATTAATTAAAGAAAAAAAATATATGTTAACATATTTTCTAATTCTTTTTCTTTAATTATTCTCTATGTAATAAAAATATTTCTGATATGTTGGGCTTAAATGCATAAAATAAAAACTAAAATATTTTTAAAAATGCAAAATTTTAAATTTAAAGCCGAAATTTTGGGGAAAAAATTAAAAATTTTAATTTTGTCAGCATTTTAATACAAAACGATGGAAATTAAAAAAGAAACTTCAAGTTTACAAAAGTAAACCACATGCTATTAATATTAAAATAGAAATCGCAACACTGAGATTGTCGAATATTTAAAGAAAATCAATAGCTAGTAAATATTTGAAACAATAAATGCAGGGTGGCGCAACTGACCTGTCAACTAATTTCAAACTGCCATATTTGCCAAACCGTTGATAGATGTTTCAAAATTTAGGTGATAATACTCACTCATACTGTTTAGAAGTGTGCAGAACGCCTTTCATGTTCTTTTTTAGAAAAAAATGTTTTAAGTCTTCAAAGCGAACAGTTTTATTTCTTTATATGTGGTAGAAAATCGTAAAAGACGATGATTAAAGAGCTTCAACATTTGAACGTTAATAAATTTCTTTTGCATCGGACCATAAAAAGACACTGAAAGATACGATATTGGCATCATTGAGATACGTTATGTTGGTGGTCGAAAAAGGACAACAGGACAGCAAAGAAGTTCGAAAATTTTTGGCAGAAAATTGGCTGCTGAACTGAACATTTCTCTAAAGTACCTGATAATATTAGAGCTCTAATTGAAACCTTTGACGTTTAAGAAGCTACCCAATCCTACAGGAAACAAAAAAAAAGTTATAGCAAAATGAGCCAAGGAATTGCTTTGTTTGGTAGCAAGTGGAGAGTTACTGAATTTTGTTTTTTCTGGCGAGGCTCTATTTCTAAATGAGTAAGATATTAGCAAACAAAATGACGAAGTTAACTTGATCACTAGAAAGCAGAGGGTACCAATAGTGATGTTTTGGACCGCTGTAACCGCCGATGGGCGCTCTTCGTTCGTATTTGGGACCGCAGGGTCAAAATACACGCGGGCATGTACCGTGAAAGTGTTCTAGCGGTAGCATAGAAGCCTCGAGTGCACAAACATTTCGGGTGCAGATCGTGAACATTTCAGCAAGGCTCGACATAATCTCATAAAAGCGCCAAGAATGGTTAAAAAACAGCTTTCCTCACTGCATTTCTTAGACAGACACAGTGGCTTGCAAATTCTCCAGATGCAAATTCGATGGGCTTCTCTATTGAGAGCATTCTAAAGAGCAGCGCTGGCAATAAAAATTACCAAAGTGTGGATCGTTTCAAGCAAGTCTTTAGCCCGGAATGAACCAAAATGCCACAAAGCCACATTCGGGTAATGTGCAATTCGTTTTGCGACAGTCTGAAGGCTATAGTACGCGTTAAGGGCGACCATATCAAAAATTGGTGATGCATTTAAGAACTGCAGTATTTGTGAACATTTTTTTCTATGGTTCAATAAAACTCATGAAAAAATAAAAATAATTCAGCATTTTGATTAGTTGACAGTTCAGTTGCGCCTCCCTGTACCTATGCCATTTTCATATCTGAATATGGGCTTTTAATAAATTCTGGGTTTAAAATTACAAGTTTTCTTTATTTTTTCGTATTTTAATATAAAACTTATTCTCTTTCTTTAATTTTGATTCGATTTCCTGAGAATTCGATTTTAAATCTAAATTTTGGATTTATTTCTCTAAACGAAATTTCAACCTTTTTTTGATACTTTTAAACTTTCGAGGAAATTTTGCCTCTTTCAATTCAAGCTTGAAAATTTTACTTTTTTTTAAGTATCAATGATAAAATGGAAATTACAAGTCTTAATTCTTAATTCGTTTCATAAATTTAAGTATTCCTCAAAATTTAAATTTTTTGAAGGAGTTAAAACTTAAGATTCGAAAGTTTATCATTTTTAAGTTAAATCTACACAATTTGAGCTCAAACTGTTCAGTTTAAACTTAAAATGTTTAATTTATTTCTCAACAATTTGACTTTAAAGCGAAATTTCATCTTTTATTGATTATTTTTTTTAGAGATGAAAATCAATACAAATTTTATCCTTAGGAAGATTAAATTTTACAATATTTAAACAATAACGGCCCATTAAGATACGGGTCACTACAGATGCGGTGGTCGTACTTTTAACACAACCAATCTCTTCATGACTTGTTGCTTGTGATGATCGACAAAATGGCCACGATATCAGGATTACTGAAGAGAAGTAATCGAAAAATAATGCTTGGACATAATATCGTTAATAGCCTAACATTAACATTATAACGAGATATTCATTTATGTAACTACCTATAAATATAAATGAATTATTAAATTCAACTTGATAATAACTACAATCTGCTACGAATTTAATGTTCAATGATGAAAATATTGATCTTCATTTTAACATTGACAGTATTTAATTATTAATGACTACTTATACCTGGTCTCCATATACGGAATGACTTGTTTGACAGACTTATTTGCAAAAACTAATCTGTCGACAAATTGGATACATGTTTCGCCTTTTTTCTTTTCAAACTTTTCGCCAAACTTTTAGTTAGTGGAACATACTCTATATGTTCTAAAGCAGGTGTGACCAATCCGTAGCTTGAACTTTTTTGCGGCCAACAAGATTCATTCAGTTCTTTCACATCGACTAAACATTTCTTATTGACCAAAAAAAAAGATCTTCATTTTCTACTTCTCATATTTTTTCTCAACATTTTTTATTAACCAAAAAATAAGGTCCTCATGGGGATGTATAATTTTATAAGCGGTTTGCAAGATTATAACGTATTTTCAAAGTGGCTCACAAGATCGTTTGGGTTGGCCACTACTATTCTAAAGGATAGCGAAATTTGACTGATTAGTCTAAAAAACATCCACTCTCCTAGAACTAAATACCAACATACTTGTACACAAAGCTTCAGTCCATCAAACTTTTGAATTTTGTTAAATTTTTTTGTTGATGAAACTGACTGGTCCTTGGTTTAAAAATTGAAATAAAAGCCTTCTTCCCTGAAACCAAGAAAGATTAAAAAACTCAACACAGGTTTTTCTAACGCGTTTTGATAGCAAAGCTATCTAAGCTATCTTCAGAGAGATATTTCCTTACTTTTATTTTGAAACGTTCTACGAAAAATTCACATTTATATAACTTAAAATAAACGTACGGCAAATTTTGAAAATGCAGATGAATAAAAATATCTATTTAAAATAAGTGTACATGAAGGCACAAAAAGTTGTGATGCTTTAGAACAATACAGGGTAGCGGAGGTGGCGCTCCCCATAAGTTACTGGCTATCTGTTAACAAATTAAAATTTTTCGACCAAAGAAACTCTTGCTATGCCAAATTTCTTGTCTATATTGAAATGTGTTTATCAGTTATGCAAAAAAATCAAATTTTTTTTTTCAACTTTGATACCTTGTATTTCGGTTAATACCAACTTGGAATATAAGCTAAATGTAGCTAAATCACGTTATTTTTATACGAAAAATTCACTCTTGCTCTATGTACAATTAAATTACTTATGGTCCACTCTGTGTATTGCTGACCCAATATTGTCATATGTTATTGTACCCATACTGCTGAATATCCACATTTTTTAGTTGCCAATCTAGAATAATTAGCCTGGCCCAATATATACTTAAATTGGTTTAATCTTGGAGCAATGTGTGCTACTTGGGGTAGTCGTGGAGATTTGAATAAAGTTGCAGGACATCTACAGGCGTTGTTATCCGTCAACTTGTTGAAATATTGTGAAGGATTTCGGGCTCTGCCATTGCTACCGTCTCCGCTAGCCAATTGCAGCTGCAATGTTCGTTTCTTAGACTTATATACTGTTACACCTTACTGGTTAGATAATCAGAGGGTGGTAGACTGGAACATTCAGTCGTCTAAGGTAGTACGACTCCACGTAACTAGGATCAGTCTCTGCCACGTGAGTCGAAGATTCTTCTTGAACTTGACACCTCGAAAGCTTGAGGCCTTGATGATATTCCCGATATTGTTCTTAAGAAGTGCGCCCCGGGGTTGACTCCTGTCCTAAGCAAATTATTCACAGTCTCTTAAAACAAAAGCGTATTCCCTAACATCTGGAAGTCTGCTAGGGTGCAGCCTGTCCCTAAAAAGGGAAAAAGGAATCTGGCTAACAACTATCGCCCTATATCTTTGTTACCCGTTATATCTAAAGTGATGAAAAAGATTATCAACATCGAGATTCTCAAATATCTGGAGGAAAGTAGAATCATCTCCAACAGGCAATACGGTTTAAACAACAACGTTCCACTGGCGATCTACTGGCATGTGTTACTCATATCTGTAACTCAGCTATGAAAAAACATGGGGAGGCTAGGATTTTAGCATTGGATATCTCAAAGGCTTTCGACAGAGTCTGGCATCGATCTTTTCTCGTCAAATTTACATCTTATGTTCTTCCTCCTAGACTCTGTCACTCTGTCCAATTTTCTCGCTGATAGATCTCTTCAGGTCGTCGTTGATGGCATCTCATCCGAGACATTTGCGATTAACGCCGGGGTGCCTCAGGGGTCTGTTCTGTCTCCTATTCTATTTCTGTTACACATAAACGATCTCTTAGCTTTAACTTCCAATCCTATGTTCAGCTACGTAGATGTTAAACACATTCTATTTATATATTTTATAATATATGTAAGTCTTGTCCTAACTTATTAATTTTAATGTGGCCTTGCAATTGGGAGGCCACTGATATTAGCGGTGCATGTTGCTGTAGGTTCTCTGCAGCAGCAGTAGTGAAAGTAGCCTTGTGTCATCTTTTTCCGACACACCATTATACGTCGCCGCATCGACTAAGGGAACAGCAGATACAGTAGATTATTCGGAATCTCAAAATTATTCTGGAATGGGGTAAGAAAAAGTTGGTCGACTTTAACGCTTAAAAAACTCAGGCCGCGGGTTTCTCTAAAAAAACTTCAAGGAATAATGCCACAAACATGGTAATGTTAGTGGTAAAATTGTTAATGGTAAAATTTTTTAGATGGGATGTAATTTATTTATCCTAGAAGTGAATGCAAGCACTAACTTCTTTTGGGACGATCATGTGCGCGCCATTGCCAAATCCGCCTCTCAGAAGCTAGGCTTTTTTTTAGGGCATAAAAGTACTTAAGATCTCATCAGCTATTCACACTATATAAAGCTGAAGTTAGGCCAACACTAGAATACTCTTTTTATGTTTGGAGTTCCGCCCCAAACTACACTTTAGCTCTTTTGGATTTAATTCAAAGAAGAGCGATTTGCCTAATTGATGACGAGAGTCTGACAGATTTTCTGAAAACACTAGGGCACAGGTGGAGGGTTGGTTACTTGTCTCTTTTCTACAAGTACTTTCATGGAAGATGCTCTCAGGAACTAATAGGATTGATCCCTCGAAGGGCAAAATTCTTGAGGCATACAAGACAGTCGGAGACAGCAAATTCCTGTGCGGTCCAGCTTAACACAGTGAGGACTTCTGTCTACGGAGACTCTTTTTCTACAGAAGTTCCAAGCTATGGAACGCGTTACCGAAAGGAACTTTCCCCAAAAATTACAACCTCTCCTTGTTTGAGAAGGCGGTTCATCGTCATCTATTCTTGTTTCCGTATCCTACTCACAGTGCTTTGAAGACATAATAGGGTTACCCTTTGCGAGTTCATTAAACTTAAAAATAAAAAAAAGTAATTCAGTATCACACAGTGTTTTATTAGTGCTCTCAAATATTAAAAAGTTATCTACATCTAACGAATAAAGTAATAAACACATGTCAGCTCTTAACTTTATAATTTAAATTTTTAAATAATTCATGCTGCCACATAATTTTCATTCACTTAATTTTTCTTACAAATTTTAATTGGAAAATTTTATTGTAAGGATCAAACCATGTAAAATATCCAACACGTATTTTGCCATCGATAAGGTTTATTGTTTGCTTGGTAATTAGTGGAAGATTAAAATAAAAATGTGGAATTATGTGTTATTAAAATGTAAATTAAGTCCCTGCCCTTGATAATCCGATTTGGATTATAAAAAGGCACTATATTCAAATAAATTTCAAAAGTATAATTGGGATAACAGTCCTTTGTGTTCAATGTTTTGTGTTGGTCTAATGCGCCTCCCCCTTAATTAAAGTAACAAAACGTAAAATATAAAAATTTTGACTGTCGCCGAGTAACAGATTAGCGCCGTTTATTATCAGAGGGACCCCCTAGCTTCATATAAACCACGAAATGTCATCAAAATGGCGGGGAAAAATAAATATTCGACAAAGTTAGGCCTTGGCGAGAGAGCGCGAATAAGGGTTTGCCAGAAGTGGTCAATAAATCTGGCCGCGAAAATGTGCCTGCGGTGACACCAAAACACAGCATTCAATTGAATAAAAACCGACGGAACATGCGGCATCGTTTTGTAGAACATGCAAAAATGCTGCTCCCCGGTTTCTCTTCAAAAAAGTTTATTGATAAGTAAGCTAATGCCATTTTATGAGTTTCTTTGAAAATCTCGATGTTCGTTTTAGTCTTTCTCGTAAACATGCTGTCAGCTACCTTTGCCTTTTAAAGCTGTGTCTTTTAAATATATTATCTAAGAGCTGTTTGCAATAATATACAGTCTTCTTATTTAAGCATTTGCAAAGTACATTGCTTTTCTAATCCGCAATCAACCTCGGGCAAATAACTTAGGTCTGTAAAAAATTATTTATTATTTTTAGCTGCATCAGATTTTATTTTAGCGTGCGCTGAATAAAAGGATAACCTTGACTTATCTCCATCACGTGCTGTTTTTTTGCAAAATGATAATGAAAAATCACCATGTTATAAAAATGGACTAAAGAATATTCCTTATTATGAAACATATATGTTTTCTTCTTTTATTTGACACTTTTCCAGTAGTATAGTAATAAACTAGTATATTGGCTTCTGATATCCCCCACACGTCAGTAACATCTTTAACTTTACTTCTTACTAAATATTTCCATTTTTTAGGAAAGATAAGGAAGACTAAGGGTGCGTTTAGATTAGAGACTTATTTCATGATAGACATCTAGAAATCTACAACTTCTCCGAGATATATGTCAGACACTGGCTGAAATTTGTATCGACATTTTGTGTCGAGTAATTTATCTCAGCTGTATGATTAGTTTCAGATAGCTTTTCTCAGGATGATTTACACCTGATATATAATTATTTCAGATAAAAATGCACGGAATAAAGTATCTAATCTAAACACACCCCAAGAAATAAACTTTTTTTTATACAGGCGGCATAAGTCGCACGATGGTTTTGTACTGAGGCTCTTTTGTATTTTTCAAAAAATGGTACAGTACTTCTTTGAAGGAATCCACGCATCTTTATATTTTTCTCCTTTGCTTGTAAAAAGAGGGGTTGAATACAAATTTTCGAATGTCGGGGTAGTGTATTAAATTTTACTTCAATTCAGTTACAGGTGTACCCTTAAATACACCTAATAAATGTTCAAAATTCAACATATTTATGATAAAAGGCCAATAAGCACTTCACTTGACGAATCAGACGTTTCGAAAATCAAAGCATAAACATTTTTTATTTGTTCTAAAGCAAGCGTTATTTCGAATATAGTGAATACTGTAGAGCTGGACGTACCTACATAAATTACACAAGTTTTTTTAAAGACTTTGTTGTTCCAGTAAAGATGAACTATTGACGGTGTCTACAAGTTTGTAGATACATATCAATCGTAAACGTTGAGAGAACTTAGGCTACATACATCTTTTGCTTAATGATGTATTTAGCTTGCATCAACTTCTTTAAAAATACTTTATGGTATCACTATCGTAACCCTACATTGATTAGAATTTATTTTTGTTTAAACAAGCGCATTCTTTACTAGATCTCTACAATTGTACTAGCAGTTGCAGTAGAGGCAATAATGAATGAGTGTTACTTTCAGTAGTGTAACATTCTGGTTAATAACATATTAATAATTTTTAAAAATAACATCAATGCAATACTTTTTTCGAGACTGCCATACCAGAAACAAAAATCATTTGCAGAGTTTGTGGCATAAAATTTAGAATTCAGGACAAAAAATAAAATATAGCCAAGATTTTAAAGAGCACGGTAATTCAGTACGACAGAAATACCAGGAGCGAAACTGCTCTGATCGATTCATAATTGACTAGAAGAGTTTCGATCAGAAAAGTTTTGTCTTTGATATGATTGTCGCTCTGACGCTCAATCTGACTTACTATTTTCTCCTTCGTGTCTTTTTGATGTACCTTTTGGTTTAAGCTGCTCTTCTATTGTATGTTTTAATTCCATTTCACTATTTCTTTAGGTGAGTCTCGCCTGTTGGTAGTTGACATTAGAGTTGGGCATCGAACCGCGGACCTGTTCTTTTGCACCTAGTTCACTCGCATGATCCGGTCCACCTATAGTTCCTACTTCAATAAACTAGGTGCGCAGGTTCAGCTACTCGGGGAAGTGCGAGATTTTAAGTACTGACCCAAAGATTGGACCTTGTCAAAGGATTAGACCAATGTACTTACCGTCCTGATAGAATAAATATAATGATTCACCATAATATTGTTGTTGTTGCAATGTCAAAAATACGGAATCTGTAGACATACTAGGGTAACAGAAGTGTGATAAATGAAGATGTCGCTAGAATACCATAATGCATGTCATTTTAATGTTTCTGTTATGAGAATTTGAATACAGTAATGTGTAATCAAGTATAATTTGTTTTGAGCTTAGGAGGAAAGGTGGTTCGACTAGTGAAACGATAGATCTTTCGCAAAAACTTTAACATTATTTGGGTCTATTATATTTTACTTTAATATATTTTTCTGAGGAATATTTGTAAGGCATAAAGTGTTAAAATTGTCACCCTGTATAATAAGAAAACTAATTGATTTTCATTTCGAGTCAATAAAAAGAAATATTTACTATTTACATTTAAATATAGCATTTTTATGGAATGAATATAAATATGTATGTATGTGCCATCGCCATCTATTAGACATATGCATAAGATAGTAGCTATTTCAATTTATTATATTCACCGAATCTGCTGATGACGGTTCGACTCGATTCGTTCAGCGTTCCGATCCAACAGATCAATGAATTAAAAGACGCCAATAGATCTAAATACCCATTCAAGCGCGCAGGTCCTGCACCTGTTGCACCTAGTTTGGTGCACCTAGTTCAAAATAAAGATCAGAGTAGGTGCACTTGTTCCGAAAAAAAGCAGGTCCACCCATCCCTAGTTGACATACAATGTGGCAATGTTCTCCTATGTTGCATTCTCTTCCTTTTAGGCTATTTTCACTTTAGTATGGATGACATATTGATTTACCATGCTTTTGAATCCGATAAGCCTGCAGTTACTTGATACAACCCAAAAGAAATATATCTTTTACTGATTCTAGGCAGTGAAGCCTTCATAATCATGCGAAATTAACGACATATGATAGTGCCAAGCTGTAGCGGCCAAATGGAAATTAAATTAAACTAAATTTAAGTAGATATTCCAAACCATTTAAATTGCGGTGGGTCTGGCCCACGGCAGCGTTTTTACTAAATATAACCGACTACAACACAAGACACGTCCCTCGCGATCTTCCTTTGCAGTTTTGCGCTCAACAGCGTTGCCGACCTTCGATTTGGGGTGGTAGATTTAATCCTATTTCCGATTTTTGGCATAATGACATTTTAAAAAAGGTTCACCTTAAATAATATATGTATTGTCCATATTAATGTATATGTTACACCCATAATATATGACTATTATGTATAATATCTATCGAATTTAGTCGATGTGGTTAATTTGATTATGTTAGTTATTTTGTATAGCTAGTATCTATAATGCCTGACCAAATTTGGTGTAAGTGAGAATCAATTAACCAATTTATATTCGCATTTGTTTTTATTTATAATATACTTTCAACATGATAACATAAAAACGTAATAACACGGCTTAAAAATAATTATTCTTATCAGTTTCCAGTTATTATGACCATAGCTATTACCTAACCTAATTCCAACAACAAATGATTCATGGGCATCCAAGATTTCGAGCGTTAGATACTTTAATAAACATATGTTTCTCTAAAAAAAACTCAATAAATTTACAAATTTTACAGAAAATTTGCAGGTGTGTGGAAGTTTGTTAGACGCCTTCATAGGCATCGAAAATCTAGCAGGAGTTTTAAAGAAGTGAATGATCAATTTGCATCGCCTAGGTTAATTTGCTGGAATAATTTTTTTTAAAGCTGTGACAAATTTTGTTCCCTTTAAACTCTAAATGTAGATTTTATTAGAAATTGACATACAAATCTCAAAATCCTGAAACCAAGAAAGTTCAAAAAACACAACAACATTTGCTTGGTGTTTTTTTTTGTTTTTTTTTTTGGCTTCAAGGGACAAGATTTGGATATCCAAGGACCAATCCGTTTCTCAAAATAAAAGACTATATGAAAAACGTCTTTCTGTTAACTAACTTAGGCGTTTTAAATAAATCTTTCGTTTTACTTGAAACGGTTGTAATTGATTATGCATACTGGCTGTTATTTACTTTAATCGTAACATATATAATTGTATTTTTAAATCAACTTAATAATCCCTTGCAAATGCTCAAAACATATTCAATGCGTATTTTCACTTTAAAAACCAAAAATGCGTCAATATATTAAATTTTTTTCTTTATACTCTATGTTTGTTTCATATATTCAATGTGCTTTTCATTATTAACTCTTTTTTTATATTTCTTGGTCAACAACTCTTTTTGTGACAATATTTGATAAATTTAGCAACGGTATGCGAAGTCAGATTGTAGGTTGAAATGACGGGTCAGTTACGTGCGAAGTTGCTTAATTACTGTCTGGAGTAGCGTCAATTGCGTCCTGCGATCTGGTAAGGAGTTAGATCGATTGCGTCCTGTTTACCTGTTCTCTAATAGTAAGCTCATTAGGAAATGCCAAATTGCACTAATTGCATAATTAGGGTAGAGATGAAGTGATTCTTATTCGTATACGGGGAGAGCAAGAAGTTAGTAAGAGGTCAATTGTTTTAAAAACACCAAGTGTTATAGAATATGGAAATTATTTTAAGTGAAAAGGATAGAAATATTTTGATGATAGAAGGATATAAGTTTCGTTTGCACAAAAACTTGGCAAATGAAATCGAACGTTGGGCTTGCTGTACAAAAACGTGTACCTCATTCTTGAAGCTCAACAAACATCAAGAAGTTGTACTGAAACCTTCTCCATACAACTATCAAAAGGCGACGGAAAACAAAATCCAGCGACAACCGTTAAACAATTGCTTAAAGCGCAAAGCTACGGAGGATATATGTGCAAGACCTACTAAGTTAATTCATTCAACTTAAAGGAGGGTGAAATAGTAAAGTTAACGAAAACTGATTTAGCGCTTGTTAAGTGTAGTATGCAGAAAGCACACTGCCTAAATCGGTGAAAGGAACTCTGGCTACTGTAGGAAAAATGGACATAAAAGCAAATAGTGGTGAAAATGTTTTGATAGTGAATGATAAAGAGAACAATATTTTGGGATTCTCAACGAAGAAGAACTTGCAAGTGTTGTGTTGTGAAAGTAACATTTATGTGGATGGCACCTTTAAAAGTTGCTCAAAGTACTTCTACCAGCTCTTTACTTTCCACGCCATGTACCGCGATTCCTATATGCTGCTTGTATATTTTGTACTTCCCAACAAAACTAGAGAAACTTATATAAAATGCTTTCATTATGTGGTGAACAACTGTTTTTGCCGGAAGAACTCGTTATGGACTTCGAGAGATCGATCCATATCGCTGCTCAATTAGTTCTCCTAAAAACAAGTATCAGGGGATGTCGTTTCCATTTGGGGCAAAGCTGGTACAAAAAAATTCAGTTCCTGGGGCTTTCAAAGGAATACCGCAGCAAATCAGAGATGGGAAATTTTTTGAAATGCTTCTTTGGCCTTCCAGTTGTTAAATCTGAACAAGTGTCTGAAGTTTTTACGGATTATATTATGGCTATTCTCCCTGCAAATGGGAAAGCAACACAATTTTGCGATTACCTGTTAGAAACATATCTGTCTAAGGATACAATTTTTCAATTTGGGCAGAATTTTTAAATTCGACAAACAGAACAACCAACGGCTGTGAGTCGTTTCAGGCGAAGTTAAATAGACAATTTAATGCTCCACATCCAAACATGTTTACCTTTATTGAAGTTTTGAAAGAAATTCAAAGTAAAGTGTATGTGCAATTAAGAAGCAAAACGAAAAAATCAATATCCGTAGCAGAGAAAAATTTTTTTTTACGTGAGGCAATGAACGATTTGTTAAATAAACGCTTAGCAATATTTGAATTTGTAAGAAAAGTTTCATATAAATTCCTGCATATTTGGTATTTATTTTGCAATGCATAAATATGTATTTTCTTGTTGTAGTTTTTACGTGTATAATTATTTATGTATGATTGAAATAAAACGATTTTGTAGACAGCAGTATTTCAATGTTTATTAAAGTAAAACGTTGTGAGTAGACTTGCCTTTACGCACCCGGACGCAATTGACGTAAGCTAGTTTTCGAGCTGAGACGCAACTGACGGTGGCTCAGGGAGTGGTATGGGACGCACTTGCCCTGGAAATGCGAAGTCCAGACGCAATTGACGCTTCCCGCTTCTGCTGTAGTGGGTTATATGTAGCAAAAACGCCCCCTGGCAGAGGGCTAATGACAACGAGATTTATTAATTACATATCTTGGAAACTGTGCATTTTGCTAGAAATATCTAAAAATATATTTTCTTTGCTGTTAATAAACGAAAATGGTTTTGTTTAAGTTGATCTCTATATTGATCATTTCATTTGTTTATTGTTGATTAATCAAATATGAGTTTGAAAGTACTGACGGAAAAAAGTTACCACTTGTGGACAAATATAAATTTTATAAGAAAAAAGTTCTAAAATCTGTGAGTGAAGAAAAATGTACTTTAAAAAGTTGCACTGATAGAATAAGTATTACTACCACTAATAAATACAGTTTTTGTAAAACTTGACATAGGCCAACTTTTTATTTGAAATGATATACAAGTACTTTTAAGTGCAAAGTTGTAGAAAAGAGCTTGACTAAGAAAAATGTACCAAAAATTCTTTTCTATGTTGCCATATTTCTTCAGTAGATACTAAAACTATATTTTTTAAATGGCAACACTGCATTTTTCAAACATATTTTAATAGATATATAAATTCTAAACAAAAAGTATTCCGTCACATTTTTCATTTGAAGTTGCCGTTTTCGAACAACCAGCAAGAAAACTAAAATAATCTTTAGTCGACAGGGACCAAAAGAAGCTTACATAACAATAGAAGGCATTGGAAATTAAACAAAAATTGAATTATTTGAAAGAAGCCTCATAATTTTGCCGCCATTGTGATATTTGAAAACTGTTGCATTTAAATGTGTGTAGTTTTTTAAAAACTTGAACTTGCTAGCTCTTTTATTTTAAATGGTAGACTAGTAATTTTAGTTACAAAGTTGTAGGAAACAATTTGACTAAGAAAAATATACCAATAAAATTGTCCTATGTTGCCATATTTCTTCAGTAGATAGTAAAACAATTATTTTTTAATGGCAACACTGCACTTTTTAACATTGTTTGATAAATCTTTAAATTCTAAACAAAAAGTGTCTTGTTACATTTTTTATTTTGGATAACCATTTTCGAACAATCAGCTATTATTAAACAACAATACTTACAACTTTTTATTTTTTGTTTTTACACACATTCAAGTGCAACAGCTTTTAAATATCACAATCACAGCATTATCACGAATGGTTCTTTCAAACAACACAATTTCTGTTTTATTTACAATGCCTATGTATGCTTATTTTGAATGGTTTTGTTGATTGTTCGAAAACGGCAACTTCAAATAAAAAATGTGACAAAACACTTTTTGTTTAAAATTTAAAGGTATATCAAAATGTGTTAAAAGAATGGAGTGTTGCCATTTAAAAAAATATTCTTTTAGTAACTACTGAAGAAATGTGACAACATGGGAAGAAGTTTTTGGTACATTTTTTCTAGTAAGCTATTTTCTACAACTTTGCAATTGGAAGTACTAGTCTATTATTTCAAATAAAAAAGATGACCTACGACAAGTTTTAAAAAAACTACTCTGTACAGGTGGTTCAGAAAAGAGGTACATATAACCATGTTGCAGATTAAAAAAATCAAAAAACATTTAGGTACCTGTGCAAAAAAGCAGAAGGCGAAGAAGAAGAAAATAATCTCTTACAATATTCGGACATTTCCAACGTTAAGAGGGCCTTTTATAATATTCGTCGAAAACAATTTCCGATCCAGCCAAGATGCTTGGGAGATATTCATAGTAGATTAGATGAGAAAAGTTTGGTAACTAACCAAAATGACAATTTTGTATTAATTAACGATACAAAACGGCAGTTGATAGTTTTTTCTTCTCTAACAAATTTAATTTTTTGTCTAATTGCACTATTTTTATAGATGGCACAATTTTTTTTAAAGAATTTTTTCCATTCATGCATTGAAAAATAGGCACTACATCGCTATTGCTTTCTGCCTATTAAAAGACAAAACTTTTTAATTATACAATAGTTGCATTCAAGAAATTATAAAGGAATGCAGAGAACAAAATTTGAATTTTACACCTTCGAAAGTGGTGATAGATTTTAAAAAATCAATTCATATGTCAATTATGCATACATGATTTATAATTATATGTATTGTGGTATTGTAAGTGAAAAATAGATAATTTCTATAGCATTCGTTTTATTGCCTAGAAATCCAGTGGAGAATATTCTTAATCCCGCCGCAATTTACATACCCTTTCTAATATATCTGGCATGGACCCGCCGCAATTTACATAGATGGAGAAATATCCGCCGCAATTTGCAATCGCCGGCTATAGTCTGCTACAAGACAAATATTGCTGATCAAAAGTTTAGACATTCTACAGGAGTATGCAATGTGGATTTCAATCTAATTATTAGCATTATAATAACATTTTTTACTATCATATACATACCTCCTATACCGAGTATTTAATTTTTTTCATAATTGCAGCAACTTTCAGATTGACTATAAGAACCCTAAAGTCAAACATTCATCAAAAGCATAATAATTCTAGCTAGTACAAATCACAACTTTTAAGAAAAATAAAAAAAGTACGATTTCTAGGCGGTGTAATGAAATTTTCCGACGTCGAGTCGTTCATAAGACTGAAGCCCAATCTAGTAAGAAGGAAACCCTCTATTTGCATATATAATATTCTCCCTGGAATTTCCTAAGTTCCTTACCTCTAGCTCCGTTAGACTTTATTATGAGGCAGCAGACTAGTTTCTCAAGACATTGTCAACACGTATTCGAAATATTGAATATACAGCTTATATTGAGAGATCGTCCCACGATAACACGCCTAAAGAATTTAATATCGACGTAATAAGGTGACGCCCGTACTCGTGGTGATATAGATACAGACAGAATGCACGAAGATCTATCATTTATTTACGGCTTTAAATAGCTTCAGGTAGCCATTTTATTGTTGAGTTGTCAGTTTGGATGTCTGTATAATGGCGTTGCTTCGTGCATGTTACCCTCAGGTTTGGAAAATTAACTTACGCTAAATTTACTACTTCAACCTGTCCGACCTTTCATCCCCTTGAAGTCGCCGCAATATCATTTTACGACCCATTTTGTCTAGTTGGAATGACGCGACAAAAGTAATAACAGGCATTTTATAAGATTTATTTGCATTCTATCTTACTCCAAATTTCATCAGTCGTATCTGATATTAAAAAATGACAAGACGTTTACTATTGTAACCAAATAGCTTACAGACTCAATTCAATTATTAAGTTCTCTTGAGGTTTCATTTTCCACATGAAAACTGTTTATCTAAGCAAAATTAGTAAGGGAGGCGATTTTTTAAATTAATTGGTAACCAGTTTGAAAAAATGATTATCGATTGTATTAAAACAAATGGATTAACAAAATAGGGACCCAAAATCATATGTTCGCCGCGTGGTCTGCAGCCGCTCTTGTGCAAATTTTAAAATTGCCACCCCCTTAGTTAATTAAATTTAAAAAAAGTATACTTTTATTACAAAAAATATTAGAACAGCAATATTTTAAAACAAAAATATATAGATACACTTCAATATTAATAGATTAATTTTAAAAATGTACAATTAGTTTAATCATTATTACATATCAGAATTTCAAACGAGGCATTAACTTAATTTTATTAGGACAAGTTTTCTACATTGGAAGCCTACATTTACACCAAGGGTCAAACTATCATAGAAAACATATATTAAAGGAAGCGCAGCATTTTCAGGCGATCGCTTTACGACCAACATAAAATTTTGTGCTTTATTCTTGTCCACTGCGTTATTAATGGAGAACTTTTGTGCAAAAACAAAAAAAAACGGTAAAATGACTATATATAATACTAGTTTTATTAGTCCTAATAAAATGTAACACTAATTTACACACGAAAATCCATTTGAGAACTTGATTACGTTGGGCAAACGTAATAACAAATATTATATGTCCAAAATATCCTTTGTTTACCACTCTCCTTATTCGAGCTGAATATAATATTTTTTCTTTCATAATATTCCTTAAAAGATATTATTATTTCTCCAACACAAAATAATTAATTTTTATACGCTGCCGTTTAATAATTTATACATCAGCTCCTTCTATCATTACACTTACCGACCCCAATTTAATATTTCATTAAATAAAATATTTAGATCTGAAGGTGTTCCAAATTTATTCACAAAATTTCCTTAATAAGTACCAGGAAATGTTTTTAAATATAGATAAGCGTTTTCCAGAATTACGACGTAAATAAAAACTGAGGGATCAAAATATATCACGTAAACATTGTCGTACAATACAACTTTCCACACGACTCGCCTTCCTGAACTAATGCTGAATTCAGTGGGACTGAACGGGTCACACTATGGTGACATTTTTAATCAGATCCATTCACATCATTTAGAGCTGAATAATAGACGAGACGAGTTGAAACCTTCATTATTTTCTGTGGACATCCACCTCCCTAACATATTTATAGGAATATATTTTGACTAAACCAGATCTCGTGAAAAACTCCTATTCTATTTATAGCCCCGATGTGATAACACTATTTCATTTCAAGTTAATAAAATTGATAAAATAATAATTACTAATGCAAGTATATACAAAGCAAGTACTTCTCAATGACTAATCATTTATCACGAAATCTCCTTCAACTTACAAATCCAAAATTTAGCACCCACAAGAAGTGGAAATGTGTAACAAATTTTACCTAATCGTGAATCACTTTTTAAATCGCATGCTCTCAAAAAATAAAACATATGGTTCGATTTAAAATTTTAAGTTACCTGTAGCTCCAAAATATGTTTTGTTCTTTATCTATCTGGCTGAAATTCCCAAAACGAATTTAGGTTTGAATTGTATTGACTTTGTATTTTAGGCATGAGAGGTTTTTTGCTACACATATTTATTTAGAAGCCTCTACTAAATTCTCAAAAACAATCAAATATAAATGAATTTATTATTACTAAAGAATATATTAGATTAATCAACAAAATATATACAGGGTGTCCGCTAAAGAACGGGCCAAACTTTATCAATGAATTCTGCGATGAAAATTAAAGGCGAAGCGTTATATGCAGAATGGTCCATAAACAATGGTACATAAAACAAGAAGGGATTTTTTTTTATAAAAGCAATGTAATTAAGCTGAATTTACCTTATAACCAACATTGATACTAATCCAGATACAGGGTGCCAAGTTGAAAAAAGAATTCCAATTTCTTCGCATATATATATATATATTGAAGAAATAGTTACATAGGCACAAAATTTGCAACAGGAAAGCTTCTTAGGGCAACAAATTCTAACATATTACCAATAGTTGATAGAGGCCGCCACCTGCACTCTCCTGTATGACTAAATCATCATAATTTTTTGTACACCCACGTATATTTATTTTAAATATGCAATTATATTTTCCGATATTTTTTACGTAAAAAAGGCATACCTTCTGAAAGTTGATACGAACAATCCTTTTCAAGATATTTGGCCTTAAAGTTTGAAGTGCTTTTGTTTTAAATTACGTGAACATTACATTTTCAAAGTAGGTTTGAAAAAAAAAGTAATAATAAGGTAGCTTTTAAAGTATCTTTTGTCAAATATTACTTTGTTGACAATATTATTACGTAAATTTTAAAAATCTCGATAAAAAGAATGCAAAATACTAGGATATAATATATTTTCAAATATAGAGATGGTAGATATGATCTCCGAATCCGCACAAGAAAATTTAAATGGTCTGGGTGGTCAAAAGAGATCAGGCACGTAGCCAGGATTTTTGTTCAGGGAGAGTCCAACTCCCCCCCTTTTTTTTTATCTTAGAGACTTCTTCGAAATGAGCAATATTGTAAAATTTAAAGAAAAAGTTGAGTTGTTAAATTAATAAACGTCTTGGTTTTTTACTTAGTGCTCATTTTTTACTTTTGCCTAAAATTTCCAATCTTAACTTCGATATTTGAACTATAATTTGAAACTCAAGTTCGACTTCAGTCTCGACATTTTAAAATAAAATTTAAAATTATCCTGTATTTTTTTCAAAATACGTGATTTTTGAACTTTTCAGAACAGCTTCAAATTTTAGATCAAAGACAAAATTAGGAATATTAGATATTAAAGATGAAATAAAAAAATTTCAATAGAAGCTTCCATTTTAATTTGTAATTTCGATTTTTGTCGAAACTTAAAATTTATTTTAGAAAGGAAAAATCTTCAAGAAAAGTAGAAATTTGGACGAAAAATTAAAAGGATGAAAAAAGAAAAGAACTGGCTACGTGCCTGAAACAGATATTTGGATATGAATTCCAGCAAGTGGCAGCCAGATTTTAAATTGTTTACAATCCCTTTACATAGAAGCAGATCAATTTTTGCATATTTATTTTTGAAAATAGATTTTACTTTAATATTTTATTTATATTTGCTTTAGAAATTCAAAAAATATGTGTATTAATAATGTCATTGGATTATATTTGATATAAACTATTTTGGAATCTCTTTTATTTGTTTTATTTTAGTACTAAAAAAAATCACATTTACTTAATTTAAAATAAACGTACAATAAACTTTAAGGCCAAATATTTTGAAAACGTTGCTCGAATCAACAAAAATGTAGATAAATAAAACTATCTACTTAAAATAAGTGTATATGGAGACACAACAAAATTGTGATGCTTTAAAATAATACAAGGTAGGCAGGTGACGCCCTTATGAGTTCTGGCAATTTGTTAGCAAATTAGAATTTCTCGACCAAAGAAACCGTTATATGTAAAATTTCTTGTCTATATTGAAATATTCAATAGTTTTATGCAAGAAATATCAATTTTTTTTTTCAATTTTGAGACCCCATATCTTGATTAATATCAACTTTTAGTATAAGGAAAATACAGCTAAATCATATTATTTTTATAACAAAAATTCACTCTTGCTTTATATAGCATTGCTCATTGTCCAACCTGTATAATGTTGCACATAAAAGTTTAATTTTAGAAATACAGGCAGGCTGTTAACATCAAAAAAATAAAAACGATTTTCAGCCTTATCTGTCGGATACATTAGGGGATTTCGCTGCGATTTTACGTCCTTACAAGAGACCAGTGGCTTACAAAGTATATGATCGAGACCCTCTTCTAAAAAATAAATGTTTTGCCACTGCACAAAGAGGAAATACATCACATTTTTCAAATTTTCAGTATTTTCCTAGCATAAAAGGTATACTTGTTGAATATTGGTAACAGGCACCATTTATGAAAAACTTGCGTTTAAATTGGGCAAGAAAGTGCACTTCTTGGATAACATAACTCCCAATACCTTCCAGTTTATGTTACGGAAACATATTCTTTGGTAATTAAATAGCCTTAACGAACATTAAAATGATTTAATATTTTTTAATATGCTTACCTATGATATTTAGTAGTTATTTCTTGAGATATAAAGAAAAAATTAAAATCATGAAATTTTTAAAATTAATTTTGATCACAGAAAAGGAAATTTAAAGAAAAAACTTGAAACAGGTTTCAATAAATTGAAAATAATTTTTACACTTCTAAAAAAAGAGCTATATTGACTTTTTAAATATGGTAAACGAATCCTTTTTAAAATTAAACTTTCAAAGTTGAAAACTACTTCTGAGACATTAAAATATTTTGAGGGTAAAAACTTCTTTAGTCGCGTTGAGCAATGTTTGATAGAAAATTAAGCTTTCCATCACCATCCAGCTAATTATCGTTATTAACATGCTCTAAAGTTAACAGTATCATGTAGCTATGAGTAAGACGAGTAATAGAATTAAAAAAAAACGCGTGGGGCTTAAACCTCCCTCGAAACCAGAGAATGTTAGTATTTTATCGTATCATTGAAAATTAAGTGTCCTTAAAATTAAATCTTTATTGATAATTATTAACCTCATAATAACTAGTAGCTTCATAGTAACTTATTGTTAGTAGCATATAATACGTTAGTTAAAATTATAATACGTCAGTTACCTATCATAACACCCTAAATACAAATTTCATTTTAAAAGTTTGTTAATTTTGCTATGTC
The DNA here is from genome assembly GCA_028583605.1 of Dastarcus helophoroides. NCBI lineage: Eukaryota > Metazoa > Arthropoda > Insecta > Coleoptera > Bothrideridae > Dastarcus > Dastarcus helophoroides. The sequence goes on from CM053329.1 coordinate 6,534,362, forward strand.
ATCGTTGTCAATGATACGATAAGGCTTTGCATGCAACTTGACTATTAGCAATTTAATTAAACAATCTCGGACGTGGCAACGTCATCAATTATTTTAAATCGCGTAATTATCTCATTACATTAATAGCTATTAATTTACTAATGTAAAATTTTAATTTTATTATACTGTAATTAATTTGACAATAAAAAAACCGCTGTTAATTTCTAGTTTTAGTTTTTTAATAAATTCAGTTTTGCTTTCGAAATTTTTACTTTGATTCGTAATTTTATTGCAGTTTTAACTTTTGTCTCGTGAATTGAAATTGGAAATAGAAGAATAAAAAGTTTCAATAAGAAATTTAAGAAAATAACCAACATTTTTAATTGATGTAACAAAAGTTAAATTTTATTTATATTAGGATTTTAAGCTTAAATATTTTACTTTTTTACGAAACTTCTTCAAAATTACTATAATTGCTATAAAAAGTTAAACAATTTAAATAAAAAAACTGACATGTTCCCTACTTTCGTCCTTAATTTCTAAGTAGATATTTGGATGACTGAGGTCTAAGGTTGCAAATATATGAGCCAAGAATCTGATTTCTTCAGGCTGACCAAGTGGTGGGTATAAGCTCTTTGTTAATATACATACATGTACAACTACAATACTGAAATTGTCAACTTAATTATATTTATTTACACAAAGAATCTAATTCACATATATATGTTTGGGTCAATGATCGTATTCCTAAATTAGCTTTGAAATCTAGTGCGTATGCAGCAATCTAATATAACAAATACGGGATTTTTTATTTTCTTCTTCTCTAAGGCATTGTTCCGTCAGAATCACCTAGCTTTGTAATTTGCTTGATGTAACATTTGTTATCTCCCCTATATTTCAAAGATATGTACTGATGTATGTTGTGTCAGGATAATATTTCCAAAGTGCCGCTTTTCTCGGAATATATGTGGAGAACGTTGGTCCCCATTCACCTCGGTAATGAGCTCAATTTTTTAAAGAATAATCCCGCTCAGACGTTTAAAAATATGTTCCTTTGTGTATAATGCTAATATTGTTTTGAACATTTTTTATATGCCCCTTTTTTGTTTATATTTTAATCTTTAATAAGATTTGAAGGAAGTGTTTTTATTAAAGAACAAATTAAACGCCCCATATTTTATTTCCGAAGAATGTTACATTTTTCAGTTAATTTATTTAAAAGCACGATAAGAAACTCAATATTCTTTAAAAATAATAAACGCTCAATAAAAGTATTACATGTTTCATTAAGTGTTTATTAAATTAACGAATGTTAGATAAAAATAATAGACGCTGAATAAATGTAATGTTTTTGCTAAAATAATAATGTTTCGATAAAAAATATAGAGACTAAATAAATAAAATAATTGCCTTGTATGAAATTCATATGGTTTCAGAAAATAATAAATATTCGATAATATTAATATAGGTCCGATAAACAAATTCAAATGTTTGTTAAATTAATAAAGATTTGTTAAAAAATTATAGAAGCTTGATTAATTTATAGAAATGCCCATTGACAAATTGTAATGCTTCGTAAATTATTTAGTATTTCGTAAAAATATTAACTTCTAGACAAAATGATGTTATACCGGGTGTTTTTTTTTAGTTGGGAGGTTACCTTTACATGAAGTACCACTTACTATAAAGGCAAACTGATTTTGTCGATGGAGCTAATCGGTGCTAAACTACCTTTTTAAATTAATGTGACGGGCTTTTCGGTTCGAAATGATTATTAAACACTTGCTGAATAATACCCACTTTACTTTCAAACTAAACTCGTAACACTACAACAGAATAATTAACTCACTTATTGACTTTTAACTACTAGCTCACTAATTTCACTGACTGACTCTAACTAACTGATTCGAGGTAAAGGCGACCGCCTTATATAATTTTGGCTCCCAGGTTCTAGAAAAATCCCGCAGATAAGGCTTATCGTTTGCAGAAAATTTCTGGAACGGTTATCTGCCGTTTGCTTCGTTATCGCAGCCGCTTTTATCCTTTTCAGATCTTTCTAGAAAATTTTCTTACTAAGTTCTATAATTTACATTTCGCTACACTGCCTCCCCCTTAAGAATAATCGTCCCGATCAGTTCCAATCAGTCACTTCACCACTATACTTGCACAGACTGTTCAGGTGTACCACTTTCATCTTAGTCCAGGGGCTACGATGGATCCTGTATACCAAGTCGTTGATCCTCTTTAGCACTTTGTACGGCCCTTCCCAAGATGGCGTAAACTTCGGTGAAACTCCTTTGCTTCGCTGAGGGTTGTATAGCCGTACCAATTTGCCCTTACTGAAACCACCATGGTTGACATTCACGTCATTACTTGTCTTCATCCGATCCGTCACCAAGTTGATCTTCGTCTGCACCAGGGCATGCGTCTACAATATTGCTTTCCTCAAGCTATTTACGAAACCCAACTGCTCCCTGGGGGTCTCCCTTGGTGATCCAAATACCAAGTCACATGAAAGCCGCAGTTCCCTCCCGAAGATTACTTTTGCCGGAGTTTGACCTGTTGTTTCATGAATTGCCGCGCGATAGGCCATTAGAAACAGTGGTACATGTCGGTCCCAGTCGGTCTGATGCTTGAAAACGACCCTCGAAAGATGTTCCCCCAGGGTTCTGTTAAATCTTTTCACCATTCCATCAGACTGTGGATGAGGAAGTGTCGTTCGAGTTTTCTTTATTTCAAGAAGACGGCACACCACTTGAAGGACCCCCGAGTCGAAGCTTTTTTTTTAATCCGAGTGTAGTTCCAAGGAAATATCAAATCGACAGATAAAGTTGTCCACAAAAACCCTTGCCACTGTGGTAGCTTCCTGGGATGGCAAAATCTTTAGGCCATTTACTAAAATAATCCATGGCCACCAGAATGTACTTGTTTCCATCGTCTTATGCTAGGAACGGCCCTGCCACATCGATTGCAATTCTTTCAAATGAAGCTCCCACATTATACTGCTTCAGGGCCCCTTTGGTTCTTGTCGGGGACCCTTGGATGCAGCGCAGGTGACACATTTCCGACACCACCGCTCGACGTCCTCTCTGCAGTTAACCCAATAGAAACGTTTCCGAATTTTCTCCAGGGTCTTGTTCTTTCCTTAATGTCCACCAGAGGTCCCGTTGTGCACCACCCACAAGACCCGTGGAATCTTCTCCTGAGGCACCACCAACTGCAAGTTGACGCCCTTTCAATCCGCGCTTTCCCATGTCCTCTTCAGCATCCCGTCCTCTCCCTGGAGAGATTTCCATTGAGCCCACAAATTTTTAAGGGCTGGACTTCTGTCCAAAACTATCTCCAACTTCTTTCCATTCCAATATGGGTCCGATATCAGCGTCGCTCTTCTGTAGCTCTCGAAGGCTTTCAACAGTCCATCCGTCTTCTGACTGGACAGACGTGGCCCTTACATTCACCATGTCCTCATGATCCTCAACTCGTCTATAGCATTTGCAATTCCCACAAGGTCTTCTGGACAAAGCGTCAGCGCTGTTATGCTGTCGTCCCGGTCGAGGATGCACCTTAAAGTGATACTGTTGGAGCCTTTCCAACCATCTTGCCTCCTGTTCCTCTGTGTTCTTCATTCGGAGTAACCAAGAAAGCCCCGAAAGATCTGTTCTGATGAGAAGTTCTTGCCCATACACCTACTTGTGGCAGTGTTCCACGGCCTTCACTATCGCAAGGAGTTCCTTCCTGGAGGAGCAAAAATTCCTCTCCGGCTTCGTCAGAATCTTGGGATAATATTCGGTGACTCTTTTATCACCGCCTCATATAGTTTTGGCTCCCAGGTTCTAGAAAAATCCCCCAGATAAGGCTTATGGTTTACCGAAATTTTTGGAATGCTTATCTGCCGTTTGCTTCGTTATCGCAACCACTTTCCCCTTATCAGATCTTTCTAGAAAATTTTCTAACGTACTAAATTCTATAATTTACATTTTGCTACAATATTTTCAACTTCCTCCCACATCCGGTTATACCGGAAGTAGACATCAACTTTCTTATTTTAAATAGCAACCCCCATATATTATATTTTATTTAAATTTTGCGTAAAAAAAATAAGTTTAGTTTATGTATACGTGTTTATGGCTATCTTTGATAGTTTTAAAGATATTTCAATTTTTTGAAAAAAAATGACAGAAAAGAGGGTTACTTTGACTTCTTGTATCTTTTTTATTATTTAGAGTAAAAAAGTAATATTTGGGTTGAAGTCATAAAATATTATGGAGACTATAATCACGTAATCAGATTTTGCATTTATTATACGGGGTGACAAACATTTTATGATTTTTATTGTATTTGTTTTATTCAAAAAAAACTCTGTTTTTTTAATGGGAATTACACATAAACAGGTAAAAAAGGTTAAATCACTTATATTTCAAAATTTTGCACCGTTACAGAGGTATTATACATAAATCTCAAAATAAAAACATTAAAACATTCCTTTTTTTGTTCAAGTAGGAAATTAGCTGTAGGCAATTAAAGCTTAAAGAATTAATCATAATATACCAAGAAGAACAATGACGATCTTCTGTTTCAATACATTTAAAGGCATATTTTAAGATTTCGAATTGAGTAACCTTTTTAAGCACATCCGATTGTTCATAGCAATATGCTGGTCATGAAGTAGTCGTTGCAAAGACCCGCACCTTAACAGTTCCCCATAGAATAATTCTAGTGGTGTTTTATCTTGGGGGCACGGCGGCCACGCTTGCGGACCATAGTTTGTAATAAATTGGGTCTTAAATAAGCAGGCGAGAAAGCCATTGTCAATTTTACCGTTATGAGCTCCATAGTTTTAATCAAATGTACATTTGTATATTTCCCAAATGTGGCTCAATATCTTATCATCATCAACGTATCATTACAAAATATTTCTGTTTACTTTAGCCAAATAATAAATTAGGATTTATTTATGATTAAAAAAAAGCATTAAATAATTTCCATTTTGATTTTCATTATAAAATTTAACGCTTACAAATCCTGAGATCTAATGTAACTGCAGAGTAGTTAAAGAACAGATTTTCTTGAACATTTGTTGTTGATTTTCATTACTCCACAAATGAGATGTCTGTTTAACAAACCATTTTTACGGAACTCCATAAATATTTTCCAATGAGTATTCTAACAATTAACCAAAAACTAATTCGTCCCGTACCGTTATCTTTTAAATGTTATTTAGCCTAAACTTTGTAGTCATGTTTTTTTTTTTGAAAATTTTGTTGTCTACTGCCAAGTTGCTACTAGGGAAAAGAGTAAGATATATTTTTCTTTTTGATTTTAAATTATATCTTTGTACGGAATTTTAAACAATTAGTCAAATAATTTTTTTCATATTATGTGGAGAATCCAAAAATGATTAAAAAACACATAGTTCCCATTTGAATAAAACAAAAACAATAAATATCATAAAATTTCCGTCACCCTGAACAATAAATGTAAAATCCAATTAGGTTATTATAGTCTCCATAATATTCCATGACTTAACCCAAATTTCATTTTTCTATTCCAAATAATAAAAAAGACACAAAGAGTCAAAATAACCCTCTTTTCTGTGATTTTTTTTCGAAAAATTAAAATACCTTTAAAACTATCAAAGATAGCAATAAACACGTAAACATAAACTAAACTTATTTTTTTACGCAAAATCCAAATAAAATATAAAATATGGGGGTTGCTATTTAAAATAAGAAGGTTGACGTCTACTTCTGGTATAACCGGATGTGGGAGGAAGTAGAAAATAGGTAGTTTAGCCCCGATTAGCCTCATTGACAAAATCAGTTTGGCTTTATAGTAAGTGGTACTTCATATAATGGTAAAGTCCCAACTAAAAAAAAAAACCGGTATAATGAATGTTCAATATAGAAAAGTGATCGTGAAATAGTACTTCCGCGTCAATAAAAGTAATGATTTATACATAACGTTCAAATGTCCCACATAATTTTTTTATTTTTTGTTTTTAATAAAAGAACCAATGAACACAGAATAAATATTTATTGAAAATAAAGAAACAAAATATGTAACAATAATAAAACAATAAACTCGGTAAGAAGATTACCTAAAATAAAAAATGTCATTTACACACTCAAGGAAATTGTAATCTATGATTAACCCATTGAACTAAAAGAGCTCTTTTAGATTTTGCTGGTCTCCCACGACATCGTTTAACCCTAATTGGGATTGCTTTTGCTTCAGGAGGTGGAGTGGTAAGTTTTAACTTTATGGCCAATCGTACAAGATGTTTACAAATCAGCATTTTAAAATAATTCGGACAATCTCATTCTCCATTAATCCAGTCATATTGATCGTCTGGAAATTTTTACTGTCTATACACTAAAGGCAACTGTCTTATATTCATCAAAACTATGAAAGTCTAGATTTGTAAACTTTCCAAAATCATCCAGATTCATCTCGGTCATACCTTTTGAAGGGTTAAGGTAAATATTGCACGATGGGGTCGCTTTACAAATAATCTTTTTTTGGTGCCTTAACCCGCTGATAAGATTTTGTCCACAAATCTAGGTCGATAAACGTTTTTTAACTGCACTTTTTTTAGTTTAGACGAATAATTGCGTGACCAAGTAGTTACGTACTCCTTTAGAATCACAGACAATCGAGATAGCGGAAGCCATTCTCTTAGATAATTTTCGTCCTTGATTATTCTGTTGAAAGCCTCTAGAGCATTGTTATTGCTAGGACTATTTTTATCAACCTCTCCATACCAATTTCGATTCACCTGTAGCGATTCATTTTCGAAATAACGTAGAGATTCTTTCCATATTGAAAGAAACTTATGCTCTAGCGAATATAGTTTGACTTTTACTTAATTAAAGACAATCAATATTTCCCAGAATTAGAGCTAAGCTTTTGCTGGTTGCACAAGTTAATCAGCTTTTTTTTTACATTTTGCTTACTATAAACCCAGCACATTTTTATTGTGACCGTACGACAAAATACCTGCTTGAAAGCATTTTGTATACTATGCGCACCATCACATAGTATCGAAGGATTGATGATTGTACCAAAAATGTTTTCCACCCCAGTTCTCAGTGCCTTAAAAGCAAAGAGAAAATCTTCATTTCGTTCATAAGCACAAACCGTCACCCCAAAGTATGAAACGATCTGACCTTTTCTGTTGTTCCGAACCCTAATAACAGAAAACCTTGCCATATAAGCTTATATGTGGCATCAGAAGTTTTTGGTTGATATAAAGAATCGAAAAGAAGAAGGATCGCTGTAATTCATTTGGTGAGATACAATAAAAGCTTCATCTTCATTTTCTGGAACTGGAGAGTGGTCGATGCAAAATTGTTCTAACTCCCCAAGACTTATCGAATTAAGACCAAATTTTGAAGTTTTTAAAGAAGCCAAATAATAATTTAATTGATGCTCTTTAGAAACTGGTAAATGCTTCTGTGTGAGAATGTCCAAATTTTTTTTTGGTTTTATTTTTGAATCGTTTTCAAACATGGTATTGATATCCGCTTTAGTATGTCCGCTTATTTTAACTGTTGTTTCGGATGGTACATTTTTGCAAGTATGAAGCAATTCCAATCGGTATAAAACTACATCATCAATATTTGCAGAATAATATAAATATACACCTGAGGCGCATTGCTCTCCTCGATATCTAACATTATTGCAACGATAAATTGCACTAACATTGCCTTCCGCATCAATATTTTTATAATAAAAGCTACAAATACCTTCTTCTTCTACAGATTTTAGAGCTAAGGCCTTGCTGCTGAATACCTGTTCTCTTTTCCACTTTTTATTAACCTTTTTTCCTCTTTTCCTTGTCTTTGGTTTCTCAAGTACATCACTCCCACTATTCTCTGACGATGAGGAATCTCAGTATCGCCCATAATGGTTGATGGTTAAAAGAACAGTATGAATTACAAACACAAAACACCTCAGATTTGAAATACACCGGTAACTAACCCGCTTCTTTTTTCGAGGTTACGTATACGGTTTGACGTTTAACGAACTTCATTGCAAATTTGATTAAATAGTGAACATTACTTATCGAACATTTATATTTTTATAAAATACATTAGCAAAAAAGGCAAAATATCATTTAGTAGCAAATATAAATTTATCGAGCATTTATATTTTTATTGAGAGCATATTTAATTAAAATACTAACCTCAATTTAGCGTACAAATTGTATATTTTATAATGTAATTTTAATAAATATATAAGGCATTTTCTAGTAGTTTAAACTACGTTTTAAATTTTTTTATCGAGCATTTAGTATTTTTTTAATCTGCAAATTGCATTAAAATACCGGGTGTTAATTACGATCCTTTTTATTTGTAACCATATACAGCGTAAATAATAAAAAAAGTTAATGAAAATTTGATATTTCCAAAGTCAAATTTTAGTTTGAACGTAAACTTTTCCTATAATGAGTTGTACGCGTAATATTCTGAAAACTTTCTCTAAAAGGGCTATTACAAAAATTTTGTTCGAAATAAAATCCAGCGCGTAAGTACCGTTGGTTACTACATGTATTTAGTTTTAGGGCGCAATTCTAGGGAAATTTTATATTGAATTTTTTATCAGTATTGTGTTGCAGTTCCAGTTATTTTGTAATAAAACATGTTAGCTAATTATAAAATAATTTATTACACAAATTAAATCTGAAATATACGCCTTTTAATATCATGTTTTCAATTTGTTTCTTTAAAAAATGTTATTTTATAATATTTACCTATTATACATATAGACCAGCATGGTCACACCTGGAATTAAAAAAAAATATGCATTTGTTTCAGGCTTGTTAATTGATCAAATTTATTCCCCTGTAAACGTTCGAATAAATAAACATACTTAGGTTTTACGTTTCTAAACAAATAGTAATTAATTAAATAAAGAGAGATCCAATTAGCACATTCCATTTGGTAATTTAATTAGCAGACAACATTCTTGGGTGAAACGAAATAATTTACCATGTTTTATTACCAAAGGAAACGAAACAATTATTATGAAATAATATAATATCGGTTGACTACCTTAAAACAATAAAAATGAGATGAATAATTACGATATCTGAAATAGCAAGACGCAAATACATTTCTCCTGAATTATAAGGATAATTAAATATACTCCTATATACAGGTTGGACCATAAGTAATGGTACATAGAGCAATGGTGAATTTTTCAAATAAAAATAATGTGATTTAGCTACATTTACCTTATACCAAAAGTTGATATTAACAGAGATACAGGGTATCAAATTTGAAAAAAAAATGTCGATTTTTTCCTTTAATTATGAAATGAATTGTAATAACGGCACGAAATTTGGCCCAAGAAGGTTTCTTAAGTCGACAATCTCTAATTGGCAAACATATTGCCAATAGCTGATAGGGGGCGCTACCTGCGCTATTGACGTGCCTTGGTTTTAAATTACTAAGATATTAAATTTTCGAAGTAGGCTTGAGAAAAAGTAATCATAAGACAGCTTTTAAACTAATTTATGTTAAATATTACTTTTCTAATAATAATATTACCTATATTTTGGAAATCTCAATAAAGAAAATCCAAAAAATTAAGACGTAACTTATTTTTTAACATAGAGATATGAGATATGAACTCTGAGTCCGCACAAGAAAATTTTAATAGTCTGGGTGGTTAAAGCAGATATTGGGAAATGAATCTTAATAAAAGAGCCAGATTTTTAATTATATACAATCCCTTTACATGAAAAAGGTCATTTGCCACATACTTATTTTTGAAAAGAAATTTTGTTTTGGTATATTATTTAAATTTGTTTTATAAATTTAAAACATATGTGTAATAATAATGTCAGTGGAGTAAAATACAAACTTTTTTAGAGGCAGTTTTATTACTTTTTTTTTGAAACCCACATTTACATAACTTAAAATAAACGTACGGCAAACTTTGAAAGAATATATCTTGAAAAAGGTTGTTTGTATCAACATTTAGAAAGAATACCTTTTTTACGTAAAAAATGTAGAAAGTATACCTTTTTTACGTAAAAAATGTAGGTAAATAAAAATATTTATTTAAAATAAGTGTACATGAAGGCACAAAAAAGTTATGATGCTTTAGAATAACACAAGGTAGCGCAGGTGGCGCCCCCTATAAGTTACTGACAATCTGCTAGCCAATTAAAATTTCTTGACCAAAGAAACCCTTCTATGGCATTTTTTTTTGTCTATAGTGAAATGTGTTCATCAGTTTTGCGAGAAAATCACATATTTTTTTTTTCAACTTTGACACCCTGTATCTCTGTTAATATGAACTTTTGGTATAAGGTAAATGTGGCTAAATCACGTTATTTTTATACTCTTGCTCAATGTACCATTACTGTATTTTACAACTTTGACATAAAATTTAAAGTGACAAGCTAAATTTTATATAATCTTATAAGTCCTTCATCTATAATAATGAAAATTGACAATTAATTTGGAATTATTCTCTAAGTCACAAACATAATTTAGTGAAAACTTAATAGATATAAAAGGAGAATATTTCCTTGGGAAACACCCTCTTTGATCGCAATATATCAGAGTCTCACTAACATAATGGGAAGTTATCTCTTATACTTCTTCTTCTTTAGTAACGCTAGCTGCCTGTTCATTCTGGATTCCTCTTATTGTTGTCCCTGTCAAAGTGACTATCAACTGTCACGCCATCGTTTCGGTGGTCTCCTTGGTGGTCTGGTCTCCCTTGTGGTCTGGTCCCTTGTGGTTTTCCGTTGCGTGCTATTTTCGGGAACCTGTTGTCTGCCATTCCATTAAAGTGTTCATTCCAGTCTCGTCTTCTTCTTGTTGGCCATCGTACCACATCTTCCATTTTAGATTTTTTCCTTGTAGTTAAATATTAATCTGCAGATAGTTTTGAAATGATCTATAATTTCTTCAAAAGAGATTGTAAAAGACTCCCGAAAGTAGCCCATGCAACAATACAGTAATTCATGGATGTCCCTAAGTTTATCAATAAATTCCAGGGGAGTTCTCCCCCTTACGAAATTTAATATTATATTGCAGAGATCCAATGGCAGTCTATCTATAGACTAAATTAGTTTAAAACTGTAGAATATATTTGTTGCAGCAATACGAGATGCAGTATGTTTATCTAAATTTGAGTTTCAAACCTTCCTTACAAAATAACCAAATGATTTTGGGTGCTGCTTTCTGAAACTTCGACATATCAACTTTCTTAATTACATTCTGCATAACACGACAGGAGTAATAATTTTTAGCGAGATTATTTTACCGCTATTTAAGAACATATACTCATTAATAGCACATTTTTTCTTCAGGAAACTAGTAAAGATCTTAAGACAGCATTGAAAATGCTCTGCTATCTCAAAGAGAAAAGGGGTGTAAGGTATCCTTATATGATGCAAATTCGGTTTCTTAACCCTAGTGATAACCCAATTTACTATCTTGCATGATTTAAAAAAAAATCAGTACCGGGTCACAAAATGCAAAACGACGCAACCGCTAATGCTGCGGCAGCTGATTCGCCGCATCCTATGGCCTTCGTCGTCTTCGTAATCTTCAAATATACACAGTAATACCAAAGTCTGAAATATAAAAAGAAGCATACAAACAACAAATAAATAATAAGACCCGAATTCTGTAGAGTATACACGCTGGGTTAATTTCAAGAGAGAATGCTCAGACACCTTTATTTTTATTTTAAAATTGCCATTTTGAAATGTAATTTTCAACCCCCCACCACTTCACCATTAAAGGCTAGCAACTCCAACTTTAAAAATTGAAATAGCTAAATATCTCTTACGATACCTCGATTGATAGATCTTTTTATACTGAATGCAACAAAATAGGTTTTTTATAAATGATCGTTTAAATGCAGATCTGCATGGAAATTTTTTGAAACACAACCTTTTTAATTTAGTCGGTGACGTAGAGCTTAATATTGTGCAAAATATGTGGTATCAGCATGACGGTGCACCACCACATAGAGGTAGACAAGTAAATGATTGGTTAAATTATCATTTCCCGAATAAATTGATAGGTCCAAGAGGTCCAATAGCATGGCCACCGCTTTCCCTGGATCTAAATCCTCTGTATTTATATTTCTGGGGATATATGAAGCAACTTGTCCACTATGTTGAAATCATTACACGTCAGCAGTTACTTGAAAGAATTTAGGATGCAGCTAACCAGATAAGGAATGACCCAAATCTCACCCGTCGAGTGACGGAATCTTTAGTTCGTCGATGTGAGGTTTGCATTCGAGCCGAGGGTGAACATTTCGAACAATTTTCATAGTATTATTATTTTTTATTTTCATTTATTAGGAATTTTGATTGTTAATAAAGTTTAATTAATATTTTGATCTTAAACATTTTGCAACTTCTAAACAACAACGAATCAAACCTATGTTCATTTAAGAAAAAATGTTTGAAATTAACTCAGCTATCACCTGACAAAGTCTTTCATAGAGCTTCTAGAAGACCCCGTGTATTTCGCCGTGAATTACCAAAACTGGAATGTGACAATTTTAACCTGTACAATCAAAGATAAAAAATCATAAATGCATATAATGGAAACCGTTAATCTACAGCTTTAAACAAAAATGGTGAAAAGCGCAAAATTAGCATGAATGCTAAAACGGTATACCAGAAACGGGAAAATAAGCCTATACACACAAAAGTAACGTGTAGGAACTACCGTACTTAGTATTTATATCTACAACTGAATAGTCCTTTAAAATTATGCATTTTCCAGGATTTTTACCCTATTTACAATAGCTCTAAATGTTGTCAGCAATTTTTAGTTATCTCTTCCTGTTAGGACACCAAAGGAGTAAAAATGTTCGACTTTCCTTAAGTACACCTAAGTGGTGGCCTAAGATTAATCCACAAAATCATTCAATGAGACAAATGAAGTTGATAATAATTCGAAATAAAAAACGCATTTTATCAGAAATGTCACATTCAACAACCCAAGAGATTGTCCTGAAAGAACCACCACCTAAAATTGCTTACGAATGGATGGTAATATCGCGCCGCTACAATCCCCACGTAAAACCAAAACTTCAGAGCAACTAACGCGTATTGACTAATGTAATCATTTATACTGCAACTTGCTGGCCAGAACGATGAAGCCCGAGGGCACGACCCTTTCCCTGATATGGCAATCTAACAAAAACTGACTGTAATTCCATATCGTTTTAAAATGGGTTAGACCTCCAGCATTGCACATTCCCCTTAAATATTTAAATGAATAAAGAACCAAAGGTCCGCTAGGTTCAATGAACCAAAAATAAAATAGAAACACCGTGGGCGTGCGAAACTGTCAACACGTTCGAAAAATAGCAAGTGGGCAAAACATTTCCCATCTAATGTGTTGCTGTAATTTATTGATATGTTCGCATATGTTTCTCACTCGATCCATACACGGCAAATTAAAATTTAACCTTGACATAAAAAAATCTGTATTAGAATAAGGGATAGAAGAGATCCATTCATTATTGCTTTTTCAGGTTTTTCGAAAATAAGATTCAACAATAAATTTTCTTCCATTGTACAATCAGATCAGTAGAACAATTTTTTAAGGTTAGACTAGTTTACTTTTCTAAGAAAAGACTTGTTTAAAATAGTGATCAAGTGAAGTACATACGTAAATAAGACAAAAAAATGACAGCAGATGGGAAAACTTTTTTACACACGGTATAATCCCTAAATCTTCATTAACAGTATTTAATCGTCTGAGTGCCAAGGCGCGCGATGGCGCGCCTGTTTGTTTTTTCTAGAAGTGCCACATGCGCGGTAGAGACTCTCGCGTCAGTGTGTTTTTGAGTTCCGCCAGCGGCACTCGTGTGCGTGAGACGTGTAATTTGTTTTACAATTTATGTTAAACTGTATTCAAAGTTTTGTAAATAAAATCTCATTTTTGGATTAATTTATTAGCAAAAAACTAACCTCAAAATGTCGGATGTCGATGACTGTTCAGTTGAGAATATGGATATGTGTTGTGATGAAATATGTGAAAATGATTACGAAACTGACAGTGGAAGTGATATATTAGTTCAAAAAAATGGCAGGTTGCGAGTTTTGAGTGAAACTAGTAGTGATGGAAGTGGTTCTGAGAATTTACACGACCTAAATGACGAATCTGCGACCTTGAACCTTTTTACGCGTCTCTTACCAAATACACCCTTTGAAACACGATCTACACAGCCATTTTTTAAATTGCCAGGACCAAAACATGCTTCACAAAGAAATGCATCACCTATTGAATATTTCAATTTATTTTTTACCGTTTCTCTTTTTCAAAAAATGGTTACCGAGACTAATCGTTACGTTACCCAGTTCTTACAATCACATCCAAACTTGAAACCAAATTCGCGTGTCAAATCTTGGAAGCCCGTTATTTTTTTTGGAAATGAAGGGTTTTGTCTGTGTTTTACTTGAAATGGGTAACACGAAAAGGCCAACAATTTATTCATATTGATCAAAAAGCTTTAGATGTATACCCTGATTTGGTAAAATGTTTCCTAGAAATAGGTTTCAGCTGATACTGAAATTTTTCCATCTTGTCAATAACGAAACTCTGTTTTCTCCAGGACACCCAAATTGTGATCCATGCGCAAGATTTAATTTTATCACTGAGCACGCTAACAGAGTTTTCAAGCATTATTACACCCTCCATCAACAATTGAGCATTGATGAATCACTTGTGGGCACCCATGCTCCAACTGTTATCAAGCAATATCTACCCAATAAAAAACATCATCAATGGAGTATCAAATTTTGGATGCTTTGTGACAGCGTATCCAAATATTGTTTGGGATTGTTATGCTACCGCGGAGCCAAATCAAACGAAGACAAAGAAGAAGTGAAAAACAAAGATCTAGGATTTGTTGTGGTTAAAAAGCTATTATCTTTGGGAAACTACTTATATAAAGGTTACCATCCCTTTACCGATAACTTTTATACGGGGACTCACTTGGCAAAATTCATTGATCCAAAGAGGAACGTATTTGACTGGAACAATTAGAAGGAATAGAAAGTTTGTACCAAAGGAAGCTAAAATGGCAACCGTTGGCGAGCCAAAATATTTTACAAATGATGAAATTCTTATGTGTTCATACAGGGATAAGAAATCCAAAAAATTTCCAGTAATATTGATTTCCACTAACAGCAATGCAGAAAATGTTACAATAAAGAACAAAAGAGGTACTTTTGAATGTGAAAAGACAAAACCATCCATGATTCACTCCTACAATCAGTTTATGGGTGGTGTGGATGAGTCAGACAAGATGCTTTATGCTTATCTTGACGAAAGGAGGACATTGAAATTTTGGAAGAAAGTTGTATTCAATGTTTTTTCACGGATGGTTCTGAACTCATACGTTATATATTTAGAGAATTCACACAAAAAAACTTAACAGATTACAATTTACATCCAAAATTATCAGTACAATAGAAGAGGAATGGTTCTGTGCGAAAAATGTTTCAGAAATATTTCCAACAATACCAACACCTACACCTAACTTTGGCCTTGAGAAACTTCCAGGAAGAAAATTACGGCGATGCGTAGTATGTAGTAGTAAAGGTCGTAGCGCAGTAAAGCGATCCAGCTTGATTTGCTCACGGTGTAAAAGGGGCCTTCATGGACTTTGTGTTGGAAAACATGCATGTACTTATTAACTTTTTCCTTTTTCTATAAATAAATTGTTTGATTCTATACAAAATTGTTTAGTTTCTAGCATTTGTTTTCATAATGTAAACCAACTAGAAAAAGATGTTGAAATTTTGAAAATTGAAAGATTTTTAAAAAAGTTACACATAATTTTCTCTTACTCCAAAATTTCATAAAAAAAGGGTAATTATTTTTGGCATTTTTCACATATATTGCATAAAAATGTGTGGCACTAAGACGGTTAATGAAAAGACAGTAAAAGAGGAAAGATAAGCACTTGGCTAACTCCGAGACATAATTTGTTGCGCTGATACAAAAGAATGTGCTGCTTCAAAAGCGATCACTCAATACGTCGAAGGTAATCCCTTTCTGCACTAATTCACTGGGCACAAAAATTATCATTAAGGAACCGCGAAGGATCGCTGAAAAAAATGTAAACCATGAATAACAGCCGTGAACTCTACGCCGTTTGGCTGTCTCTCTATTTATTTAAAACCTTAAGACTCACATATCTCAATACGGAAAAAATAAAGCTTGCCGCCAAGAGTAAATATTTCATAAAATTTGCATTTATACGGACTGTAACTAGTTTAAGCTTGATACAAATTCAGTATGGAATGGACCTTGCTTCGAACCAAGTTGGAAAAAAAAAATGGATACACTTTCTTCTAATACAAACTCCACGATCGAAGATAAGAATTTTAAAATCTTAGCGCTATTATTTTTGTAATATCCAGTAAATTACTATAATATTCTAAATAAGCTTACCAATCGCATTAGTAAACCCGTTAGGAGAACTGACCTCACTGTTTTTGTTTAAAAAAAAGATGAAAACAAAGTAGGAATCGATACTTTTTTTGTTTCACGATTTGTTTGGCGGCATACATGTTAATTAAAATATAATTTACTCATATCCAGCTCAATAATCTAATAACAAAACTTTAAGCTGTTTTCGACCGAAAAGTCATTATGATTTGCTTTGTTAAAAGGGAATGCATGCAATAATGAAGTGAATATCGCGTGATAATTACAACCTAGTTTTAATATGCACACACTGGTGTCGGATACATCATCCAAGTGTTATTGAAAGCCTAAATTATTCAATCCAGACTTTGTTTTTGTTTCTTTTCAGAAGTCAGCATATACTAATTGGATTTGACATATATAAATACCATCATCAAGAACGCTGCTCATGCCAAGAACATAATTCAAGAAAAACATTACCAAATTGTATTGGAACAATCAAGTTTTAGTGATGAGAAAAGTCTTTTTAGTAATCTACTAGATATTTTAAGCAGCAAAGCCATTTCTTTCCTGAGACAATGGAAAATCAATTACACAATAATGGGATGCGAATTGATGCCCAAATTCCTCAGAAGATAATGGATGTTTAGATTGTAGATCGTAAATGTATTATTGATTGTATAGCGAAATTGGTTTTAGACAACAACATAATCTCTTTAAGCGGTTTGTCTGCGCTCTGTGTCATGCTAAAGAATAATTTCGTCAGATTTAAACACGTTCCATTATAAATATTGGAAAATTCACACCTCTTAGCTTAAAGATAATCAATCACAAGTAGGAATTCAATAGCAGTAAAGAGCACTTTGGATTAAATTAAAGATAAACAACTTACCACATTAAAGTGATAACTTACATCTGAGGAATTGCCTGAATCTACCCTTTTAAACAAATACTTTAAAGAGAGTCATCATTTAGGTAATAAGTTTGTATTAGCACAACAACACGACTAATTAAGAAATAAATCAAATTAGAGTTTATGGTAGTTTCTTGTAAAATTATGAATTACTAACAAACTAACTGGATTGTATTTTTTGGTTAAATAAGATGAAGAGTGTTTTCATTCTACTACAAGCAACCGTGTTACGTGTTACTAAATGGTGGTAGTCGTTGCAATGACTCTAGTCGTAAAAACATAATTGTAATACTCATCAAATAACTAAAATAGTGGATGAAGCCAATGAAAGTACAGCTTCTTGAAAATGCAGTAAATACTTAAAAGAACTGACAATAACGGAACTTACCGTGGATGTCAGATCATCAGCAAAAAAAAGAAATGGAGGAGCTGATACTCTCGCGAAAATAAAAGCTTTAGCACAATTCCGTAGACTTGAAACACTCTTGCTGTCGCAGCATAACTTTGTTAGTGGCAAACTCCGTTAGTTGGTGACTTTTTTTGAGACTCTACCGCATGCAAGCTGGAGCCGCATTCAAACACAGGTAGGCGTATGTGTTTTCCACACCTCATTTGTAAGGCTAATGACCCGTTTCATTGTGTTTAGGCTTCTTGGGGTAACCTGAAGATACGTAATGCAGTTGTGTTACCTTAATGGTCCTCAATTTTTTCAAAATTTTGTTAAATGTTGATTCTTTTACCATATTTTGTTGAGTGTCCGATTATTTTGTAGTCGTATAACTTTTAATTTTAATACTCAGTAAATTAGTGAAGTTCTTCGATGGAGTAGTACCATCTCTACATGAAGAGAATGATCCATCCATCATCGGATCCTACTTCCTACAGCCAGAACCGATAAGGAGAGAGATTATCTTTCTGCTTTTGTTGCTATTCGATTGTTCTTAGTTTGAAAACTTAAAATTTTCAGTTTATTATTTTAAAGGTACCAAACCGCTGCGTTTGCCTGGTGTGCTATTTTGTGTAATTTATGGAATTGAGCTCTTTTATTTATTAGAGTACAAGCCACTAGGTCATCAGCGACTCACTTTTACAATTAGATACTTAGTTTAGACGGTTTCTTCATAATTGATCTGACTGGGAAAGGCTCATGTCCTTGGAAGTGTTAATCTTGTTCAAGAGTGTGACCGAAAGTGTTGGGATAGTCGACACATGGTTCGAAGCTTTACTTTACGCAAGGAGGGCAGCGAACGGCCTTCTTCCATTTTCTTTTAAACCCTGTAAGTTGCCTTGATACTTTTACTACCTGAAGTAAGTTATACTGAAACCAGGATGTTGCAGGCTGTAACATACAAGATTTCGATTCCTCTTTCTTTGTTGCTAGCCGGCAATTAAAGAGAATTTTAATGGCATTGTAGTGGTACTTGAAATTATTTCTTCTTTTTCAATGTCTTCATTTACATAATTCTATACTTGGAAATTGTTACCAACTCCATGAAGAAATAGTTAGATCAAAAAAAAGCAAAACTTAAATATTTTTAGCATCTTTCAGAAGTAACGAAAAAGTTCATCAATTAGGTAAGAGCAATATGAGCTTCATTACTTGTTTTCTTACCGACCACTACTCGATGGGGAAAATTTTTAATCGACTCCGCAACTATTCCGATAAACCGAACCGAGAAAGTATGAAACACTTTAGAAGGATGGAAATAACACATGAGAAAATTAAGAAAATTTAAAAATATTGCACTTTAGCAAAAATCTGTTTAACGTTAATACATTAAGAATTACAATGACTTGCAAAACATTTTAATCGAAATATATTGCATAACCAACAAATATTCAAGAATCTGTAATACGAAACTTGGTTCTACTGAGTTAATGTCAAATGGTATTTAAATTTTACCCAATTGCACCTTGGCATAGGTAGAGAAACCAGTTTAACATTAATATAGAACATTACACAAGAAAGTAATGAAGAATAAAATAATGTGTTCTTAATATTGACAAAAGTACATAATATATAAAAAACTCAGTTATTTTACAGGTAATGCAAATAATTCAGTCAATACTTTTCTTGAAGTCCTAATTCAAACTTCACTAAATATCTACCACGTTGCAATCAGGACTGGATTTATTTTCACATCCCACTTTGAGGGAGCACATTCCCAACATAGGTAGAATCCTCTAGTGGCTCTATGAAACGTAGAATAAACGCCAAAGGGGCAAGTAACAGTATATAAAATTGTAAAATGCACCTATTCAGCAATTATGAGCTACACTTAAATGGTCTTCTTGCAAGAAATTATTTATTATAACCAGATATTCTGGTATAAACATTCGTAAACAATATAAATGGCGAACAATCTTTGGTTATTGGAAGAAGAGAATATCATACAAAAGCAATGAGGGGCAAATGTATTTTTGAAGTGTTTAAAAAGCATCAGGAAAAGTAATTGATATCTAGATACTGCATTTAATTTATATTTAAATACATAAAAGCGATTGAACAAAGTATCCAATATAGCTCTGAGAGGTATTGTTATGGTTAGATATTGCTCTGGGATCCAATATCCACGGGTAAATAACTCAATGGATTAGATTTTAGTATTATAGCTGTTTATGGCCCTGCGGGCCGAAGCTTTATAATTACGAGAAGATGAATCGATAAAATATGTCCTTAAATCCAACAAAAGACCGAGGCAATTTTGCACAGCCAATAAACCTTTTAAACTGATTAAACGTTCTACGTCACTTCACTTATTAGCCTTAGCTGACGCACAACATTGTTTTTGGTCTAGCCCTGGGATGTTTTAATGATTTATTTAATAGAAACTTTGGCAGAATTGAGACAGAAAAAAGGATTTACACATACGTTTTCATTTTTTCTCTGAAGATGAGTTTTACCCTTGTTAAGAAATAATTAAAATTGTTTTGGATATAAGAGCACAGAGCTCAGTATGTTGTCCAAACCAAGGCGAAACTTTTCTCAAGCAAAAGTGGTACAGAAAGTAATTTTTCGGAAATCGGTCGATAACGCCTAATTTTTCGGCGCAAGTTCGGGCTTCAAAATACTTGTGCTAACGCCTCGGCTCCAATTTACATCGTCGTCCGGAAATGTCTTACTTTTACTACATGATACAAAACATAGGACTATTTTTCAATTTTTATACCACTTTTATTTTCCAAAATGTTTGCCCTTAATATGATCGACTGAGCTTCTTTTAACTTAAGCATGATTTTTTGTAGATTCTTGGCATGGTCCAATTTCAAAATAAGTACATTGTTTACATGAAAACGCTGGATTAATATTGTAACAAAATGTAAATTATAGAATTTAGTACATAAGAAAATTTTCTAGAAAGATCTGATAAGGGAAAACGGCCGCGATAATGAAGCAAAGGGCAGATAAGCTTTCCAGAAATGTCGGCAAACGATAAGCCTTATCTGCAGGATTTTTCTAGAACCTGGGAGCCAAAACTATATAAAGCGGTCGCCTTTCCCTGAAGTCAGTTAGTTAAAGTCAGTCAGTGTAATTAGTGAGTTAGTATTTAGAAGTAAATCAGTGAGTTCATTATCCAGTTCTAATGTTCCGAGTTAAGTTTGGTAATAAAGTGGGTATTATTCAATTCAGGTGTTATTAATCAATTTGAACCGATTAGCCCGTAACAATATTGAATGCTTATTGTCTTTTATATAACACCATCATATTATTAAGATTTAAATAATTTCAGAAAAGATACAACATTCTTTACCAACGTAATACTCATGTAGATTATAATTTTATATTGCTCCAATTAAATTAATTGCCTAACAATTAAAATTTTAAAATGACCAGAATTATCCAAAATTAGTAGGGGTAATTCCCTCAACGCCAGACGGTAT
The DNA here is from genome assembly GCA_028583605.1 of Dastarcus helophoroides. Taxonomy (NCBI): domain Eukaryota; kingdom Metazoa; phylum Arthropoda; class Insecta; order Coleoptera; family Bothrideridae; genus Dastarcus; species Dastarcus helophoroides. The sequence continues at coordinate 6,555,566 of CM053329.1, forward strand.
CTAGTACCGGACAGAACTACTATCTCATTAAGTCGAAACTAGATTAACTCAAAGTCCCTGTAAGGAAAACACAGGTTGAATAGTAATACATACTAATGCGAAATGTAAAATTCCCCAGTCTCACATAAATGCAAGATAGGAGCAATAAGACTTGGTTTGGCTGGAAAACGCTGCATCGGATACAATCAAAGTGTGTTTCAGTTTTTTCTACAAACTCTTTTATTTGCTCTAATCATTAGGTTCTTTTTTTGTTTCATGTTACGACTTAATGCAATACACGCGTCTTTCTAGGACTCGACAGTTCCCTAGAACCGGTCGAAAAAATTTGCCCTAATACCGGACAGTAAACATATTCATATTAAGTGCCGGTGTTTATTCTAAATTGTCATGGATGTATTATTTTCAGGGTACAAAACATTGAACATAGAAAACAAAAGCAAAAATAAAATAATCATAAAATAGAGAAAGTTAGAACTACGAAAGTTTAAAAATTGCGATTGATTAGGCTAGGCCGAAAATAATTTGTACGTGCTTTGTTAAGATATATTGCAAGAAGCTCAGTAGGTTCACCAATTGCATACGTTTAAACGAAGCCGTTACCATGATTTTCAATGACTCAGCTGTATATTTCAATGGCATTTCGCAGACCTCTATCCACCAGTTATAGTCCTATTTCATTTAAGCACTATTACAGATATTATGGACACAATTTTAAATTTATCTCCGTTACCAAGTGATATACACCTGGTAATGGTAAGAGAAAAAGAAAAAGTAGGAAATAGGTGAAATTCTCATTCAATTGTCTTTAAAAAAACTTGTAGATGAAAAAGAGAATAAAAAACTTTAAAAAATGTTGGGGAAAAATTTTTAGAGGATCCTTAGAGGAAAATAAAAAACAATTTCAAAATAGAAACCGATCAATGCCAGAAAATGTCTGAAAATTAGTCCAAATTCGAAGAAAATTGTGCCATTAAAAGATTCCGACTAAACAATTTGTGTAGTCTGTTTAGAGGACAATGATGAAAACTAAATTGAGTGCTCTAGGTGTCAGGGCTGGGTTCATAAAGTCTGTGCGCACAGTATTCAAAAAATTAATATTTGCCATCATTGCCGCTTATTTTAAATTTGTCTGGCTGTAAGGTCTCTAGGTTTAGTAAATCAGTCCACTGTTGGGTGCCACTTTATATTCGTACCAAATTATACACCAAAGTTTAACTATAATTTCAGCCCGAATTATGTAAAAATTTAGACTTTTTTTCATTTAATTTGATTTCTTATATGATTAGCAATATTATTTAATAAGGTAAAATATTTTTAAATTACTTTTTATTTAATCTCAACGAGACTTTAGGTGTCCGCTACTAGGATAACTCCCCTAATATTTGACATGTTTTCATAAAATGTAAAACTAACTTCTCAGAAATTAACTTTGGGGAAAGTCTATTTCTTTCTATGTTATTGTTGAGTTCTATTTCGTTTAAAATTTTATTAATGGAATAATACAAACTAGGGAGTAAATTCTCGAATAAACAAATTTGTCTCACAATAAAATTAATTGTTCAAATATTTCAAATGTTTTTCATGTCAATCCATGTTTACTATTTTAATTAAATTTTGCTCTCTTAACAACATCAAAATTCACCAGCGCTTATAACATGCCTTTAGGTTATAAAAACTCATAAAGCTGTATGAATAACATGTACCAAACAAGATTAAATCTAATTTATAATAGAATAATGTCAGTAATAATGTATTTATATGCAAATAATTCAAAGTTATTGATTACTTATCATTTCGTTCACGTACTGCTCTGCGAAAATGTGGAAAAAGTTATATATTCAACTTTTTGCTAGTCTAGAATTCTCACGCTTTTATAGATACAGCCACATAAATATTTTATTTTAATATTAACTCTCACTGTAGCAGAAATAAAGTGTCTAATTTAAACAAAAATAATGTGCTTTTAAATAAGCACATTCTCTATAAACTTCGTTTTATATATTCCCTTTATATTGTTTATAACAAAAATCATCAATTTCAGTAAAAAAATATAAAATATTAATATGGCTTTAAAATCGTTTTACTGTTCATCATATACTTTAAATTACTCAGTGTTTAGCCAAATCAGTTTTAAATATTTTTACAAGGTGGAAACAATTTCACCACGTATTTTAACCAATTTTTCTGACCATTTAACACTGCCACAAAATAGTAGTACGTTGTTTTATTTGTCAACTCTCTCTCTTTCTCTCTCAATTAACTTATACATCAATATTTGGTTTAATATGAATGGGACAAACATCAGCTAATTTTCATATAGGGCACAGTAAATATCGCACATTAGCGCTTTTGGAAATGTCAACAAACTTGCTGCGAAATATTAAACAAACGAGGGTATCATTATTAGTAAAACATTTTACATAAAATGTGGCCCAATTATAAAAATATCTCGTATTCAGATGAAAAATTCATCAGGTGTGGTGTGATTTTGTCGTATAGGAGATGCAGCGAAAATAATTTACAGATATCGAGTTCTGATAGGACCAATATTTTTTCAAGTTAAAATATATAAATAATATAAAAACAAATTTGAATGTAATATTTAAATACGCATAATAAATTAGAAAATATGCCACACTAAAATTTCTTTAGCCATTCATGATGTAAATAGAAAAGGACTTTTCAGGAGGATGGTGCATTCATAACACACACGAAACACAGTACCTTAAAAGTTTAAATAAATTGTTGATAAATTAACCCATAAAAGTAGAATTGCTTCGCCACTAAGATCTTCTTACTTAACGCCATGTAATTTCTACTTAATTTTGAGGCTACTCCTACAAAAATTAGCAAACACCTGTGGGTAATTTGGTTAACCAACTAAAAAGGAATCTATACAAATTAAGAACAATAAAGTTTTGCTGGAACGAATCATTAAGTGAGAGACTTTTGAAATACGTAGAATGTGGTGGTTAGTGCTTTAAGCATTTTATGATTTTCAATAAAATGATTTATCTGTTTATTTGCGTATTTTATATAAAATTTTCTTATGCAAACAGCAAGTAGGTGATTCTTCGACTTCTACTTTATAATATGTATCTTTTTAAAAAAATTGGGCAGCATGTACTGAGAAATAAACGGGATATTCAGTCTGGGTTCTAAAATGCATGGAAAAGTTTAGGGGAGTGACTCATACCAGATGTCTGTTCGAGACCTCCTCTAAAAGTCGAATATCCAGAATCAGGAACCTACATAAACAAACTAATTAGTTAAGACATTCGATAATGTATGAATACGTATTCAGGTGCTAAATAAAAGAGTTAAAAATCGGCTGTGTTTTTTTATTAACCCGCGACTCGTATAAATCACTGAAGCGATTCTGTTTAGATGGCATTCAGTTAGTGCCAAGTCATAATAACTAACGCAACCTATGCTAAGGACAGAAAAATCAATTTTTGAAACGTATGCAAGTAGAATACAACCTGAACTGCAAATGTATGCAGCCCTCTAGGCATGAATAGTGAATCATAGGTAGCTGCACTACCAACAGTTGAAACACTGACACCTAGCGAAGCGGTTGCTCTCTAGGAAGGTCCCCAGAAGACAAGGATTCCAATGCACAAACCAATAGGTTTGAAATCAAAGAGCGGTTTCGATCTTGTTAGACTTCGTCAGTTTGATATATTTAACTCGAATGCTAAAAAATGTTCAAACCTATTGGTATGTGCATTAGCATTTTTGAACCATTATAGTAATCAAAACTAAATGTTTCTAAAACTGATTACTGGTAGAGGAAACGAAACATTAGCGTAAGCTTAAAAACACTACACAATTGCACACGTAACAATCCTAAATTCAGGTTTCTGGAATACATAAAAATCAACACGCAGTTGATTAAAATTCAATCAATGTGTTATATTTTACTGGACATCTCAAACTTATACATAGAAACGAAAAGTAAAAAAGACAAAACAAATACATAATACGCACAGTCAACAGTATTTATTTATTTGTAAATAGGCTTTTAATTTAGGCGTTATCAGTATGGATCTGCAAATATTTCGATATATCAGTTGAAGAGACTTATTTCTAACCTCGTAGGTGTGCGGATAAACCACGTTTAGGTTAATACACAACCGAATAAATGAAGTTCTACTGTATGTATGGTATACATACATTGTGTTCCAAGATAGAGTTTTAAAGAGGGATTTCTTTTTTATTTGTGAATTTACGAGAAAAATTCATTCTTTATAATAACTCCTGCTTTATCTCTATATCTCTCTATCTCACTAAAAATGACATTATTTTGTTTATTTTTTTACACAGGGAATTCAATTATTTGAATATTTTGGAAACGAGCTGGAGTAAACTCCTGTAATTTTTGGCAGTATCGAAAAATATTATTTAAAAGTACGACTAAGAACTGCAAAAAAGCCATTATTTTAAATTTTAATTTATTTCAAAAAAATTTTTGCAAATAGTAGAGACTTGGAATGCAATAACACAGCCCTCTAAGCGTGGGTATTATTGCACTCTGGAGCTATTCTGCTTGCATGACAGTTTTTGAAACTATTCCATAGTTTCTTTTACAGACTGTCGGTGACCCTATGCCTAGTCAATTATGGTTACTTGAGAAACCACCGCAAAGAATGATTCGAACTTAAATTTATTTTTAATTAAACTTGACAAGGAAAGTAAAAACCGAAATTAATTGTTATTATCGAGAAACCAGCAATAATATTTCCTATCGCAGTCATCCATTTTTTTCGCTTCAGACGGTACATTCAGTGCCGTCGCAAATAATATTTGGGAACATTTATAATTCTTTAGTGTATACTTTCAAATGGAGCAATTATTAGGTTGAAGTTGGGTATACCAAACTGACGAAATCTAACAAGATCGAAACCGGTACTTGTTTTCCAAACCCTGAATTTGATAAATGTTCAAACCTATTAGTGTGTGCGTTAGAATTCAGAAAAGAAAACGGCAAATAAGAAATGCCTAGAGAATTATAAAGGAGAAGAGAAATTTGCACTGAAGTAGGTAGTAATACCTTTAAATGATGCTGTTTTAGTTCAATCACTTATTGTTATTATCAAATACCTCTTTATTTTTTTTGTGCATAACCCTGAGTTTTAAACTGATTTGCTTAAATTTTAGAAAATCAACCGAAATTTCGTTTTCGAGAATGTTTTGTCATTACAAAGTACATTTCATAGTAACAATTTTCGATACCGTCAAAAATAACGACAATTTTCTTATGAGAATTTTTGAAATTTTTCAGGTAATTGAACTAGTTGTACAAGAAATCTTGAAAATAATATTATTTTCGGTGATTTAAGTCAAGCGGACGTTTTTATAAGGAATGACTTATTCTCATAAACTCACAAATAAAAAAAAATCCCCTTTCAGTACTCATCTTGGGACACAGTGTATATTAATATATTATAACGCTCGAAGAAGAAACATAGGATATAACCATTTTTTAACATTTAAAGCGAAAAGGGAATGAATCTGGGTTAGAACAGATTGCACATTTCCATCCGCTCCGTCGGAAAATAAGTCACTTAGAATGCGAAACAGATTACCCAACTTGCTAAGTAAATTAGATTACTCCACAAAAAGAGAAAGCAAAGTCAGTCACTCGACGGTACTCTATTCAAAACATGTATAAACATGCATATCGTAAAGCAAGTGGAAATCTAATCCGGTCCCCACCGTTAATCGAATCATGAAGTCGACAATTGCTCTTCATTCTCGGTTCGATATAGCCAGCGGCGAAAATAGAAAATCCAAAATCACGGTGAGAATTCGAATTCAATTAACAAATGGCCAATTGCTGAAAAGGAATGCCGTAGGGGGTGGAACGTTGTTAACATTGCTGGTTTCTTAGCGTTTTCGTTTCGCTTTTGAACTAAATCGAAATGTAACATTTCAGACAAAGGAGGTTTCCCTTTTCAATTGTGTCCCTTGGTTTCAAACAAGCGTTATGTTCTTCTGTTTCTTGGGTAGAGATATTTCTCTAATGTAGAAAGTTTGTGTCTCATGCGAAACAGCAGATATTGTTTCATATATTTTTCGATATTAGGGCTTTTACGCAGCTCATATCAAATATTAAGAGGGTTTTTCTTTTTCGTTGTTTGTGATAAGTTCATTTTAAATTTAGTTAAGATGATGCATGATATGTAATTAAAGGGTAGCAATAAGAATAATCACATTGTGGGCAATTTTACAATAATTATACTGTAATATTGCCTTTCTTTAAACAATGATACAATTTTCTAATTGTTAATTGGGGAGAGTCGACACCCTTTGTACACGTTTTACTCCAATATTTTTAAAAGAAGAACTAATAGCTATTTAGGAATAATTTTAGTAATGTTACATTACTTACATATCTGTCTATAATAATAGTTTACTTCATTATTGAAGCAAAGGAATATGGTCAATGGCCAAGCTATGGTGGTTTTCCCAAAAACTGAAAAACGTAGGAAAGTATCCCATACAAGGGATATCTCGTACAAAGTGTGTCTACTTACTACACAGTAATAAAATTGCCATTTATGCAAAATGCAAATATTTATTGAGATCAAAATTAGCACAGGATTAGATTAAATGTACTAATTAATTATAAAAATTATTATTATTGAATAGTACGATAATTATTAATAGTCATAAAATTTGCACAGTTCTCGTAAAACTTCCTTCTTATATCATTATTTAATGGTTGTATACTAATTCACATCTACATAGTCAGATGTTATTCGAAGGTAAAGGTATTAGTTAGCTATTCTTGCTGTAAAAGCAGTACAAGTCATTTCTTATATGTAAACTATTGACCTTTAATATCGGAAAAAAACCAATTTTCAGGTACCAGGCACACAATTTTTTTCTCAGAAATGAAATTTTTATTTTTTCTATTTCTTCAAGTCTATTGACTGTGCTTCTTGATCGAGTTTTATGCTTCTTATTCCTATCAATTCGCAACCTATTTAAATAAAAGATTTTGGAAACTGCTGGTCAAATAGTTTAATTAAATTAAATTGCGATTAATCTGCGACTATCAAACTTGGGGACTAAGAATCATTAAAACTTTTATACATATTTCAGGATAGAATTCTGGTAAAAACAATGTATATTGATAAGACTAAATCAGTTCACTTTTATTGCTTAGAAAATTGCTTTTAACAATTTTTTGTACGTTTCATAGAAATAGCTTTATGTTCTTTACCCTAGTGATCGGTGTATATTAATGATGCAGAAACTATCAAAACTATGACCTTCGCGCTAAAGGTAAAGCAGCAAAGTACTTTGATTGTCACTCATTTTTTATGACATGCCATCGCCAAAGAACAATCAACACTGCTGATGTTCAATAATGTGACAAATGAAAGGAGGAGACGGCAATATGGAAATATATACGTAAATACGGAAATATATGCGTAAAATTCATTATCTACGCAATTTAAAATTTATATATAGAATCTTGAAACAGGTCGATTATCCCTTTTCCTTCAACCACCCTGGCGTGGCAGTTACTCCTTTAAAAAATTTAAAATTAACGAGGGTGCGCATGATAGGTAACTGTAAGTTTTTTTTTTAATTTTATTATTATATTCGTCAAGAAAATTAAATGTGAACGTTTTTAAAATATGTTTGAAATGTATACAATAAAATGTACATTAAATTATGCTTAAGTGCCAAAGCAATCAGTTCTGAGCTTCAATGCTCTAGCTGTGTAGCTTATTGAAAGACTAGTTGTAAACCGCTTGCAAAATTTGTACGGAACACAATAATAAGAAAAAAATTTACCACTGATTGGGTTTGAACTCAGTCCCTAAGTTACCCAACCTATGGAAATCAATTGCTTTTACCAATCGGTAAAAGATTAGATTGCGTCCTCGTTTTTTTGGAAATCAATATTTTTTATTTATGCAATAATTATCACAAATGAATTAGAATTGTGATTGTCATCAATTAATAAGTGGTTTATAAGATTATGAACCTCTAATTCATCGATGACTTAAAATTAATAAAAAATTATGCACTTAAGAAAAACAGGTAAAGAACGAGTTAAGTTTGCAGGTACCCTGACTTTTCACCCGACGACAGAAAATCCACGACAAACAATCCACGACTAAATATCCACAGACGAAATATCCAATAGATAAAATATCCAACAGACAAAATATCCCATGCACAAAATATCCACAGACAAATTATCCACCAGACAAAATCTCCATGAAGAAAATATGTACAAAAAATTTTCTAACATAAAATCATAACAAGGCCCAAGAATCAACAATAGAAACTTATTGGATAAATTGTAAATAAACTGATTTCAGGTATGAAAGAAATTTAGTCATTTTTCAAAATGTAAATATACGGGATTAGACAGCTTATCCTATTAAAGTCCATTAATTCTTAGGTTTCATGGAATAATTGTATTATTAGATCATTTATTGCCACAAAATAAAATGTAAATCTTACTTTGGGAAACTTTTCAGAAAAATAAGGAATTGGATCTTTTTTATATTTTGCATCCTGTCTGGGGACTAGTTAAATGCTAAATTTTTAAGCAGTATAAAAATACCAGTATTTATAAAACCAAATTGACTTTTAAAGTCCCTAAAAATCGTCACCTAAACCTTTTTTCTCCTTCTTCCTTTTTATCCTCATCGTTGTTCTTTGTAAATTTTTATATTAATTTCGGGCTTAAGACGCATCTGAATTTTAAATTCAATTTTTGGAAGAAAGAAGTACGTCTTTCACTTACATAAAATACGGTAATACATATAAATGGATACATGAATAAAAAATTTGACACTTCATTTTTAATCAAAGGTAAAAAAAGGTAAACTAACTCTTTTTATACTTATCTTTATTCAGAAAAAATCAATACCATTTCAGCAAACTTTGTGAAAAATATTTTTTGGCAAACGAAAAAAGAACGCAAAATATAAATTGTAGCCGTCTGATTATATTTATAAATCAAATTACTGTAAATGGTCCATTTCCTCAGCCCGTAATCATGCCTTCCGTTCTTGGCAATTATTACCCTCGCCTTACGTTCTTATAGCTGCAATATTCTGTACTTTTTCCTGCTGTTCTACGACGTCGTCGTCGGTTTATTGTAGACTTTTTATTCTCAGTAACAAAATTACACAACTTCTACTGGTGTGTTTTGTTATTTATTGCTGTTTTCTGCAGTTTGGCTTGTTTCCAATATATAGGTTTTTCTTTTGAAAATCACGAGCTATTGTTTGGAGATACAGCCACTTAAAGACGTTAATAAATTTACTTCGGTTTTCGCCACCATAAATATGATGCATACTACCGGCGATATAATGTCTCTTCGGCTTTCATTAGTTCGTAACTTATAAATTAATAAATGGTGCCAAGTTTTATCTCTAAAAATTGTAGAGGTGATTAATGGGTTTCCTCTGTTTTACAGGAAATATCTTAGTCAGGAAAGATAATTTAAAACTTGCAAATATGCTCTCGAAGTAAAGCATACAAAACAATAGTAATATTATTATCTGCGTGAAAAGATACTACTACACAAACTAGATCGCATCGGTTTCTCCAGTAGTCTGGTTAAATGTATAGCTTCTTATCTTAAAAATAGAAAACATAGCATATATTTACAATAGTTTAAAATAGTGAGTTACCTTTTATAATACACTGGAAGTGTCGCACGGATCAAATCTAGGTCCTTTATAGTTTGTTATCTGTATTAACGACTGATTATCGGAATAATCAAGAACTCGAAGTATTAGCATTTTGGTGACGTTCTCAAACTGTACACAACTATTAGAAATACTAATGATGGATATGAAAATTCAGCAAGATATTAACAATATTTTTGGTGGAATGGACTGGTCCTTGGTTATCTTCAAAAATTGAAATAGAGAACTTGTCCCCTGAAATCAAGAAAGATTAAAAAACACAACAAAGGTTGCTCTTATGCGTTTCGGCAGCCAAGCTGTCATCTTCAGAGAGAAACTATTTTCTCTCTAAAGATGATAGCTTGGCTGTCGAAACGTGTTAAAGAAACCTTTGTTGTGTTTTTTAATCTTTCTTGGTTTCAGGGGACGAGTTCTGTATTTCACTTTTTAACAATATTATAGTCTGTGTGCACTAAAAATGGGATGAAGCTTAACATAAATAAATATGAATTTGTTATCTTTAAGAGAAGTAATCGCTGTATTGATTTTTGACAATACATTAGCTTTTAATGATCATATTAATGAAATTTGCAACTCCTAACATTAAACATTAGGATTAGTCATGAGACATATCAGGCAATTTGTTAATGAGACTATTTTAAAGAAATTATACTGTAAAGCTAGGGTTTCCTACAAAACGGCAACGTAAAACAACGGCCGTTATTTGACCGCCGCTTTATGCCATGCAGCGGTCGAGGACAGAACGGTCGCCTTGACGGTGAACATTGATGTAAAGTAAGAAAAGAGTTGCAGTAGAGTACGTAGGCCGAGACTTAGGGCTGTAAAATTGTCACGATTTGAGCTATATTGTTCTAATTTTCTATAATTTTTTTAGTAGTCACAAACTATATTTATTTGTTGTTTTCCTTTTAGTCGACAAAGAAATTTTGAGACACGTATCATTTCACTTTAAGTTGACAAACATTATTTTTAGAGAACGTATTTTTCTTTATTTTAGGTGACAAGGTTGTATTTTAGGGTGTTGTATATATGTAAATATAATTTTTTGTTATATTTAGAGGTTTTTTGACCGGCAAAAATCACTTTTGGTCATGATATTTGTTGACAACATAGCTGAAAACTAAAAATCTGTCTCATGAATGTATAAAGTATGTTGTTTTGCAAGACAAAATTTCTCTCTAAAATTGATAGCCTCTAATGATTCACAACAGATTTGTTCTTATACTCTATTGCTTGTTTACAACCATCAGAATCCCCGCAGGCTAAGGGATTAGTATTACCATAAAAATTTCATAATATTGTTTACATTGAGGAATCTGAGGTATTGAAAAAAGTTTCAAATAAAGATTGTTCAGAATGTAATTTTGCAGTGAACATAAATAAAAGCTATATCTTTTCATTATAATGCAAAATTTCCCAAAACAGATACAAATTTCATAAACATCCTTTATTTCCTGGTAAAAATTCCCCCCAGATTTTTTCCTAGAACGAAGTTTTCGTTTAACATGTCCTTGAACATTTTTAATCAAAATAAAAAGTTTGATGGAACGGACTGGTCCTTGGTTATCTTCAAAAATTGAAACACAGAACTTGTCCCCTGAAACCAAGAAAAATTAAAAAACACAACAAAGGTTGCTCTAACGCGTTTCGACAGCCAAGCTGTCATCTTCAGAGAGAACTGAACAGAGTTTCTCTCTGAAGATGACAGCTTGGCTGTCGAAACGCGTTAGAGCAACCTTTGTTGTGTTTTTTAATTTTTCTTGGTTTCAGGGGACAAGTTCTGTGTTTCAATTTTTCAAAATAAAAAGAAAAAAAATCACGCTACTGATATTTTTTTCAAAATAGGTAATGGTTTTCATTAATACTTTTTATTCGTTAATAACAAATTTCTTCTTAACTTTTTTTGTCCGATAAATGGTTTTTGACAAAAAAAAATAAAATGAATTTCTTTGTATTTCAATGGGCCCTTGATATCCTTTTCTACAAAGTAATATATCATTTTAAGAGAACTTTGGTCATTGTGGATTATTAGGGAAAATTTATATTAGATAACTTAGATATACATGTTTTTTTTTTAAATAAGTATTTTTAATAATTAATAAACCCATAGCATGAAATAAGTCAACATAATGGTTTTTTAAAGGTATATAATTTTTTAATGCAAAAGCATTCGCCACCTAAAAAATTCAAGGGAGGGTTTTTACCAAGAAGTTAAGGTTGTTTATGAAATTGGGACTTGTATTTAAAAAACGCAGTTAAGATTACTCAGGGAAATGTTATTGCGGACGCCACTGTTAGAAGTAGAACAAATATTTTACTTGCAGAAAATGCATTTTTATGCTCAGTTATTATCTACCAAAATTCAAAAAAATATTTCAAACGGTATTGAAGGAAAAACCGAATTTTTTCTTAATTTTTAGCACCCTGTATCTTAAAAATAAAGAGGACGTATGCAGGTATAAACTTTTTTTTCTTAAAATCGTTTAAAAATTATGCCCCTTCAGTTATGGCATTTTTTCGAAAACACCTTGTATACTCTAATTCGCATGTTTATTGTCATCAAAATACCCGCAGGCACAGAGACTATTGCTATGGTAATTATTTCTAAATATTGTTTACATTACATTGAAATTCCTAGAGAAGACTGAGGTATTGACAAAATGTTCAACAAAAAACCCTTCAGAATGTAATGTTGCAACAAACACGAATAAACACTTTAAAGATGTCAATTTATAAACTGACATATACCTAATTAAATATGTTCTTAGTCTTCTAGTTTAAAGATTATGTCTGTAAAATTTTAAAATTGTTTCCAAAAGTATGGACATTTTTCATCATATTGAAGAACAAATTCTATGTTATTTGGTATTTTCAAACTTTTTATTTCATAAAAATTGATTTATATAAAAGAGAGATATAATATTATATAAAACATCCTGTATATGCAAATAATAATAAAAAAGTTAAATAAATCATATTAGCTACATTCCACCGTAAAATGGCAACGTAACGTATTAAATCGTGCTTGCAGTATCCTCACCGTACACAGTGGTCGCTTCGAAAGTGTGGTCGACGTACTTTTTCGCAGCTGTAGCCCCTAACGTTCTGTAGGAAAACACTGCCTATTAGAAGCACGTGCACGGTTTTTGATGACGTCACTCGACGTAACATTACGGTCGCTCTATTACGTTACCGTTCTGTAGGAAACCCTAGCTTAAGCAACCAGAATTGGCCCGCTTTGTTTATATTTTATGGCGCCAATCACCAGGAAAGAATTCCAACCACAGGTTGTCCCGGCTGCGGGGATACTCTCCCAGCGTCACTCGGGCCTGGCGGAAGTGGATTGTTAATTCGATATTCCTGTTCAATTAATCGATAAATCGTTAACTGTTTTAACATTCGTTCAATGAATATTTTGAAGTTCGTGTTACCTTTTATTATCGTTATAATTTGTGTGTCGCTACCGCTATTGGTGTTTAAATTGTGGAGGAGGAACACGAATCTAACAATACATTGCGTTAATAAGAACTAAGCTGGAATATTGTTCCATGATGTGGTCTCCTTTTTATACGCGCGCCTTAAGTCAACTGGAAGGAGTCGAAAAAAAATTTCTCAGATTTCTGAACAAACGTTGCCACGATGAATATCCATCACGAGAAATTCACCAAAACTCTTTGTTTATCAACTTTAATCTGGATTCTTTATGGACGCTATCAATCGTCTGGTGTCAAGCTTTAATATACTATAAAGATATGCAGGAGATAGTAAGTTAGCTTTTGTACAGATGTGTATTACATTAATTATAACCTCCATACAGGGCGATTCAATCATAATGGCATTAATTTAAACTACGTGTTCGGAAGCCTTAGAAAAGACAGAAAATCGAAAAAAAAAATCATTCGAAATTTTAAAATAGACCATAATCAACCCATTGACCACCCAAAGTCCGACGCTATTGACAATATTAAATGCTTTACGGCATTCACTTCAACAGCTGCAATGATAAGCCGGAGTGGCAAGGGCGAAACATCGCTAATTAATGGACAACAAATCTCTATTAGTTATTTTGACGAATAAGTATTTGTATTTTAATACTCTTAAAACTTTTTACATTTTTTGTTTCATTAATCAATCAGTCTGATGCAAAGTTAAACGCAAATTCAAAAAATAAACGAACACAAACAACTCAAACTAAAATATTAATTCTACAAAATAAATAACGATACGACGCGCGGGTTTATTTAATTTTAAAGCATATTAACGTTAGTTAGCAGTAGTTTCTGTTTAGCAGTTAGGTCGTTGTTTATAAAAAATATGTCAGCGATAGCCCACAGTCAGAATAGGTGCAGTGTACTTACATTAATACTCGAGTGCCTCTTTTCCCAACTATTTGAGGCCTGTCGGGCGCGTGAAAAAAGTGATGATTCGTCGGCAAACTACACATGGTTTAAAAAAATTCCATTGTATCATAGAAAGGTCACTACAAATAAGACGTCGGGAAATAACTCTTAAGTATTAACTACTTTTAAAACTTGCACCCAGAACAGCGAATTTAATTCATTACTTACGGCGTTGATATCAACATTTACATCCATCTCGCGATTTCACCTTTTTATTTTTGCGTAACTTACTTCTGCACTTCCATGTTGCCCGATTTTCATATAAAAAAGCAAGCCACCCAACGACTTTTCCTCAACCATTAGCACCGCCAAGACTATTTAATGTTTTTCGTATTGTCAATTAGAAATAACCTAGCAATGTTTTGTTTATTTGTTTCGCCCGAGTCCCACCTGCGCATGCCTAAATTCTTCTTGTTTCTATTTATTTGAGCCCTAAAGCTTTTGGGTCAGTAACAGCTCAAGAAGGGGTTTAAATTATGTTTTTTTTTTTCAGTGTAATTTTACCTGAAATATTTTTTTTGAATCACGTATTCAGAGACTAAATAGATTGAACGTTTCAATGTTGTCTCATGCGTACAGTTGAAGCTAAAATCCGGGGAAGTGGGGAGGTGCATTCCACTACTCTTTCATATGGTCGGATTAAGTAAAATTTATAAATGCGAAACTTGCCGCGTAACGGTTCTAACGATTTAGATAAAACTTTAGAATTAGGGGCTTTTGGACCAATAGGATAATTTTTATAAGTGCTTTTTGGTAAAAGTTCAGGAGAACTATTTTCAAAGACATCTTGGTTTAATAGTAAAATAATTTTCTTTCAATACGCGACGCCTGTGTACGATATTGTTAAGCCGGTGCTGTAAACATGTCATGATTGCAGTGAAATGGCGACGCGCGCACGCCGGTAATTGAATATTTATATATTTTATTTTTACCTACCCAAAGAATGAAACTCTTGATTTTCCTTAACTAATGTGTTCACTGAAGTTTCAACAATGATCCACAATACACTTCCCCATATTTACAGCCCATTTTCTTTAAAAAAAACCGATGTTATCTTCGCAAAGGTCTGTCAAATAATAAGAGGGCGTTGCGAGCTAGATGGAGCTAGGCTTTAGCCAGGCTTTCAACTGGCTTCACTGCTTACCGTGTTAGGTTCAGTCTATTTAGTCTCTGCACGTATTCGTATTGTACCCATTTTTCTCTATCTTTGAATAAAATTAATGCCATTATGACTGAATCACCCTGTATATTTTGAAAAGTCACACACAATAGATTAGATAATCGTGGGACATTTTTCCTATCTCAAGTGGGAATTAGAGAAATTTTTTTTCGAATTACCAGATATGCCTCATAGCTAAATCCGTTTCCTAAAATACTGGTTTTCTTGCACGCGTCAACCATTAGTTGTTCAAAATAAATTCTGAGCAAGAGCAAAACGGTTGAAAACTTTTGACTCGCAGTCCAGCTTCATGCAGTAAGACCTTGTATCTGTGGGAGTTTATTTTTATAGAAAAATTAGTCGGTCTTTAAATTGAAATTGAATGATGAATGAATTGATTCCTCAGCAATACAACTTTTCTAGATAGCTTTTCATTGTTTATACTTTGTGGATATTTAAATAAATTTCCTAAATCTGAACATTTGCTTCGACAAATAGACTTAGGTATAGTTTGTAATAATATTAACCTGATATTAAATAAATTAATAAAACTGTATAGATGTTCCGATGAAAGTTATTATTAATGGCAAAAAGAAACATGAGTAGGACTTAACAAGTAAATACAAGCAAGAAGCTGAAGCAATCTGCTGTGGGAATACTTGCTAACAAATTGTTTGCTACATTAATAAATGTGGGTTTATTATAAATCTTAATTTCCCCCTGTCTCGTTGACATTGTTCGGGCATTAATTTGGAGTTGTGTATCTTGTTTTGGATTTATTTACAGCCATAAATATCCCCTTCAGAGAAAGTTCATTTTTAAACGGTGAAAACAAAAATCCACTCATCTTCCTTTTCGTTTTAATTTCCCTGATTTTAAGAAATCTGCTTAAGAAAAATAAATAAATATGCTGTGAGAATTAAGAATCGTTTTAGCATACAGTTTTCTTTTATTTCACAAAGAATAAGTTCGCTACTTTTATTGATGTTATCGTGACACAACTTCGAACATAAATATTGGGGTGGCTTCGGGATGTTTTTTTCGATTTTCTCACGCCTACGCCAGCAGCTGATTTATGTCTGTGTTCACGCAGAAGTTCTATAGCCATTTAGTGTTTTCCTCGTCTTGACACAAAATTATCCGCTATTGAAATCTTTTTTCAATTATTGGACATTCTTTTTCTTCTCATATTGGGAAGAAATAAATTTGTTAAAATTGCTGCCCTCATCAAATAAATTTTCCCGCATCTTTATGATTTGATACGGATATATTTAAAAATACACATTTGCCACTGCGTATCAATTTTTAAGTTACTCTGATTTTAGACATAATTCTATTCATATTTCGATGGGCACTTGAATCTAGTTTATACTGTTTTAAGATAAAAATACAAGTGAAATATAAGAGAAACTGGTATACTCTTATTAACGCCATACAGGTATAACCTAAACATATAAATAATACTGGCCATTGCTCTCGACTTCGTCTGCAGATTTAAGTTAATAATTAAAATCTAACAGAAAAACTGTCCGAAATTAAAGAGAGTTTTAAAATTTTTTGAATTGACGGATTAATTTATTTGTTCTAATGTTCTAATTTGTCTCTGCAATAGACGGTGTTGCCGATTAAATGTGCTTTCTTAATAATGAAATTGTCATGGAAATTGCAGTATTTTTTTTGACTAAAGGGTTATTTATCAAACACTATAAGAATTGTTACTGAAAAAAAAACACTAGCCAAATATACGAAATTATTCTGCAAGTTCCATTTCAAGTAATAAAATTTTATTTCAGGCACAGTTTTAAAAATACCCTATATAAAGTTGAATACAAGGAAAATATGACAAAAGAATAGAATAAAATTGACGGGTTCGCAAGATTTTTTATAAAACAATGTTTCATTTGTTTCTGATAATTATTCATTACTTTATATGCGCAGAATAAGTACATTTATATTGAGGATATATTTAACACAACTATTTGTCAGTTTCCTTTTTTCTCCGCAAGCGAAAGCTGTCTAAAGCAGAAAAGAACAAGGCACACAGTATTGCGAGAGATTAGTTAAAAGTAGAATTTTGTCTTTGAAGAAAAATTGGTGAACCAAAAGTCTTTATATTTTTCATATAAAATTTGTGTTACCGTTGCACTCTTTAAAATACGAAAGATTTTTTTCCAAATACGGATTCACCAAAATATGGAAGAACTCGTAAACTATGGAAGATATGACAACTATCGCCACAGAAAAGTAAAGAGAAAAAGAAGGAGTCGTGCCGTGCCCTATCGCGTTATGACGCTGTCAGACTGTCAGGTTTCATCTAATAGAATCTTACCTGCAAACATTAAGATTGGACCCTCGTCTTTAGATGACGCTGTCGTCGTGTCATCATTACCAAGTTTTGCATTTATTTATACAGGTTGTAACAAATTCGCCTCTCACTGCAGGGATCTCGAAAAAGGTAAGAGATACAGCATCGGTTAAATTGGAGAAAAGTTGCACAATTTGTCTGCTAGTAATACGCCGTCAAAAAATCAAAAATATCTCTTGCTGCTTTTGAGGGTTTTGAAAAAAAGCAAAATTATTTATTTTTGTTTTTATTATTTCTTGGCATTATTTGAACAGTAATCGAAAAACTAAAATACTTTTTAATTAGCGTTTTTTATCCTCCACAAGGTAGCCTAAATAGTTTTTCTATTAAACATTTCGTCTTTTCACTAATATCATCACTTACGTTATTTTAAATACGGGCCTGTAATTTTTATTGCATCTTTGTATAGCTTTTATATCTCCGACATCACTGATGTACCAAACTTTTATGTGACTAAATGTTTCGTAGCTATAAACTATCATCAAGGAAAAACACCTTTTTTCAGATTAACGTATTCTGTATTTTTGAATAATAGATAACCAAATGTAATAAAATATGACAAGCAAAATGTGACAGTTTTTTTTTATTTGTTATTTGTTATTCTAAATATCGATAGTCGCTTTGGTCGTAGTTATTAATCATTATTTTTGGTGGTCAGTTATTTAAGATAAGGTCTTTCGTTTTTTGTTAAAATCTATTTATTGTGCCATTACCTTGTGTTCTTACCAACTAATTAAATTTTAATAATTTTATTGCTAACAATAATTACTTATTAATTATGAAAAAATAATAAAGTAACGGTAATCTGAAAAAAAGGGTTTTCCCGGATGATGGTTTTAGGTTGCGAAACGTTTAGCCACATACACCAATGAAATTGTAAATTCAAAAGCAATATGAAGGTGCAATAAAAATTGCAGGTCCCTATTTAAAATAACGTACTTTATGATAATAGCCAGAAGACGAAAAGTTTAATAAAAAAACTTTTCTCGCCATTTTGTAAAGAATAGAAAAAGCCAATTAAAAGGTTTTTTTTTGTTTTTTGATTACTCTTCAAATAACTCCATGAAACGAAAATTCCAAATTTTCCTTTTTTTCGAAAATCTCAAGAACAGCAAGAAATATTTTTGATTTCTGATCGCCAAATTGTGCTACTTTGCTTCAATTTAACCACTGCTGTATCTCTTACCGTTTTCAAGATCCTTGTAGTGAGAAGCGAATTTGTTACAAACTGTATAGAAAATGAGTCGTGTCATATGCGCGAGAGTAGAATATGGAGAAATTGCGCCAATTTGGAAATCCTGAAGTGGGCAAACAACCAGACAAATACACTTTTGCATTTATATATTAATAAGGATAACCGAAGTATCTACCCATCAACTTGAAATGAGTGTCTTTTTGAAGGCTCATAATGGTTGTTTGCTTAATATAAAAACTCATAGAAATATTTTTTATAATATTGGTCTCATATGTCTACATAAAAGTAGCTCGGGAATGAATAAATACATTGAAATGGTTAATTTACTAAAAGTATTGTCTTGATATAGTATTTTTATAAAATTTGAACTGCTAAACGTGAGAAAAATAACTTCTTTGGAAAAACATTTTAATGTGGTTCTAGTTGTACGATTCTCTGCAAGGAAGATATTCCACCCTTTTTTACAAGTGAAATTTCTTGTTATATAGATATCGTAAAAATTGAATAAATCATATGTATTGATACAATTTCAATTACAATAAAATGCTCAAAATGCTTTGTATTTGATGTCAGTTTTGCGGTTCCATGCCTTGAGAAAAAAAACGGAAAACTTATAATCTTACTGTCGTGTCTATCAGTTTGTTTCTCCGTCCATCCGTCATATAGGTTTTTTTTAAAAATTGTGTTTTCTTTATGTTTGATCCATTCGCAAAGGGTAACTCCATTATGCCTTCAAAGCACTACGAGTAGGATGCCGAAACAAGGATAGATAGGGATAAACCGCCTTCTTAAACAAAGATAGGTTGTAATTTTTGGGGAAAATTCCTTTCGCTAACGAGTTTCATAGCTTGGAAGTTCTATAGAAAAAAGAGTCTTCGTAGACAAAAGTATTTACTGTGTCAAGATGGACCGCACAGGAATTTGTTGCCTCCGACTGAGGGGTATACCTCAAGAATCTTGCCGTTGGGGGGATCAATCCTATTAGTTCCTGCGAGCATCTTCCATGATAGTACTTGCAGAAAAGAAACAAGTTACCAACCATCCGCCTGTGCTCTAGTGTTTCGAGAGAATCGGTCAAACTCTCATCATTAATTAGGCGAATCGCTGTTCTTGTAATCGAGTCCAAAAGAGCTAAAGTGTGCTTTGGGGCTGAACTCCAAACGTGAGAAGAGTATTCTAGGGTTGGCCTGACTTAAGCTTTGTATGGTGTGAGTAGTTGATGAGATGTGAGGTACTTTTTAGCTCTAAAAGGAAAGTCTAGCTTCTAAGAGGCGGATTTGGCAATGGCGAGCGCATAATCGCTCCAAGAAAAGTTAGTGCTCGCATTCACTCTTAGAATTGATAGATTAGATCCCATCGGGAGGATTTTACCGTCCATTAGTATGTGTGTTGGTATCATTTAAAAGCTTTACCTTTAAAAATATCAATAATATATATATATATATATATATATATATATATATATATCTTTTTATAATTTTTGGTTTAGTGTTCCTAATATTACAATTCAAAATTTGCAAGGAATGACCCTTTCCCTTTCCTTTTGATTTAAATATCGTTAGTTAATATTGGATGATAGGTAATAGAAGAACTGCAGGTTTTTTCTATATTACTAATTGTGGAAAAAAAATATACATAGCAATAAGTTTTATCTATAAAAAAACTTGGTTAGCTGAATTATATACATAGTGCACATCAAATTTATATTTTTCATTATTCCAATTAAATTTATATTTTAGCAAGTATTATAGGTTTATTAATCAGTCAATACAATTATTGCGGCATAGCAGCTATCGATATTATTTACAATACATTAGACACTATAGCCATTCATATCACTGTATGTACTTTTGTGCGCTAAAGTGTGTATTAGTTAGTCATTGTGAATAGTATATGAATGCCTTTTATTATGTTCTGGTGTTAAGCTTTTCATTTGCAATTATAACAGTGCTGTAACTCTAAACTGTCTATTTGCAAATAGATAATTCATTTATTTTTCAGTTATCAGATATCACACAAGAAAATATAGATAAAATTTCAACGTACATAAATAAAGAATAATACATAGCATTAGTACGGAACTCTAATAGTGCAAGTTCAACTTGGTCTTAGCTAACTTTTTTTTAATATTTGTTAAAAACTGAAATCCCTATTTTTGGGTAGTTAACGCGGATAGATTTTATATAGAACTTGTTATGTTTTTAATGCCAAAATACAACACTGACCTACATATAAATTATAAACCTTCTGATACGAAGCTTGACTGATCAGTAGGCAATGGTGTTAATTAAATATTCTGTAATGAAATAGTCCAACGTGTTTTAGTTGAAAATATTTACAACCACCAACCATAGAATGCTTTCAGTTTTCCTTGGCCAACCATTAGCAAACCACATACATTCTCAAGAGTTATAAATTTCATTGAGTGATTTATAATTGACTTTTGACTGTATCGATATTTTGCAGTTTCATTAATTAAAGTTTGTCTATTTGTCTTCAAGAAAGTCAATTTTAAACATAAACAATTTTCCGCCTGTCTTTAAACCAAAACCACAATATTGAAGGCTCAGCTTCTGTACTCAGACCCGACTGCAGTACAGCTTACATTGATTATTAATATGATGTGAAAAGGTGTTTTCGCCAAATTTCATCTTGTTGCACCTACATTCAAAAGAATGAAAGCTACGAAAGAAGCCGTTTGGCCGCTAACTGTGACGAATTGAGGATAAACTACGGTATATAGAAGAATTAAGAAAAAACTTTTGCTGGGACATTTAATCTCTCAGACTTTGGATCTGTTTTGGACTACTTTTACCTGATGAAAACTTCAAGTTAGTGAATAACTATGATTTGAAATAAAACATGCACCCAGATATGTATCAAAATTTGGTGAATGTGATCCACCTTGAGGTGATCCACACCAAATTTCTAAATTTTCTAATCCATCATTATAGAAAGTATTGTGAAGAATTTGGCAAAATAATCCAGACATTTGATAATCAAAATTTCTTTGTAATAGCTCTTTCAGAACATCGTTAGAGGATTCCTTAATTCAGAAACTACTAAATTAAATTCCATACTAATGGAAAAAATAGATTTCTTATAGGTAGAAATAGATTGTAGGTGATATTTATTTTAATAAATAGAATTCAGTTTAAGGTTATTCTAAATACTTTATCACTCTTGAATTAACCACCACTTGCCACTCAATTGCCACGTAAATTTTTTTGTACGAAATCGACTTAATGTGTCCGAAAAATAGATGAGCACTCTAGATGACTCACACTGTACATCCAATGCGTAATTAGGAGTAGCTCTATACAGCCGTGACATTTATGAGGTATTACTTGGTAATTCCTTCGAAGTAATGCATAGAGAAAAATATCTGCTGTAATGACGATAACAACTTGACCGAGTCTCTTCAGGCTCTAAAGCACAGGCGGATGGTTCATGACTTGTACAAGTACTTTCATGAGAGATGTTGGCGAGGACTCACGTATTTGATCCCTGGACTAGCAGCTTGTCTTCAGAGTATAAAAGACAGTCATAGATAGTCAATTTCCGAAATCATCCGCAGTTCAGCTTGACACAATGAGAACTTCCATCTAGATCCACTTTGTTGAAGATTCTCTCAAGACGTCCTTGCCGAACAGATATTTTCCCCTCATTACAATTTTCCCGTGATTAAAGCACTGATTCATGGTAATCTATTCCCATGCCACAATACATTTATCGTTTTTGAGAAGATTGTACTGAAAAACAAATGATATTATTTTGTTCAATATTTTTAAATCATTAATAAGTTCCCCTTTTTTAATTCAGTTCAATTATTAATACATTTGAAGGTGTATTTCGCTGGATGTATTGATTTATTAATCATAGTTTCAAATGCCATACTTCATTATTAAAGTTAATTTTCATAATGACACACTGATTTAGTTTCAAGAAAGAATCTACATTTCATTGAACTCGATCGATGAAAAAGTGAATGAAAATAGTTAACGAACTTTAAATAATACGAAAATTGGTCTAATTTTACTTAAGCTCTAATGAAGCAGGACACTTATCGTAACATTTTATATTTATCTGATTACTTGCCTTGTTGATGGGATTATTGCTTCCGGATAAATAACCACGTGTTATTGAGAAACGTACTTAAAGCTCTTTATCTAATTAGATGATAAAGAGTCGTGAGAGATTTATAAGGAAATGCGTCAACAAATCTACCACTTCAAGCTATTACAATATGTTACGCCTTTCCTGTCATTCCTTACTGAAATTAAGGTGCATATCTCATAACACAGTCACATTTCGTTGCACAAGCGCAGGATTTCAGCCGGCTCGCGCCTGAAACTCGAGTTTCGGTTCTTCGTTTTTCAGTGAATTCCGGTATCGCTCCGGGAACGGTTTACGGGAAGACTGGATTCAGGGTAGCATTCGCAACGTTTTATCGTACGTAATGATTCGTTAAATATTCAAGGCGGTCTCCTCAAAGATGTTTACAATTGACAAAGCGCTCGATTTCGTACCATACTGAATAAATTTAACTCCGATTCGAAAAATTTTCCTGTCGGTTCATTTATGTCAACACGCTTGCAGTGATTTGTATGTGTATATAAATAGTGAATAAATCTCCATAATTGAAACTTCTGTGTGCTATTGATGTTAGTGAGTAGAAATTCAAACATGTGGTTATGCTTCTTTTTGACAATTTTGGCAGCTTCGGCATCCTCTAGGGAAATCTACAAAAATATAGGTATGCAAATCAAAGTTAATAATTCAATGCCCATTATAAATTGGCATCATTAGTAAGATCATATTGATGTACAAAATCTGTGTTTGTGGTGCATCAGAAGGAGACGATGGGAGATAGCCGAGTTATGCCATTTATCATGTTTAAGACCATTCATATTTTAGACTCTAAGGCAGCTGTGAATATTGCTCAAAGGAAGGAAGTCCACTTTTGAATGGGTTTATAGAACTCAGATATCTCAAAATCGATATGACTTATCTCTTAAAAATGTGGTCTAAATTTTGTTTATAGATCATGTATAGATCGTTAAAATTTCTTGAATGTATTTATATAGGGGTAGATTTTGTAGATATTTTGTGAAAAATTTCAAAACAGATTTTGGATGATTAATCTATTATCACGCCTTTTATATTTCGTTAATACACTAATAGCACTAATAGCTGGAAATCCTTCAGGCATTAATAAATTTATATGTGAAAGTATTAGGGTTGATTATATTATTTCAAACTTTTTTCTAAAGCACTAAATGAGTTTGCTAAATCAGCATTCGATAAATCATAAATTATTATACTGTATTATTGTATTCTACATATAGATATGCAGTTTTTTTTGTTTTTATTTAAAACCTAAAAATTGATCCCAAATACATTTTCTGTAATTATTAATTGTTTTTACATATTTAAAGAAAAAAATAATCCCGTCCCGCATTGAATCGAGGCACAGCGTCTCCCACCCCACCATGTCATAATGGCTTAATGGAACCTACCTGTTTTAAGATCTTCTTTCTAAATCGCATTATTTCCCAAAGCACATTTAGACCGACATCAAAGATAGTTACTTTTCCATTTAGTAGAGTTCTCGATGGAAATAGCTCACTCTACTTAATCACTTCAAACAAAAATTATAAAAAACTAGCAACTCGCCACGATTTCGCTGAGTGAACAATGCGCAGATTATTATGTAATATGATTTACTTGCATAAAACGCCATAATAAATCTTTTTGTATGATTTTATTAGAATGAATTTATTTTAATATTCTGAGTAATCTAAATTTTTCGTAATAACTTGTACTATTTGTTTTGTACCCATTACTTTCTAATCTATTTTAAAGTAACCTTACTATTTAATTTGTTTTTATGATAACAAAGCTATTCAAAGAAAGGTACTAGATTTACCTGGAATGATCGGTTTTTTAATTTTTTAATGGTGATTATTTTTTTGTAAAGTTCAATCCACTCGCAAAGGGCAACCCCACTATGCCTTCAGAGCACCGCGAGTAGGATGCGGAAGCAAGCATAGATAGCGATAAATCGCTTTCTTGAACAAGGATAGATAGCGATAAATCGCTTTCTTGAACAAGGACAGGTTGTAATTTTTGAGAAAAATTGTGTTCGCTAACGAATTCCATAGCTTAGAAGTTCTATAGTAAAACAAGTCTTCATAGACAGAAGTCCTCATTATGTTGAGCTGTATCGCATAAGAATTTGATGTTTCTGACTGCCTTGTATGCCTCAAAAATCTTACCATTGGAGAAATCGATCCTAATAGTTCCTGTGAGCATATTCCATGAAAGAACTTGTAAAAAATAGATAAGTCACCAACCATCCGCCTGTGCCCTAGTGTTTTAAGGGAATCGGTCAAACTCTTGTCATCGATTGGGCTCTTATTTGAATCAAATTCAAAAGAGCCAAAGTGTGCTTTGGGGCGAATCTTCAAACATGGGTACAGTATTCTAGTGTTGGCCTAATTTGAGTTTTGTATGGAGTAAGGAGCTGATGAGATGTGAAGTACTTTTTGGCTCTAAAAAGAAAGCCTAGCTTCTGAGAAGCGGACTTAGTAATGGCGCGTACATAATCTTCCCAAGAGAAGTTGGTGCTCGCATTTATTTTTAGGATAGACAGATTAAATCTCATCGGGAGGATTTTACCGCCCATAAGTATGTGTGTTGCATTATCCCTTAATGTTTTTTTAGAGGAAACCGCGGCCTGAGTTTTTGAGGCATTAAACTTGACCAAATTTTTGATACTTCATTACAGAAAGGTTTTGAGCTCCTGATTGATTATCTGTATCTGCTATTACTTTAGCCAATCTGAAGAAGCGACAGATAATGGTTTGTCGGAGAAAAAAGATGACACCAGGCTACTGCCATCGGCGTCGCTGTATATCGGATTGGAAGTTGAAGCTAAGACATCATTTAGGTGTAACAGAAACAGAGTAGGGAACAGAACAGGCGTCATCAAAGGCGACCTAAAAAGATCTGTCAGAAAGAACACTGGATATCAAATGATAGAGTCCGGGAAAAAAGCCTAAGATGTTAATTTGGCAAGAAGAGATCGGTGTCAGACTCTGCCAAAGTCCGTTGAGATATCCAATACTACAATCATAGCCTCACTGTGTTTTTTCACAGCTAAGTTACATATATCAGTAACATTTGCCAGTAGATCGCTAGTTGAGCGTTGTTATCTAAAACCGTATTGCCTGTGTGAGATGATTCTATTCTTCTCCAGATATTTGAGAATTTCAACACTGATAACTTTTTCCATCACCTTAGATATACCGGGTAACAAAGATATAGGGCGATAGTTGTCAGCCAGATTCCTTTTTCCCTTTTTAGATATAGGCTGCACTCTAGTAAATTTCCAGATATCAGAGAATACACTTTTATTGTAAGAAAGTGTGAATAATTTGCTTAGGACAGGAGTCACTTTTTAAGAACAATGGCGGGATACTATCAAGGCCAGAAGGTTTTGATATGTCGATCTCAAAAAGAACCTTTGACTGTGCGTTGTATGAAAACAGCTTCAGGCTTCGAAGTGCCAACTTTAAGAAGAATAGAGGATTTTGTGTTTCAAGAATCAAGATTGGAATTTTCAGCAAATGTTATTGCTAGCAGGCAGCCTTTTCCTTGGAAGTGGTCGCAATATTGTTGTTGTTATCGAGCAAAAGTGGAAAATTTGAAGATGTTAAGTTCTTTCCAAACAACTTTGCAAATCCCCAAAAGGACATGGAACTGTTCGGACAGTTGATAAGCTGCTGGCGCATTTTACGATCGAAATCACTTTTTGCTTTGTCAATAACTGTTGTGTTTACAAAAATTTCACGCATCTACAAAAGTGGTCCGAGTCTCGAATGAAGAATTATTTTACCAACGATAATATGCCCGACTTTTGCAAGACACAGCCCAAGCCCAAGCAAATTTTTTGCTGAACCAATATCTACTAGAGGCAGACTTCTTGTGGGAATGGGAAATTGAGCATTCCATACCAACTAGGATATTTTTAGTTATGGATTCGGCGACTGAGGAAGGGTTGTCTGAGGTAAAACAGACTTCTTGCCATGGGAAATATGCAAAAAGGTCTCTTAATTCTTCCCAGCTTGCTGAGTTAAAATGTCAAACCCTGCAAGGATGTATCTGTATATTAAGCGAGCAAGAGGCTGCTACAAGCTTGTAATCGGAATTTTCAAGCAGTGGTGTTACACTGATTTTAAAAGAAATTAAAGAATTTGTAAGGAAAGGTCAAGTATATTAGGATGATAGGGATCTACACTAGAAATTCTTGTGGATTCCTCAACCAATTACGATAGTCCACATAATAGCGAAAACCTCTGCCACCCTTCCCGCATCGTCTGTTCGAAAAAAAACATTAACCATGGAATATTTCGTACGTTAACTCTTTCGCGCCAAAGACCGTATATTCCCGTCTTAAAAAAATTTATGAATAAACTGCGATACACAAATGTAGTGATTACCAGCATGATTTTGGACCAACAAAACAAATCTTATTATTGAATAAATCAAACATTATATGTGAACTGTTTGCAATGTTGATAAAGCGAAATTTTTCTTCTGGAATAGAGCAGTTAAGAAATTTGCTTTACTTTAGCAAACTCGTCAAAGCAAATAAAAATATTACAATACCTTACCGCCATTAAAAATGAAAATAGAAATTCAAATAGAAACATTAAAACCGAAATCAAGAGATGAGAAAGACGATCTGTTAACATAGAAAAAGGAACCTTTATTAGCTCTGAAGTCAGCCACCCATCGGCTTTTTTTTATGGTTAAAGAAATGTACCCTCATCCACCGCTTATCCTCTCAATGACCCTGTATATGTATTGTTGGATTTTACTAAATATTTCATGGATAGAAAGAAGCTCAAATGTTAATACTACCAATAACAAAATCAATAGAGCTCACGAGGAAGAGGAATAATCGGCCACACTTTGAAAAAAAAAGATATTTGGAAAGAGGCTTGCAAGAAGACACCAGATCTCATGACCAAGAATTCACTTACAATTAGTCAAACGTTCACCGAAACATTTAGGGTATCAGTTTTTTCTGTCATAGCTATTGTTGAGGGTTGTGGTTGATTTTATTTTAATTCTGATTGTAAGGCCGAATTGTAGTGTAATGAATATTCCGAAAGTTGGGCAAGAAATCTGGGACACCTATCACTATTCAGGGACTTGTATTGTTTGTTGAATTAGATTGTTATTAATTAATGGAAGGACCACTACACTTAATGAAATATAAAGAGGCGTTGTTTTTAAAACGATTTATTAACTTCTTCACACTTCAGAGGTTGCTAGGTTACTCTCATTGGGTTTGTTGGCTATTGCTCTTAAATAAAATGTATGATCCCTTGTGACAGGACCAAGTAAGAAAACAGAAGTAGGTACATCGGTACATTTTTTGGTTTACATGTATATGAAATATGGATAATAGTTATCGCGTACATAATAGATGTTTTAAATGAATTCTCCAATATTTTGTAAATGCTCAACCTTCAGGGTATCATGCAAAGTCAATACAACATGTATATGATTTTAAGATTAAAACACGTATTTCGGTTTTCAACATTTTGTTAGATGCAGATACTGATTTAATTATATTCGTACACGTTATCAATTCGGTAATAATCAAAATGTGGATTTTTAACTGCGAAAACTTGGTATATCGCCATATGGCAGTAAGTAGGTTAGACTCTTAAGTTAGAGACAACTTTCCAGAAAATTCGATTTTTAATTATAACTCCGAATGAATTATTTTATTAATCCAAAAGGCAAGTCTTGCTTAACATCTTCTATTAAATTGGAGAAAATCATTTAAAGCAGGCCATACACGTTGCCATTACTAGTATTGTCAAGCCAAATGACACCTTTAACACAGCAAGCAGAAACATTGCATTGCTTTGTAAGGTGCCCCTCGAGGTCTTATCCGGGGAGGTCTAGTTTAGCCGGTAAATTGAATTCGGCAAGAGCACTTTAGGTAAACCAAGGACTGCATAATTAAAATGTTTGTTTCAGAAGCCTTAATCGCACTGCGAACCTGCATGTAAAAGCAAACTTATTTAAATTTCAAACATCCGAGCTCTAGGTGTTCTTTCATATTAATTCGACCAATTTAACCGAAAAGTTGTCGCGTATTGACAGCTTGTCCTTTTTTGGTAGAATCTCAATATGTTAAGCTCATTTGATATTCAAATACCTATCGAACAATTTGCGTAAATGTCTATTTGATTTCAACGCTTACGCACAATTTAAATAAGTTAAAGGCGTGTTAAAAAAATCGAGTAATGTTTGTGCGTTTTTCTTTCTTGAGTAATAAAAAGAGTGCTATTTACATTCTTTTTAAATGTTTTCTTGGCAAAATTGTATTATTTTAAATAATCAATTTAATAAAATGTAATATTACTGCATTTTGTGTCTGCTGCTTAACGTAAATTTACAGAGCAAAAATTTAATGTACTGTTTACCTTTGCTAATTATATTTTTCTATCAAAGTAAATTGTTACAGGTATTAGCTCTTAAAAATTTGCAACCAAGACTTTATGCTGTACACTTTCATCATGTAAACTGATTTATTAGATTTCGGTTTTCTTATTTTAAACAATCCGCGTAGTTTTAAACTTATCTCCTTAATACTTTGGTATTTCTAGTTTCTAGCCGCACTAGTGATTCGTATAAGGAACAATAACAATAAATACCTAGTTTATAATATTTTTTAATTATACTGTAATTACTTCCGCAAATTTTATAATAAAATCATTAACGATGCATTTTAGAAATATTAGATTGTAATAAATAATCTAAACTAATTATGATCTAATTTGATCTTTTTCACGTAAGCTAAACACCAAATGTACTAGAAAACCTAGACAAAACAATTAAATGTCTATATTCCTGCTAGCAAATCGTCAAGAAATTAAAAATGTATATTATTATTTAATACTAACAAATAAAATATCTTATATTCGATTCAGTAATTTCCAAAGAAATGAAAAATTCACTTCAATGAGAAAACTTTCAAAAAATAAAGAGATAAGCATAATTTTCTTGAGTCTGAGGTAAAATTCCAAGAGAATTTCGCTGGGGTTGTAAATACAGAGTTTCTAACTAGAGGTTTCATGCTATGAACTTTAAATAATCCCCATTGTTCCTTTGTAGACATCTGGAACGTTACCCAATATTTTAGTCACTGTCAATAATATTAAACTCCCTCTCAAAGATAGTTTTGAATATAATTGACTTTGTAGTATATACTGTAGTAAGTGTACAATCAAGTTTAATGCTGATATATAAGTCACAATATTTATACTAATGCAGCAAATTGCAACACGTTTTTCGAATTTTAAAACATATACTTTTAATTTCCACTTTGGCGAATCGTTTGAAAAACAGATAAACTCTGGTATAAACGAAACACAATATGTTTTTAATTAATCAATTTGGCCAACTCAATGATTACACACTGACATGCAAAAACAACGTAACATTAAATAACTTATTAATATATTATATTATATTAAATTATATAAATACCAACAAAAAAAGTAGTTTTTTTAGGTTAAACTCTTCAAATAACGTCAAAAAAATAATAACAACCAAAATTCAGAAATTTTATTTATTTTTTTAAATCTGAGTTACAGTTATTTTTAATTTTTCAAAGGCGTATTTCTTACCATCAAATTGTGCAACTTCACCCCAACCGATGCTGTATTTTTTTCCATTTTCAAGTTACCTGTAGTGAGAAAGAAATTTGTTGCAACCTGTATGCTTCTAAAAATTCTCAAATATTAAAATGTTTTAGGACACATATAAATTTGTAATATTTATTGTCGCTACAATTGCCTCATGAATGATTAGCTGGATCTTTAGAAACCGTTCTGTTAAGAGCTGTTGATGAGAATTCTAAAGTGGCACCTGTAAGTTGGTACAGAGAACTACTTACATTATACAGGGACTTTCAACGAAAATTTGAACCATCTAAAACTGAAAAATTGAAATATATTTTAGCATTTCCCAAGACCCTTCGGTTTATGTTTTCGAGAGGACTATTTTGACAGTCAATTCAATTTTATATGTTCATCCTACTAACTCCTATCAACTGCCATTTTAAAATGTGAAATGGAACTACCCTACTCGTAGCACATTATTCAAAAGCCTTTTGCCTTGTAAATACACTGGGATATCGTTTTTAAAAATTTGTTGAGAATTAAAAACAAAAAAGAGAAAAAGAATTGACAAATTTTTAAAATTTAAAAGTTAAAAACTAGTTTAAATATATCTTTTGCAGTTTGCTATCATTCCATCTTGTCTTGCCGCAGAATATTTTTGTATTACTTTACGTTCAAAAAAGATCATTTAAATGGTGCCAATGATCTCTTCTCAGTCAGTGTTATGAAAGTGATATCAAATACAGATTAGGACACAGAAACTCAAAAAAGTCTGACAATCTTTGTGGTGTGACGATGGTTTTGTTAATAAAATTACATAAACCTACGTCCTTTCTTCTAGATATTACAATGACAATAAATGTTTGAGGTACACTATTAGTTTCTCAGATAGTGAAGGGCAAAACTGACTACTGCTATTTACAAGTAGTAGTTACTAGTTCCTCCTGTTACAATTAAGTAACAGTTTTAAAAAGCTACTACTTTTGTCACTGTTACTTAATATTAATAGCGTTAGGCGATCACATATCGCAGTATACCGACAGTCGGAACGAAGCAAAGAACAACCTACAAAGAGTAGAAACTAATGACCAATTACTAAAAAAAAAAGATATCTGGAAAGAGGCTTGCAAGAAGACACCAAACCTTATGACCAAGAATCCACTCAGTCGAACGTTTAGCGAAACATTTAGGATATCACTTTTTTTTTCTATCATAGATACTTGGATGAAGAAAATGCATTAGGAAAAATTCAAACTTATTCAGTTAATAGGTATAAATTTTTGGTTTTTATAAGTTATCACATACTCACAATAAATTTTGTAAATGAATTCTTCAATATTGTATAAATATTTAAGTTTTAGGGATTCGTACAAAGTCAGTATAACATGTATATGTCGATTCCGCAAATCGCAGTCAAAATGAATTCGAGCAAGGAGAAACCAACAAGAATAGCTGCTATTCCACTAAACTATTCCCTCTAATTGGTCACACTACTAAACTGAGCCTGCTACTTTGTCACAGTATGACTAACAATACCTACACAGTCATGTTTGGACTATAGGAGAATTGGTACATCGATATGTTTTTAATTCATTTGGCTGACTAAATCTGTTATAAACAAAAAACTACAATCGGTTAATTTTGGAAGAACTAGAATGTAGGATACAACTTTGGTCATTTTTTCTATCATGAGAGTTTTAAGGCTGAATTGAGAAGAGAAGTTAAATCATCCCCCGCCAATAACGGCATTTTATGAAAGGAGACAATTTTACTGATTTGATATTACTATCGGATGACTAAGAGACTAAATGAAGTAACAAGTAGCAGATTGTTTATTGCTTGAAGCAATGTGTTCTGAGTTCTGGAACATCTCTATATTCTTTAATACTGATCCAAAAGTAGTAGCTATTTTAAGCGACCAGTCTCTGTTACAACTGTTACTCGAACAGCAGAAGTGACAAAGTAACATACTTCTATATTGCTATTCACTACTAGTCTCAGGTTGAAAAATTATACAAGGTGTTTAAATTAAAATGGGCACTATTGCTAACTTTCTTATTATTAAAGATGTAACATTAGTTAAATTAGCAAAGCTGTGTATTTTCTAACGCTGATTATTTTGGGGATGCCAAAAAAACAATTAAACATTGCCTTTTCGAGTTTTATTACAAACTTACAATTTTTTAAATGAAACATTCTGTATACAGGGTGAGTCACTAAGCGGGAATCGGTCTCTGGTAAAAGTTGTTTGAAATGAAGTTCTCCACAATCTTAAATTATTGCCAAATATGGCGGCCTTCTGGTTGCACCGGAAATGAACACAACTTTCTTATTTTAAATAGAACCCCCTATGTATTTTTACATTTTTGAATTCCTTGTTAAAAATGAATATGAAATTATTAAAACGACATAGGCCCTTAGTTGAACCGTTTTCGCGTAATTTAATTTTTTTGGTTAAATTTGACGATTTCGGAGCTTGACGCCATTAACGATATTTTCCAAACGCAATGACTCAGAGTTGTGTGGCATATGGTTTTGGATTCAGAAAGAAATGGAGTATTTGTTTACGTCTTTGCTGTTAGCAAGATTTCTTAAATTTCTTCACATCCGTCGACTCAATTCTTCAGTTGTTCAAACATACATAACTTAATTTTTTTAAATGGAACTACCTATCTTGGATTATCTTATCGGATGCGAAATTAAATTACCTTTTTTTTTTGGTACCAGGTATTGCCACCTCCGTCCAATAATTTTTGAGAAATTTAGAATTTTGTAAAAATTTTAATTAATTTCGTATTATCGCGTTAGCCCTGGATGTCGCGGTTTTGCTTCGTCTCGTTTGTCCGGCAATAACTGACAGTTTATCTCATTGTTGTCGCGAGGTTTTGGTATTAGTACTGAAAGACAATGTTTTCTTAAGAAGAATTGGTCGATATGGTTTACGCCTTGGGCAGTGCTGACAGAAATCCATTTCTTGCCTCAAGAATTTATGCCCAACGCTTTGCCGATCGGAGACATCCAAATTCAGCGGCTTTCGCTAAATTGAGAGAGAAGTTTGAGCGAACTGGTAGTACGAAATACGAGAAAAAGGAGCGTAGAAAACCAACGACGCATGAAGAAAAGCAAGTTTTAGTAGCGGCTGCTGTTGTCCAAGATCCGCACTTAAGAACCAGAAGAATAAGTGTGACATTACAAATAAGCCAAAAATCGGTTTCATGATTGTTGTGTAAAAACAAGTTTCATCCGTATCACACCTAGCTAGTGCAACCCTATGTGCCTTTGGAGCACTTTGAGCAGAATGCGGAAATAAATATATATGGCCATGAACCATTTTTTTTTAAAATAAGTGGAGGATGTAATTGACCCACGATTGACATCCACTGTTAATTTTATATCTATATGTCACGAATGTAAAACCTTTATATTTGGTTCAATCTGTTAGTTCCAATTAAAATTATAATTTTAAATTATATGCATTTGTAGTTAATTATAGATAGCCAGCCAACATATTCTATCTCGCACATAAATTATTGTTGTGTCTATATTTGGTCCTGCAAATAAATGACCTTTATCAGAAGTTACGCCGAGCAAAAATTTATGCATAATAACGCGCTTATTATCTAACCCAATAAAACAATCTGCATAACTTAAACTCTTCTGAAATTCAAATCACGTCGAACTATGTAATTAGGCAAGGCTAAATACAGAAGACGAAATTTTAATGAGCGAGGGCAATGTATACGATAATTGTCGGCATTAGAAGCTTTTACAAATAAATTAATAAAAGGGCAACCTCGCTTTTTCCAAATTTTATTTATTCATGTTTCTCTACTTTCTTTTCAAATTACAAAATTAAATATTAATTGGCAGATGTTGTCTTATTGCAGTCCTTTTTTAGATCTTATATGAGCCTTTCAATTAGAAAATATACTCAAAATTCACTTTCTTCTAGTTCTTTATTGCTTTAATATCCTTAAAACTAATTAGCAAGAACTACCTACAAGCATTCTCCAGCTCAGCAATATTGGGTGTTCCAGACTTGTGGTATACCCCATTTTTTGCTACATATAATACATTTATGAAACCCCAATTATTGGCACAAAATTATATTCCTGCTGCTGTCTGTTTCGCGAAAAAGAATTAATCTTTTGATTTTTAAATAGAACGCTCTGCATACTATTACATTTTTGTTATCTACACAAATGTTTTTAAACGCACTGCGCATAAAGAAGGTGATAATTAAAGTACTGCGATTGCATGTATACAGTTTTTCAAAATTGTCGAATTTTGCTCATCTTTAAAAAATTTTTCGAAGAATAATTTACCTTCGATTTTCGGACCCAATTTGTCTACGTTGTGTTTAAAATTATTTTATTTTAATAAATTGTAACCCCAGTTCGTAGTCGACAGGGAAGTGTTATCAAATTCAAACAACAATTGACCTCAACCTTTTATTACAATAGGTCAAAAAAATAAATCAACAAAATTTCAAGTTTGTAATTTTCAAGTGTTCTTAAACATAATACAACAAAATAAAGTGAACCTGTTTGTTTCAACTTGTTTAAATTTGCTGGACACAGATCTGAGAGAAATATTTCTTTAGAAAATTGAGAAAATTCATTAAGCACAAATAATCTGACATTCCTTGTTTAACTCTTTCGCTCGTATATGGTGCGTAGGTTATTAATTTCGCAAAGTTTACCTTAACTCTAATAATTGCAATGTTTTTCCCAGCTGAGCCATTTAGTTTGTACTCAAAGGTTTTCAAACCAAATGCAGCTAACTTTGTACCTGATTATCGGTGGGTGTTCGCTGGTTAGTTTGTACACAGAGGTTTTCAAACTATTTTCAGGTGTCTGAATTTATTTCCCCATTCTTGTGTGTTTTTGTCGCTTTTACATTCAAGCATTCGCCACATCGCATACCGTTTTCTGTTAAAGCTTTGAGCTAACAATATCTAAAGGATAATGCTACGCGAAAATGGAACTCAAACTTGGAAGCCACGGATAAGGCACACCGGGCGAGTACACCAGAACCAGAGCCAGAAGAGGTTACTATTCCTTCTAGGGTGCTAACGCGTACGTTCCCGCGGAGCACACCCAGGGGTTCACATGTGTTGGGACCTTGTTTATGTCTGGAAAGTTCTTCAGACAACCTTCTTACAACACCGGTTCCGGTTTTCCTTGTTTTTTTCACGTTTCGAGAACTTACAGTACATCATCAGCAAATCCAAATAGAGATGTCTGCTGCCAGTTACCGAGCCTGCGGTGATGGGTGTGATCGATTTTTTGAACCTTTGGAAACTCAGCTTCCAACAGCAGAACATCGAAGAACGACCTTAGGAAAATAGAAGATTTTCAAAGCAAATTTGCTTTATTACTTTTCGTCTTTTTCATTCTATTCTCTTTGTGTTTGTTTTTTTTCTATTTTTTTTTTTGTTTTACTGAGACAGGTAGTTGCACCAGTCAGCGATAGGGTTCTTGGGCCTATAATAATTTTTTAACAACAACTTTCTCATTCATTCGGTTTGTTGTGAAAGTTTTAAATTCCTTTCTCTTTTTTTTTTGTGTACGCCCCCCAACCCCATATTGATCAAAATTAGGAACAAGTATTTTCTCAAATTTTAAGAAAAGTTAAATCATATAAGAGCGAAAAACCATTAAATAAAATCATCGGACAATTTAAAATTTACTTGCCTATTTATTTCGTAGCAAACATCACATAAATGGCACAAGAACTTCACGTTGAATAGAAATTGTTTTTTTTTTGTGTTCATCTACGTTAATTAGCACAAGAAAAATCAATTTTTAAAACTCCCGTATTTCGTACTCATTTTCACAAATTTGGGAGTTGACCATCATTTTAACTAGTTTCATCGAAGTTTAGTATTTGACTACCCTGTAAATTTATTAACGGTGTTTTATGTTTTTATTCCCCTACTTTTAATTTCTGGGGACCGAAAGATATCCTCTGCATCTCGCTAGAGGGCATGAGGATGCAGAATTTCTACTAATTTAAATATTTCTAATCCAAATTAACCCTTAAATAAATTTTCAAAAGGATTCTTAAAGTGCAAATCAAACTGCAAACCCATTTTGAATAATGTCATTCCCTTATCTTACAAGATTTACTTCGATAATTGAAATCTAAATAACTTACAATTGTACGTGTTTATAAGGGCGTTTTTTTGAACGTCAAATTCCTCCAGTTTACCACCACATGGTCTTGCCGAGAGATTTGCTACGGTCTCCGTTATTGACATGTTACCCTAATTTATGATATCGGACTTTCAGCGGCCCTTCAAAACTAACATGTTTCTTTTACTCAGATATTTTTTATTTATGTGTGTTTAAATCATTTTTTTGAAACAAACCAGGTCTAACAAATAACCCTTATCTAATTTGTAAACTGCTAAGAAATCCGTTTCTCACGCAAAAGTTTATGTTACAAAGAATCTTTATAATAGAGTATTTGTAGATTTAGTATTTCCAAGAAAAATTGAAGAAAAATTCAGTTGAATAAAACAAATGAGGGAATAGAACAGTTTAGTAGAACTCGACTCACCACAGTACTGATAATTTTCTTATATATATAACTTCGGTTCTATTGATTTCACAGCAAAAGTGAAAAT
Source organism: Dastarcus helophoroides (assembly GCA_028583605.1). NCBI lineage: Eukaryota > Metazoa > Arthropoda > Insecta > Coleoptera > Bothrideridae > Dastarcus > Dastarcus helophoroides. Next base: position 6,592,716 of record CM053329.1, read on the forward strand.
ATTGATAGATTGGCCATTAATTAGACATTTTTGTGGTACCATACTATCATTATGCCATTGTGCCAATCAAGAGAATAAAGTTATGATAGAAGTACAATTTTTGTTAAGTTTATCACCTCACAAAAGAATGAAATACTTCTATTTTTATATGATTTGAATTTTGTAAATTTAATGTGTTCCATTATAATTAGAGACAAGATTATATGCAAATTGTTTTGAACTTTTCTGGCGTTTTTCATGCGTTATTGCCTAAATTTGAATTTCGCTTGTTTTTTACCTTTTTCTACATGATTTGGATCTATTTTCAAATAGTTTCGTGCCTATTTATCCCTTTCTATAGGTTTCCCCATTTACATTTTCACTTATTAAGAATATAAAAAGAAATATGCAACTTAAAGCAACAAAATGGAAATTCAATTCATTAAAATAATAATAAGTGCTTTAAACATACATTTCCTAGAAGAATTACTCAATGACATTGTTGCAATTTGCTCAAATAAAAGATTTCATTCGTGTCTAAAAATTAAATTTATTTAAATAATTATTTATTTTAATTGTAACCCTATTGCAGCTAGTTCAGTCGTCAATAGTTAGGTAGAACTAAAAATTTAGTTTTTAGTTATTAATTATACTCAATTTTGCCCAATTCTGAAATAATAAATCAAGGACGCTAAAAAATACTTCGCCCGGGGCGCTTGGCTGGCCAAGATTGCCTCGAGTAGACAGGTCGCTCAGTTTCGAGTTCGAACATAATAGGTAAACAAAGGAAAACGCATATAAATAAACGCCAATGCCAAACACAAATTTTGGGTGCGATCGGAAGTCAATTTGAATTGTAATTAATCCATTTACCCTCAGGTTTTAAATTTCGATATCTCACGAACTATCACCCTTACAAAATAAGTATTATACACATAGTTCTGAAGAGAATGATGAGGCCTAAGAATTACGTAATAAGATGGGGGATCCTATTCACTCTTTAGAAGATATTTGTGACAAACTGATTTGTGTAACGTCTAATTTTAAATAAGTTTCTTAGCACAGTCGATTTCGATTAATATAAAACATGCCCAAGAAAATTCTCCACGTTTTAGGGACAGGTTCTTCGTTTCCGAGATCAGCCTCGACAAATAAAGGTCAGGTACACAGGCGATAAATTAAATTCATTCAAAAATCTGTACGGATGTTTATAACATACAAAAAATTACGTGAGTTCAAAAAAAAAACACAGTTATATTAAAATGATAAATCTTTTAAGGCAGATTCGATACTACGTATACCTTGACTTATCTCCATCAAAGAATTATATCCTTAAAATAAATATACAGGTGGACCATAAGTAATAATACATAGAGCAAGGGTAGATTTTTCGTATAAAAATAACGTCATTTAACCACATTTACCTTATGACAAAAGTTGATATTAACAGAGATACAGGATGTCAAAATTGAAAAAAAAAATTGTGATTTTTTCACATAACTGATGAACACCTTTCACTATAGACAAGAAATTTGGCATAGGGCGGTTTCTTTGCTAAATAAATTCTAATTTGCTAACAGATTGTCATTAACTCATAGGGGACGCCACCAGTGCTGCCTTGTATAATTTTAAAGCATCATAATTTTTTTGTGCCTTCATGTACACTTATTTTAAATAGATATTTTCATTTCCCTATATATTCTACGTAAAAAAGGTATACTTTCTAAATGTTGGTACAAGCAACCGTTTTCAAGATATTTGCCTTTAAAATTTGCCGTACGTTTATTTTAAGTTATGTAAATGTAAATTTTTCCCAGTAGGTTTCAAAATAAAAGTAATAAAACTGACTCTAAACTAGTTTATATAAAATGTTACTCTACTGACTTTATTAGAAATTTAAATAAAATACCAAAACAAAATTTTATTTTCAGAAATAAGTATGTGGGAAATGACCTTTTTCATGTAAAGGGATTGAAAAAAAATTAAAAATCTGGCTGTCTTTTATTGAAATTCATCCCCAAATATCTGCTTTGACCACCCAGACTATTAAAATTTTCTTGTGCGGACTCAAAGATCATATATCACATCTCTATATTAGAAAATAAACTACGTCTTAATTTTCTGGATTTTCTTTATTGAGATTTTCAAAATTTAGGTAATAATATTATCAGCAAAGTAATATTTGACATAAATTAGTTTCAAAGCTGTCTTATGGTTACTTTTTTTTCAAGCCCACTTCGAAAATTTAATATCTTAGTAATTTAAAACCAAGGCACGTCAAGATTTAAAGACAAATATCTTGGAAACGGTTGCTCTATTAACTTTCAGAAAGTACACCTTTTTTATGTAAAAAATATATATTCATAAAATAACCCATTCAAAATTAATATATGTGGGTGAACAAAAAAGTTATCATGATTTAGAATTATGCAGGATAGCGCAGGTAGCGCCCCCTATCAGCTATTGGTAATATGTTATCAAATTAGAGTTTGTCGGCTTAAGAAACCCCCTTGTGCCAAATTTGTTGCCCATATTACAATTCATTCCATAATTATACGAAAAAATCGATTTTTTTTTCAACTGTGACACCCTATATCTCTGTTAATATCAACTTTTGGTATAAGGTAAATGTAGCTAAATCAAATTATTTTTATTCGAAAAATCCACCATTGATCTGGGTATCATTATTTATGGTTCACTCTGTATATATTTTATCGTTTTTCTTAATAAATATTATGGTTAAAATAATAATTGTAATTGTAGTTTAATCATATTTCGACCGCTCCTCCTCTTCAGTTAGTTTTATTTGCTACTGTCATGTAATTTCCACATTTGAATAACATGTGCGCCTTTATAAGTGGTAAACCATGCATAAAGGAATCCTTAAAATTGAAAACGGAAGTATATGACGTAATTTTCCATGCTCTTCGATACTTTTAAAATAAAAAACTTGTTCGCCTGGGACAACGGAAGAATAAGAATTTCCCTTTCCGGCGCATTCGACCCTTAATATCACGAGTTTATATTAGACAGCCTACAATAAATTTAAATAACTTTAACATGGCTAAAAAATGAAAACCGAGAGCTTATTGTGATTTCCGGTCTTTTTTTGGGTACACAAAGGATGGAACATACAACTTTTATTGCTTGATATTTTCTAAATTGTATTTTAGAGGATTTGTTGTAATTTTCGTAAGTGAGCGTATGTATAATCGATGACTCCATTTTTAATAAAAGTTTCGGTGAGATCAAATAAATTATTGATGAATATTTGCTTTGAACCTTTTGTATGTTCGTTATTCAATTCACTTATTGGTTTTCAATATATATTGTGGTTTATATATGACGTTGTATCCGCCCGATGAAACCTTACTTTTCTTTAGTTATCTATTCACATTTGGAGCTTATTTAAGAAGCCATTGTGACAAAGGATTAAAAAAGGCGGTTAATATTGATAAAGATTAAACTTAAATCAATGCATTAGCAAGAGGCGTTACACAAAGTACATATAGGATAGTCTGCAGAGAACTTTAATTTAAAACTGATTTCCTATAAAGTTTAAAATGTAAATTAGAGTGAGCTGAAATCTATTGAAGAGTATTAAATGAGACCGTTCAAGTCAATATGCCGCAGTTACCTTTCTAATCGACCTCAATTCAATTAAGTGCCGAATGTACAATTTTCGTGAATCGGTGCGTTACATCTACCAATGAGAAATTTTCCTTGCTAGTCATAAGTCATTCAAAATGAGGGAGCTACCTCTTCGGAGGGGACGATAGGTGGGCGGTCGGCAGCAACATCGGGTCAAAATGGAAGGCTGGTTTTACCCTGTTTGGCAGTTTTATTGAGCAACTTCGCTTTTGTTTTCTGACTATTTGAAACGAGCCTCAAACTTTAACATCGGAGTAGACGTAGTTTCACTTAGGCATGGTCTTTTCCTAGCATCGTGGAGTACTTCGTCTAGGGGTGTTTATCTTCTAGCTTCGTTGCAGGGCTCCGAAGATTTTCCACAAGTGATCACCTCAAAATCACAGTTTTTTAGTTTTATGAATCTTTCTGCTAGAGACTAACTATTATTAGATAGGGTTTTATGTATTAGGGTAATGCAAATGTATTGGAAATATGTTGCTCTTTGCTAAGTAAAATATACATAAATACCCATTTCTAATCATCTTAAGAAGTGCATCCAAATAATGATTTAGGTAGTTTAGTAGGAAAGTTATTTTTATTATATGCTATTTAAATACATGTTATTTGATTCATTTAGCCTTTTTGCATTATTAAACTTCCAAGTTCAATCTGAGACCTACCTCCATTAGGAAGTAGATATTTTTTATAGCCAATTATTCGTACGAGAAAGACCTCGACATTTATATTATTAATATTTCTTTGGGCAAATTTTAGCTAAATGTGAAATTAAACTTTAAATATACACGTTCAAACTTGCTGGTAACCTTTATAAATTGACTTGTTTGTTATAAATGAGAAAGCAGGAAATTAAAGTACAACGTTGACATGATAAATATTCAGATTCGTAAATCATGGTTTTGCTGTTCCCTTTTATACGTTATGTTATCCCAGGACATAGGCAGGTTGAAATATTAATATCAGGTCTCTCTATACTTTATAAACATTGGCACGACTGACAAACAGGTTGCATGAGCTAATTTGGACCTATATTTCTGTAATTTATGGACGTAGTGTGCATGCTGATATTTTACTCACGCACAAAACGTGATGTATTGTGGTGTATATAAAAACACCACTGGCATTTTCAGGATTGCACAAGAAGGTATACAGGTTGATGGTTGCCGAAGTGCCAACAGATTGAAATTGACGAGTCCGAAACATTTCACACACCTAAAAGTAGGGATACGAAACAAAAATGTACGGTAAAGTATGTTAGTCATATTTTTTTATTTGTTCAATTAAATATTCTATAATGATAAAGTGCGACGGTGCTAAAAGTTGAAAACCATAGACCAGTTTTGGCCTTCTTTGTCCTCATCAATATTATGGTATGGTATGGTATGGTACTGTAGACACTTCCGAATTTTAGCTGGAAGTCAGCCAAACAAATACCCAACGGATACGGTTTTCATTGAGTAATGCTGTAACTGACTTCGAGTATATCTTACGAGGAACATTTCCGATATATAATAATTAAAGAAATTATAGCAGATAATTTCTGTCAGAAGTACAATCTAACCCTAAAAGTTATCTTAAAATGCTACAAAGGTCACCTAAATTTTAAATTTATTTGCCTCGAGAATGTTTCAAAAAATAATTAACAAAATTCAGTTCTTTTACTTTGGTTTGTGATGCTTGCTTTCAAAATCTTAAGTTTTTATTGCTGTTGTCAAGCAACGTACCGAAGTTTTTCATTTTTTTTTTGTTGGAAAATTCCTTTTGTTGGAAAGAGAATAAAAAACAATCTATCGAAATGTGGAAAAATTACACAATGCTATTTAAAAAATATAGATGATATTATCATTCATCTGCGGTATGCGTAACAATAAAGAAAATAGCACCCCCCCTTAAAAATTTATATAATTTACAGGGTATATAAAAATGAATAATCAAGTTATAGCTTGGAGCTTTTATAATCAAACAGAAAATATAACGTTATAAGTGCAGTAACTGTCTATTTTTCAAAGTTCATCCAAATTAGCTTTATTGATTAAAGAATTTATTAAAATCGAATGCTTCCTCATTTCAGTAAAAGGTCTCAGATTGCGGAACATAAAAATACAATTACCCAGTGACATGATAAACCGACAATAGCCATACAATTTCTATGCCATTGTCCTGAATAAAAATAAATTTCGGAAATGAATGATGGTAACAGCTGATAATATTTTTGTCAAGGATGACTCAATTTGGTTCCTCTTCCATTATTCAATACGAGTAGGTGGCTTAAAATCGAAACTGTGTTCACAGCGAACACGCGAAACTTTAATTAGGAAAACGAGATGCTAAACTTTGAAATGATTTGCGCCTGATATCAACTGTTAAGCAACGTAATAGCGTTCGTGATAGAGAAAATTGATTTTTTCTCAAAGGTAATTCGCATAATTTGTAAGGTTATGTAAAACAAACTGTTGGTGGCTTTAGCAACTGGGATATATTTTTTGTTTTTTAATTCTTTTATTTAAAGGCAACAGTTCAGCATGAAAAGAAAATCAACTAACCAAACTCTTTATGCAAATTGACTTTTGTTGTTTAAATATTTGAAAACACTGAATTTGTGGCAAAATGTAGCAATTACCTACAGGCTGATCCAAATTAAGTCGCCAGCCTTGCTAATTTTATTATTATTAAAGATACAAAATTGCGTTAACCTTCAAACTAGAGCTGATTAAGATGGCAATATGAAAAAAAACAATTAAAGAATGCGTCTTTAAGATTTTTGACAAAATTATAATTTTTTAAATAGAACATATTTTATATTTTACGTTTTTATGAAAGGTAATAAAATTTAAAATAAAAATAGTTATTATAAATTTTTTTCTAAGAAATAAGAAAGACTACAAAAACATTTGACACTTGAAAATATCAAGAGAATGAAAAAAAAGTGGCAATCACGTGCTGCTATATATGATCGTGGGTGAACCTTAAGGAATAACCGGGTCTTATTTATTTTTAAAGTGAAGCTACATCAGTGATCTATTCAGTTACTAAAACGTGTATCAGCTGCGCAGCTAGTATTTTCAAAAATAAACTGGTGCCTATGTTCCAAAAACCTGTGTAAAACCCAATACATTATGGATGTTGTAGCTTATTACTTTTTTTTGAAGTAAAATCCATCTGCAAAAGTTGACCCTACAGCGACTTTGGAACACTACGAGTAATGAAGGTGGTGATCAGCTAGGGTTTTCAACAGGAATAAGTTGTAATTATTGGGGAAAATTCTGTTTTGCAAAGAATTTCAGAGTTGGGGAATTCTGTGGAAAAAAGTTCATCATGTCATAAAAAAAAGTTCTCTCATCTTAGCCCTTATTCATTGGTGTACGGGTACCATAAAGGTTTGACCTGTCTCCTCCTGTTTCTGTTACACATAAACGACTCCTAAGCTTTAATTTGTAATTCAATACTAGAAGCCTTGCAGACGATATTAGGCTAATGTCATCCTTTTTCTCTGGCAAGCCATTAACCGTCGCTCCTTCAGATACGTTAACGAAACATCAGATACAGAGGAGTAATCGTTCAGAGTTCGAATGCACAGGAATTTGCTGCCTTCATCGGTATTGTATGCCTTAGGAATGTTTCTTGTAGAGATCAAAGTTATCGTTTCATTTCCCATGAAAATATGAACTTGTAGAAAAGATACAAGGCCTAAGCATCTGCCTGCGCTTCAATGTCTGAAGAGAACTGGTCAGAGTTTCATCAGTTGGCTAAATTGTTCTTATTTGAAATGAATGAAAAATAGCCAATAAATTTTTTGAGGCTCCAAGAGATGTGAGATGTAAAGTACTTTGGAGAAACCCAACCCCGAAAGGCAGACTTGTCCATGGTGCGCACATACTAATGCCAGGAGAAATTGTTGCTTACATTTACTCGTAATCTAATCAGAGATTAGATTTTATTGGAAGAATTTTAACGTCCATGGAAATGCTTGATGCATTATCCGTTAACGTTTATCTTGGTAAACCATTTGGCTGAGTTTTAAAACTTTGCAGTCAATCAGATTTTTTTCCCTTTTCCAGAACGATCTCGAGATCACGATTACTTCTCTGTATCTGAGGTTTCGTTAACGTATCTGAAGGAGCGACGGTTAATGGCTTGTCAGAGAAAAAGGATGACATTAGCCCAATATCATCTGCAAGGCTTCTAATATTGAATTACAAATTAAAGCTAAGGAATCGTTTAAGTGGAACAGAAACAGGAGGAGACAGGTCAAACCTTTATGGTACCCGTGCACCAATGACTAAGGGCTAAGATGCACCAACAAAAATCTGGAGATCTGTCATTTAAGAATCTGAACATCAAATGACAGGAACCCATTAGATATTAATTTGGTGAGAAGAGGCCAATGGCAGATTAGCAAAGATATCTAAAAATGGGGATGGAAAACAAAAATATGGTGAACATCATGTTTTATCGCTCCTGATATGTGTAAATGATGCTATGAGTAGACGCCTCTGGCACTGCAGCAAAATATTTTTTAATGAAAATTGATTTCGAGTTGACAAGTGATTACGCAAGTTATTATGTTCTATCGCTACCTTCTATTTGGTAGTTAAAATCAATTTGGAAATTAAAATATTAACACTCGTGCAATCTAAACAGTTATGGCACTAAAACAGATGCCTTGTGGAAGGTGTTCATCCTTCTCGTACCTGTCTACACGTAAAAAAATGTAAGATAAATTTGACAATATATAAGTTTCAGGGTGAAATATTCACACTGGGATAGCAGAAGCCTTTGAGAATATTTCTGTAGCGACTTTAATGACATTTGTTTTCTAGTTTGGCGTGCAAAGAAACTATGAAGTCATATTTAGTGCCCCTAGAACTAAAATGTTGCGGAAGAACGTGGTCATCTAACTAAGTTTTCAGTTTAAATGTCTGTCTATAGTCTACTACAGTATTTTTTGTTTCATAAACCGCATCGCGACGTCTACAATTTCAGTGGGATCTTGAAATGTCAGAACATATTTCCACCAATTTTTAAATTCTGTTAACAGTGAATATAAATAGGCTAAGTATTTATAACATTATAACTATTAATTTCTATGAACAATAAATACAACATGAAATGATAAAAATTCCAGAATGTATCTATAAATATTGGTTTCGCTTTTCAGCATCGTCGGTGGTTATATCAGTAATTTGTTTATACATTGTTATGCTAACAAGCTCCATAGATCAAAAACTTCTACGATTTTTTTTATCCAATTTTATGTCTGATCCAAAGCTTCTACGAATATTCCATCTAATCCGAATTCTCATCCAACGCTTCTATTAAAAGCATGTTCAGAAGATCTAGCTGCTTGTTCATAAGTTTAAACTGCCTCGATTTTAAATTTTTGTGAATTTTTATGGCTTCGAAAAAAATTAAGTTTTTTAATATTTTTGCAAATAATAATACCACTACTGTGTTCGTGCTTGTAAGTATATACTGTGTTTTTAATAGATGCTTTGCAGAATTTGATCTCTGTGCGTGTTTATTTCTGAAGGCAGCGAGATCTTCACTGTACCTAATGCGAAAACTATGTGATGTTTGACAGCATTACACTTATCGTTAGAGTAATTTAATTTGTAAATACCAGATTTACCAAGTCGTAGAGTTTTTTCTTTTTCGTTAAAAAAAACATGATTTCAAAGTATGTAATACCAAAATGCTCCGTACTTGTGGCTAGCTGTTTATGAAGAACAGAATTAAAAGCTAAGATGTGTTTTCTTTTAGATATTGACATATGAATGGTATTTTTATATTTTCCAATACTATAAGCTATTTGTTTAGCTATTTTAATTTCTTGATTAAAATTTTCTTCATTCTTTGGTACCATATAAGCTCTATTTATCATTGAATTGTATGCTGTCAATTTGTGTGAAGTTGGATATAAGGAATCATTCGGAATTATAACGTCTGTATGGGTAGATTTTCTGTAAATGGAAAATTCGAATTCATTTGACTTTCTTAATATAATTAAATCCAGAACATTTATTTTATTTTCATTTCCAATGTTTGCAATAAATTGGGACAAATTTAAATATAAACTATTAATGCATTCTAAAAATTTTTCTAATTGCTTAGAAAAGTCCAGAAAGCCAGCTAGTAGATATATCATCTGCATATCTGAAAAAAAGATAATATTCTTCGACTCATGAGTATTAACCCGGCGATAGTCGCGGTGGGTTTCTCAGACCCAATCGATTTTATTTTTCGTGATAACGTAAACATGATAAGGTTTCATGTATTGCCCCTTCGTCTACCTTCCTAAAAGCCATGTTCCCTGACTACGTCCATCCCCAGAATCAGCTCGCCTTCGATATATGCCACCAACAGCCGATGCAAAATCCGTAGTTTTCCCAAACCAATTATGATGTCTGCCTCTCCTCTGATTGACGCAGTATCTCCCGTAACTGTTCTGAGTACCATTCTTTGCGACAGTACTTTCGGTTGTAAATGTAGAATGTTTCTTCGTGCTAAAGTAACCATGGCGGCTGTGTCCTCTGTTGCCTCTACATTCCTTTCATCTACGCTGGCGGCCACTACCAAACTTTCCATGGTCATTTTTATCTGTTTCAGCCAGTGAGTGCCCCTTCCCACTGGCTGATATTAGTTTTCCTGCTGTGGGCTTGTCGAATTCTCGGGGCTGACCTGCAGTTCTTCTTGAAGTGCCCCGGTTTGCCACAGTTGTAACATGTGCTTCTTTTGGATCTGCCTTTAAGGGTTCCCATTAGTTCTTGAATGCTCCCGTCCATTTTCTTCATGCTCGCGTTCATTTCCTTTATATTAACGTTTATGTTTTCGTCCATTTTCTTTAGGCAAGCGCTTATGTTCGCGAGATCAGGGTCATTCGTAACCTCTTCGATGTCGGACTTCCTTATTTTGTGTGATGCCCCTGGCTCTGAAACCTTGTAAGCACCTTCGACCTCCAAAGCTCTAATCAGTGCCTTCCTTGATGTTCGGACATTTAAGAAGCGTATCACTCTCTGGACTTCCGGGTCTCTTATTCCTTCTATAAATATTCTAACTGCGTGAAGTTTCAGAAAGTCAGTTGGTGCTGTTGGATAGGCAATATACGCCAGTCTTCTCACGTCAGCCTCGAATTCTTGCAGGGTTTTCGCCACTTTTCTGCCTTCTCATTAGCAGATGTGACTGGACAACTTGCTGCAAATGGTGGTCTATGAATCTCAGCTCTGAATGATTACATAGAGTTCGGAGTAATTCCAGAGCATCTTCGCGCAGGGATACCACCAATGAGGTCGCCTTTGCTTTTTCCGTCCACCGATTGGCCTTAGCAGCAGCTTCGAACTGTTTTCTGGAAGGATGTCTTACCATCATAGGTAGAAGGTTTTACCGTCTGAGAAGAAATAGCGAGTACACATGTTGTGTGACTTGTCCACTTAGCGACTTCTTCACGTCATTTTCGACATTGCTCATCTTCTTCTGTGTTGCATTTTTCAAATCAAGAAGCTTGCTGTTGAATTTTTCTTTTACTTCTCCAATTTCTTCCCTGACTTCGCCAATCTCTTCTTGCATTTCTTTTCTCATTCCTGTAATTTGTTCTTTCATTTCTTCTTTCATTCCTGTAATTTGTTCTTTCATTTCTTCTTTCATTCCTGTAATTTGTTCTTTCATTTCTTCTTTCATTCCTGTAATTTGTTCTTTCATTTTTTCTCTCATTTTTGCAGCATCTACTTCTATTTTTTCTGTTATAATTGCTAACAGACTATGAAATTTTTGTTTGTCTGCATTCCTTCTCTGCTCTTCTTGTCGTCTTCGTTCTTCCTTCTGTTCTTTTTCTTTTCGTCTCCGTTCTTCGTTTTGTCGTCCTTCGTTCTTTCTCCTGTTCTTTTTCTTGTCGTCTTTTGCTAATAACGCTTGCATTTGTTGTTCCATTTTGGCCGATTTTGAATCTCGTATCCATAAAGCGTACTAGAATGTTCAAGATTTTACTTCACGCGCCTCGTATAATTATTTAACAGTTTAAAACGTCCGAGATAACGTCAACTGCGGGACCACTTGGCGAATTTTTCCGAGTAACTGAAGCACAACAATAATCACGCTTCTGACACCGAGATGTTACGGGCTATCGGTTCGAATTAATTAGCACGTAAATTGAATAATACCCACTTTATTTTCAAACTAAACTCGGAACACTACAACAGAATAATTAACTCACTTATTGACTTATTACTACTAGCTCACTTAATTACACTAACTGACTCTAACTAACTGACTGACTCGAGGGAAAGGCGTCCACCTTATATAGTTTTCGCTTTCGGGTTCTAGAAGTTTTCGGCAGATAAGACTTATCGTTGGCCGAAATTTCTGGAACGCTTATCTGCCGTTTGCTTCATTATCGCGGCCGCTTTGTCCTTATCAGATCTTTCTAGGAAAATTTTTCTACGTACTGAATTCTACAATTTACATTTCGTTACAGTATTATTAAAAGTATAGTTATAATTTGATGTAGTTTTATCCTATTCTAGCTCCACCTAAACAACTAAACATTAACAAAGTCAAGCTCCATAAAATCAGAAAATTTAGGTATGCTTCAAACATCCAAAAAATAAATTTCAAACTGATTTAAAAAAGACAATCTATAACACCAAATTAGTCTTTAATGAAGCAGATATTAAGCGGTACATAACCATTAAAAAAAATCCAGAAACTTCGTTACGGAACGATTAAACTACATAAACAAACTTTACCAATAAAATGCGTTGTTTCCTACATCCAGGCTCCAAACACAATTTTGGCAAAAAGCTAAACAAGATCCTGTCAGATGATATAATTATACTTTTAAATATACTACTAAAAATCCGACTTCACTAACTTGCTTGGAATCGAAACAACAAGACAGAATTATATTTTTCCATAAGTTATACTAAAAGTGACTTAAAAGAAAATTATCAGGAAAGGAAGCGGTGCCACGGCTACCAAAATCTGGGAAGGAAAGGGACCCAAGATGATTTTCAAACATGCTTATTCCCAGGACAGAATACTAAAAAAGTACGAAAAGGAATAACAATGGATTGACTATTTACCGAAAGAAGTCGACATAAGCTACGGGAATTTTATCGCAGTTCTAAATCTCTGGATGTAATCGTATTCTAGAACTGTTACATATTAATATTATGTATTGTTAAGGCTGACTTAAATGGCTATTAGTGACCAAAACGAGACTGAATTTTTTTATTAGGGGGGACTAGGGTATTGTGGACCGCCTTTTTATTTTGGCTTAAAACTGGCAAAAAAATATTTTCTCCTGAAAATTTCAAAGCCTGTGTTTGTAGTACAACTAATAATCTCTCTTTGGGTGGCATCAATTTGGTCACATTGTATTAAATTATAGGTGCAAAAACTGCATATTTGCGATTTCGAATAATGTCGAGGAATTACGAACCACTTTGTAAATCTATTAAAAATAAAATAATGTGGTAGAATTTTTTTATTTTTGATTAAAAATGACGGAAGATTTATTATGGAAAAGAAACAAAGTGAAGTGGAGTGAGAAAGGGCAATGAAAACCAGTTAGAAACAAAATTATTATCGTACCAGAAAATTATTAGAAATTGCAGAAAAATAATGCTGTGTTGAAAATTTCCATGAATAATCACTTAATTCCATAAAATGCGCGAAGTTAGTTTTTAAAATGTGAAGAATTGAGTGAATCCATAATTCTTCGACAAAAGTGGTCCATAATTCCCCGAAAGTCCTTTTTAACAATTTGATTAACCAAATGCAAACTTCATGGAAAATTTCATGTTTCTGTCGAAGACTTAAGGTTCCGCAAATATTATGAAGATATTTTCTCCAATTGGCCCTCAAAAGGTGTGGTCTAATTAGAGGAAACTTAGAGTGAAAAAAATTTGAAGTATTACATTTCTATTTGCTGTCAAAGCGAGGTAAAGGTTTGTGTACACAAGTCGAATACTGAAGGTAAAATGAGCGTAACATAAGACGAGCTGACAGCAATTATTTGTTGCTATCAACCATTACTAGAGAAAAAAATATAAAGCTAGTCCGCAATTTCCCGTGGTCAAGAATACCCCAGTCTTCCCTACGTATTTTCTGGAGTTTGTTAAACTTTCTGTGCATGATGTTTTGAGAGACTTTTTATTGTCTTAATGGAATGATTCACACTTTTTTGCCCCAAATCTCGGATTTTTTCTCAAAATTTCGAATTTTCTCTGCGAATTTCTCCATTAAACTGATGTGAATCATTTCATTAAACCAGTAGCAGGCTTAATGGAATGGTTCACACTTAGTTGTTCATTGTGTTTATCCCCAGATCTTAAATATTCGGAAACTGGATGACTAAATAAATACACGTAGATATGTATAATAATAAATAAATGAAAAACTTTTGGAAATTGTGACCTGGTAGAAGTTTTGTTAAAGGTTCTAACTCTAGTCAAATGAATGCATAGTCCCGTTCAAATTAAAAAATATATTTACATTTTTCACAATTTATGTAGCGTATATTAAGTAAACACCAAACAAACAGGATTATCAACCCTGGAACAAAAACCTAGCAGACATTTAAAAAAATTTCAGTTATTTTATTTATTCTAACCAATAAAATTTAAATTTTTCTTATAATATATTCGTGATAGCCTCTTTTCAGAATAAATTGCTTTTGATGCAAAAAATCTTTATCTTGTACTAGACCATGTCACCTTATTTTACAGCAACTTGTACTTTAAATTGGAAAAAGCGTCTAGATTTAAATTTCTTAATTTAGCCGGGGCGAGGCATAATTCTCCGTCGGGAAAAAACGGCACCTTGAATTCGAAATGATTAGATTAGAATGGAAACTGAATTAAAACTACAAAGAAATCGCAACACATTTAATTTAGATAATGGAATTAAATTAGTGAAATTGCCACTTCAAGATAGTGAGAAACACCATTTACTACCACAGTTGTAATGCACATTCCGAGTGAGAAATTCCAATTGTTTTACAATTTTATTTGCAGCGGCAGAGATTAAAAGCAGTAATTTAAAAAAACTTGCATTTAAATAGCGCAATGCTTTATCGTAAAATACTCTGCCTGGGCTTTTCTATGTGCAAACCAAAGTTATGACTCTCGTAATGCCAACAACCTAATTATTCAAATACTTCTTTTTCTTGCACTGCGCCGTTTGTTTGAAATGGTTATTAATGAGACTTTTGCCAACAAGGTACAAATTATTTGAATTAACTACTAATTAATATTATTTGTGATAATATATTTCTTTCATATCGAAGTAATAATTTATGCTTTCATGGCGAGACTTTGCTAAAAATCCCTATACACGAATAACAAACTTGTTATTTAAAATAATATCCTAAGAGTTGATTAATTAGCTAGTTGTAGCTGCTGCATTTTAAGTCCTTTGTGTAAAAGTACCAATTTTTTAGCAGCTGTTTATGTGATTTATTTATATTATATTTATTGTAATGGTTGTGCAGAAAATATTATCTTTCTAAAATAGCGGTTAAAATATATTTTTAGCATCAGTATTACTAATGCAAAATACAAGCCTTGATAAGGACATAAGAACTATCAGCTACGGATATCCGATTTGATAAATTTGACCGTGAAGGCTGAAATATTAGATAAACTCCATGTCATGCGATTCGATAGGCATGTCGTTTTTGTTGATTTTTTTGTGTTGGTCGTGAGATAATTTTTTCTCTACACCGCAGATACAAATTCACTCACACTAAACTAAAACGTCACATTTGAAAAGCATTTAGAGCTGAGACGTGCAATCACTTGGCTGCGGCCCTCGAAATGGTTTTATCTCGTTGATTTTATGTGCTAAAAATTAAAATTTGAAAAGCAAAATTACAAATAAAATAAATTAAAATTTTAGCTTTTTTAGAGTTAGAGAAAAACTTAAATATTAAAAAAAACCCAGTGTTTAATTTTGAGTGTTGTCTCGAATAATTTTTTGCAATTTAAAAAAAATCCAATGTCATCCGAAAGTTTAATTCTTACCAGTTTAATGTTTTTCTATAACTTGTGATATTAGTCTTAAAATTCAAGTTTTATTTTAATATTTTGATCTTTTTTTTTGAAATACTAGTTTTAAACGGTCTTTATTTGAAATTTACACGTTTTACTAAAAATTCAACGTTCTCTTAAAATTGTGTTTTCTTAAAATTGTGTCCGTGATTTCAAAATGTAAATTTTTGGTCCACTATCTCAGGTTTTCCTTCAAAATATTTCTTTTGAAATTACTCCATTAAATTCACAACTTCAAGTTTAGTTTCAAAATTTGACTTTCAACTTAAAATTTCGATTTACTCTTGAACACTTCTACTTTAATTTTGAAAGGTGGAATTTAAATTAGAAATTTGGAGAACCATTTCTTAAGGAATTTCAGGAACAGTTAAAAGTTCCAATTTAAAGTCGAAAATGTTAGTAAAAAAATAAATAATTTTAAAATGTACACAGGTTGCACCCAATTTAATTTCCACCATAGGGATCTCGTAAACTATTAGAGATACAAGGAAGCTTAAATGGGAAAAGTAGTGCAGAATTTAATGCCTAATATTATTTCGCTAAGAAAACAATTGAATTCCAATTCGTCTCGATTTTATTTAGAAAAAAACTGAAAATCGCCATTTTTAATAATCAGCTGTAACTTGTATATTTGAAGTCCGAATGAAAAAATTCAAATAATGTAATTAGTTGTTTTTTTGGGGCTTTTTCATTGGTGCACTTAATTTTTTTTTAATTTAACTATTTCCTAGAAAATTATGTCAACTTTTTATTTCTTATGGACGCTGTACTGGATTTTATCATTTTCAAATTTTGCATATTTTTCTAATTAATTTGATATACAACATGCCATAATTCAAATGTGTCAAAGTGGGTTAAATTAATTAATTTTCTATTTTTAAACAAAAAAATTATAGTAGGCGATGCAACAGTTAATAATAAAAATACAGTACCTAATTATGTAACAATAATTATTAAAAAACGTAAAATATTTTTACAAACTCTGCAATATTTAAACACTTATTAGTAGGGGAGACGGGTATTCTGGACCACGTGGAGTTGCGGACCAGTTTCATATTTTTTTCCTAATAGTATAGCTACAAATGTCGTCAGCTCGCTTCATGTTAAGCTTATTTTCCCTTCAGTATTCGACTTGTGTACACGAACCGTTACCTCGCTTCGATATCGAATACAAATGGGATACTTCGAATTTTTTTTTTCATTTAGAGTTTCCTCTAATTTGGCCACACTCTTCGAGAACCAACTGAGGTCAATATCTTCATAATATTCGCGGAACCTTAAGTCTTAGACAGGAACATGAAGTTTGTATTGTGTTACTCATATGCTGCCATATTGTAAAAAATGACTTTCGGGGAATTACGGACCACTTTTGTCGTGGAATTATGGACCACTCGATTCTTTACATTTCACAAGCTAATTTCGTGTATTTGATGCATATAAGTAATTATTCATGCAAATTTTCAGCAAAAGCATTATTTTTCGGCAATTTTTAATAGTTTTTTGGTAAAATAATAATTTCGTTTTTTCACTTTGTTTCTTATTCATAATAAATCTTCTGCATTCTGAATCAAAAACAAGAAGGTTTTTCTACTACATTTTTCCATTTTTAATCGATTTACAAAGTGGTCCGTAATTCCCCGACATTTTTCAAAATCGCAAATATGCAATTTTTGCGCCAACTGTTATAAGTTGTATAATTTAATAAAATTTGACCAAACTGCTGCAACCCAAAAAGAGATTATTAATTGTACTACAAAATAAAGTTTTGAAATTTTCGGAAAAAAAAAATTTGTCAGTTTTTAGCCAACATAAAAAGGCGGTCCACAATAATCCAGTCTCTGTGCATGCACCCATTTAAATGGCGTAATTCTATGAAAACCTGTAGAATTTTTACAAAAATTATTTTAGCATTGAATACTTATTTGTGTAACGTGACATATCTAACAATCTAACATTAGAAATAACTCTCATATTTATGCACATTATCGGTCTTAAAATATTTAACTTCCAGAGAAGTCAAGAGCGCACACTGGCGTAAAAGTCATGGGAAAGTCGTCCTTAATAAAGTAATAATAATGTTCTGAGAATTACGTAATTTAAGGGGAATCATGCATGTTACGAATATTAATAAATATTTCAATACTATACAGTTTATTATAATATTTTTGGTTTGTTAATAATAATTATTGCTTTTTGGTAACTCTTTTTTTATTATTAAAAGCTATGGTACTTGCGTCGCCTACTATATTTTTTTTGTTTAACAATAAAAAATTAGTTCATTTGACACACTTTGCCACATTTGAAGTATGGCATGTTATACATCAAATTAATTAGAAAAATATGTTAAATTCGAAAATGATAAAATCCAATATGGCGTCTATAAGAAATTACAAAGTTGAAATAATTTTCTTGGAAACGATTGAATTTAGAATAAATTAACTTACATCAATGTTAAGGTCTTAAAAAACAAATAATTACAGTTTTTGAATTTTTTCAATCGGCCTTCAAATAAACAAGTTACATCTAATTTTTAAAAATGAAGATTTTCAGTTTTTTCCAAATAAAATCAAGACGAATTGGAATTTATTGTTTTCTCAGCGGAATAATATTAGGCATTAAATTCTGCACTACTTTTCTCATTTAAGCTTCCTTGTATCTCTAATGGTTAACGAGATCCCTGTAGTGGAAATCAAATTTGGTTCAACCTGTATAGAAAAAAACCCTTATAACGGACATTCCATTGAACCTACACCTTTCTTAAACGGAGAATTATTTTATAATTCCGAAACTCTATTATGGAAAGCTTCATATAAATGAATCTCCGTTGAGAGGACTCTCCTTTGGGCGGATGCGTACACGGTTTCTTCACTACAGAGCTTGAAGATGTAAAAGTCTTTTAAATAAAAATACGCTCAGTATTGGAAGACCAAAAAAAGAAAGAAACGTCATTACTTATTGATAAATCACAGAGCACCTAAAAACGTAATAGTCAGTAAATTATATGCCGTAAGAAAAAGTAATAAAGAAGCTTGGAAACGATCTATTATAATGTAGTCTTTGATTATAATGAAAAAATGGTTCATAAACCTTGGGCGGAAAATTGCGCTGAGAAAAAAAAATATTTTAACCCTTTTTGGAAATGCCTGTTTTCATCCCCAAAGACAGTGGGCTAGAACAAGACTTCCCCACTAGTTCCTTTAGGACGGCGTAAAAAATCACAAAGAGGACGGGGCCCAATGTGTATTAGGACATATTTTTTTGAAAGTGTGAACTTTTTTCAAGAGATGGATTTTTCCAAAATGTTGACTTTTTTTTCAAAATTGCGCTTTCCCCAACATCTCTACCTTTTAAAGTACATTTTTACTGAATTCAGAAATTTTCAATTTTGTCAAGTGTGACATTTTCAAAACATTATTGAAAAATGTCTGCTTCTGCTTTTTAAATTGACTTCAAAAATTACAAATTTTTGAAAAAAATTGGTTGGCTAACTTTTTATTTATTTTTGACAAATGTTGAGTTATGGAAAAGTTGAAAAATGTTCATGACTTTGTTTTAGAATTAGAACTTTTTTTCAAAATTTAAACTTTTGCAAAATTTTCGAATTTTTACTAAATTTTCGATGCATTTCAAAACTTTCCTTTTTTTTAATTTGCGCCATTTTTGAATTTTTAAAAAAATTATTTTTGTCGAAAATCCCACCCTTTTTGCGATTTTTGACCATTTCTCAATATTTCGCTTTTTTAAAAACAGATTACAACTTATTGAATGTTAAATACTTTTCCGAAATTTTTTATCGTTTATTTTTTTAATTTTTCCGGAAAGGTTAAAAAATGCATGTTCTATTTTAATAAAGATGTTAATTAAAAACCATAACTTAAAGTTCAAATTTGGAAAATAAGGAAAAAATTCCGAATTATAATTCTATATTTTTTTAGTGTCGCTTAAAAGCTTAATTTCTTTTAAAATATCCAATTTAAATTTGAAACAAATAATTTAAAAATCTTGCGTTTCTAATGGACAAATTTTTACAGAAATTTTGATTTGCATTTTAAGGTCTTTTCTTTTATTAAGGTTCCATTTCATTCAAAGGGTAAAATTAAAAACTTAAAACCGAAGTTCAAATTTGAAAAAGTTCCAAATTTCCGAAAAGACACTTAAAATTTAAAAAACATCTTCTAAAAAATATTTAATATTTTTATTTCTATACATTACCTAAATTTCCTATTTTTTGAATTGTTTTAATTTTTTTTTCAAATTTTTGTTTTCAATTATTACAAAATTTTGATTTATATTTCTCGGTATTTTATCCCTTTCTTGGAAATTTTATAAATCATGTAAATCAAAAAATATATATATATATATATATATAATATATATATATATATATATATATATATACCTTGTAACGTCAAATTAACAAGAACAACACTGACAAGTTCAATCCACTCGCCAAGGGCAACCCCATTATGCCTTCAAAGCAGTGCTAGTAGGATGCGAGAACAATAATAGATGGCGATGAACCGCCTTCTTAAACAAGGATAGGTTATAATTTTTGGGGAAAATTCCGTTCGGTAACGAGTTTCATACCATGGAAGTTCTATAGAAAAAGCAGTCTCCGTAGACAGAAGTATTCACTGTGTCAAGCTGGACCGCACAGAAATTTGCTGTCTCCGACTATCTTGTATGCCTCAAAAATCTTGCCCTTGGGGGGGATCAATCCTCTTGTTTCTATGGATTCAAATTTCTTAAGATGTAAGCCTATTATTGATGTTGATAATGATTGCCTAAATAATGTAATTTATTAAGGAAAAATAAAACTTATAAATTAACGTTTTAGATATTTTAGGTTCAAGTAAAATTAGTGTAAAAGAATCAAACGTAATTAGTACTCGTTTGCGAGAAAAATCCATTTAATATAGGGTGTATATAATAACATAAGTGGTGAAACTGCGACAAGTGGGCTAAATCTGACAGATCAACACAAATTTAATTGTCACCCACTGTTTGAAAATATCACAGCTCAAGCAATATTATCTCCTCTGATATTTAATAATGTGAAGAACGACTGAACGATTTACATTTTTTAAACGAGCGTCAGAGTCAATTCTAAATTTTTTCTAAACCTTTCATTGAGATATTCATCAAATTTATTTAACATCTTTCAAGAAATTGGTTAGTGGATTTTACTTATTTCATCAAAATGACAGAACGCTTAAAAATGTTTGCATTTTTTACGCATTGTTTAAAATTTTACAGGACCCCTCCAGGAAAAGTTGTCTAAGGCGAAGGTGAAACTTTTGCCTTGACAACAATTTACCTCCAGTTGTAGGTGGTAGTAGAGAATATTTACAAAACGCTTCGATTACTTAGGTATTATTATTGAGTATATCTATTATTTAGTCATGTAGGTAATCATCTAGACTTCGAATTAGTATGAGAATAATTACATAATAAGGGAAGAGATTGACATATATTAAATTAATCCTGTTATTAGATCCGAACATTGTTCTACATAAGGAAAATGACGTTCAAGCCTGTCCGAAACATAACCTTCCGTTTGAAATGGATACCATCGGTTCCTAATCAACTATTGATAAATTAATAAATCGCGTTATTTCAAAACTGCTTTAACCTTACCCGCAAATTTAATGAGATGTAGGTATTATTATGAGAAAGCGATTTCGTTTTCCATCATTCCACAAACCGCATTGGGTCGAGCACTTGTGTGGTTTCTGAAAACCGATGAAAAAATTAATCGTATTATGGAGGCAATCATCTTGTAAATATAAAGCCAGGGAATTACACGCGAAATACGTCTTTTGAAGTCAATTTTGTTGGAAGCTGAGACTTTGAAAAGAGTATATTCCCTGCACGGATTTCTGTAAGATAAATCAAAGACATGTTCTAAAAATTTATTACAGTGTATGCTTGCTTGGGAACGTGTTTGGACATTTATTTTTATTATGGAAACGGGAAAAATTTTGCTTTACATTATTTATGAGGTCCCTATTCAGCCTGTTCATGAATTACTAAGGCAAAGTTTTGTGAACGCTTCGGTAATTGTGCTTTTATCATAGTTCATTGATTATACGAAGAACTTTTATATAATTAAAGCATATATAATTGAAAGTGTAAGACGCTTTTAATAATGCACCTGGTAAATAAGAACAAAAGTGCATCAACAAAGAAATTAAAGTTCAACTACTGAAATATTCAAGCTGTTACAGAGTTTTGCTTTTAAACTAATGCCTAGTGACTTTTAGGGTGAACATTTGCACAATTGTCTATTCTGAATTCTCAGGATTTTGTTTGTATGTTGATGTATATTGAAAAATTAAAATGTATGCTTACATTAATTTAACAACAGATCTACAAAAAATATGTTATAATTAGTATTTGGTTTAACGTTTATTACTTTGTTAACATTTTCTGTTCATAACTCATAAAATATATTAACAATAAATAATTAATACTAAGGCAGAGTTCTGCAAACTGAGGGTTAAAAATATTAACATTTTCTACACCCAGGTTGACTTTTTTTCAAAATAAATGTTTGCAAACGGTCGGAAAAGTTGTCTTCAATTGTTGTTAAAAGTGGATTTCCAGTTTTAGTTTTTTTTATTTCAACTTTAATATCAAAATTTTGCTTAATATTTTATGAATCTCGAATTTAAACTTAGGGAGTTTGAAATATAGGTCGAAAATTCAACTTGAATGTTGGATTAAAATTGGAAAGAATTTTTTCTCGAATTTCGGTCCAAACTTTTATCTTGACATAACGAAAAGTGAATCGAAAATTATGTAATAAAATTGGACTCTAAGCTATATATTTCGGCTTTTTTCTCAATATTTTTGAAGCAAAAAATTTAAATTTTGAGTTCAATCGCAAGAAACTTTTCTCTCGGAATTTCGGCTAGACTTCGTGTTTACTTTCAATTTTTATATCAAATTTAAACTCAGAATGTCCTCTTCATCTCCTTAAAAGTTAAACCCTGATAATGTGCTTTTGTTTTCCCAAAATTTTGAGTTTAAAAACTTTTCTCTCGGAGTTTTCGTTTTAGTCTAATAATTTCAACTTTGATTTTCAGGTTTCAATTTTTCGATAGAAATTTCAACTTTAAAGCGTCTCCTTAAGCTCAACTTGGTTTTATTTTGGAGTTAAAATTTAAATGTTTATACGTAAAAGTATAATTTTTACTTTAGTGGAAAATAACTTGTCTTTTAGAACGTTTTCTTTAATCTCACAATTCCTAATCTAATTTCCAAACTTGGAGTTTAAGATCGGAATTGAAACTTTAAACTCAAAATTTTAACTTCAAAGATTTTTTTTTAAATAAGAGATTTTGCATTTTACTTTCAAGAAGAAATTTAAAATTTTAAAAAGAAAACTAACTTTTGAAAAAACAATAAAAATTTTTAAATCTTTGGGCGTGAAACTAAATTTGTGGGACAATTGCAAAAGAGTAACTCGGAATTTTGATACGAAAGAGGCAATTTTACAAAAAACATTAGGAATTTTAAGTTTTAATTCAAATTTGTAAAGTGTTGAAAGAACCCAAACAATAAAATGATCTAAATTTCAAAAGAAAATTTCTAGAGGAAGGTTCAAGTTTTCAATTCAAACTCGAAACGATGATCAATGAAGTATATGCAAAGATATGGAATTTGCCTTTTAAAATCATAAATTTTAAAGTCCTTGTTCATAAAAACCTTTTATGTTACTTTGCTGTAAACACTGAAGATTATATCAATTCTTGGATAAAATATATCTTCACTATAAAGATAAGTAATTCACTAATTTTTCAAGTCACATTAAAAAAGTGTACATACTCGCCTGAAATTTATCAATATTGCAGCTGGGTATGTGAAACTGACAGGATCTTAGAAAATCAAGATCGGTACTCTCAAACTTTGAGCCTGATAAAGGTTCAAACTTATTGGTGAGTACATTATAATAAAGTTTCTGGAGTTTTTCAAAGTGACATTTTTGGTAAACCTCTGCGGTTCAACAGTTAGTAGTTCACCTATTTATGGTCTGCTATTAAATGTTCTTCTTATTGGGTATTCTGTCACCTACATATAACAAAAAAAAACTTGAATATTTAAGCCACAAAATCAGGTAGAAGAGTCAGATTTTACAGCTATTTCGCACGCACCTTCGTTTAATTTGAAAGGGGTTGCTGACACTATAAAAAGGCTTAAGATGAATGGATAACATTATGCTTAAAAGGTGTCATTTAAGAATTACTAAAAATCGATTTGTAGATAATAAGTGTATGCCTTAATTTTGGACCCCTCTGTAGATGGATATGAATATAGAAATCTATTCCGTACATCTTGGAAACAGCTCTAACGATTAAAATGATAATTTATGTTTAGTGAGACCAAGTAAATATCTTCTTGGTAAAGTTACTATTTTACAAAAAAAGGCCAGAAACTAGCAATTAATGCACCTTAGACCAAAGATCATCTTTCAGAATATGCCAAACAAAATCGAAATCAGACCTTAGTTTTCATTTTTCAGTCTGATAAATTTTCCAACATGCCAATGCACTTTAATGTTTACAATTTAAACAAATATAAAATTGTCGATTGTCACCTAAAAGCGTTCTATGAATAAAGCGAAATCCAAATGCATTTTAAAACTTCATAAATTGTACTTGCTTACTCTAAGTAGATTGTAAGTGCCTACCCCATTAAAATTTAAAGAAAGGATTAATGGAACGACTCTGGCATTAGAAATACATTACAAAGTTAGGCAAACCAATTTCTCTAAACCAAATATTATTAGAACTTATTTTATTTGTTTGTTATTGCTTGGCAAAAAACAAAAATGACCATTCTGTGCCTACGTCTACATTGTAATGGACACTTTGATCTGGTGTTTGTATAATTAGGACTTGATTATGGGAATTTTACCGTTGCACCTTATTCAGGCATTATTTCATTATGTTTTATCCTTTACGGGCAGTTCAGTTAAGCTTTTTTATTTTATAATATTCTAAATATACCTACGATAGAATGCAGGGTGTCTCACTTTTTACTCGACCACTCCTAAGTTTCTATTATTTGGAATTAAAACATTTTGGTATTCTTTTTATGAAAAAATAACCTCCAAAGTAATTATTGTGATATACCTAGATAATATTTTATACATAAGCCCAAAATATTGTTAATTAAAATTTTATATCCTTTATATTCCAATTATGCAACCTCCTCCTACCAAAGTTATAAAAAATTTTTGAGTTTTTCAAAAAACTATTTTAAATTTTTTTAACAGTAAATGTGATATTTTAATTCTACATTATTCTCAGAAATGTCGAGAACTGATCAAAGAGTAACCAAGGATCTGTAACATAAAAACCTAAAAGCTGTCAAACATTCATAAATTGTTTTCAAACCTACTACAATTTTAGTTAAAAGGATACCTAATATTCTTTTACAAAACGGCGGCACATATTTTGTTACCTATGATTAAAATAATATTTGGTTATACAGCGTGTCCTTATGATGTCCATATTAGGCGATATCTCAGTTAGTTGATAAGGTAAAGACATGAAACAAAGAAATACTTGAATGGCATCAATTAATTTATTATTATGTGCCTTTAAAACCCTTGAGAAAACAAAGCTCTCTTTTTTTTCAAGTTGTACTCCCAATTTTTTTTTCACTAAGAATGAATCCTCAGTTCATTCTGAATACAGCTCTATCTAGTATTTTATCAGTGAAGTAACTTGGAACCATTAAAGAAAAGAATAATAGTTACTATAGTAGTCCCTGCCTGTATAAAATAAGGTTGTACCAATTTCATATTCACAAGAGCATGAATTGATAAGAAAATGTAGGGGAGAAGGGTTTTACCTTGGATCAGTATTAACTTTGTTTAAATTTAAACAGTTTCTACATTTAGTTGCAAAAAACTAATAATGCTAATCGATATTGAAACTATTTAGATTACCAATTATGATTTCAGTATCTATTTTATAGTTAGTAGTTGCTGTGAAACAGGTTTTTATGACACCTTCGCAGGGTGGTACAAGGTGCAAGCTAGCTCTGACAGTGTTAAACCTTGGACCAGTTTAAAAAAATTAAAAATAAATTGAACTATCTAAATAATTTTCTATTAATTGTTTAATAATAACAAAATAATACATAGTGCTACAATTATAATCATTTATTTAACGGAAATTGTAGGGTTGCAGCCTGACGTGCTGTTTCCCTCACATTGCAGGGGGTTGGAAGCTTGAACAAAATGTCTTCGTGTAAGATGCCAAAGGTTTCTGCGGCATTATTTAAAAATTTATTGAAATCGCCAATGCGACGTAGGTATTTTATTTCGTCGTTATTATTTTTGACAGTTAATTATTTCTGCAACATAGTAACTTTTGTGAATACAAAATCTCCATTATTAATGTTACTTATTTTCAATTAGAGATTGCTAAATCTCTAAGAATTCTCACTCGCTACTGTATCAGCAAATATTTCATAATCGCTGCTACTAGAACGGAAGTGAGGAAACTTTAGTCAGATTTCTCGAGTGAGATTTCTTTTGGTATTTGGACTGGTACTAGTTGTTTAGTAACTTCCTTAACATCTTTTAAATAATGTATTTTTTCTTAGCAGCTATTTAATTCGTGATTTTCCTCTTGGCCTACCCCCTTTAGATTTGCGCATAGTTCCTTCAGATATTTCGGGTGTAACATGATTGTTGTCATATGACGACAAAGGAAAATTATTTCTACTGCTACATATTAAGATAATAAGCCTTATATATACGAATATATACAAGTTCATTACAATGCAATTGGAATCTAATTTTATTAGAATCTAATGAGAACTAGATTGCAATTGCAAAGTTCACGTAGATGAGGCAAAG
The DNA here is from genome assembly GCA_028583605.1 of Dastarcus helophoroides. Classification (NCBI taxonomy): domain Eukaryota; kingdom Metazoa; phylum Arthropoda; class Insecta; order Coleoptera; family Bothrideridae; genus Dastarcus; species Dastarcus helophoroides. Next base: position 6,619,263 of record CM053329.1, read on the forward strand.
CTTGTATCACTGGTAGCATCGCAACATCCATTGATACAAACTTCCTCGGCGTGACTTTATTTTTATCTAGTTCGGCAAATTATCAATAAAATATTCTGTAATTAAATAGTTAAACGTGCTCAAAATTGAAAATATGAAATAAGGCCAAAGAAGGCCGAAACTAGTCTATGGTTGCGGTTGTACATATTTTCAATTTTGAGCACGTTTAACTGTTTAATTACACAATATTTAATTGGTCATTTGTCGAACTGCTACATGTGGCAATCGGTGTTTCACTTTCCTCTTGTTGATCAGCTGAAACGGTTTTATCCAAAGGACGATCAGTCACACACGCCGTCAAAAATTCATGATCTTCAAAAACGTTTTCGTTTACTTGGATAAATTTCTGTTACTTGAAAACCGTTTTGAATGATTATAAATTGTAAATATTGTCGAAAAGGCATGGCCAATAAGTTCCTAAATACTTATGGGCTGTGCTGGATTCAGAACCATCCATTTGCCACAAGCAAAATTACAATATGTTTTCAAGGGTTCGAATTCTGTCCTATCGAAGGTTTGCATTTTGTAGCTTGTATGAGGATGAAAACTTAACATAACGATACCATTACTTTTACAGAAGTCGATTAGGTTTATATTAACATGACTATCAAGAATTTAAATCACTGGATCATCGACTGCAGGTTTAACATCATTCTTAAAATGTTCTAGGAACCGTAAAAATAAGTTTTTGTTAGATCAACCACATGGATTAGCTCCTCCGACATTTCCCCTAGGTGCTCTCTTAAGCATATGTGTCTTAAAATTGACGCGTGGAAATACCATAAGAGGTGGAATATGGTTACCAATCGCATTAATAGCCGCAATAACTGTTACGTTGGCTTCTCTTTCACCACTGGTCATTTATCCAATTTGTTTTGTATCCCTTGGACCTAAAATCTTTAATGGAACGCGGACGGTTGTAACAGCCGTTTCATCAGAATTCCATATTTTTTTCTGGGGGGAAATTTCCACAAGATAAAATATCTTTGTAGTTTTCAAAAAAATAGGCACATTGTTTTTGTTAAACGACAATTATCATGCCAACCTGGTAAATTCAGACTTTCGAAGCGACAAATTAGTACGCATCTTACTGAAAATATCGTAACCACTCTTTACCAGCATCTTTTCGTTTGTCCCATGACACGGGATATTTTTTCTCATTTGCGATAGCCTATTGATATGTTAAACACCAAACTTCCTTTTTTCGTTAAACCGTAGTAATGACGTGACGCTGTAATTAGATATTCTTCTAAAGCAACTTCTTCATTTTGGTTAGTATTGTTACGGGCTTATCGCTTCGAAATAATTATTACGCCGTGAATTATAAGCACTTTATTTCTAAACTGAACTCTGAACACTACAACTGCAATTTACTAACACTGCTTATTGACTGCCAACTACTAACTCACTAATTCACTACACAAACTTCTTCTAACTGACTTGAGGGAAGGGCGATCGCCTTATATAGTTTTCGCTTCCAAGTTCTAGAAAAATACAGCACATAAGGCTTATCGTTTGCCGAAATTTTCTGAGACGTTTATCTGCCGTTTGCTTTTTTATCGCAGCCTCTTTACCTTATCAGATCTTTCTAGAAAATTTTCTTACGTACTAAACTTCTATAATTTACATTTCTTTGTAGTATTATTATACCTTATTGGCCAGTTCACTATTTCGGTCTGCTTGCCAATGAGAACGACAAAGCAAACTTTTGTACGAGGGAAGAGGGAAAGAGACACTAAATCGGCATAGCTGCCAAATGGTAATTCATTTATGTGTATCTCCTTTGTTATGACCGTGATAAATCGCTTCATCGCTACATAATTCTTCTTCAATTCAACCACTGGGAAAATGTATAAGGGTAACATGTGCGTGCACATGTCACCTGGCACCGATTGGAATTATTTCTACATGGACTTACGACCGGGCCGAATCTGCATTAAATAAAACATTCTCTAGTAGCCCTCCCGTCGTGGGCGTAGAGAGCATGCAACGCTTGCGGCTGCATTATCAAGGAGACGGCAACAGGCATACAGTTCAGGAATTTATTCAAATTAGAAATACGTAATTGCAAAAATATGTGAAATTTAAAAAAAAAATCGGACGGTTTTGCGCTAAAATGTATTATTTTCCAACTTCAAAATCGCATTTTCCGACCTTTTAAACTCAAATATTTCATCTTGCTCCTTAAATTGTGAGAATAATTAGAAAAAGTTTGTTAAAAAACTGCAAAAAAAACCGAAATTTTTAGAGGAAAATAAAATATTTAATTTTTAAAAACTGATTTTTACGACTGATTGGGCTACTGCGAAACACAAGGAGAGGACATATTTAAACCACTTATTACACAAACATTTTTCCTTCATTTTTTTTGTTGAATCAATTTTTAGGTTTTCAGTTTAAATTTTCGGTTAATTTATTTTAACACAGAGTACATCTTATCTGTATCTTAAAATTTTTGCTTTATTTTTCGTCAGACCGGTTGGTTAACAAAATAAAATCTAAAAATATCTACAATCATTTTCATACCTTTTAAGATGTGAAAATAATTGTAGAATCAAGTGGTAGCTACAGATGTATTTCCTATTTACAGCGGCACTCTCTTATTAAGCTTTGATAAGGTACTGATGCAATATTTACAATATTTACTTATTGTTCCCGTCTGCAGTTTGCAGCTGAATGCGTCGTGATGATTTGATAAGCGCTCCTTTGGAGCTGTAACACATTGAAACAGTGTAAATTATACTACCCCTCTCTATCCCTGCAGAATTTTAATATGTTCTTGTTCTTTAAACGTTATAGCAGACCGAAATCGTGTATTGGCCAACAGTCTTTGTCTTCCAATCTCCATGTGGGGTCAGGAATTCATTCTTTTTACCCCTTCGTCACTCTGTTCTTTTTATTAAGAACTTTACTTTCCATTTCTGCTTCTCTTTTTTCTGCAGATTTTACATATCTGCCCTTTTTGTGCCATTCACTGAAAACACCCTCTTCACGCGTATGGAGTGCCTTGTTTTTCTTTCGCCTACTAGTCGTTTGACCGAGCCCCCGGGGAAGCCATCCAAAAACTCGGGGTTAGTAGACTGCTTCCCGTCTTCTTGATTTACTCTACTATCTTCAGTAGTTCCGGCATATTTTCTAAGAAGTTGTTAACTTCCTTTGTCGTTACTCCTGAGCTGGAAAACTGCATTATCATGTCACACAAAATAATGCTTACCTTTGCCCTCTTGTCTTCTCTTTTTTTCCTTCTTGTTTTCTCTCTCTTCTTGCTTCTTTGTCTTTCCGTCTTCTCTTTTTTTTGCTTTCTTTTTCGTTGTCTTCTGTCTTCGCCCTAGCTTTACTTGCATAAGAGACTTCCTCGATTCTCTTTGCAGGATTGACTTTGCTATTTTTGGTTTTCGGTAATGCAAGACAACCGCGTTAGGTTGCAGTGTGAGCTCCTTCGCAGTTGGCGCATTTTACCGGCTGTGTCTTTGGAAGTTCGCATGTCTTCGTCTCATGCTTTTGCCCGCATTTGACGCAGATTGAGTCTGCGTGGCAATTCTTCTGCGTGTTTCCGCAGCTCTGGCAGTTGAAACACTGCCCGACGTATTTTCTTCTCCTGAGGGCCTCTACTTTTATATCTAGGCCGCAGCAGGTTTTCATTTCGTAGATCTTCTTCTTGTCTCGGTCAAGCTCCTTGCTTTGCCTGTACATCCGAACAATTTTAGTTGGATGAAATACTTTTTCCTTTAAATCGTCTTTGACTTCTTTTTCCTTTAGAAAAGTGGGAATTCCTCTCAGTACTACTCTAAGGTTTCTTTCCTCTGAAAAGGAGTACGTGTGCTACTAAATTTTCTTTTCCTTAAGTTCCTTTACAAGGGCTTGATGATCTTCAGGGCCTGTAGGATAGATTTTTATTGCATCCTTACTCGCTTCTGCCTTGATGTATTCAATTTTCTTCGTCTTCATGGTATTTGCGGTTACCGTCCAATTTTTCTGCTCCCGCAGAATAACTGGAGGTACCTGTCCTTTTCTTTCACGAGTTTTGCTGTTGCTTTTGCTTGGCTTTGCTTGAATAGCCGTTATTTTGAATTCTTCAGCCTTCTTGCGCTGTACGCGGGCTTCCTTTTCTTCTCTTTTCTTTTCCATCGTTATATTCTCTGAGTTAACGACAGAATTTTGAGCATTTTCTTCGCTTTTTTCTTCTTTTTGTGTAGAAGTTAAATCTTTCCTCTTTTCTTCAGCAACCAAGCATTCTACATTTTCTGTAGCGCTCAAGTCGCCTACTCTCTCTTTTAATGCCGAATGTAGCAATAAAAGTATTTCCTGTAATGCCTCTATCGATATATTTTTAAAATCTTTGCCGGATATCGGGCTTGTTGCCCTTTTGCACGTCTTCAGCTTTTTTCTCTTCATTGTCGCACAATTGTGTTGGAGAACAAACCTCTCTGTTCTCGCACGGTTACTTCACTAAACTTTAATCGCAATGCGGTGGCACCAACGATCCGGAAGCCTGGACGCACACCAACACACCAACTGAACAATTGGCCAACAGTGTATGATGTATATTTAAAAATTAGGGTTTCCGAATTTTTGAACTATTGAATGTGTCTGATTAATGTTGTTTTGAATAAATTATTAGGCCAAGCTGCTTCCGGAATAGACGTATCTTCACTAAGACACCGGTTTGCCCCTGTGATTAAATTTTCAGCATTTAGTGCAGCTCTCTTAAGATTTACTTCGCGGCAAGTTATTAAATATTAGGTACTCTAAAAGAAATATATTTATTTAACTTTATCTAGAAACTGCAAAAAATAATTCTAAATATTGTTTTGTTGGACCTTAGTCCACCCAGCAGGTTGTGCCTTGGTCTGGTCTAAGGTAGGACATTCATTACTGGCCCGAAGTACATGCGTGTGTTACCGGAAGGATTTATATAATTTTCTTGGTTATGGCATTCATTACAAACAAAATGCATGCACAATTAAAGAACCTAGGAATTTGTCTTTCAGAACTTATCCCAAGAAAGCAAAAGTACTTACCAACAGATTAGATGGTAGGAGATAATGACTATATATAAAATATTTCCTTCACAGATATAAAAACACAGAAACCTTATTAAACCACAATGTGCCTAATGTATTTAGTTTGCACTAACTGCCATCTATTGCATGGAAATGACCACTAGAATGTTACCGCCAGTTAATATTTTATTGGTCCTAGGTACTGGCGGTAACCAAGGTACAACACGCTTCCCTATAGTTAATTGACAATGATTGTTATGTTATCAATCATCATCATGAAATTTATATTTCTTATTGGCGCTTAAAACTGGGTCACTAGGTCACATAAATTGTCAAATATTACATATTTCTCTGAAAATTCATTTTCAGCGAAAAAGAAAAGTACGGTGTGCAATTTAAATAAAAGGGGTGGGTGGTAAAAACCGGCATTGTTTTTAAGATGCTCTATGATGGATTAATTGAAAGAAAAAACTGGGAATTACGCACTAGCGGCAAATTTTTTCCCTGGTAATGGTTGACAACTGCAAATAACTATCATTATATCACCTCATGCTAATCTTATTTTCCTTTGAGTACTCGACTTATGTACACGCACTGTTACCTCACTTCAATAGCAGATATAAATATGATAGTTCAACTTTATTTTATTTTATTTTATTTTTTTTCATTTTATGTTTCCTTTAATTTGACCATATTTTTTGAAAAGCAGCTCAGGAAATTATTTTCATAACATTCAAGGAAGTTTAAGCGTTCGACACAGACATGAAATTTTGCATGACATTTCCATTGTGTTACTTAGTATATGCTGCCATATTTAAAAAAAGAGCGTCCTGGAAATTACGGACCGCTTTTGTCGGAGTATTATGGACCACTTAATTCTTTAAAAATGACAAGCTAACTTCGTGATTTTTTATGCAAAATATTAACACAACCTTAATTTTTCGGCAATTTCTAATAGCTTTTTGGTACAATAATAATTTTTCAAATGTAAGTATAAAATGTTGAGGAGAATGTGTGTAGTCAAGCTGTTTATTTGGCATGTGCCATGTGCCGTAATGACCGCAAGTTATTGGACTTACCAGCATTGCGTTTCGGACTGATTTTCATTGCCATTTTTTACTAAATTTCATTTTGTTTCTCATTAATAATAAATCTGGTGTCATTTAGAATCAAAAATAAAGCTTGTCTAAAACATTTTTCAAATTTTGGATCAAGTTACAAAGTGGTCCCTAATTCCCTGACATTTTTCAAAATCGCAAAAATACAAATTTTGCGCCAACTGATATAGATAAGTTGTGTAATTTAAAACAATTTAACCAAACTGCTGTGACCGAAAGAGAGGTCATTAGTCGTACTACAAATTCAAGCTAGGAAATTTTCGAAAATAAATAATTTTTTGCAAGAATTTAAGCCAAAATTAAAAGACAGTCCACAATACCCCAGTCAGTACTAATTGAAAAATTTTTTGGAACGTCTTAGAAAGTCTTACATATACACAACTATTATTATCTTTTGAGAAGGACTACGTGACCTCAGTGATGAAATACCACATGGGGCTGCTATTCAGAATGAACTGAGGATTAATTCTTAATATAAAAAAGTGAGGGTGCAATTTAAAAAATAAAGAGAGTTGAGCATGGTTTCTTCAGGATGGCAGCAACTACTCACGTTTTAAGGGGCCCATAATAATAGATTAATTGATGGCATTTAAACATTATTTCGGGTTCTTAGTCACTATCTTGTTCAACTAACCGAGATATTGCCTAATATGAACATTTCGTGAGACACGCTGTATATTACAATAATCACTATACATCAAAATGATTTCATTTCAAGCTCCATAAAAAAGTGAAGCTTCTTCTATATTTGCATGCAAGAGGGTAATGATTGAATGAATCGAATAATGGATTCTGCAGGAATAATGTCAGTAATTTGTTGGATCTAATATCATCTTCTATGCTGAAAATACTTGAATAGCAGTCAATGCAGTCCTAGCATGGTGAAAATATGTCAGCATTATATAAAAGTTATTTTGTGAAAATCGCCGTCACGAGCATTAAGAATTTCATGCCTGCCATATCATTTTATGTAATGGTGTTTTAAACTAACTGTAATATCGCACAAAAGTCACGTCGTTCTCTATTTGATAAAATCAAATTTTCCATCGTAATTTTCCTCGGTCTACGGTAAAAGTTTTAAAATCATTTCACGCACACTAAGTGCCAAGTTTATTGAAAAGCCCAACCGCAGAACGTAAAAGGTCTCCCTATACATGCGACATTTTTATGACGTATTTACAAAAGTAGTGCCCGCAACTCAAAGATTAAGCCATTTGTTCCTGGAGGTCTCGCGAGGGTTCCGACACGTCTCATTTAAAACCTTCAGAGATGGATTATCCGCAATAAAGTACATGGCGCGCGTGACTACGGCCCCGATAAAACAACACTCAAGACCGAATCACACTATTTTATCCCTTGCTCATCGGGGGCCCCACATCAACTTATTTTGCGAACAAGCTGTAAAGACATTTCAGTCAATTCAAACTAATTCCGTCTTAAGTTTGACAAGTTTTAATAACGGTCTACTAAGTTCGCATAATGTTTTTAAATAATGATATCCAATAAGGATAATAACATCATGGTGAATAATGGAACTCGTTCTGAATAATGGACAGCGAACTGGTTGCTGTTGGCTTACCTGTGTTCTGTAGGTACTTTCTTAAAAGATCTTGGCTGGACCTAATAGCTATGTTTCCTTTAACAGCAATTTTTACAAACTGTTTTAAAACATTCGAAATTTCTATCTACCAGGACCCATAATATGCGAATAGATTAAATTGGACTTCTGATAAATTTCTATCGATAGATGCATTTCACTACTACATTTTATTATTAAAATTGGCAATTCGGGATAAAGAGCGATCGTTGTTTTAGTTGCACACATACACTGTGGTGATAGAGTTTGGAACAAAAATTCATAATTCCGTTAGGTGCTGGTTTCGAGAAAAACGCTCGGACAGATCGATTTGATTTTTTTAAACGCCAGCTTATGACGTAAGAATTTTATTTATGACGTCACCAATACTTAATTTTTTCCATGAAAGATAAATTTTAATTTTGTAAAATAATTGCGTTTTTTTCGAAAAACTGTTGTGTAAGATATATATATTTTTACATCACCATTTTCAGTAGTGAAAAGGTCTGCAGAAAACAGCAACAATAAATTGCAGTTGTTATTTAGGAAAAAAAAACGATGATGACGTCATTGTGCAAAGATGTATAATATATAATAATAATATATAATAACATTCTTACGGCATAAGCTGACTTTTAAAGTAATCAAATCGACATGTCCAAGCATTTTCCTTAAACACACTACCTAACGGAATTATAAATTTTGTTCCAAACTTTATCACCACACTGTATATCTCTTTTTAATGACTTGCATTTGGTAAATATTAAAGACGGGTATACATATAATGTGGGACCATATGCATGACCAGGTGAAACGACTAGAACAATAGCTTCAGCTTATGGAAAATCAACGTAATTGTTCTAAACGTTCTGTAATGAATGAAGGAGGTATATCGATCAGCAGCAAACAATTTCATAGATGCCTGTTTCAATATCCAATAAATTAAAGCCAGCTTTATGGTGTGAAATAGCCTGCCTGATGTAAACTGCAATTGAACCAGAGCGAACTTATTATGCACAAGCCAGTCTAATCAAGTCGTCCCGCTTTTAAAGCTTGTTCGCGAAGAAAGGTAATGTGGGAACCCAATAAGCAATGTCGAGAAAGCGGCAGAGCGATTTCGTTTACACTATTCGTCTTGAATTTTATTACAGGAGATTTGGGGCCAAGAAGATGTATGTGGACTATCGCTCTCTTAATGAAATTACTTCCATAGCTAATATCATTACTGTAATATTCAGTGCGTAGAGATATCTTATTAAAAATGTTCTGTGCTGGGAGAGAATACATATATTATATTGGTAAATAAAATGATAATAAAACAGAAGCTTTTGAACTTTAGATTTGATTATACTGCTACATAATTATATGTTCAAAAGAAACTACATCCTGCGATAAAACCTTGGTAAAGGTATTTTTTCTTGTGACTTTGGCAATGATTATTTATAATTCTACTTTGGAAAAAGGTAAAACAATTTAAAAAACACAACAGCGCTTTCCATATGACTTGTTACCTGTTATAGTATTGAAAATAAAAATGTTATGTTCGGTAGTAAGCATCTTATTTAGTAAAATTAATTCAAGAATTTAAAGACAAAATTGTTAGTTTATTAAAAGTATACTGATATACCTAATAAATATATTGCTTTAATAACGATAACCTCTACCAAATACCTAAAAGAGAAATTTTAAAAATGTCTCACCCTTCATCTCAAAAACAAGACGTGATAGGACCATGAAATATTCACACTGTTCCTAATAACAATCAAAGAGGGTGAATCTAATATGAACCGGAATTTCTATCATTTCGCCATAAGGATATCGGGAGTGTGCACATACTCTTAGACATGTTAGGTGGGGATATCACATGACTTTCTGCGCTCAAACGAATTCCGTTCTCGTCCGTTCATCAGTTGTAAATACAATGAGTGAGCAAGAGGTTCATCCGCACGTTACGCAGCGCATTATTATTAAATTTCTTGCCGTTAGAAGCACAGTTTAGGTACACTTGTTCCAAGAAAGCTTAAGGGTATGAATGGCGCAAAAATTTTTGGAAGGACGAACTCAAATTGAAAATAAACCCTATGCTTGTCGTCCTCGGACCAGTGTGGCCGCGAACAAGATTAACGCTGTTGTGTACGTCGATTTTATGCATGAACGTCATACGCTTAATGCTGCTTACTACTGCCAGCTATTGGATGAAGCAAAATGTGCATTTCGGCGGAAGGGGCGCAAATTTTCGGTCAGATATGTGATTTTGCTTCACTATGTCCTGCCCCCACTTAGCCAATCTGACCCATCAAAAATTAGAGGAAATGCATTGGGCACCATAAGAACATCCTCTTTACAGTCCCGACTTATCACTATGTGATTATCATATGTTTGGGCTACTAAAAGAAGCTCTAGGAGGTAAGCAATTCCATGATGATGATGCTGCTGTTGAGATATTTGTGTGCAATTGGCTGCAAACACTCTCCCTTCTTTTTATGATGATGGCATTAAAAAACTCTCAATCCGTTGGAAAAAATGCATAACAAAACCAGGAGATTATGTAGAAAAATAGTTAATAACTTTGTATACGTATCTTGTACCAATAAATTTTTAAAAATAAATTGCGATTCATATTTCATTTACCCTCGTATTACAATTATCTGTTTCACGTGTGCAGATACCGTGTCACGCAGTGTAAACTGTATTGTAGAACTAAATAGCAAACAATTCGGATGAAGTTTGTTTGATTTTTATTACCGTTAGGTGAAGAAACATTTAATTTATTATGTTTAGCAATAAATTACATCAAAATCGTTTTACAAGTCAACCATGCAGTTACTTTTACTGGCCCTAGAAATAAGGCAAAATATTGCAATAATTTTAAAAGTTTCTGTCAAGCTATAAATTTTCTTGCAAAATAAATTCGAAATTTACGTTTAAATCAAGCCTTTACAAAACACAACTAGTCTCTTGTTGCAAATACATCATCGAACATAATGAGTAGATCTTATAGCTATTACATTATTTTCTAACTGAGGAGTTTTAATTAAAAACATTGAGGAATAACATTTACTGAAAAAAAAAAGGAGAGTTATAAAAGAAGGCAATATTAAAACAGAGTTTAATTACACACAAAGTGAAACATAATCTATTTGAGAAACTAATTGTATGTAAATCACTGTTTTTAATCAAGATGTAGTAAACATTAAATTTCAGAAAGGGTATCTAATATCAGGTACTCTAAAATCTGCGGCAAACGGTATATTATGTACTCTTTTGTTCGAAATGGTAAAGTCAGAGTTGTAAATTTCAGATGTTTTTTTAAAGTTATAGAAAGGTTTATCTGCTGCTGATACAAATTTTCTGAATATTTGTGAAAAATGGAAATCACAGTTAAACGTTTTCAGATTATTTTGGTTCGATATTAAAGTTGGCATGATTTAGTTACCATCTTTGCTGCGACTTCGTGCTGCTTTTGGTTGCCGAAGTCATAACGTCGACATCATGGGTTAACTTGTGTGACAGAAATCTCAGAAGCATTGCTATTTCAAATAACCTAACTTAATAATATGATCAAGACCGATAGACATGTAACTTACGCTTCAATCTACTACTACTATACAGACATTGATAAGAGTCAAATATGAACCCTCTTATATAAGCATTTACCCATGAAGAAGATATAAATATTTGTACAGATTCCTGGCAGGTCAAGTTACGTCGATAATTTAAGGAGCCATCTCTTTCAAAGGGAAGATCGCTGGATGGTCCACGTTGACTATAGGTAAAAATAGAAAGTTTATGTCCAGTTCCCACAAATTCGAAACTAACCTCGTCAGGCTAATCATCCGAAAGAACCGTAACGAATACAGCACCACACGATGGTGCACTAAAGTTTTTTTTATATATTTTTACATATTTGAATGCTACACAATATTAAACAATAAAGGTCTGCGATTAATAGTTTTTGAGATATTCAGAAAAATCATGAAATTTGAGTTTAATTTTGAAGCTTGTTTGAAAGACCAGAAACAAATCAATTTATTTTTTGTGCAAATAATCACACGAACTGTAGTTGTGAAATTGGTATTAGTAATTGTTAGAGGCCGAATTTTAGGTAAAATCCTAGGATCCTACCTTTTCACCTTTTTCGGCGTTTTTCATGCGTTATTACCTTAATTACAATTTCGCTTCTTTTTGGCTCTTTTATAGATAATTTGGACCAATTTTTAAAAATTTTTGAGTCCATTTATCCTGTTCTACGGGTTCTGTCAAGTACATTTATAATATACTTCTGAATAATTTAGGTACAACTATGTACTCAATAAAAAAAGCAATAAAATGGAAATTTAAGAAGAAGTTTTATGCTTAAATTTCCAAGAAAGTGAACTTATGTGTTAAAAATGGCCACAGAAAGACAAAGTGCTCTAATTAAACATATAGTTTAGGAAAATCATCTAATTGTAGATGTTGAAAAAGTTTTTTTTAATTATTTAAACTATATCGCAGCAAACATTTTTTTCAGTTTGTTTGTTTCAATTACATGCGAAAAAACCTTATGTTACGGAACGTCACATTTCACAATCGTCGTTAATCAAAAAAATCAAATCTATCAGGAAACCTCTTTTATGAATGTGCTCCTAAAATCTAGTGTAAATATTTTCATTAGTACTCTAATTAAATTAAGTAGTGCCAATTTTCCTAATTTGTGGCAAAAATATACGGAGGGAAAAAAATTGAAAAATATATTTGCTGCATTATTTTTTCTCCCTAAAGTAGGTAATATTAACCCTTTCACTACGGTTGTCGTCAAAAGATGACGGGGTGTAACGACTCTTTTGGAGGTACTGGTACCCTTAATAAACAATTTGACAAATTAAGCCAGGATCGGGCGTCACTTATTGAAAATTCTGTCATAAAATCATGTCACACTTAGCTCCTATTAAAAATATATTTTCAGCATTTAATTTTGCGTTTCTATTAGCGGTTTTGTGAAAATATTTCCTTAGTTAAAAGTTAAAGAAGACGTGCGTTGTTTTAAAATGTCTATATTTAAGAAAAATTGAAGACTTTGGCTACATTCACGCTAATGGTGGCAGCAATAGCTCGTTACCGAATGATGTAATTTGGATATGGTTTATCTATGTAGAGCTTTTTAAATTACGAGTACTTATTTTCGTGAAAACGCACACATATGATAGTGAAAAATATTGAGAGATATTTAATTTGTAGTTGAAAAAAAAGTAATGTTTAAAATTGTCAATAAATGTTTTTTTTTCTTAATTGTGATTTTGACCTTTTAATGCCTTTTTTATAGCATTTGCCTTTTTGGTGCCTTTTTTAACTATTCATTTTTGCCTAATTTAACATTTTGCTCACCTTTTTTATCTTATTTGATTGCGCTTAAAATCCAGTTTCTAGTAATTGTGTAGTGTAAGGAAATCTCTGGAAACATTTGTTAATGGGAGGCTGTCGCGAGAATGAGTCATACGGCAGATAAGCGTTCTAGACTTTTTGGCGAGCGCGAGCCCGATCTGTACGAGTTCTGTTCTAGAAGCTCGGAACTGTATAAATACGCGGTCGTCTTTCTCTCAAGTCAGTCGGGAATTAGATAGTCAGATATTCAGGTACTCAGATAGTTAGATAGTCAGATAGTTAAGTGAATTATAATTGATGTGTTCTGAAATAAGTTTGAAATATAGTGTTTACAACTCACGGGGTTTTAATTATCGAACCGGTAACAAGAAGAAGAAATGTGAGAAGTAAAAGAAGACTTCAACAACAAGCTTCTTGATTTGGACAAAGCCACAAAAAGGAAAATCAACGTAATCGAAAATGCCATGAAGAAGTTGCTAAGTGGACAATTCGCACGACATGAATTCGAAAGTGTACCTGCTACTTTTTCCCAAAAGGTGAAACCTCTGACCTATGATGAAAAAAACATCCTTTCAAACCTACAGAAAACAGTTCGAATCTGCTGCTAGGGCCAATCGGTGGACGGAAGACGAAAAGGCAACCTCATTTGTGGTATCCTGCGCAAAGAAGCTCTGGAGCTACTCCGAAATCTAGCTGACCCTGAAGAAGCCAACTATGAAGATCTAGTTAGGACTTTAGAGCTGTCATTTGGAGACCACCAGTTACAGCAAGTCGCCCAATCGCAACTAGTAATTGCGTAATGTAAGGAACTCTGTAGAAACATTTGTTAATGGGAAAATGCCGCGAAAATGAATCATACGGCAGATAAACGTTCCAGACTTTTCCGCAAGCGCGAGCCCGATCTGAACGAGTTCTCTTCTAGAATCCTGGGACGGTATAAATACGTGGTCGTCTTTCCTTTAAGTCAGTCAGGTAGTTAGATAGTCGGGTGGTCAAATAGTCAGTTAAGTGAACATAGTTGTTGTGTTCTGAAATAAGTTTGAAATAAAGTGTTATCGAACCGGTAACACGCAACAGTAAACTCTTTTCTTGAAAATTAATGTTATTTTATTTAAACAGAATTTGATATTTTACAGGGTGGTTAGCAAATACAAAATTACATTTTTGTCAAAAAAGTTTTGTAAGGGTTAGTTTTTATATCGATGGGTCACTAAAGGTGTACGTGGTACTATAAAACTGAATGAGTACATACTTATGTGAGAATTCTGATCTTAATATTCTGCCATATCGCATATTAATAAAAACACTATTTTGTTTTAATATTATTAATATTCACGAATTGTGTGATTGCAGTTTCGACAGTTATGTCATTCGAACATTCGATTTGTGAATATAAGTGTTATTATTTCAAGTTTTAAATGCACTTATGTTTGTTGTTTGGATATTTTATGGGGCGCAACATTAGGTATTAGATAATAATTTATAGCCTACTTACTATAGCCATTAATTCATTTATTATTGATTTCAGGTACGCTTTACATGGTTTTCAAGCTCTAATGACGAAGACCTAGATTTACTAACGGCCGCTGGTAATATGATTCCCCTTTTTAGTGTGTAGTTTACTTATGAACTCCAATTTATGTAACATTTGAGATTTCGTTTATTGGTATCGCAACAGATATTTTTATGTGTCAATTTCTAGAAAAGGCAAAATTTTTGGAAACATGTTTTGAAAAAAGGGTAATTTTCAAAAGAAAGTCAAATTTTACAGAAATATTATCTTTAGTTAGAAAAGAATCGAAATTTTCTAGAAAAAGCAAAATTTGGTAATAAGGGTAGAATTGTTAGGACAATACTGTCGGCTTTATAACTCCCGTTCAAAATTTAATGAAACTCGGTATATTGATATATTATAGTAAGATAATGATCCAGTTAAATTTTTGGAGGACTTCAAAGAACCAGTCGCAAATGATTGACATTTAAAATTTCACACTTTCAACATTGAGCCTTATGAGAAACCAGACGTTTCGTCATGTTTTACAAAAAGTACTTCAAATTTCAGTAAAACGAAAGAAAATGATGGAAAATAACATACAAAATATTTTAGATACTTGGAAGTTCAGCTTTAGAGTAGTTATTAACGAATAGGTAATAAAAATGTTTTAATTTATTTATTTGTACTTTTTCCGTAATTTGTGAGATGTGGCAACGTAAAATGTAAACAGTTCGAAGGGCATTCACCCTTGTTTACTACCATTTTAAGGTTGTGCGGCAAACTTTCAGGATTGGCCGTTAATTAATTTGCCAATTCAGCCACCTGAAGTTTATTATCGAATCTTAATTTTTTCACCAACTCTTTTACTTTTTTAATAGAATATTTCTTTATTGTGACCAAATGCCTTTGACTGTGACATTGTTCACTCACAGAAATTCCTCTGCCTATAATTTCTTCGCGACGTCGTCTACATAGCCAAATACTACTTTAATCAAACAAGACAATGTGTACCTTTGATGTGCTTTTGACTCTAGCAGTATCGATAGTAATACCTTAAACAAAGGTTTAATTTCAAAATTTGGAAAACGAGACACATTTTGAAAGACGAAATTTCTAGAAAAAGTCCCCTTAGCTGGAGATTTTCTCTTTACTACATTAGGTAAAGAGTTGACAAGAGACCCAAATGTGAAAGAGAATATTGTATGAGTAGAAAAGAAAAGAGACAATTTACTATGCGCTAGGGTTACGGTGATGTTTAGGAGATTAGCCGTGGTCGCATGCCGTTTTGCTATATGATGGACTTGACATGCGATCACGGCTAAACTCTTTAAACATCACCGTACCTATAACGTATAGATTCGAATCCAGTAAATTGTCTCTTTTGAAAGCGAATAATTAAACAATTCTTAAATTTTCTAAGCCTAGAGAACAATGTTAGACATAATTTTAGAATTAGACACTTTCTTGTTTCATACCTTTCAGTTTATTTGTTCGGTAGTCAGGCTTTAGTTATTTTAATTTTAATTTTTTATATAAATAAATGAGCGGAGTCAGCGCCATCTAATGATAGGACACAGCCTTACTGTAACATTATTTAATATTGGAATATTTTGAGATAACGGTTCTAATGATTCTTTAGGAAGCTAAATATACACTTGCCCACAATACAATGAATTTGAATAAAGCATCATTCTTCGATATACAAAAACTCCTTAAATTTGTGCATCGTTGATTAAGTTAGTTAAATTACGTTCATCCAAAATGATTTTACATGATTCAGACAGAAGCATCATCCATTGCTATCCTCCAGCAATCTGCTTTATGTGGTTTTATTTTAAAATCAAAGACAAATTAAAACATTAAAACAAAATAGGTTGATTAATCAATCTAGCAAATTAAAAATTTCCTTTAATTTTGAGAAGTTTTTGAGTTAAGTTATAAAGTTCATCGAATTCAGCAGACGAAATTTCCAGAGCTCAATAAAATCAATTATATAGTTATTTATTGATATACAATAACTTTTTTGTCAAGAGCGATGGTTATCAAGTAAAATAATGATTAGATGTAGGTTAGCAAGTCCTACGACAGTAGGTCGCGGATGATTGGACGCGCGACAAAAGGACGCGTATACATTCGACCACATGACACACATGAAAGAACAAAGAACTTGTGAATGATGGATATTTTGAGAGTTCCGGTTAATTTAGGTTAGTTAATTTTAATTTCCTTAATTATTTTTTCCTCTTGCTAGTGTTGACGAAACGTTTTTAATTGCAACAGCCATAAACTAGCTTTGTATGCGACTAGACGTTAATATTATTTGGAAAGTAAATAAACGTAGACACAAATACGGCGATAAAATGTTCAACAAATTATTGCGCAATGGTGGTTATAATTTTTCATTAAGTTACTAATAAATAAAAGAACAAACTTGTAAAAGTAGTAAAAATTTTAATAACTTGAAAACAAAATTGTAAAGGGTATTTTATTTGTTCTGCGATTAAAAGAATTGAAACCTTGGCAAAGCAAAATAATTGTTATCAAAATTACAATAAAACAACTTTAGTTAACTTATATGTTAAAAATTACCACCGTCCACAAGTCTAATTCAAATCATTTAACACCCAATGCTGTGTAGCCCTTAATATTACAGATATACCTAACAAACCCTATATAGCCGAATTCGTAAAGAAAACCTCTATTCAAATATACAAAGATGTACAGGGTGTTACTTGTATAAAGTTGAATACACGGAAAAGGTGACAAAAAAGAAAACAAAATCGAGGGGTCGAAGTGATTTTTTTCATATCACTTGTTTTAAACCTGTTTAATTTAAATGATCTATTTTATTTATTTTGGTAATAACATTACAACTACACGCTACCCTATGTCGTGCATCTAATTATCGCGACGACCATTTATCACACTTGTCTTTTTGTAGTACGACCAAATGTCCGTGACCTTTTTAAGCACGCCTAAATATCCGCGTCCTCTTGTCGCGACACCAGATTGGCACAACTTATACTCTTGAAGTTTCAATGTTAAAGAATGAGCAGAAGGTTTTCAAAGAAACTCCGGGAAATGACACAGTAATTTCCTTGGAAAAATTAAGAATAGCTATTTGACAATGATTCAAACAGCCAGACCTAACCCGGAGTAAGGAAACAGATTTAAATCTAATAAACTGAATTGTCAATTGTTATGGTTCCAATATACATACATAACAATATAATTAAAGATATATTATACAGAATTAGTAGTAGATTTGAAGTTATTATCAAATTAAAATAGAAATTTATCAACAAAATTCAGTTATTTTATTGTAAAATTAATTCCTGTAGGTATTAAGCAAACTGATTTCTCTAAAAGGATTTCAAATCTTAATGTGAGCTCTAAAGGAATTTAGTAAAGGGAATTTATCGTAAATTTCTAATTCACCGATTCAGACAAAGGTATTGTTTTGTAAATAAGGCACCAGATTCCGGAGTTTGACACTATTGTAAAGGCGGTTAAGTAAATTTATTATGAACACATAAGTAATTTCACGAGTGCCTACCGAAAATAAGATTATGGTTTCGCCGTGGGGCTAAGTAAAGCTTCTATAAATTTGGTTGAGCAAGGGCTTACCGTGGGCTTAATAGAAGCAGCACACTTTATAGATGTATTAAGTAACAAAACAAGCCTAAAACAATGAAGTAAGGTACAGTCTATAAATTTTGTATCCCTGAAGCGTAAGTATTGCCCTTGGGAACGCAACCTGCCTTGTCAGCGACATTACTGACTGGGGAGCATGTACGAAAGCCTCAACTAACCTCGTTTCAGTGTTTCTTGAAACTATTTACCTACATCTCAAGCGTAACACAATTTCGGTAATTTGCTAAGTGATAACTACAATGCAAAAATAACTTATGATATTATCTGTTAAAACAATTAGTATCATAAACAGTCTTTAATGATTTTATAAACGCAGGTTTCTAAAAACGGAATTTGATATAAAATAAAAGTAGGAATAATATGGGTATAAATAGAATTAAAAATGAGTGGACAGCTTAATATTCCGTGAAGCTACATTTCAACCTAAAAGGGTAAATAAAATATGAACCGGAATTTATTATTCAAAATTTATTCATGCAAGATACATATATGAAAGTTATTAACTATTTTTCTACAGTAATCTCCTAATTTTGTTATGCATTTTTCCCAAGCAGATTAGAAGAGTTTTAACTTCATCATCATAAAAAGAAGGGAGGCGTGCTTGCAGCCAATTGCGCACAAATGTCTTCAACAGGCAGCATCATCATAGAATTGCTCACCTCCTCGAGCTTTTTCAATGGTCCAAACATATGAAGATTGCATGGTGATAAGTCGGGACTCTAAGGAGGGTGCTCTAATATTGCCCAAGGCATTTTCTCTAATTTTTGATGTATCAGATTAACTGAGTGGGGGCATGCATTCTCGTGAAGCAAAATCACATTAATGAGCGAAAATTCGCGCCTCTTCCCCTGATATGCACATTTTGTTTTAGCCAGTAGCTGGCAGTAGTAGGCAGCATTAACCGTACGACTTTCATGCAGAAAATCGAAGCATTGAACAGCGTTAATCCTTTCCGCAGTCACACTGGTCCGAGGACAACGGGCATGGGGTCCATTTTCAGGTTGAATTCGTCCTTCCAAAAATTGTTGTGCCATTCATACACTTAAGTTTCCTTCAAACAAGTATCCCCAAATTGTACGAAGAGTTTCGGTGGGCTTTACACCTTCAACGACAAGAAATTTAATAGTAATGCGCTGCGCAACGTGCGAATGAACCTCTTGCTCACTCATTGTATTTACAACTGACGAATGACGAGAACGGAATTCGCTTGAGCGCAGAAAGTCTAGTGATATCCCCACCTAATATGTTTAAGAGTATGCACTTAGTCCCGAAGCCCTCATGGCGACATGATAGAAATTCCGGTTCATATTTGATTTATCCTCGTATGAATTTTCTGCTAATTTCATATGAATCAGTGGAGTTTCTGTTTAATTTATTCTTCTTTTTTTATTTTCTTGGGCTATCCATTGCCCAACCTGCCAGGAGGGAGCATCAAAATTTAAGATGAGTTTCATTTTTAATTTTCGAACAGTTCTACCGTAGGTGTTCTTGTTATTTAGTGTGTACCATATTCAGCAGCCCATCAGACCGTTTTTCATTAAATTCTACGTAAACTATTAATACATCACAATTACTGGTTGCATTAGGTAGCGTATTCTGTGCCATTTCGAAGACTCGGTTCATTATTAATTTAGATGATAAAGTTTTGTCGGTCCTATTAGGCCAGAGAGATTTTTTCAGATTTGGTTAAATCAGCTGGAAGGTTGAAATACAAAACTTGTGTCCTAAAACCAGGAAAGATTAAAAAACACAACAAAGGTTGCTCTAACGCGTTTCGACAGCCAAGCTATCATCTTCAGAGGGATAGTTTCTTGGTTTCAGGGGACAAGTTTTGTATTTCAATTTTTGAAGATAACCAAGGATCAGTCCGTTCCACCAAAAAAAAAGAGCTGGAAGGTTGTGATCGAAAAGGTTTCGTTAGTTTATACTTGTTAAGATTTAAGCTTTATATATGAGTACAGCAGCGGCGCAATCATAGCAACATCTATACGTCTTTTATCTCGCGTGGCAGATTGTTTGGTGAACTCGGAGATTTGGTGACTGTACCTTTCCTGGAAACTATTTTGCTGCGGAATATATTCCAACTTTCTCATTTAAATTAACTTTTAAATTCTCGTACCTTTTTGTAAGTTCAATCTACTTGCAAAGGGCAATCCCCTCTGCCTTAAGAGCACTGCAAGGAAGGCGTGGAAATAAAGGTAGATGGCGACGAACCATCTTTTTAAGTGAAGGTCAATTTTTCTTACCGAGGAAAATTCCATTGGGCAACGAATTTCACAGTTTGAAAGTTCTGTAGAAAAAAGAATCTCCAGACAGAATTCCTCCCTGGGTTGAACTAGACCGCACAGAAAGTTGTCCCCGAATGTCTTGTGTGTCTCAAGAATTTGTCCTAAAAATATATTTCTGTTAGGAATAGTTTTGCAGACAAACGTAGATTTTTGTGTGCTGAGCTTAAAAACGAATTTTCTGCTTTTCTGTGAAAATTCAACTGTAAACTATAAATCAAATTTACGTGGAATGCACTTTTGGTTTTACCAACGATTTTACTTTATTTTAAATATTTGTCTTTGACTTCATTAATAAATTACGAAGAGAATGGTAATAAGAACTCTTTAGTGGTATGAAGCACTTTTACAAATGCAGGTGAACTTTGGCCTAAACTCAATTTACAATACATATGTCAATTTTGGTAATATATCTACAGTGAAAAATAGTTTACGTTACATGGCCATGTTTACTTATATTCGATTTTTTCTATTTTTTTTTAATTCCGACTTTTTCTTTTTTATTATTGATAATCTGATAAGCAGCAACTGAGGTTAAGAATTTTATAAATGTAATTTCACGCAATGTAGAAGTAGATCAGTTGTTACTTTAATTTAATTTCAGTTCTGGTTAGAAATTACTGGTGTATTCTTTAACGATTAGTATTATGTGGAATCCATTAACCAGGAATTCATAGTCATTGCACCTCTTACCCCTACTTTTTTAATTCCTTTTTTTAAAAGGCTAGAGTTTTAGATTTTCTTTTGCAGTTTATGAACTGATACCGGATTAGCTGAAGCCACGTAAGATAGTAAAGTGGGTTTCAACTGGGACCCCGAAACTCAGCCTGAGCCAGTGAGAGTCTCATGCATCTCCTAGCCTGCTAGCTGACGAGCGTAGTAAACTTTTGACATTAGTAGTGGTACTTAACATTATTTAGAACGTTTTTATATTTTATCATAACTTATTACTAGGAAAATATTTGGTGATACGTAATTGAAGGCGTGCATGTCAAGGAAAGACGTGTTCGTCATATGCATCGCCGAAACCGAATTTAAGACAGAAGTGCACCATAATTCACTGTCAACCATACCCAATGCGACATTCTTTCGAAATAAAAGTAACACAAAAGGGGTGAGAGATGCAATTAGCATGAAAGCGGGAGGTAACTCACTATGTCCATAATTCCAGAGGCGAAACTTTTCCTATGGAATTAGAACAGTTTTTCCTCTGATATCGTTTACATACTGTGTTATCTTGCTGTTTCTAGCGTGACTATCTCGCCTTTTGTAGCATTTTTTTTTCGAAGACATTTTACCTCTGGTGTAGGTGACATATGGAATTATCGTGCTCTCTTGTCTTGAATTTTGGTTTTATTTTATTAGGTATTATACTATTAAGCACTAAATTTTTGCAGCTAAATTTTCTGTCTTTTTATGGATGACATACTGTGTTACCATGGTCTTTTGCATTGACTATTTGCCTTTTTTTTGTGCCACATTCACTTAAGAAAAGTTACGCCTTTGATGTGATTGATATATACTGAGTTGCCGTTCTCTCCATCTTGAAATTGGTTTCCCTCTTATTCCTGAAAAAAGCCAACTGTGATGACAGGAGAAATGTCAAATATTTTCATTAGTTCCATGAGACGCTCTAATCCTGGAAGAAATTTATGTTTTACCAAGTCTATCGTGAAAGTCTTTGTAATCATATTCACGAATTAATATTTGATTAAACGAAATTTTATTTCATCAACACCACTAAATATGCTGGTGTTTTGTGAAATTATATGGAAGGCTTTAATAATAGAATAGCACTAAATTTATTACAACGCACACAAGCTAGAAGAGCAGGGCTGAGGTATAGTAAAACCACATTATATCGACAAAACAACTCTAATGGAGATTTTATGTTGGTTATTCTAAGTTAATTGGATTATTTTGTGGTAAGTCGAGTATTTAGACTGATATCTGGATGAAACGTCGGTGAAATATAGAGAGGCGATTTAATTTCACTGAACAGAATCTAAAATGTGGCTTCGATATAAATAATAGGCTTTGACATTATTGAACTGCAAGCAAACGTTAATATACCGGGTGTTTTTTTAGTTGGGAGGTTACCTTTATATGGAGTAACACTTATTATAAAGGTAAACTAATTTTGTCGATGGGGCTAATCAAAGCTAAGCTACTTTTTGAAAATATTTTCAACTTCCTCCCACTTCCAGTTATACTGGAAGTAGACATTAACTTTCTTATTTTAAATGGCAACCCCCAAATTTTATATTTTGTTAGGATTTTACTTAAAAAAATAAGGTGAGTTTATGTATACATGTTTATTGCTACCTTTGATAGTTTTAAAGATATTTCAATTATTCGAAAAAAAAAAATGACAGAAAAGGGGGTTATTTTGACTCTTTGTATCTTTTTCATTATTTGCAGTAAAAACATGAAATTTTGGTCGAAGTCATGGACTATTATGGAGACTAAAATAACGTAATCAGGTTTTACATTTATTACATAGGGTCATGGAAATTTTATGATCTTTATTGTTTTTATTTTATTCAAAAAAAACAGTTTTTTTAAATAGGAACTATGCGTTTTTTAATCATTCTTGAATTCCTCGCGTAAAAAAGAGAAAAA
The DNA here is from genome assembly GCA_028583605.1 of Dastarcus helophoroides. Classification (NCBI taxonomy): domain Eukaryota; kingdom Metazoa; phylum Arthropoda; class Insecta; order Coleoptera; family Bothrideridae; genus Dastarcus; species Dastarcus helophoroides. Next base: position 6,642,419 of record CM053329.1, read on the forward strand.
AGTGATATGACTAATTTTTTTTAAATTCTGCACGGTTACAGAGATATAATTCAAAATAAAAAAGAAAAATATATCTTTTTTTTTCTCTAGTAGCAACTTGGTAGTAGACAATATTTTCAAAAAAAAAAAACAACCACAAGGCCCAAAAATTCTGGGCCAAATAACATTTAAAATATAACCGTAGAAGACAAATAAATTTTTGGCTAATTGTTAGAATACTTATTGAAAAATGTTTTGGGAGCCACAAATGTAAGTTTCGTAAAATGGTTTGTTAAACAGACTTCTTATTTTATTGGAGTAATGAAAATCAACAACAAATGTTCAAGAAAATTCGTCCTTTAACTGTTATGCTGTTAGATTAGAACTCAGGATTTTTAAGCGTTAAATTTTAGAATAAAAATCGAAATGGAAATTATTTAGTAATTTTTTTACGATTACTGCATGACAATCATAATGCTAGGAACAATCGGATGTGCTTAAAAAGGTTACTCAGTTCGAAATCTTAAAATATGCCTTTAAATGTATTGAAACAGAAGACCGTCCTTGTTGTTCTTGATGTACATTTTTTGTCAATTATTTTATTTTCCTATAACTTATTATGATTAATTCTTTAAACTTTTATTGCCTACAGTTAATTTCCTACTCCAACAAAAAAGACATGTTTAATTCTTTTTATTTTGAGATTTATGTAAAATACCGCTGTAACGGCACAAAATTTTAAAAAATAAGTGATATAACTTTTTTTTTAAGTGAAGGATCCAAAAATGATTAAAAAACATATAGTTCCCATTTAAAAAAACGGAGTTGTTTTGAATAAAACAAAAACAGTAAAGATTATAAAATTTTCATCACAATGTATAATAAATGTAAAATCTGATTACGCTATTATAGTCTTTATAATATTCCGTGACTTCAACCCAAATTTCATGTTTTTACTGCAAATAAAAAGAGTCAAAATAACCCTCTTTTCTGTAATTTTTTTTTCGAAAAATTGAAATATCTTTAAAACTATCAAAGGTAGCAATAAACATGTATACATAAACTCATCTTATTTTTTTACGTAAAATCCAAATAAAATATAAAATTTGGGGGTTGCTATTTAAAATAAGAAAGTTGATGTCTACTTTTGGTATAACCGGTAGTAGGGGGAAGTTAAAAATATTTTTAGAAGATTGTTTAGCCCCGATTAGCCCCATCGACACAATCAGTTTGCCTTTATAATAAGTAGTACTCCATATAAGGGTAACTTCCCGACTAAAAAGAACACCCGGTATAAAATTTGAAATTTAGAGCAACCTGTAACTGCAATAAATGTATTTCATCTAATCAAATTATATATGGGCTGTGTATGTACATACAGGGAGTCATTAGAGTCATTGAACATATACGCGGTGGTGCACTAAAGTTGCCTTATTTTAAATAGGACACCCTATATATTTTTTACATATTTAAATGTTATACAAAATGCCGATTAAAGTGATATCAAACAAAAATCATGAAATTTGAGTCTAATTTGGAAGCTCGTTTGAAAGACCGAAATCAATCATTATTTTTGGTGCAGGTTATTATAGCATATCCTTTTATTGGAAAATAAAATAATTTTATTAATATAATATTTGTTATTTTACAGGGTGGATAGCAAACAAAAATTCACACCCTGTATATTATTTTAGATTTTTGTTAAGCAACAACTAACCTTTGAAGAATTTGTGAGTTTAATCCTTAGTTTGAGAGTTATTTAACTTTAAATTTGAAAAACAAAAAATGTGGATATTTAAATATTTAAGATGTATCCCTGATTGAAGTTGTTGGAAATTTATTTCTTAACATTAATGAAAAACACTAATTGGATTTTACCAATCCAAGGTAAAATATACAACTGTTATTACTGTACTTTAGCTTGATCAGGCCGCAGTGTAGGTCTAACTTACCTTCTTTTTAAAAATATGTCCATAAAATATATTTATTATTATTTTTTATTTTCAATTGAGCATTGCGTTTTAGAGTTATTAACCAAAAACATATTTTTATTAATGGCATACGCTGTATATTACATTACTATTAAATGGAGAATTTTATTTAAAGCAAAAAAAATTATAATACAATAATGCCTAAAAATTGAAAATAAGGAAGATATTTAAATATTTTATAATTTGGATGATTTTTCAAAAAATGCCGAAAGACTCATTAAAAACAATGAAATCGTTCATTTAGCAGTACATCCTGAAAAGCAATTATTTTTGCATATCTACTCTATGCGTTTTATTTCTTTTTACCCCCATAAAAAATCTAACGAGTTTATATCTGGTGACCACGGAGGCCATCGAATGGACTCATTTGAACATATTCAGCAGTTACTCAAAATAACCTGTTTAGTCACTCATCTGTTCCATGTGGGAATACCATTTTGTTGGAAATAAACAACTAACTGATCAGGAAAAGTTAAATTATCTAAAATGTTTTCCAAAATGTGACCTATGAATTCAACATATCGTTGTCCTGTTAAATATCCCTGATAAAAAAATGGTCCACTAATTTTTAATCCTATCATCGCACAATAATCGTAAAATAATTTAGCAACTGTCAAAATTGTAATGATAAATAAACCATTTAATTTTTTTTAATGAGTCTTGTGGTATTTTTTGAAAATTGATCAAAATCATAAGATATCTAAATATCTTGATTATTTTCAATTTTTTGGCATTATTGTATTAAAACTGTTTTGCTTTAAATAAAATTCTATATTTAATAGTAATGTAATATACAGGTTGTGCCATTAAAAAAAAATGTTTTTGGTTAATAACTCTAAAAGGCGATGCTCAATTGTTTTTCCGTTTTGCCAGTGCAATCACCATAAAAAATACTACAACTTTACCGACATCGTAGCTTCGTTAGCAATAGTGCGCACTTAACTTAGAACAGGGTGTATATCAACTGCATGTTACGAGATTATAAATATGTAGCAGAAATAGAATAGCAAAGAGAACAGATTCTTGGGGCACTCCTATATTTATCAGAAAAGTCCCGTTAATGACTATCTGAAGAGGTATGTGATAGAGTCTATCGCAGACCTTTAATATGGCCTGTGATACAATTGGCGTTTCGCCGTATTTTTGTTTTCTCTAAAAAAATCAAGTTTGAATTTAATGCAAAAATAAGCTTTAGCCATTTATATGCAAGTAGAATGCAACCTAGACTACAAATTCATGCAGCCCTCCAAGCGTGTATAGTGAATCATAGGTAGCTGAACTACCAACAGTTAAAACACTGCCACCTAGCGAAGCGGTTGCTCTCTAGGAAAAATTTCCCAGAAGACAAGGATTCTAATGCACAGACCAATAGGTGTGAAGATTTAAAGATTCGAAGTTTAGAAACTAAAGACCGGTTTCGATCTTGTTAGATCTCGTCAGTTTGGTATATCCAACTCGAATGCTAACAAATGTTCCGATGGACGTCAAGCGTGTGACGCTTCCGTGAATTCTTTAGTACATTTGTTATCATTCGAGTTGGATATATCAAACTGCCGAGATCTAACAAGATTGAAACCGGTCTTTGGTTTCCAAACTTCGAATCTAATAAATGTTCAAATTGGTCTGTGCATTAGAATCCTTTAGCCATTCAAATAGAATTTTGATCCTGAACGGTTCTCTCTCACTCACGAATGTCAAAAGAGCATTTTCGAGCGATCTCTAACCTTAAAATTTGGAACTAGGGTTCCAAAATGTAGGGTCAGAATTTCAAACCAAATTTCACTAAGGAGTGAAGTACATATCATATTAAATAGTTTGATTTGCATATTTTAAAACAATTTCTAATTTAATTTGCTTTGTTTTTGACATAGGCTAAAGAAATCTCTAAAAACTTCCCAGTGCAGTCCTTAATTTCACATACAATAAGATATATTCATTCATCGCAAGGTCTCAAAATATTCTAATAAAACAAAAGAGTAACATCATAATTGGAAGTATATTTCTTGGGGGTAGCTGCTGCAACCCAACGAAATAGTATAGAGGGATTTTTTTCGATTCATTCACTCAAGTCAGAGAACAAGGCCCACAGGAAATTGATTTATCTGCAACTTAAACTTAATGGCATTAGATTAATTTGTCAAGGCGTGAACACATGTGTGGTAGCAACTGAACGGCTGACATGTAATGTAGTGAAAGGTGCATCGAGCTGTCTAATTCAATTACTGACCACCAGAAAAGCAGCTCCCTCTCACGTAACCGCTGGCATTTCTCGACTGAATTAAGCTATTTTCGCTGGGGCCCTCTAAACCACAAATGCATAGACCGCTACACAAACCGCTGAGAAATTGATTGCAGCCCCTCAATCAAACGATAGCAGGGGACCAAGACGGAGGAGGCGATATATAAAGATGTATTGTATCGCTTTATCATTTGAAGAATGAATTTTATGTCTACATAATTGTTTTCTTTAGTAATAAAAAAAGAGAATTACTAATAACCAATGCCATAATTTTGCTTTCAAATATTTATATTTAGTAGTTTACTAATAGCAGTTAGAATTCAAGACATATTCTCAGTTTTAGATCAGACTTAGCGAAATATTCATAGAAAAGTTTTTACTTAACTACTACCGCAGGCAAGCAAAACCAGTCGGAATTTTCTTCTAATATTAAAAATTGGTTTTATGTGTTTGTTATAATTATTTTTAGGGATAATTTATTAATAACGAATACCTAATAATGTCACCAAATAAAGGTTTCAAATATCAATGTTTTAATTATGTATCAATAACTTAACCAAGTGTAGTTTATGATTATTTGGTAGTGTTGACTAAAACTGCGCTTCTACTGAATTACTGGTACATAATTTATTTGATGGGCACTGTAAATCAAATTCATTTTCATCCTAGTATCCAACTAAATAACTTTACTTTTTATTGATTATACAAATTAAATTACACTTGCAAAAAGAAGACTTCTAAAAGTAAAATGGGGAAAACGGTCTTACTTATACTAAGCTTATTCGATAATATTATTTATTATATGCGAATTTTACTTTTTTAGAGAAGACGATTAATGGTTATTATTATTGTTATGCAACAATTTTATTTTTAAATTTCCAACAGTCCCTGAATATTTAGGTAGTTAATGTTTTTAAGTTGTACTTTATGGATGAATTCAATTCAAAAAGCAAAACCTGTTTCGAAATGTTGTCATTGTCTTTATATTCATTTTGTTGTTATAGTCATTTTGTCGTCCATGATTTACTCTTTTATCAAGAAATGCATAAAACTAATTATATCTTGGGTAACTTTGCACCAAATCAAATGTAATACATCCATTTGGATATAAAGCTGTTTTCCTTAAACAATAACAAAATTTGCAGCATTTTAATGTTGTGATTAACTTTGCAATTTGATCTTGAAAAATCATACACTTTTACGTCAATTGGTCTGTGTGTATGTGCATGAGTTACGCTACAAATTGCAATTCTTGACCGATTTTTGAGGATCTTGCTTCGGTCGATTTGGAATTTCTCGAAATGGAAACATGTTGATGTATAGTTTACTGGGGAAGAATCAAACCTTTAAATCGGGAGTTCTTAGAAGTTTTATACATCTACTAGATCAGGTTTCTGGCAAGTTTAGTGTTAAAGTGTACCTAATACATAACTCTCTTCGTCTTTCAGAAGAATCAGTTTAACGAAAAATATTTTCCTTTTATTTCAAAGATTTTGTTCTCTGTGTTTTAGTAATCTGTGTCTATAAATGATGATCAAACTATAACAAGTGTGCCAAGACAAATTTAATTGTCAGTCACTACTTGGAAGTGGTATCATCCAAGTACAATTATAGCTGCTGATATTCAATAATGTGTGATTGCTGAAGCGCTAGAAATTGTACAATATACCATGAATATAAGATACCGAAATTAAATTTAATGAAGAGATTGTCATCCAAATCAAAGCTGCAAAAACTGAGCACTTACTTTTGCTAAAAACTTCTTCAAATCGTTGTATTAAGTTTATTAAAAAAGCTGCTTACTACCGAACAAAATATTTTTATTTCCAATCACAGATCACAGTAACCGATTATTTCTTTTTCTATTAAACTAAAGGAACATTTTTATGTAACGCATATAACGCTTGTAACGCTATAAATTATGTTTGATAATAGTTATCCTACGTTTGAGGACGAACTTTCGGAGATTGCCTGGATGTATTTCAAAGCAAAAATTTTCCAGTTTAAAATGTCGAAAATTTAACTATACCATTGTAAAATAGTCGCAAGGTTTGCACTTTTGGTTCCACTAAAGATTTTTTTAACTGCCACATTTTTTGTTTTTACCAAGGTACTTAAAAATATCAAAACTACCAGAAGAACTTGTTTATGAATTTTGGATTTAGGGTGGGTTGCCTAAAAATTTGAAGCCAGCCCTTGGGCCATTCTTTTTGAACCCCTTATGACCTATCTTTGAGGTGTCCTTGGTCGTTCATTCAACCACCTAAGTTTATTAACAAACTGAAGAACGTCCCCACTAAGCGAGACTTTGCTTAGAGTGGATGCTAAGACCGAGGAGTAACACATCACATACTCGACATTCTAATCTTCTTCTAAACATCCTCTACAACTTTGGTCGTTTATGATGCCCATTCTGTGAAGATGCTTATTTAATCGATATTAACCTTACCAAATCCTCTCTCCGAATTATCTGTTAAAATTTCTACGCAAAATTTTGCCCTTTCCTTGCAAGACGTTTTAATTAATGTGTGATTCTGTCGCCCATTCTGGTGACCCATTAGGCTTGGTGTTTACGATGAATTTCTTCGTTATATAGAATTGTCACGATTGATTTTGTCAAGAAAAAGGTTGATTCTAATACAATGAATTGTCCCTCCGAACCTCTTTCCATCAATTTATTAACCGCATCAACTGCATTCTCATGCGATAGACGTTACAGAGCTATGTAGCAATTTCATAGCGGTACTGAATGTGTTTTTGCAACCTTTAAAGCCTTACAGATCCTTCAGAATTATAAACAACCCCCAACATATGCGATTAGAAGAGCACAGTAATGTCAACGTCGAATCAAATGAGCACGCTAATTTTTAAACATGTGCTGAATAGGCACATGCTTACCAAGTTTCATTTTTTCTATATTTTACCTACCTCTTATACGCCTACACTTCTTTTCCTTTGTTAGGGATATTCAAAAAAATTAAAAAAAAAAAAATTGTTATTTATTATGTATCGGAGCATTATGTATCTACTAAGTATATGGTTGAAACCTTGTAAAAATAATTTTACATTGGGCTTTCATAAGAAAGCCCAATACAATTTCAGAGGTTACATCTAAAAATGGAAAGTTCAGGCTTCAGTCGACGTAAAATTAATTGTCTAAGTGATTTACCTTTGGGACTTTTGATCTACATCACGAAGTTTATATTGACTCAAATTCTGTAGGACAGACTAGCTATTAAGGGTCTTTTGTAACACTCTTTAACAAATGATTAGAAAATGGGCGAGCAGGTGCAACTCGGCAAAATTTTCTCAAGAAGCAGCAAAGCCGAATTGTTCGTTATTCCCAAATGATGCTGTTGAAATCCTAGAACAAATAGCCTACGGAACTTTTGTAAATAACGTTAAAACGCGGCAACAAGGAGGAATTATTGATTACCTTGCCAGGAAAATTTAATGATTCGACAATACATCGCATCGGCAGCATTAAAGTACAAATTTCGTTCTCAGACAAAAGCAGATAAAACAAAGCACCAAATCACTTAATTTCTCATCTCTATTACAAAAGATGAAAATCGAAATCGAACGAAGTTAAATTTTTCTTTTAATTATTTCTCTAAGACGTCGATGCTTGACAATACTACTTGACGATATTATTTTTGAATGTTCTTATACAGGGTCAGGCAAATGTGTGGAAATCACTGATTTCTCGTTAAACTATAATGTTGACTAAAAAACACCCCAGCTAAAAGTTTCTGAGGTATTTTTATTCTGTTCAGTGACATCATTTGATTTCTAACAGCTACCTTATTTTTTGAGATATGACGTCATCGGCAATTTTTTTAAATGGAAGACCCTGCACATATTCGCATTTTCAGATACACATTTTTATTAATTATGACGATATAAAATTTGGCGGGCGATTGAGGTTTTCTTAATATTAAATAAAATAATGAAATAAAGAGATGGATGTTTACATCTTAATTATATCCAGGTTATCTGACAAAAAAATATCTTTTTTTTGTGTTACCATGGTTTTTAAAATCTTTCCTTAACAGGTCTGAAATCATTAATTAATTTATAAGTTGCAGTCGATACTGTAAGACAGTTTCCGTGTGAAATATTAACATTGTTCGTTAATTATGGGTGAACTAACAGAAAGTGAGAAGATTTCGTTGTTAATGATGATTGGTTTTGGAGATAGGCAGAGATCTCTGCAGAAGAGATGCATCATTTTTAATGCAACATTACCGCATAGAAATGTTGAAATTTCAAAATCAATAGTTTCGAAGATTTTATGAAACTTTTGCGAAACAGCAAGTGTTAAAAATCGACTGAAATCCGGTCGAAGTAAATCGGCTACTAATGCAGATCTTTTGCTTAATGCTTGCCTTAATCAGCAGAAAGAACCAAAAACTTCAGTACCAAAACTAGCCTTGTAACACAATATTAGCGAAAGATCGGTAAGAAGAATATTGTCTAAAAATAAGTTTCATCCGTATGCTATGAGGTACATTTAATACAAGAATTAACTGAAGATGATAGAAGGGTGCATTTTTGTCAGGAAATCATGGATGATATTGAAATTAATGGTAACTCTTTACAGAATGGTTTTGTATATCGGCATAATTGTCGTTACTGGGCTGATAAGAATCCTCATTGGATGGAACAAATGCACACCCAATATCCTCAAAATGTAAATGTGTAGGTGGGGATAATCAGAAAACACATCACTGGACCATTCTTTCTTAAAGAATATTTAAACTCTAATCGTTATTTACAAGTTTTGTGTGAACAAATTGTTCCAGCATTTAATCGTTTATTTCCAAACCAGGCAAATCCTAAATGAGCCTCAGATGAAATTTGGTAATAGCTCATTATAGAGTTGATATGCGTCAATACTTAAATGAAATATTTCCACAAAGATGGCTAGGTGGAAGAGGACATATGGAATGGCCAGCGTGATCGCCAGATTTAAATCCATTAGACTATTTTCTTTGGGGTCATTTGAAATCCGTTGTCTATAAGACCAAACTTCAGTATTTAAAAGAGTTGAAAGATCGAATTAGGATGGCTGTGCAAGAAATATTATAACATGCTATTCAAAACTTCTTGAGAGCCTTCGTTGATCGATTAGGATATTGTCAGGCTGCTGAAGGTCTTCAATTTAAACATTTATTAGGACTGAGCAGTACATTTATTATAAATATTTTCTTTTTTTCTTAATATTATAGTGCTCAATATTCTGTAATAACAATTTAAATATTTATTATTTATTACTCTTTATTCTATTATTTTATTTAATATTTGGAAAATTACAATTCGTATTTCCACCAAATTCTTTATCATTATAATGGAAAATAAAGTGTATCTAAAAATAAAAAAACATACAGGATCTTCTACTTAAAAAAATTGCCGATAACGTCACATCTCGAAAAATATGGTAGTTTTTAGAAATCAAAAGACGTCACTAAATAGAATAAAAAACTTTTATTAAGGGCATGTTTTGGTCGAAATTATAGTTTAACGAGAAATCACGGGTTTCCACACATTTGCCCAACCCTGTATATTACAAGAAATGGAAACATAAATCAGCGCAAAGTTTACAACAAGGAACATATAGAGTAGAGACGCAACACCACCACAATTACCTTGATTGAATTTTTTGTTCGAGCAACAGATTTCGATGTCGATGCAGAAATATAACATTTGAGAAACTGCTTGGTCAGGGGCAAAACCAGGAGAAAATTTTCTTTTGTGCATCTAACAATAGACAAGCTATTAGTAATTGCTACTTTCTTTCAAGCTTTACACAACGAGGGAGTTTTTGTTGTGTGAAAGTTGTCGGAAACGCTTCTGCATTTAGTCGACAAAATATTTACGTCAATGGTTTTATTTTATGATGACGTTGTTTTTTTTTAATTTCGTTTGCTATAATTACTGACATTCGTCACATAGACCAACAAAAACGTCAATGACCAAAATACTGGCATCTTAAACTGTTATTGAAATAAAATAGGCTCTGTTATTGAAATAAAATAGGCTCTAAAATTTTATTGATTTACTTTTTAAGACCAAATCACTCTCAGACAAAACATAGAAACTTTTATTACTTCTATAAAGCAAAATAATAAAAAAGATATAATAAAAGATCAGAAGAAGAAAGTTTTCATGTAAACCATAACATTGCTAAAACAACTTTTAACGTATTATAATCAATATGAAATATAAAAACTTTTCGAGATATCAAACGCTCCTGTACCTCAAGTACACTTCTGGTAATAAAGACAAGTTTAATTTAGATCCAATAGTCAAATAGCTACTTATAACACTTCAAGAGAATTTAGCGTCAAATATTTATTTATGGGAATACATACATACATAGAGGAAGGGAGGCATAACCGGATACTTAACTTTAATGTCCTGAAAATGATATTAAAAATCTGTTTATTGAGAAAATAAATACTGGTACATATTCCTAAAGCTGTAGACCAAATTTCAACAGTAAAATATTTTTTTTTAATAAAATTTTTGAAGAAAACAGTATTTTCTGACATTTGGGAAAATCCGGTTTTGCCCCTATACTCTGGCCACAACCGGACTACTGTTGCTGTTTAAGCATTTCAAACAAGATTGCATTTGGCATAAGAAATTAATTCATATGTTCTTCAAACAAAGAGGTACTTCCCTCTCGTGGTCTTTTTCCGTAAAATTCGGTTGCAGTTTTAGCTCTAGCCAGCTTTCTTGAAACATATTTATTTTTTCGCTACTGCTTCTATTGCTTTACGCCTACTTTCCATACTCCATCCTTACCTAATGAATTTTCTCTAGTACGTCGGTGGCATTTTAAAATTTTAAAGAATATGCGACAAAATAACCTTAAAATATAACGGAGCACAACCGGATACTGTTTTGCCCTATCCGGATGTGCCCCAAGCGTACTATTCCGTTATATGCAATACCAAAATGCGTGACAAAAATATTAGAATATCATAGAGCATACAAAGTGAAACTTATAAGATCTATCTATTGCACAAAAAATTAGAAATTACATTTATAAGCAACATCATTTGCTAGACCTTTAAAAATGACCGTAAATTAGATCAGGAATCTTTAAATCAGAATTAAGCAAAAATTAGTAAAAAAAAAATTGATTTCTGGTGGTCTACCTTCGTTTTATATACAGATATATAACTAACAGACTGATTTTATCCACTAAACGGCAAATGTCAGTAATCGTTTGCAAGTACCATCGAAATCCAGTTTTACCCCGCTATCCGGTTATTCCCCTCTTTCCCCTACATTTTTCTCATTCTGTCAAAATGCGTTGCTTCTTTTGTGGTGGTTCTTATATGTATATTAAATTGAATTCAATTAAAGCTGTCATTTCAAACCTGTTACTGAAAATTCTGCACTGTGTTACGAATTAACCAATGTTTACAATATCTGCTTTTTAAAAGTGAATCAATAATCTTCTAAGACTACTGTATGAATCTCCAGCTTAGGTGAATATTTGCCGAAAGTATTCCATATTCACTTATAGCATAATTCAACAAATATACTAATGGACGGTAAAATCCTTCCGATGGGATCTAATCTATCTATCCTAGGAGTGAATGCGAGCACTAACTTCTCTTGGGACGATCATGTGCGCGCCATTGCCAAATCCGCCTCCCAGAAGCTAGGCTTTCTTTTTAGAGCTAAAAAGTACTTCACATCTCATCAGCTAGTAACACCATACAAAGCTCAAGTTAGGCCAACACTAGAATACTGTTCTCATGTTTGGAGTTCAGCCCCAAAACACATATTAGCTCTCTTGGATTCAATTCGAAGAAGAGCGATTCGCCTAATTGATGACGAGAGTCTGATCAATTCCCTCAAAACAGTAGAGTACAGGCGTATGGCGGGTGACTTGTTTCTTTTCTACAAGTACTATCATGGAAGATGCTCGCAGGAACTAATAGGATTGATTCCCCAAGGGCAAGATTTTTGAGGCATACTAGACAGTCGGAGACAGCAAATTCCTGTGCGGTCCAGTTTGACACAGTGAGGACTTCTGTCTACGGATATTTCTTTTTCTATAGAACTTCCAAGTTATGGAACTTGTTACCGAAAGGAATTTTTCCCAAAAATTGCAACCTCTCCTTGTTTAAGAAGGCGATTCATCGCCATCTATCTTTGTTTCCGCATCGTACTCGAAGTGCTTTGAAAGCATAACGGGGTTACCCTTTGCGAGTGAATTAAATTTTAAAAAAAGCAGCCAATATTTGACAAAAGTAACAGAAAGTTTTTGCTATATCGAAGTATTTCATAATCATGAAGCAATTTTGTTTAGCCATTCGAACATGTGGGATTATCTAAGACGAAAATAATGGGTAAATTTGACTGAGGTGCAAACTGTAGAGCACCAAATATAAATTGAACAGAACAGAGTATTCAACATACTTATTTCGGAAACATCATATCGTGGCCGCCGTGGAAAAAGCTTCGATGTAATAAAAAGGAAATTTTACAGGAGAGCTAAAAAACATATTTTTTTCGAAATGAAAAGCTAAACCATCTTTCTTTTAAATCTAGTATTATGATTTATATACCTATTTAAGAAACTGGAAAAACAACTGTTTATGATTTATAAACAAAATTTTATATTTCGGGTAACAGAAAACACATATGAGCTTTTACAATTTTTAAATATGTGCACATAAGTAATTTAAAAACTTATTACTTAACAAAATTATATTTACAGTACTTTACTTTGTATTTCTACTTTTTTAATTTTTTTATAGGTTTGAAATGGAATATTGTCACAGAAACTAGGATAAAATTATTTCAATTCTTGTATACATTTCCATTTTGATTCACTTATAAGAACAAGTCTTGTATAAAGCCAAACTGGCCTTTGCACTTTGTTTGCCTTTAATTTCTCTTTGTGGCAACAATTCAAAATGGTTAGTATGTCGAGTTTTGTATAAAATATCTCCATTAGGAGATACTTTAGTGCTCTTATGTCAGTAACATGTAGGACATCTGTTTTTCTTTCCAGATCGGAATGACTGGCTATTAGACATTAATCTTTCATAATCTTTAACGGAATAATCCAAAATTTTTACATTATATGGTTCTTCTAAATGCGAGCTCCTCATCTGGGCTAAGTCTTTACTGAAGACTTCCGAGGCAGAATAAAGTAGTAGCGTGGACACTCACATTCCATCATTGTATGTTCTTTCTCAAGAAATAACTGTCCAATAATTAAATTTTTCTCACTTGCTAAATTTCTTACAGCACTAGGTAATAGTCTGCTTCTATACTGATGGTTACATCTATCAGATGTTATCGTAAACACGCTAATTTTATTAATTTGGGATAAAATGAAATCTAAGGTACAACCAGTTATATCCGTTATATCTTTATTATTTAGAACAGCAATTCTAAAATCATGAAAATTCAACTTTTTTTTGCAGTATATCGCGGAAGCCTCGGATTTCGGTCAGAGTAACAAACTTTGAAGGTTCATGCTCAGTACTAAATGATTTTCATTAACTTCTCTCTTGGCCACATTCCTAGCATCTCTAGCTTCATTTTTCATCTCAATGTGTTTTTCGTATGCATACATTTTCAGTTGATAACAACAACAGATGTCGCATTGGTATTTGCGAGGATGATGTATCTGAATATTTTGATCTTTTAAAATATTCAAAAAGAATGTTCTTGAAACACTTTTTATTTAATTTTATTTACATCATTCTTTAAACATATTAAGCTTGTGACAAAATGACCTAAAAGTGGATTCCACATATGAAGTGTTCTGGCGTAAAACATGTTAAGTCACAAATTTAAAAAAAAATGAGTTTGATGGATATAAAGTATGTTAAGTACATTCAGTTCATACTGAACGATTCAAATTTGCAGCAAAATGCACATGCACATGCGCTATAATGGTACGTGGCAAAACATGTTAAGTGACAGTTTTTACTGAATATTCATGTAAAACATGGTAAATGCGAAAAAACATGGTGGCTACACTTAACAGGTATGTAATTTGTGTTTAAATATAACTGACAATGAATGAAATAATCGAAAACAATAGTGACTATAGTGAAGTTGATGATAGTGAAAGTGATCCTGATTATGAAAATTCAAACTCGACATCAGAAAATGAAAATAATTTAAAGGTTAGTTTAATTTATTTGCAATACATTCTTCAAGAAAAACATGTTAAGTGAAACAGTTACCAACCTTTACTTGCAGCAGATTTATGCTTGTAAATTCTGTTGCCTTATTATCAAACATTTTTTTACTTGCATTTCTTTTAACATATTAATATGGAAAGAAAATACTTAATAAAAATGTTACCTATCCCGAGGTAAACAATTAAATATATATACTTCGTACCATAAGTTATATGCCGTTAAATATCAAAGATTTTTTGACTGCCACAGTTGCAAGTAGAGTTTGTTGTAGTAGTGTGTTAATTATTTTACCGCAACTCAAAACTTTTTTTTGAAGAATAGTGAAAAGGGAAAAAAAGGTAAAAAACGAATCCGTCATGGCTCCACACAAAAACGACTAAAAATTTTGAAAGATAGTGGAAAACGCTATAAAAGCTACAGGAAACATGGGCATGAAGTTGAACCAAGAAAAATAGGTGAGCCATGCAATTGTAAGATTAGGTGTTTTCAAAATATAAGTCAGGAGGAAAGGGAAACTATATTTTCTAAATTTTGGGGCCTAAATGAATATGACATTCAAAATTCTTATTTGTTAGGGTGTTTGACTAAAAACAATTTTAAAATAAAAACTAAAAAACGTGATACTCGCCGAGCACAAACTATTTCCTATGTTGTTGGAACAAAAAAGGTTTGTAAATCGGCCTTCATAAGTTTGCATGGAGTCAGAAGAGGACGTATTGAATGCTTGGTGAAAAAATTACGAAATAATCGAACACTACCTGAAAGAGATGGCCGAGGGAGGCATGCCAAACATAAGAGAAAATATGACGAAGATGATTTTATAAAAGTTAGAGAATTTATAGACAGTTTGCCAAAATACGAAAGTCACTATTCTAGATCCGATAATAACAAAAGAGTTTATATGAGCATGGAATATAATAATGCTAATTTATTTGAAGTCTCTACTGATAAATTTAGAAGGATTATAACAGAAGAGTACAACATATCATTCAAAAGCCCCAAAAGTGGTACAGGTGGAGAATGTGATTTAATAAAAATAGCAATCGACCAAGCTAAAATAAACAATAATAACAACAATATGCAAGAACTAAAAATGAAACATGAATTACATCTTAGAAAAGCTCAGGCCGCTCGTGATTTTCTTGAGGAAGTTACCAAAATAGCTGATTCTGAACCAAACACACATGTCATAACTTTCGACTTACAACAGGCACTTCCCACGTCAAAATTAACTACAGATGCATGTTTTTAAAAAAAAAACTGTGGTGCTACAATTTGAGTGTACATAGATGTGGAGGTAAAAATCAACGTGGACATTTTTTTTATGGGATGAAGTGTCTGCCAAACGCGGATCCAACGAAATTGCTAGTTGCTTAGAAAAATATTTTCAAAACAATGAGGTCTCTGGAAATACCCTTTATGCCTTCTCAGATAACTGTTGTGGACAAAATAAAAATTACACTATTGTTGGTTTTTGGCTCCATTTAGTAGCAATTGGGAAATCCAAAAAAATTGTTCATGTCTTTCTGCAATCAGGTGATTCGATGATGCCAAGTTACAGGGACTTTGGTTTAGTAGAAAAATTCGCAAGACGCCAGGAGGCAATATATAATCCTCACGGATGGGAACAGATTATGAAAAAGTGCAACAAAAAGAACCCTTTTTCTGTATATAGAATGAAAACTGAAGATTTTTTTGATTATAGCGAGTATAGACAGTTCTTTTCTGAAACTAACGTAAAAACAAGAAACAGAGAAAAATTTTTCATAACTTCTTGTGTAATGTTAGAACTTGATTTTTCGGACATCTTCATTCTCAGGGCATACCAAAGTTATAATGGACTTCCGGAAGATTTTTCTTTAAAAAAACGAGGCCGAGTAATGTCTGCTAAAAATTTTATTCAAAAACCAGCTCAAAAATATAATAGCAAATTACCATTAGACGAAGAAAAATTACAGCATGTTTTATCTTGCTTGAAATGGATTCCTTCTATTTACCAGGATTATTTTTATAGTTTGCATTAAATACATTTTTCTATTATTAGTTTTTTAAATTATAGTTTAAAAATATAACTATGTTATATGTAGTATACTGTACCGTGCATTTTGAAGTAAAACATGTTTTCTACTGTTTTGACTGTTGTTTTTCTTTCCCACTATCAAAATAAAAACTTCTACTCCATATAAAACTTGTACAAGTGATTAAGTTTCTCCGTAAATATGTTAAACAAAATGTTTATAATAATGCAATCCCGATTTTATAATTTATCAACACCTTTAAATCGCTTATAACTCAGAAACAATAAAATGACACTTAACATATTTTACAGCCGAACCCTTCATATGTGCCGGTAGTGGTGCTTCTACAGTAGTGACTAGGAAGCGTTGGCAGTAATTTTAGCCACTCTGTCTTTAATTTTCCGATGAGTCTGATGTTTAATGCCTGCAATTTTACATTATTTTTAATGAGGTTGCTCTTCATTATTTTCATTTATGTCACTTATAACCTTACCATCTGAAATTAATTGATCCTCATTGCGTCTAACACATAATAATAATAATAAATAATCACTTGAGAGATTTTACCACTGACATTTTTCAACGGAGTATACATAAGAGGCATCATACTTTAAAAAAAATTGAAAAAAAATTATATCTCTGCGTTATTTTCGACAAGAAACATAATTTCCTGCAGATGATTAAAAAACTCAATTTTCATAAAAATTGCCCATAGAATAATTTTCCTCGGCAGCGACGATATTTTAGCAGTTATATCTCCGTTATTATAGTAAACATTCGCAGTATGGTAGACTCCCGCTAAAGTTTCGCTCACTGTACTGGATCGACCGTTAAAGTTGTTACTCCTCGTAATCCCTACCTCTACCACTGTCAAAAAATATATAAACATGTTGTAACAAATTGGCTTCTCACTACAGGGATCTCGAAAACGGTAAGAGATACAGTATCGGCTAAATTAGGACAGTTGCACAATTTGGCGATCAGAAATATTTCGTTGAAAAATCAAAAATATCTCTTGCTGTTCTTGAGATTCTTGTAAAAAAGTAAAATTTTGGATCTTCGTTTTTATTATTCCTTGGCGTTATTTGAATTGTAATCAAAAAATTAAAAACACTTTTTCATTGGCGTTTTTTATCCTTCACAAGGTAGCATAAGAAGTTTTTTTCATTAGACGTTTCATCTTTTCTCTACCATCATCAAGCTCGTTATTTTAAATTCGGGCCTGTAATTTTTATTGTATCCCTGTGTAGTTTTTCAATCTCCGACTTCTCTGATGTATCAAACTTTTATGTGATTAAATATTTCGTGACTGTAAACTATCATCATGGAAAAACACCTTTTAAAGATAAACCTATTTTTTTGTATTTTTAAATAATTGTTAACACAGTGGCGGATCCAGGGGGAGGCACCAGGGGCAAGTGCCCCCCTCTCCCGAGATGCTAATAAAGTTCAAAATAAATAATTGAAAAATACGAAATAGAATAAAAAATAAAAAGTTGTAGAAATTTTCCTAAGCAAAATTGATATCTCATTGTATATCCATATATTTTAACAGCTAATCTGACTAAAGACATAACATCCGGTGCTACAATTCGTAATAATTTTGCTGATTAGATTTCTTGCGGCACAGCGGCATCTTTTTTGGTAGATTTTCGCGAATTGTAAAATAAAACATAGCCCAGAATTTTATGTTATGTTTTCAAGCGTTTAAATGTTTACCACTCAAATCATTGACTTCAGCAAATTCAAGAAGAATTATTTTCTGCAGCTGGATTGTTCTGCACAAAATTTAGATCTTCATGAAGTAATAAAAAATATCTATTATTATCGTTTACAAGAGTTCCCAGAATTTACCAAAATGCCAAAACCAAAACAAGTAAGCAAAATTTTATCTCAAATTGCACATTGATTTTGTCAGTCAGTCTTATGATTTTCCATATCTATTCCTATACTCTGTTTAGTGACATAGTTTTAAAATAAGAAAAAATAAGAAAGAAAACATATGCGATTAGTTTTGTATTATTGGTTTTATTTTTTTTTTCACAGTATTTGATCAAGATAAAGAAATATCTGGTTAGCAAAATTTTATAATGAAATGAAAGAGAAGAGGAGTTTTGCAAAAATACGGAAATGAATGGGTATGTTATGAAATTTTGTTATAGAAATTTAAAGAAAAATTTCTTTTCGTGAATTATGGGTTTTTTCAAATTTATCATTTTCTCGGCACAACCAAGTTTTTATTACTTTTGTACTATTTTGATTTTAAATACGAAATTTTAACATCGATCTAGAAATTTAAAATTCTTCATTCTTTTTCTGCTACAAATGAAGAGTTTCTTTTTTGAAATTTTGACAATTTTAATTCAAGCACACAGTTTCAGGTTTTACTTTTTTTACTAAGATTTCGATTATAAACAGGCAATTTAACGAAAAACAGTAGTAAATATTATGGTTATTATTCTTGTTTTATGTTAACCTTTTAGCTACGTAGTTTTGTATTTTTTTTTGTGTTATATGGTATATGCTTGACAATTTTCAGTTGGAAATAAAAACTATATTTTGTTTTCGGTTGCTACTAGAATCTTATGTATTTTCAGTCGGAAATAAAATGTTTATTTATGCAATATGGCGGTTGAATTTTGATCTTGGTTTCCTATAAAAATCAATGTTTTTATATTATTCAATTTTGAATTGAAAATCTCACGTGACCTTAAAATTTACTGCATCCGCGCCTAAGTTAACAAAAATGTAATAAAATATGACAAACTAAGTATGACAGCTATTGTTTTATTTGTTATTTGCCATTCTAAATATCCCTAGTTGTTTGGTTCGTAGTTATTAGTCATTATTTTTGGTGGTTAATTGTTTATGGGTATACCTGCTGCTTTTGTTAAAGTTTATTAATTTTGCGATTACCCTTTTTCTTACCAATTAATTGCATTTTTATAATTTTATTATAAACACCAATCCCTTACTAATTAAAAAAATAAGACAGTGACGTTAATCTAAAATAAAGTGTTTTTTCCTTGATGATGGTTTGAAGTTACGAAACGTTTAGCCACATATATCAGTAAAGTTGGAATTTCAAAAGCTATTCAAAGATGCGATGAAAATTACAGGTCTGTATTTAAAATAACGAATTTGATGATTGTAGTAAAAAAACAAAACGTCTAATAAAAAAACTTCTCATGTTAACTTGTGAAGGATAAAAAACGAAAAAAGAAGTGTTTTTAGTTTATCGATTACTTTTCAAATAACGCCAAGAAATAATAAAAACCAAAATCCAAAATTTTACTTTTTCTTCAAAAACCTCAAGAACAGTCAGAGATATTTTTGATTTTTCAATGGAATATTTCTAATCGCCAAATTATGCAACTTTGCCCTAATTTAACCGATGCTGTATTTCTTACCGTTTTCGAGATCCCTGTAGTGAGAAGCGAATTTGTTACAACCTGTATGTTTTATTGCTCCTTGTGCGGTTGAGTGAGTTATTCAAAAATGGAGTTAAAACTCGGAAGTCCAATTCGTTGTTTGAAAATTAGAGTAGGAGAATATCCTCGCAACTTTAACGAGCGTATCCTGACAACTTTAAAGAGAGCGCAACTTAAGTGGGCGTAATTTTAGCTGGAGTCGACTGTAAACCATAATAGAGTAACAATATTTGCTCTTTTAATTTCTCTCGCTCCATATCAGTTGAAGTGCGGCAGCTAACCAGAATTAGGCGCCTTGCGCAGTTTCCCCTATCCAACGTGGATTCTCTTATTTTGAGGAAGAGTATCAATATAATATTCTCAAGAGATAACCCTATTATGCCCTTGGAGCACTGCCAGTCGAAGGTGGAAACGAAGATGATGACAAGGAACTGCCGTAAATTGTAATTATTGAGAAAAAGCGTACTTTATAAAAAAAAGTCGCCTTAAATAAAGTTTTCACTGTGACAAGTCAGGAATTTGTTGTCTCCGACTGGCCTCTATGTCTTAAGAATGTTGCTTTTGGGCTCAGAGTTATCAAATCTTGAAAGTACAGTCAAACATGCCAGAATGCTTAATATTCCGCTTTAGATAGGTTTGTAGGTCTGTACCTTCTGGCTTGTACAATTGCATGTATATGATAAAAAACAAACGGGACTTTAAAAACATTCCATCATAGACAGGATTCTACCTTATGGGAGATCTGACTTGGACAGGTTTGACTATAATTGTAGAAAAGAAACAGACCCTGTCGGAGCCCTATCATCAATCAGTCCAACGACTCTGCTTTGCCTTGAATCGATAAGAATCAATGAACCTTTAGGGGCTAAACTTCAAAACTGAGAAGGGTACTAAAGTGTTGGTCAATCTAGGCGTTGTTTAAAGTAAGTAGCTAATGCAGCATGAGGTACTTTTTAGCTTTAAAACAAAAGTTCAGCTTTTCAGAAGCTTTGGCAATGACGCTCACTTAGTCGTTCCAAAAAAATTTGGTCCTGGCATTTACTCCCAATATAAACAGATTTGATAATTTCGAGACTTCTTGTCTCCAAGAGTCTACTAGATTTTGGAGGGAGAAATATGGAGACTTGATTCCGCTGAAACTATTTTTGGGCAAAGTTCATAAACTAAAAATATTCAACAAATATTATTTGTTTTTTTTTTGTTTTGTTTATTTTGTGGTTGTTTTTCTTTTCTTAGTAGCTTTTGCGTCCCTCTCAGTTACAAGAGTTATCGAAACTATAAAAATATTTAACTTAAATATCACCTCCCCAGATGTTTTGAAAAAGTAGCACCAGTTAAGGTTAAATAATCAGTACCAGACATAACATTTTGCATCAATTGGTAAGAAATATGACATTTCTGTCTCGTTCTATATTAACTATAAGTCTAATGAAAAATTACCAACCTCAACTTTTGACGATTCCAGTAATTTAGAGAGAGATAATTCACACACCTTTTTATCTAATAAATGTCGTTCCGTCTTTTAAACAAATAAATTGCTACTTTCCTGCATGTTATCAGTCTAAAAATAGACCACCTCTTTGCATTTGAACTCATTAATTGTCATACGTTATCTGCAGAATAATTAGCTGACGCCGAATAGAGGTACGAGGTAAAATCATTCTCGCTCACGCAAACCGTTAATTAGTCAAACAGCTAAATATGAAATTGTGGATATCCGGGGGCGTTTTCCATCCAGTAAACATATTTGCAGAGTTTCATCTTCGTAGGAAAATCTCTGATATATTCGGCCAATTTATAACAGGACGGCGGACGTTGACATGATGGATGGTAATTTGTAATCGGCGCTGATTATGCGATACGGCTGACTACGTATTGCGGAATGTTGAAGCCGTATTATCGAAGCTGAGTGCTTTGCATACAGTGACAGGTTTATTCGTTTAATGCAACGAACAAACTCATGTCCGCACTCATATTTGAAAATGCGGCTTTATTAAATTGACTTTAAAATGCAATGGAACTGCAATTACAAACAAAAAAGATAAAAAAAACATTTCCCAGAAAATGAGTGTTTTATGGATATTTTTGTGCGAAGTGGGGTTCAAATAAAACAAATTTGTTTTTGCAAATTATGGATACGTTAATAATAAGGCAGATGGCTATAGAAATATACATATCAATAATGTTATAATAATAGCAATTTTTAATAAAATGTTTATTGTTAGAAAGAGTTCATTTTGTAATCAACCAGTTTCCAGCTTTTTATATAGTCTTATACCTAAATGTTATATGAATTTTACCTCTAACATACACAATGATACTTCAAAATACTGGATCTCCCAACAAAAATTTAACCCCTCTTATAATTAGAAAACCGTGAAATATTTTAAAATTCGTCGAGACTTGACAATTTATGTTCTTGGGGGGACCATTTCTGAGGGTCAAGCCAACTTGATATATTCATGCCCCTAACCCCTATCAATCTTCATTCTAAAATATCAAATAGAGCTACCCTACTTGTAATACATTAATTTAAAGCCCTTTTTACTGCAAATACACTGGTGCAATGATTTTTGGAATTGATTGACGATTAAAAACGAGAACTTGATAAACCCACATTCGTGTAATAGTGTAAGACACCAGAAGTGTTCACCCATTTTTCGTTATTATAAAGTCAATTTCATAAAAAAAAAACTTTATATGCTTCTTAAATGGCACGTATTGACCTATGAATCGAACATATTACTTATATACAAGGTGCTTCAATTTGCAGTATCACAAAACTTAAATATTTTTTTTAATTCAAATACAATTTTTAGAGTGTTTAAAAAGCTTTTTGAAAATAAATTAAACTTGATATCTATTTTAAACGATTATTTAACTATAGCCTATTAAATTTTCGAAAAATTACATAACGAGGGCTCGTGTACTCTGAACTACGCCATGCAAGGACACTATAGTACAACTATTTTTAGACAATTTGGAATAAATATGCAACATGTTTCAGTTCCTTTAGAGCACAATAACCACTTTTATACCAAAAAAGTAAAATGTTCACAAATTTAATAGGCTATAATTAAGCGATCACTAAAAATGGACATCAAGTAAGCTTGCTTTACCGTGGGGACGAAATACGTATCTTTATTTAGAAAAAATGTTAATGCTTTATGGTACTCCGAAATACGTCACCTTGTATATGAAAGAATATCTTGAATTTATAGGCCACCGCGATCCATTTAAAGACGATAAAATGTTGTTTATGAAATCGACTTTATAAAGCCAAAAAATAGGTGAGCCACTCGGCGTCTCATTCCATTACGTGAATGTCGGTTTGTCAACTTTTCGTTTTTTATTGTAACCAATTTTTAAAAACAATGCACCGTTGTATTTGCAATGAAAAGGGCTTTAAAATAATGAATTACTAGTAGGGTAGTTTCATTTGAAAAATTTTAAATTGGGGGTTAATTGGGGTTAGGGGGATGTACACATTAAGTTGGCTTGACCTTGAAAAATGATCCCCCAAGAACATAAATTGACATATTGACATATTTATCCGTTTTCTAATTATAAGGCGGCTCAAATTTTTGTTGGGAGATCATGTATACAAGGTTCCCATAACGTTATGTTCAAATTTCGGGACCATAAACTAGACTTAATTTTAAGACTAAAAAACCCAAAAGTTGTAAGTCGATCTTTTTTTGTTCAAAAGTTATCGGCCTATAAAATTATCCAGACAATAAGCAGAGTTAAGAGACTTTTTTTTGATTTATGTTACAAATTATTAAGGAAAAAAAAATTAGAGATCTAGGTAGTCATGCAAGAGTGCCAACAGGATTAAATTTAAATTTAACTCAAAATTTAGCAGTGACTATCTTAATATGTAATTAGAGTAAACCAGACGACAATGGTAAATTCGCCAAATATTCGTTTCAGCTACTCCCATTCGTGTAATAATTTACAATTCCTTACTAATGAATTATCACCTCTTTTAGAAGTTCCACTTTATTGAGAAGGGATATGTTGTTTCAAATGGACGGTGCATCACCACATTTTGGAATACATGTTCGAAATGTTCTCAGTAATAATTATCCACGACGGATTTGTTGGGGGGATCGTGTTGCATGGCCCCCAGATCCCCTGACCATAACTCTTAAGACTTTTACTTCTGGAAATATATGAAAAATTTAGTTTCAAACACGCGAGAAGAATTAATTAAACGTATTTAGCAATCTTCGGATAGACTTCAAATAAGGAGTGCCACTTTGTCCATTGGCATGATAATGTATAAGTCAGTTACTCCGATGCGAGGCAAAATGTGGCACCTAATCGGATGACTGATGGCTTAGAAAGAGATAGACAGTAAAAGGTTGAAGAACTCGCGTAACTCTATGTAAAGTATGCGGCACCATTTGACGTATATCTGGAATACTGGCTGTAACTTTTAAATAAAAATTTTTCGAAAAAAATGTTTCAAATAAACTCCCTTTGGTTAATTATTTGCCACATTTTGGTGACCTTAATGTCTTTTTCCCTGCTTTTGTTTCATTGCTACGGTAACAAACTTTGAATTTTCAAATGACATCCGTATTTTTTGTTTGCTTTTTTAGAATTTGCATGTGTTTTTGCATTTGGTGACCTCAAATCTTACAGGGTTTAGAAACGAAAAATTTTATCGATTCTCATATTAAATAATTTAATACTATTTCTAAACATGCGTTAGCAATTAAAAGAAAATTTTTGCCACTATATCTATGTTTGTTTTTGGTGAGGATTTCATTTTAGCTACTTAGATATCCTTAAAAATGACATTGAAAAATGAATGATAAAAATCAGTAAAATTATGATTTTTCAAAATTCTCCGAATCTAACCCTTATAGATTTGATGTTACCAAATGCAGAAAGTTTAGATTTTTCCAAAAGAACAAATAAAAAAAAACCGGGTGTTTCAAATTCAAAAATTAGTGACCAAAGCAACAAATAAGAGCTCAGAAAACAAAACCTCCGTTACTGTAAAGTGACAAATAATTAACCAAAAAAGTTTATTTGACACATTTTTTCTATAAACGTTTTTAAAAAAGTTATAGCTAATGTTCTATACAAGTTAAATGTGTCAACGAGCGGATTGTATTTTTAAAAAACAATTTTATTAAAAATACAAAGTTTTTACATTTAACGAATTTAATCTTAAACTAACAATTTATTAATTGTGGCACGGAGCGGCCACACGCGATGATTTTGCACGCGTTGATTTGGAGAAACTCTTGCCACGGAGCGGCCACACACGATGACTCTTCACGCGTTGATTGGGAGAAACTCTCCGTCCGCTGGTAGCCTCGATTGTTTTATCACTTCAGAGTGCTGACCTAGCGCCTTGCCTTGGTCAGCAATAACCAAAGGGTTGAACAACATAATTCCTCCCTCCTTAGAAGGAAGCCTCGGAGGGCAGCTGACGAGGGTGACGTGGTGATGGATCCTCTTGAATGGGGTCCTCGGTTGAGGATGGCTTTGGTCCAATGATCTTCTTGTATATTTTCCTTGCTGCGATAGTTGAAGCCAGGAGAAGTCCTATAATGTAGATGGGCATGGTGTGATAAAAGATGGAAACGTCTTCCTTCCGTCTCTGGATTATATTGCCTGGTTGAAGATCGATTGCTCCAAGTTTTAATTGTTTTAACTGAATTGAGAAGTTGGACTTATTGTTTTTGCCAGGAAGTTGCGGCATCTTCATGTCGATGACCATTGGAGAATTATATGTGGGTTCCAAAGGTCGGAGTTCTTCAGAATTAAAGAGAATTTTGCAGTGTTCGGAAGCTTCTAGAAGGAAAATTCCATGCGGCGTCATAATTTGTTTCTTGTCTGGACATTGTAGGGTCAAGACAGATTTGAAGTTGATCCATGCGATATATTGGTTGATATAGGGCAGTGGCTCAATATGGTCTTGTTTGGTTTGGATTTCCGTGTAAAGACAATCTTCAGGGATGTTTTGTTTCAGGATGTTTTTCTCGCAGGTGATGTTAACATTGATTAGTAATTTGGAAGAGCAGTGATATGTGCCACTCATAGTACAAATATCTGATAGAGGTTTTATTTTATCTTTTGATTTTAATAAAAATTTTGAATTCGGGATAATCGTGTAATATTCTGAATGTATCAAAGTAGGTAACGGTTCCAAATAGAATAATTCAAAAATGATATCGTGTTCTATCGGAATAGTAAGAAAATAATTGATTTGGTTTTTATTATGAATACAATGTACCAGGGTCAATGATTCATAATTTAAAATATTATTTATATCTACAGGCAAGGGTAATTGTTCCTTATAAAATTTTGAATTTTTTTCTAATTCAGATAAATAGTCTCTAACCTTTATGATGCTGGGATGCATTTTACCAATAGCGCAAAATGTAAGTGAATTTTCAACCTCAACAAGCAGATCCACAACTGTATTATATGATAAGAGAAGTTGATTTAATAAATCTTTAATTTGTAATACGATTATCTCTCCTGTATTATTTTGAACATTCTCCATAACTTTATAAATTTTATTTTTTAACAAATGTTGATTATACTGAATACTACTAACAGTAAGGTTGAATTGTTCTATTACGTTTTTATTTATTGAATATTGATTTAGAATTTGGTTTTCTAAATTGTGTTGATTATTTTCCAAATGTGTAAGAATTTTGTTTATTCTTGATGCGTCATAAGCGTCCATATTTCCGGTGATAAATTTCAAAGCTGAGCCTAAGCCATTAATAAGGCCTCTTTTATTTCGACTGGAACGTGGGTAAATGTTATTCATTTTATTGTCAACTAAGTTGGAAGTATATCAAATTAATTTTACATAATTTTCAATTTCTTTATAATGTTGCTTATTGTGAACTGTGAAGTCACTTAAAATTTTGTAATTTCTGTTTAGATTTTCAATTTCATTTTTTATTGTTATTAAGTCGAAAAAGTGAACAAATGTGTGTTGTGTTCTTTGAAGTTTTGCTTGACCTAAGTGTATGGGGAGTAAGCCTGGGTTATGTGTCACATTTTGGATTATTATAGAGGAGGTTACAATGCCGATGAGGGGCCTGCAATAGATTGGAAATGTTTTAGTTTGGCTGGACGTTTAATATTTGAAAGATGGATGTTCTCAGTGGTTTGAGCAGTTTGGGGAATTATTTTTCCTGTTTTTCGTAATGCGTTAATCTTATCTAATGTTTGAATTTTATATTTATTTTTTGTTTTCCTACATTTTTGTTTATTTTTCACGTAAACCTTTTGAGGAATATCAGGAAGATCTTCTTTATTTTTGTTAGAATTATTAATATATTTTTCTTTCTGATTTTGAATTCTATCTTTGATTTCTTGATAGAGTATTCTCGTTCTGTCTATGTTTTTGGGTGTAATCTGAGAGTAATTGGTATTTTAAATTGATATCAAAGGGATCGGAATTTTCTAAGTGACCATTAATTATTTCGAAAGGAGTTAATTTAGTTGTGGAATGTTTTGTATTATTATATGCTTATAACGCATATCTAACTTTGGTTTGAATATTCTCATCTTTAAATCTCTCTCTGTTATTAAAGATGCGAACGTGTTCAATAATCGTAGAATGAAAACGTTCAACTATGCCATTTCATTCCGGATGTTGCGAACTTATAAAATGAATGTTGACTTTATGTAATTTAAGTAATTCCTGTAAAAGGTCGTTTTTGAACTCGCCACCGTTGTCTGCGATTATTAACGTGGGAATGCCGTGATGTGTGAAATATGATATTAAATTGTTGGCAATTTCTGCTCTTTGTAATGAAATTAGAGGATATGTTTGTGCATATTTAGAAAAAGAATCTACAATTGTTAAAAATTTTTGTTTTTCCAAAGCTAAACTATCTATATGAATAATTTCAAAAGGTTTTGTAGCTGTTGGGGTAATATTTAATTTTAAATTTAAGGGGTGTCTGTCATATTTTGATAATCTACACGAATCGCATTCGTTGATGTAATTTTGAATAAAATTTTGCATTTTGGGCCAAAAGTATTTTTCTTTTAAGCGATTATATGTCTCTTCGATACCACGATGATTTGTTTTACCTAACTGGTATGTTTCTAAAATATGATTTTGTTGTTTTGGATTTTCAACATCAGTTAACATTTTAGTAAATTTAATTATTTGCAATTCAGCATTCTTAAAGTATTTCTGTAATATGGTACTAAATTTTTCATATACTGGGGACTCGAAATAAATATAATATTTTATTCTGGGGACTAAATATTCTTTTACGAGTTGAATTGTTTCCTGCTCGAAATTGTTTTTTGAAATTTAAAATTTAATTCTTTGAAAAGTATTATCGAAAAGTTTATTAATTTTTGGTTTATTAGGCGAGTATCGAACTTCTTCGATTATAATTTGGTTTTTAAATAGATTTACAGGTTTATCGAGAACAGGTATTCCTAAAATTGGATCTTCTACATTGGAATGAATTGTCGCACCTTGAAGGTCGTCATTACCATATGATGTTACATTAGATGATAAGGAGTCGTCATCCTTATATTGTGTGTCGGGTTCGACGAACATGGATTCGTTATCTTTATCTATATTATTGTCAAAGTTTTTGTTAAATTCTTCCATATATTTTAGAAAGGGGGATTCAGTTTCATTTTCATTAACATGACATTCTATTCTGGATAAAGGGTCGGCAACTTTGTTGGATTCCATTCCGAATTTACAATTCGGAAGAACTAATGTATTATCTTTTAAATTTAATGACAGCATTAAGATGTTTTAAGGTATCGATTCCTAAAAGCCAATCGAAATGGTTATGAAATTTAAACATATAAAATTTTAATTTGGTACTTGTTTTAAATAAATCTGGGAAAGAAGTTATCATAGAAGAATTTCCTATACTTGATCCACGCGATGATTTTGCACGCGTTGATTTGGAGAAACTCTTGGCACGGAGCGGCCACACACGATGACTTTTTAAGCGTTGATTTGGAGAAACTCTCCGTCCGCTGGTAGCGTCGATTGTTTTATCACTTTAGAGTGCTGACCTAGCGCCTTGCCTTGGTCAGCATTAACCAAAGGGTTGAACAACATAATTTACATACGCCAGGCTCTGATAAACCAAACGGCTCGTCTGTCTATTAATATCATTTTTCTTTTTAAATATGCAAAAAGGATTTCATGTTTAAATTACTTTGGGCATTAGATATTCATTTAACAAACTGATTTAGTTTATTAAAAGACAAAATCTGCACTTAAATTTTTTGCGCATTCAAAATCTCGAGTTGACAACAGCCAGTCATTTCGGGAGATTTTTCGCCTCCACACATCAACTTTGTCCTTAGGCACTCGAAACAATGACACTTTTTCATGACAGTTTTTATAACCACTGTTGCACATCTGGAATAATGAAAAATGTATAGAAGTGAAAAAGTGCTGAAACAATTAAACCGTGCGAGGAAAACAAAAACATGAATTTTAATATTAAAGACGACGCATCCACAAAATTAATATTTTGTGCCCAAGCAGCCGCAGTCATTTAGTTTTGGGACATATTTAACAATTAAATATTTATTTACAGTAATGTTTATGAAAAATGGGCAACAGTCGGAATTTCCTATTATATCACCCCATTTAACTTCTCAATGTTAGTATTGCGTACTTGTAAGAATACTCAAGTGCTCATTTCTTCCTAGACCAATATTGAAGGATTGTGAGAGTTTTGACGCGTATGAAGAAAAAATAATAAGTATTTCACTGATAAACTACATGTGGTTTAAAAATATTACCCGGTATCATATGTTCTATGTCTCCCTTATTGATTTACAATATTCAAGATGGTCGTCGAAAAATATTTTTTATGTAGCAGCTGGTTTATGGCACTTGTCCCCATTCATAATATTCACAATATTTGCAGTCACAAAAAAAAATAAATCTCCCAAAAATTTCTCAAGGACTCTCGTAGACAAGGTACCACTTAATTACGTGCATCTTTCAATGTTTTGTACCTATACGAACGCGACTGCAATGTGGAGATGTAAAAATTAATACCACGGCAGTGAAATTCATTGCCCAGAGATAATAAAACAAATAGAAGGATTTAAATAATAATAAAAATACAGTTTAGCACCTTTGCTTATCTCTTATTTCCTTCCTCTTGCCATACTCCAAAAATTATTTAATCCATCTTATTTGCAAGCCAGATATAAAGCATGAAATGGTCGATACTGTATATGAACCCTACTGTTATCATGCATCAATTTAAAAACTCTGAAATGTGTATATTGGTCAAAAGTTTATATGCCTTTTATGTTATATAAACGAATTTTCTTTTAATATTATACTTCCTGATATGATTAAACTAAAAATAACGATTAAACCAAAAGGAATAAAAAACGTTTAAAAAGGTTGCGTTTCAATGATATTGAATAATTATAAATTTTATGTTTGCTAAATAATTTTGCTACAATTTAATCAAGTAATATATTTAGTATAAGTAGCATTCATGCTTGTGTGGCAAACACAGTGAACGCTGAAGAATTTATCAAGTTGTTTAGTGCGGTCAGTTTACCCCTTGCTCAAATTACGATGAGGTTCGATCTTCAAGTAGGTAGGTCTTGTGTGCTCTCGGCTACTTTGTTTCATAAATAACGATAACTTGGCTTTCAGCCGCGCTGGTTTACTCAAGATAATTTACTTTAAACAAAGAGCCTTAGATCATGGTTAGGGTGGCCTCTGGCGGTATGTACAGTATCCCTTATGTCAACAGGGATAATCGTCGGGGTCCGATCTAATTTATCTTAATCTAAAGGTCTCGGTAAACATCCTTGACCTGTTAACTTCGTCAGGTTTATACTGTTTGTTCTATAATTACTTTAAAACTGCCATTATTTGCTGAACACATAGAGGAGTTACTTTGCGACTCAAGTTACCCCACCCTTAGCTTCTTAATTGGCCACCACCGACGGGGTCTGTGTCACAAATTGGATCTTAATTGAAGAACAAAGTCGTTTTATAAGTTTAACTTAATTGTAACGTGAGTTCAAAGTTTCCCTATCATTATTGTTAAGATAAGATTTCAGATATAAAAACTGTCACTGCTGCAGCGTACCATCAGAATTCTTTAGTCTTATATGTTGTAAGTCCAGAAAACTAAAAAAACTTATAGAAAGATAGGCCATTGCAAAAATAAACTTTATAACAATTACATGAGTAATTTCTTAAATTAATCATTCGAAAATTTTGTCATTGTTACTTGTGGATATTTTAAAGAGATTGGCCATTTGGATAATTTTGTTAGTTTTTTCTTTTCAAATAAGAGCTTTATAATTGCTATTTGTTTGATTATATTACATTAAGTAGAAGTCACCCGACAACGCGTGTGAAGTCACTCAACGATGCGTGTGACTCACCAAAATGTCGACATCTTTTTAAAATTTTCGACTTTTTAAAACACCCAATCTTTTCTAAATTTAGACTTTTTCGAAAATTTGAAATTCTTTGAAAATTATACCTTATTTTAAAACTTTTCAACTTATTAAATGGAACAAATAAATTTCAGCTTTTTGGAGAGTTTTGATTATTTCTGTCAATTTCTTCAAAATTTAAAAATGCTGCCTTTTTTTGAAACTTTAACCTCAACATTTTCAATTTTCACTTTTTTTAAAATATCGACTTTTTTAAAATTTTTAACTTTTTACAAAATTTCAACTTTGCTAAATTTTGACTTTTTCGAAGATCTTCAATTTTTTGAAAATTTGACCCTATTTTAAAATTTTTAATCTCATTAATGTAACGAGATTACTATGCGATTTATAATAATCGGGGATGCTGCTAGGCGACAAAGCGTTAGTCGAACTGGCTACGTCCGAGATTGTTTAAATCGCTAATAATCGAGTTGCATTCAAAGATTTATCGTATCATTGACAACGATGACATAAAAAAATCAACCAACTTTTAAAATGAAATTTATATTTAGGATATTATGATAGGTAACTAACGTATTAGAATTGTAACTAACGTATTATGTCCTACTAAATTATTATGAAGCTGCTAAATATTATGTGTTTAATAATTATCAATAAAGATTTAATTTTAAGGACACTTATGCAATTTTCAATGATAAGATAAAACAAATAAATTTCAAGTTTTGAGAGAGCTTTGACTATTTTTTAAAATTTTGACTAGTTCCTAAGGTTGCCTTTCTAGAGAAAATTTTTATATTTTTTTTAAATATGTACTTTTTCGAATTTCGAACTTTTTTCTAAATTTCTAATTTTTTTAAAATTTTAACTTTTTCAATCTTTGATTTCTTTTAAACTGACTTTATTTTAAATGTAAACTTTTTCAAATTTTCGAATTTTTTTAAAAACTCCCAATCTTTTGAAATGGTCTAATTTTCATTTTTTTTTAAATTTACATTTTCTAAATTTCGATCTTTTCCAAAAGATGTTTCGAAACTGTTCATGTTTACACTCAAACGAATAATCAAATGCATTGGACCTTAAGACTTAGATAAATACTGAAATATTTGAGAGTTGTTGCATGTAGGAAGAGAGAAGAATGATTCGTTGGTAAACAGGACTTGGATAAAAAATGTCCAACCTGTTTCTCCCCTCATAGTTTCACAAAACGCAAGACGTTTGTATCTAATGCTTAATCATCGTTGGAAAATATCTTGAGTATCAGGTATCTACTTTATAACACTTGCACAGATTTCTTTTCAAAATATTCTGCACTGTTTACAATTCCAGACATAATCTAACAATTGAAGGATACAAGCAAAGAAGACTATAAGTTAATTTTTTCCAAAAATGAGTTACCTGCATCATCTGCTAACCAACGGTGTAAAGTTTCATTTAGTCTAGAATAACATGCTAGACATACACCCAGTTAGGATTTATAATACATTTTCGTTTTCCTTTAATAAAAAAATCCCGTTTTTCTCAAAACTACCAATTTTGACTTATCGCCTTCTTTGCCTGCACGCTTCAATTGTTTTGTTTACTTCTTTCTCCCGATTTCTGATTGCAAAGCCATCATCTTTCTCTTCTCTTTATTAAGCGATATCCAAGCTGCTTTGACTTAGTGACAGCCTGGAGAGAGGTTTAAATTATGATATGATTAGATAACATTAGAAGTTCAAAGAGTAGGATGTTGTCACTTTCATTATACTGACAGAATAAGTTCGCCCATTTACTGCTTTTTATGCAAGAAGTGTAGTAGATTTGTAAAGGAACGAGCATTAATAATATGAAACAGTTTCAAAAAATTATTAGCTACTTCTTAAGTAAAATGTGAACCTTGGAAACTTTTTTATAGTTGTAATAAATATGTTATCAGAGCTATAACATTTCCAACCACCTATCCAAAGCCTCGTATTACTTTGCATTTACCCAATATGTCTTCTTTTGAATGAGTTCCTATCAAGTGATATCACTAAGGCAATACCTTGTAAAAAAAATCTCCAATAAAAATAAAGGATTCAAGTTTCGTCAAAAATCCTGAAGTAATTGGAAAACATGCGCTCAATTCATATAAGGCCCCATGACGAGCTATTTGGTAAAGCTAATTTATTGGATTTGCGTAATGCATGCTTGAAGTAGGCCATTGTGTCCCCGCCTCATACGTTAGTACGTGTTGGTACAAGTAAAGCACAAATGGTTAATCATAATCATTAAGCCAGTTCAACTAACCTTGACGGGGGTTTTGCGTGCGAGAAACTGCTGAATACATACATATACAAGCTTACAAATTCCAAAGTTTTTTAATACGCTAAATATTACTTAAACTTCCTAATTACATATTTTTATTGATTTTTTCAACTTGCGACGTTGATATTTTTAACCATTACTTTGTAGAATTGTTCAATATTTAAATTCATAAATTATATTTAACAATAAATATAACAATTTCACAACTTTTCAATAAAATGAAGATATTGTAGAAGACTGTATCACTAATTAAGTTATAAATAAATTTTATTTAATTAATAATTTTTATAGTTGATTTTTTCAACAGATACAAGTTCGAATTAATGAACAGGCAGCTTGTGTCAAATATTATTACTTTAAATGCAATTTTCCTTTTACTACATATTATTATACGATGCCCACTTTGCATTATAAACTACATAAGGCATTTTTTTAACCCATGTATTATGGAAATTCTTTCCGGAATTTCTTACATGACGAACGTACAGTAATCCAAATTAAAATATTGAATAAATTTTGGGGCTCATTCACTTTTAGTTAAATTGGATACCATACTGTTTTTGAGTAAAGGTATTTCTTATAAAAATAATAATCAAATTGATGAGAAATAATACGATCTAAAAATAAAATTTGTTCTTTCTTTTCAAATGTATGTTTCCTCGAAACAGCATGTCGAATGTCCCAATTAAATGTTTCATAAAATTTTGAACAAAATTTTCTCACAAATGGAATAAATGGAGTAATTGAACAAGTTAAACACGCACAGGATATTTACCTTAAATTATACCCAGACGGTTAGAGGTGAAACTTTTTCATTAAACCGCCATTCGAAATAATTTTTTACCGCGATTCGAAACCATTCTATAGATATTACATATTCGTTGTCGTTCCAAAGTAAATAAGAATGATTGATAAACACGTTCGTCACAAAAAATTGTCTGACGGAGTGACATATCATAATTTATTGTATTTTAATTCGACCAATTTGCATGTCTTAATCAAATTGAAAGAAATATATGTAGTACCATTGTTAGTAAAAAAATATCAGGTAAAGTCCACAGAGAACTTTTACAACTAAGCAATTCTCTCTCCTTAAATAAAACTAAGATAACAACAGTTATATTGTATGGCAAATATTATTTATTGTGTGCTTTTTTTATACTTATTTTTTTTTTGTACATTTTTGTGCAATATTTGTGTAAATTGTCAAAAATTCTTAGCGTAGCATGCGTAATTTAGAATATGTTTTTATATTTAAAAATGATGCAATCGAAGTCGTTGACAACCGCTAATTTTATAAGCAAAATGCGCTATTTTTCTCACATTTTATAGTTAAGCATATTATGAAGTATAGAGTACGAGTTACCTCTGTATGGTTTATTGTCCTACATAGCAAATGAGTTTCCAGTTGTTCCCTTCCAAATAAAATTTTGTCAAAAAATGTGTTGAATAATTGAACCAAAAAATGGATACTGTTAAGTTAAATTTGCTACATAGAACTAAACTTACTACATAGAAATATTTGATAAAATATGAAATTAATAACTAAATATTGTAATTTCTTAATTTTGTAGAGATGAAAAATAGTAGGTTAAATGGGAACTCTTAAACGTCATTTCCTATACATTTTAGGGCTGTTAATATATTAGATACACAAGCAACAAATAAATATTAACTACTTGGACGTAAGCAAAATCGATTTATATCATTCTTTTAATCATCCAGAATCCATCGTATTAAAAAGGTCTCTGGTTATTTTTACCGGGAATAACTTCGCCTAATCTTTGTTACACAAGAGGCAATTTCCTTTTTCGCCCTTAATGCCACAATCTGAGCCGAGAATAATTTATACTATCTCATATTTTTGGAGACCCAACGAATATGCTTCAACCTTTTAGTTGACATATTTGGCATTACATCATCTGCTATTATGTTTAGGGAAAACCTTAACGTTTAACGCATACATTGCCTTGCTTTATTTTTAGTTGTATACATTGACCCTTAATGCCAAGGCTAATAAATGCTCACGCCTAGAGTTTTTCAAGAATAAACTTAAATTGATTATAACCAGATAACCTACAGCCTACATCATTGTATACAACCAAGAAGTAAAAATCCGGCGCATCCACCAGTTACTAAATGCAGTTCCCAAATCTAGGTATAGTAACCTGTACTTTTAAATTCGTATTATAGTAGGTTCCGGGAAATTATAATGTCATAGCTTTCCTATACACATAATTCATAAACAAAGTAAACAATAAATACAACAACATCAGTTATGACAATTCTCCATCTCCGGTAACCTTAAATTATTCGCACTTATTATTTTAAAAATCATAATTTATTACTTGCAGAAATTCAAATTAAGCCGTACTTTCTCAATAACGCTTTAGTCAATATTAATTTAAAATAAGTAGCTTGTCTACTTGTTAGATATAGCAACCGCATCTTACAACAAAACAACACTCCCTATTAACACAGATCTCGCTCACTGCGCTTCAGATGCAATGCCTTTTATTCTGAAAATAGCCATTTCATCAGTATGTAATCGCTTCGGCTCACCTCATCTATTAAATCGGCTCTAGCGTTCAAAGTAATTACCATTAGAGCTAGTGATTGCAAAAGATGAGTTAAAAGTGGCTTATATACCACTTCAATATGCGGCTAAATTATTCCAGATTTTAGTTTTAGCCTTACAAATAATTTCAATATTCTTCTGTTAGAAAACCATGGCCTTATAAAATAAGTGTTTTAAAATTATTTGTAATACCGTAATACTTTATTTTGGCAGAAAAAACCCATCTACAAAATAATCTATTTTGATCTTTCTGAAGATGATAGCTTAGCTATCGAAACGCTTTTGTTGTATTTTTTAATTTTTCTTGGTTTTAGGGGAAAAGATTTGTATTTCAATTTTTAAAGATAACAAAGGAAAAGTCCGTTTCAGCAAAAAAAAAGTATTTTGATCAGAAAAATACGTTGCCTGCATTTATGTAGCTTCAGGATTTGATGATCGCCCCTGATGAGGCCTACACGTTTACAAATATTTTAAAAGCAGTGTGATTTTTAGACAATATTTGCTTGTTTCTTCGAAAAAATCGTACGAGGTGTTCTGGGCTCCGACAAAACTTCAGATGTTTTTTAACAACATAAATTAAAAATATCACAGAGGTCTATACATTTTTCAGCAAAAATCAAAAATAAGCAGATTGTTTATTGCTCAAAACTTGGCAAATTTTTATCAAAAAATAATCAAATTAGAAACATTTTCTAAGGACCGTACCATTTAAAGGAACAGCTTTTTAGTAAACTGAATTGGAACAAATCACCTCATTTTCATTCAGAGAATCTGATTCTGATATACGGCCTATTGTAAACTGAATGAAATGAATTTAAAATTGAAATTGAACTATTCGTTTGAAGAAACGCAAAAATAAATTAAGAAATGTTAAAAAATGGTTGACAGCAAATAATTCTCTTTGAAATGAAACAAAAAGTGCTTGCTTTTTGCATAGATACTTTTAAAAGAGCAGCTGAATAAAAAATAAACTCATAATTTAACAAGTGCTGTAAAAATTCCTCATAATATCCTTGACGGTTATTTTATTCTATGAATGTTACGTCCCCTGATCAATTTAATCCAGTTAAAAAATTACTCAGAAGCCAGGAAGTGGAGGCCCAACATCTGAGAATATTACTTCAGAGAGAAAAGTTTTGCATATAAAGCAGCACAATGGCAAAGTAAAAAAAAGAACCGGAAAGTAAGAGTTTAAAGTCAGAAAATTGCTAACATTCGCATTATATATTTAACGAAATGAGATTAAAATGTTCACTTTACTTTTGGGAGAGAGGGTGATTCTTTTAAATTCGTTACACTCTGGAGGAGGTCAAACTGGCTTCTAAGAAACCACTGGGGCATTCCTAAATCGTTTTATTTGACTTTAATTTCGCTGCCGCACCCACTTACACCTCGGTCAATTTTCTCTTTACCACAACGATATATCTTTACAGTTGCCAGCAATTTACTATACATTTGCGCCAACAATTAGGGCAACGTGCTTTTTTTTAATTTCAAAAGATACTTTACAATAAAATAATTATCACATATGGCTGTATTTTATTAAGTAAACGTATTTTGACATTTATAGAGAATTTTCAAGATACACAGGGAGAGAGAGATACGCATGTGCTGCTCTTTTACAAAAAAAGATATTTTGTTAATATTAAAGTAATTTTTGTAGTAGTATCTTGATCATATATGGTTTTTATTTTTGTTTAAGCTTAAACTCAATATTACGGCGGTTTCGGACATAAACGATGCCAGCCAACACTAAACATATTACCATTAGTGTTGGGTTGCTACATAGCAATCTGCTACTTTGTCACTGCTACTTATTGAGTAGCAGTTGGAACAGTTATCAGTTCCTAAAAGTAACTGCTACTTTTGGAACATATAAGATCTTTCAGTCGCAGTTGTTACACATAACTTTATTGCTACCTGCCACTTTACTTACTTGACTCGATTAACTCCGTGTATTTTCGGCTCGTTTCCTTTGGGAATTGTGAGCTTTATTAGTGTTTCTCTTGTATAGTCGGAAGCATGTTAGAATTCTAATATTCTAGTGTTATATATTTTATCATCATTTCGTTCTTGTAATAAATAATAAGTGATGTTGATAATCATGAAGCTTATTTTTATATTTTTACCCTTCTCTATCTTTAATTAGTTACCATTGTATGTTACTATTAGAAGATAAAACAGCTTAATTGTACTGATACTTTTATTTGCTATTGACTGGGAAAATTTACGATTTAAATCACATGTTTACCACTTATAAATTCAGACGTCTCTGAAAATCCTCATAATAGCAAAAATGATCGGTGTTATACCCTACATTCGAATTA
The DNA here is from genome assembly GCA_028583605.1 of Dastarcus helophoroides. NCBI lineage: Eukaryota > Metazoa > Arthropoda > Insecta > Coleoptera > Bothrideridae > Dastarcus > Dastarcus helophoroides. Next base: position 6,680,876 of record CM053329.1, read on the forward strand.
CCCTTTATAAAAGATTGTCTGCTAAATGAATTTAAAACATATCCATGTACCAATTCTGCTATCGTCCGAATGTAACTGCGACTTTAGTGATTTAGCGTAGGTAGTGTTATTGTTTAATCATACTGTGACAAAGTAGCAGGAACGACTAAGTAGCAGGAACAGTTTAGTGGAGTAGCAGATATTTCTTGTCGGTTGCTCCTTACTGCGATTTGCGATCGCGTAACAGTGACAAAGTAGCAGTAGCATTGTACTCTTTAAAAGTTGCTACTTGCTTCGTTCCATTCCGTTCCGACTTTCAGTATGCTGGCAGTGCTATATGTGATCGTCTAATGCGTATTCATAATAAGTACAGTGACAAAAGTAGCAGCTATTTAAAACTGTTACTTGGTTGTACCAGGAGCAAGTCGTCGTAACTGCTACTTGTAAATAGCAGTTTTGCCCATCACTAATTACCATCTCAGTGAATACATAAACACTCCAAGATACATTACCAATTCAAAATACTTAACAAATTAAAAATCAAACCGATACTTTACTAGAAAAACCGCTATGAGTTTAACAGTTTATAACAATTAAAATAAAGTTAAACACAAACCATTGAACAATTTCCTAATATACGAAAATCGTTATTAAATTCGTCGTAATAAAGTTAACAATTTCTCTAGAAATTACACAATTATTGTAAAGTTGTAAAAGAAAACGTCGATACGATACACCAGAAATAAGTCCACTTAACAATCCGTCTATTCGAAAAAATATGCTACGTCTCGCTTCCGTTCCGCGAAGATAATAAACATACGTCTAATTACTACTTTTTCCCAGGTAAAAGAAAGCGAGGACTTAAGGATTGATTAATACCAAATTCCCAACATGAATATAATAAAGAATTTTGAAAAAAAGTTAACATTTTAAAAATAAGAAACTCCAAGTTTATAAAAAAATTGTTACTAAAAACGAGAAAACGTTTAAAACGTTTAGACAACAAACAAATTCTAAATTCTAAAACTGAATCAAAAAATTGTTAATCGATAGAAACAGCAATTACAAAAATGCTCAGGACAAAAAAAAAGCCGAGGACTCCTTACCAATGATAGTCCTCAGAGTTAATTCTCCAACAGGAAAACCAGGTCAGCAAAAGTTCGGGATTCCCAGGCAGATATCCACGCGCACAACAAAGGAGGACAAATCTATGGAAAGCAGAATCACATGCTTCTCAGAGCGTTATTATAAAGGCTCTAGAAATGCACCATAAACGCGTTAAGAGCCTAAAAATAACGAGAATACGACTATCAACCTCACGGATGAATGATAATCACAGACACCCATATTTGATGGTGTGTGGCTCCAAGGTGTTGTCGAAGCACACCCTATTTTTCTCAACCTACTGGGCCAGTAAACTATCCCTAATCAATTTTGATTGCAAAAAACTGTCATCGACATGTAATACTCGGAAATGATAGATCGACGTTTGATATTGCTATCTATTGGTTTAGGGGACAATTTTGACGTTCCTGAACTGTTTACCAAGAGGAGTACTAATTTCTATAAATTTAGTAAACTATTGGATATTTTCATATTAATATAAGAACATCCAAATATGTTAGGAGGAGATCTAAAGCCAATATATTTTCCTGTAGGCTTAAAACTTCTGTTTTCGTGTTGAGACAACTTAAAAAATCAATCAAGTCACTATAAATTTAATAAACCATAACCTGGTTTATAACTAAGATGTTACAAACAACAATATAAGTTCAATAAATTGGTAATTTGGATATTCTCATACTAATATTATATCCAACAATGTAACGTCGATATTTAATAGCGCCATTTTTCTTAAAATTAATACTTTCAAATAATTTTCTGCCCATAGCTGCCCCCTGTTCTCGGTAAACATTATCGGAGTCCTATCATTTGTTCAACTGATGACTGCCTCATTATAACCTAATTTTGTAGAAGGTAAATAGCTACCTTCTGCTCCAAGATATTCGAGTGGCGTTAATTGAAACATATTCCACTTTAAGCAACCTAATGAACGGTGATATTTAAAAATATGTACTGAGGTTGTTCAAAAAGGTCATGTCGATATTTTAGGTGGCATATAATATTCTAAAATTGTAGCAAGAACTTCTTTGGTCAGTTTTTTATTAGTATTTCTCACTTGCCAGACGACAATTTTGTGCTGTTCATGGAGGCAAAGATAGAATTTTGTAGAGACATCATCATATAAAAACTGTAGGAAAAAATATTTCTTTTGTATCTCACTGATGCTAATGTACCTCGGTCCATCAAAAACCAACGACTTTCATCAAAGTTTATTGCCTGGAGCCGGCAGGGTCCACAATTACGTTTTGTTTTAATATTTAATCGATATTGACACTTGGAAAATTAATAACTTAAAAACCTTTCTCAATTCTCGTTTGTAACACTTATCTACTACTAGCTTTACCGAATGTTTATGTAATTTTTTTGTCTATTATACGGCGCCAACTATCGCTATTTTGTTGTAGTCTACGTTAAATTGTTTTTGTGTTTATGGGTGAAAAATTAATTACCTGATCATATCGCCCAAATATACCAAATAAAATGCTAATTAAAAGTGCCATTTCATAGTAACGCAAGTTAATCTCAATTACCAAAACAAACTATGATTTTTCCGACCTATTAGGGCCTTTGGATTGTTGATCAATTGATTTCGGTTAACTTGGTTTTTTAATCGCCGGCGGTGGAAAAGTGAAACTTGATAACAATAATTTTATTTAATGATGACCCCCCAAGGAAATTTAATAATGTGTTAAAATAGTATACTTCTGCGAATCCATTGGATATTTAACCATGCACTTTGGGTAGGACGCTAATTTATTTTTTTATCGTATGAACAAGTTTAACGTAAGTTTAAATTTGAATTTTTGGCATTTCGGTAGGACTAATGTTTATTTAAAATTTTGTTTGCTATTCCATTGCTCTACGTTCAATCCCTTTAGTTTTGCACCAACTTTTGAAAACATCATGTATAGCAATGACGGGGAAAGAACGTACCTCAAATCATCCTTATTTTTCCAATCAGGATATTATTTTCAAATCGAATAGTTTGTACCTACTTAAAATTTTGTCAAATTAATTGAAACATATATCATTCTAGAGAAATCAAATGTATAACTCGTTCTTCAAGTTACTTGAAATATACGTAAAATTATATCCAACATCCACAACGTGCTCAACCATAGTTTTTGTCAACCACTTTAAAGTGAACTAATGTTTGAGAGAAAACCTGCTAGTGAAATATACAAATTGATAATTAGGCTGGAGTGGATCGTTCTTCAGCAAAGTTTCAACGAGTTAAGTGTAGAGAAATAACTTTGCTGAACTCTTGAACGGAAAGTCTTTGAGAACAATTTAAAAGTACATAATTAGTTGAGCGCCCAATGAAATACAGGATTACAGCGTTATTTAAGATTTGGCGGCTGTTCAATACTACTGAATTGAGACAAAATCGTTTCAATAAAGAAATAAATAAAGATATCTTTCCAACTTTTAATTATAGCTAAAATTAAAGCGAGTTTCTACAAGGCTTGACAGTTTGTTTAGCTTTTAAGCTATGAAAAAGTTTTCGTTTCCTATCTTTCCGTCAGCGTGTTTCATATTTATGGATTACAAACAGATGTAGCTAACTAATATTTGCACATGCAGGTGGCGCAAACTATTCTTTTATTTTTAGCATGTTACGTATTTCGTTAGGTGAAATTATTTGCGAGGCAAGGATGTTTGCAACACCTCATACAGTGAAATATTTAAGCGCGACTTTCACATGTTAACCCTAATTAACGAGCTTATCTCATTTTACTCAGGAAATAACTAATTACGCATCTACTGCCGCTTATTAGGGTATTCAGAAGGTACTAATTTTCCTGTTTGTCAGTTACGCTTACACTGATATTAGGCATACGTATGATATTGCCAGATGTTACCGTTGGTTTCATTATTTCGGCGATTAAGCAGAAGCTTTATTAACTTAAGCAGTGAGTGTTTATCAATGTTTAATAAGTTAGCTAAATCAATTTGCATCATTGACAAATTCAGTTGCGGCTGTAGTTCGTGCTATTTACTCTCTATTATGAACTGCAACACAAACAGCAGAGGATTTTCGAAATTATCTGCAGAATATTTGTAATTACGCAGTCTTACAAATCAGGTATATTTTGTTGATTTTGCATTTAGAAATATTATATGTTTTTTTGCGCAACAGGATTGTTGATGCTTAAGTCTGCATTTTTTGAGAGCCATGATAAAAAAGTGAAGTTGAATTTTTCACTTGCCATTTTAAAAAGTAAAACTATCAATAAAGAAAAAAATCTGAATAAATTTGTTGTATTCCTGATTTATATTAATCGACTGTGATAAATGTCAAGTCATAGGTAAATAAAGTAAATGATATTTAATTCATTTTTTTCCATTTCACCGAAGCTCAACTTTTTCGCTGAAATAAATAATGAGCAGTTGTGGCAAGGAGCTTTTAAAACCATAAACCATAAACATAAACATAAGGGCCACTAGGATTTGCTGAGTTCGCCAGCTGCCGACCAAGGGTATTAATATGACTGGTTCGGGCTGACTTCCGGAGCCCCAGTGGAAATACATTTTACTAACTTGCCTGTTAACAAAAGATAGAAAACAAACAACTGCAAATTGAAAAAATTATTAAACTAAGAATCTCTCCAAGTTGATAGACTTCAGCGGTAAGAGAAATTTAATCTGAAAAGAAGTTAAATGACGCCTAAAAGAATCCAGGAACAAAAAAAAAAGGACCAAATGGTTTTAAATCGCTACTTTCCTGGACGATATAATAGAAAGTCACCGAGATTAGCAACAATTAAACTATTAATTAAACTATTAATTAAACTATTAAACCAAAGGAGAGGTCTTGAATTAACACATGGTATCACAGTTCTGAAATTCTCCATGTTACCGTATTCTCAAGACAGCATTTTGTTTTAACCTTTAACTAAACATAAAACCTGAAGTAAACCAAAAAAAGATCCCGCTATGAAATCCAAGAAAAAATGCAAATAATAACGAAGTATAAAGTTAAAATTTTTCCGTTAGTACCATCAAATAGCAAAAAGACAATAGATAATTATAACATTTTAATCGATATCAATAAATATAAAGTACAAAAAATGATCTAAGGTTACAAATCGATAGATGCTGTACGAATTATAAAAGCAACAAAAAGTCCAAAGAAGATAACTAATGATATCTGATAGGTATTTCATAGCTAGGCTTGGCAATACTAATCTAATTGATTAGAAAATAAAAGAGGCATTGAATTCATCTTCCAGTAAGTAAGCTAAATGCCAACAATGGTCATTTGTTAAGGCAATCTCACATCTTGTTGAGATAAATTGTTTCGTATGAAAATATTCTCTCTTATGCTTAAATACGTACCTATCTGATTGTTAAACTTCGTTTGGCTTGACAAAGGTTTTTTTTAAATTTTTAAATATTTTTACAGTTAACATCAGAAAAAAAAGTGTTTTTTCAAAAAACCATTTTCTACCAACTATCGTAAAAAATAAATATCTCTTTAGAGTGAAATTTTCTGGTAGAGGTGCGATATATTGGGATTAAGCCTGAAATTGTTAAAAAAGAAATTTAAAAATTAAAATTGATTCAAAATGTTTGAAATTTATAAAATAATTAAGAAGTCAAAATTTTTTCAAATAAAAGCTTGAATATTGAAACTTTGCGATTAAAATCGAAATTTCAAGAACAAAGTGGAAGTTTTAATTTTAAATTTTTTGAAACAAAGTAATAAATACATTTGAAATTTAAACTGAAAGTTTTGGAAAGAAGGTCAAAATGTTAAGAAAAATTGTAGAATATAACATTTTTGAAATTTTGAACTGAAAATTAAAAGTTTGGGATGACAGTCAAAACTTTAAGGAAAATTCGAAATTGATTAATACAAAATTCCCAACATGAATATAATAAGCAATTTTTAAAAAAGTTCACATTTTAAAAATAGGAAACTCCAAGTTTATAAAAAAATTTTTACTAAAAACGAGAAAACGTTTAAAATGTTTAGACAAGGACAAAATATTTAATTTTACAATTAAACTGGAATAATGCATGAAAGTCTAAAATTTTAGACTATGAAAAAAAAAGGCCAAATTCTAAAAATGAATCAAAAAATTGTTAATCGCAAAATGGCGATCACAAAAATTCTCAAAGAATGACGACCTCTGGTATGTTTACATACATATCATAAAAAGTAATCAGTTCAATAGGGGTTGTCTCAATATTCAATATCGGAGAGCATTTTCTATTTATCTTTTAATGTACATTATCTAAATGTGACGACATGTAAATGTGATTTTAATTCCACTTCAATTTTTATTTAAAATATCACGAACCCTTTATTGAAAACCGTAAAATTATGAACGCTTTTGGAATGAGGTCAAGTCAGTCACTAAATAAAATATCAATAGATGGGCTATTATGTACATTAATTACATTAATCTTTTAAATGTACCGTGTCAAAAGTTGCGCGACTGGAAAACGGAAACTAAAATTCCCTGCTAAATTTATGACTAGTGTGGAAAAACTTTTGGGAAGTTATACCATAAATACGATTAGAGCAATAAAAGCTCCACCAGCAGTTTTTAATCCCCTGAAGTGGCAAGGGACTAGTGACGTTATTATTCATTACGGTTGCAGCGCCAAATATATCTTCTCGTGATTAAATAAAATGTTTAACTTGTGTAATTCTTTAAACCCCCCCAGATGGTTATTAATTTCAAAGTTTGTTAGACAGTTCGCTAAGTAATAATATAAATTTATTTCAGCAGGCGGCTCGTGAGTTCGCCGAGGACAAAAGGGGTATACAAATACAAAACAAAACACAAAAGTCCTAGTAGAGGTTTCTTGTTCAACGATATGAATATTCATACAATTCGTGGAAATTCCATTCCACATCATCTGCTCCAATTCAATGTATCATTTAGCCAAGAAATAACTCACTAAATCCATCTTCGCAATTCCATTGAAAAGGTCATGAATTTTAATTAACTATTTTATATAGCGCCCTAGCGTTTCTGCAATTTATAAATACTGTTCGCTACGCCAATTGAGGTTCACCCAGAATAGCTAATCAACTGCAGCTAGGAATTAACTCTGTTATTCTTAATTAATTGAAACTGCCTTACCCCAAGATATATTGATCTGGCCAATGCACCATATTTTCTCACTATTCGCTTTAGCAGTTTTTAATACTATCGGTTTAGAATCGAGTTAGATAATTTATTATTGTCGACTCTGAAAAGTGAGCAAAAAGCTTTAGTACTTTGACAAATATAGCACTTCAGATGAATCTAACATAAATCATTCTTTGTGGCAATACTAATCACTAGATTTAAACGATTTAAAAAAAATTTTATTACGTGTTATTCATTCCTTAACACGAAAATGAGAACTGACTTGGGATAATTTATTTGTATTTGGATACTAACAGGTCAATATTGCAGTTCTAATGGGACCTGAAGCAAACGTATAATCATCGCATACTGAATTCATTCATTCGGTAGAGCATCATCACTAAGACTTTTGTAACTACCAGCACATTCTAAAAACACTCGCTGTTTAAAAAAACCATAAAGCTAACAAAAATACTAATTACTGTAGTTGAACCTGGACAAGCAAGAAAACTCTACAAGTGATAATAATTGTCACGTCCTGTTATTTTAACCCCTTCTACAGATTTATTTAATCGTATCAGAGCGTTCACGTACAGTCGACTCCCGCTAAAGTTGCGCCCGTTAAAGTTGCACGCTCGTTAAAGTTGTCAGGATACGATCGTTAAAGTTGCGCGAATATTCCCCCACTCTAATTTTCAAACAATGAATTGGATTTCCGAGTTTTAGCACTACTTCTGAATAACCCATTCAACCGTGCAAGGAGAAATAAACCATATATATTTTTTGACAATGGTAGGGATTATGGAGAGTATCAACTTTAACGGTCGATCCAGTATGGTGAGCGCAACTTTAGCGGGAGTCTACTGTATCACTACAGTGCCTGGCGCACGTGACGGCATTCTCGTTCCACATCCACAGGTCCCGGATGGTGCATAGAACCTGCAGGGATTGGCAGGACAGGAGGTGCTCCATTGTCTGAGGATCTCCGCATATGCACGCTTCTTCTTCCGCATAGATTACCTCTACAGATGAGAAAGCAGAAATAAGAGAGATTCGTTTGACATGTCCGGCCAACTACAACTGAAACGGTATCAGTAACCTTTATAAGTGAAAATCGACAGTCTTATAAACAAAAGCACATCGACCTACTTTGTTTGCTTCACGTCATTGAGAGAATGTAAATTAAAATGTTCTTACTGCGTTTACAGCTAATTATAGCTATTAGTAAATGACAGTTTCTAAGGAACATATATCCGGTCCTCACAATGTCAACATATTTTTGATATTAGTTCTAGAATAAAGAAGGCCAGAAGGTTTCCTAAAAAATAGCTGCCTCACGAACAGCTTTTTTAAACCTTTGTACACATTCAATCTGATTTGCCTGTTACTGGAGACCATGAGGATGGGACACTGCTGAGAATGTGCTTACGAAAATAAGTTGCAGTAGATATGTTTGGATAGAAAAATGTAGCTTATTCCAAAAAAATTAAAAAACTTTAAATGCTTCTTCCGTTTTTAATCAAAATGAAGTAAATATAAATATAGAATTAAAAACTGATCCTAACATTTGACTCTATGAGTTAGAATAAGTACTTCTGTACCTCTGTAAGTAAAAAATCATGTTAGCGAGGAACTTCTAAAAGCAAAAAAGAAAATCCAAGTAATTAGATAAATTCTACATAAACCTTAACAATACATTATACGTTAGCTTGAGTAAAAAACATCCCCAAGAAAATATCCAAATGTAATTACTTGTATATTTTGAAAATATAAGAAATGGAATCATTAGTTAAACTCTGAAAGGCCAAAAATTCTGAATATAATTTAACTGGGTCGACTTGTTCCTTTTGGGGTAAGTATATAAGGAATAATGCACTGTTGTTGAAAAAGCAGCGTTATATATTGAAAATCGAAATCTTTAACAATCAAAACATTAAACCAATAATCCGAAACTTTTCCTATAAATCGTTGTGTCCATACCCCAATTTATTCACAATCCGAATAAAAAGTTATAATGGCCAGAAGTTGGCGCCGATGGCTGGAGTGGCACGAGAGGTAAAAGTTTCCAATCGTCGGCCGGGAAATTACAGGTGTCACGAGTTGACAAAGCACCCCATACCCGACGTCGAGGTCCGATGTGACCCCAGCGTTTAAGGGCTTTGCCGCCCTCGTACTCTGTCCTAATGTGTCAACTGATAATTGTGGTAATGTCCCAATACATTGCGGCCGCCAACTATTAACTTCGGAAATAATCAATAAGGCCAATTCCAATCTATAATTAACAAAAGTTTGCCACAGTGGAAACCAAAGTAGCTGAGTATGAGCTTTTCCGTTCGCCTTTGTTATTTTATTAATGACTGTGCTTTCGAACTAAACTTAAATAAATGTCTCCTTTCCAGTATAAGTTGACAATAATATCTACATATTCTTTGGTACACTTTGTTTACTTCTTTCTAGTTGTTTTTTGTAGCAGATTTTAATTTTTTTTTGAGGCCTTAGATCTATTAAATGTGACTTTCTTGTTTAAAAATAAGATTCCAGTTTCAAAAATTACACGTAAGAGGTTGACAAATTAAAGACTGGTGTAAAATAGTTTTTGGACAAAATAAACCACCCAAATTATTATACTTATGATATGACAAAATTTGAGTAAAATATACCTTATTTCGGGAAAGAATCGACTCCATGAACTACTCAAAATGTTTGACCTTGATTTTGTTTTTTGTTTTTGTTTCGTCCTTGATCGTAAATTCAAGCACAAGTCAATATTTAATTCAATAGAGAAAATGTACGGTATCTCATTATTGCAATCTACCAGAGATCAAGCTCTTTATAAATAAACATGACACAAAAAGACAAGATAGAAAAGGCAGAATGATCACGGTAATTCAGTAGGTCAACTCTAGTAGGGGCGAAGCACTTCGATCAGACCATAGAATAAAATATAATATTTAAATATACCGGAAAAACATTGAGCAGTCAGTAAATAAAAAAAATACGAATAACTATTAAATTTTATTAACAATTAAATCAACAAAATATATTAAAAATTCCACGATGTTCCTATAAATATTTGCTACGACCGCACCAGGTTTCGCTTTACAGCATCATCGGCGGATATACAGCAATTTGTTTAACCGTTGTAATGCTAAGAAGCTCCATGGATCACAGACTCTTACGAATATTCCATCTAATCCGAATTCTCGTTCAAAGTTTCAATTAGAGGTGTGTTCAAAAGCTGCTTGTTTATAAGTATAAATTGACTAGATTGTAAAGGTTTGTGAATTTCTATGTCTTCCAAGAAATTCAGTTTTTTGGTATTGTAACGCAAAGTAAATAGATGTAATAGAATTTAGAATAGAATTGTATAATTTAGTAAATAAAAAAGTTTCTAGAAGGATTTGATAAGGGGAAAGCGGCCGCGATAACGAAACAAATGGCCGATAAGCGTTCCAGAAATTTCGGCAAACGATAAGCCTTATCTTCCCAAAAGTTCTAGAAGCCGGGGGCCAAAACTATAAAAAGGCGGTCAGCTTTCCCTCGAGTCAGTCAGTTCGAAGTCAGTGTAGTTAGTGGGTTAGCAATTAGTAAATAAGTAGTGAGTTACTGTTCAGTTGAAGTGTGCCGAGGTAATTTGGTAATAAAGTGGCGTAATTCACACGTGTAATCAATCGAACCGATAAGCCCGTAACAGTATTATTGCAAATATGTAATACTTCTACTGTCTTCGCGCATGTGAGTTTATGTTGTGTTTCTAACAGATGCTTTGCAAAATTTGATCTTTCTAGATTTTTATTACTGAAGGCTGCAAGATGTTCGCTGTTCCTAATGTGAAAATTACGTGATGTTTGACCAATAAAGACAGAATAAAACTCAAAGCAATTAAATTTATAAATACCAAATTTACTAAGTCGTGAAGTTTCTTCTTTTGCTTTAAAAATCATGCTATTTAACGAAATAAATGATTTAAAACTAGGTGTCGCTTGGCATGTATGAGAAATTATATTACTTATCTTTTTTGAGATATTTCCGAAATATGTTATAGCAAAATAGTCTGATTTTCAAAAATATTTTTCTTTTCATTCCCAAAGCCTTCATAGTATCTGCTACAACAAATTTGTGCTTTAGCTTCTCCAAATGCTACTGAAGTATTTCTTATTTTACTTTATAATATTAATCGTTTAAAGTTTATATGTTAAATTGAAAATGTCAACAGATCTTACATAATTAATTGAGGATCTTCCCTAAGTGATAATGAAATCGCCACTTGATTAATTCTCTAGTTTGTAGATAATTACTTGCAGGAGAATGGTACAAAACAGTTACTCAAATTATTATAATTTGGGAATTAAGAAGAAGTTTTTTGGAGAAACTTGATCGTCAGCTAAAGGAAATGAATCATATGGAGGCTTTCCCTCCAGACTTCTCTAGAAGTCGAATATTCTGAAACAGGTAATCTTAATAAATAAACGCGGGACTTCCCTAAGTTATTTTGTTGGAATTTCGACCATACGCATATAAGCATCCAGGATTTAAAAAAATATTAAAATCAACAATTTATGTCATTTTACATCTGTTAAGCCAAAGCAATTGACAGATGCATATTTAGCTTTCTTTATAAGCAAAAAAGTCAAACTGAAAATGTAAAGACATATTAGATGTAAATATTGGTTTTGTTCATTTTTACATAAAACTCCTAATAACAGCTTGAAGATAATGGTTGTTTGTTTCTTTTTTAAAACTTTAAATGGCCTTGAAAATTTTCACATAATGCCTAAAATATAGTGGTAATATATAATACCTTTCAAAAACATAAAATGAAGCAGTATTTTTTTTAAAACACACATTGTGGCTTCTGTTGACAAACATCATTTTGCCTATTAATTAAGGCTTGCGTTAATAATAACGTGTATCTAAATTTTTAATAAATCTTTTTAAATCGTAATATCGTATATATCTGTCAAATATAAATCGATTCATTATGTAAATAATTAATTTCTCATACCCGCTCATCGCGTTTTCTAAATTACGCTTTCTCTGAATAGAACTGAAGAGACAAATAAAATCCCTTTTCAAATGATTGTATTTATTCGAGCATTAACATCGAGAAAATTAATAGTCTATCTGATGGTTTTTTCAAAACACGGCTGCTGCTGTCACTCGCAAGCACTGCGCTCTAATTAACGACTTCACTGATTAAACTAAAGCCCAAAGTTTCTTCAAAGAATAGATTCGCATATGACGTAGGTTGAACAAAAATAAATTCCACTGATTTGTGAATTAATTCTATGTGATTGCAATAATTTATGTCAATCTATAAAGCAATTTATTTATCAAGAGCTCATAGCAAATATGGGGGATAATCAAATTAGAGCTAATTAGGTAATTAGGTAATTATATCGTTTAATAAACACTGACTCAATTGTTATTGTATAATTTAAACATGTCTAAAATATCTTAAACGGTTTGAAATTTTCAATATTTTGCAATATATGGCCTAAGCTCTTTTCCATACTAAATTTAATGAAATAGGTTGTTAAATATTCTAATAAACATTGACTCAATTGTTATTGTATAATTTAAACTATTTCTTAAATATCTTTAACCATATGAATATTTCAATATTCTGCAATATATGGCCTAAGCTCTTTTTCATACTAAATTTAATGAAGTAGATTGTTAAATATTCAATAATGGAATAAAATGTTTAATATTATTAACCACGGGCTTCAATTGATACATAGTTATAAACATTTTATGAAAATAATAATAAATAACTAGCAGCCTTGCGACTGATGATGTAATAATAATAAATATTGATTTTTCAACATTCTCTTTGATGAACATTATTAATGCTAAAAGAGATTAATATAGTATAGTTGTTGTTTTTTAGCCAATATCCTTTCACTATTGACAGGTCTCTAATAATAAGATATGATACTAATAGAATAAATTTTTCATTATCAATGTCGATAACTACTATTTGTAATCACTGAAGGGGCGATATCAATCTATCTTTAACAGACTGACACAGATTTTACGGGCTCATAAATTTTTAGGTAGTTTTATTATAACCTTTTAAATACCTCTGCGTGTTTACTTAAGCACATGATAAAGTAATGAACGTTTAAATTTTAGACGTTGAAATATAGTATCTACTTTCAAATTTACGCTACAAAATTATTATTTCTTTAGCTGTTATAGCTTAGTTGTTTTCATATGCAAATGAAATAGTATGTGCTGTTTTAGACGACGTTGCTTCGCTGTGTTTGAATTACATATCTTTAAGATAACTCAAGTTGGATAGACCCACTATCTAGAGTACCTACTTTAATAATTTAAAAACTATTGTTGCGATGTTATCGGTTCGATAATTATTACTTCGTGAATTGTAATCACGTTATTTCAAACTTATTTCGGAACACTACAACTATCAGACTATCTGGCTAACTAACTAACCAACTGACTCATTGACTAATCAACTGACTTACTGTTTAATTAACTGACTCCTGAGGGAAAGGTGCCATTCCGGTTTCTAAAACGAACGTACAGATAAGACTTATCGCTTGAGGAAACATCTGGACCGCTTATCTGCCATATGATTTATTCTCTCGGCCGCTTCCCATTATCAAATGTTTCTAGAGAATTCCTTGCACAATTACTAATACAAATTTTATAATTACATTTTGTTACACTACCAACCGTTTTTTACTAGATTTGTGAGAAATTACCCGGGTGCTACTAACTACAACTTTAATAAAGCACAGAAGTTGACTGTTCATCTAATTTTAATGAGTAGATTTGTTACTATACATATTGTAATATCTATTAATGAATAATGAAGTATTGGAGGTTATTGTTAGTCTCACTTACGGTTTGTCTATTGGTAATTGTTGTTTCGCGTTGCGTGCGGCAGCCTTCTCGTTCGAGCTACCTTTCTTAGCGAGTCGCCGCTGTGTGGTGACTGGCTGAATGATTGCGCAATCCGTAGCGATCACGGATTGCAGATTACAAGAGCGTCCGTTGAAACCTTGTTCTAAGTTCTGCTGTGTACCGTTATCCTGTGTCTAACCGATGATGGCCCAGATAATTGAAAATATTATGTACGGTGCTCCTGTAGCTCTTACGAGCCGCCCACTATCAAAGCCTACCTTGCACATATTTTTCACGCAAAAATTTATCGATCTGAAGGTCTTTTTCTTGTTATTTTTGGTCTCTACGCGTTTGTATTTTTTTTCGAATTGTTCGCCCTTAATGTTTCTTATTTCTTTAGGTTTTCTTTCGTAGACATGAATTCTGGTTCTGAAAAGCGTAATGCATTTCTGATTCAAATATTTAATGTACTTGACTAAGGGTAAGTCCCGAGACTGCTCGTTGAGGAGCTTTCTCGTCCTGCTGTCGCCTTCCGCCTTAGAGAAAATTTCCTCTTCTTATCGTGGGTTACAATCGTTGAGTACCGCACTTCAGCTGTAATTGCTGCCAGAAAGATTGCCTAAGTAACTGCAGTATCTTCCTATGTAACGTACATTTTTTAGAAAAAACTATTTTTTCTTTTCAGTAAATCTGCAAATCTGCATACCTGCTTATCGCAGTCTGACCAACTTTAGGAATATCTGCTGTGAGAAGAGAATATGGAAGGTGAAACAAATTTTAGCCTTGTGTTACCCCATAGTGCAATCTATATTAGTTTGAAAATTCTTGTTCAACCTTTGGTCGGAATAAAAGTTTCGCAAGAAGAAGCAATACGTTAACAGATGAATACCAAACTTAAAGGTTCCCTACCACTTGATCGAAAACTATTTTGATGTATTATAATGTTCTAACGATATAAAAAAATGTGAGTGCCTATTATTTCTAGATCTATTTTTTCCATTTTAGGGATATTTTAATTTTTCTTCAGTAGTTTTGATTAATTCATTCTTACAGTATTCTCATTGTCTTTTTGATTTATTGTTTTTCTTGTAAGTTGTGTACGTAAGATTAGTTTCCCAGAACGTCTCTTCGAAGCACTATTAATTTAGAAGTTTTGTCTAGGCAAGTTCTTACCTCCGTGTCCATAGTTTGCATTTCTTTAATAAATTCTTTAATAATGAGTTTACAACAAGATTAGTTTTTCAGAAAGCGGATTTTTTGTCCAAACATCTTGGGATACTGTTCATTGCCACTAATTGTCACTACGTATGTAATCGCCAGGGTTCTTTGTTGTCTCATTTCTGCTTGAAATAATTCAAGTAATTTCGCCACTCAAATGTTCGAGTCTTTTTTTAACCCGTTGCTGGGCATTTTGCAAAGACAATTTTGTCACATTATAAAATAAGTATTTTTTATCTGTTATGTCACAGATCACATAAATAAACACGATTCATTTGTTAGTTTCGAAAATAATGCTGAATATTTAAACTTGGAACGTCAAACGTCAAACACGAAAGTAACTGCCGAAACGATGGACGCAGTCTAGATCTAAATGAGTATAAATGGTTGAGTCTCGTAAGGTCAGTCCATAGAATGTGAGGTGCTGTATCGTGATACGTTCTGAAATAACCTCTGGCAAATTATCACACTCAGAATTATTTGTAGTTTTTCAATATTCTCTACCGGACAAAAGTTGATAACAAGTTTTCCGTGAAGCAGCAAACAAATATGTGAAAAACTTTAAAAGGTACATACTTTATTTTAATTTGGCGGCTTTATTTTGCAATATCGTCCAAACATTATTTCATTTATTTGCTTAGCTGCTGCAAGGCCAATTCATTTCATTGATCACAGACTTCTTCATATATATAAATATTACGTTTAATTTGAGCAAAAAATTCAGCAATTCAGTTATAGTTCTTATCACGAAAGTTAAGTTGTACGTCACCGCCATCTGCACTTATCAAAGAGGTGCAAATTGCTATGAAAGTGCACTGCGCTTCTTTATAATCGAATGCCAAAATACGTAGGTGTGTCTTCCGAGCGTCCATTATGAGTACAACGTACATTCCTCTTATAAAATTATGGATTAGAAAAAGATGCACTTATGGCCGATCTCACCGACAACACCTAAATATAAACTTAACAAAGCTAGACTTAACACTTAAGAACGCCTTTAATTTAAGAACGTCTCACCGGCGATTCTTAGCGCAAGCTTACCTTAAATATAGTTGATTTTTTACTATCGAGCGGCAAATGAAGTTTACACAGAAACGTTGGGGTGGTTCTAGATTACCAGCGTTCCACATTATACAAATGTATTAAATAACTTTCTAACCTTAAAGTGGAATCTGACAAAATTTAAAAAGACCTCAAACGCTTTATTATTTCTTTACGAAGTCAAAAATGTTGGAAAAACAATAAATCGAGCATCGAACTAAAATGATCGCTCCTCACGTATTGGTACTCCATGTTTAATTAGGTTCTCTGTTATAAAATGCAGAAACATATTGTTGTCCTGTATTTCACTTATATTATTTTGCATGGTTTGTAGACTTTGACTACATTTATATTATTTAATTGTAAGTTTATAGCGAATAACTACAACTTGTCACCTCAAAACATGACGATGATGAAGGTTAAGTTGATGTTTAAGTAGTCCACGACGGCTGCTTAATATTTAAGAGAGGCGTAGTCTCAAGTTCCCTCACAAAATGTCGGTGCAACCGGTTGAGTAGGACAAATTTTAAGCTAAACTTATCGTTTAAGTAGTATCGGTGAGGTCGACCATTAGACCTGTACCTCAAATCATCCATGTAATTTCAGTAGCGTACGCCTGGGATATTATTTTTATTTTTGTCGTTTGACGTTTCAATTTGGAATATTCTGTATTATTTTTGAAGTTAACAAAAAATCGTGTTTATATGTGATTTAGGACATAATAAATAAATTTAGTGCTGCATTTTTCGTGTAATTTGACAAAATTGTCTTTGCCAAATGCCCGGCAACAGATTAAAAGAAGAGTCTAAGAGTTTTGGTAGTGAAGTTACCGATATTCTGAGTAGAAAAAAGATCACAAGTCCTCCTCACGATAGTATAGATAGTGACAGACAAGAGCAGTAAAAATTCCTCCAAAGATATTTAGACAAACAGTTGGTTTTCTGAAAGCGTAGACCTTTTTGAATTCATTACTAAAGAAGTAGGAAGAGTTAAGAATAAAAATAAACTTAATATAATTAATTAATTAATAATTAAACAACCTTGCGTGCATAACTTACAGGGAAAACGATAAATGAAAATGACAATGAGAAGACTGTGAAAATGAATGAAACACAACTACTTAATAGGAATTTAAAAAATCGTTAAAACGGATGCTTAGACTACAAAGATATCTTCACAGACAACATATACAGTGCCAATCTGTAACTTGGAATAAATTCAGTATATCAAAGAGTTTTTTTCGGAACGTGGATTAATATTTTAATTTACGCTCTTCTTGCTGTAGGAAAATTTTATACAGACAATTGACAATTTTTTTAAAGGGCAACCCTATTTTTTTTTGACTATTCTTAAAGAATCTTTTAAGTTACATATGCGTACCAAACAGTGGCGTGCATACAATGAAGGCAAAAAGGCATTGCCTACCCTAGCAAAATCAGAAAAGAAAATAGAAATGCACTCCTACTCCTAAATAAAATTAATTTTTCAGCAGAGACAGTATTTCACTTTATTAATACTTTGTTTCTCTTTTCGTTCATTAAAAGAGGGTACAAACTTTTAAAATTAATTCAAGGTTATTGAAAAGTTAACACGAATACGGTAATATTCCAGTGAACAGTTACACTACATCTCAATATTCCCCTGTAGGTGCTCCATAAGCCAAAGGCATAGGCACATTACAACAATACCATAGCGCTTATATGGAGATGTAATGGCAGCACATTTTATTTGCTAATGTGTATATTGCAGCGACATATTTGTTACAGTGGACATACATTACATTAGAACTTTTCATTTCGGTAAATCCCCTGGATATTAACTTATAATGCAATTTGTTAGTCTTGTTGTCAACATCTACGTTCCTTGTGTGTTTTGTAGTGTTTATTTAGCACAAACCGAATTCATTCGTTTTATTTTTATAACAAGCTTTATTCAAGACATTTAATATATACATAGTGTTGAACTGTTCTGTTACTGTTAGTTTATTGGACTGTTAGTGACGAAAATCCAGTGAAAATGCGATTATGGTGAAAATTGCTTATAGTGGCTAAAAAACTTTTATTGGTGTTCATAAATACGAAATTACCGCAACCGGACGTGTTATTTCTCTACTTAAACTTGTGTTTGGATATTTTGGTGAAACAAATGTATGTATGATAATTACAAATAGATTATTATTTTCAAAAGAAAAAAATACGTGGACTGAAAAGTTTAATAATTCATAAAGTTTAGTTCCACTTTCAAACTTACGAATAGGATTCTTGCAACGACTATCTGCTTTGTAAGTTCACGGTAATTTTTGCTACATTATATTTTCTCCAACGTTTATTTTTGTCTGTATCGGAATTATCGGATATCTATTTGCCTACCCTGTCTCAAATGGCACTGCACGCCACTGGTACCAAATTTCAATTTTTAATTTCTTGTCATTTAAAACAAACATTAACTAATTTGAAAAATCAAGGAATCTGATTTAGCTCAATAATCTTTTTTCAATAAATGTTCAAAATGTTGTCCATTTACTAACTGGCAATACCATAAATGAAACTAAAACTGGTTTTGAACATTTCTAATTACTTCGGAAGTAATTAGTATACGCTCCTGCCTTATTCGTCCTTTCAACTCCTCAATATTTGCAGGTTAGGTCTTAAAAACTTTGCCCTTCTAATACCCCCAAAGAAATATTCCATAAGTGCTAAGTCCGGAAACCTGGATAGCCATTCAAAAGATCTTCTTCTGCCAATATATCTGCCTGAAAATACATCCTCCAGATACTCACGGACACGTCTTGCAAAATGAGGAGGGGCACAAGATGTTTCTATTCGGGACATCAGCTTCGACCGAATCAGGAAACAAAATAGCAAAATCAGGAATTAGCTCTTCCTGCAAGAATTCTAAAAATCCTGTGCCATTGAGATTTTCTTGGAAGAAAATTGGTCCTAAACTCAATCAGCAACAATTTCTCTGGCTTTCTCTGGATGTTGAGTGTGGCCCTTCCTCATCTAGTGTGAGTTGTTGTCTACCCAGTAACGACAATTTTAACGATTAAGCTCACCATTTAACATAAACATTGATTCATCTGAAAGCAGAATATTTTCTATACTTAGAATATTTCTGTCTAGTAGATCAATCATTTGTTCTCAAAACTGGAGTCTTCTATCCGGATCATCTTCTAAGAGTTCATGCAGGATTGTCATTTTATAAGGATGAAATTTTTGCATTTTCAGAATTCTTGCAACTAAAGACTGGCTAATTTCCAGTTCCCTACCTATCTGACTAGAGAGGACATGAGAATTTTCTTGGAAAGAGTAGGTATATTAATGTTGACATCTTCATTGAGCAAATTCTGACGCAGATTACTTGTTTTTCTTAAATGCCCATTTTACCGAAACTGCTTTTCAATCTTGCTTACGGTACTTTGCGATATGTTTGGTAAATCAAGATACTTCTCTCTGAATAAACGGATAAGTCCATTTTGTGTTCTTATTCTATCTCCGTAGATAATCATTATTAAAATTTCAATCTTGTGGGTTTCAGTTAGGTACGTAGGTAAGTGGCGTCTCTCACTAAACGATAAACTAATAGCCTCTTCGATCAATACGATACTACTCTTCTTATTTATTTTTATTAACTTTATTTATAAGATTATGATTAGAAGTCAACCCGGTTTGACAAAAAATGTCAAACGAATACCTTCTGATACGTGATTTTTAAACTTTATGAAAATTGTATTGAATTGAATCAGATTTTTTGATTTTTTGAATAAGTTACTAAATTTGTAAATACCTCTTAAATGGCAAGGAATAAAAAATTGAAATTTAGTACGTATGTGTAACTTGATATGCCCTTTAGGAATAGACAAGAAAAAAATAGGGTTGCGATTTAAAAAAATTGTCGATGACGTCATATCTTAAATTTGGAACATGCTGTATAAAATTTTCTTGCATCAAAAAGAGCACAAATTAAAATATTAATCGACGTGTCTAAACATATTTCTGAAAAAAGCTGTCTTTGATTTACTGAATTTATTCCAAGTTACAGACTAGCACTATATAGAAACATTGTAAGTTTTCTAAAATGAAAACATACTTTTGATGATTCTTTTTTTAGACAATTACAATGCTTGGGGCTATAGAGGGTTCCACTATGATATAAAAAAACCATGTTAAAATCAATGTTGTCAAAACTTAAATATTAATGACTTTCTATGGGATACATTTATAAAATTACAATTTCTTTAATTGTCAACATCCCTGAATAATTTTTTAAGCGGGACACACAAATAACAACATTCGTAGTAGCAGATGGTTAGTAATTATAGTATTTCTTGTGCTTTTTTTGGGTGGATATTATAAGGAATAACACAAGAGTCCGGAGAAATGCTCCCAAAAAAGGATAAGACTATTACATATGTTTTGTATAATTTTTTTTCTAAATATGACAGCTTGGCTGTCGAAACGCGTTAGAGCAACGTTTGTTATGTTTTTTAATCTTTCCTGGTTTCAAGGGACAAGTTCTGTATTTCAGTTTCTGTATGAATCGCTCCCAAAAAGGATAAGACTATTACATATGTTTTGTATAATTTTTTTTCTAAATATGACAGCGTGGCTGTCGAAACGCGTTAGAGCAACGTTTGTTGTGTTTTTTAATCTTTCTTGGTTTCAAGGGACAAGTTCTGTATTTCAATTTCTGTATAATTAACAAGAAATAATAAAAATTAAAATTCAGTTTCTTATTTTTTGTAGATAAACCAAAGTAAATTTCATTATTTCATTATCAATTTTTTTATCACAATAAACTTTTCTCAAGCAAAACCTCATTCATTTTCTGGAATAATCAATATTATCTTTGCCCTTCAAATCCAATAATAATAAATCTTCGATTAAATCTTCCTCTCAGAGAGCCCGTAGGAAAATATTATACTAAAAATCACTTATTAAAAATGTGAAGAGTATTCTAACTTGCATCCTTCCCCTTCTTTTTTTGACTGGCTTTGGTGTTATATTTACTGGTTTTGTTAATTATAAAAACCCATATTTAACGAAATTCCAATGAATTACTCTCCAATGTGACCTTGAACCGATTAATGCGGAAAATACATTTAATGGCATAGAACTGAACAAAGAATTATGCGAAAGTTCGGTTGTGAATTTCTATTATTCCTATATTCTTAAACATACAGTGCCCATATACAGTCCTGTTTAAGCCTGAACACGGCGGGTCTGGAATTGCATTCCGCTTTATACAGTTTTCCGACTTATACGAGAACAATTTATATAATAGAGCTCAAACCGGAATTTCAAAATTTTAATAATATTAATTATAATTTAATAATAAATTACCTTTGCCTAAATGATGGTATACCTAATGTAAGAAAATTTGGAAATCAGGCTTATTTTAAGTGATATCCATAATTTACTGTGCGAAATCGTTGAAAACAAATAAATATTTATATATATATGTAAAGAATTATCGATAGACTAAGTAACTATATGAAATATGCAAAAATTTAATTAATACATCTGCAAAACTTGCGCCTGTTTAATCTATTTCAATTAAACAACAGAATTATGCAATAGAAATCACTTTTAACATAGTATATAGAAGCTGGCTATTCAATATTAGAGGGTGAATTATGGAAAGTAATAAATTACACGCCAGTGTTAATAGAAACTGCAGATATGCATTGAATATTCCAAAAATAAGGCCTTCAGCCTGACAAGATAAAAAACAACGAAGCATTAATCGTTGAACGTGTCACCGCTTAATTTAGCGGGCATATATCCCACCGTTCCGTTTTTCGAAGGGCACGAAAAGATAAATCAACATCAATGTCCACCATTTTAACATCTTTATGTGCCAGCAGCAGGCGAGATTCTATCAATGCCCCCTAGACAATATTACCGATGTCCTCCAAGCTGCCAGTATCAATAGTGATGACTGGCTGAAAGCGTTTTAAACCATTTAAAAATATTTGTACGTCATGCAGACCAAATGTGACACTACTTAGCAGAATCCATTTCTTTCAATAAAAGAGTTTTTAGAAGTGCTGTAAAAATATCGACAGCTTTTCTGGCCCTAATGGAGTTTTCATAGTAAATCATAAAGCAACTACAATTGCAAGATTCTAATATTGTTATACGTTCAGTATTGGTTGCTTTATTTATTAACTGTTATGAAATGTATTATTGAAAAAAATCCTATAATGTCCTAAACTCACTTCATAACTGATATTTTTTTACAGGAATAAAAAATATCTACTTATTTCTTTTTTCATCGACTTTGCGATTTATCTCAAAATTTGGATTGTTGATCGATGTAATGAAAACGAATATACAATACTGGGTTTTCTATTTGTTTTTCTAGTAGAATATAATAAAAACACTTCATATCTGCACCAAGTGGGTCTCTTGGATCTTTTGGTATCTTTAACATGGTAGACTATGGATCAATATAAAATGAATAATGTTACATAGCAAATTTTGTTTCAGACTCGGACCATATTTGTAGTTACTTGTAAATAGGTTATTGACGAGGCAAAAGGTGATTTCGATCGTAAAATGCACCAGAGGCTTATCAACTGTCCAAACGGTTCCAGGTCCTTTTGGGGATTTGCAAAATCGATTGGAAAAAATTTTACACCTTCAAATTTTCCACCTTTACTCGATGAAAATAGCAACATTGCTACTGCCTCCAAGGAACAGGCTGACATGTTAGCCTTAATGTTTGCTGAAAATTCCAATCTTGATTCTCGAAACACAGAACTTCCTTTTCTTCCTAAAGTTGGCACTTCGATGCCTAAAGTTGTTTTCAGACAACGCACAATCACGAAGATTCTCCTTGAACTCGACACCTCGAAAGTTCTGGCCTTGGTGGTATTCCCGCTATTGTTCTTAAGAAGTGCGCCCCAGAGTTGACCCCTGTCCTAAGCAAATTGTTTACACTCTCTTACAACAAAGGTGTATTCCCTAACATCTGGAAATCTGCTAGAGTGCAGCCTGTCCCTAAAAAGGGAAAAAGGAATCTGGCTAACAACTATCGCCCTATATCTTTGTTACCCATTATATCTAAAGTGATGGAAAAGGTTATCAACATCGAGATTCTCAAATATCTGGAGGAAAATAGAATCATCTCCGACAGGCAATACGGTTTTAGACAACAACGTTCCAATGGCGATCTACTAGCATATGTTACTCATGTCTGGAACTCTGCTCTGGAAAAACATGGTGAGGCTAGGATTGTGGCATTAGATATCTCAAAGGCTTTCGACAGAGTCTGGCACCAATCTCTTCTCGCCAAATTAACATCTTATGGTCTTCCTCCTGGTCTCTGTCGTTTCATATCCAATTTTCTCTCTGATAGATCTCTTCAGGTCGTCGTCGATGGCATCTCATTCGAGACATTTGCGATTAATGCAGGGGTACCTCTGGGGTCTGTTCTGTCTCCTACTTTATTTCTGTTACACATAAACGATCTCTTAGCTTCAACTTCCAATCCTATATACAGCTACGCAGATGATAGTGTCATCTTTTTTCTCCGACAAATCATTATCTATCGCTGCTTCAGATCGACAGCAGATACAGACGAATAATCGGGATCTCGAGATTATTTTGGAATGGGGTAAGAACAATTTGGTCGACTTCAACGCCCCAAAAACTCCGGTCGAGGTTTTCTCTAAGAAAATATCAAGGGATAATGCACCAAACACACTAATTGACGGTAAAATCCTTCCGATGAGATCTAATCTATTTATTCTAGGAGTGAATGCGAGCACTAACTTCTCTTGGGACGATCATGTGCGCGCCATTGCCAAATCCGCCTCTCAGAAGTTAGGCTTTCTTTTTAGAGCACTATACAAAGCTCAAGTTAGGCCAACACAAGAATACTGTTCTCATGTTTGGAGTTCAGCCCTACAGAACTTCCAAATTATGGAACTTGTTACCGAAAGGAATTTTCCCCAAAAATTACAACCTATCCTTGATTAAGAAGGCGGTTCATCGCCATCTATCCTTATTTCCGCATCCTACTCGCAATGCTTTGAAAGCATACCCTTTGCGAGTGGACTAAATTTAAAAAAAAATCCAGAAACATTTTGGCTCAGTTTTATTAAATGTTTATTTTACCTTTAATTAAGGTGTTACAAATATTTGTAGCGTTGGTCAACAGTCAAGTTGAAGCCAAATAATAATTTCAACATTTTGTCTCAAGTGGCTATTATATTCCCGTAATCCTTCATTAGGAGCCATTAGAAGCGTTTATATCTCCACATAAATCTTTTACAACTATTGATCTTAAAAAAATTAGGATTCATTAAAGAAACAGGCGTAATAGCGGGATAGCACGAGCTTTATCGGCAACCGCATTTACTGTTGTCGATGGGAAATGCAGGGGTGTGTTTTATATGCACGACTGAAAGGTAATCACGACAGAGATTTTACGTCCCAGGCACAATATTTAGGTAACCGAACCTAGCAATCGATTGGCCTGGATAAATAAACATTAGTCTAATTAAATTTGCATTACCTGTCCAATCTTGGGTTATTAATACTGGGGATTCAATAGGACCTGAATTTCAATCAAATTAACTCATCTTAGGGGAAGCAGATGCCTTAAAAGTTAAAACTCTGTATGTTTCTCCTAACAAGATTTAATGATACCTGGGTATTGAAAATATCTTGAAATAATACGTTTGGTAATATAATAAGAAAAAATAAATCAAGAATTGCAGAATTTTTATTTCATATTTTACTTATAGAGTGTGTCCCACTAGTACGCGGAGGTCCGATATTTCCTTTAAGAAAAAACCATCCTTCTCATATGTTGCAAGGTTCCCAAACTGCATTAGCTCTACAATTTAAAAATAGTTTTAATTGTACAGGGTGCTATGTTTTCTCTGGTCAGATAGTAACATCGCTTTTTTTTTTAAATTACAACCTATATATTTTATGCTTTTTTTGAATTCTACTCATCGTTTTAGTAGGTGTTGTAATAACTTTCCCTGTACCCAAATACCCAAACCTAGTATTTTCAAAGATATTTTGATTTAAAAAAAAATTTCATCTTTCAACAAAAAATTAGTACATTTCAGGTTTGAAATGATAAAGATGTGTTAATTTTTACAGCAATTAGTCGTATTGTTAGGCTATCCAAATACACTTAGAACAATTCAAAATCATTATACAGGGTGTTCAAAATTAATTTTAAATTTTGCGAACTTCAAACGACGGAAACACATTTTTCTTTTTAAGTAAAACACCCTATATTTTATTACACATAGGAAGCATCAAAGAAAGATTTATTGATTTTTTAAGCTTTTCCTATAGCTAAACTTAATAGTTTTTTGAAAAATTTAGATTTTTTTGGAAAATGTACTTTTTCTATGGCTTAATTGATATTAAAACCTTAGTTAGCATTTTTTAAATAAGAATTTATAATGTTTTTGTTCAAACTTTAAAGTTTAACCTTAAGGTTAATAGTAGTAAACATCATAAATTACAGTGAAGAACAACTTAGTCGATATGTTCTGTACTCCAGGCAAAGTGATAATTGGTTGTTAGTTTCACCTACTTACAAGGCAAATCATCCTAATTACGAAGATTTTTCCATTTTGACTGTTTTCTTTTGGAGGGTACGTGATGCTTCAGTGACAATGGTTAAATAAGCATTGTTGCATTCGTTATTCAAAATCCATCCGTAAGTGAAAGAAAAATTAATGATGATCTTCGAATTTCGAAGAACGTAGTTAATAGATTATTAATCAAGAATAAGTTTCACTCTTATTACATCCCTTATCATCAAATATTAACATAACAATATTTTCAAAAGAAACAGCAACATTGCCATTGTGGTGTGACAAAATTTCTTTTAAATCCGCTTTTTCTTTGTAAAGGACCTTTAATGGATACATTTTACGATTTATAATGCAGGTCGGATAAATGTACATAACTGTCACCATTATAATGACCATAATCCCAGGTAAAAGCACATTTTCCACAAAAGCGAACCTTTCCAAAAAACTATTAATTTAAGCTATAGGAAAAGTTTGAAAAATCAATGTACTTTTCTTTGGTGCTTCCTATGGTATAATGAAATATAGTGATTTTATTAAATGAAAATAAGTTTTTGCCGTTTGAAGTAAGCAAAATTTAAATTCCACTTTGTACGCCCTGTAGAATAATTTTGAGGTTTTATAAATATTTTTACGTACCCAAGCAATTTAACTAATTACCACGCAAAAAACAGAGACTTATCTTTTAAATTCTAAAAAATATAAAACTTTTGCTGAAAGATGAAGAAATTTTATTTTTAAAAATAATTAAATTATCTTGAAAAGGAAGAGGTATAGATATAGGAAAAGCTAATAAAACCCCTACTAAAATGATGAGTAGAATTCGAAAATGGTATAAAATATATAGATTATCAGGCCCGCCGCGTGGTCTGCAGCCGACGTTGAAAACTGTCGCTCCCTAAGTTAATTAAATTTAAAAAGACGTTTATATTTATTACAAAAAAGTATAAGAAAAGCAATATTTTAAGAAAATAGTATATAAATACATCTATAAAAAACAGTTAAATTTTAGTAAACAATTAATCTAAATTTATTTAAACAATATTCTGGATATGCCTACGGCTGATTCAGAGGTATTAGGCAATCTCCAGGAGACGATAGCTTTTTTCTGCGGCCATGACTTGTTTTATGAAATGTGGTAAACAAAATAAGCTCCTATGGGCACCTATTTTAAAAGTACATCACATTTTCTTAACAAGTGGTTGGTGGAGAATTTCCTTCTTTTTTATGAAAATTTACTTTATTTAAAATTAAAAAAAAATTCTTGTTATTTTTAATACAACAAAAGGTTTAAGGGTAAATCATTATTTTATTTGACTACACAAACATATTTAAAAAACTGTTTAAATTGATTAAATTTATTAAAGTCGCAATTAATTTATTTAAACATCAGAACTGAACTGGGTGTATTTTTAATATGAATATCCTTAGACTTTCATTTCATTTACCTAATTTTGCAAAACAAGCTCAAAATGTTTAGAAGTTATTTAAAAAAATATTAGGTATTTATAAAATTTAACACCCTGTACATATAAATAAATGATAAAAACGTATATATTCAAAATACTTCTGCAGTCAAGAATATTTTTGGAGAACCATCTGATTTCTCATTTGATTTTTATTTATTTATTTTTTCCTTTTCGTTTCCTATATTCAATTCTGGACAAGGTAGTAGAGTAGTTTCTTATTACAAATATTCTTTTATTGGCATTTATAAATTGACAACTTTAATTTCGAAACTTAAATAATTATTAACTTTTCAATACCCAAGTCGATACAGTGTACCATCCAATTTAGGTGGGAAGAATTGCTAACTTTCTTATTATTAAAGATACAAAATTGGTTAAATTAGCAAACTAATATGGTTTTTGTCGCAATTGAGATTTGATAAAGTTATAATTTTTTAAACAGAACAGTTTGTATATTTTATGTTTTTATAAAAGCTAATGGAATTTAGAACAAAGTTAGTTATTATGAATTTTTTGCTAAGACAACGGAGTTTTGAGGGCTTAAACGTACAGAAAATTTAAAACTAATGTGAAATTAATAACTGTGATCAGTTTGTATTATAATCAATTTAGCTATTTTTATAAAAACTTGTATTCAAATGCTTTTTCAATAAAATTTACCTGTTTACAACTAATGTTAAAAGAAAGCTAGTGGAGGTAGAAACATTTAATATTTAGTTTTATGGTCTAATTCTAAAATGCTATACTTAACCAGAAGTAGATGGTCAATTGGTGGGCAATATTTTTCAATTTCAAAATACTAACAGTTAGTGGGGCAACATGTGTTGCTCACATCCCTTTTCTACAACCACGTTTCAGTAATGGGTCACTCCAGCTCCAGGCAAAATAAAACCTGTTTTGTGGCTGGATGATAAAAGGTGGCAAGTCAGCATTCCCACAGTATATAACAATTCTTTCTATACTGTGTCATTACCATTGTTGCTTGAATTAGTCAAAATACCGCCCCGTTGATTAGCCTCCCTCGTGCGACGCACAACCTATACAACATTACGCGGCGGGCCTGTAGATTGTAATTAAAAAAAAAAAAAAATATATCATTTGCCCGGAGAATACAGAACACCCTGTATAATCGCAACTAGTTTTAGATTGTAGAACCAGGGTAGTTTGGCAATGTTGCAAAAAATGAAAACGATATAAAACGATATGTTCTTCCTTAAGGATAAGATATTCAATCTCCGCGTACTAATGGGACACACGTTATTCAGCAACAGGGTGCTCCATAAAATAAAATGTGATCTATAAATTTACAATATGTCATAGTACGTACATGTAATAGTACGTGCAATTATGTATATTGGAAATGTTTTCTAGCCAATGCACGAAAACATTAGTTTTTTTTTTTAACCTGTGATATTGGCTAATTTTAAAGTGATAATAAACTATTCACCACAATAACACCTAGAATTGCGGTGTATAGTTTATTATCACTTTAAAATTAGTCAATATCATCTCATACGAAGGAATAAAATATCATGGAAATTTTTATTAAGATACGAGGTAACGCAGAAGTGCGAGTGAAAAAAATTCAAACAATATAAACTTTATTTACCTTAAACAGAAATAGAAAACTATTGGAATAATAACTCTGTCAGAATGAGAAATTTATTTCCAAAGTAATGTCAAGATATAAACATTGCAGTCGTAAATTAACATCTGTACTGCAGAATGAAACAGCGAAAGTCAGGAAGCGAACATAATGGTGTTATATTCAAAAATGAGCAGAAAGAACTTCGCCCCCAGCTATAAATTAGTCACAAACAAAGCACTTACTTAATATTGTTTAAAATATATTCTGCGAAAGGAAAACGAAGTTCGCGGCTTCACACTAACAAGAAGCGGAAACTGAAACACGAAATGCGGAAGCAATTAACATAAAATTTTAAATAAGTTAGAAAGGACTATAAATGTTACGGTTTTTTAATACACTTTGAATTCAATTTCGGTTGATATGAGAATATAAGGGGTGGTTTTTTTTCGCATTGTGGTACCGTTAATTTTTAGGAAACTAGATATAAATATAAAATTTGTGGACCCAAATATAATTTTTATCTAAAATGTAATAATAATGAGAACTTTGGTAATTATACAGTGAACTCTGGTTATTGCATTCGCGGATAACGTTTCCATATCAGTAATGTAATGTCAATTTAAAACAGTTTTATCAGTTTTAATGTTAGTTTTTAGAAAATTTTAACCAAAAAAATAAAATCTTCTTCTAAAATTCCCAATAATGCCTTACTTACTTAGGAGGGGACAAATAAGACTGTTTAGTAGAAGTTTTGAGTTGGATGCGTCCAGGTTCTGGTGCAAATGATACTTTAAAACAGTCATTACTGGCGGCCTCTCTTCAAAAGCAGTAGAATAGGATTAAAAGATTAAAGTTTCAGGAATGTCCGCCTGTACTTTTAAAACGCTAGCATCTTTACCTCATTTGTTTTGCTCGTAATCTTTCAGTAACCAATCTGATACTTATTAGAAATTTGAAATGGAGCAAAGAACAAATATCAAATTTTGATTTAATCTGAGCGAAACAGCTGGTGAAACGTTCGAAATGTTAAACAGTGTTTAAGGTAGTGAGTGCTGACTATTTTTAGGTGGCTTGCTTTATTTGGGGACCGAAAAAAGGACACTTCCGACGTTCGGAAGGAACCTCGCCCGAAAACAAGTCGTGCCTTCGAAAATTGTGGAAAAGTTCGCAATATCCTCATCACAAACCGTCGTCTCTCTGCAAGACTAATCAAAGAATTCACAGAGATTCCGAAAAGCACCGTTCATTGAATTTTGACCGAAGATCTGACATAAAGAAAAAATCTGTGCCCGTTTCGTACCGTATTCATTGAAGGCTGATCAAAAGGACGTTTAAGTGTCACACTGCCGACACTTGTAGCGAGCTATTAGGGCCGTGGCGAATTTCATGAAAAATATTGTTGCTGATGATAAAACATGGCGTTTTCAATACGAACTACTCACCAAACGGCAAAGTGCGCAATGACAACGCCCAAAAAATCCAAGACCTAAAACAGTGAGCTTGCGAAGGAGCCGAGTGAAGACTTTGCTTACCTGAAACGTCTTTATAAGAGAATTCAAGAGTATGGTGGGAGTATCGATCGAGGTATGGGGTCTTGTAGGTAATGTCCTTTTTATACAAATTAAAATATTCACATCGAAATTAGAATCATTGTCAAATTGACAAGTCATTCAAAAGACACGTACTCAAATTCACAGGATCATGTATAACAGGAATTTTCAAAGTGGTCGATACCGACTCCTTGGGGTCCAAATCGGTTTTCCGGGGGTCGATATAAACGAAAATTTATTTTAGGGGTCTTTGAGGGCTAAAAATCAAGCTGTATTAATTACACAATGTCTTATTTGAAACTTTCAAGTTACTGTATAAGTTGTGTTACGTATACCAACTTGTTAGATTCTGGATTCGAGATGGGTTGCCTAAAGTAAAGGTTAGCACTAAGATCACCCTTTCCGGGCCCATTGTGCTATCCTCGTGATTGAGGTGTCCTTGGTTATTCATTCAGCTGCCCTTGTTGAGAAACTGAAGAATGTTCCTTGGATGCGCCTCTCTCACAATGGCCACACTAAGCCAGAAGTCCCCCAGCGTGAATCCTTAGATTGGCGCCAGTACCTGGCAGTGACACATCACATGCTCGGCACTCTCTTCTTCTTTTAAATGTCCCCTATAACTCGGGTCGTTTACAATTCCCATTTTTTAGAGGTGTTTGTTTAATCCACAGTGACCTGTCCAAATCCCTACAAGTTTGCTGAGTTATTTCTTGCAAGTTGTAGGCATTGTTTTGCCCTTTCCCTGCACGGCATTCTAATGAATGCGTGAGTTTGTTGGCATGTTGTTATTGATGCCCATTTGGCTTTGTGTTTACGTTAAATTTCTTTGTTAAATAGGAATCTTACGGTTGCTCTAGTCAGGGGAAGGGTTGGTTCTGATCCAACGAATTGCCCCTCTGAACTCTTCCATGCCAGTTTGTCAGCTCGTTAATTTCCCTCTTTCCCAGAATGTCCTTTGATCCATATTAGATCAATTGCATTCTCCTGTGATAGACGTTGTAAAGCTAGGTGGCAGTTCCATACCAACACTGAGTTTGTTTTCACATTCCTGTACCAACGTGTTATAATAATAACTAATAATTTAGTAGGAAGTATAATTGTTGTACTTTTAAAAATTCAACAAGTAGATAAGCATGCACAAGTTCGTACAAGATGAAACACTCGGCAGGTCAATAAGCGTGGACAAGTTCGTGCAAGATAATGAGTTCGAGCGTTCAAGTCTTTCAGGCACGTTTTGAATTGCTCTGTATTTGACGCATATATGCGATTAAACACGAACGAAATCATGATCAAATTTAAGTCCAAACATGCTCCTGATATTTTTCTATATAACAAGTTTGCTCTTAGACATTTTTTATTATTTTATCTTTACTTTGCGACTTTAATGGTTTTTTTGTGAATCTATTTATTTTGTTAAATTTTGATGAGGAAATGATGTTGAGTTTGTTCACTTAACAATTGCAAAGGTTTTAAATTTGTAAGTATTTTGTATCAATAGGAAAAAAACTTGATATAAGATTTTTAAAGTAATTTGGTTATGGGGGTCTGAGGAATCAGTTTAGTTTAGAAAAAAGTCTCTTGCCCAAAATATTTTGGGAATCACTGCTGTATAAGAACCTATTTTGATGCATGTGTGAAAAATAGTGGGGAAAAAATTAGAAGATATATACAGGGCGCGTCATTACTAGGGTAACGCACTGTAGATCCTATAATTATTTTAATAACAAAATTTTTTTAGTACAGACATACACTACCAAGAGGCACACAATCTAAAATTATTTTTTGCTACATAGAATGAATATATATACAGGGTGGTGCACTAAAGTTGCTTTTTTAAAAATAAAACATCCTATATTTAAATCTCTTACAAAATGCTGATTAAAATGATATCAAACAATCGGGGTCTGCAATTGATAGTGTAAGGAAATGTAAATTGTAGGATTTAGTGTATAAGAAAAGTTTCTAGAAAGATCTGATAAGGGGAAAGCGGCCGCGATAAGAAAGCAAATGGCAGACAAGCGTTCCAGAGATTTCGGAAAACCATATGTCTTAACTGCCAAAAACTTCTAGAACCTGGGGGCCCTCGAGTAAGTTAGTTAGAATCAGTCAGTGTAATTAGTGAGTTAGTAGAATAGAAGTACATAAGTGAGTTATTGTTCAGTTGCAGTGATCCGAGTTTAGTTTGGTAATAAAGTGGGTATTATTCAATGTGTTAATCAATTCGAACTGATAACGCACGTTACAATAGTTTTTGGAATATTTAGAAAAATCCTAAAATTTGAGTCTACTTTGGAAGCTCGTTTAAATTTGAAACACCGAAAACCATCAAATCACTTTATTTTTAGTGCACATTATTGGAGTATATTCTTTTCTTGAAAAATAATGTAATTTATTAAAATAAAATTTGCTTGTAACAACGCTTGCGATAACACGTTCGTACCTAATTGAACTACTGAACAGCTCCTCGATTAGATAAAAAAAACGTAATATATGTTCTGAAAATAAGCGTCGGTCTAGTGTTTAATGAAATTTTTTCTTTAGCGTTCCAGGAAATTAACAAATAATGCCTAATGAAATTTCGTTATAATATATTTTTTTATGTAGGTAATGCAATATAATTATCAAATTTACTAATAGAATGAGTCAACAACAAACATCCTCAAAATTTTGTGGATTTTAGTTTACAATGTAATCGACCATCTTCCTTATGTTTCACTTAAATTGCTTTCATTGATCTTTTGTAAAAATGTTTCCTAGATACTGTAACAAAAAAAAAATATTTTCTATCTTCTAACTTTCTAATCCTCTCGGTATCGTATATGCAAAGCTAATTCGCTACTCTTATTTAGATAAGGTTAAAAGATAAACGTTTTAAATCAGGGAGCTTTCAAATAAGCTATCTATTTCGTGTCATTCACTCAATTTCCTTTATTTTTCAACTGTCAGCTTAATCTCGATTGCAAAAATGTATTTGCGTTTATTTATTGCGTTTGATTAAAAGTCAAAAAGATTCGACACCGGTTGCGGATTGGAGTTGTCGAGGGCGACACTGTTGAGCGCCAATCTGATTATTTCCAGTCATGAATCATTTAGGCCCGTAAAAGACTTGTCATGTTCACGAAATAACATCGCATTACAGAGTGACTCTGTCTCTTATCTCATTTATGACGTTATGGGAAGTAAACACGATACGTCTGTCCATATGCAACCGATAGTTTATTACTATTACTCTTGTATATCATTTGGATATAGTTTGCTTGTTTTCCAATAGCAATCCTTCATTCTGATATGCTAATTAGGTGAACGAAATTCTTGGGTTGGGTTATTTTTCGAATCAAAACCGTAGAGTTTCTACAGAAGAGGCAGGTCATAAATAACTATGTGGGTTACATCAGTGCTTAGATTTTATTGATAATTGTGGAAACTGTAACAAAATAAAACATCTTAAATTAAAAAAGCACAGTACTTATTGCCCAAAATAATAAATATCTATCAATTTTCATCGTATCAATTTTTTTAAACTATTGTAACTAATATTAGAATAGTATATTCTACAACAAGTTATGGAATAACGCATATTCCACACGACCGAAAAGTTTTTAGCTAGGGTTTATAGTTACGGTTTTGCGAGTGTGTCATCCCGAACGTGTTGTAGACTATACTTCGTCTACCAAGATTATATAAAAACCCCTAATTTCACAATAGATTGCAATTTTAAAACGCGGGGCTTTAAATAAATACCTTAATTGTTACATGTAATCATACCAACAAAAACATTCATCGAAGGCAGTGCAAAGTATAATTCTAAAAAGTGTTTAAAATATATTCTGAATGGATGCTGGAATGATATTTGTTCCGTCACAATTTTTAATCATAGAATAAGCAGTTTCTATAATAGTGTTAGAAAAATATTCTTGATGTGCAAATCTCTATAAATTAATGTTCCTGTCAGTTAAAACATATTTAGTCTTATAATTAACATTTTTGCTTAGAATGTTTACTCTTCAAAGAGATTCTCTGTGTCTCCAACATTTGCATACTATATCTATTAAATTAGACATTATCTTGTTACACATCAAACTCCAAAAATAAATACTTCTCTTGCAATTCGTTTTGCAAATTGGCTCAAAATGCTGGTGAAAAACTTGAAATAAACAACGTTATTTATAAAAAGGTCAATGGACTTCCCAAATTGTTTAAGTTTCTTACTGCTCGGATTCTTATTGATAACTGTCATTATATCTCAGTAATAACTTTCCTGTCTTGAAAAGACATTCCGGTTTATCCGTGCCATTTTTAGGGCATTTTGCAAGAACATGGACAAATGAGGAGGTATGCTGTAAACGACGCGAACGATCGATGTCCTTTCACGGCCGGTCGACTTACAGGATCGCTCGGAAGAGAGGCACAGAGAGGCCTATCGAATACTTCTCCGCAATAAGAACCGAACAAATCGTTCTTATTTCCTTCCATTCTCCTCAATCCTTTCAAACAGCCAAACTTTCTTAATTAAGCCATCCCGTTAATAAAAGAATATGTATTGAAGCTAATTGGCAAAATATTTCATCAGTTATTCTTTAATTGAATTGCTTTTCCGACTAGAAGGGGAATAAGCAGCAAGGAAAAGTTTTAACTGGTTCAACCACACTTTACGCTGTTGAATTTAATTAGGAGGATAAGGTTGAAAAAATCTCGCAATAGAGTTAAAAGATTTATTATTCATTACCCAAGAAATACAATTTCTCTTTAACGAACAGTGATATTTTGCTTTGTAAGTAGTATTTTTAACCTAATCTACTACAATATTTTAAAAGTGTAAATATGTTCAAGTTGCCTTACTAAATTCTTTATTTCCTGAAAATATTTTGCGTATTCGCGAGGTGTGTTAGTCATAATGTCATTTAGTTTAGCCTAGCATTCGGAAGAAAATCGAAAACAAAATAACCCGACCTTTTAAACGAAAGGCAAATCAATCTTCCTAATATGGCCCGCCCTAATAACTGCAGCAAATGATTTACGATTTCATAGGTCATGCGTTTTTCAGGTTATCACTCACTGAGCAGGTGCAATTATAAACGCAAAGTGGCGAAAGCGAAACGTCGCTAATTTAGTGAGCAAGAAACCTTTAAATAATTGTTGCGCCGCATAATTATTTATATCTCTATAAAGTTAAAACTAAAATTAAAATAGTTACATCTATTTTACATTTTTCATTTCACTCAAACAGCCGGAATATTTAATTTTGAGACATATTAATATGTCTTCCTGGATTATCGGCAGTTGGGCTGTTGATGAAAACCATGCCAACGAAATAACAAAGCTAGAGTAGATTTAGTATATTTACAGGAATACCCAAGTTTCTTTTTCTGAAATTTTTGAGGGTTAAGTGGTCTATGAAAAAAAAAAGATGATTCGCCTATAAAGTACACATGGTTTAAAAAATGTCCATCAGCATCACATGCTCCCTCACAAATTAACAAAGGTACAAAGGTACGGTAATGCTTTTCGAAAAATATATCTGGAGTATTAGCAGATTTATATTACACATAGTACAATTTCACATTAACTTTCTTATGTAATTCGTTAATGTTATCCTCCAACAACTTTTACGAAGCCTTCGGGCCTAAGATATTATTTAATGACTTGACTTACATGCCTAACATTCTTGAAAAAAACACATAGTAATAAATTTTTAAAAAATGACACGGAAAAAATTACAGAAGGCCATGAAGTGGTAATCTTAACCGTCCCCTTAAGTTGTACAGATGCATTGGATACTATTTAGTTTTTAAATGGTTATATCAACATCGTACAGCCCAGTATAACGTAACAGAGGTATGAGAGTTATGAAGCTGAAAAATGTGAATACCAGTTTAATAAATT
This sequence comes from Dastarcus helophoroides, assembly GCA_028583605.1. NCBI lineage: Eukaryota > Metazoa > Arthropoda > Insecta > Coleoptera > Bothrideridae > Dastarcus > Dastarcus helophoroides. Next base: position 6,717,256 of record CM053329.1, read on the forward strand.
TTATGACAAAAACCATTATTTTTATTATTCTAGGAAACTTACTACTTAGATTAGGGCCGTTAATGAAAACCCAACCAAGTGTGGCCACGAACATTTATCGTAATTACATATATGGCTAGGTAAAAAAAACTCAATTAAATTCTGTAATGTAACTTCAAGAGAAGTTAAGAGTAGAAATAGTCTAGCTGAAAAGATTGTTATTTAGTATAGTACTATTTATTTTCTAGAAGAATATTTTGACGCTCCTCATTTTATAAAGTTTCTTTCAATAGCAAAGTTCTTGCGACAATTAAAACTTCACCATCTTAGTCGTAACAGTATTCTGTTTGTAAAAACATCTCGGGTAAATTATTCTCCCGGAAAATGAGGATTTACACCAGGCAAAAGGGATTCATTTTTACTTTAAGGGAATTGGAATGGTTAAATTAGGAAATGTTTTTATTTTCTTTACGAATGGAGAAATCAGCCGCTCTCAATTTAAAATACATAAAGAATTTTTCCAGCCGCATTTTGTTACTTTTAAATTTCCTTTTCCCAAATTATTCAAAGGAATCCACTTAGGAGAATATTTCTTGGTTTAATTTAAATGAAAAGAAAGTTTCTACCTGACAGACAACCGAAATACGCTTTAAGTGATGATGGGACAAATTCAGTAAAATTGGGACATAAATTTAAGTTTTAAGGAAAATAATGCCAATGTTCATAGTCTTGCGGCAGTTGCAAACATCTGACGAAAGTTTGAATTTACCAAAACAGTCGTATTTCTAGAAATAAGCGTTCTGGCGGTCTTGTAAAGACCACCAGAAGTCCTTTTTTTGTCATAAATAATTTTCAGCTTATCTTTTACGCAAATTGCCAATAATTTAACTTGGAAGTTCGTTTTACGTGCCATAACATTTATTAACAATGATGTTTCAGCTCGCATAAATCGTTGATAACTAGCGCGATAGTTCTGTGTTTATTTGCAACGAATGTACAAAAGGTAAACGCTTTCCCGTTGGTAAGCGCTTATTAATATATTTGAGAGATTATCAGGTTTGTGCGAATTTATAGTTGCAAACCCATCGCAAAAGTTATTTATTGGAACCATTTCAAGTAATAAATTAACAGTCGCTCATTCTCTTTTAACGAAATGGATGTATTGTTTGCTAATATTAGCAGACAATCACATTTTTACTACGTTTTGAGGATATGACAGCCAAAGTTGATTGTATCCATGGGAATATAATTCACTAAAATTGTATTTTATAATTTTTTCTTTATTTTCTTTATTGGTTTTATGTATACTCTTTTGTCAGTATCTAATTTCTTAATGGCAGAATCATATTAATAGACGCTAAGTATATTTTCTTGATTTTAAAATAATTGCGTTTTTATAAACTTATATTTACCCTTTTACATGGCACAAACCATTTAAAATAACACCATCAGTTATTATAGAAATTATTTTGCGCTTTTTGTTCAAGTAATCTGCATATACCAAGAATGGCTAAATTATGACAAAGCTAAAGCATCAATTAATTCTAGAACTGCCATTCCTCAAGAATAATAATCAGTGTCGATATACAGGTTGAACCAAATCTGATTGCCACTATAAGGATCTCGTAAACTATTAAAGATACAAGAAAGCTTAAATGGGCAGAGTAGTACAGAATTTAATGCCTAATAATATTCCGTTAAAAAAACAATTGATCATCTTGATTTTATTTAGAAAAAACTGAAAATCACCATTTTTAAAAATCAGCCGTAACTTGTTTATTTAAAGTCCGATTAAAAAAATCAAAAACTCGAGTTAGTTGTTCTCTAAAGCCTTTTCATTGGTGTAGGTAAATTTTTTCGAAATTTAACTGTTTCTGAGAAAATTATGTCAACTTTGTTATTTGTTATGGACGGCATATTAAATGTTATTATTTTCGAATTTGGCATATTTTTCTGATTAATTTGACGTAGGACATGCCATACTTCAAATGTGACAAAGTGGGTTAAATGAAGTTATTTTTATTTTTAAGCAAAAAAATTATAGGTGATGAAAATGCCATAACTGTTAATAATAAAAATACAGTAGCTTAATACTTAACAATAATTATTAAAAAACCAAAAATATTGTAACAAACTGTGCATTATTTAAATAGTTATTTATATAATCTTAACATGCATGCATCGCTTTAAATGGAGTAGTTCTATGAAAACGTGTAGACGTTTTACGAATTTTGACTGCAATTTTTACAAAAATTCTTTTAACATTGAATACTTATTCGTGTGAAGTGAAATATCTTACAATTTAACATTAGAAGTGTTTCTCATATTTATGCACATTATCCGTCCTAAATTATTTAACTTCTAGAAAATTCTGGAGCGCACACTTGCATATGGGAAAGTCGTCCTTAATAAAGCACTTACAATGTTCTGAGAATTAGGGAATTTGCACGTTACGATTATTAATAAATATTTCAATGGTATACAGTTTTTTATACTATTTTCGGTTTTTTATTAATAATTATTGCTTTTTTAGGACCTGTATTTTTTATTAATAAAAGTTATGACGCTTGCGTTGCCTACTATAATTTTTTTGTTAAAAATAAAAAATTAGTTCATTTAACCCACTTTGCCACATGTGAAGTATACCATGACATACATCAAATTAATCAGAAACATATGCCAAATTCGAAAATGTTAAAATACAATATAGCGTCCATAAGAAATAACAAAATTGACATAATTTTCTCGTAAACAGTTAAATTTAAAAAAAAAATAATGTACATCATTCAAAAGGCTTTAAAAAACAACTAAATACACTTTTTGAATTTTTTTAATCCGACTTCAAATAAGTTACAGATGATTTTTAAAAATGGCGATTTCCATTTTTTTTCTAAATAAAATCAAGACGAATTGAAATTAAATTGTTTTCTCAGCGGAATAGTATTAGGCATTAAATTCTGCACTAGTTTACGCATTTAAGATTCCTTGTAACTCTAATGATTTACGAGATCCCTGTAGTGGAAATCAAATTTGGTTCAACCTGTATATATGTAATGATATGAAAGAGAACTTAAAACTCCCTTGAAACTACACAATGTCCCATGAATATATAATGCTGTATAATTTACATGAAAATAAAAGCTGTAAAAATTACGCTGACTTTAAGCTGACAACTTTGTCTTTTAACACTTGCATTAAATTCGCTAAATAAGATGCTTACTACATTGAAAAATATTTTTATTTACAGTCACTGTAACTGGTCATATTGGAAGCGCACCATAATGAGAAACATTTTTATTGTGAAAGGCATGTGGCATAAAATATATGTTTATGCTTGGAATAATTTTGAGTTTTGAAAACTTAGGAGTGGGTTTTTGTATGTTGAAATTGAAGAGCAACTTTCTGCAATTCTCCAATGTTTAATTTTGTTTTTACCAATGGCTTTTATCTCCTGTAAATCACATTTTGGTAATTTTAAGATACTCCAATAATTACCCAATAATACCCCAATAATCATTTCACAAGCTTCCAGAAGCAGTGTCAACTGGTTATCACATATCACATTAAATGTTATTGAAGTGTTTTTACTATTTCACCCAGCCAAATTAAATGCTTTAGTTTGGATACCTGACTTTGCCTTTCTTGACCATTTAATTCGTAAAAAATGTGTTCTAGCAAATTGCAGCAGCATAGGCTAAGCACCACTTTGCATCATTCTTTCGTTTGTGCTTTATTCAGCTGACCTTCAATAAGTAGTGCTCATTTATAAAAGGAAATTAAAGCATCCTGTTGGTAATTTCAGTTTCATTGATGTTTTGGAACGATTATGTATGCGGATGGCATGTGTGATATTCTTCACGAACGGTTGAGACATCGTAACTTGAATTAAGAAATATTTGTATGTACCTTGCTGTTTAACATGCTAACCCCAAATATGTAGGTTTTCGAAGTCAACTAAAGGTTGCAGCTCGAATGATTTAGTTGTTGAATGGTAATATTTTTAGTAAGCCATTAGGGCAATTTACCTAAACCCAGTTTAAAAATAACTTCCAGTGACTGTTGATAATTTTTGTCTCGCATCTATTATCTGATGGGACCTACAAGCATTATTTTTTACCCTGTGCCGCCAAGAGAATTCTCGGCGGTTATTATGAAGTTCGGACCCCTGACACGATTTGGTGAAGGAGCAGAACTGTACCATTTTCTTTTGACGGCCAAAAAAGAAGATTCTCAGGATGTCAATTTTCACTTTTCATGACTTAACAACAAGCCCTCGTCATGTCTAAAATTCATGAACCACCTTACTGGGACCACATAAAGCGCGGGACCCTCAGCGGGCTTGTTTTTGGCAGAAAGCAAAAACGTATAAGATGAAGACATATTAACTCATCAGTAAATAATACAGAATCGAAAACATTTAAAGCGAACAATGTTCCGCTGCCTTACAGCCGTGATTAATTAATTTATTATTATTATTTTAAACTAACGCCACTTTACCTATGTTTATTAGACGCATCTAGAATGATTTTAGTTTACTATTAATAGATAGGGGAAGGTGGGTAGGAATGGGTCATTTTTACTTTGGAGCCCACAAAATTTAAAAGAACTTGGTACAACCTGTTTTTTTTTACAGTCAGTGCGTAGCTGTATAAGTATACTTTAATATTTAAAAGAATTAAAATCCCACTGTTGATATATAAATGACAAGAAAAAAAAAAATTATACACACTGACCCATTCCTCCTGCATGCAGGAGGAATGGGCTCTGCTGCAGGAGGAATGGGTAATAATTTTTCTTGACGTAGGTTTTAAATTTATCCAGGTTAATATCGAAATATTCTTTATCCTTTATATTATATTATTTTTGGGTTGATTAGAGTTCTCCTTTTCTGCTTCTGTTAAATGTAATTTCAGTTTCTTTTTGCGCTGGTCTTCTATTTCATTTTTTCTGGAGAATCAGTTAAAATTCGGGTTCGTCCTGGTTTCCTTCCTGATCTCTTATCTTTTCTTTGGGCTGCTTTAGGGTAGGGGACTACATCTTGTGGAGAAAGCTGAAAATACAAAAAGTCTTAAATTATTGTTGCCTAGAAGAGCAGTTTAAAATTATCTACCTGTCTTGTTGAGGGATTGGGGGTGCTTGGTCCTAACAAATCAGTTGCTGCAATTGTAGAAAGTTCCCGAGACCCTGTGCTTTCGAGGGGACACGGATGGTCAGTAACAGCAGCCATTAAAAAATCCTCATCTGAAAACCTATCTCTACGAAAGGGCCATATTCCTGTTCGTTCAAAGCCTTTGGCAATATAAGATTTGCTGAAAGCCTGAACAAAGGCTTTTTGAGACAAATCAGCTAGGTTGTAAATTGTAATGGGCTTTCCTTGATTAAATGCCATAAAATTGTCACAAGTTTGGTTGTATCGACTTTTGAATGGTCCCTAAACTGCCACATCCAACGGCTGGAGGCGATGACTTGTATGCGGGGGGAAACTGATCAGATTTACACCTGAATTTCTGTCGGCTGTAATAACTTCAATAGACACATGGCTCTCATGGTTGTCCAAAAATAAAACAGCAGGCCTTTCTTTAGAACACCTTGCATGTAGAACAATATGTTCAAAAACTTTAACAAAATTCTCCGATGTCATCCATCCACTTGGATGTCCTAAAATTAAACTGTTAGGGGGAGCAGAATGTCCTAAAATGTTAGGATTCCTTTGTCTAGGAAAAATATAAGCAGGCGGATCTGTATTCCCTGCAGCATTAATGAAACAACACATACTCACTAACTGGCCTCTCTCCCCAGAAGTAATTTGGCCTAATTGCTTTAACCCCTTTTCTGCCAATACCTTTTGAGGCTTATGAACCGTTGTCAAACCCGTTTCATCACAGTTCCAGATGTCGTCAGCAGTAAATGTAAAACGGCTAAATACATTTTGCACGTTATCAAAAAGCTGGGTAATATTGTGCCTATTAAAACTAGTGGACCTACTCAAACTAGTAGCCTCAGGTATGCGCAAAACTAAGCAAGGATTTCTTCTGAGAAAACCAAACAACCACTCACGTCCAGCCTTTTCTTCATCACCCCACTTTTTGGGAATTTCAATGTTCAGGGCTTTTACATATTTATACGCTAATTTTCTAGCATCAGTAGATGTAAGGCCATAATGCATTTTTGAGCATCTTTGTAAATATTCTACCATTAAGTTTTCTTGTTCTTGCGTAAAAATTTGTCTCACTGTTGTATTCGGACGATATTTGAATGTTTTCCCTTCGCTCAGAGATTTGAAATTTGAAACGTGTCTTTGTAATGCAGAATAAGATATGTTGTAGTTTCTAGCTACTTGTCTTATAGACGAACCACGATTTACTTCTTCTACTGCTGCTTTGACTTCCTCAGAAGTTTTTCTGACACGCTGTGTATTTTTTATCCAAATTCTAGGCATCTGTATAAAGTATCAAAATAAAATATTAGATCAGTGAAAGTAGGAGGAATGGGTCACGACCCAAACCTCCTGCCTTGTGGGAACCCATTCCTCCTGCATGTACACTTATATATATAAAATCACTCTACTTAAATGTAAGAATACTTATCGACATATTTCTAGTATTAATTAGTACTTTATAATATACTATTAATACGAATAAATCAATTTCTGGGAATATTATATGATTAAGGAAATTATTACACTTACAATTAAAATAGAAAAACTTACTTTTATCAGCAAAAAACGCTAGTTATTCATAGCACTGAACACAAAACTTTGACAAGGCTGCAACTAAAGTGACAGTTTACTTATCAACAGCGCCATTTATAGGCCTAATAACGATACATAAAACTAGTATTCTCCAATTAAAATTAAAATAACCCATTCCTCCTGTGACCCATTCCTACCCACTCTCCCCTATAGTAAAACCGCGCTTAACGCGGGAGTTACGTTCCAATCAAGCAGAGCGTAATGCGAAAGAGCGTTAAACGAGGTCCTCTATTCATGTAAATGATGGGGCTTGGGAAAAAGGGGTGCAAAATTTAAGTCACTCATGTTTAGATCATTGAGATTCTTCTGCATCTCCAATTTTCCGTTATCAAGAAGGTGCCTAATGTCATTTGTATTTGTCCTTTGCGTTCTATAAGAAATTGTCAATATGTGGGCAAGGTATCCGTGGCACCCTGTCTTGGCTTTGAACTCCTATCAAAATCTGCATCAATAAATTGGTTCACAATATCCCTTTTTAAACTGGGCTTTGGAAATGCCTTTAAAAGTTTTTTTTGCTCTTCTTCACCATCACTGTTTCAATATTTTTGTGCTCTTCTTGGTCGACTATTTCCTTGAGCTCATCATCAACATTTCTTTGAGATCATCCACATTTCTAAACCTGTTTATTTCGCCTATAATTCGCCTATTTTGTTCAAATCAACAGATTTTCTGTATCATGGATCTCGCTTAGATCTAGCCAAATGTTTTTTCTCACTCATTTCAAACATTTTTTCGTTACCTCATTCAAAAAAAAAATTATATATGTATGTTGTATGTACTTTGAATTTGGAAAAAGCCCAATGGTGCGTGCAATTTTCAGAGAGTTTTTCAATAAAAAAGCCCTAAACCGAAACAGCGCTTAACAGAGATGCAATAAACGTGGTGTACAGGGTGAGCGGAACTTGATGTCTCGACGCTATTATAATTTAAACTTTGAACGCTCTGTATCTCTTAAACCAGCCACATTGGTATAAAGCATATTGAGCTCAATGGTAATATTTTGGTGTCTAGTATCTCCAGTTTAGCGTTGGCTCATTCTTTCTAACTAAGCCTGTATCTCTTTTACGTGAACATTTTTCAAAGTCAAGTGGCAACAAACATACTTTGATTTTTGATTTATTGCATTTCCAGGGGCTATTTGTCTAAATCGTTGTAGTTACGAATTTTTGATAATATTTTTTTTTACAATAAATTTGCTTATATCTTTTAACCAAAAAAGATACCAAATTTTTTTCTTTACAAAATTTGTTTAAAGAAACTATTTCTTTTTAAATATGCAAAAATACATGTATGTTTCCAGAAAAAAAAAGTTCAATAACGTCATTACTTTGGTTTCCAAATCTGGAAAAATATGCAAATTTGACTTAAAATGGACCTTATCTAATCCAATTTAAAAACCACTTTTTAAATTAATTATATCGTTTTACCTTTTCTTATAATAGAGCTGAGACCTAAAGACTGAAGTACAGTAAATACCTATCCCGGGCCGTGCCGTGCTATGATGCAAAGAGGCAGCCACATCCATAAGGAGGCGACATAAGCAGTTAAATCAAAATACAATTTGAACAATTCAAAAATTCAAGATCTTTACACATCGCGTTTCTATATCCGTCTATGTCAGGGGTGAGCAAATGCACCTTTGAGCGCTGCATGCGGCTTTTCATTGAGTTGAATGCGGCTCCCGTTATAATTGAAATTACAAAATAAAATTACGATTACTAAAAAAGTCCACAACTTTTTATGGACCGAATTTTGGATTTAAATTGACGATTCTGCTAATATAAATCAAAACGTAGATAAAATAGACAATCACAGATCCAAAATCGGAAATGTTCACAAAAACCCTCTAAAAATTTATACAAAATGGTCGACATAGAAAAAAAGTAAACCATCAAGTCTCAATTTAGCAAATAAAGACGAAAAACAGAGATCGCTTGAGAAGAACAAAAAATAAAACTGAATGCGCAAATACAAAAATAAAATTAATATTCATGATGATATTCATGAAATAGAAAAAAAAAAAAATTAGAGTATACTTTTTTTAAAATTTTAATTTTTTTATGAGTTTACATTGTAACATCCTGATTATTTTTGAGACTAAAATGGAAATTTAAAAAAAAAACGATATTTTAAAAATGTCTGAAGATGAAAGATCGACAAATCAGGATCCGATAAATTTCGAGAACATAATTAATATTTCAAAAGTCAAAAATTAAAGCCGAAAGTCAAAATTTCCGGAAACACGTTAAAATTACAACTAAAAAATTAAATTTTGAAGAAAAAAATCAAAATTTAGAAAAAACTAATACCTTACGTAATAAAAAAAGGCTAAGATTTCCAGAATAATATCAATTTGAAAAATAAATTTCATTCATTACAAAAGACTATTTCTGAAATTTCGAGCAAAAAAGTCAATATCTTGATACTGAAGTCAAAATTTGAGATAAAAATGTAACAACCAAAGGGCCAATTTTTTATCTTTAGGAAATCATTTTAGAAACAGTCAAAATTGTAAGTTTTCAATTAAAGTTTTAGGAAAAATTTGATAATCGGAACTCAAAATTGTATAACACAAGACTGTTTCCAAAATTTCGGGAAAAGAAATTTACATGATGATGTTGATATTCAAATCAAAATTTTAGAAATACATGTAAAAACCAAAAGTACGAACCTTTCATTTTAAGAAAAAGTTGAAATTTTGATGAAAAAACTCTTAAATTCTTGAGATTATAAAAAAATGAAATTCAAAAATATTTCGTCATATTTTTTGTAAAAATTTCAATTTTATTTTAAAAATAAAATTCTTTATTATTTTCGTAATTTTTAAAATAGAATTGTTTTGAAAAAAAATCTAACTTATAAAGCAGTTCTCGGATCTCAAAGAAAAAGTCGAAATGTCAAATTTAAAGCACAAATTTGAGGAAAAAAAATCAAATTTGAAATTGCCTTAAGATGATGATAATTTCGACATAGCACAGATTTTGATGTTTTTATATTTTGTATTATTCGATATTACAAAAATTGAATATTTATTCGAAATTTTAAATAATTGCTAGATATGTACTGACAGTTCTGCTTTAAACTTATAATTATAATTAACTTTTGATTTTAATGTTATCTGTTTTTTAAACATAATTAAAATTTATTTTGTGTTTGTTTTAAAGGAAAAACTTTTATGAGGCGGCATTTTACAGAGTTGCATCAAACTGAGAAAATCTACCGCATGGCCCTGTACTTATACATTACCATTTTTCTTTCAATTTTTATATAAAGTGTAACAGGATTATAGTACATGGTATGGTTATTTTATTTATGAAGATAAAAGTTTCAAATTTGCTGCACTTGATGTACTTATAAAATGCCAAATTTTGACATAAAAATGACATTCCTACTACTACTGCTACTTTCGCTAAACACTAACTTCTGATTGTTAAATGGAACATCCTTACATTTTTGGAATCTGCACCATTATTTTAATAAAACACACATAAAATAAGTCGTTTTTAAAGGGTGAAGAAAATTTTTCATCCCATTTTATTTTTTAACCTAGAAGGTCATGATTCACTGTAATTATTTCTAAGCGACCACACTAACGCTGCAAAAAAATTAAATTGGGAAAAATTAGCAAGTGTCATTTTTTTACATTTGCCTTCCACAGCTATCTTATGTTCTTATTAAATGAAGTTATAAATAAATTGAAACCGAATAGTTAGAATGCTTTTGGCTGCAATTTCAATTCTAGTGATTTCACAGCAAAAATGGAAATATGGTTAGATTCGCCATTAATAATACTTTTTCGTGGTAACAAGTACCATTTGGTGCCAGTTAAGAAAATGGAGTTATGACAGAGAGTTAATCACTTGTTAAAAACTTAAATTCTCCTTTTTTAGGTGATTTTATTTTTATAGTGTTACTGAGATCTATTAGAATTAATTAAAATAAATCATAGCATCCCGGATTGAAAAATAAAATGGAAACAAAAAAAAATTTGATCCATCAAAAATCACTTATTTTAGGTTATTGTTTTAAGAGAATTTTGCAGATTTCAAAAATGTAATAACATACGAAGTGCTTCATTTAAAAATTAAAAATTGAAATCAGTTTTACCGCTAGTGACATCAGTAGGGATTTAATTTGTATTTCAAAATTTGATATTTTGTAAGTACATTAAGTGTAGCAAATTTGAAAAATTTAACCCCATATATAAAGAAAAACTGAAGGGTGTACCGTAATTCTGTTACATCCAATATATTGCAATTTTATGTTTACAAACATCTCGAAATGGTTCCCCCGTACCGACGTAACCAACGTGATTTTCCCATGTCGCCGTTGCTCTTTGAGGCGTTTTTTGTTATTGCTTTAATTTAATTCAGATCATAAATGACATCTAAGTATTTTCTGGTTAATCCAGTGCTATAAATTTATTTACATAAAGAGCAGTAACATAAATCCATAAAATTTTTTGGAAAGATTCGCATGTAAGGCCTTTTTAGTTTTACTGCAATGCTTAGATGTTGGTCTCCCTGTTTCTATTTCAAATATTTATATTACTGCCGTTATCTTGTTTCATCTTTCCTCAGGATGTCGATAATAGCAATGTTATTGTACTGAATTTATCGTTTCATAAGAGCTTTTGAAACTGTAATGATAATGGCATGGGCCGCTATTACGGTACGGATGGTGAGAGTAACAGATGTTTCCTACAGTTGCGGATCGTGAGAAATGGAAACTTCAACTTCTAATCCAATACTGAAGAGGATCTGTTTCACAATCAAAAGTTATAACTACATTGAACGTGACAGAGAATTGAACAAGTTCCATAACTTTATTAATATGATATGGGTTACATAATCTTGTAAGCTGCGACAGAAAAAGTTGGTGTGAGCCATCTCCTGTGGGACCACTACATCAATTTCGCCGACTAAAATGGAATTTATTCTGCATAACATAACTTTGTGTGATGTATTAGATGAAAAGGAGCTAATATTGCCTAAAGTGGTAGATTTGTTGATGGCTTATAAATTAATTGTGTTTTTTAGGAATGTATTTAGCTGAAGAGGTAAAAACATAGGAATCATATAGGTGCGCTATTTTATTTACTGGCTCATGGACCAATATTTTGTAATGGTCAGAAATATACCAAAAAAAATGCAGATCGAGAAACTTACTAAACAACAACCTAACAAATTTGTGGGTTGTTGTTGTTTAGTGGGACATAAAGTGCAATATGGAATATTAAAAAAATGCACAGGAATTGCAGTCGATATTATAGGTTATAATAACTTCATCTATTAAAACCATTATACACTAAAACAAAGGTTACAAAGATCACTACAATGAGGCAATTTTAATTCTTGCATTATGGATTGCATAGCATTTCATAAATGCTGCAATAAGCTGTGTATTATTGCGTTAGTTATCAGTAATCGTAATCTCTGTGGATTTCTTTAACTGACGTTATTTTTAGAATGTACTGGATATTATGGGAGATTTTTCCTCTGAAACGAACAAATCGAGCCATTCATCGAATGGTACATACGCAGGTGTTCGTTTCAGGCCTCTCTACAATTGGAATATTTTGTTTTTTATTTTTAGATCCTTATTAACTCGTTTTAAATTGTTTCAAAAAAATTTTATTTATTTTATATTCTAGAAGTGACCTATAAATAAATAAACGCAAGTCGGCTCTTAAGTTAACTAATTATTAATTCGAAGTTATGTGTAGTATTGGCCACTTCATAAATTCAATCTGCTTAAGATTATTGCAGTGTCGGATTTGAAATTACCTTTCAGAATTTAGTGAAATTAGGCATACTAGTAGATTGCGATAACATAATAATTCCGTTTAATTTTTGAAAACCTACAGAGAACCAGTGAAAAGATATTGACATTTGAAATTTCACGCCTTGGACGTTGAGCCTTATGATAAACCAGAAATTTTATTATATTTAACATCATATGTACACTTAACAAAAAGGACTGTTCAGATTTTAGTAAAAATGGAAAAAAAGATGAAATATAACATATATACAACATTTTAGTTAGTTGATATTACAGTCTTGGAGCGTGTGGTAGTAGTAATTAGCAAAAAATATCAAAAGTTTATTTTTTATTTTACTGTTTCCGTCGTTTGTTAGATCCAGCAAGGTCGTTTTTATGTAAACTATTTTGCGACCCCCCATCGAATCACCAATTTTGACTATGACATTTTGCGATTTTGAAATTCCGGTTTTTTTTATTATTTCATCGCGACATTTTGGTTTCTTTAAACAGCTCATGTGACAAAAAATACAATAGACGTTCTAAAAAAATAAACCTAAAATGTTTACCAAAATCATTAACTAGCCTGAAGAAAAATAAAACGGGTATGCTTAAATTTAAAAAAGATTACATCCATAAAATTAGTGTTCAGTGCGTAAATATTCGGAATTATTTGGTTTCGATGTTTCGAAAATTTAACGTAATCAAACCTAAGTATCATTTAAAACTTATTTATAAATAATAATAAGATTTTAAAATGTCTTAAGTCGACATGTTTAACCCTTACTATGAAAAATTTTTAAATATCCGTAAATAATAACCTGTATAAACAATAACTATAGCAAGAAATATTAAAAACCCCAAGCTGTTTTTATAAACCTCTGAAATGACCGGACCAGCATATTCAGCATATTCGGCGGCAGGGGAGAGTGGCCAAAATGATCCCCTTAAGACAAAAATCAGCCTAAAGCGGAACACATAATTTTTAGAGAATTCATATATTCTTTATTGCAATATGTATCTATTGTATATTAAAACTAGCATCAAATTTCTATATAAAAAAGTATGGTTTTATTTAAATAAATAATAATACAAAGGTCTGCAAAAGGATCATTTTACCCTTAGGGGTCGGGCAAAATGATCTCCTCTGGTAGGGCAAAATTATCCTACACGAAAAATTAGTACCTGTTTAAAAACTATACTTTTTTTTTTGAGTGGGACCATCAAAAAACCGCGCAAAAAGCTTTGAAAGGCTATAACTGTGAAAGTAAAAATGTTTTAATAAACTTTTTTCTCGTATGTTATATTTATTGGATTGCCCCGAATCTGCAGTCAAGGGTTGTCATTAAAATTAAATAAAAATAAATAAACCTAACAACTGTTAAAATGCATGAGAAGAATGTTGTTGATTTGAATTAGACTAATTATGAAATCAACTACACTTTTAAGAACAATCCAATATATAAACCCAAAAGCAACAGTTGTATTCTCAAATATTTAAAAGCAACAAAAATCTTGTTTACACTTCCAGTGAAACCCCGCTCCAAATTAAAAAGCAAAAAATACCTTCAAATAAACTGGAAAAATAAACGAACGGCTTTTCCATCGAAGGTTGAAAAGTATCTAATTGAATTTGTTCAGTTCGCCAATGGATATATACTTTTCAACTTTAGAAAAGCGCAAAGGAAGTTTGAATAGCACAAGTTTGTCCACTTCAATTAAAACCGAACGAAGTGACTGCCACGCTACTGTTTAATTACATTTTTGCGGCTTGGGGGAAATTGTGTCTGAAATTTTCAGGATACATCTGTCGCCAACCGATTTCAAATTATTTACCTTAATCAAACTCACGCATCGTCATCAGTATTGGGAATAACTGTACATCTGGTGGACCTTATCTCCAGCGTTATATTTAAAATTGTTTCTAATTTAATGGAACTTGTGCAATACTAATAGCAAGACGATTTACCAAGAATGGCAAACCTGAATAATATTACACACAACTAAACACTTTTTCTATAATTTTATTGAACAACTTACAAACTTATTCTAAACAGTAGCCACTGATTTTACAACTGGCTTATATGTGGGATTACTATCTTGTATTTAAATTTCAAAAATTCTTAAGTATTAGATATCTCAAAACGCAGAACAACCCCAATAGTTCTAATTACTTGTTAATGTTTGACAAAAGTCTTGAACTTATAAGTCATTCGTCCAAGTGTGTATCTCCCTAATAGTTTCTACTAATAAACATTTAGTAAACAACTTTTAACTCCACAGTTCGTCAGAACAATAAGATTATAGACATCATCAATCAAATCAAATTATTTTTTGTATAAAGCATACTCTTTGCAGAATTACTATTACAAATATCAAGGGGTATAATTTCTTACAAAAAAACATACAATTTATTTTTAGGATTTATCTCTGATTCGAGAAGATATCAATCTTTTATTTTTATGTGAAGATTCGATTCCAACTACTCGTTAATGCATCAGAAGTGCAATGAATTTTATATGAGGGAACTTGGATTACGTCGCAAGCTGGCAAGCTGGTAAGCTTTAGAATCGTGTTACTGTCGAAAGCATCAAACTCTCTAGCATGTCCAGAAATCCTTATTGCACTTTAATAGTCCTTTAAATACTTGGCCCTTAATGGATAGCCTTTCCTCGCTATGGAGCATCAATGATTTTTGTAAGGGTCAGCTACATAAAAACAGTACAAATCTTTTAAAGATAAATCGCCTACTGTTAGTCAGTTTGCAGAAGCGGCTACCAATTTTTTGATACCAATTATTGACCCATAGTACTCACAAAGTCAACAGAAACTTAAATAAAATTATTTCTGGATGTAGTGGAAAAACATATTCAATTCAAGTAGAAACATCCAAGCTCGATGGAAAAACCTGAATACAATCGTAAAGCATTAAGGGCATTTACGAAATCTCAAAGTAAAGATGAAGATGTTTGATTAAGTCTCTGTTTATTTCATTTACCCTTTGTTTCTAGTTCAACAACTTCAATTTTTTGAGTTCAGAATTTTTCGCAACAAAGACATGAACGTTTTTTCCTAAAATAACTACATTTTGAAGAGCTTTTTTTTAGATAATATAGTCAAAATTCAAAAAATATTATTACGACGTTTTACAATGTGAATAAATTACTAGTGATGATTTTTGCAGACTGTTAAGAGGGCGTATTTTCAAATAATAAAATCCTAACTTAGTGGTGACTTAAAGAATGGATTCGCTTCTATAGAAGAAATATGCAAATGCACACAACTAACCTTACCCAAACCAAAATTATTTCTCTGCCCTTTGTTCAAATAATGTGGTCAATGATGACAAAATTATGATAAGCGTGCCAAAGCTGATGTATTAAACATTAAATATTTTTAATTGTTACTTATTATTTAGAAGCTATCATTGCCAAAGAATAATCATCAGCGCTGATATTTAATAACAGTGGGATAGCCGAAGCGCTAGACACTATAGCATAAACGCAATTGGCATAAGGTATCCTTGTACCGGGATATCAAAAATTATCTTGGTCAAGGGATGATTGTGAAATGTAAAACGTGTGTCTTACATTAAATTTTTGAATATGTTTTGTTGTGTCAGAATCTGTCAAGTCATTGTGCTGAAATTTTGTAATCCAGTTTTTGAATCATGCCTCTTACCACACACCACAAAATGGTCATGATTGAAGCCTATTTTCGAACGGGTGCGCTAGTTAATGGAAATTGTTTGTGTTTGGACAATTTTCGAGAGCACTTCCCAAACGTGGCAATATTACCGGACAATTTTTATGCGTGCCTTACAAATTGTGTTGAAGTGTTTCGCGAAACTGATTGTGTGACTCATAAAAAAGGTGCTGGTAAACCAAGAGTTCGTACAGAAGAAGTTGCCAATGATGTTCGTCAACGTATGGAAGAGGAGCCTGTAAAACCTTTGAAACGTCTTTCTCAGGAAATTGGACTTTCTTATGGAACATGTCAGAAGATTTTAAAGAAAAACTTGAACATGCATTCATATAAGTTGCAAGCATATCAAGGTCTTCTGCCCGCAGACCACTTCAGACCACGCCTTGCTTACTGCCATTGGTTTGTCAATAATTTAATAAATAACGATCTTCTGGACTTAACTTTTTTTCTGACGAAGCGCGGTTGCACCTTTCGGGATACATCAATTCTCAAAATATGCGAATGTGGAGCAATGATAACCCTCATGTTTTTACTGAATCCCCACTACATGCTCAAAAAATTGGTGCTTGGATGGCAGTTTCTCGCAGAAGAAAAACTGGGCCAATTTGTTTCGATTTTACCGTCAACGCAGAAAGGTACAGACACAACTTTTTCGATAAATTTGTGCAGCAGTTAAACGATGATAAACTTCCGTACGTTTATTTCCAGCACGACGGTGCAACAGCACATACTACACGAGAAAATATTGCTTTCCTCCGCGAGTTTTTTGATGACCGCTGATAAGTTTGCTATTTTATATTTCCTTACTTAAAAAGCAAGATTTTCGCAACTTCGGTAAATAATTTGCAAGAACTGCAACAAAGAATTGTTCAGTAATGTGCAACCATAACGCCAGAAATGCTGCAAAATGCTTTTCACAGCATGAGGGGGCGCGTCAACTTGTGCATCGAACAAAACGGGGGACATTTCCAACAATTACTGTAATTTAGTTTTTCTTGTCACTAAAACCGTTATTTCATAATTTGTAGTTCATTATTGTTTCACAACTGAAATAAATAGATATGATGAAATTTGTAGGTTATTGATGATGTCAGTGTGACAGTGACATAATTATTTCAAACGTAAAGTAAGACACACGTTTTACATTCCACAATCACCCTTGACCAAGATAATTTTTGATATCCCGATATTAGGAATGATTTTGAAAGTAAATTAGATTTGTATATTGAGCTTTTGCTGCTTTTAAAGTTTACAATAAAAATTTTCAATTCAGAGTTGAAATTCTAATAACTAACATTAAACTGTAAGCCATGAAACAAAATTTTTTGATGTGGTCTTTTTCTTTTACCAAATCATAATAAATATTTACCCTTAAAGCGTTAACAGCAGCAAATGACATACAGCGCTGTAGTTTATTTAATTTACCAAATTTCTCGCTGCATGCGCTTAGGAGTTCTTCAAATAATTAATAATTTTTTTATAACAAATCAAGGAAGCTGCTAAGGGCCATAACCTAGGGAGCTTTTTATTTTAATATAACGTCAGCCATCACCTCTTGAATTTTATCAATATAATTTTGATTCACCCTCTATACATTCTTATTATTTGAAACAAAAATATATTTAATTTCTTCGTTCCACATCACATTTTTGTGCAAATGGATTAATTTTCCAGTGACTTCTTGCCTCAAACTCATTACTGACTGCAACAAAATATTTCATTTCAATTTCAAAGATTAGATGAAATGCCGTTTCTACTAAATCTCAATCGAAACAACTATTTAAAAATACAGCTGCTTCAAAACAAAACAGCATTACTGTTATTCATATAGTAATACTTTGAAAATATTGTGATGTAAAACAATTTTAAATGTAATATGATCAATGGAACTAGTAACCATAATAAAAACAAATCGAAAAATATTGTGCCGGAGCATAAATGTTATCGGAGAATTTCATACGAAACGAGCATTAAAATCACAATTGGAATTCAAACAATTGATGGCTTGCATGAATAGATAGAGGAAATAACATATAAGGATATTTTTCACATGAAACAACGCTCCATCTACCAAACTGCTGCTCCATTCGTTTATTTACCATGGATGTCATTCCCAGAAAATAAAGCATAAGGAATAAGAAGGATCTATTGATTAACTATTGCTAACTTGTACGTGGCTTTTCATTATTATTTACATTACAATATTCGTCGCATTAATTTACGAGTCATTCAATGGGAAAAATTGCCATAGTTTTTTTTAGTTTCTTAATGTTTTTACAATTAATATATTAGACATATATTAAAAAGTAATTTTTCGAAAAATCGTTTAATTTCCAGATATTTTTGGAACAAATAAAATTCTGTATAATTTGTTAACGTCATATTATAGAGCAAACAAATAAGCAACTTTTTTCGTTTAACACTGTATTAACACTGTATTATAGTTTTTGAGATCTTAATAATGAGCATAGAAGTTGTAACAACCTAATGTTTACTTGTCGTTGGCCTTCAAAGGTCAATATCCAAATTTCTTGCTTTGTATAAAGGCCGGTACTAATTAAAAGGTGTAAATGAAAAATAAATTATTAGTCGTCACTAAATGGATATACGATTATAAAGCACATTCTTTCACGATTTCGCAGCTAAAAGGAGAAGCGTATCGCTTTATGTCTAACCCGCTCAGAGCTGCAAGTTTCCTTACTATCTATTGGGAGCAAGTGGAATAAACGTCTCATAACAGAAAATAAATTTGAGGGATATTTCCCACACAAGTAGAATAATTATGACACTAACTAAATCCATTTTAGTATTTTATTTTTTCTTATCCCAGCTGTTACAAAAAATAAAACAGAAATTCCCGAAATAAACGACGTGAAAAGTATATCAACAGTGGCGGCTCGCATGTAGGCACTGCGGAACTGCAGCACCCCCAACTTCCATCTATCAATAACTTTTAATATGAGTATTTTTTCTTTTGCTCTTTCTTTATATGTACTTGTATATTATAGATATATAACCCTTAAGGTTAATATCAGTTTATTAGTAGCAATGCCCCAATTCATGAAAAAAGATGCAAACATAATATTTGTATCGAGTAAGGAAATGTGTGCTCCACAGTTTCAACGACGAGGTATTTGAACGTGGTACGTTTGCGCGTATAGAAAGCTTCATATGCTTCTGCAAAGGCGAAAAAGCACTGCTCTTCCCGCAGTACTAACCGTGGCGTACTGGATTAGCGGCTAAACTCTGCCATTACAGTCTATCCCGGCACTACGCTAAAACTTGCGGTTACTATCATTCCCGGCGAAGTAACGCCGCCAGCGAAATCGAAGCAATGCGAATCGAACGCATAATTTAATTTAATATCATTTAAATATTATTTGTCAGTTGGGATTAGTATTAATTTAATAAATGTAGGGGATAGTGGGGTGGACCGTCTTTTTATGTTGGCTAAAAGGTGGCAAAAAAATATTTTTTTTTTGAAAATTTCAAAGCTTGAATTTGTAGTACAACTAATAATCTCTCTTTGGGTCGCAGCAGTTTGGTCAAATTGTATTAAATTATACAACTTATAATAGTTGGCGCAAAAATTGCATTTTTGCGATTTTGAAAAATGACGGGGAATTACGTACCACTCTATAAATCGATTAAAAATGGAAAAATGTATTAGAAAAATCTTCTTGTTTTTGATTCAGAATGCAAAATGCAGATGCAAAAGATTTATTATGAAAGAGAAACAAAGTGTAGTGGCGTGACAAATGGCAATGAAAATCAGTTTGAAACGAAATTATTATTTTACCAAAAAACTATTAGAAATTGCCGAAAAATAACGCTGTGCTGAAAATTTACATGAATAATCACTTATATGCATCAAATACACGAAATTAGCTTGTGAAATGTAAAGAATTGGGTGATCCATGGTTCCACGACAAAAGTGGTCTGTAATTCCCCGAAGGTCATTTTTAACAATATTGCAGCATATGATTAACACAATATTAACTTTATGCAAAACTTCATGTTCCGCAAATATTATGAGTTGGTTCTCGAAAAGTGTGGTCAAATTAGAGAAAATTCTAAGGTGAAAAAAAAATTTCGAAGTATCCCAATTCTATTTGGTATCGAAGCTACGTAAGGGTTCGTGTACACAAGTCGAGTACTGAAGGGAAAATAAGCTTAACAAGAGGCGAGTGGACGACAGTTATTTGTAGCTATCAACCATTATTAGAGAAAAAAATATGAAGCTAGTCCGCAATTCCCCGTGGTCCAGAATACCCCAGTCTCCCCTACTTAAGAAAAAAGTTTTATGTAATTATTTCAGAAAAAATAATTCATTTTTATTTTTAAACAAATTTTGTTTAAAAAAAATTATTTTTAAATTTTGTCTTTATACTCGACTTTCAACCTTTTGTCGAATACTTGAATGTGAAATGTCGATTTTATCTTTAAATTTCAATAAAAATGTTTCAAATAAATTTGGAGATTTTTTAAATTTCGATTTTAATCATGAGCTTTCGACTGTATTTTTTGTAACATTGAATTTTCTTGCAATTGCGATGCCCAGTTTATTTTACTTTGATAAAAACTGCTATTTTAGAATTAAGAAATTCAAAGTACTGTTAGAATCCTTCAAAAACACTCATGGCAGAAGCTAAAGAAGTGAGTGATTGTATAATTCTTGATATATTGGACAGATATTCTTCCACTAATCATTTAGTGGATGCTAAATTGTTCGACAAGACGCGCTTCTCTGCTTTTAAGAATGAACATCCCACAGAAGGGATAGTACTGACCACTGATGCATATCCCATGATTGACAAAGAAAAATATTCAAACGAACTAAAAGTATTTTATTCTAAGTCTGATATTAATGATTATTGAAAATTAATTGATCTGCTGAAATTTATCTTGGAAAATAATTTAGATGATGTTTTTAGTGAAATTACAAAAATTAATTAAAATCTTTTTGACAATTCCTATGACTACTTCAGAGGCAGAACGCTGCTTTTCAACACTAAAAAGAAATCAAAACTTTTCTAAGAAGCACTATGAAATCAGAAAGAATAAACGCCCTTCCAGTGCTTTCGATTGGAAAAGATTTCCTTAGTTTAAATAAATAAATAAAACAAAAAGAATAGATTTTACTTTTAAATAAAAGTTTGAACTGTAACCATTTAATAGGTAAAAAATATTGATTTTGTTATTTTAGGATCTTATCAAGTTTTCAAAAAAAATTTTTTTTCTAAACATATTTATTTTCTTTAGAATAATTTTAAAATAAAGGCTCAACATTTTCTGGAGCAGCACCCCCATTAATTTTAGTCACGAGCCGCCACTGTATATCAACTTAATTAATCAATCAATCAAAAATTAAAATAAGAGTTCCAAACAACATACAAAACTCAAAATTAAAATTCAACGGTTTGGTTTTGGAGCATGTTAAATATTTTTAGGCAGTTTGGGTGTTATTAATGGAAAATCATAAAATGAGAAAATCTCCTAACCTTCCAGATCAAACAGTTACTTTTTCCGGGTACTTTGTACAAAACACTTCAAGTGTATATTCGACAGTTGCTGTATTTATGAATGAAATAAAATAATTCGAAGCGTGCTTTTTTAAATTTCATCGCCATCAGCTTGTTTTCTTATAAATTTGCAAAACTTGTGAAGTTAACTTCGCTAACTTCGGAAAGTATCTATAAGACTTGGCCAAATTGTTTTTAAAATATTACGCACTTTTAGCGATTCCACTTAACGTTATTTTGATTTTTATAGAAAAACCGGACTTTTCAGCACACTCGAACAAGAAATACCACTTCCTTATTTGCATTTTTTCTTCTCTGAGATATATCTGTCGTAGCCGTATAATCAGATTCGCCGTATTATCAAATGGCTAGCCAGATTATAAAACGCGGCCACATTACAAAATCGTTGTTTATTTTACATTATTTGAGAATGTGGCTACTGTTTGTAGCCATATTAGAATGCAGCTGATCAATTGAGCTCCAGAATATCAACTAGTTTTGACATTGGTGCTACATTTAAATTAGGAACAAAACTCGGGAAAGAATATTTAAATAAGACCAATCAATTTTACAAATAATAAAAATGTATATATTGAACGGTAAGTAATTAAAGAGTTACAAAAAATAGCTTATATTATTATTATTATTTATTGCAGCACGGCCCGCTATTGTGACATTTGCTGTCGCATTTCAAATGGTTTTTAAAACATAAGCATCTTCTGCTGTTACACTGATTCTTGTTGGGTT
Source organism: Dastarcus helophoroides (assembly GCA_028583605.1). Classification (NCBI taxonomy): domain Eukaryota; kingdom Metazoa; phylum Arthropoda; class Insecta; order Coleoptera; family Bothrideridae; genus Dastarcus; species Dastarcus helophoroides. The sequence goes on from CM053329.1 coordinate 6,739,720, forward strand.
TACAACAACATTTCTTGAATCCTTGGCCTCCAAACTGGGAAACTCGACTCACATATTCTCGCAATGATATTGGATTTGTATCTGGAATATTTGTTATAGCAGAATTGTGAGCTGTGTCCAAAGTCAGTTCGTCTCTTGAAAATCAACGATTCAGACGTCCATGTTCGATACCTATTTGATAAACTCCATTTTCTATCTCTAATATCTTTGCCAAAACATTTTTTGGGTCGAGCGGACCCCTGTCAATTTTAGGTACTGTAATTAAAACGTAGTCGTTGATATGCAGATCATTGAATTGCTTCTTGGATGTTTCAAGCATTTTTTCTGCAGCTTTTTTAATTCCTCTGGCAAATTCGTTTCTTTCGCTTGAAACTGTTTCTTCCTCATCACATAATTGGCATAGGTCTTGACGGATTTCTTTACAAAAGGAACATAATGGACATTTAACATTATATTAACCTGTTTCTGGTTCTTCTGTAGAAACATTTACCGACTTATCAGCGTTTGAGTTCTTTTCTTTCAACATTTGCATCATCCATATCGTCCAGATTGATACAATTTCCAACAATAGCTTCTGAATCAATTTATATTACTAAAAAAGAAGCTTCGACAAGATTTAATATTTATCTAGGTATTTTGATCTGAAGCATAGCTTGATGCGGAGAGGCAACTATATCAACAGGCAGCTCCATAATATTAATGCTATTAATAGATTCCTGCTCAAAAATATCTTCTACTTGTAAATTTGATTCGATGGTATTTGAAATAACCACGGGTTCATTTTCATTAACCATGAGAAGACATTTCTCCAAGTCTTCTTCTGTTGACATGCTCTCAATTGTTTCAGTAGGTAAATAGGTAGAATATAAGCCAACTGGGAAGTCAACGCCAAAAAGAGCTTTATATGGAGATCTCCCTATCACGCAATGGTGCGATGAGTTTTTCATCCACTGTACGAAATAGCATCCCAAAGACCAGTTTTGGGAGTTATTATCGTCAAGCCATGACCTCAACATGTTTTCAATGTCCTGGTTACTCCTTTCGACACTTCCTTGACTTTGCGGATGTCGAGGGCGACCGTTAATGAGTTTATACGCTGGCCAATATGATTTCATTTGACGTATTATGGCATTTACGAACTCACGTCCATTATCCGATTATAAAATTTTTAGAGCTCCAAATTCCAAGAAGATTTTTAGTAATACGTCAGCAACTTCCTCGGCATTTTTAGATATGAGGGGTCGCAAATGAACAAATTTTGTTAGGTGGTCCTGGTAATTAAGTAGCCATTTGTACTCGCCACCTGCAGTTGATTGTAGGTCAATCAGGTCCACCTATCCACGATGGTTTTATTCCTTAGTTATTATAGGTTTTACCACAATTCCTTTGCAGGTACGAGATTTTTTTTCAGCACATCGTTTACAGCACTTCACAAAAATATCAGTTACAGTGCGAGGAATAGCAAATTTTGATTTCAGGAACATTTTCATCTTATCCCTACCCCCCATGACCAATAGAAATGTGGGCCTCCATTAATTTATCGTAAAATTCCTCAAAAGGTACAAAAAAAGTAATAGTATCGATTTCCTGTTTTCACTTCTTGATAATTTTTTTGTGCCGCCTATTTCTATGACGTCATAAAGTTTGCTGAAGTAATACTGCTCGTTAGTTCGTTTTTGGCAGTTTTGTGCAGCTGCTCTACTCTCAATTAAAATTTTAATAATTCCCTCTACTCGTTTAATGCCCCAAGGTTTTTTCTTCGAGTTTTTTTATCTAGAAGCAGTACAGCGCAAGCGTTGATTGTAGGATTTGAAATTTCAAATATGGAATGAAATATAGTTTTAAGAACTTACCGGCATAAAATTCATTTAGCCGTGAATAAAACGAACCCTTTTCGATTGGACGATTATCCATTTTTTAATGAAAATACGTAATTTTTCGGTAAATCGTAGAGAACTAAGTGTCATTACAATTTGCGAAATATAACCTAACTCTTTATCAAGTGGCCGACATTCATACAGCCGCTACAGTACAAAACTTACTTCATTTGATAATGAGGCCCTCGGCCACATTCTAATATGGCTAGAAACAGCAGCCACATTCTCAAATAATGTGAAATAAACAACGATTTTGTATTATGGCCGCGTTTCATAATTTGGCTAGCCATTTGATAATAAGGCGACATATCGACAATTTGTGACTTACCAATTCCTAATTTCTACCCTTCACTACTTTTGAAGGAACTCTTAGACTGAAATACACAAATATATCATTTTGTTTAGTGCTTTTACTGTTTCTTGTGGACTCAGACCGCTCGTCCATAGTTATACCTCCACTAGAGAGTCCTCGAAGTTGTTAAAATATTTTGGATGACTTTTAAAAAATTTGAATTTTGGTGTATATATATATGTTGTTTCAAATGATCTTAAAGCTTTATCACATTAACAGCACACACAGGCTGTAAATTCAAGAAAAAGCTAATAAAAGGGTCGCTAATCTAATATAATAGTTTGTTATGATATTGTATCACGACAGTCATTGTTTTAAAGCTATGTCTTGAAATTTCGAATTCATCAGAGCACAAGACCTGCTATGGTTTAGTACAACGAGTTTATTTTATGGCAGCAATAAAGAAGCGAGCTTTTATCTTTAATACGTATAGATTTAATGGATATGTGAATAGGGAATTTTGCTTAATAGTGCCAGATCGCGTGAGGTAACATAACAGCGTTTATATTAAACTTCGAGCTCTAAAACACTACAACTAATATGATAAATTCCACCTTAATTTAAACCTTTCAGAAGCGCCATTTTGGTTAGGTTTAATCGATGCTCATTTATATTATTGATTCGTGCAGTGAAAGTAATAAAAATCATACTTTGCTTTGGTCTCAGAATCATTTCTAATAAATTAATGGTCAATCTCACATACCTAACCTTTGCTAATTTATAAAACTTTCCCTCCTCTGCGTCTTTCCGTCTCTCAGGCACATTTTTTTCTTTCTTTCATTCTTTTTTCTTTCCTTCCTTCTTTCTTTCTCTCTTTCTTTCTTTATTTCTTTCTTTCTTCCTTTGAAACGGTATATAAGCGTGGTCATGACGAAAGCTATTTAGGGGTGCATACAGATCTTATTTCAGAAAATAAAATTGCGGAAAATATTTCAATAAAAAGAAATTGCTTTATATTGAATTTTAGTTCTGTCTCCGAAGTTAAAAGAGCGGAATTTAATTTTTAAAAATGAGTAATAATATAAATATAAGATAGTTTCGCTCACACTGAGTTCAGTTCCACATTGATGGTTTTGAATTGAAACCGTTTGTTTGTTCGACAAAATGTCATTTTAATTAACTTTACAATGATTTCGTTTTTCGCGAAATCCCAATAAAGCAAGGTATTACAATTTTAATGAAATTCGTTAACTCTATTACATCAAAGGGCTAATATTTATTTAAATGAGCTTTTCCGTTGTTTTTGTGGATTAAAATGGATGATTATCTAACACATTTTCCTTGTTACAGGATATTTTTGGCACATAACTGATATACATTACGATCCTCACATAAATTCGCACGATCACCGAAGGGGTAAGTTAATGTATTCTTTAAATATTATCTAATATTCTTTATCAATTTAGGATTTTTGGGGCCTTTGAGGCCTATTTGTTTTACGTTCGCTGCAAAACATGTATTTAAACATAAGAAAGATATAGAAAATTCTTTGTAACTCTGTATTTAATATATTTAGTAACATGGGCGTAAATTTATGAGCCTATCACATTAAATAATTATCAAATATCGGATAAATATTCAAAAATGTACTACCCGTAAATTCGTCAAATTGGAAATAGATAACAAATTTACATTTAAATATGGAAACTCCCCCATTTACCCACCTTTAAAATAAATTTTCAAAGAATATTTTCTTGGCGAACCTTACCCATTGACGCCATTAACCCTTTCGCGCCGAAGACCATATATTCCTGTGTTAAAAAATGTGACAGGTAGCCGAAGACTGTATTTATCCGAATTATATTTTTAATTTAGTACAATATTCTTGTAGAGACACCGATTATGGTACTTTTCCGGTAAGTGTATGCTACGACGACGAAGACCGTACGATTCCGTAAACCTCGAAAACTGCCCGCCTTATGGGCATACTTAAACATAGGAAAATAGTACGTCGCGAAAGAATTAAATAAAACTTCTATCCTAGCTTCGCATTACCACAGCCAGCGATTCAGTTTCTACATTAATTTGTAAATCAATCAATCAGCACACTTTTATGGATAGCGTATCCTACTAATAATTATATTAATTTAACCACGTGCTAGGCTTTGTAAAGGTAAGAGATTGACAAAAAGGTATTGAAACTAATAAAAAAGAGGCACCAACAAACCCTCCATACCATGGCGTAGCTGATGGTAACAAATGCCTTTCGACTTGATAGGTCAATTGACTTATTAGCGCTTGGCAGATGATATAATAAGGAAGACCGGCCTGAACGAAACATCGCAAATTAGTGAACAATGTATATAATTATTTTCCCGCACAATTATTTGCATTTCCGTATGCTTGAACTAACTAGATGATAATCAAAATATTTCGTGTGTTTTATATTTTTGCTTTAGTTAACCAAAAGGTAGTAAAACGGAAATTTTAAAAAGTAAATGAATGAAAAATCTTTTAAAAATAATTTACTGGTCTCACTCAAACAACAACTAAACATCAATCTTAAAAAATAAATAACGATGGAACGCATTCCCAAAATTAATGTTCAGCATTCAGACAGCTGGATTATTTACGGTGAATGGTAATTTTTTAAGATATCTATTTATTTATGATACACAAAAGTAGGTTTGCACACGTTAGATAAATAACATAATGGCATTTTATACAATTTAAAAAGCTAAAAGTGACGAACAATAATGATTTATAACTACTAAATTTTATTAGCTCTTGAAAAGCAACAGATATTAAAAATTTCCTAATATTTCGATACATATTTGCTAACAGCGGACTATGTTTCACATTACTGCATTATCAGCGGTTATACCAGCAAGTTGTTTAGCCGTCGTTATGCTAACAAGCTCCATGGATCACAGACTCCTACGAATATTCCGTCTAATCCGAATTCTGGTCCAAGGCTTCAATTATAGGTGCATTCAGAAAATTAAGTTGCTCGTTCATAAGTATAAATTGACCAGATTTTAAATATTTGTGAATTTCTATGGCTTCCAAGAAATTAAGTTTTTTAAAGTTATTACAAATATATAATACTTCTGCTGTGGTCCCACATGTAAATCTATGTTGTGTTTCTAATAAATACTTGGCAAAATAGTAATATAACCGCCGATGATGCTGTAAAGTGAAACCAGTTCCATATGCTTGGAGCTAACTAAACAATAACTAAAATATTCCATCTCTTTTATATTTTTGCTTTAATTAATCAAAAGGTAGTAAAACAGAAATTTTAAAAGGTAAATTAACGACAAATCTTGTAAAAATACTTAACTGATCCAAGTCAAACTACAACTAAACCTGAATCTTAAAATATAAATAACGATGAGACGCCTTCACAAAATTAATGTTCAATACTTAGGCAACTAAATTATTAACAGTAGATGTTGAATATTTGTTGGCAGTTAGGTTACTGATGATAAATGTGCCAACACCAGAATTTTATAAAATAGCTCAGATTAAGAGTACTTATCGGAATACTCATATTTCTAAACTATTTGAAGGTTGTTTTTCTTCGTCGATAAATAATAAAGTTCTTAAAAAATTTCCGTCGACATGACATCTTTCCCTCGTAGATCACAAAATTTATAATTCATAACTAGAGACCGGATTTTAGGAACAATGAAGTAAGCTAAAAAGGTGAGCAAAATGTTAAATTAGGGAAAAACAAACAGTTGAAAAAGGCACCGAAAGGGCAAAAAAGTGTAAAAAAGGCACTAAAAAGTCCAAATCTCAATTAACAAAAAAAATCATTTATTGACAATTTTGAACATTACTTTTTTCCAAGCACAAATTAAATATCTCTTAATATTTTTTGTCAAATTTTTGCGTTTTCACAGCAATAAATACTCGTAATGTAAAAAGTTTTTCTCTACGTAAATAGGCAGTGTCCAAATTACATCATTTGGTAACAAGCTACTGCTTTCACCGTTAGCGCGAACTTAGTGGAAGTTTTTAATTTTTCAAAAGAAAGACATTTTAAAAAACGTACGTCTCCTTTAATATTACCTACTGCAGGGAGAAAAAAATAATGCATCAAATTATTTTGATGATAAAAACTATAAGCAATGGGTTTTTTGATGGCATATTTTTAAGTAATTTTTACTCCGTATATTTTTGCACCAAAAGAATTAGGTGAATTGGAGCTACATAATTTATCTAAAGTTCTAATGAAAGTATTTAAAGTAGATTTTATAATCACATTTTTAAAAGAGATTGCCTGATAGATTTGTTTTTATTATCATTATTATTGTTTTTTAGTTATGTGAAATGTGATGCTGCGCAGCACATGGTTTTTTTTTGCATTTAATTGAAACGAACGCAATGTTTTTACTAAAAAAAATGTTTGCTGTGATATAATTTAAATTATTACAAATAGTTTGTTAGCATCTACAATTACACAATTAATCTAAACTAAGTGTTTAATTAGAGCATTTTGTCTTTAGAGTCTTTTTTCACACACAAGTGCACTTAGGCAAAGAAGTTCAAAGAAAAATCAGAAAAGGAATATCCTTCGGATAAGTTTATCATTTTACCCGAACATCTGCTTTTACTTAAAAATTAAGGTAAATAAACAACGTATAATTCTATTGTTTGGCGCCTCAATTACAGGCAAATTTTAAAGGGGTAGGGTGGATCATAAGAGAAACTGTTATTAAATTACATTTCTTGGAAATTTATGCTTGAAACTTTTTCTTGTTGCTATGTTGAATTAAATTTCCATTTTATTACTTTGTTTTATCAAATAAATAGTTCTGAATTTCTAGTATATCGCAATGTGGTTAAGGAAACCTATGGAAAACGATAAATAGGCAGGAAAATTTTTGAAAATAGGTCCAAATCATGTATAAAAAGGCAAAGAACAAGCGAAATTGAAATTTGGGCAATAAACGCATGAAAAACGCCGAACAAGGTGAACAGGTAAAATCAAGGATTTTACCTAAATCCGACCCCTAATCATAACATTTGCAGTGATTATCATGGGAAAATATTTCTCGAAATCGTATTAGCCATTTCATTAAACTTGCACTTTTTCGAAAACATATAATTCCGCATTGTCTCGAATTAAATTTTTTTTGCAAGTCGCCGATTTTTATCAGGAAAAGCGAATCATCCAACGACATTTTCGGAGACTTGGGACTAAATTATAGTTTAATGATTTTATTGTTTTTTTCTGTCAGGCAGAATCTAAGCAATATTTTGTTTCTGCAGATTCACACAGTTGTGGTATTATTTTTTTACTTTTAAAATAGGGTAGCTGACACTATAACATACACGTTATTGGATGATGTAAATATGGTAAATTATTAAGGAAGAAGTAAGAAATTGTCGCCTTTTATTTATAAAAACCCATGATTAGTTCTTTATTACTAGAGCGCATATTTGCAAAATAAAATAATGCATATGCATTTAATGAAAAGTTGTAAGATATGCTCATATGCGCTCTAGTCTTTTTTTTTATTCGATACTAAATGCTTAGCCAAATAGGCATGAGAAACCGGCTTTTCAATTTATTTGACTAATGTATACAAAGTGATTCTAAAAGTAGTACCATAAATTGAGATTCGTATTTTAGAATCCAAATTAAGACAAAAAGTTTATATAAACATATGTCGTAAAACGCTTTATTTCCGACCTACAGGATGTGGAAGGTTAGTTCCTGATTAAAGTTTTTAATTAAAAGTTGCGAAACGGGTATAGATAATTGAATGAAATTTGACATACCTTCATATCTTTTCGTGTCCTTTCCAAAAATCTAAGAATTAATTAACACCAATTAACAAATGGCCGGTGTACCTAAGAGCGCAGTGCTTAAAACCTGCTTTATTTACTTTGTAAGCACTTTTGTGGCAGTTTCGTAACAAAAGTATAAACTACAAACGTTTCTGCATTAAAAAGGTACTTTTAATGAAATTTGATATTGTTAGCGGTTTTCGAGTAAAATGCTTTTGTATATCTCGATGCATTAAAAACGCTCGCCCAAAAATATCGGATTTAACACATAATAGGCGTGCGTTGAAATGAAAGGAAATAAATAGCATTGACATTTCCATGTTTTCCTGTCACCGGTCGCCACTTTGAGCAATTTCTGCAAATAAAAGGTAATATATTAAAATTCGTTATTTGTTAAATAATTACGAATTTTTTAAATTTAAATATTAGTTAAAATTAGTTAAAAATAATTTTTTTAACTAATTTTATTTTACCTCATTTTAAAGCCAATTATGTGTCACATCCGAGATTTATGGGCGTGCGTTTTTAATGCATCCAGATATAAAAATGCATTTTACTCGAAAACCGTTGACAATATCTGGATAAGTTCTGTTAATTAATTCTTAGATTTTTGGAGAGGGCACAGAAAGGTATGGAGTAGTGCCAAATTTCATTTAATTATCTACAAACGTTTCGCAACTATTAATAAAATACTACAATCAGGAAATAACCTTCCACGCCCTGTAACTGGGAAACCAAGCGTTTTACGACATATGTTCATATAGACTTTTAGCCTTCCTTTGGGCTCTAAAATACGATCCTGAATTTATGGTACTACTTTTAGAATCACCTTGTATATTTACAAATAACCCAATAATTATTGTCATCTAATTTTTTTTTCAGAAAAATTCAAGAATTTGGGGCTTATATTTATTGTGTGTTAATTTTATTTAGAGGGCAATCTTTAGGGTGATATTGATTAAATTAATTCAAAGACGGATTTCCCATTGTTATCCGGCTACACATTCTTTTCAAATTTGGAATTTATAAATGCCGTTTAAAGTGAAAACTTGTTCTTCGTAACACATCAGTTGATCTATTTCTTCCTCATAAATTTTAACTACCAAAAAAAGGTTCCAAATTCATCTAAATATATTTTAACACAAAAATTAAAAAAAAAGGAAAAAACAACGTACTATTGGCCTTGACAATTTCTTTCGCTTGAAAAAACTACCCAACTATGTAAATATTTTCGACAAAAAAACGTACTTTCCACCTTACAAATTTTTACAAGATTCTTAAGACAAACTACCCATATTACATCCTCTACTCTTCATCGATCTTAATTTACCCTTACAGTTTAGGATCGCTGTCCCATTTTAACCCCTTTTACCACCTGACGTCTAGAGCTATCGCATACTTAATCTAAAAGTAAAAATGTATTATATTTTTGTAAAGAATATTTTGACGTAAGTATTATTTTATTTGCTATTGTTTCGTGGTAGAGATACTTTTTTAATATTTTCATATTAAAATCCACTCCTGCTCTTTGTACCATTACTTATGGTTCACTCTGTATAAGTGCAGTTTTTCGTATAACATGTTTGTTACTATAAGATCAAGTTAAGCTGAATTAATTTGATTTAACTATTTCGGAGGTATAGGGTAAAATAGTACCAATATCAAAGTGATATTAATCAAATTATAACATATTTTTACTTGATATTTTGGATCTCTCCTTACAAGTCGTAACCAAGTTTTTCACCTTTTAATGTGACCTAGAGGTCTTATTTATAAGCAATTGCTGTGGGTTCTTACAATTGTAGACATCACGTATAAGGACGGAAACTCATTATTTAATATGAAAATTGTAACGTACGACATGGAACGTTACTTGCGCTTGTTTGGTTTCTCTACAAATTACGTCACCATCTATTTGAACATGGCGACCCCTTATTTCCGCGCCAATTTAAATAGGGGAATTATATTTTACATATTTTATAGTACTGTTACGCGTTATCGATTCAAATATTAAAACTTCGTGAATTGTAAACACTTTATTTCAAACTTAATTCGGAATACTACAATTATAATTTACTTAACTATCAGACTATCTGACTAACTAACTGACTTGACTGGCTAACTGACTTCTGTGGGAAAGATGACCGCGTATTTATACAGTTCAGGTTTTCTAGACGCAGTGGCAGCTGATCTTAAAGAGCGCAAGAGCGCGCGCTCCTCGTGAAATGAGCGATCTATTCTTTTCTGTTTAATGTAAAGGACTTGGATTTATCACATTTTTAAACACAAAATAATGATATAATAAATGATAAATAATACTTGTGAGTGACTTGAAATAAAGTATGCAAGCGTTTGATTCCATTATATTATATATTATTAGGAAATTTAAATAAGTTGGTGCGCGCACCAACGGGTACGCGCGTACGGAGAAATAAACTACAGAACACCACGTTAATGCTTGTTGTTAGAGCTAGCCCGGGGTACGCCGCTCCGCTTATGCGATGTTGCCAGAGTCAGAGTTTGGAGTGTGTATTTACGGTAGGTGCCGGTTGATCTGATTGCGATTGCTAATTGTCCCGCTCACGGGCCCAATTGCCAATAGTACCGCTATTCACAAAGAGATAGCAGTAACCATTCTAGGGTCTAATTAATAATTTTTTTAGATTTAAGCAATTTTGATGAGAAAGTAATGAACACTTTATTTCTTTAAAAGATCGTAGAGCGAATTTTGTTTAAAAAAATATTTTTTTTTATTTTTGTAGAGTTTAATTAGAACTTTGTAATAAAATACATTTTATTTTCAAATGCAATTTTCATGAAGAAGTGATATAATTTTATTCCTATGAAAACAAACAATTTTAATTAAGTAACCAAGAGCCGCAACAACGTGCAACCGTACAGAGTACATTAAAGGGGCTCAGAAATTTCGATAATGTATTTTTTGTACTTGATGAAAATAATTTAGAGATGATAACCCAAAAATATTTTGGAGGTTATAAGATGTTAATTAAATTTAATTCGTAAAAATACTATTAAATATCACCTTTTGTATCACTTTTGTTTCTTTTAAATTTAATACCTTTTTATGGCGCTGACACCTAAACTCTTAACTACTAATATATTTGCATCTGTGCACTCCCTGTCAAAAAGTCACCAGCCGCCATTGTCTAGACGGATCTCCGTACACAAAAGATTATGGCTTGCCGAAACGTCTGGATCGCTTATCTGCCATATGATTTATTCTCGCGGCCGCTTCCCATTATCAAATGTTGCTGGAGAATTCCTTACACAATCATCAATACAAACTTTATAACTACATTTTGTTATAGGATTAAGCGATTTTATTTAATTCAAATAAAAATGTATGTGCACTAATATAGCGGTGTGAACATAAAACGTCTAAAATACTGATTAAAACAAAGTAAGAGAAAAATAACATAATTAACCAACCAAAGTTACCAAAGCGTAATTTGTTGGAATAAGAGATTAATTTATTTTCTTTTAATTTTGAAACGCAATAAAATCATTTCCTTAAGCTGTAAATCAGAAAAGTTATACGGAGGAAGATTACCGTAATATAATAATAGATGTTTTTTTCAATTTATTTAACATTTCTTCGGCCCAGTTTGGAAATATTTAAATTTTTATGGTTTGTTGACAATTTTCTAAACAATTTTTGAAATGCGACTACGTGATATTTAAATTTATTGAAAACGTCACTTCAAGACAGTTCACAAATTAAGAGGTTAGTTTATTTTACATAGAATAGGAATAATGAAAAATAGGAGATCAAAAATTAGATATGGAAAAAATTAAAAAAATATTGTAGCACTGGACATCGATGTTTCGCTCTCATTTGAGCTCGTCAGCAGTGCATAACATGGAAAGGGAACAATGAGGAAAAAATATTTAAAAATAAAAAATTTTTAAAATATATAAAAAAGAAAAATAGAGAAATTTTAACATGAATAGACGTTTCATCATCAATTTACTGTGTTAAAAATTTACTGTGTTAAAAATTTAAATATTTGAAGCCCGATCCACAAGAAACAACTACTCCGAGGGCTAATACCCCTTCCGGCATTGAACTACACTTGTGGGTCGAACTTACATGCTCTTGGTGACTACTGTTCCTAACTGCTGAAATCTATTCAGCTTGGTAGTTAGAAGCACTCACCATTTGCGGAGTCCGTTCGTTCCGTTAGAGGAATAGGTTTATTCTTGTGGATCGGGCTTCAAATATTTAAATTTTTAACACAGTAAATTTTTAACACAGTAAATTGATGATGAAACGTCTATTCATGTTAAAATTTCTCTATTTTTCTTTTTTATATATTTTAAAAATTTTTTATTTTTAAATATTTTTTCCTCATTGTTCCCTTTCCATGTTATGCACTGCTGACGAGCTCAAATGAGAGCGAAACATCGATGTCCAGTGCTACAATATTTTTTATGTATTTTTTTACATTTTCCTAATTTACCAAAAAAAAAAAAAATTTAATTTTTTCCATATCTAATTTTTGATCTCCTATTTTTCATTATTCCTATTCTATGTAAAATAAACTAACCTCTTAATTTGTGAACTGTCTTGAAGTGACGTTTTCAATAAATTTAAATATCACGTAGTCGCATTTCAAAAATTGTTTAGAAAATTGTCAACAAACCATAAAAATTTAAATATTTCCAAACTGGGCCGAAGAAATGTTAAATAAATTGAAAAAAACATAATATTTCCGGTCAATGAGGGTCTACCATGAAGAATATAATAATAGATGGCGGTGATAAACAGACAGATTAATAATGAAGCTAGAAAGCCAGTACGAGTGGATAGAATGAATAGCTGAGATTAGTATCAGAAGCGAGAAAAAATCATCTTAAGAATGTCACGTTTCAACAACATTCAAGGTTTTAATATATAATACCAAAGTAAATACCAGCTTCATCTAAATCTACTAAATTATTATTTTTAGGTGCTCGCCAGTGACTATGGAGACCAATATACCTACTTTATTATTTACAACTTCTCTCAAGTCAAAGCAATAAACAAAAGATTGTATAAAAAAATAACCCAAAAAATCCCTTAATATAACAAAGTACCCAAAGTTACAAATATTTCTGTAAAATTAATGTTAAGTAAATTAATATGAAAATATAAAAATAATTGTACCACCAAAGTCTTTTACCCACATAAACAGATTAATTAACAAAAAAGAAAAAAAAAACAAATTAGTCGTGGTCCAGTGGCACGGCACTGAACTGCCATTTAGAAATTTAGCTGGGAGATTTAGCAGCTTCATCCACCACCTGTTGAAAAAAATGGTCTAGTTTTTAAAATCGACTCAGCATTGGCGTGAAAGGAGTAAATACTCAGGTGTATCTCGACGTAATAGTAGGTGCTGAAGCGTAGTGTGTCAATACTGCCTTCTTCGCATACCGCTCGGTTCCGGTACTAGGAGCTGTATCTGCAATCTTCCAAAGCGCTAGGAAAGGGAACTATTATTATTTAAAGGAAAAGTCTTGAGTTTCCCAATAATTATACGAAAGGGTCCAAATATTTTTTGAACATTGTAAAACATGGTCATAGTTAAAAATAGGAATATATTTACTTCAAGGTAAATAATGATAAATAGATTGTAAATCCATGTTATTTCCCCTCTATCTCATATTTTAAAAAAATACTTTCCAATTATTTAGTGCCGCTCTGCTTGAACAAGAAACCACATTGATAAATCTATGTATATAGCATTTAGAGATGTGCCCCATAAACTGTGTGTTACTATCTTAGCGCAAATGGTAAAGCAGGATCATTAATTTTCGCTTTAATATTTAGATATATGCGAAAGCTAAGGTGGCTTATTATGCAAAAGGTGGCACTTCATTGTGGTGGTGTAAATTTAAACGACAGGACGTTAAGGAGCTTAAACAGGAAGTCTGCCTATTTCCTGCGGTAAGCCATTCAAAGGTCACTTGCATAATTTGCAGGAACGACCTGCTGTCTCTTTGTAATTAATATTATTGAGGAAAGTTTGCTTATTGCATCTTATCGGCTGTCAAAGTTTGTAGTGTAATTTAGGAATTTTGCACTTAGGAAGGGACGAGTTTCTGGAGTGTATTCATTGCCATTAATAATCAACTGTGGCATTCTATTATAACTTGGAACAACTATTGTCAGTGTTAATTAAGGAAGTTATAATTACGCCTAGGATCGGTGTTTTATGAAAATTTTCACGGTAAACAGTTTACTTTAATATCAACAATCGTGTGTTAGAATCTGAAGCTTGTACTGAATACTTCCAGAAATAAAGGATACGTTCCTAACTAGTCATACGTTGTTACAATATTACGATTTAGACAATGTTACTCATGAACTAGCAGTTTAATTAAAGATTTCGTCATTGAGCCATCAGAACACTGTCATTTAGAATTCATTTTTGGTATTCCAGTACTGCATATTCCAGATACCTTTGACAAACAGACTTGATGTAAGTTGCTCACAGTTTAAAAGATCCATTAAACGCGCTTGTTAATTTTACCAATGTTATTGATTTCACAGGATTTGACAACAACTTGGCGAAATACCAATGATATACTGTTGGGATTGTTAGAAGTAGTTTTTATTGGAATTTAACGGTAACGCAATTCGTATTGTTGCCAATATTACAACTCGATATATTTTAAAAGCGCTCATGTCATATAAGGTTTTTTTGTTAATATTCCGATTAAAATTTCTCTTGTCATTTTTCTTTCACCCTGTAGAGCATCGGTTCCTCTTTATTGATCATTAAAGGGCTTTCTTTAAAAAATTGTAGCTCATTTGATTACCAATGTGAAGAATAAACTGTATTTAGATAATTGTTAACGTAACGTACTAATATAAATCATCCTCTTTTATCTCTCTCCTAGAATTGTGTAGATCTAAGCTGGCGCTTCATTATTGTAATCTTTTGTAGTAGGCAATCGGAGGTTTTTGGTAATTGCGTGGCAAACTAACATTTCATATCCTTGTATTCCCAGATCATCCTGGATTCATGTATGCTAATAGGCTTTAATGACTGTATTACAGTTAAATTTAGGTTTAATTAGGTTCAGTTGCTTGTCTTAAACATACGCCCAAACTTGTTGACATAAACACGAGTTAATTGGGCATATGTGTTGCAAACAAAGGGATTGACATGAAGCAAAGCAGTTGAGATGCAAATCATGTCGTCGGCATCGCTCCAGTGCCGCTGGAGGCCCCCGGTGGCCGTTACCTCCTCGGAGAGGATACCACAGTTTGCTTAACGGGCGATGGCTGTCGCGCTCCCTGGGGCATCTACACCGTTTTATGTGCTATTTGGGATTATGGCCGGCGTACTTGGGCTGCTTTTTAAATTCTTACATTCGATGCGGTGAATTCATTTCGTAAACGCGAATTACCGACCATAGTTTATGGTAATACATTCGCCGACAACGACTTCCTACAAGGAACATCTTAGATACAATGGACTCTGCTGGATGGTTTAAACTAAACTTCAATTTTAGTGTTTTCCGGAGCACCGAAGGTAGATGCTCTAAAATTTTTAAAATCTTTGTTTTCCGACAAATTGAGGATATTGAATTAATGTAGGAAAGGTGTGTTAGTTGAAATCTATTTGCACCAAATTTATTGCTTCAATTTAAATGATTTATTTGGCGCTGCACATTGCAATTGAATGGACTTTTAACATTAAAATATTCATTTGTATACTAAAATGTCCATATCTATTTTAAATTAATTTGGTCGGCTTTAAAATATATTACGTTTGATGGATCTAAATACATACAACTCCAATAGATTCATTGGTTGTCCTCAAAAATAAAACTAATAACTGAATTCAAGAATGGCACCAGCAAAATTCTTAAAACATTCACAAACCACATTCTGGCAACATTTAAACGAATTCATAAACGTTAAGATTTACTAGTAACGCACTTGGGGGATATTCACAGTTCGCACTTACTGCATCTATTTAATGCAATAAGGCGTGATTTCAATTTGATAAGCATCCCATCGAAATCCGTGACTAAATGTCTGCTTGACCCGAAGTTTGAGAAACAACTTTTTTATTTTAAGGTTTTCTTCAAAATTGTAAGAAAATATATATGTCGTAGGCAAAATAATCCTAACTATTAAACTTTATTAGCAATTAAAACAATAACAGATATTAAAAATTCCACGATATTCCTATAAATATTTGCTACGACCGGACCAGCATCTTTTTTTATCTCTTTCCTAGAATTGTGTAGATCCAAGCTGGCGCTTCATTATTGACCTATGTAGACAGCATTACACTCAGAGCAATTCACTTTATAAATACCAGATTTATCAAGACGTGAAGTTTTTTCCTTTGCGTTAATAGTCATGTTGTTTAACAAATTAAATGACTTAAAATTAGGTGTCACTTGGCATGTATGAGAAATTATATTGCTTATCATTTTCGATACGTTTCCAAAATATTTTATAGCAAAATAGGAAAATTTTTTTTGGTAGGTTGTTTAGGAAAAATAAAATTAATAGCTAAATTGTCAGAACTTCACGTAATTTTCACATTAGTTACAGCTAATACCTTGCTGCCTTCAGAAATAAACATCCAGAAAAATCGAATTTTGCAAAGCATCTATTAGAAACACAATATAAACTTACATACGCGAACACAGTAGAAGTACTACATATTTGCAATAATACCAAAAAAATTAATTTCTTGGAATCCATAGAAATTGACAAGTATCTAAAATCTAATCAATTTACCCTTATGAATGGGCAACTTGATCTTCTGAACACACATCTAATTGAAGCTTTGGACGAGAATTCCTAGGAGTTTGTGATCGATCCATGGAGGTTGTTAGTATAACAACGGCTTAACAATTGCTGGTATAACCACCGATGATACTGTAGAGCGAAACCTGGTTTGGTCGTAGCAAATATTTATAGGAATATCGTGAAATTTTTAATATCTGTTGTTGTTTTAATTGTAAATAAAGTTTAATAGTTATGAATATTAAAGAATTTCACAAAGTAAGGGTGAGAAATGTCAATTATAGTGAAATACTTGCTTTTCATAAAAAGTCTAGGCACTATCATAAACTTCCGGCATTTTCCTGTAGAATATTATTATTATTTGTTCTGTTGAGGCTTTTCAGGAAATGCCGCATTTATTTAGGCTTATGTTGTAAATAGGCTTTTACACAAAATGTCGCTTTTACGATTGCCGGCATCTCATGAAATGACTTAAATGTAACAGAGGGGATTCTATTGCCTGTTCATGATCACATGATTAGAAAATAAGATATAGTTAACAAACATATTACTGGGCCAAAAAAACAACATAAACTTATTACAAGAATTAAGACAGCACTATTATTGAAAGAGAATGTTGTTTTGCGTCCTCTTGACACATTATGTTTTGTTTGAGTTACCTTGTCCTTTAAATAACACATTGAAGGAAACCTCTTTTTTAAACTAATCATATAATATTTAAAATTGTTTATTTTACCTTATTTGTTTAAATATTCTGTGCGCGATGGCCGCTTATTATGTTTTCCTTCATAATATCTTTGATAATATGTTTGAAATAATTGTATCAACTTTATAAGAGTCTTCATTCACTTTTAAAATTACTAAGAAAAAGCAGATACCAAAACACAAAAGACAAATGAAAACAAGCTGCCTAACCTCTAAATATTTATTTCATAAACTGTCGAACACTATTTGACTAAACTCGGTATTTCATGAAAAGCCTCGGCAGATGGTGTAATAATAAGATTTTACATTAAATGTCGGCATTTCGTGATGTGCCTAGATTTTTCATGAAAACCTGCATTTCGCTAAAAGCCTACGACAAATGGACTTTGAACTGAAAGTTGCGAGAACAATCCTTAGTAAAAATGTTAAACTCTTTACCGAAATGTTGACCTCAAAATTTTGAGTTCAAAGTCGAAGTTATGAATGCATTCACTATATGAATTAAGCGTGTATGGGTTCTGTTGGTCACATCTTCTTATAGCTTTATTTGCTGCTGTTACTAAAGTGTACAAAAATGCATATTCTATCTATCCTTGTCACACATTCATTTCACTTGGCTCTGCGAATTTTTCACTTATTCCTAATTGCTGAAGGTTTGAACTCCGGAATAAGAACATGATTTTAATTAGTTTTAGGCAGTATATATAATATAAGGAATCAGATTTAATAAAAGGGTTACCGGGTTGTTACATTTACCTGATACACGGTTTCCTTATTTATTATAAATGGGTTACCTTGTAAACGCAAAGTTTTAATCACTTTCTAATTTTGTGTGGTTGAGAGTAGAATCTTGGCAGCATCAGGTAGTAACAATAAACTTTGTAATTAAAGTTTAATGAAACTGATTAATACTGCTTAAATTAGTTTACTTTATAACTATATTCGCAAGTCCTAGACGCCTTACCTTTAAAGAAAAATACAAAGATGCATTAGAGGCCTAAGAGAAGTTCAAGGAATTTAGCTTCGAGTAAGCTGTTGTTTTGTTAAATTTTCATGAAAATAAGATAATTCGTACCTCCGTTTTATAGGTGATAATAAGCTTGTAGGCATGTTTTGTGTTCCTATTTCACTTCTCTTGCCACTTGAGAGAGTCAACATTGATATGAATGGATACCTGTTAAAGCATCGTATTCAGAAGTTGTAAGGGTTGAGACTTCCTGAATTCATGTTTACTAATTCCTTTATTAAATAGCGTACGGCCCTTTTCCCTGTCAAGGCTAGGTAATGTAGTTTTGCTCCCCTACTAACAATAGTTGAATGTTTTCAACATAAATACACAGGAGTCTATAATTACCCACCATCCGAAACATAAAATGTTAGACAAAGGTTTTCCTAAGGGTACTGCGGCACTGTCATCAGCCATTACGTGTTAAATATGGCAAAGTTGCTACGTCATATTTATTTGCTACCTACTAATTTTTCAAGTTGCACTCTATTTCAAGGCATCAATCGAAATTTTCGCTCTCGTGTCTCGTCGACCTACTCCCAAATATTGACTTTAAATTCAAGATTTCAACATTTTTATTTAATTCGGTATTCGACAAATTTTGACAAAAAATTTATTATTTTGGCTGAAAACTCGAAGTTTTTTAGAATAAGATGTTAAATTTAAAGGCGAATTCATCTTTTTTGACGATATTCGAGGTTTCAAGTAGAATTTTATGGTAAAAGTTAAGATTTTAAGCAAAAATTTGAAACTTCAGGTCTCTGCAATCAATGAGGATTCTATGCACTTTGGATGTTACCATCGATTTTAATATTATGAGGGTGGTTGATTAGTAATGCACAAATGTTTACAAAATACAAAAAAAAACAAGTATCAAGCCGGAGCAAAAAGTACATTAAAATACAATTCTTAAGCTTCAGAATCGTATATTTATTATTCAACGTAGTCATCATTTAAGTTAACACATTTCTCCCAACGTGTTGCTACGTTTTTTTTTTTTCAAAAAAAAAGTTAAAGTTCACATATGCGGACGGCAGCGCTTCGTGGGTGGACACACTATGTCGGAGTCCATTAAAGAGGTCGAGGAATCTCGCTTAACACTTACTAATATAATATGATTCTTGATTGGAAATTAAGATTTTACCTTGAAATATTAGGTAAACGGAACTGAATTAAAAATAAAGGACGCGAGGTGATTTTTTTTGTCATTACCTAAAGATATTTAACTCAAATTAGCAAATAAAAAAAATTTCTCGATCAAAATTTAATCACAATTAGTCTTTTTAAATAAACTTTTATTTTCTTTTTTTTAAGAGACTTAATTAATAATTTTACGTGCAGCTGACAAAAGAATCAACGATAGAAGTGGTTATGCTTATATTATCAACATTCAAAATCTGACGAATTACAAATTTTGTAGGATGATATTTAAAACTTTCGAACCAGTACTGTTTAGAACAGTTCTTAACAATAACTCGTAATAGTTCAAGAACGTCGGGAATAAAAGAGAGCACTTTTTGAGGCGCTCTTGTTACAATAACAAATACAAGAACAGAAAGAGAAACCAGTTCAAATTATATACGTTATCTATTGAAAGAGTCTATAATTTATATTCAAAATATTAATACATATATGTATGTATGTATAAGATTACGAACAGTCCAAACAAAATATTAGATACATTTAACCATACATAGGTTTACAAAATATCAAATTATTAAATTAAGTTTTTAATTATAGTAAAATGGGTTTTTAACTACTGTCCTAAATTCTTTAAAGTTTGGGTTGAGATCTAATATAATATAAAATTTAAATAGCAGTACCTCAATTTTAAATTAACGGGTCATTTCTTTTTTCACTTGGAAGTCTTCTTTCTAGATATTGTAGCAGAGGGGATGGGGGCCTCGCCAACGTAGGCCTAAGAAGCATACTGGATCAAAAACAACAAAGCCGGCCCAAAACGGCAGTAAACCTTCCATGGACAAATGCCAAACTAATTAGCAACAGATATGGTATATGATTATCTCGAGCCGTTTAATAATGACAGAGTGAGTCTGATTGAATTAGTAAATTTCAATTTATGGCAGTTAAAATTTTATCGGATGTTCAAATGAAAAAGTCATCAAGTGTGCTGTAAGTTTTTTAGAAGAGAACGTAGCGAACCCGGCATTCGATTACTTATTGACTATTTTGGTTGATCTGTCAAGGGTCATTTTGACGTCTTATTTATCCAGAGAGGTTAAAATTTTCTAACCTAACGAAAATCGTCTAGAAATCTATTTTACTCTTATTTTTACTCTTCTTTACAAAATAATGCGCTTATGCTTTCAAAATAATTATAAACACAAATTTTGGCCTTTTCCGAAATTTAATAATTTCTTCCACAATTTCCAATTTTTTAAATTTTTACATTAAACTTGCAATTTTTGTGTTTTTTTTTTCTTAAAACTTCGAATTTCAAACGGATTCAAAATTTGAACATCAGTCTTGCGCGTCTAACCCAAGATATTGCATTAAAAAAATAAATATAGAGTATTTTCTTGAAATTATGACTTTTTCACAAAATTCCTCAACCTTTCAAAATGTCATTTATTTTTCTTAAACTGTCAATAAATATTTACATTTTGTTTAAAATTTTCATGTTAAATAATAAATTCTAAATATTTCTAAAGATTTTGACTTATTTTCGAAATTGTGACAGCCTAAAAAATTCTTAAAATTATAAATATATAAACTCGAAAACTCAAGATTTGTTATTGAAATTTTGTAATGTCGTCTTTTTTTCGAAATTTAAGATCCCCTTTTTTATTAAATTATGAGTGGTGGGTTTCCTTCAATTTTAAAATCCCTAAATTCAAACTTTACTTTCTACTTTTATTTCCAACACCAATAAAGGTTTCAACCAGTGTTAAAGCTTTAGTTTTTTATTTTTAAAGTTTTAAATTTAATCTAGACTCTTTTTTTAAGAACACAAGTCATTTATTTAAAATTTTGACTTTAAATGAAATATTTTAATTTTTTTTAAATGATTTTGATTTAGTTGCAAAATTTTATCTTTAACCTCAAAATGTTGACATATGTTCTAAAATTTTAGAACATTATGAATTTTTTGAATTCTGAAATATTTTCCCAAAATTGTCTATTTTTTTTACTGTTTTTCTCGCAACTTTTCTGAATTCAAAATTTTGGCCTTATTTAGCTATTTTTTTTTATTTTCGACCTTAATATCGAAGTATTCGACTTGAGATTTCGAGTGAAAACTTTAATATTCAAATATTTTTCTTTCGACTTTTTTACTATTTTTAAGGTTATTTCTGCAATGTTTATCTTTTCTAAATTTACAGTTTCCATTATTCCATTAATTCTGAAAGATTTTTTTTTAAATTGAAATATACTCGTATAACCAAATAGACTACGAAATAATTTAAATTAAAATAATATTAAGGCATCCATGCTCATGGCTCTTGAAAGAAATATTTTAGTACAAAGCGAAAACAATAAAATATTAAAATATATTTATCTACAAGCAAAAATTTGTCAACTTTATTGTAAAAGTAATTTACATTTATTTGAGCCCTAAAAATTATAAGTGCAGATATTTTACCACATTCTTTACTGAGTACTTCAAGACAGTACGTGAATTGGATTTAGGGTAAGAGTTTACAGCATAATAATGGAATTATAACCCTTCACTTAAGGGCCGCTGACTTGGGTAGCCCGTGTAAACTTCAGAACCTTTAAGTTTGGGCATCTTTACATGCTCACAATACCGCCTACTGTGTTCAGTTTTTGTTAGCGGTGTTTTCGTACTTAACTCACTAGATTCTCTATTTTCAATTTCTCGTAAACGTTTTTTACGCTCTCAATATGTCTTACACTTTTCGCTATTTCTCATACTCTTAATATCCATAGCTGATAGCCTTATCCACTGAAACGTCACTGGATTAAACGAATATGGTGCTCTGCGGTGAACTGTAAACTCAACATTCTCCCATAGTTTTCATGCCGGCCTCTCGACGCCGAGAGCGCTCGACTGGCGATTCGAGTATGTCCGACCGACCGACACCTTGTTCTCTCAAGCTTGAACGAAAACCCGAAACTTCACCCCATATCTCAACATAAACATTTCCAATGTTAAAAATTAAAAGTCGCCAGGCGCAAAGTCGGGGAGTAGAGAAGATTTGGAATCGGTTTAAACTTCAGATTTCGCAGAGTCTCTGAAGTTGAACAAGATGTACGGACGACCATTGTCATGTTGTAGGATTAATGGTACGATATACTTTTTTTGCAACCAAACATTATTCAATTTGCATTGACATCGTCTTACTTCTGCTTACAAAATACATAGGATGAATTCAACGAAGCCAAATTTGTGCAGGCGTATAGAGAAATGTAATTTCTACATTCCACCCGACGTGCTTCTGGAGGTTATTTGGCTTATCGTGCTATAAAAGCATGTATGCATTACTTTTAGTCTAACCTCGTATAATCGAGATGCTGAGAAATTTTGAAATTAAGTTGCTTCGAGCTGATAGCTCAAGATTTTGAAAGGCAACTAGAAATGAATAATTTAAGGTCGAATTTTTTATCTTTTTGCAAAATTTGTTGCTTAAGAAGAAAGGTATGACCGTGAAATTAAAATTTCGAGAATTTCAATAATTCAAGTTTAGCTAAACACGCGGTATGTATATGTCGCGGCCATTGACAACAACGGGGTTTTTATCTAAAAGCCTAGACAATTTGGTGAACGCCGGCAAATAAAGGACTCATAAAATATTTTGATAT
Source organism: Dastarcus helophoroides (assembly GCA_028583605.1). Classification (NCBI taxonomy): domain Eukaryota; kingdom Metazoa; phylum Arthropoda; class Insecta; order Coleoptera; family Bothrideridae; genus Dastarcus; species Dastarcus helophoroides. The sequence continues at coordinate 6,762,963 of CM053329.1, forward strand.
TTGACTGAAAGAAATCAGTCGTTTAACCTAAAAGACACTAGTCCTTTATTCAAACGAAGGACATGTTTTAGGCTTTTAGAAAAACATCGCATATACATGGCCTTTCACTGTAGACATTTGCTATCTTGAAAATAAAAGGGAGCGATAACTATGTAAATCATAAATGATATTTATTGAAAAACAGTTCCTAAAGAGAAAACAAAATGTTTGCCAAATCCAGTATCAAAAAATATTCAAGGTAAGAAGAAAATATTAAAAAACCTTCTAAACTTATTGATTCCAGTAGATTGGAAGAGAATGCCACTTTAAATGACCACCTTGATTGAAGAAGCTACCGCCACTTACTTTATTTTTATGGGGTCATGTAAGATCTGTTCTTTTTAAAACGGAACCAGAGTAAATAACCTAACAGCAGATTGCAGGAAAGCATATTCCCAAGATGCTAAATTACCTTCAGATAAATACTCCCAATCTAGTCGTTAAAATCATGAAGATAGGCTTTATTATTGTCTGCAAAGCGCTGGAAATCATTTTCATCATCTTCTAAATTAACAACAGATATAATTTTTTGATAAATTTTCTATTGGTTTTTTATTACATTGAAAACTACTTCTAGCATTGTAAGGTGTACCGTTGAAAAGCATTTTTTAGGGCTTTGAGATGAGTACCAGAAGTAGGGGGCTGCTGTCTAAAATTATTTAGAAGTGGTGACTGAGGTTAAGAATAAGCTAGAAACTGTTAGTTAAAAGCATTCTTTGGATTTGCTCTTCAAATTACAAAAATTGTTTCAAGGGATTTTTAATACCTTTGTTATTCTGCACATTGATTTAACTGTTTCCTGAATTTAAATGAAAATGATCTATCTGCTAACAAAAAAACATGTAAGTCTACTTACTTTAACAACATCACATAAATTGTCAAATTTGGAATTGCACAATTGGCCATAACTTTTACAGTAATATTTTTTTATGAATGATTTGTGCGGGGATTGATTAAAACCCTGTTCTTTAAATTAAATGTAAAAATGTTGGTAAAGAGTTTTGGTCTAGATTAAATTTCAATAGCATTTCGAAATAACCTATTTTTCAGAATAGCGAAAGCAATTTTTTTGCATCGTCTTTTTTTAATGTCCAGTCTTTCGCCATAATATTTCTGCATTCTACTAGTCCATAATCAACCTTTGGTAAGTACTACTATTGCCACATAAGTGTTTCTAACCTTTCTTCAGTACTTCTATTTTGACCTTAGTCGGATTATATACTCTTCTTCTTTTGTAGACGTTTAGCTAAAACGGTTTCGTCGTTTAAGTAAAATACTAAATTATCGTAGACATGTAGGAAAATAACATCTGTTTTACTTATTTGCCCGATTGTATCCTTTAGCTTAATGACTGTTTTAAGGTAGGCAAAAAACAAAATATTTTATTACTTTGTTATTTGCCGGCGATTGCTAAATTACCTGGGCTTTTAGGTAAAAACCGCGTTATTCTAAATGCCTGGGACATATAGTGTGTCATTTGAAAAACATACCACCTTTATTATTTCGGTTGTTTTATAAAATATAGAATTAGGCAAAAGCACGTCAATTTTATTTTCAAAGGAACCATCTTTTCAGCGGACTTTCAATTAAATTACATCAACCCTTGAAATCTTAAATAAGAATACCTCATTTGAAACGTCGTTCAATTGCCCTTTGAAGTAGGTACCACATACTTGATCTTTCTTTTTAGTACTTTTCGGAATATCAGGGAAAACCCCTAAGCAAGCCATAGGGGCGAAAAACAGTAATTATATAGATATTATTTAAATAAGTTGCTTAAAATGTATGAAATTGAAGCCGAATAGCCGTTTGAAGTTTTCTTTTGCTTTTTGCTACGAAAGAATATTTTGATAAAAAGAAGGAAATGATAAGTAGCCGGTACCAGATGTTCAGAGGTAAAACAAACGTAAAACATTCTTCTGTTTTTTGTTAAATTTTTTATTATTTACCTTCACTGTAAATTCAGATTTGCGAGTTTTAGGTTGTCCATTTTTTAAATTGTTTTGAAAATTGGTGTACAAACTTCAATAAATAACAGAGATTATTTTCATTTATGGAGAATCTAGAAGATGTGCTAGAAGACCGGCAGCAATTTTTTAATGAGAGAAATTCCCAAATGCAAATTCTTCAACGACTTTTTTATGGCGATTCGGCAAAAGGATTCAATTTTGCGAAACAATTACAGATTTCATAAATAACAACCAAAATATTTTGAACAACATTTGCTGCAGTGATGAACGTACGTTTTTCCTTAATGGACATGTTAACAAACAGAATTTCCGATAGTGTAGCGATAAAAATCCGCGACTTTTTAGGAAAGATAATTCACAGTATCCAGAAAAAATTAACTTATGGGCTGGTGTACTTGGAAATGCAGTTATTGAACCACCCAACTGGTGAGCACTAATTAAATCTTCTTGATGATATAATAGACTCCTTATCCAAATATCCAAAAGTATCCAAATGAAGACGGACAGCCGGGCAGCCCTTAAGGCCCTGAGAAATGTGAAAACAAACTTTGTGCTGGTATGGAACTGCCACCTAGCCTTATAACGTCTATCACAAGAGAATGCAATTGATCTAATATGGATCAAAGGACATTCTGGGAAAAAGGGAAACGCGCTGACAAACTAGCAAGGAATGATTCGGGGGGACAATTCGTTAGACCAGAACCAACCCTTTGCCTGGCGAGATCAACGGTCAAATCCCTACTTACCGAAGAAATTTATCGTAAACACAAAGCCATAAGGGCCGCAATACCAACATGCTGACAAACTCACGCATTCATTAGAATGCCGTGCAGGGAAAGGGCAAAAGTATGCCTACAACTTTCAAGGAATAATCTCAGGAAACTTATAGGGATTTGGATAGGTCACTGTCGATTAAACAAACACCTCCACAGAATAGGAATTATAAACGACATGAGTGGTAGAGAGTGTTTAGAAGAAGATGAGTGATGTGTCACTGCCTGGCACTAGCATCAATCAGAGGATCCACGCTGGGGGATTTCTGGCCTAGTGTGGCCAGTTTAAGAGAGGCGCATTCAAGGGACGCCCTTCAGTTTCTCAACAAGGTTGGGTAACTGAGTGAATGACCAAGGATACCTCAATCATGGGGATAGCACAAGGGTGGCCTAAGTGCTGACCTAAGCTTTAGGCAAACCACAACAAATCCATTCCCATTTAATAGACATCTTAATAACAGATAATTTAGAAAATCAAGTTGATGAGGCTGGCAATGTTGTTTTGCAGGAAGATCTTCTTCGCCCCCAACAAGATGGAGCTCCCTTACAGTAGTTTCTTCCGGTTAGGCAATGGTCAGATAACAAATTTCCTATCAGATGGATTGAAAGAAGAGGAGCAATTAAATGGCTACCATGATTACCTGATTTAAAACCTTTAGATTTTTTCTGTGGGGATACCTTAAATCAATTATTTATAAAACAGAGCCTCGAGAATTTGAAGAATTAAAGGAAATAATTACAGCTGCGTGTAGAGAACTTAAAGTACAAGTTTTTCAGAAGGTTAGAAACGCATTCGAGAACAGTCTATATCACTGCTTAGAAAATGATGAGCAACATTTTAAGAATTTAATTGAGCAACCTACTTTTTACCAACTTGTTTATGTTTCATTACAATTAAAATTATTACCTAGCTTGTTTAAAGTTGTTTTTCTTAATTTTTCGAAAACTATTAAACAGAAACGTCAAGTATGTGATATATTTAAAAAGGCGACCTTTAAAACAATGTATTGCTCAACCCCCTTCCTATTTAAAATTTTAAGGGTTGACTCCGCCCCAGCTCAAAGGTTAATGTAATTTAATTGAAAATCAGCTAAAAATATGTCGCCCTTAAAAATAAAATTGACTTATTTTTGACATATTTTATAAAACAATTGAAATATTAAAGATGGTACATTTTCAAATTGACACAGTGTATACATTTCATTTTACTAACGATTTTTTAATTTCTTTAGATATATTATCAGGATTTCTCTACGTATCTTTATCTTGCAAATTTAACCTGACCAATTAAATAATTAATTAGTAGTGATAATTACATGACATTGTTAAATTAACACTTTCGTGTCCTCCACTGTTATATTTTAGATATAATATACACTTCATCGGTTTGAAAGCCATTAGAAAGCAGAGCTGCTCCATTAATAACATAATTTTGTCCTAAATAATATAAACATGTTTTATTTACAGGTATATATAACACAAATATTTTTTTGTAAATTATTGTTAAATACAGAAATGTACATTTCGTGGAGTCTTTGAAACTAGAGATTTATATCTTAATGCATTTGCCCTAGAGATAAATTTTTCATGCTTTGTATTTCCGGCAAGACCAAATGAGACATTATCTCCTGAATCTACGACCTTTGAACGAATTAGATCTATCATGTTCCTCGTAGATTCATTTATAAAATTTAGAATGTAATTGAATTGAAAAAAGAACTAAAAATTTCTTTAGCAAGAGCTCATTGCCCACAAGATTAATTGTTTCTCTCGAAAATCATCAATATCTACTTGTCCTGGGTTTCTTTGAGTGCGAGTTTTTGTTGCCTTTGAAACAAATAGACCTCATTTATTCGCCTGCGACCCATGTCTTCATCCTCGAATGTATTATTCGTTTTCGCTGCGCCTGTTTTAATTATACGTTCGCGGGTCGACTTTATTTGATCGTTAATGAAGGCTAGACATATTTTGCGACTTCTAATGATGTCTGTGAATTATGGCTTTCCAGCTTTCAGAAACATTGTCTTTGAATAAGAAGTGGAGCGCCAAGTGAACGATACTTTTGGTTTTTGCGCAAAATATAAAATAAAATTGTTTTGATGTTCCATAACTAGGCTTGCAGCAAAATCTTTAGTTTTAAATTAATTACAGAAAATTTTTGCAGTCTACATCTAAATGCGGAAATAAGTATCAGTTTTTGTTCCAGAGGAAAAGGTCCGAATATGGGCACCTATTTCTTTTTCTAAATTACTTAAACGGCTTACGTAGTTGCAATCTGGAAATTGGCACAACGTTAGTCTATAGACTTACAAATAATCCTTTTACCTTAGAATTTTTCAAATGTAAAAGAAAATAATAATATTAAATCAAAACTAAACTGTTGTCATTTTTTAACTTAGGGTCAGAGTGTTTGAAATATCGGCGTTCATAAAAACGAACAAAATAACGGTATGTAATTTAAAATGTTAAAATAAACTTTAATTAGAATTTAAATTGGATTTCAAAAAGTAAGTTTTTTTCTTTTCTTATGGAACGTAGCGGCAAGATATTGACCGGCGAAGCCAATTTTCCAGTCTTTTTAAATTTTGGGGCTTTGGTAAGATCCGTTTTTTCTAATATTTTTAGTGGCACTTTTAGCGCACTTCCTAACATTGCTAATCTAGAATAAGTACAAAATTTAAATATTGTGATATTTCAAGGGCCAATATTAGCAAGAAAACATCATTAGGAAACAAACACTCGAATTTGTTTTTACAGGTTTGGTATGAGCATTTTAATAAAAAAATAATAAAGCTCTATACAAATATTAGCCACTTAGTCAACACTCGTAATCATATTTACTTTTAAACCTAACAAATATCTTACTTGCATCTTACCTTAAGAAAATACTTAAATTTTCAAAAATAAAAATTTTGCTACAAAATATTAACAATACAAAACAAAAAGGTTATGTGTCATCGAATATTTTAAGCCTTCAGTTAGACATATTTTAAGCATATTCTCAAAGATGCCACTTAGTAAATTAGCATGATTTGATAGGCCCATATTCGGACCTTTTCCTCTATACGTATTTACACATTTCCATCTTTCTACAGGCTTTGTATTTTCGAATTTTTTTTTGCTTTATTTTGTTATTTATTTTTTTGAGAGAGAATAAATCGCTTCTGTAATTAAATACTTACACCTTGTGAATTGAATTTTTAGCTTAAAAATGAAAGTTCGACCGTTTCAAGAAATTTCTACTTTTTCCAAAATATCGATTTTTCAGGATATTTTGAGTATCTTAAAAATTTGTTTTCTCGAATGTGTCAAAATCCCAAGCAGAGAATATTTGGGGAAAAATTCGAAAGCTGGTTTTTACCTGTTATTTATTATTTTATTTATTTCATCTTTTATGTATTTATTCTTAAAATGTGAGCTCCAAGTAAAAATTGTAAGCCTTTTTGTTTAAATCTGATATGTAAAGTCAACTTTACATACATATCTGATATGTATAAATGTTACCTAAGAAACAAGGACTAACGTAACGTGCACCAAAGCAGAAATCATCATTGAAAATAATCTTTTGAGATCAATGTCAGGAATATTTTTCTTCGAATTTCGTTTTTAATTTCCAAACTATGACTTGAAATCCAAGGTTTTGACCATCAACCTCAAAATTGAAACTATAATTCCGAAATGTCTACTTTAAACTACTAATTTCCATTTTTCTACTTTACTTCATTTTATCCTTTTAGAATTTATAATATGAAGTTTGAGTTTAATTTTAAAATAAAAAGCAATCTCTTTTTTTGAGAAATACCGAAATACAATTTTAACTTGATATTTCGAATTTAAACCTGACATTTTAAAGAAAAATGTCAAAAATTAAAACTGAAATTTGCAATTAGCATTTTGAGAAAAATGGAGATTTCGAAGAAAAATTAGAAGTTGAGAATAAATAATTCAGCCAAAGGGGGGTCGGGCTCGCACAATTAGGGTTCCATACCAAAGACTACAATCAACAGTCAATAGACCAAATTAAATCATTGTATGAATTTAAAATTTTTTACAAATTTTCTTGTGTTATAATCGAAAAATGAAAAAAAAGTCTATTTTCAAATATGCAAACTTTTTTCTACAATCCATTCAAATATTCATGGAATTGATAACTATATTGATAATATCTTAGATAAAAAGCATTCTTCGCAATTTGCAATAAGTCGATACTGCGTTGCGGGAATTAGTGCTTATTCCGAAAGTATTCATCTAAATGAAATAATGTAAAAAACAAATTTGATATGCATTCTATCCTTCAGATAAATCAAGTTTTTTATTTAAAAAAACTATTAATATATGGTTCAAAAAACCTTGGAATGCCAGCATTTATTTTTTCATAAAATATGTTTCTTGTCATCAAATAAAACTTGCAGTTCTCCAATAATCTATGGCCCAATATCTACTAATCCTATTAAAATCCAAATTTTATCTTTATTTGGAAACATGGGAAAACAGGGGATGGGCATTTCTGGCAAATTTGAAGCTGTATTTTTAAGATGATTAGACCGAAAATTACTAAAAAAATATTTTACGATCCTAAGAGGTGCTCTTTCAAATGATATATTAACTGAAACTTTATTTTTGGAACAACAAATAAACCCCCATTTTATTATAAAATATTTTCTTTTTCTAATCGTTGGCTGGCATTATTTGTGTGGGTCATTAAATGCTGTGCAAAATTTGAAATTTCTGCATTACATAGTTTTCGATGAAAACCTCTTTGTGACAGACGGACAAACACAAGAGTAAAATTATAAGGGTAAAAATCTTCAAAAATAGGGATTTTAAGGGCCAAATACAGCTCTGGCAATAAGGTGCTTTTTAAAATGATATCAAATTTGAAACGAGAATTTCTTATTTTTGTAAACCCGAAATTTTAGGGCAACCAATTGAAATTTTACGAATAAAGTGTGTTTATTTATGAGTTTTTATTTCAAAATTAAGGTCGCCACCTTAAAAAAGAGATTCACAATATTAAAATTAACCTTAAAGTTTGGTGAAAAAGTCCATATTTTGGGATAAAAGTAAACATTTGGATATTTGAATTTTTGCTTAAATTTGAAGTCAAAATATGAAGTGGAAACTTGAAATTTTGGAATTTTTTCAAACAATTCGAGTTGAAGCTCAAATTAAAAAAAAAAATATTGACTTCAAAGTTTTATACAGGGGGAGTTATTAGTAGGGTAAAACCATGTAGCTTCTACAATTATTTTGATAATAAAAATCTTTTTAGTACAAACATACATTACTACAAGGTGCATATTTTAAAATTATTGTTGACTATACACCATGAATATATACACGATGATGCACTAAAGTTGCCTTAAATAGAACACCCTATATATTTTTACCTATTTAAATGCTATACAGAATGCCGATTAATACAATGTTAAACAATAGGGGTCTGGGATTACCAAATTTTTGAGATATTCAGAAAAATCATGAAATGTGGGTCTAATTTTAAAGCTCGCTTGAAAGACTAAAAACAATCAAATTAATTTATTCTTTGTAGAAATAGTTAAAATATATCCTTTTCTTTAAATTTAATGTAATCTTATTTAAATAGTGTCTGATGTTATACAGCAAGGTTAGCAAACGCAAAATTACATTTTTCTAAAAAAATTCAAATAGCACACCCTATATATTATTTTTTATTTTTGTTAAGCAACAAGCAAACTTTAATTTTATATCAGAATTTGTGGGTCTAGGTTTTATAGTTTGAGAGTTATTTAAATTTGAAAAATAATCATTGTCTATATTTGAGTATTTAAAATGCATCTCTGGTTGAAGATGTTCGATAATGCAAAACACTAATAAATAAATTTTTAACTGCATAATTTCCAAAAAAATTTACAAAACCAGAAATCTGACATGTCTCGTTTCAACTGGGATCTTACCAATCTAAGGTAAAATTTACAACCGTTAATAGTGTACTTTAGCTTGATTGGGCTACAGTGTAGGTCTTAACTGTAACTTTTTTTAAAAAGTATGGTGCATATAATATATTTATCAATACTTTTGTATTGTCGTTAAGGAAAATGGGTTCGTTTCTTTAATTTTCTTCGCCAAAAAAAAAACATAAAATTGACTAGAATGAACGAATTTGCTTAAATAATGTGGCCTGTGCAAATAATACAGAGCATAAATGCATAGAATTTATGTATAAATGATAAACAGCATCTAAACCAATATGTTTTCTAATTAAATTGGGAATTATTATTCTTTAAAATATGTAATTTTTTATTATTTAATTTAACAGTAAATTAAATTGGTGTATTTTAAAAACATTATTTTTGTTTTGGTCTAAAAAATATGAGAAAAAATTCACAGATTTCGCAATCCTTGCAACCAACGGAGACATTGGAAATGATAACACCAAATAGAAACATAATTAACACTTTATTTAACATACAAGGTTATACAGGGTATTTACAAATTTCAAAGACAACGCTTGGCAGTTGATTCGGAATGATAAATAAATACGAATTACGAAAAAAAAAAAATAATAAAAAATGTTTACTTTTCGAATCGCAGATTTTCAAAGTTGTTATAAAAAATAATTTAATTAATAATTTCATAACCTCTTTACCGATCGTGTTGAAATATGAAACCTTTATTTATTTAGATTATTAAGGCTAGAATCTTAGTGACGTCGACCCTTGTGTTATCCGACACCCCTTGAAATTCGCCACGACAATTATCTTTGTATCTTCAAAGTAGTAAATAATAATAATTACATAAAATATGTATTGATTTACAACAATACGTATTACGTTTAGTTTATATTTTTTTTATAACTGATTAAAATGTCGTTAAGGCTGACTGTGTTGAAAGTGTTTGCAGATATGTCTTACACCACATAAATTTTATGGCCCTTCACAGTTTGTTTGAACCCCCTGGTTGGATAAGTAGTACATTTCAGAAATTTGTCATTCGGACAAGTGGTTCTTAGATATAAGTTTAAGAATCATTTTATTGACACTGAATGTGCCTTCTTTCCTTTTTGAAAGGCAACGTTACAATGAAGAGACCACAGGGTGCTCGTAAGTAGTAATTGTCTTGAAAGTGTTATTCCTGGCCTTTTTTTCTTGGGATAAAAGTATTTTGTTTTAAGTTTCCTCTTGATCCTAACATTTATTGCTCCGGTCATGTAATTGTTCTTCCTGACAAGAATTTATGGTCTTTTAAATGACCAGCTGCATTCAACCCAATTTGGTTTCTTAAAAATGAAGTTAATTTTTTCTGATTTCAATGGAATTTTTAATTACTTCCAAAATAAACTTGTTTCAGTTAATAAATCTTATTTAGATTATTTCGCATTGAAATCAGGATCATCGAAAAAAACATTAGAGGGCAGTTGAATGGCAAATTTATCAATCTTAAAAATTGAGGTTGGTTCTGTGATTTTGTTTATCATATTCCAGATCACACATGAATTCGTTTAGATGTGATTTGATTCATATGTTACATTACTTCAAAATCTTTTAAAGAAAACTACAATTTTTTAACTAATGCTGAAGTAATGATGTTCGCTTGACACCCTGGATTTAACAATGCTGGACATTGTTTAAAGTTACTGCACCTATTTCTAATTAAAACTAGAGCTGTAATGGTTGTACTGATTGACATTTTCGCTTTGCATGATCATTTAATTTTTCTGCTCTTATGGGAATAATAAATAAAAGTAATTCCCTTTTTTGCCGAAAGCTCGAAAACCTTTATTACAGTTAATTAGTTGTCTTAGAGCGGGTTGTGTGGTTCTTCTAAATTAAAAAAAGTTTAGGAAAGTTGTGTCCTGTTCTTTTATTTTAAAGCGGTCTTGCAGCAACTCTATTGCATAATTAATTAATAATAATAATTAAGTGATAATGACAATGATTCAATAACGTCACTTGAATCTCCTTCCACAGAATCGCAAAGATAATGAAATTTCTTAATATCAAAAATACGCTTGTCGTAATGAACTAACCACTTAAATGGATCTAAAAACAAAAATGGGAAGCGATGAGGGCTTTAAATTAGCAACAGATATGGTAAGTAATTATCTCGAGCCGTTTAATAATGACAGAGTGAGTCTGATTGAATTAGTAAATTTCAATTTATGTCAGTTAAAATTTTATCGGATGTTCAAATGAAAAAGTCATCAAGTGTGCTGTAAGTTTTTTAACAGAGAACGTAGTGAACCCGGCATTCGATTACTTATTGGTCAAGGGTCATTTTGACGTCTTATTTATCCAGAGAGGTTAAAATTTTCTAACCTAAAGAAAATCGTCTACAAATCTATTTTACTCTTATTTTTATTTTCTTTGCAAAATTATGCGCTTATGCTTTCAAAATAATTATAAACACAAATTTTGGGCTTTTCCGAAATTTAATAATTTCTTCCACAATTTCCAATTTTTTAAATTTTTACTTTAAACTTGCAATTCTTGTGTTTGTTCTTAAAACTTCGGATTTCAAACGGATTCAAAATTTGAACATCAGTCTTGCGAGTCTATCCCAAGATATTGCATTAAAAAAATAAATATAGAGTATTTTCTTGAAATTATGACTTTTTCACAAAATTCCTCAACCTTGCAAAATGTCATTTATTTTTCTTAAACTGTCAATAAATATTTACGTTTTGTTTAAAATTTTCATGTTAAATAATAAATTCTAAATATTTCTAAAGATTTTGACTTATTTTCGAAATTGTGACAGCCTAAAAAATTCTTAAAATTATAAATATGTCAACTCGAAAACTCAAGATTTTGTATCGAAATTTTGTAATGTAAACTTTTTTTTCGAAATTTAAGATCCCCTTTGTCATTGAATTATGAGTGGTGGGTTTCCTCAAATTTTAAAATCCCAAAATTCAAACTTTACTTTCTACTTTTATTTCCAACACCAATAAAAGTTTCAACCAGTGTTAAAGCTTTAATTTTTTATTTTTAAGGTTTTAAATTTAATCTAGACTCTTTTTAAGAACACAAGTCATTTGTTTAAAATCTTTACTTTAAATGAAATATTTTAATTTTATTTTAAATGATTTTGATTTAGTATCTTTAACCTCAAAATGTTGACATATGTTTTAAAATTTTAGAACATTATGAATTTTTTGAAATCCTGGAATATTTTCCTAAAATTGTCTATTTTTTTAACTGTTTTTCTCGCAACTTTTCTGAATTCAAAATTTTGGCCTTATTTAGCTATTTTTTTTTATTTTCGACCTTAATATCGAAGTATTCGACTTGAGATTTCGAGTAAAAACTTGAATATTCAAATATTTTTCTTTCGACTTTTTTCTATTTTTAAGGTTATTTCTGCAATGTTTATCTTTTCTAAATTTACAGTTTCCATTAGCCAAGTTTCTTCTGAAAGATTATTTTTTAAATTGAAATATACTCGTATAACCAAATAGACTACGAAATAATTTAAATCAAAATAATATAAAGGACCTATGCTTATGGCTCTTGAAAGAAATATTTTAGTACAAATCGAAAACAATGAAATATTAAAATATGTTTAATCTGCAAGCAAAAATTTGTCAACTTCATTGTAATTTACATTTATTTGAGCCCTAAAAATTATAAGTGCAGATATTTTACCACATTCGTTTACTGAGTACTTCAAGGTTTTCAAGACAGTACGTGAATTGGATTTAGGGTAAGAGTTTACAGCATAATAATGGAATTATTACCCCTCAGTTAAGGGCCGCTGACTGACTTGGGTAGCCCGTGTAAACTTCAGAACCTTTAAGTTTGCGCATATTTACATGCTCACGATACCGCCTACTGTGTTCAGTTTTTGTTAGCGATGGTTTCGTACTTAACTCACTAGGTTCTCTATTTTCAATCTCTCGTAAACGTTTTTTACGCTCTCAATATGTCTTACACTTTTCGCTATTTTTCATACTCTTAATATCCATAGCTGATAGCCTTATCCAATGAAACGTCACTGGATTAAACGAATATGGTGCTCTGCGGTGAACTGTGAACTTAACATTCTCCCATAGTTTTTATTCCGGCTTCTCGACGCCGAGAGCGCTCGACTGGCGATTCGAGTATGTCCGACCGACCGACACCTTGTTCTCTCAAGCTTGAACGAAAACCCGAAACTTCACCCCATATCTCAACATAAACATTTCCAATGTTAAAACGCATTTTACCAAAATAACTTCAATTTTTTTTTAAATTAAATATCTCTTATATGAAAGCAAAGTTTAGTTGCTATTTCACAGAAATAGAAAATAATATACAGGGTGTGCTATTTGAATTTTTTGAGAAAAATGTCATTTTTCATTTGCAAATCACTCCGTATAACTGCAAATGTTATTTAAATAAAATTACATTATATTTTAAGAAAAGAATATTTTGAAATAATCTGCACTAAAAATAAAATTATTTGGGTGTTTCCCGCCTTTCAAGCGAGTTTGCAATTTAGGCTTAATTTTAATGACTTTTCTAAATATCTCGAAAACTGCTAACCGCAGACCTCTATTGTTTGATATCATTTTAATTAGCATTTTATAGAAGATTTAAATATGTTAAAATATATAGGGTGTTCTATTAAAAAAAATGTAACTTTAGTGCACCACTTTGTATATGTTCAGCCTGTATAATAAAAAATAATTTTAGGATATGCGCCTGATGCTTATGTACCTTCCTTCCAAAAATATGTAGAAGAAGAATTTGTAGAAGCTACACAGCTTTACCTTACTAATGACTCACCCTGCATAAACATATTAAAAGTTCAGAAATTGAAATAAAAATCTTGCCCCCTATATTTCAATTTTTAAAGATAACCAAGGACCAGTCCGTTCCCCCAATATTAAAAGTTTTTATTTTTTCAAAAAATGTTCAGTTTAAATCTATTTATGGTATTTAAATTTATTACGGTCGCCCAAGTATTCTGTCTGTATTTCTTTTCCATTTCTTGGATTTCAAATTTTTTTCAAGATTTCGTTATTTAAATCGAAATTCGAATGTTTTCAAATAGTTCGATTTTGATTACCAAATTTTTATTTCAGTCTTAAATTTTTAGCTTCCTTTTTTAAAGTTCTAGTATCTGATTCATTCGTTTTGTTAATTTCAAAATTTAAACTTTTTTCAAAATTTGGATTTTAAATTAAATATTTTGGCATTCTTCTTGAAGTTTGTTTCAATTATTTTAACTTTAACTTAAAAATATCTAATTTTAAGTTTTACGCTTATTTTCTAACAATTCTTGTAAAATTCTCAATAACGCCTTCTTGTTCAAAATTTGAAGCTAAGATTATACTTTTCTTTGTAAAATTAAAATTTTATTTTCCAAAACTTGACATTTTTTAAGGTTACAATATCGAGCTTTTTTTTGGATTGAAATAAAATTTTCAAATTTAAGTGTAAACTTTGAAAAAACAGCATAAGCTTGAAAAGATTCCAATTTTAGATCTTTTCATGAAACCTTGAGGTAGATATTAGAACTTTAAGATTAAAGTCGATATTAATAGAAGAAAAATAAGTTGAGATTGAACCCAAATTTTAATTAAAAGTTCAAAATCATTTTGAAGTTACAGTCAAATTTTCAACCTGTTTTGCAAAATCGTATATTTAACCGTTTGACAGCTATCCATCAAAATCCTCATACATTCCAAAAGTGCTGTAGATAATTTGAATATTTTAAAATAAAAAATGTGTTTTAATTTAAAATTTTGTAACTTTTGCAATTTTACATCGATTTACATAGTTCTTTTAACGTTTTACAGATATAAAATTAACGAAAACAACTATTTAAGGCAATTAATAAAGATATCAGTGGTAAATGAAAAAAAAAACGAGAAAGTAAAATTATATAAAAAAAAGTTTAACAACTGTGTTTTCCGGCGCAAATGCCATGTAGCCCCTTTTCGCATCGAGTGCAGATAAGTTTGGAACGCTTTATTCCGGTCTTCCTATTACTGCAGACCACACACTACCGTAAATTGCGTCCAGGCAATTTCTCCAAAGCGAATTTTTGGCCCGAAGTTGACGTTTCATTTTTAACATTTTTGAATGTCATCCATTCTTCTTCAATTTTTCCAATAATGGCGGATGTGAATTGCAGCCGGGCATTTTTTTTTCAGTGGTGTTTGATGTGTAAAGAATATAGGAATTCAACACCATTCGTCCAAATATGTTGAACACCACCTTTTTTCAGAATTTGCAATTTCTTTGCTCGTCCAAATATGCATACAACATTTTATCAGATTCATCTACTCCTCCCATATATTTATTGTAATTGTGAATCATGCTTGGTTTTTCTTTTGTATATTCGAAAGAGCCTTTCTTTTTTGTTACGGTTACACTATTTGAATTTGCATTGGAGGAAATTAGAATTACTGGATGCGGCTTGGATTTTTTATCTTTGAAAGAACACATCAAGATATTTTGATTTGCAAAATATTTTGCCACACCAACCTCGGCTTTCTTGGCTTCTGCAGGAATTTCTTTCCTATTGCGACGGATTGTTTCCGTAAGGTAGGTGTTTCTTTGTAAAAGTGATTTAGCTAAATGTAAACTGGTATGAAAATTATCCGTAAACAAATGATATCCTTTATTTAGGTAATTCCCCACTGACAGCAACTTTTCAACTACCGAAAATCCAAGTCCGTCCTTTTTTATAGATTCCCTGTTTTCTGCATTTTTGGCCCCTTTATAACAAAAAAAAACTCAAACAGCACTTTGTAATTAAGTCACACAGCATCCAGAATTTTATCCCCCATTTATGATGCTTTTTATTTGGAAAATACTGCTTTATTACTGAATGTACCAACCAGTGATTCATCAATAGAAATTACTGATACGGCACATAATGCCGATGAAAAACTGCATTAGCATGCTTTACAAGCATATCAAATCTTGCGCAAGGATCATAATCTGGATGGCCTGGGGCAGCTAGTAATCTATTGTCCACCAAATGGAAAAATTTTAGCAACAACAGAAACCTATCTCTAGCGAACATTTTTCCAAACCATGGTATTTTTCTGGAATCTTGTCTCCTATAACAGTACATCGTTGGTCGTTTCGTTATTCCCATTTTTAGCAAGACCGCTATAAAAGCTTTTACTTCTGAAACATTTGTTAGCGTCCATTTCTTGGCTCGAGAATTAGCCAAAAGAACATGCGATTCCATAAACTGGGAAGCGAATCCATTTGTCTCTTTAACGATATTTTCCATAAGTAATGAATTGAAAAATAAATTAAAATACTCCATGGGACTGGCATTTAATGAAGGAGCGCGTCTTGGCCCGGGTGTTTCAAAAAAATCATCAGTTGCCTTTGAAAATATTTTTGTTGGTGCAATGGCGGTGAATGTTGGATCTTCCGTTTCTGAAAAAGAAGAAGAAAGTGATGATGCACTTTCCACTGTTAATCTCTTTCCTCTGTGGACAATAATGCTTTCGTCATAATCACTTTCAATAACCATATGCACTGCTTCGTCCTCTGGTGTGAAACTTGACCTTGATTCAGTGTCCGAAATATTATCATCACTCAACATGATTAGGTATTTTCAATATAAAAAAAAAATTAAAATAATGTTTTTTTTTTAAACGAAAACTAATTAAAAACGCTATTTTTGCTTTAAAAGACACATTTTCGTTA
This sequence comes from Dastarcus helophoroides, assembly GCA_028583605.1. Lineage (NCBI taxonomy): Eukaryota > Metazoa > Arthropoda > Insecta > Coleoptera > Bothrideridae > Dastarcus > Dastarcus helophoroides. The sequence continues at coordinate 6,779,385 of CM053329.1, forward strand.
CGAAAACGCAAGAGGGGCAAAATATTTGCTCACGCGCAGATACAGACTCGTACTGAAATGACAGCGCGATAACAACGCTTAGCTTGTTTGCACATGAAATCTGGAAGCGCGATAGCGCTGCATAGGCATCAAACGGTTAAAGACAATATTTCAGCATTTTAATGAAAATTTTTATATTATAAGTGCGTTTGAATTTATGTCAAAAACTTGAAAGTTTCGGATAAAAGTAAGAACATTGAGTTTGAAGTGGAACTTTCGACTTTCCAAAATTTGGAGTATGAACCCGAAATTTTGGTCTTGCAATTAAAATCTCGAACAAAAACATAACATGAAAGAGCCAAAATTTCAAATTTAAATTATAGAACCTCACGTGATGTAAATCTAAGGTCTTTTTAACAATAATTATTTTATGTATTAACTAAAATTTGTTTCTTTTTCCATGAATCGCATATCTGTGATATAATTTTCTTAAACCGTTTGTTTACTGTTCTTTTCTTATTCGACTCGTTACTGTTGTTGTTATTGTCAGCTATTCTAATAAAAGTTGTCATGGTTGAACTAATTTATCGCAGACGCAATTGTCCATTTCAGCTTCAGTGAAAATATTATATGTGAAATTAAAATCGTTAGCACGGGTAGGGTCGAAATCCCAAAGAACACATTTTATTTAATTGCCAGGGAATGCCCCTAAATAATTTCTGGACGCCTTTTCTATATAAAGACTGGGACACTAAGAGCTTTTTAGCGAATTGGGAAAATGACGCCTCTCAATTTTAATTGCCGGTCCCAAATAACCGGATGGGGTAACAAGGCATGGCCATGTCCGCATTGAATTTCAACACAATGGAGGCCGCCTTCGTGTTTTCAATTCTGACCCTCCAATTTTGCGGATATGGTATTATTACAAAGACAAAGTGCTCAGTGATTTGGGAATATTTAACCGAAGATATCGATTCTCACTGCGATACATTGAATACCGTTTAATACATGTTTACCTTTAATTTTTGTTGAGTTGACTTTTACTGTTTGAAATTAGGTCAAAATATTAATGACACAAATACGAAATATATTTACTATTACAATCACTATCTCTATTGTTACTTTGGACGTTATCGTGTTACATAAAGTTCCATCTTTAGTCGGTTTGAGAATGTGAATGACGGGGTTTATTCTGCTTCTGCAGCCAACATGTCATTTAAAACAAGTAATCTCTGATAAATTTTAAGTAAAAGACTCGTTCTCCGAGAAATACATAATTCTCTTGTTTGCTTCGTCTGAAAATCGGTACGCCACGAAATTAGATCCGAAACTGGCATTTTATGCATTGAGAAAGCAACAGATAGAATTTTAGATTATCTTATAAAATTGCATCATCCTATTATGCTCTACCCGATGTGTAATCTGGGTCGGAAATTAAATTTCAAATTCTATATCCTTTATAAAACAAGCAATCACCGGGAACAAAATTTGTTATTTAAAGTGAAGAATTTATATTGCTTTATTTTTTCTAACATACCTTTAACCATGTTAAACCTCGACTAAGCCTACATTCTTGCGATAAAATAAATTCCGAGCGTGCTTTTTATATTAAAATAAAAAAGAGTAGCTACTCACGCAAAGCGTAAGTTACATACTTTTTAAGGAAATGTATTATACTTTACCATGTCTAGTGGTTTCAGTCACACTTGTGGCCATTGAATATGTCACCTCATTTTCTAAAAGGAAACTCCAAAATAGTTAATTTACTTCAAAAAACTTACATAATCTAAATTATCCTAAGTTGCATTTCCAAAACATTGCTTTCCTAATTAAAGCAGTCAAATTCAAAAAATTTACCCACTTCACTATATTCGCAAATAGTTATAATATATGACATCAAAACTAATGGATTACATTTTTATTAAAATATTCAGCGGTCTACTTTCTTTTTCATCACATTAACGTAAGAGTTACTGCTTTCATTCTGGAGAATACAGCCCTTGATGTCATTAATATCAGTCCTAGTGAGAAATAATTGTCACCCATAAGAGGTTGGTTATAAAACAGGCCTAAGGAATTCGACCCTCGAAACATAAGCAACAAAGCACACCTTAATGTCCTATGAAAAATAATCCCTTGGTTTTTGTTCTAGTTTGCCTTATCAGTAAATCACCTCATCGGTTACAATGTCTGAAAAAATGAGACGCCTATATAGGCTATGGTGAATTAATAATTTTACAAAGTCTTTCCGTACGCAATGCTCAGCGCTGTTAATTACAGAGATTTTGAGAGTTTGTAAAATTGGTAATCCATAGTTGCAGACTTATTGTCAAGTGCGGAATTCTCACGAAAATGGACAAATTATATTTGTGAAAGAACTGAAAACTTATAACCGTTTTTCTATTTTTATTTTGATCTTAACTGCAGTCTGTAGCTTTTTTTAAAGTTTAATTTACTCGCAAAGAGTAGGGGAGAGTCTGCAACAGTGGCCATACAGGAACACTGGCCACTTGTTCGCTATTTTCAAATTAAACAAGATCTAGTGCTGCCATCTGACATAAAGGTATCCAAACAAACGTATAATATGTCAACGGAATTATATGTAACTGTCCTGTTATTCACTTCGAAATAAATCTAACCTAAAATTTGGTGCGTGTAGTAAATTTCGCGGACATCTTTATTATTAGTGACAAAATAAAAAGTATAAGAGTGAATTGGTGACATACCTACAGCATGTAAGTATTTATTGATATACAAATTATTCTAATGCAGGAAGTATTTATTTTGGTTGACTTCTTTTTTTAAAGAATGTGATTGTTGGTATAGTGGACAGGTTAAATGTAGGTACAGCGGCCACCACTAAACTAAATAAATAAGAGCGGGCCACTGTACCTCTCTTAGAGGAAGCATTCAGAAAAAATTCGAATAATTCTATATATTTTTTTTATTTTAGATTGCCTAACAAGTGCCACGCGGAAAGAAAACAAACATTGAAATTGGTAAAACTCCATCAGAAACGATGCGTAGTGCAATTTTTAGTGGTAAATGGAGGATTATCAGCTAAAGCCGCGGCTATTAGGCACAGCATTCCCCGTACTACACTAAGGCGTTATTTACAAAAATGCAACGAGAAGAAAGATGAATTTATCTGGAATTCACCATTTTTGGAAGGGGCACCAAGAATGTCTCCTAATTACAGTGTTAACCAAATATTTTCTTCTGAGGAAGAAGACCTTATCAGCGAATACTTCCAAACCATGACCAAGATTCATCATGATATGAATCCAAAATGTGCCCGAAAACTAGCATAAAATCATATGCTATGCGGTTGCAAATGGAAAAAAATACTTGCCTCATGGAAAGATAATTGTACTGCTGCAAGGTTATGGTTCAATGGTTTTATGAAAAGAAGACAAGAATTGTCCATACGGTCAGCAGAAACAACGGTCTTTGGGAAGAGCTATGGGGTTTAATAAACCAGTGGTGCAACAGTTTTTTAATAACCTTCATCAAATTTATAAGGAGTACAATTTGGGCCCTGAACAAGTTTATAACGTTGACAAAACTGCCCTTACTACTCTGCAAGGAGTAGGAAAAGTTCTTGCAAGGTAAGGTCAAAAACAGGTTGGCCACAAGTGAGCGAGGTACTTTAGTAACTATGTGCGGCTGTATCAATACAATTGGAAACAATATACCATCATTCCTGATATTCCCGAGAAAAATTTTTAGAGATTATAGGCTGGAAAATGCGCCACCTACCTGGAACAGCAACAGTCAGGATGGATGACTGCTGACATTTTTGGGCAATGGCTAAATCATTTTATCAAACACACTATACCAACACTCGAATTGCCAGTATTATTGATAATGGACAACCATGAAACTCACTTTTCAATGGAAACTATAAAATTAGCAAAAGAGCATAACATAATACTACTAACGTTATCGCCGCATACTAGCTATAAGCTACAGCCCTTGGATAAATCTGTTTACTTTCCCTGGAAAAAATTTTACAATCAGAGCTGCGAGACGTGGTTGTTGAATAATCCGGGAAAAAGAATTAGTATTTATGATATAGCAGAAATTTTGGGACAATCATATCCATTAGCTTTCACGCCTCGAAAGTGTATAGCAGGTTTTTAGTCCGCTGGGATATACCCGTTTAATAATCATATTTTCAATGACGAACATTTTCTGGCAGCCACTGTCACAGATTCACAAGAAAATATAATTAAAACAGTGGAAAGTTCACCTAAGGGGCAATATTTTTCTGAAACACTACCGTCCACCTTTTCATCCTTAATAAACAGGACTCCCGAGAAGCAATTTATTTCTCCTACTGTTTTGAAACGGTTTCCTTGTGCAGCTGCAGCTCCGATTAAAACACGTCAATTGAAAAAGAAAAAACTGAAATATTAACCAGTACACCTGTTTTGAAAGGGCTTGAAGAAGAAGAAAAACTGAATAAAACTCGAAAAACAAGTCTAAAAAAACAGCCCAGTTTAAGTGGCCGATTATTTGAACGATATACTAACAACAAGATTTACCTTTAATAAAAAACCTGAAGAAGAATCAAGCGACAGCAATCTGGATTTTGAACTGACCGATTCCGATGATGTGGATTTGTTTTCTGAATCGGACAAAGACGATGAAGCAATCATCAATGACATAACAAATATTGCTCCGGAGTCTTTTGTTCTTGTAAAATTTGATGCAAAAAAACCCTAAAATAATATGTTGGACGTGTTACAGAAATTTTGGAAACCATTCATGAATTCAATGCTACATTTCTTAGGCGAAACGGTAACAATTTTACGTATCCTGTTGTTGCTGATAAAGCTACAGTTTTAACGGCGGATATTGTGCTTCACTTATCTAGGCCATTTAAAGCAGGCGGCATTGCTAGAACCGAGAATTTATTTTCTTTTTATTCTAATTCATCTATGTAAAATATTTGTTAGTTTCACTAAATTTTTTTATTTAATCTGTCTTTTGAATGTATATTTATACAATATTCATAAATATAATTCTGAGTTTTTTTTTAATGAAATTTACTTTTTTTTAAATAAATTGTTTTGATCAGTGTCCAGCTGTTTTTGTGTATACTTATTGTTTAAAAGAATGTCGTACACTACACCATATCATAGGGACCATTGTACCATATTATAGTGGCAATTGTACCATCGTGGTCGGTACAGTGGCCATTTTGCAGACCTTTTTAAAAGTTACCAACATTTATATGTAAGTAATTTTTTCCAACATTTGTTTATATAATCCTTATGGCAACTGATGCAATTTTCATATAAAATGATAAACATTGGTTATAATAATTGATAATCTTAGATATCAAAAAAATCCAAAAAGATGGCCACTGTTCCAGACTCTCCCCTAACCCCATTATGCTTTCAAAGCACTGAAATTAAACAAGAGTTCAATTTCAGTTAGAGCTTTAGTTGTAGAGAAGTATTTTTAGTTCTGAGGCTTGTTCTATTCACAAAGTTTTTTAATAAGTAAATTTTTGAATCTGTTTAATGACACTGTAAAGATACTATTGATTAAATTTTAATATGGGTCAAATAAAAACAGAATAAAGGAATACTAAACAAATACATAAACATGAATAGTACTAAGTTATCAATTACGAATCAGTTATGCTATTTTTCCATACAATTATGACTTGGATTTTTCCACACAATTATTTTTTGGATATTTCCAGCACAGCACTTTAAGTAGAGAGAGCTCGTTCGCAATATATGCTTGTGAGAAAAACAACAAAAAGAACACATTATTTGGGAAAGAGTTCAGTTTTATAAACTTGGTTAGCAAAGAACTGTGTACAAACAAACTAGCAAAATGTAACCATTTAATAGGGCAAAATTTGATTTAAAAATCTTTGTGCAAGAACTAAGCAGCTAACAAGCAAAACCTTGAGGTTGTACACTTGTTAGATAATATCCGATAACATTCGTAACATAAAGGAATAAAAATAAAAGAATAGAATAGTAACGTAGACATATTATTCTAACCAATGTTTAGGGTATGATATTTTTCTAAATAAATATTTCTCTCGGACTTGGGCTTTGCAGAGGTGACGTACCCCGGGCTAAAGATGTTTTTTGGTCTTATGTTTAAGTATAATTAAAACGTCAATTAATTCAGATATTGTTCATTTTTGTCGAACTATTAAAATAAAACTTTAATTCAATAATTTTGAACCGGATAACCCTCAGATGTCGACTCGAGAAGCTAAAACATTTATTACAAGTGGTCTTAGCTAAACATAAGTAAATACTTTGAATTAAATTCAAATAATAATGCAAATCCAGGCAAATTCTTTGTTCAATTTATTTTTAATACTAAGAAGAATGACGGTGTATTTCAGGTGTATTTCAGTTGTTTTATTGTCAGAAATTATGAAAAAGGAAACTATTAAGAGACGTAAATATTGGAAACCATCCTTCGTTTATCGTGATCATTTTTTTTCCTTCGATGATCTCTATAAATTACGAGAGGCCGTTTTCCTGGGTATGTCTAATAAAGAATTTATTTTCCCCTAAGCTAAGCTATATCAATTTTTAATTTTTGAGCCGTAACGTTTCCTTTTTTTCATTACCCATTTAATCGTACACGAATAGACAGGTAAAAGTGGGTCTTTTGTACAATGTCATGCTGCTTGCCACCGCTAATGCTAGGATATAATAAATTAAATTAAATTAAATTACAGTGTTGCTATAAAAATAGGGAAATGTAGGTGAACCTTAATTTGACAACCCTGAATCAAAAAACGAATACTCGGTGCTCCTAATCATATTTATCCTAAAGTGGTAATAATATGGGTGACAACTTCATAGAGTTAGAGGTTAGTTTCAATTGCAGCCGAAGTTAAGTGAATCCTGAGTAGAACTAGGTATGCAATGTGTGTGTGGTAATCTTTTATGAAATTAGGTTAATCCCGATCCCTTTACATTGAAGGATTACTTATTAGAAAGTACTAAAATAACAATACCAAAAAGTCTCAAAAAAATATTTGCTTCTTTTGTAGAATTTGAAAAAAAATGTCACAAAAGAATTTTGACTCATTTTTGACACGAATTATAATTTAACTCATATTAAATTAATTGCATCAGTTAAGTTTTGATATCCTCAAATTATATTCAGTATGTAGTGGGTACTTGATCGATAAATATTCGTTCAATTAAATGTTGACATTTTCTACTTATGTTAATGTTAAAAAAAACAGTATTTTTAAACTAATCGTTTTCAAATAAAAAATATCGAAATTTTTATTTCCTATTATTTCTTATGAATTTTTTTAAGTTATGGTTTAGAAATTAATCAGAGGTACCTTAAGGTCTAAAAAAATCTGGAAATATGAGGTTTGCATCAATACTTTTAAATGAATGATAGACTTAATAACAATGTTAAAAGGTATTTCTGTACACTGCGATCATTGGTTGTGGTGTGCAAAAGGCGAGCGATCTTGGGCCATAAAACTGAATATATACCACGCAATTTTGTACCGAATCAGTTATAATATAGCTTTTTGAACGAAATAAAGCTTTCTTTAAGCAATCATATCAAAACTGCTATTCTTTAAAATTTGCCACTGAAAAATTCGCCACTGAAAACCTATCAGTTTCGTCCGTTGGTCTGTGTGTACGTGTGTTATCGCATCACGCTACAGATCGCAGTTCTCGACCGATTTTTAAAATCTGTATTTCCATCCATTCGCATTGTCACAGAATTAAACCCTATAGAGCCCTATCGATTCTGGAAAGGTTTATTTAAATATTTTAAATTTTATTAAAGAATAATATAGCCTAATAGAGAAATATCAAATTTAGAGACCTAAGTTTCACTCATATTGTAGGTTAGGTTCCTATCAAGTACAGTGTAAAAGGATGAAACATAATTTGCTTTTCTTTTCCTAAAACATCCAATTAACGAAAAATATAAAAAGTATGACTAAAACGTTATAACAAAACTATAGATTTTTTTTGTAAAATCATTAATCTTTATTTTCACATATGTATACAATAAATGCTCTATGATTGTCTAACAAGATTTTATATTTTTTCTAAAAACCTTTAGTATCTTTAAGGTTTTGAGAAAGAATATTGTACTGACTATTTATTGTAGCATTTTTTAGATTTTGTGGAATGTAAGTAATAATATAAATGTTCAACTATTCTTTTTATGTATAATAAAGGATGGCGAAATTAGGACAACTTTGCCCAATCTGACATCTCAAACAATTCTAATTGCCAGTCATTATTTAAAACTGTCATCTTTCAAAAATAATCATCACTGCTGATATTTGTTAATGTGAGATAGCTGAAGCACTGGAAGCTGTATACAATATACCTTATACACAATAGACCATGAATATGGAAATTTTTAGATAGATTTCTATTTTGAACTTAAAGATCAACTTTTTACTTTTTTTCTGGAGGTTTGGAGTTCCAAACAAAAATTTCCAAATTAAGCTTAAAATGTCAAAAAAAATGTCGAAAATTTAACTTTAAACTATAAAATGTTTAATTTTAATTAATATTCGGGATAACACATTTTTTATCAAAATGTAGTCCTATGAAATAGTTTCGTAAGCCCTTTATTGGAATTTTCAAAACTGCCCTTTTTACTGTGTTGAGTTATTGATATTCAAAAACAATAGATTTCTTCTATCTAGATATTCTCTGTATCTTCTTTGCGAAGTTTCGTTAATTCCATTCCTTAGCAAAAAAAGTAACTGAAAATTTAGATGTCTGTAAGAACCAAATGGCGAAGAAAATGCCAATCAGCCGGAATAGAATTCTTTGAGTTGTAGTAGAACAGGGAACTAACCTAATGCATTAGTTTAATTAAACAAAAAAAATCCACTTCCCATGGATCTATAAATTAGACAAAAATAAGGTTAATTTTTTGTCTTGCTTCATTTCTCATGACTGCGCGATAACCATAGCTAATAAAAATGTTCTGCTAAAAGGTCTCGAAACTAGAAATGCGAAGCATAAAATATTTTATTTTTATTTCAATTCAACGAAGATATGACTATTTAAAAATTGCCAAAATCATTTTAGAACATGTGTGTTCCTTAATTTCTTAAAATTGTTAACGTTGTTAACGTGTGTTGATTGATAATGGTGTATAATGATCTTCAAATACATTTAATAATACTGAAGGTGAATTTTTTCCAAACCAAATCTTTGAAATTAAGAAATCTGTTTGGTGCCTACTTAAGTTTATATAAACGCTAAGATGCAAACACTAAACGTATTTTTTCCAATTATTAGTTAACAAACAATTTGGAGGAATCTGTGCGATAAGTTGCGTTCATAGGTATTTAATGGGACAGCATTTTTTCTCGAATTTGAAAACTTAATATCTCATTCTTTCCCTCCGTTTGCTATAAAATATATTTGATCTTTCACGCCTCACTAAAATTTTATTAGTTTCCAGTCGCCACCTGCGTAAAGAGCAGTTTCACCCTTATTGATTTTATGATAAGACTTCCTGCATTTTTCAGGTTGTTGGCGAGCGGAATACGAAAGAGAAATGGGTACTAGGCAGCAACGGAGGCCCATGGGGCGCTATGGGGACTACAGTTGCGACTCCCCTTGGGAACTTATAGAATCTGCGGCTCAAGCTATGACATCTAAACCCAACGACAACGTGGAATTCGTGCTGTGGACGGGGTGAGATTAGATTTTCATTTATTTATTTATTTTTTATAACGTATTAATAAAAAGAATATCCCGAAATTATGTATAAATATCAGACTACAAAAACAAGTGATTTGTGGATTTAAAAGAATAGAAAAGGATATTTTGTTTTACGGCTGGCTTACAAAAGTATAATTCTTAACCTTAATAGTAACTGTGTAAAATGCTTTTACATCTTATTTATTTAGATGAAGTTTTATGAACGTTGCGGAAGTATTTCGTATTCAGTAATAGTGTAAAAACGTAGGTAAATTATTCTTGTGGTTTTAGTACTACTGCCACATGAAATACAGAATTTACACTATTTAGAGCAAATGTCACTTTAAAATTTATACTAAAGTTTGGTAGTAAATGTTCGTTCAGCAATAATACACAGTAAATTTTATTACAAACCGCCGTGTTTATTTGTATAAATAAAACACGGGTATCTCCGAGACTACTAAATTTTTAGTTCATGCTGAATTTATGAATGAATGCAGTAAAACTATACGTCTAAATGAGAATGCTGTAAAAGTTGGAGAGCTTTTAAGTTTTAGATATTTCGGCTTTAAGCAGTCGATTTGTAAGAATAAGTCTTATAATAAAACAGAAGATGCTTACTACGGAGCTTAAAGTCGAACAAACAATTTTACGACATAAGATAACAAAGAAGTAATACTTGCAACCGTTATTTGTATTACTTCTTCGGCAGAAAATGAATATGTTAACACGAGGCAATTAATGTTTTTTGATGGAATAAGGAATTTAAGAATATGTTCTCAAGTTGAATTTAAAGATATATCTTAGTCAAAAATGTAGAAAGAAAGAAGCAAAGGCGCCTGCAACCCAATGTAAGAAACATTTTAAAAATAGTTCTTCGAATGTGTTGTATAACACTCATGACTTTTGTGGCTGATTTAACATTTTGATTTCTTTAAATAGCCAATATAAGGAAAAGTAAAACAGGAGTTTTAAAAAAAAAATGTATGAAAATAATTAACCGTTCTTACAAATCCTCAAACAAGAATTCTAAAAAATAAATAACATCGCATTTCCAGTTCATTGCCCAAGCAGCAAGATTAACTCTCGGAGCATTTTAAACATTTATTGTTATTTAAATTCTTGTTTATAAACAAAGAACGGAGTTTCCTAACATCGTCTAAACTTTTAATTTGTAAGGGTCGTACAGTGAACTTCAGGAATATTCAAATATTTATTTGTAAATAAATAGAAAGTGATTCATTGGTAAATAACACGAAGTTTAAAAATTTAGCATCATTTCCTTTCCTCATAGATTCATATAACACATATTTCTCGAATGTTAGAGACTTTACAACATTTGTAGCCATTTATTTTTAAAACATTCCGCAGTGTTTGCGATTTCACATTAACTTTCTTATGGAATTCGCTAACGGCCGGTTTTCTTGCTAGAAACTAGTCGCCCAGCAAACTCTTCAGGGCTTTCATGTGCATAGACATTTTGTACCTAAACAATGTTTACTTCTGCTTATTGTAATGCAATAATTTGCATCGCATAAAAAGCAATCAGGTGAGCGGAAGTCATAACAGTTGCATTACCTAACAGTGAAGCAATGTCTTCCCGCATTAATGAATATAATTAATTAGTATAGTTTGCCATTTATCTCGTTTGTGTCCCCTTGCGTTACCCCAGCGTTTCTCTCTGTGATGTCTAATAGTGACATAAAATTTAAACTTTCCAACGTTGTACGCGAGCAGCTTGTGAATTTTGGATCTCTGTATGCGAATCAGTAATATTTAGAAAGGGAGTTTAAGCTATAATTTAAATTTATATGGACTTCTATTTTTTTCACCACAGATGTAGACGCATCCAAAGTTGGTAATAATCGCATATTCATATCATACTTATTTTTCTCTATCTCATCTTTAGTCGAGTCAATGTGTGCTGAAAAAAGCGTCTACGTTGCAAAAGGTCGGGTAATTTTAATTTTATTATCATGTTGTTTGGATTAAAGTATAAGTAAAGAACCAAGTTCTGGACATTGGAAACCCTGTACTTAATCCGCAATCCTCAAAGTAACATTAAAATATCGTACTTTATTTTCTTTTTCGAGAATAAACTTTTTTCTAAGCGACGTAGCTTAACAATAGCCATTATTATTTATAAAGAACATAAATACATACCTCTACAATATGATATACATACACATCAGGAAAGTCAAACACTGTCCATAGGGAGAATGTTAATGAGAGATTTAACATTGCTAGCTAATAGTGGGATAGATGGGCGGCGCCTTGTATTCTCCTACACAGGTGTAAACAATTCAACGCAGAGCGCAGCGAACAGTGCTGGTGGAGATTTCAGTAATACATCATAGCTTCTAAAGTGTTTTGTTACGGGATTACTACTGGCAGGCAACAATTTTATTAAAATTTGCGTACCATATGCTGTTTGTTCATTTAGCCCGTTGATTTAATCAACATCTGGGGCAAAATAAAACTGATATTCTTTGATAACCAAAATAAATAAACGAGATTTCTTAAACAAAATAAATAATAATTCTAAAGAAGAATATAACATATTAACTCTTTAAACATTACAATATAAGGAGTTCAATTAGGCCGCCAGACTGTGCTAAACAATATTCCAGTCTGTTGAAAAACTCTCGACGAGTTTTTTCTATCATCTAAACTGGAAGATACGAGCATCCTGCGTCAAAGCGATTACCTTCAGAGGCCGTAGAAAACTATGGAAGGGACAATTCTTAGCGTTTTACATGGACAATGAAAAATTTTCCTTATCTGTATATAAACTTAATTTCATCTTAGCTATCAAACTTTTTTTTGGTGGAACGGACTGGTCCTTGACTATCTTCAAAAATTGAAATACAGAACTTGTCCCCTGAAACCACTTTGCAAAAAAACTATCACCTTTACGTTGAAAACCTCCAAGATGGCACTGATAAATCTCCAGACGTTGTTGTTTCTGTTCTTTAGTCAAAAGACGAGGTACCCACCTGGCAAAAATTTTTCGAAACCCCAGCTCATCTGTAATGACGGATTAAGTACTTCTAAAGCTTATCTCTCTTTAAGCTGCAATTTCAACAACAGTGAAACGGCGATCACCTTCCAAAAGGCGTTGGACAGTGTTAATCTTGTCCGCAGGCAAAGTGGTTCGAGGCCGACGGGGATGGAGTTCATGTTCAACTTATAGTCGTTCTTCCAAAAATGTTTTGTGCCACTCATACACTTGAGTTATCTTCAAACAAGGATCCGTAAACTGTTCTTTTAGTCTACGAAGAATTTTGGCGGGCTTTATACCTTCAACGGTAAGAAATTCAATAATAATGCGCTGCGCAACGTGCGGATGAAACTTTTGCTAACTCATTGTCTTTACAACTGACAAACAGGGAGAACGGAATTCGCTTAAGCGTCGGAGGTCACGTGATATCTCCACCTAACATGTCTAAGAGTATGCGCACTCTCCTGACGCCCTCAGGACGACATTACAGAAATTCTGGTTCATTTTTGATTGACCCTCGCACCAAAAGTGTAATATAGGTGTTATTTTAAATTTATTTCCACTTTAAGTATTCATAACTCGCTTGCTATTAAATTTAGCCGTAGCGATCACCTTCCAAAAGGCGTTGAACAGCGTTAATCTTGTCCACAGTCACATTGGTCCGAGGACGACGAGGATGGAGCTTATGTTCATTTTGAGTTCGTTTTTCAAAAACGTTTTTGTTTGTGTCATTCATACACTTGTGTTTTTTTCAAACAAGTATCCCAAACTTTTTCTTTAGTCTACGAAGAATTTTGGCTGCCTTTATACCTTCAACGGCAAGAAATTTAATAATAATGCACTGCGCAACGTGCGGATGAACCTTTTTCTCACTCATTGTATTTACAATTGACAAACGGCGAGAACAGAATTCGCTTGAGCGCAGGAAGTCACGTGATATCCCCACCTAACATGTCTAAGAGTATGCGCACACTCCTAACTCCCTCAGGACGACATGACACAAATTCCGGTTCATATTTGATTTACCCTCGCAATAAAAGTGTAATATAGGTGTTATTTTAAATTTGTTTCCACTTCAAGTATTGATAACTCGCTTGCTATTAAATTTAGAAAAATACTTTATATATCAAATTATAGACCATTTTCTGCTCTTTATAAATGGTACCAAGCTATTGTTCTGCTACATCGTTTAGAAACAAGTTATTTTTGAAAAACTAAAAAAGGAACGAAATTTTAATTTTTTTTAGAATAGCGGATTGCGCACAAGCTTCCAATGTCAAAAACTTTTTTTTTACCTCTACCTTACTCCAAACAACATGGAAGAAAAGCTTGCATGGTAATGTGAATAACATGACTAGGCTATTTAAAATTAATGACATTACAACTGAGACCGCCTGTATGTTGTATGTGCATTTATCGTGCGACAAACTTTTTAGATAACATGTACTAGTTGCTTTAAATGGTACAGTGATTTTCCAACAAGTTACAGGTTAGATTTCATAATAGGATAGTTGACAATATAAAAAATTCCTTGTTTAATAATGTAAATATGATACATTCTGAAGATGATAGCTTGGCTATCGAAACGTTTTAGAGCTTCTGCTTAATTTTCCTTATTTTAACGCGACAAGATGATGAATTATTGAATCAGAAATGAGTAACTATCGGTTTTTATTCATAAAAGCACGCGATTGATTTATTATTACAATTTTAAAATTGCAATATTCTGCTCGGTGAACAAAGGTCTCAAAACGGTACCGGCCCTGATGGTGGCTTGTTGACTATAACCAACGGCTGCAGTGTTTAGTGTTTATTTTTGGCTGCTGTATCGTGTTTTTATAGGTTTTGTGTGCTTTTGCTTTTTCTTTAATAAAAATATGGACTAATTTAGTATTCTGCAAACACATCGGTCATAGACCTTTGAAAGTGTAGAGCTTAATTATTATTTGGCGCCTATGATAAATTGGGTTCAGATAAAACATTTCGGTAAACAGGAGAATGATTTCTATTTCGCCCTAATAAATGTTGGTAACTAAAAAAAATCTATATCTTTTCCACTCCATCTTAAACTACCTATTTTAACACGAAAATTTAAAAAAAGCAAAAAATAACATACTTTTGACCTTTCATAAAAAGGTTCTTAACTTCTCTGTAAATATTTTCGATTATTAATAATAAACGTAATCTTCGCCATAATAAATTTTAACAATTACAAAAAGGTCCTCAAAACAACCTGCTAATCATAAATCCTCTGCTCTTCATTGATTTTAATTTGCCCTTGCAATTTAGCATCGCCGCCTCATAATAACCACCGTTTCGGCACCCCTTTGCCACCTGCCGCCTAGAGATACTGCACAGAAATTTATATGGATAATACAGCGATGTAAACATTTTAAGACAATTTAAAAATATAAGTCAAACACCCTATTCGCCACGAATTTTCAATGAAATTAGCATTTAAAAATTTTGAAGGCCCATCAATTGCTTTGATATTATCATATCTGTCTTTTTAAGTGATTTTGATGTCTTAGTTCGGTAACTTTTTCTTTTTGTTTTATCTTTCTGTGTGCTTTATTCAAAGATTTTAGTGGATTGATGCCTCCTAATTGGCAACATTGACGTCAAGTGACACGGTTCATAGGCAGGTGACAATCAAATTACCTAAGTAATTCTCTGGGTGGATGGTATGACGGTGCGATGCAGTGTTTAGTTTTTTAATCTCGTTGTCAATTTTTCCATTCATCTGGACGTGAAAACAGCCGCCTTAAGTAAAACTGGGGTGATTTTATGGTTTGCAATTTAAGATTTGTGGTATCACTTAAGAAGTCCCATTTAGTCGTGAATTTAAATTAAGCCTCTCTCGCCCCTTCAGCCTCACAACAATATGAAGAATTCTATCAATAATTGAGTTAGGCGAACAAAATTGTTCTACTCCCATTTGTGGGACTTCCGTCCAATTTTCATTGTTTTTGGGGTCCTAACGAGCCCTGAATGACTAGCTGATTCTGATAGATCCTATCAGGTAGAACTGCAGTCGCCTAGTAGATCTCATTGATTTTTGTTCCTTTTTTTGCTGCTTTCAGTGGATAATTGTGGGACGCGATCCTCGCACAAGGAAGAAAGTTGGGATGAGTGTCGCTGCCTAGATCTAAGTCATATTAGTCCCCTGAGATGGTAAGGACTACTATTTCGGCAGTCTCATTTTTCTTTAGAAGGAAGGTTAAAAGACAGTATTCGATTACCTTTTATTTGTATATATTTTTTTGCAATTTATTAAAGTAATATCACGTCTGAATGGTCTTCCGTTAGACTCTTTTGTCGAGTTTAATTAATTTGTTCAAACATTTTTCTAAAACGTTTTATTTCTGCCTTGTACTGCGTTAGTTAGTAGAGTGAATTACCACAGACAAGATTTTTGCTCTCTTTTCAGCCATTGCTAGCCAGCGATAATAGATACTTTTTCCTTGCATTCTATTTAGTTTTGTTTCATTTTTTAACGTCTCGAACTATCTTATTCTTTACTGGGTAAATTTGTGTTAACAGTTTATCAGCTTCAAGAGTCCATGCAGATAAATATTGGCTATTACCTATCCAAATTCTGTGTGAACAGCTCTAGATAATCTAAATTCTCGGATATAATGTTAAGAGGGGATACACATATAACTTATATCTTCATCATTTTTACCTCGTATAGAAAATCTGCGAACTAACTGTATTCTTTAATTATAGTGACATTTACTTGCGAGCTATTCAAATCTATGTTTTAAAAGTTAAAAATCTATTGTTGAGTTATACTCTCTCTATAATCTCACGAAATTTTTTTCTTTTCGATTCCCATTTTAACATGTCTTTGTGACAGCACAAACAATGCGTTTGGCATGCAAAATTAAAGAGCGCTTTAAGCGATACGCAATCTAACTTTTTCAGCAACTGGCTTGTAAAGGAGATCAGTGTATTCACACAGCATTTACAAATTTGTAAAGAATACTAACATAATCCTTGTTCTCGTGCTTCAACTAGTTGACAATTGTCAGGACCCTTCCTTGATATTTTGGAAACAATATTATCGACTATGGAAATTATTAGTTAAACGTAATTAATTTCAGAGGAAAAGTTATTCAAAATCTTTATTTACTACATAACCTCCACCTCCATTAGATATATGATCGCAGTAAGAAAATTGAATTATTTATATTAGGTATTTAGACTTCATGTGCACTAACTAGAAAATAAAAAATTCGCTGGGACATATATATATCTTCGTAAATTTTGATAGATTTTTCTGTAATAAAAAATAGTGCAAATAACTCATGACCAATTTATTCAATTAAAGAGATAAACTTTTAATAGCAATATTACTTATGATATTTTGTTAGTGATGCGACCTGCTACTGATAAATCCTTTTCATTTATCCCGAAAAAAACATACTGCAGCAATTCGAAATCGGTCAGCAGTTACATTTCCAAAACTAATTTGACCGAAAAGCGGTGGCCAGTTTGGTTTAACACGGATTAGTACAATTAGAGTTAAAGTCAAATTAATGCAAATTCAACCGAATTAATGCCCGTCCGTACAAAATGACAGAACGGCGGTCAACATTGCATGTTACAAAGACAAAAACCAAATTGAATAGGAACTCATTAACCTTGGAATTAAACAATGTGTCCGATTTCAACATAGCATTAGCATTTACTAAAACTAACGATCGACCCTAATCAAAAAGGGATAGGCTTTCGTCACTCTATTACTTTTGCAAGGCAATAAATTTGGACGGTGGAAATTTTGCATTTTTGCTTTCCCTGGTGCAGGTGTGTAGACTAGCCATGTAAACTGCTTTGCCAGACTTCTGCATTGTACAGTGATTATTTAAAATTCAAAGAAATAACTTATAAAACTTATTAGCAATAAATATAACAATAAATATTAAAAAAGTTCATAATGTTTAAATAAATGTTAAATCTTATCGAACCAGTTTAAAAATATCAGTTACTTAAAAAATAACAAATTATTATAAAAGACGAACATTTTTTCAATAAAGTTATATAGAAAGGTAAGTTATGTAAATAGCTAAAAGATTTCGTAAAGAAATCCCTATGTATTTTACCTATATAATTTAAAGATGTTATAAATAGAAAGCAGATTCAATTATTCTGTAATGATTGTGAGATCTTAAAGGGATAAGTACTTATTTATTCAGCCTAAAAAAAAGCATACGAAATGCTTTCATATATTCCTGATCTATCTATCTTCGTTTCTGCCTACTATTTACAGTGCTCTCAGGACCTAATAAAATTCCCTTCGCGAATGGATTATCCTGTATACTAAAAAAGAGCAACTATATTTTAAAATTTGTATTAGATTAGAGTATTTTTTAGTTTGGTCACAAACAAGCTGTCGACAAGTTAAGGCCTAAGCAACACATTTTTAAACAATGAGAAAGGCATTCATTTCTTAACAGAGAAAAACAAATGTAACATTAAAAAAACCAACATAAGGGAATGAACCACATTTAACAAAAACTTAAATAAAATAAATTATTTTCTTTTTAATTCAGTGAACCAATTTCCATTTGCGGCAATATTCTTCGAGCACATTGACTATGTTTTTGCTGAGTGTTAATTTACATTTTTTGCATTTGCTAAACAATGAAATGTTTGCTTATTTTGGCAAAACTAACAAAATTAATTTAGTCACAAATATAAGCAAGATATTAGGTTGCAATATATTGTATAAACGTTCAAATATTAAGCGGCGTATGCCTGGGGATTTATTTGCTTGCAAAGCAATTTTCAATTTTGCCCAAACCGTGATATAAATATGTATATTGCAAAATACCGAAGAATGATTTACGTCGAATCAATAAAGTCATATTATGGGATGGTTTTATTTTATTTTTCAATTTGCTTTCGAATGAATATTAGCTGATGTTTTCGCTCTCAAAGTTAAATCTTTTTCGTTCTGAAATCTCCGTTAGCCTGAAGATCATTTCCCAGTGTAATTTAATGCCAGTTGCCTGGAAAGATAAATTGCCTCAGTAATTACTTTACTATATAGTTATTTTCTTGATAGTAAAATTACCCCTTTAGTTTACTTCCTTGCTTGGATACTAAAAAGAGAGATTGAACAGACTTGGTGAAATCTCGGCGCATTATATACAACGGATATTTGTTATACCTGCTGTAGACTATAATTAAATTAGTAAAATGTTGGAAGTTCTTTGAATAACCTGCTTCGAATATATGTGTTATCCACTGAAATAATTTTGGATGGCTTTTTTGTCTCCTGTAACTTCGTTTAAATCTCGACATCCTTAAAGTCTCCTTTGTAAGATTACCCTAATTGAGCATTCTCGTTACATTTGTTCCCTATTTATTAACCACTGTTTGTGATTCAGCGGCTAGCAAAATTTAAGAAACATACAAAATTCTAAAAAAAATGTACAGATTTTTATATCGAGTAAATGACATAAAATCACAGACCGACGCTTTAAATTTATTAACATGTCATCAAAGCTGTGCTAGCAAAATTGATACGAAAATAGTTTTTGGTCTTCTCCTTTATAGATTTATCAAGACCAGTAAACTCTGTACAATATGTCACACTTTACTCTCCTGTCTTTAAAGAAGTCAGCTTCTGTAGATTCAAGTGAAGTTTTAATCAGGCCCCGACGATATCTCTAACAAAATAACGAGACTTGCTATGTGCCATCTTTAAAAATGTTTGCTAACAATTATCCAATCCTTACTGATCGGATCTACAAATAAATTTTAATCTGAAAAGATAGAAAATAATATCCTCTTAAGTTTACTGATGTTTAAAATTTCTTCCTGTTTAGGGCACGTACCAACATTCTTAAATCATCAGCTACAATACTTCGGTAACATCACCAATTGCTGCAGATAGACAGAAAGTAATATCCTCTCAAGCTTACTGATGTTACATTTCTTCCTCTTTAGGGTATGTACCAGAATTCCTAAATCCTCAGCTACAATACTTCGGTAACATCACCAATTGCTGATGATAAACAGAAAATAATATGTTCCTAAATCCTCAGCTACAATACTTCGGTAACATCGCCAATTGCTGCTGATAGACAGAAAGTAAGAACCTCTTAAGCGTACTTATGTTTAAAATTTCTTTCTGTTTAGGGCATGTACCAGCACTCTTAAATCCTCACCTACAATACTTCAGTAACATCACCAATTGCTGAACCAAAAAATGTATTTCCTTAAACACTGGATTTAGTTTTTATGAATATATTTTGAAACAGTATGATTATGAGTTACTGGTTCAGATAAATAAACACTGTAAATTTTTAGGACTTTTATTTAACATAAGTAACCAACTTATTGGTGGCTTATATTAGTATTAAATGCGGAATATTCTATATCTGGAAGTCTCGA
This sequence comes from Dastarcus helophoroides, assembly GCA_028583605.1. Taxonomy (NCBI): domain Eukaryota; kingdom Metazoa; phylum Arthropoda; class Insecta; order Coleoptera; family Bothrideridae; genus Dastarcus; species Dastarcus helophoroides. The sequence continues at coordinate 6,799,470 of CM053329.1, forward strand.
ACGCACAATTACAAATCTTCTTAATACTTAGTTTTAAATAATTATTTTTAAACATTCGATAGACGTCTCGAACCTACGTGCAATTTCTCCGGCTGCTTATTTGCCTGATAGCTTCTAGTAAACATCTACTGTTTAAATACATTTAAATTTACAGTCTGTTACAACATGATTTTTATGACTTTAGATCAATGAATAAAATATTTGATTAAGTAGAAAATACGTAGTAAATTAATGTGATGTAAAACCAAATTTACTTCTTTCATTTTTTGCTAGCAATTAATTAAACTTCCTAAACTTTTTATTAATTTGTAGATTCCGAGTCGAATGAATTAACTTCCTCTGCTTTTTAGAGAACAACTCAAGAATCTTAACATCGCCATTTAAGGTTTCCTAATTTCATTTAAGTAAAAAACTAATACAAATTTAGGCGGAATCTCTATTCCCTACGTATTGACTTTGTTACATTCCATTGTACATTGGCAAATTAAAAAAGTTTTTCAAGTCCGCTACTTAGGCTTCAAGTTCTGTTGCGAAACAAAAACTTTTCTGCGATATAAGAAAAACAAATTGAGAAACAGTCGAAAGAAATCCATGTTTCTACATTATATAGATTGCATTTTCCGGAATTTTATCAGATGGATCACTGCGTCCCCAATATGTCCAGAGAATCATACGAGGATTGGAGATTCAACGTGACTTGAGCGAAAACTGATAAAAGGCTACTCTGTAGGCTATGCCAGGTCTTTAACTGGAGCCTAATGGCCAACGTTCGATCGATAGAATGAATGTTAAAGTGAGTTTAATCAGAAAATTTCTTTCAAGCACTGTTTAAGAACGTAATGTGTTTCTTAATGAAATCTAAAGAGGCGGTGAATTAACTAAAGCTTAGATGCAGAGCAGAATAAGCATAAATGATGAGAAATCGTATCAGTTTTTGCTTTAGGATGAAACGTAACGTTTTAACTACTGTTTTAAGATGTGTAATATTCTCGGACCATATAATTTATAGGGTAGATAATGTAACCAGATGTTAGTTAGTTAGTACACATTCATAAGATTAATACGAGATTGGGGATGATTAATGAAGGCAATTTGTGGCAGATAATCGCCTTTATATTGACCATCACTTTCAAAAGTAAACCATTTAATCTTAATGGAGACATGAATGAGTAAATTCACAATAATCACTCCCAGTAGTATTTGTAACAGGTTAGATTTGGACTATATATATTTAAGGGTTCAATTAATTGCTTATCTTAACTGAAATGTTAAACAAAAGGATCTGATAAATGTTTTTGGGTACACTATTGTTCACAATTAGTGAAAATAATAAGATATCCCTTACCATCGGTATTGGGGAGCCAGTTTTATGACACTGTTTCGTTATTTATATAAAGTTAATATATAAAACGAGAAAAACCTTTGTCTGATATTGCGGTATTTTGTGTAAAACTACAAAATAGATTTTTTAATAACATTTTTTCACATAAAAATTAGTTATTATTTGATTCTTGGCTGCCAAAAATCAATTTTTGTTGAGTGACCGTTTTTTGCATCATTTTGCTTTTAAGTTCTTGTTCTTACGTTTTATGCAATTGCTACTTCAGTTGAATTCACCCTGCCAATAAGAAAACAAATTTTAATTAATAACTCAGCTCTTCCTTCAATAACCAACTAATGTTATGAAATTTGTTACAGTAAGAAAACAAATTTTAATTAATAACTAAGCTTTTTCTTCAATAACCAACTAATATTATGACATTTTTTACATGATTCCTCTAGGCTTTCGATTTTCTGTTTAGGATTGTACGATAATGTTTGTTTCAAATATTTTTAGTTTTAGCGTATTTATTAAACCTTTTTAACCTATACGTTATTTTAACAATGCTGTAAAACTAAAATATTATTTTATAATGCGTCGACGCATGGAGGTCAAATTTGTTTGTAGAAACTGTTTCATGTTTCATGTGTATATAGCAAGAATTCCTGATAAATATTTCTAATTAAACATATATAGAAACGCTATTCAATATTTTTTTTTCTAATCTTTGAGGAGCTGTACTGCCTTAGAGGTGCACATTTTACTAAGGTCAATTTTTCCCAAACACGTTCAGTTTAGCTGTAGATATACAGATATCATTTCTACTACTTTTGAAAACAGCCTATATATCATCAGCGAAATATAGAAAAAAAATGTGAAAGGGCTACACTAAATATCTTGGAAAGCAGGGTTCGATTCTCGCTCACGGTAATATCCTGCACTCGTTTTAAAGAAACCGACTAGCATCCAAGGCCGACACACCCTTTTGTTAAATAAGTACTTGAGTGTAATTCAATGGCCAACATGAATTTCTATCTTGTCGCGCAGTTATTACTAACTTAGCAAAATAAATGCATCAATGATTGAAGTAGCTTTTTTAACCGCCAACACTCTGTGAATATTATTTATCTAGATTTTGCCAAAATATTTGGCAGGACTATTATTAAAATTAAAAAACTCTGGTCTTCATGAAACATTGCTTCACTGAATAGAAGCATTCATTTTAAAGTCAATGTATCTACAAGCTAATCCTTTACACCGTTGCTAAGCAGTGGTGTGCCGCAGGGATCCGTAATTAGCCCACAGCTGTTTCAAATATTTACATGCTCGACATACTTTATTTCTGCATTTGCATGCTATTCACACTTTGCTCTTTTACGTGGTCTTTTTTCAACTAACATTTTTCTTCGTAACACAAATATGTACATCTTCAGGACCATGACTGAAAACAATTTAAAAATCATACCTGAACCTCTCTCAAAGAGGATTGTCAACTTGTTGAATATATTACTACCTGTTGCTGTCGATACACTATCCGCAAACTTATTCAGAAATAACCACGTCACCTAGAGAGAAAACAACTGAACTGTTTAATTTATTTTTAATCTTACTTTAATGTTTAACTTAATTTAGCGTCAACATTATGTGTCATCAGAGAATATGGGTCTCGTCAGTAGTTTGTTTGATCATTGTTAATTTCGTTGATCAGAAACTCTCAACAAAAATTTAACTTGATCCGTACTTTCATCCAAAGTTTCTGTTAAAAATTTGTCCAGAATCTCCACTTTTTCATTCATTACTGTAGAGTGGGGCGAGTGTTAATATTTATGAATTTCTATAGTCTCCAAAGTTTTGGTTTTTAAACACTAATCACATTATATTGCTTGTCTAATAAACATTTTCTGAAATCTGAGGTTCATGAATGTCTATTTCTGAAGGCGGAACGACATTCCTTATATCTAACATGAATGGTGCATGATATCTTATATGTAGACCTCATTAACTCAGAGAAATTTAGCTAAATGTCAATTAACACAAAAATACATTTAAATGTGAATCTATTGTAACCAAGATTTTGATGAAATCAAACATGTTATATCAAATTTGTGGGAACCTAACTTCAGAATGTAAGCAGTTTATTCGAGCAGAATCTAAACCTCTGTCTGGCAAGAAGCATAAATTGGAGGGTACATAAGTGACAACATCAGGATGGTGCGCTCCTGCAAAAGCGAAAACTCCGTTAATGAGATTTCGTGGAGCAGAAATAAGCAAGCTGGTGCTCCTGTATAAAAGTTTCTCTATTAATTATTTCGACCGTGACGTGTGTTCGCCAACACACTCACATATGCATTATGTAACTGGGGCGCAATTAGGATGCTAATTTGCAATTATGATCGATTCGCGGCCAGTCCATTGCGCTTTTTATTGGTCGTTTCTTTGCGCTACGCTCGTCCGGAAAACAGCCGGAGATAATCTCGACGAAAGCGGTCGATTAAACAGCTTTCCATTAACGAAGTATCATTTATTTCCTGTCGTGTTTATTTTATGAAGACGGTTTTTCTCAAGTTTTGCTATCGCATCTGCATTGATTGATCGATAGCAGCATTGTCGATACATTAATATGGCTTTCGCTTGGGGAAAGAAAAATAAAAATGCAAATTTTCTCCACTAAAGAATGTTTACAGTTTTAATTCACGCAGACGAATCGTATTTTGGTTTTAATTACTTACTTCCTTAACAGGCACTAAATATATTCAGAGCTCTTTAGGTTTTATAAAACATTCATCGTACATGCCCATGTATGTATTATTTTGTATCAAAATATTCATTATAAAAATTTAAGGATGATATTTTATTTTAATAATAGATTCTTTATTAGTGCACATTATAGTAAGTGCGATAATTTTGTCCGAAGAAGGAAACAAAAATTTGTAATTTTAGATAAAGAAAATGCTGACACGGTAAACATAACTCTACACATTGTATATGCAATTTTTAGCACACCTATTTCAGCAACTTACTTTGTAGTAGTAATAATGGATTATTCGTAGTAAAATTCTTATGCGAATTGCCTTGTATAATTAAAAAGCATACATAGAGATCTTACATTCTAAGAGCTACGCTTAGGCTAAAGAAGTAGTTTGACCACACCAACCTAATTAACATTGCCATGTTAATTATTCAATAGTTCTTAATTCGTTAAGTTATCTTTCACTATACATTGATTAATAAGCTCCACTAATCCAAATAAGTGTTTTATTTCGTCGCTGGATATCTTGCCGCATGAAATTCCTCTCTCTGGAAACGTTAACATTCGTTGTAAAATCTAAATTAAGAGAACGACAATCTGTTAAATTAACTTGCAAGTGACTCTGCGTCATTTAATTAAGGAAATACTACGTTTCGAAAGATTCACAGCTATCTATTTCAAGTCGTCGATATTTCTGCTTTAGCTACAGATTAATCAATTTTGGCAGATCTGGCAGTAGTATGGAAAATCGACAATGCTTAGAATTACTCAAGTATTATTTATGTTAGTTTTATTGAAAGGCATTAGACGCTCATTTTAGCGTTTATTATTGGTCATTGCTTTTCTTTCTGAATACCATTCTTGTATTAATTATGTGCGCCATTATTATCTTCAGTAGATCTTAAGACCTTTTTAACCCATATAGCCATATACACGTTACCGGTTGGCACAATCATACGCTGTGGATTTTTTAACACTTTTATTTGACAAGGCAACTAAACAACTTATTCGTATAAGCGTTATGTACAACTGACTAATTTAGGGTGCGATTGTTGGCTTATATTAGTAATTCGTTCGTACGTTGGCGATTATGTATACTTCCTTAATACCCTTAGTTTCTTGTAAACATTCAAAAGAGTCTCCATCCAGCAATGTCTGCTGTTGTGCACCTCTTTACTATTTTCTAGTAAATATTTACCAAATCTTTTTTTTTTTTTCAATTTATTTAACATTTCTTCGGCTCAGTTTGGAAATATTTAAATTTTTATGGTTTGTTGACAATTTTCTAAACAGTTTTTGAAATGCGACTACGTGATATTTAAATTTATTGAAAACGTCACTTCATGACAGTTCACAAATTAGGAAGTTAGTTTATTTTACATAGAATAAAAATAATGAAAAACCAAAAATTAGATATGGAAAAAAATAAAAATTTGTTTTTTTGATAAATTAGGAAAATATAAAAAAATACATAAAAAAAGGTTGTAGCACTGGACATCGATGTGCGCTCTCATTTGAGCTCGTAGCAGTGCATAACATGGAAAGGGAACAATGAGGAAGAAATACTTAAAAATAAAATTTTTTTAAAATATAAAAAAGAAAATTAAAGAAATTTTAACATGAATAGATGTTTCGTCATCAATTTACTGTGTTAAAAATTTAAATATTTGAAGCACGATTCACAAGAAACAACTACTCCGAGGGCTAATACCCCATCCGGCATTGAACTACTCTTGTGGGTCGAACTTACATGCTCTTGGTGACTGCTGTTCCTAACCGCTGAAATCTATTAAGCTTGGTAGTTAGAAGCACTCACCATTTGCGGAGTCCTTTCGTTCCGTTAGAGGAATAGGGTTATTCTTCATGGTAGACCCTTATTGACCGGAAATATTATGTTTTTTTCAATTTATTTAACATTTCTTCGGCCCAGTTTGGAAATATTTCCATTATTTGTTTCAACGCATACAGGTCCAAATAAACGATAAATTATAAAGATCATGTGATTCACAAACTTTTCACATTTTTAAGGCTTTATATGCGAAATAAATTTAGCACGGTTTTATATATAATAAATTTTGCGCTGCAAATTAAGAATTTTGAATAATTTTTTATTTGCGCAGACCAGATAGTCACGACTCCCGACGTCTGGTGGAAAGAGTCCCTCCGTTGGCGATGCCATTTAGTTTATACCGTGTGCCACTTGTCTTATATTCAATAAAACAGACTAAATTTCCAGTTCGATTCCATGTTAAATAATGAATATAACGCAATTTATTTAAGACAATCAGCTTATATGAATTTTAACCACAGTCAATTTATTTTTCTTGGTTAATTTGACATTTCCAAGTTTGAGACCTAAACGTAAATTAAATAAACGTTTAATTATCAGTTTCTTGCATACATTCACTCCAAGAAACAGTCGCGTGTTTTGTGTAGCAAGATTTCTTAAATTTGTTCACCATAATCGTCTGACTCATTCTTAAGTTGTTCAAACATGAAAATTAATTAATTTTATTTGAGTAACACTAATAATTTTAGGGAAGATTTCCTTATGAATTTATTGGAACCTGAAAGCGATTAAAGTAAATATAAATAAAATAAAGCATGTACATTTTTTCAGACTTTTATTTGTAAATATAAATTATTTTAATAAATGCGTCCTAAGAAATGCTATTTTTAATAGCCTAATTTCTATCTCTAATTTTTCATTTTGCAACTCTAAATTTTTTATTTGTAACATTTCCTTTTTCATCCTTAAATCGTGAAATTCTTGTTCCCGAAGATATTCCTTTTCGAGCAATTCCTTTTTTAAGCAATACATTTGCGATTTTCCATCTGATCTGCTAGATTCTTGTTCATGACCTTGTGACCTTTTGCGTTTCAAATTTAAAGCTTTATGCTTTCTTGTTTGCAGCATCTTTGCGGTATAATCGGACCAATCTGTCAACAATAAAATGAGATGCTATTGACAAAAGTACACAGAACAAAATAAATTTATTTACTGATTCAACTTATCAACTAAAAAAACAATTATGTATAAGGTTGTTACTCAGCTGTTTCATTTAATTGATGACAATCTTTAAATAATATTTGATACAAAATATTTCAAAAACGGCTTTTTACCTTTACTACTAATCTCAACTTCTTTTTCTGCTTGGAGGTGTAACGTAGTCAGCTCTTCAATTACCTGCTGCTCTTTAGAGTCAATTTCTGTCTGTGCATCTGGGTCTATATTACCTAAGAAATATAAACAAATATTTCATTTTTTTACCTACAATTACCTGTAAATATACATACTGCTTTTGTTGCTGCCTATTAAAACAATGACATCACTATCCCCCTGATTAGGTTCCATACCATGCACCGAAAAGTTTATTGCACTTGTTATTTTCTCGTACAGCATTCTGGTTGTAGCTTTTACCTCAAAGTCATCCGATATACCACCTCCAATCTTATAAAGATTTTGTCTCTTTCGTGCTTTATATTTTCTTACTTCTTTTTTTAAATTATCATATTTGCATCTTAATTGCTCAGTACTTCTGGGTTCAGTTGTGGTTGAATTATAAATTTCTTTTATAGTATTCCAAGTACCATTCTGTAAGAAAAAGGATGTAATAATGTATCCATAACAGAAATAATAAAAATCACCTACGTTCTGTTTCCACGTTGCAGCATCAGTCTTCTTACACTCATCAATATGATTAAAAGTACTAATTATGTTATCGAGCCGATGGCAGTCCGAATCAGAAAAAACAATTCTTTTATTTTTGGTGCACATTTTAATACAATATTTAAGGTACAACAGCCTGCACAATTACACAAATGCGAAGACAAGATGAAGTATAATAACAAATCGGCAAACAACAACACGTGGGCAGTGTGGGATAGTAATTCTCTTCTAATTGGTTAAAATTCAACCGATAGCATAGCCAACATTAATAATATAACAGCCAACCTCAGGTTGGTGAATTTTCACCCAAATCACTTATAAAACAGAATTTGTGTGAACCGTCGTTTGAACTTCAACCGACGGTTAGGTAACCAGAGTTTGAACGATACTTTTGTAATACCGACCCTCCATTCAACTGATAGTTCAGTTTAGAGTTGAAAGTCGACCGATACTTGAATTGACGTGTCTTTGGTTGGTTAAAGTTGTTATAAGATTTATATTATACAAAATGTCGTCATGTGAAGGTTTTCGAAAAGACAAGCTTTTGTGGGAAGAAAGTGACAGTAGTAGCAGTGATAGTACTGATTCGGAAGAATATGAAATATTTAATAATGCTCATTCCCAATCCTGTAACCGAAGCAGAACAACTCTTCAATGAATCGCAAATTAGGAGTCGAAATCCAATTGAAAGGTTATTTGGGATTTTAAAACGAAGGTTCCCTGTTCTCTCTCTAGGAATAAGAGTATCTCTCGAGACAGCAAAGTATAATAGTGGCATGTGCAGTGCTGCATAATGTAGCAATAAGTAGGAATGAACAAGAACCGATTCAAGATCCAAATTTAAACATTGAAATTGAGGAAGCACAAGATAATATAATTTTTAATAATAATAATAATTTTAGGGAAGATTTCCTTATGTATTTTGTGAATTTATTGGAAAGTGATTAAAGTAAATATAAATAAAATAAAACATGTACATTTTTTCAGACTCTATTTGTAAATATAAATTATTTTAATAAATGCGTACTAAGGAATGCTATTTTTTAATAGCCTAATTGCTATTTCTAATTTTTCATTTTGTAACTCGATTTTTTTTATTTGTAACATTTCCTTTTTCATCCTTAAATCGTGAAATTCTTGTTCCCGAAGATATTCCTTTTCGAGCAATTCCTTTTTTAAGCAATACATTTGCGATTTTCCATCTGATCTGCTAGATTCTTGTTCATGACCTTGTGACCTTTTGCGTTTCAAATTTAAAGCTTTATGCTAAATGTACTAATTATATCAACAAGACGATGGCAGTCCGAGTCAGAAAAAACAAATCTCTTATTTTCGCTGCACATTTTAATACTACACTTAAGGTACAACCGCCTGCACAATTACAAATGAAAAGACAAGATCAGACAATATGAAGAATAATAACAAATCAAAACAACAACACGTGGGCAGTGTGAGATAGCAACTCTCTTCTCATTGGTTAAAATTCAACCTATAGCATAGCCAACATTAATTATATGACAGCTAACCTCAGGTTGGTGAACTTTTACCCAAATCACTTTTATAAAACAGAATTTATGTGAACCGCCGGTTGAACTTCAACCGACGGTTAGGTGACCAGAGGTTGAACAATAGTTTTATAATACCGACCCTTAGTATTATGACGCCGTGTGCCACTGTGCTATATACTCAGATGTCAAAACAGGACTAAATGTCCCAGGTCGATTCACATGCGTTGGTAAATAACCAACTTAATAACGCAATTTTAGTAACTTTAAATGATCCAATCATCTTTACAAAATATGTATATTTTAACCAACAAATTATAAATATAAAATTATTGTTTCTTAGTCAGTTAATTTTTAAATGTTCCAAATGTTTTCATAAACTCTAAAAACTGTGAAATACATAAATAAACCGTTTTTAATCAAGTTTCCTTGCAAATTTAACATTACACTTACCTACACACCTATACACGTCGCGTTGTATTTGTGTAACGCAAAAAATAATTCTAAATTATGGCATTTTCGGTAGAATTTGTATGCACCATCCCTTAAAAAAATTCACATCTAGGGAATCTATCGATACCTTCGGTATAAAGGTTTCTATAAGTGATTTAATCGTATCATTGAAAATTAAGTGTCCTTAAAATTAAATTTTTATTGGTAATTATTATTAACCTCATAATATTTAGCAGCTTCACAGTGGTTAGTAGCACATAATATGTTAGTTACAATTATAATACGTTAGTTAGTTTAGAACCCAAACAATGTGTTAATAAGGCATCACAAATGTCGTAATTTGTGAAATGTGTCAAAATAGGATTCCATAATTGTATATATTCGTGGTACTGTGGTACCACTTTTTTGCCATATATAACATATTACTTCATTTTAAAAAAATGACTTTGTTTTTGGATTAGAAAAATATGAAACAAAAAATAAAATATGACTACTTTCGGATAAATAATCATGTATCAACAGTAGTCATAATGTCGTCCTTTATAAGTTTGGAACTAAATAAAAACTTTATAATTAAGAAGTTTTTATTTAGTTCTTTTTCAATACATTTAAAGGCATATTTTAAGATTTCGAATTGGGTAACGTTTTTAAGCACATCCGATTGTTCCTAGCAGTATGGTTGTCATGCAATAGTCGTAAAAAAAACCACTAAAAAATTTCCATTTCAATTTTCATTATAAATTTAACGCTTATAAATCCTGAGTTCTAATCTAATAGCTAACAGTTAAAGGACGAATTTTCTTGAACATTTGTTGTTAATTTTTATTACCCCAAAAATGAGAAGTCTGTTTAACGAACCATTTTTACGAAACTTATATTCGTGGCTCCCTAAACATTTTTCACATTTTAACAATTAGTCAAAAACTTATTCGTCTTGTACGGTTATCTTTTAAATATTATTTAGCCTAATATTTTTAGGCCTTGGGCTTACGTTTTTTTTTTAAATTTTGTTTTCTACTACCAGGTTGCTCCTAAAGAAAAAAAAAGATATATTTTTCTTTTTTATTTTGAATTATATCTCTGTAACGGTGCGGAATTTGAAAAAATTAGTTTTATAACTTTTTTCTTCTTTTTACGTGAAGAATTCAAAAATGATTAGTAAACGCATAGTTCCTATTTAAAAAACAAAGTTTTTTGAATAAAACAAAAACAATAAAGATCATAACATTTCCATCATCCTGTATAATAAATGTAAAACCTTATTACGTTATTATAGTCTCCATGATATTCCATGATTTCAGCTCAAATTTCATGTTTTTACTGCAAACAATAAAAAAGATACAAAGAGTCAAAATAACCCTCTTTTCTGTCATTTTTTTTCGAAACATTGACATATATTTAGAAATATCAAAGACAGCAATAAACATGTATACATAAACTTACCTTATTTTTCTACGTAAAATCCAAATAAAGTATAAAATTTGGGGGTTGCTATTTAAAATAAGAAAGTTGATGTCAACTTTCGGTATAACCGGAAGTGGGAGGAAGTTAAAAATATTTTAAAAAATAGTTTAGCTTTGACTAGCCCCATCGACAAAATCAGTTTGCCTTAATAATAAGTGATACTCCATATAAAGGTAACATCCCAACTAAAAAAAAAAAAACACTCGGTATATTTGGTCTGTTGTGGATCTGTTCTTTCTAAAACCTGCTTGGTATTCGCCAATAATAGTTTCCGAATAGGTTTCTAGTCTTTTCTTTATTATCGTTGCAACTATTTTGTAAAGCTATTCCTCTGTAATTACTACATTCTGCTGTGTCTCCTTTTTTAAAAAGTGTTATCATGATAACTTTGTTCCATTTCTGCGGCACAATTGTATTTTCCCAAATTTTTCTTACTAACTGAAATATCTTTGTTTTTAAAATGACGTATTCATACTTCAAATATTTTTGCTGTAATGTTATTCTCCCCTGGACTTTTATTGTTTTTTATTGCATATAATACGTCTTCTATTTCTTTTTCATTTGGTTCTAATACTTCTTCTCCAGTAGCCTCTTGTTGCTGCTGTCCAAATCCTTCCCTTTCTTGAGTGTTCAACAATTCCTTGAAGTACTGTCTCCATGTTCCAAGGAAATCATATTTCCTTCCGAGTTGAAATCGCTCTTTGTCTTTAAAAAATACTGCTTTGGTTTGGTGTTCTTTTTTCATGTTCTTAAAATCTTTATAAACATTCCGTATTTCTTTCTTGTTGTACTTTATCTCAGTTTATTTTAATGCTTCTTCCAAAAAATTTCGTTTATGTGCTCGGCTTTACACTCCTTACAGGATATACTTCTTCCGGGATTGGACCGTGTCAAATAACTACTAAAACTACTTTTAGTAGTTCTTTGACATGGTCCAATCCCGGAAGAAATATATCCTGTACTGACTCTGGCCGTGAAAGCCTTCGTTATCATATTTACACTCCTTGTCCATCCAAGATCTCTTCTTAAATAATTTTCCTTTTGATAAGATTGCTCTTGTAGCGCTTGACACTGTTCTTTCGATTTTTTTCCTATTTGTTTTCAATATCTCTTTTATTTGGTATCGTATCATTGCTAAAAGATTTATAAATGGTTTTCTTATAGTTATGTAGTACATAACGTTTTGTAAATCTTTGATTTCATATTTACTTTCCCAGGAATTCCTAACCTGCTGGTTTTGGATATCCCAAAGTTTCGGACTTGCTCTTAGTAGGTAATGGTCTGAATCTGCTTCTGCTCCCGCTATAAGTTAATTAAGTTTTCATATTCTTTTTATATCAATATATAATCTATCTGATTTGTTCCCTTAAGTCCTGAAATTATCCATGTTCCTTATGTAAGTTTTTTCTTTTAAAATGTGTTCTTATCACTTTAGTTTTCTGTTCTGTTGCTAAATATATTTACCTTAGTCCATTGTTGCTAATATCTTAATGTTTGCTCTCACCACCGGTTATTGATCTGTAAATATCTTCCCGGTCGACCTTCGCATTTGCATCTCCCATACGGATTGTAATATTTAGATATTTCTTCTAACATCCTTTTTAACTCTTCGTTATAGCTATCTTTTCCTCTTCCTCTTCTTTTTCTGTTGAAACGTGGATATTTAAAATTGTTACCATCTTCTGCCTTAATTGTTAGCTTACATAATCTGTCCGATCTTGGATCAAATTGTTTTATTCTTTCTTGTATGGCCCCATTTACCAAAAATTTCTCACCATATCTTCTTCAGTCACTTCCACTTCTAAACAGTATACAATTTCCTACTTCCTGTTTATTGTTTCCCTTCAAATGCGCCCCTTGCAGTGCCACCACCTTTATGTTATATTCCTTTAATTCGTTGATTAAACTGGTTATTTCTCCCTCTGCTGCTTCCTCTTAAATTTCATGTATCCAGTAGTATTTTCTTCAAATTTCTACCTCTTTGTACCCAATTATGCATTTGTTCTTCTACCTTATATTTAAGTTCCCCAAAAATGTAATTATAAACTCAAGTTTTGGAGTTCTTGTGGATATGTTGACTTTTTTCCTTTCGACTGTAATCTAGAAACTCAAATGTTCTAAAAAATATTTTTTTTCTAATATGTAATTCATTAGTTTCGCAAAATTTTTAAATTCGACAATGAACTTACAAAAACTTCTCTTTATAGAAATTTTTATTTTTATTTTTCAAAATTCAAAGATCTGTTTCTCGAGTTTACCTAAAGATATCGCATTTAAATTAATAAGTCTGGAGTATTTTCTTAAACTTTTAACTTATTTTAAAAAATTCCATGTTAAACCTTACAAATTTTATTTACTTTCCCCAAACTCCCAATTTTTTGGTGAATTTTAAATAATAAATGGTAAACGTTTTTAACCTTAAACTCATCTAAATTTTGACCTTATTCTTTAAATTTAGATATTCTTTTTTAAATTAGGAATTTAAACTCTCTCTCTCTTTTTCTAAAACTCAAGCTATTTATTCAAAATCTTGACTTTGAATGCAATATTCTTATTTCCATTCAATGATTTTGATTTTTGGTGCAAAATTCTATCCTCTACCTGGAAATGCGGACATTTGATTTGAAATTTCCAAAAAATTTATTATTTTTCGAAGGTCGAAAATATTTCCTTCAAATTCTTGCTTTCTATTTCCACTTTATTTCCCAAAACTTTCACTATAGTCGAAATTTTTACATTGCTTAGCCATTTTCACTTTTCTTTTCTTTTTTAATATTTGACCCAAATCTCGAAATAATCGATTTTTCTCTCGAATTCCGAAAATTCAAATATTTTTTCGGCCCTTCTATAATTTTAAGTTTCTTTAAAATAATATTTTATATTGCTTATTTAAGCGCTAAGAGAGTAAATCCAGATTTTCTACTATATTCGTTTATTGAGCACTTCAACGTTTTCAGTATAATACGTGAACTGGATTTACGGTTGGATTTTAGGCACAATAAGCGAATAATAACTCATTGGTAAGGGACCGTTGATTTAGGTAGTCCACTACAAAATTTTAAACCAGTTTGTCCCTGACCACCAAAAAATTTTGATAAATCAAGTAAAGTCTAAACCATTACTTTTGAAGACAAACATCAAATTGTTGAGCTACAAACTCCATCGGATATTCAGGATATTCTTATTTTTGTTTTAAGTTTTTGATATTCTTATTCATAAACTCTAATGAACTAAGAAAACCTTACCGAATAAAATATGCCAGTAAACTTTAAGCGAGGGGAAACTCGCCAACACCAGTAAAACAAATTAAGCTAACGAAGAGTAAGAACATAGCAATATAAAAATTATTTGGAGTTCTAGAGATATGACTTTCAATGTATGCTGCTTAAAATCATTTCAAATATTATTACAATCGCAAGAAATATATTACTTTTACTGGTAAACATCTAATGTTTCTGAGGTAATAAACTTCCAGGAGTCTACATTATAAAAGTGGTAAACGGAAAAGTACTCACGTATATCGACGCTAATGTTAGTTTTATAACTTGCATTTTTATTTTTCAATGGCTGACATTTCTCATTGAGTGTGGAGCACTGAAGCGAGTTTAGAGAAATATAGATTCAACCACTTCATTCAATACAGTTTAAATCTCTTGAGCTGGCTGGCATTTTTTTACCTTTTCAATTTAAGAGATTACAGCCTCTCTCATAATACAGAAAACCTCTGGGGACAGAACACATTTTCCAAATGTTTACTTAAATTCTCCGGCGACATTATTCCGTTTTTTTTTAAATTCCCATAAGCTGTAGCCTTTTTTCTCGAACTGATTTTTGCTTTAACAACATTTAATATTTGTGTTATGCCAAATTTTGATACCATGCTTGAATCTACCACAAATTAAGTAACTTTGAATAAAATTCTGGGAATCTAAGAGTACTAAATATTGGTTTGATTTACCAATACATAAAGGTAAAGGAAAGTCTGGCGTAAGGCAAGCAGTATAGCGAAATAGACAAAAGGGATAAGCAGTGGTACCAAACTGTATTGAGTTATTTATATCGGCATATGAATGAGCACGAAATCGCCTCATTCACCTCAAACGGGAGAACGACTAATAAATAAGGATAATGAAATCGGATCTACAAGAATAATTAAGTGCCTTTTTTCTCCGACATCACGATTCGGTTTTCCTAAGAAAATTAGAAGTAAAGGTGTAATTGGAAACAGTGCAGAATATTTTTAAAAGAAATGGATACAAGTGTTTTAAAGTAGCTGCTATTGCAGAGATTTTTTCCGATTACATGAAAAATATTTATTGTTAATCAGAAGTGTCCAGTCCAATTTCCAGTAAGCCCTTATGTTGTTTCGTAAGGTTAAAAAAATAGTTTCTCCTTTTCCCTTACAGCTGATCGCGTCGGGTGAAGAGTCGATTGTAGCCCAACACAGTCTCCCTCTAAATCTTCCCTGCAGGATTATCATTCAATAAGTTAAAATTGCGTTCTAATTATTCTACCTAGTCAATGATAATATTCAATTAGGTAGGTATATCATATTCAAAAGATTAGTTCTCCTACATTCCAATTTTCATAAAATTAGAATTTTATTGAAATGAAATGTAAATTTCAATTTTCTGCGATTAGCGTTCAATGAAGAAATGGTGGTGCGAAGTTTTGAGACTACATAAATTGATAATAACTGCATAGTTAATATGCGAGAACTGTAAATTTCATTAAGAAACTCCTGGCGGCGCGGCATCCTGTTCTCAGGTATTCGCCATATATTAGAGTTACCGCACGCTGCCAAGAATTCTTATGTGTTTCGAGTAAATATTATTAAACCAATATTACATCTTGTTCATTAGCATGCAGCCCATCTACCTCATATATTAATTTTGTAAATACGACTAAAATATATCGCACCTTCATTAAAATTTGCGGCGCTTAGTTTGCCATTTATTCAATAAACTAGCTCCTAATTATTCCAACTTAGGTTGCACCATATGAGTTGCGGTTAAATCGGCTTGGTAGAAGAGCAGATCCAAAAGTCTGTTTCGATTGTGCGGAGGTCTGATCTCCCAAGGGCAACATTTTTAAGGCAAACGCATGGAAATGGAACGTTTACTTCATTGAGCATATGAGCCAGCAGGAAAAATTCTTGTGCGGACCAACTTGCCGCAGAGGAAATTTCTATCGATCGGTACTCTTTTTTTGCAGATTTTTCAATCTCTTCGTTGCCAAGCAGAATTTGTCGGAATAATTACAACTTACCTTGGTTTAAAGTGTCAGTTCATCACCATCTGTCTTCATTTCCGTTTCACTGTCACAAAGCTCCAAGGATATAATGGGATTAATTCTTGCAAGTGGATTGTACTAAAAAAATAAGAATTACAAAATTTCGACGGGGCAACCATTTCGCATACCCCGACCAAGGGAATCATGGTATGCCCTGTTATCGCGTTAATCATAGTCTGTTAGAAGAGAAGAATTTATTGGTAACTCTTCAAAAAAAAAACGCTTCTAAATTTAAGTTTTACAAACTGCAAAACAATAAAGCAAAAATGCTGAATAACCTTTAAAAAATATGATATGAAATAAGTGTGTTTAGTTTACAGATATTGTTTGCGGTTACAAATTAACTTATTTAGCTTAACGCTTTGACAAAGAAACACACACAAAAGTAATGTTGATACTGAGCGAGGAACATCAATACCACAACAAACTGTACGGATTTCTTTATAGTATATTGTGCAACTAGTGCGATAAGTTGTGCGACAACATCGCACGAGTTGCAGATACTATTTTTTATTACGAATGCGGAACTATTCCGTCGTTCAAAATTGGGGTCCAGGGCCTCAAAAATTTAAAAAAAACTAAATTTCATTTATTCATTTGTAACTGTCAATCTCACTTCTTTAGATATGATAGGTTAATTATGATTGTTTTTTTTTTAGCTATTCATTTTGTTTTTCTCGTCAATTTGCGTGCGCCAAGGAAAATTTGTGTGAGACAAGGAAAATCTGCATGCGCCAAGTTTACTTGTCGCACTCAAATGAAGTGTGATTTACTCAAAACTCATGTTGTAATTTTAAAATGGGCAAATAGCGACTTATCACCCGTAACAACGGGCGCAAAAATATTACTTATCCCGCATGAGTAATAAAAATTATGTTAATTGACTCGAGTGCAACAAAAACATTTTCAATTCTGTTTAACCTCTTTTTTTTCGATGTCACTAAATCGAACAGGATTTCATATCCCTAGAATTAATGCGACAACTGTATCAAAACTTGCAATAGCTAATCGCGAGCAACAAAAAATGTTTGGGTTATGCCTGAACGATGAAAACATGCAAACCATTATGTGATATTTTCGGCTGCAAAAGCTTCAACAAATCGTTTTTTGCATGAAAATTAGCTAAGAGCGATAAAACATTTAAAAAAAGGTAATGTAAAATCGAGGAAACTGCGGAATATTTTAAAAATAAATGGGCACAAGTATTATTAGTGGCTAATATTTAATAACTATTTTCAAGGATTGCAAATGTTTGAGTTCTGTGAATTTATGAGAAAAGTTTTTTTTTTCATAGACCTAGTAAGACTCAAATAGTTCTCAAAAATAGACACTTGGGTATTTTTGAACTGTATCTACCAAACAAGAGAAACTAAATGTTTGTTTTTTGGCCGATTTTTCCTAAACATCAGCATAACTGCCGAATATGCTCGGAAATTAATTAAACCGGCTGTCTGAGCATTCAACGTTAATTCTGTGGTAGCGCCATTATTTATCTTTTAGCTTTGCTATTTTAATTTTCATCAGACTGATTAATTATTTATGTGAACTTCTTACGTCATTTATTTTTAAAATGTTAGTGTCACTTTTCGTCGGAACGATTGATTAAAGGTACCAATGATGTATAACAGATATAATTATTTTCATATTAGTTTCAAGTTCTGTAGAAGCACAAATAATTATGCGCCGTAAAACATAGAGATTTGTGGCCCATTAATTCGGCGAC
This sequence comes from Dastarcus helophoroides, assembly GCA_028583605.1. NCBI lineage: Eukaryota > Metazoa > Arthropoda > Insecta > Coleoptera > Bothrideridae > Dastarcus > Dastarcus helophoroides. Next base: position 6,817,647 of record CM053329.1, read on the forward strand.
TTTCGGCAATCTTAAATAATGTATTTTAAGAGCTTGATGCGAATCAGTAGCCTCTTGTTAGGGTAAATTTGCGGTTCATTATATGGTACAAAAACATTTTCTTTGGATTTTCAGTATTTGTTCCGAATACACAGTTTAAATGAATCACATTATGACAAAAATATAAAATGTACAACACGACAACTCTCACCTAGATCGTGATGTGACATACCACCAAAAATGGAATATAATGCATTTAAACATTTATAGATTTTTATAAATAAATTCAGACTAGATGAGGATATAATATTTTTATATAAAAAAAAACAACTTGCTAAATTTCCGAATTAAATCTCAGGATAGAAATTCGAAGATTGAATGCTAATATGTATTTGTGTAGAAGCGGATAACCACACGATCACTTTCATCAGAAACGCTTTTTATCTTCTTTCCCCTAATGAGAGTTAGATGACGGCAACGCTAACATTTAACGTTAAAAACATTCAGGGCAAAACTACAAAGCAATTTGCAACCTTAAATAATCAGCGTTCTTTTATTTATTTCTCGCCTGGCGCAATAAATAATGTCGGAAAAGAGGCGATGTAGAAAGTACAAGCTGCAAAGCAAAACAACGTACAACCGCTCGCACGAGTGCAACAAAACAGGAAAGGTAAAGTGCGAATTATTTCGCTGGCTGCCGAGATAATCAATAATAAAAAGAATAAAGCGAATTTTCCCTGTGGGATGAAAGTAGAAAGAAAGCATCGGATTTTCCGTTTTCGGTATACGAGCTAATAATCTGCGTTAGTTAAGTTAAAGAGATTCCTAAATCTTGTTTATGTAAACGGCTTTAGCCATAATTCATAATATAAACTATAAACTAAAGGAAATAAATAGCAGAGCTACCAATTATTATTGTGAAATATGAGCTTTAATGATTACAACCACTCCTACACCTTTGTAATTAATTCATATGTTAAATAATGTACCTGATAATCCGGAGATTTACTTAAGTCATTCCTTCAGTCTTCCTACAGTCTTGTGCTAAGTACGTGCAATGTTGATGCTGAATGGCTTGTAGTTACTATGTATTTTTTTTATAAGCAATTCACTAACATAGGATAAAGGCGAGTAAAAGTCGAGGATAATCTATGTACCTAATCTGTTGACATTTGATAACTGCAACTTTTAGGCTATTTCAGATCCAAATTAACTGTTTTACTTTAAATAAGATCCACTGGCTGCCTCCGAAACAACTCATATGCCTTGAGAAAATTTCTGCTGCAGGAGTGGAAACAATAATTTCTTAGAAACAACTTCCTAGAAGGTATCTATAGAAAACCGACTACTGACCAGTATTATTTGAAAGAGACGATGATAATGCTGCCTACATTGTTTCTAGATTTTTCCCAAAGAAATAGCGACCTGCGCAAAGCTTTAAAATGGCGAAATGGCAAAATGAGAAATTTTGAGAAACAAGAAGAAGATTTAAATATTCTTTCTTATCTAGCACTTCCATAGCAAAGTTGCCCCCACCTGGAACCTATATCGTGATCTATGTCGTTACATACAGAATATCATTAGAAATTAATGTAGATTTTCCCCCTCCATCTTCGGTCACCATGAAGATAATTAAAAAAAACCTTCCTTAGGTACCTTTTTTTCTAAGCGATCTATCTGTTAAATTATTGAAGGTAGCGAAGGAAAACAAACTGATTGTGATAGTACTGCAGGATCCATTTTATTTATTTTTTTTTCAGGGGGGGCAAGTCCCCCTAGAAATATCAATAAAATACAAATAAAAATTTCCTTTATTAATTTCTATAATGTCTTTAGGAATGACCACTTTTTTTTAACTACAGAAAATGTATTCATATGTCACCTAACAGAATCACAAGTTTCCTTAAAATCCAGTTGGCGCAACATGTCAAAAAAAATTTAATATGTCTGCATATATAAAGTAAATATAATTATTATTATTATCCTACCTTGGTTTGACTTATTTGTAATTTCGTGCTTATTATTCTGGTACTTAAATGCGGATCTTGGACAACAGCAACCGCTCATAAAACTTGATTTTCTTCATGCGTCGTTGGTTTTCTACACTTCTTTTTCTCGTATTTGGTACTACCAGTTCGCTCAAACCTCTCTCTCAATTTAGCGAATGCCGCTGAATTTGGATATCTCCGATCGGCAAAGCGTTGGTCATAAATTCTTGAGGCAAGAAATGGATTTCTGTCAGTACTGCCCAAGGCGTAGACAATATCGACCAGTTCTTCTTGAGAAAACATTGTCTTTCAGTACTAATACCAAGACCTCGCGACAACAATGACATAAACTGTCAGTTATTGCCGGACAAACGAGACGAAACTAAACCGCGACATCCAGGGCTAACGCGATAATACGAAATTAATTAAAATTTTTACAAAATTCTAAATTTCTCAAAAATTATTGAACGGAGGTGGCAATACCTGGTACCAAAAAAAAGGTAATTTAATTTTGCATCCGATAAAATCATCCAAGATAGGTGGTTTCATTTGAAAAAATTAAGTTATGCATGTTTGAACAACTGAAGAATTGAGTCGACGGATGTGGAGAAATTTAAGAAATCTTGCTAACAGCAAAGTCGTAAACAAATACTTTATTTCTTCCTGAATCCAAAACCGTATGCCACACAACTCTGAGTCATTGCGTCTGGAAAATATCGTTAATGGCGTCAAGCTCCGAAATCGCCAAATTTAACCAAAAAAATTAAATTACGCGAAAACGGTTCATTTAAGGGCCTATGTCATCCTAATAAATTCATATTCATTTTTAACAAGGAATCCAAAAATGTAAAAATACATAGGGTGTTCTATTTAAAATAAGAAAGTTGTGTTCATTTCCGGTGCAACCGGAAGGCCGCCATATTTGGCAATAATTTTAGGTTGTGGAGAACTTTATTTCGAACAACTTTTATTCGAAACATTTTTCGATATTTTGAACGATACGCCTACCAAAGACCTATTCCCGCTTAGTGACTCACCCTGTATAGTCAAATAAAATTAATGAAATTCAAAAAGTAACGTGGTTGCAAATACAATAAAAAACAAGTTTGATGTGCAACTTGAATCCTAGCAAGGAAATTGCATTTAAAACTATAAAACGTACTGCAAAATATGGTTTCCTGCCAAAAATAATCTAACTATTTTCTCATTTTGTCGCAAATAAAATCACAGAAGTTATTGGATTGTGTTATGTTTTTGTTAAGTCACCCCGAGTATGAATTTGTTATATGTTTGCAAAAATCATCTCCTGCATTCAGTTATAGATTTTTTGGTATTTGGTGACCACTTTTAAACTTTCTTTTTTCCAAAACCTTAAAAAACAGTGGCGTATCCCTTTTCTCATATAAAAGTTTAATGTTAATACCCCAACGTACGCCCCTGGCGTTAGAAAAAGCTAAATAAATGCAGAAGTTAGCCTTTAAAGTACTGATACTGTGTACCAAATTCCAAGTCAAAAGGTTTCCAAAATATAAATAAAACGAATTTTATTTTCCTCTATAATGAAACAGCCTGTAAGTTGGAAATAAAAAATACTAGAACTTAAATTAATATGCACATTTATTCCCCAAGCAATCTAAAAAAGTATTTCATTCAATATGGAAACGTTTTTAAAGTAGGATAACAATTATATTTACTTCAAATATACAAGGCAGCAGGCCCTGAGGTTATGGGCAGACATATTTAATTTTTGTGACATGTTGCACCACTTGGATTTTAACGAAACTTGATATGTTGTCAGAAGACATATGGACACATTTTCTGTATTTTTTGTTGACTCTTAAAGAGACCTTACAAAAATCAATACTGAAAATTTCTATTTTTTTTTAGTATTTGTAGGGGGGCTAGCTCCCCCAAAAATATTTGTAAAATAGACCCTTCAGTGTACCATCACCATAAGTTTGTTTTGCTTTACTCCCTTTAACAGTTTAATAAATATGTTGTTTAGAAAAAAAAAGGTTTCTGAGAAAGGTTTTTTTTAATTGTCTCCTTAGTAACCGAAGATGGAGGGGGAAAATTCACATATAGTAATTACTTATGTGATCCTATACGTTATGAGATAGATCACGATATAGGTTCCCGGGGGTGGGTGCGGGGCAATTTTACTATGAAAGTACCGCTAGACCATTTATGTACTGTGTCTAAATTTTAACAAAAAAAAAAGAAAATTTCTTTTCTTTTTTTAAATCTCGTCGTTATTTTTAAAATTAAACTTTTCCCGAAAATTTAATATTTTTGAGGGCAATATTTTTTGAAATTTTTAATTTTCTTTTCCGTATTTTGTTTTTGAAATTTAGTTATTTTTTTTTTAATTTAATTTTTTAGAAATGTTGTTGAAATTGGTTGTTTTGAGAATTTCTATTTGTTTTAGAAAATTTTTCTAATGTAACCATAGTAAGACAAATTAATCGTTCTATCTAGCTCATGCACTGGAGTAAAAATATATGTGTATATTTCAGCGGGAGAATTTTTTTCTAAAAATTTGTCGTTTTTTTTTCGATATTTTAATTTTATTCTCGAAATTCGACTACTTTCCTCAAGATTTAACAAGTTTCTACGGTAAAGTTCGATTTGTTTAAAATTTTCATCTTTATCTTTTTTTTTTTTTTTATCTTTTTTCCCGAATTGTGACAATATTTTCCAAAACTCTGCATTTTCTGAAAATGTCGACTTTTTTCAAAAGGCCAATTTTATGGAAATTTCGAATTTTTAAAATTTGGTTTTATTCCTAAATTTTCGACTTAAAATCCAACTATTTAATTTTCATTTATACACCTGCTCATGTTCAAGTAAATCAAAAATCACTAAATTTTAAATGTATACCTTCAAATGGTTAATTTTAGAACAGCCCCATTGGGTATTTTTCCATTTCTGTTCATTTTAAATGTGTTCGAACTATGCATAGATTGTAAGTGTAATTCTAAATTTGATGTACATATTTTTGGGGCTAACATAAGACTGTGCATTTTGATATTAAGTTAAGTTGCGTATAATCGACTTATTTTGACATCTTGAATACGTGAAAGCCCTTAGAAATGTTAGGATATCCTGTATTGCTGTATATAAGCGCTTTGAGTACATTCCAAAGCAATAATAAGGTCCAGTCAAGAAATAGCAACTTTCTCGCTTTTCTACTCATTAATAGCAGTTTGCCATAAGCAGTGAACGACTTACTTTTTTTTAATTTAATGCGCAAGGAAAATTTGTTTGCTGAAAAACCAAAGTTCGCTGCCTCAAGTTATAATTAAAAACACGTTTTTATTAGCATATTTTTTAATAAAGCTTGCTGAAGTAATTAACAGACACAGGCGGATTCGGTCGGAAATTTGCATTTAATAGATCCTTATTAGTTAATTTGTGTCGAGCAAAACACAGTACGAAGGGATTTTGCGCGCCGTTATTAAATATTAAATGATATTGATGCTAGCTAAGCTGAAAATCCAATGAAGGATCTGCAGTATCATCGTATAAAGGACCTCTCATACTTCACATGTATATTTGTTCCGGAGAGATCATGCATCATCAGTTTTGTAAATTACATTTATTCTTGTTTGTTTGAAACTCGTGGGATGAAATTCTCTGAAAAAAAAACGCACATGTGAAATTTATATGATGATACTACACATTTTGCAACAGTCAATATAATATCCTCAAATAAAATAAAATATACATCTTCCATAAATATTCTGTTTTTTTTTATTTCATTTTATTCGAAATTTTCAAAGATTTTGCATTAAAGGTTAAAAGAAAAGTGATTTATCGGGAGAAGGATAGTAAAATTAATGCTTTATGAAGTAACCATTAGACCTTATAGAGTGAAAAGAGACAGCCCTTTCTTTAATTTAAGCTGCTTAAATAAATTATTTTAAGAGCTGTATGCTAAAAAGATGACTTGGGATAAAAAGGTAACTGGGGGGAATTAAAAAATTCATTATGTGAAGCGAGCGCATCGATTATTGATGGAGCAGATGTGACCAGAATTCCCTTACTTAAGCTATTCTTGATTTTTTTCAGAAGGGAAATTTTATTGAGGGCGTAAACGCCAGACTATTAGACAGTGATTTAATAGCCGAATAAAACCGTTTTGCGTTCGTAACGATGCTCAAATTAAACTTAGTATCTCACTTAAAATTTTCCCCTCTGTTGCTTCAGACGTTAGTCCTGATTACAATTCTTTTTTATGTTATTCCAAAGGAGTAATCACCTTATAAATTTACGGTAGTATTCATTCAAAGCATTTGAAAATGAAATGTTACAAAAGAAGAAGAAGAAGAATTAAATTATAATTGATATTTCTCATACTTACCTACTCAGTAAAATTGCTTGCTGTTCATATTTCTTTTAATAACAAATAAATGTGAAAACTCTACAATGTTTCGATTAAATCTTGAATTTTCAGGACCGGTTTTGTTTAAAGCATCATCATGGTCAGAAAATTATAACAGTAGTTTGTTTGGCAATTGTTGTCAACTTATTTCAGGGATCAAATACTTATATACGAATACTTTGTTTAAATTGAATTCGTAACAATGGTGTGCCCGAAAGTTTAGCTATTCATTCATACAATCCACTCGTAAAACTGTTATGCTTTTGCAGTAGGGTGAGGTGAAAGTCAAAAAATATGTTGAACAGCTGTTCTGAATGCAGATAAGATGTAATTACCGGAGAAAAATTAGGCTGGGCAAATTTTGGAAGATTGCAGAAAAATTAGTTTCCATAAATAAAAGTTCTCATTTTTCGATGTTGGACTGCATAGAAATTTGATTATTATGTACGTTTTGAAGAATATTGTCTTGAGGGGGGTGGGGGAAATTAAAGCCAGCTTGAAAACGTTTCACTTGTAAAAAAAGTCATCTACCACCCTCTTGTGCTCCAGTGTCTGGACAGATTTGAACAATACTTAATCATCAGTTGTACGCATTGCTCTTCTTTGAATGAATCCAAAACAGTCAGTTTGTGTTTTAAGACTGAACTTCACACTTGAGAAGGCATAGTATTTTAGTGTAAATCTAAACCTAATATAAAGAATGAAAGTACGACATATAATTTCTACGTCAAAGTAAGCTTAACTTCTTAAGAGGCTTATTTGTATATGAAAACCCTACAGGGTAATTTAAAGAGAAAATGATGCTTTTCTAGAATAGACAGCTTAACTGTCGTAGGAAGGATCTTACTCCCCTTGAGAATGTTGGATGCATTATCTCTTGACGTTTTGAAGTTTTCTTAGATAAAACAAATATCTGAGAGTCTAAGGCATTAAAGACAATCAGATTTTTTTTCCTTTCCATTGCAGAATTATCTTGAAATGACGATTAAGTTTTACATCTGCCTAAAGTATCGACGGATAATGAATTGTCAGCGAAAACGAATACTATTAGGTTACAGTCATCTACCGAGAGGGAACATCTGTACCCGGTACCATACAAAACGAAGTATGCATGGCAATTAAAAAACTAAAAAACAACAAATCGCCATTGCCAGACAAACTATATGAAGACCTACTCAAGATGCTCGACAATGACCAATTGAAGCTCCTGAAAAAATACTAAACACAATATACAAAACCGGACAAATGCCAAAATAATGGCTTATATCAACCTTTATCCCGCTTTCAAAACAAAGAAATGCCACCGTGGAGTGTACTGCCATTTAAGACAGTGGTGCAAAGAAAAGTAAACGTTGGAGTAACGTAGCAAAAATTATCGTGTACTTAAAAAGCAGAAAATCGTTTTGAAAATAATAATGTTTTTGTAATTGTCATAAAATATCCAAACACAAGTTTAAATGGAGGAATATGACGTCCTGTCGAGGTAATTTCGTGTTTATTTTGAAATTATTTAAACACCAATGAAAGTTTTTTAGCCGCTATAAGCAGTTTTTATCTTGATTGCATTTTCATTGCATTTTCGTACCATCACAATAAACTAACATTAACAAAACAGTTTAACACTATGTATATATGAAATGTATTGAACAAAACTTTTTATAAAATAAAACGTATGAATTCGGTTTGTACTAAATAAGCACTAAAACACACACGGAACGAAGACTAACAAATTGCATTATAAGTTAATATCTGGGGGATTTACAAAAATAGAAAGTTATAATGTAATGTACGTCAACTGTAACAAAGATGTCGTTGCAATATACACATTAGCAAATAAAAGGTGCTGCCTTTACATCATCATATAAGCGCTATGGCACTGTTGTTATATGCCTATGCCTTTGGCTTATGGGCCACCTATATGGGAATATTGTGATAAAGTGTGACTGTTTGCTGGAATATTACCGTATTTTTTTTTACCTTTGCAATAACCTTGAATTAATTTTATAAGTTTGTACCTTTTTTTTAATGATTGAAAAGAGAAACATAGTATTAATGAAAAGAAATACTGTGTCTGCTCTACTGAAAAATTAATTTTATTTACGAGTAGGAGTGCATTTATGTTTTCTTTTCTATTTTGCTAATGTAGGCAATGCCTTTTTATAATAGGTTTAATGTACCAGGCTCTAAAGGCCCTTTTGAATATTGTTCACTTCCGCATCTATAAGAAGTTAGAAGCAAACATTGCGGAAACACAATTCGGGTTCCGAAACGGTCTAGGTACCAGAGAAGCCCTATTTGGCATACATGTTCTGATCCAAAGACTAGACCGGGATGAAACTTAACGCCAGGAAAACGAAAATCTTCATAGTTAGCAAAAACAATATTCCAAGAACACTATTCAATGCTGACGGTGTAGCATTACAAAAAGCCAGTAAAATCACATATTTAGGTTGTAACTTTAACAAATATTGGCATCACTCGCGGGAAATTAAAACCCGAATAGAAAAAGCTAGAAGCATTTTTAACCGAATGAAAAAGATTTTGTGTAGTTTAAGCCTTAACATACATTTTAGAGTCCGCGTTCTTCGCTGCTATATTTTCTCCATACTGCTATAGGCGCAGAAGCATGGACTCTTGACTAACCATTAGTGCAAGCGACTGGAGGCATTTGAAATGTGGTGTTACCGCCGCATGCTCCAAATATCATGGACCCACCACATTACCAATAACACTATAAACGGATGAGAAAGGAGCTAGTAATCCTAACAACTGTAAAGATGAGAAAAACGGCATATTGTGAGCATATTATGAGGAACGAAAAATATCGTATCCTTCAAATAATAGTACAGGGTAATATTAGAGGCAGCAAGGGGTCCAGGTCGCAGAAGAACATCATGGCTGAAAAATCTCAGACAATGGACAGGATTGCCATTTGTAGCATTATTTAGATCAGCCGTTAATAAGGTTATTTGGACAAATGGAATCGCTAAAATCCACACAGGATAAGCACGAATTGAAGAAGAAAAAACACAGCTATATATTGGATTGAAAGTTGATGCTAAGAGATTATTTATGTGTAATTAAGACATAAAAAGAAACAGAAGAGACCCGTGGGACACCCCTGTTTTAATCGCAAATGTTTCGAACGAGATGTCATCAACAATGACATTAAGAGATTTTTTTGTCATCTAGGAAACTGGATATCGAATGAAAGAGACCATAAGGATTAATTTTGTAGGAAGAGATCTGCATGGTTGAGCTCCATGCATAGGTAATATGAGAGAAGGTCCTCAAATGAACAGTTGTTTTCTTAAACCGTATTGCCTGCTCGAAATCATTCTATTCTCCTTTAGATGTTTGAGGATCTTAACATTGCAACTATACATGTTTGTGTCTATGACTTCCAAAAATTATAAGTTTTATTGCAAAGTACTCCCTCTACGCGTTTCAAAGTTCTGGATGATGTGGTCATTCTGGATATTTATTTATGAAGGAAATAAAAATTTTGCTGATTTCTATGCGAAAAAATTTCTCGCATATAAAAGAAAAGACTGCACTAAGGTTTTTCGCTTGACAAAACATTATACCGGCCTGATGATGAGTTTCAAGAAGTGTATTTCCTTCCGGACATGTGAAAAATTTAACGAAGGCTGAAGTCACACAATTTGTATGGGAAGTTTATACAAAGGCTTACCATAAAATTACCAAATATCAGTAACGATATAATGGGACCAACGTCAAAGGACAAAGCTGATAAAAAAATGTTGGAAATTTCGGTATTAAATTTAATTTTAAAATGTTTAGCTTTTTTTAAGGATTTAATTAGCCAAGCTCAATTTTAGTTCATAAAAACTAAATTAAATTAGTCTTAAATGTGACATGATGATGTAGTTTTTCTCCAAACAGTACCACTACAATTTTCTAACGAAGCAAGAAAAAGCAGAAACGCAATCTTCGACAAGAACGCTTTCGGTTACAATCGTTAGGCAAGCTGAAAAATTTCTATTGACAGAAAGCACTTAGGAGAGTGGAGAAGTTATAAAAATGGATATTTTAAAAGTTGGTTAAAACAGGTTTTGCTAATGTCAGTGCAAGTTATATAGCAAAATATAATATTTCTTGACAAACTGCTGCATCATCTTATAGCTAAGTAAACATTTTATCATTAAATCCTAAACATATATATTGATAACATATATTTCCTCTTGCCGTCAATGTTCAATTTTGCCTTAAATATAAAGTTCATCTTCGTTTTTGATTCGCGTTCCGGTCACGGTGATAGCCGGACGCACACGTGCGTTCCTGTGTGAAATCGTTTAATATTTTAGTCATCTTTAAATTTTTAATAAATATTTGATACCTATAGTGTTAATCAGTGAATTATGTTTATGAATACTCATATATTAATTGTTTATATTGAAGGGATATAGGCTTAAGCTCAGATGCTTTTTGCTAAGCGTCCCGACTTTTTATTAGAATGTGCTGGTCAATTGTCCTAAGGATAAAGCCCATAAAGTGAAAAACGAAAACGAAACGATCTTCGTTTTTAACATGATAGTCTTCTATCCATTTAAAAGTCATTAGTCGAAATTTATACCTCAAGGGACTTTATATCGATGATTGCTATAAAAGATGTCAAGCTTTAAAAAACGATTAATGAAGTAAGTTTTTACACCATTACAAAATTGCATCTTAAATAAGTTAGTAGCACAGCTAAATAAGAACGCCAGTTGTAGTAATTGCTAACATAAAGTGAATTACGAGACCAGCGTAAAATAGCTTCCGGTAATTTATTAAAGGATTAGCTCCATTAAATTATATAAAACCTGATCAGACTCAGCTAAGAAAAGCACTTTCGTCCAACGCTGAAACATTACAAAGTTTTTCTCTTTTGTCTACAAAATAGACATTTTCTCGAGGACATTATTTTTCTCCTCGGCCTTTAAAGATAATAATTTGTAAAGCAAATTGTAGAGAATGTGATTAATTTTCGCCTAAAGATGGACGTTTGTTACCTTCTGTAAAGAAAAATTATTTAAAAATTTTTTCAAAGCCATAAAAGTGTTTTGGCTCATGTAAAGATGCTTTCTAGCGTCTGAAAAAACCTGGAAGTTTTTTACCGCGAACTAGAAGTAAATTAGTAAAAAATGGCATTTGTTCTGACCTTTGTGAAATATAAAAATTTTGAAAAGTATAACTATTATTTAGACTAATTTGTCATAAAGTAAACATAAAATTAAAGACAATTTTTTGTAGGTGTAATGAAACAAAAAATACACAAGTGGAAAAATTGGAGCTGCGTGGAAAAATCCGAATATAAAGAAAAAGCGTTAAGGTCATTCACGAAATCCCAAGAGCCATGATGCTTCATTAAGTCCCACATAATATTCTAATCTCTGTTAATTTCATTTACTTCTTTTTTCAACCCTATTTTTTCGCAACAAAGGCTAAAACGTGTTTTATAATAAATGAATTTTTGAGATATTTCAAGTTAATTTACTTAATACACATGTATACAGTACAGACAATATTATTACCACATTTTACAAAATAATGTTAAAAACAATGGTGGTTAAACAAATTCCTAAAAAGTGCACAAAATGCTTTTCATTATTTCTGGTTATTTTTGCTACCATGTGGGTTAAATTATGACAAAGTACTAAAACTTAACTAAAAATTCTTCGTTTGCACTGTTCTCGAAAACTATCAGTGACAACAAGTTTTAATGATTCCTTAGCAGAGCATTTTTAATGCGAAATTTTAAATTGTTCATTTTGATTTATTTTTTACTGTACATTGCAACCATAACAAACCTCATTTTTTTATAGTTTATGAGAGCTTTTTTCTAGAAAATTTGAAAATGCCACGTATTTTGGTTTATTTTTTACTGAACATTCCCACCAAACCGAAACTTAACAAAATTTTCGATTTTTCACGCATGTTATATTTTCTACGAGATATGTAGTTTTTTTGGAAATCACGAATATAAGTTGGAAATTTGGTTCCAAATTTTGTTATAGCCAAATTTTTGAATTTAGCATCAACATTTGAAGCCTTAGATCAAAATTATTAAATTGAAATGGCATACTTTAAAAACTTCTAGAAAAACTGTAATTATAAAAGAACTTTTATTTTTAGAAAAAATCGAACTTTAGATCTTTATCTTAAAAGAATTAAAAATGAATTTTGTTAAAGTTGTCAAAGTTCAGCAGAAAAATTAATTAAATAAATCCATAAAAAAATATTAGAAACCATTGTCCATGGCACTTTGGTTAAGAATGCAGAAAAAGTAATTGAATTTATTTAGTTATTTTAAACAATCCAAAGACTATTTATTTTTAACAGGATTAGAAAAAGGTGCATCCCCTATATAATTTTTAATCTAATTTAATTTTTCGTAGCATCACCTGGTATAACATTTCCAAAGAGTACACGAATCGTAACATAAACTTTAAAAATTCTCAAAATATGTTTAGGGAAGGCATTATAGCTAATGATGATGAAGAAGTGCAGTCAGATAACAATTTAGAATTAGTGTCAGCTTTAGAACGAACGATATTAAGGAAATATCATCAGCAAACAAATCTGTTTCAATAATGTTTCATTTTGGGAGATTCTCCTACCTCGAAAGTAGAATGTGTTTGCACTGCGAAAATTGCGTATTTCTTTAAGAAAACTTGGAAGGGACCGCCAGTAATCCTTTATTTGTAGTTGTAGTTGGCAGGGTATTGTATAAAGGACGGCTTTAATCGAAAATCTGGGCTCAAAATCCTCAAACAAAACACATCTATTTGTATGCTGTTCTACTTATCGAACGATTTGTCTTTCCCTTAAGAACCAGAAAATTGAAATGTGGAATTGCAGTTGTATTTTATTTGCGATATTGGTGCTATATATTACCATTTCAGTAACCAAGTAATAAGTATATGCACTAGTATTGGCAAATTTTAATTATTGCTGATGAACAAATTATTATATGATTACTTTATGGTTTTCATTCACGAATACCTAAATTTTCTTCATTACATCAATACATAAGGTCGTAGAGAAAGTTTTTCGTCTGAAAATTTAAAAATTGGACCTAAAAACTATTTGAGTGATTTATTTGCCCTGAATAAACCCACTAAAGACTTATCCCCAAGCTGTACATACTTAGGCCTGAATCATAGAATAAATATAAACTAGAGACTACAATAAACAAACTTTCGTGTTGTTGTTATTGGAGTGAGAGGGAAGATGTTTATCAACATGAATTTTGACAGAAGTTTTTGACAGACAAAGATGGTTTTTTTGCAATTTTGTCGTTAATTGCAGCTTTAATGAGTTTAAATCTAGTGTTCATTATGCAGCATATTGATTAGAAGTAGTTCATAGCGTTAATTGTTAGTAAAAAGAGTTATTTTTAAAATAATTCGTATACTTCAAAGAAAGCGTGTTCAAGGTCGTTTCTTGAGTAGAATACAGGGTCGTATTCACATCGAACCCTTTCTAAAATTATCTATTTCAATTAGCCTACTAGTAAAAAATTTGATGTGGATGGAAAAATGGTATATCCGACCAAAAAAGAGCCATATTAGTCAGTAAGTTTTTTTTTTATACAGTGAGGTCCAAAATTAACGCATCAATTCATTATTTACGTAATTTAAAATTTATGGGCAGGTCTATACTGAATTCTAAAATGAAACTTTTTGAGCATAGTTTTATCCTTTTTTCTTCAACATCCTTGAAGTGACAATTACCCCTTTGAGATTTTTAAATTGAACGAGAGTGTGCTTAATGGGTCATTTGGAAGGGATTTTAATTATCCATTCAGCAAAGCTTTTTTGAATTTTATTAATATTCGTTGAGAAAATTAAATCTGACAATTTTAAAATGTGTTTGAAATGTATCTCAATTATGCACATGTATCAAATATCTGTGAAATCTGACTTTTCTAATTGATTTTGTGTCATACTTATTCAGTTTGAATGTATTCCTTTTTTTTTGATACGCGGATGGCAAAATATCCAACACGAAGGAAGAAGTAAAAAGGATTTCCTTTTTACATATCAGAAAAAAATATACTTCAGAAAAAAATATACTTTTTTTCTTTACCTGCAATTTATCAGTAAAATCCTGTATGACTTTAAATTTTAAATCTAACATGACGTTTTTTTCAAGCCTAATTTGATACCGTCTCTTTCAGCCCCCTTGAAGTGACAGCTACCATTTAAAATTTTTAAATAGGACAAGGACGCTTACTATAGCATATCTGAAAGGATTTTTAATTCTCTATCCAGGAATATAAGATTTTCTGTAATTTTTTATTGAAAAATATTAAATTTTTCCTGATGTGTAAAAAGAAACTCTCATTTACTTTTTTTCTTGTGGATATTTTGCCACTTAGATATCAGAAAAAAATTAAATTAAATAGTTATGACACAGATTCAATCAGAAAAGTCACCCAACGCTTCAAAATTTATTATATAAATATTTTCCAAGTTGCTGAAAAACAATAATTTAGATTTGCAACGAAAACGTCTGATTTATTTATAAAAGTAATATGCTTCAGTATTAGATATTAGTTACATTAGGCAATATCAATTTAGAAATCTTTGATTTTTTAGAAAATCATTTATAAGATGAGTATTAGGACAATAATTATGGATTCAATTTATCAAAATTAGGTTTGGAAATTTTTTTTATTTTAAGAATATTTCATTATGTTAAGCAGATGAGTTTTTGCAAAAAAAATATACAGTTAGGACTGATTAATAAAGTTCTGATTGATTTTAATAAGCTATTCTATTGGGCCAGTCAGGTACTGTACAATGTTTTGATTGAGAGACCGTACCCGCACGATATGTTGCCTAAAACATCGACTACAGAAAATAGCCTGAGTTATAAAACCTCTTTGGCCTGAATAGCGTAATTAAATTTTTAGTAGCACAATTCATTAAATAAATTAGTTGAATGTAAATTTACAACATTCATCTGAGTGGCTAGTTTGGTCTCTAAATGTTATTTTTCTTTAGTTTGAAAAGAAGAACCGAAATGGTCAATATGGGGCAGCGATAGGATATTAAATAAGCGTTAATTTGCAAGAATAAATTAAAGGCGTTTAAGAGGAGAAGTTTTTTTAGTGATCAAAAATATTTAGACAAGAAAAGAAAGTTTATTGAGGAAGAGAGCTTTTTTAGTCACCAAAATTTTTTGGGGGATATGTTGTATTGTTGAGGTATTGTGGAAGGCACTTTTTTTTCTTTGGTCATTAAAAATTATTTAGAATACTCAATTTATCATAAAAGGAAGGCAAAAAAGGTAAGAAAAACAACCTTAATCTTGTCACTTTATCCTGTATGCAAGTAGAATGCAACCTAGACTACAAATTCATGCGGCCCTCCAGGCGTGTATAGTGAATCATAGGAAGCTGAACTACCAACAGTTGAAACACTGCCACCTAGCGAAGCGGTTGCTCTCTAGGACAGACATGGATTCCAATGCACAGACCAATAGGTTTGAACATTTATTAGATTTGAATTTTGAAAAGCAAATAACGGTTTCGATTTTGTTAGATCTCGTCAATTTGGTATATCCAACGCGAATGATAACAAATATTCCGACAAGTAAGTAAGTACGTGAATTCTTTAGTACTTACTTGTCGGAACATTTGTTAACATTCGAGTTGGATATACCAAACTGACGAGATTTAACAAGATTGAAACCGGTATTTGGTTTCCAAACTTCGAATCTAATAAATGTTCAAACCTATTGGTCTGTGTATCAGAACTTTATCCTGTGAAAAGTCTTAGAGTCTCCGCTAAGTCTTCGCGGATATAATTTACATTCACACTAAATATGGAATCGACCAATCACTGCATGCAAAAAAAAAATATTTTTCAGCTATTTTTTTATGAAAATGGAAAACTAACTCGCTGGGACCTAGCTAAGGTAACGGTTACAGGTGATGACTTTTAGGCCTGATATCACATCGAAGATACAGGACATTCTAGGTGATGTGCTCAATGCAAAAGCTCCTATTCATTCTTCGTCAGATATGCCTAAAATATGTTACTTATGTCCATTATTAATTCGATGAATGACAAAACATAGTTGCATGATATGCAACAATGCAATTTGCGGCCCCTATAATAAGGACATATCTCAACTATGTTTAATCCATGTTTGGTAAATATTTTTTCCCATTGAATTAGTATATCTATATACACTTAATATTGTACTATATAATATGTTCCTATTTTTATCAAACGATTTTCTCGATATTAGCGTTTTTTAATGCGTAGTCGGCTGGACGAATGTGTACTTATAATGTAACTCAAAATTAAGTTTTGTTGTCTAGGGTTAAAGTAATGTTGTTATACGTCAATACTAAGTTATTTTGACTTTTAAATTGAGGTTATTTTAAATATTTACGTTAATTGAAATTATCTAACTTTAATTTTCTCAACTATTTTCTGTGTTGGTTTGCTAGTTTGGAAATCATTTTAATTGCAGCACCAGTCAAGTAGCTTTCGATGCCATCAATAATAATTTAGTAAATAAATGTAGACATATATAGAGTCTAATACATTATTCTGCAATGGTGATTATAATTTTTTATTAAACTATTATTAAGAAATAAAAAATGAAGAAAATTGTAAAACTATTGAAGTTGTTGTTGATCTGAAAATAAAGTTATATAAAGTATTATACTTGTTCTGAGATTAAACGTTGAAACGAGAGCAAAACAAAAAAAATGTATCAAAATTGGGATAAAACAGCTCAAATTAACGTATTTAGAGTTAAAGTTAAAGTTACCACCATCCACAAGTGTAAATTCAAATTATTTAACATCTAATGGTATTTTTGGTTGGCTGTATAGCCCTTACCATTGCAGATAGAGCTATTAAACTCTATATCGCCGTTTGATAACTGCCCAAATATGCAAA
Source organism: Dastarcus helophoroides (assembly GCA_028583605.1). Classification (NCBI taxonomy): domain Eukaryota; kingdom Metazoa; phylum Arthropoda; class Insecta; order Coleoptera; family Bothrideridae; genus Dastarcus; species Dastarcus helophoroides. The sequence goes on from CM053329.1 coordinate 6,834,926, forward strand.
AATATACTTAGTGTTCCATTTAAAAAAATAAAATTTCATTTCGTTCACCATTTTAAAAAGATCCTGCATAAAGTAGAATACATATAAAAGCTAGTCCTCGTGACTTTTTTGTATTACCTGTGGTTAAACCTATACAATTTAAATGATCTATTTCATTTACTTCTAGTAATAATATCCGAACTACATGCGACACTATGTCGGGCGTCCAATTATCCCCGAGACCATTTGTCGGCACTCGTCCTTTTGTCGCGACACCTTGAAAACTGTTGCATAGCCCTCTAGCCTCCAGCAAATGAAGTCTAGTTACGCCTATAAATTATTAAACTTTTAATCAATTACATCTACAATACTTTCCAGTATTCAAATTGTCTATTTTTAATAATTGTACACAATTTATTACAAATATTTCCAATAACTGTAGGTACCGCCTGTAACAACACTGTTACAATAAGTGAATTGTTGTTCATATTCAATGTGTCCCATGATGTTCTTATTAGGGGAATATCTCGGTTAGCTAATAAGATAGAGACATAAACCAAAAAAATGTTTAAATGCAATGTCAAAACTTTGATAGTTGCTGTCATTCTGAAGAAACCACGTTCCCCCTCTTTTTCTTAAATTGCACTTTCCACTTTTTTTTGCCAAGAATGAATGTTCAGTTTATTTTGAATATAGTCATATGTAGACTTTCGCTAAAGAAATAATAATAGTTGTGTATATGTAAGCTGTCCCAAGATGTCCTTAACAGCCGATATCTCAGTCAGTTGAAAAGATAGAATGATGAGTTAGAGAAATTACGTATGCAAGTAGAATGCAACCTAGACTACAAACTCATGCAGCTCTCCAGATATGTATAGTGAATCATACCAACAGTTGAACTACCAACAGTTGAAACACTGCCACCTGGCGAAGTGATTGCTCTCTAGGAAAAAGTTCCCAGAAGACAAGGTTTCTAATGCACAGACCAATAGGTTTGAACATTTATTAGATTCGATTTGGTTTCCAAACTTCAAATCCAATAAATGTTTAAACCTATTGGTCTGTGATATCAATATTATGATGCATCTTTAAAACTGTTGGGGTTTACTACCTTTGAAGAAACCATCCTCCACCTCTTTTTTTCAAATTGGATCCCCCATTTTTTTCTCTGAAAATAAATCCTCAGTTTTCTACATTTATTATTTGGCGATTTATGTAACCTGTTGACCCGATGATTAACGCTGCCGATCCAAAATTGAAGACAGGAAGATATTTTAATCTTCAACACAGATCTTGATGATTAAAAACAGTTATTGTCGATCAAATATACATTTCTTGCCAGTTCATGCTTTTTTTGAATATAAAACCATTGGTTTTTTGCTACGACCTTATTTTATACAGACAGAAACAACTGGTGCTATAGTAAGTATTATTCTTTTTTGTAGCGGTTCCATGTCACTTTAATGATGAAATACCACATATGGCTGCATTTAAAATAAACTGAAGATTTATTTTTAATAAAAAGAAATGGAGGATGCAATTTGAAAAAAAGGGGCAGGATGGTTTCTTCAGGTAGGCAGCGACCATTAAAGTTTTGAGGACGGCTTATAATAGATTAATTGATATCATTTAAATATTTTTTCAATTTATATCTTTATCTTATAAACTAACCGAGAAATAGCCTAGTAAAAAAATCGTGTGACACGCTGTAGATCCTATAAAAGGTCAATTTTTATTTTGCGGATTTACATAATCATTTTTATGCTCTATTCACAATTTCTCTGACCCGGTAAAGAATGTTTCGTTTTTACATTTTCTTCTTGATTTACATCTAAGCTTTCAACCTATCGGAAGTAACAAATCCCTATGCTTGTGTACATAGAAATGCTTCAGTTTCAGAGATCCTTGTATTAAATTATATCCACTATATGCCGCACCAGAAATCCAAAGGATTCCCATGAAACAGTAACACTGAATGCAAACTCCGACATGTATTACTAGATAAAGCCCTTTGATATTCATAACAAATTCACACCTTATTCACATGGCCGCCAGTCACTCTATAATGAAATCAAACGTGCAACGTCCTTTCAACTCCCGACAGCAGTAGATGTCATCTGGAATAGCAGTAATGGCGATATAAGTTGACCCCGTCATCACGTCTCCTCCAACCTTCATCTCTGGGGCATACACTCTATCACATCTCGCATATTCAATCTAACCTAATAATCTGCCCCACGCGAATACCGACTATCCGGCACTTTGTGCGATCTAAGTTGGGTGCCAGCTGTAGGATTTATTATGCCGTTTTATGGCAACACGTTTAATCTTCCAAGAGCCCGGTCGACGCTGGATATGCATATAGTCTTTTCATGAGCCATTTAATATATCAACTTCGGGTGACATAAATCTGACTTGGAGTCACTTAAGTGCAGATTGGACCATGATTTTATTTTCTTTCCTTTTCATTCTGACCCGCTGTGGTAAGCTTCAAATTTATAAGAGAAAAGAATTCACAGATCACTTTTATAAGAAAGGACAGAATCCTTCTTAATTCTAATTTAAAAATAATTTTAAAGTCTCACCTTTGTATTATAAAACTAAAATCTGTCAGAACATTATCTAAAAAACATCCCATCTCTGTAACTAATTATATTTTCTTACACTCCACTCGCAAAAGGTAAACATATTATGTCCAGGTAGCACTGCGAACAAGAGGCAGAAATCAACGTAAAAACGATCAACTGCAATTTTAAGTACATGTATATGAGTTACAATTCTCTGAGAAAATTCACTTGAGCAACGAATTTTAGAATTAGGAAGTTCTATAAAATAAAGAGGTCTTTTTAGATGGATGTTCTCACTGTAAGCTGTACCTCACAGGATTTGCTACCTCCGACTACAGGACTATTGGCATGCTTCATAAAAGTGCTAGTAGAAAAAAGAATTGTCGGCGACGATCTGCCGGTTTTTCATGTCTGGAGTAAGGATTTCAGTTTTCGGGATCGGAATTTCAGGATTCATACCAAAACTTAGGGATTTCGGGAATAACAAGTTATCTATAGTATATAGAAATAGAGCAATCGAAAATGTTTTCATTTACATATATCGGGTGTAACAGGATCATGGTACACCCAATATTTTTTCTTTATTTATAAAGATAAAATTTTCAAACTCACTACACTTGATGTACTTATAAAATGTCAAATTTTTACATAAAAATGACATTCCTACTGCTGTCACTTTCGCTTAAACTGATACAAACATTTGATTTTTAAATAGAACACTCTGTACTATTACTACATTTTTGGAATTTCCATAATTAACCGAATACAATGCACCTAAAAATAGTGATTTTTAAAGGATCGAAAATGTTTTGGTCCCATTTTATTTTTCATCCTAGAAAACCATCACTCATTTTAATTAATTCTACTCAATTCACGTGAAAAAGGGAGTATTTCATTCTTTTATCACGTGATAAAATGGTTTTTATGTCATAACTTCATTTTTCCATATTAATACTGTGGTGCCACCAAAAAGTATAATTAATGACGAATCCAAACATATTTTTATTTTTGCTATGAAATCAATAAACTGAAGTTGCAGCCAAAAGAATTCAAAATATTCGGTTTTAATTCATTTAAAGATTTATTCAGTAAGAACATCAGATAGCTGTGGAAAAAAATTTTTAAAAAGAGGCACTTCCTAAGTTCTCCTAATTTAATTATTTTCAGCGCTAATGTAGTCAGTTAGCATTAATTAGGATGATCTAGGCTGAAAAATAAAAATGAGATCAAAAAGATTTTAGATCCTTTAAAAATCACTCATTTTATGTGTATTTTATTTAGAAAATTGTGTAGATTCCAAAAATGTAATAATATACAGGGTGTTCCATTCAAAAATTAAAAGTTAGTATCAGCTTGGCAAGCAGTAGAAATGCCATTTTTATGTCAAAATTTGACATTTCCTAAACACATTAAGTGTAGCAACTTTGAAAATTTTATCTGTATAAATGAAGGAAATAGGGGGTGTTCCATGATTTTGTTACTCCCGATATAACAATGTTTTTAATAAAAAAAAGAAGAATGAATAAGTTACAGGTGTGGTATTGTACATATCATTACAGGATTTCAAACATTATTTAAGAGAAAGAATGACCCAAGGAAGCACAAGAGCACCCAATGTTGTGTCTCCCAAATAAAAAAAACTTGGTACTAAATACATTTACCTCTGAGAAGACTTTTTCTTATTTTATTTTGGTCGATGGAATAGTTAAAAAGTTGTAATAAAAATTTTGTGAATGTATTTCCCAGAAACTCCCATTTTAAAATGAAGTCATTTCTTTTTTTATAATTCTTTAAGGTTTTTTTGTATTTATACTCATTTCGAAAGGAATGACTATTCTTTTGTCGTCATTGTAGAGCTCTCCGAAGTTTCTCTTTCGGAACTATTTTTTTAATTGTTAGTTCTACCTCAGAAAAAAGGTAATTTAACAGCAGTGTTTCCAATTTCTGTGCGGTTCCTTTATTTTCACATTAATTATAAAATGTTCACATAGTTTTTATAAACTTTATAACTATGTTTTAAATATGATAAATCAAAAATATTTATTTGACTAATTTCGCTATTGTGGCGCTTTCTATACGATTTTTCAAAGCTGTCGTCGAAATCTTTAACCAGCGCAATATTGATCTTCTTACTTTCTCCAAATAAGAACTTTGAATTGCATCGTCAAATCAGCGATTTGCTTCTGTTTTACCATTTGCTTTAACTGGTAATACAATTGGTTTTAGATAGCTAACGATATTGCTTAACAGTTGAAATACAAATCTTGTCCCCTGATACCAAGAAAGATTAAAAAACACAACAGAGGTACTAACGCTTAATCCTAAAATTAACCCTTATATACTAACAATATTTACTTCGTGCATGATCGACCGCACTCGAATGCTCATACGCATCTAATCATACACGTCGTAGTGTCACAATTGCTTATCTACCAACCTTAACTCTTTTTAACAGAGATGAGTGGCCTAAAGGCCCAGCGCAATCATTCATAAGACTGACTCCAGCCTTATGGACGGCTAAGCTTTCACAAGCATTTAACATAGGATTCTTATTTACTCCTCTTAATAGTTTAATATTATTATCTACCATATGATCTAATTCAAAGGCATGTCGAGCCACACTTGATTTCTCAGTTCGTCCGTACCTCAATGAGCCAAATGCTCCTTCAGCCGGATTTTAAGAGATCGTCTAGTCTGCCTGACGTACTTTTGAGGACAACCTATACATGAAATTTCGTAAATACCGGACTTTTCCGTTTGCTCTACTTTATCGTTCAAACTACCCAAAAATTCTTAACAGGAATAAATAAAGGTAAATTAAATTTACCTAGATTCTCTCGCCAGTCTCCTCTGCGGCATTCTGTTTCGGTACTTTGCGGGATTTGTCGAAATTGTTTCGAGATTTTTGAGATTGTCCCAAACAAAAAATGGATTTGGATCCCCAAATTTCTGGATGCTGTTCTTTAAATGGAATCCAAAAGAACCAATATGTGTTTTTGGTTCTGAGCTTTAGAAAATAAAACAGCCTAGCAGAAGATGAGTACCTGATAGGATGTGTTCAACTTAAAAAACAAAAATCTCTATCTGAGTGGTTTGTATATTACTTTAAAAATAGTTAACGCTTACATATCATAAGATTAATTTTACAAAACATGTTTAGCCAAATTTTTCGATTTCTATTCCCAAATTACTTCGAATACACGATTAATTATTATCTATACCTAGTGCATCCTTGACTTATCTAAAGCAGCGGCGTTTTCACAGAAAAAAAGGATAACATTAAGTCACCATCCTTTGCCTATCTACATACATATATTAAATTGAAAGTTGATTGCAAAATCTATCAGAAGAGATAGAATTGACAACTACCTAAAATGTTATTTACAGAATTAAATTTTAAATGACAGTTACCCGGTGGAGCGCTATAGGATGTTAATCTTTCAAAAAGAGCTTGGTGTCAAACTCTATCGAAGTTTTTGAGATCTCTGGTTCTATAATTCGAATCTCATAGTATTATTAGGTTAATTTCAAACATATTCCAAACGATTGCTACTGCAATCAGTTCGCGATTAATAAATCTCCTTGAGATATTTGATGGATCTCAATGTTCAAAATCTTCTCTCATAGTTGGTAACATGGTTAGAAACATAACATAAATGTATAAAACGAATATTTTGTTTCAGGGATGCATTATCTCATCAAGCCATGAAACGACCCAAACCAGATCAACTTGATTCGTTGAAAAATCTAACCGAATTGTTAAAAAAAACGTTTAGTTCTAGTTTCGTTTTTCCAAGTTTGGGTCACGATGACCCAATCCACCGAAAAGAATTAGTCAATATGTGGAGTCGATGGCTACCAACAGATTCATCAAAATCTTTTGAGACTGGTAAGTTTATTTGTTTAGTTAGAGCTCACAATACAGGATTATTTTTACTTTTTACATAATCGATAAAATCACACATGATAAATATACGCGTGGCATCAACAGACATAAAAAAATTTACCATAACCAACGAGTGGATTTTCACAAAATAAAGCACTGGTACGTTAATACATACAATCCAAAAATTTTAGCAATATTATTTTAAAGGTCTCGAGGCCATGCAAACTATTTCAAAAGTATCAATACATATTCTAGAAGTTTATTTGAAAACCAATGCGGGCTTCATTTAAAATGAAATCCATTCGAATAATCGCTCCAACTTGTTACTCCCCATGTAAACTTTCATTTTACAAAGTTTAAATAGACTGTAAATCTTTTTCATCCTCTCGTACAACAAAACCACAAATTCCAAGCAAGCTTACCTTATCTAGTTGCACAGAACCGAAAAACCGCATGCCTTTCGAGGCATGCTTACCTTGCTTCCCCTTTCTATGTGAAAATTTCATACATCCCTAACTTTGCGAGCCTCCCCTACTCAATAAATATTCCATTATTAATTGCAATAAGAAGTCAAACTTTGCCATAGTAAATGAGGTGCCTTTTTTGGAACACCAGGATTTCTCTACAAAACGTCTTTACTTTCCTAATTCAGATAGATGATTTCAGGAAGTTACTTGGTTGGTAAAATAATACGCCTTCTTGAACATTAATTTAAAAACAAAATCTAAAAGACTTATATTAAAACTCATCCGGTATCTCATCAATCTTGTCAAATTTGATGGATCTGCTTGAATTTTACAAATACCCTCTCTAAGTGGCATTATTTCTTCCTGTTAGCCTAAAAATGTAAGATATTTGTAGCTTATGGGTTTATTTAAAACTTGTCATCAGATTACTAAAAATTTTGACTGCCTGACTGATATTACGTCGACGCAAATTAACAGTACAAACTACTTTTTGGCTTGTTATTATTTCTTATGTGTTGAACGGCTTTCGAAAAAGTAACTGCAAGTATTGGCGTATATTATTAGATTAATAACTAATTAAATAAATTTAGCTACAACACAAAAATCAATAAAAGGTCATTTGTACATATAAGTCAGAGAAGTTGATCCATCAATGTGACAATCGAAGAATATTTGATATTCACTACAAAAGTGTCTCGCATTATGTTTAAATTTTTTATCAGAGGATTATGAAGTTTATGGTGATTTTCAAATAGCACATCCCATTATTAAACTAAAAAATAAACATGAAAAGTTACTACTAAATACAAAAATCATTAAAGTATCCCCATCCATAACAAATTAATTTTAAAAATCCATTATCCATTAAAAAGAAGGCTTTTATTACTATACATTATTTTCGTTCATATAATCTAGTCTTATCTAAAAATCTGAATCTATAGACAAAATTCAAAATTATGTCTACTCGTTAATATACAAAGTAACATTAAGAATTTATGCCAAGACAAACCAGTTGTGGCCAAGGTTTGCAGCCTCTTCAATCTTTATATAAAAGCGACTAAAAATTTAATGCAAAAATCTTCCCTCAGGCGATATGACAGTTTTCCGGTATTTGTAAGAATGTAACATAGTTACTTATATATGCTATGTTTGCAGGCATTCCATCCGAAAAGAGGTGGCTCTATTTATGATCTCGAATTTTTGAGTTCGTCAAATAAAATAAAGCAGCGCTTCACGGCGGTTTAGATTTTAATAGTGTATGAGGCAGCAAAATTCAGGGCCGTATAAATTTTATATGGCAACCGTTTATCAAAGAGACTCTAGCGTTTAAAATACAGCCTACCAACAACTACAAAAACCTCGAGTAAAAATGTATGAGATGGGAAATTTTGCCCCGAAGATTTTACGATTTCTCCCTTGTTTATTTTCTTAAGTTTAACTTTTTTAAAGGTTGGTTGAAATTGGAAACGTGCGGTATTGATGATACAGGTTTCAGAGCTGTTAAAAATGCAATAAAGAGAAGTGGAAAGATATGTACTTTTCATAAAAAATTAATGCCCCACTAAATAAATAAATAAATAAATAAAAAACATGAAAAAGAAAGTTTGAGGAATATCAGTCTGTGTTAGCAAAAAGCTTTTATATCATAATCCGCGGTATAGCAACTAATTTATTAACAGAAAAACAAATATTCTATTTGCTTAGATACCTTATATTTATAAGGTCTTTAAGTAAATTGTGAATTAGGCTGAAGATCCAACCTTATATTATGATTACCCTTAGAGCGCTTTCACACTTGCCGTTACGACACCAGCATGACACCGACAAGGATGTAGGTGGATGCCTAATGCAAACGTCAATCATTAGGTTTTGTGCAGTTATAACATTAACATTACTGCGCGTATATTTTTGATACCTCTACGCATTAGTTTTTCTTTGTTTTTGCTTGGCACCCTCTATCATTTACTTCACTAGATAAAAATGTCCAAAAAATATCAATGGGATGGGCCTGACGCAAATGGATGGGTGGCCTTAATGTGGTCCATTAGAATTAATTAGAATGAATCGTAGCTTTCTAGATTGAAAAATGAAATTAAACCAAAAACATTATTCATCCTTTAAGAATCACTTATTTTAGCTGTATTGTACTCGGAGAATTGTGCAGATTTCAAAATTATAATAATATACAGGGTGTTTTATTTAACAATTAAAAGTTTGTATCAGTTTTAGCGAAAGTGGCAGCAATAGGAATATTATTTTTAAGTCATAATCTGACAAAAGTTTTCTAAAAATTGTATCGGGTAAGTTTGTAACAATTTCTTCGAGGTCCGATAAAACGTTCTAGATGGCGGCAAACAAAGGAAGGCAAAGTATGAGATCTACAATACATACGTCAAAAAAAGTGGAAATTTAAAAAATCTGGGGATAGGGAAAGAAGAATAAAGAAATTAAAGTTAATTTAAACAAAAATCAACATATTCCAAGTACGTAAGTCCATGGATAATAATGAGATGACTGCACAGGCAAACGTTTGTTTAGATTTTAAGCAAGGAAAGGGGTAATCTTGTTTGGTCTACATTGACGTTTATGGCACTAGACCAACAGACCAGGAGACGATTTAGTGTAATGCACAGGCTGCTGAATGTGAGTCCATAATAAAACTTGCTCAGCTGGTGATTCTTATTATACACATCACGAAAGTCAAACACTGTCCATAGGGAGAATGTTAATGAGAGATTTAACATTGAGAGCCAATAGTGGGATAGATGGGCGGCGCCTTGTATTCTCCTACACCGGCGTAAACAATTCAACGCAGAGCGCAGCGATCAGTGCTGGTGGAGATTTCAGTAGTTAGTACATCATAGCTTCTAACGTGCTTTGTTACGGGATTACTACTGGCAGGCAACACTTTTATTAAAATTTGCGTATCACATGACGTTTGTTCTTCTAGTCCGTCGATGTAATCTGATGCAAAATAAAACTGATATTCTTTGATAACCAAAATAAATAAACGAGATTTCTTAAACAAAATAAATAATAATTCTAATGAACATAATAACTCTTTAAACATTACAATATAAAGAGTTCAAATAGGCCGCCAGACTGTGCCAAACAATATTTCAGTCTGTTGTAAAACTCTCGACGAGTTTTTTCTAACATCTAAACTGGAAGATACGAGCATGCTACATCAAAGTAGGGGAATACGTTCAGCGGCCGTAGAAAACTATGGAAGGGACAATTCTTAGCGTTTTATATGGACAATGAAAATTTTTCCTTATCTGTATGTGTTATACATGTGAATCTTATATAATTAATGTTAGATTAGTTAGGTTAATTTTTGATTTGACATTTATTCCATTTTTAGTCTGACAGTTGCTTCTTTCAATTTGAATCAAGCTGATTATTAAAGAAAACATTGATGTCATGCCTTTTCTTTATTAACATTGTTGCGTGTTATCGGCTCGATAATTAAAACTTCGTGAATTGTAAACACTTTATTTCAAACTTATTTCGGAATACCACAATTATGATTCACTCAACTATCAGACCATCTAACAATTTGACTATCTGTCTAACTGACTGACTGACTGACTAACTGACTGATTATCTGACTGACTCTTAAGGTAAAGACCACCGAGTATTTATACCATTCCGATTTCTAGAACGGATCTCCGTACATATCGCGCTCGCGGAAAAGTCTAAAATGCTTATCTGCCCTATGATTCATTCTCGTGGCCGCTTCCCATTAACAAATGTTTCCAGAGAGTTCCTTACACTTCACAATTACTTATACAAATTTTACAATTAGGCTTAGTTACAGTATTGATAATAGATTTTACACTGTACTTTTTATTTTTTTCATTCATAATTTCATCTCTCTTTTGAAATGCTTATGGATATTTTTGATTTGCAAATAATGCCTTTATAACCTGATATATTTATAGTCAAAAAATGAAGATTTAGTTGAGGCATATTATCAAATGCGCCGAGGTACACATGTGGCCACAGAGAGCTATTTTGTTAAAAATGTTTCGACAATCCGCGGTCTATCCTAACGTTTTTTTTTCAATTTGGTTACAAATAACTAAGCAATAAGAAACATGTCATTAAAGTGACAATTGCAACATTATATGTCTAATATAATAACGCAAAGAGACAAAAATGGGCCACATTTTTATATTCTATGAAATTTAATTTAAGATTTTGTATTAAAGCATTATAGACAATAAAAATAGAAAAAGGATGCTGGTTTTAAATATCATTAGCAAAATAATATCAACCTGAAAATAAATTTCAGATTAAAAACATGTATAGTTTTATTTTTAAATATTCACAGACGTACATTTATTACTGCAACAAAAATTTTAACATTTATTAAATAGGTTATGTTTGCATCATTTTAGTTTTAAAGAAAAATATTCTATGCTTAAAAATGCAATATTAATTCTTGCATAATAGAATGGATTATTGCAGCAACCACGGTTTCAAGTGTAATATATCTGACATTGTTAAATTTATATCTGCTTCTATTGAGTCGCACACTTTCTGCATAAAAGCGTTAGTATACTAACTATAAAATTACCTGCTAAATTTTGTTAAGTTAAGTATAATAAGTATTTCGTAGGAAAACGCCTTATTTAAATTTGTTACTTGTAGTTTTGGCTCCCTCTATAAATATTAGGGGTCTATCTTGTATTTTTTATTTGCTAAAAGATGGAGGAAAGACAAAGTAATCGTATTGTACTCGATATGAATAAAGTGCTTTCTGTTAATCTAACACCATTATTTGGCCATCTAATCTCACTGATCAAATCCTGGCGCATGCACCAAATTACTACTGACGAATATTTTAAAACTTTTCTTTCTCTTTGGAGTGGAGTGCTGTGAGCTGAATTTTATACGTTTTGGCCTGCTGAATCCGGAACTGATCTTTGATTTCCGATATTAGCCTCCAATGAGGAGGGAGGGACATATGCTTTAAGATAAGGGAAAATTAAAAAAAAACTCCCTTTAAAGACGATTTATTAAATTTGGACAATTAAAAACTTACCATGCTTTTTATTAACAGTTAAGTTAGGCACAGGATAAACATTTTTAATTAATTCTCAGAAAATTTAATACTTATTTCCTTGACGTATTTCTTTTGTAAAAACTCCTGAATATTTCTCGTATTAGAGTCCAGCAATAGTCGGCTAACATATTCAGGCTTCACTTTCCTGTATACCTTTTCTCTATGGAGTCAGTATTTTGGTGAAATCGTTCTCTATGCTCATCTGATACTGTTCCTAAATTTAAAAAAAAGTCAAAATGAGAACGGAGAAAGTAAAGTTTTAGTGACATGTTGCATTCTAAAGTCTGATAGGCCCTGAGTAGTTCTTCCACAAGTTCGCAATAATTTTCTGATATTTTATTTCCAAGAAAATTATTGCAAATACTCTGAAATGCATTTCATGCTTGACTTTCCTTGTCACCTAAAATTTGCCTGAAATTTGTATTTTGAAACAATAGTCTAATTTGGGGACCAACAAGAATTCCTTCTTTAATTTTGGCCTCACTTATACGTGGACATTTGTCTTTTAAATACTTGAAACCATTTTCTTTTTTTATCCAGTAGGCCTAGCTTAATGTGAAGTGGAGGTAAATATAATTTTTCTTGCTGAACCAATGGTTCTCGTGTCAAATGTTTAACGCCAACTTCTATTTTTCACGTGGAATCAAAATCTTAATTTTATAATGTTTGTATCTTACACGGTTGTTCCACTCACACAAAAAGCAACAGTATTTTGTATATCCTGATTGCAATCCTGCCAATAACGCCACCACGTTTAAATCTGCATATATGTTCCATTTGTAATCGTACTTTATACATCTGAGTAGCATCTTAACATTGTCTTATGTTTCTTTCAAATTTTTCGAATGCAATATAAGTTCCAGTTTTTTAATCAGAGAAATAAATAATTAGGTGTACTAAATATATTCCGATCACACCTGATTGTATTAAAATCTGTCATATACGTAGAAAGCGAGATTCCTGATCAAAAATTAACATTTAATTCTAGACTTCCAAATTATTAACCTAATAACGTAAAAAATTCTTGATTTGTCAAAATTTTCTTATGGTCTAGGTCTAGATAGTCATACAATTTTTGTGAAATCAAAACCATGTAAAAATGTCATCAAGTGCTTATTTGTTTCAGCGATTAATTTCATAATTACAAACATTAAATAGATCCAAATTTTTATTTCTCCGGTTGATATAGTTAGTTCATTAATAAGGAAAAGCGAACCACTCCGAACTCAACTTGAAATTTGAATATTTCTGACGGGCTATTTCATCTCGTTTAGATTTATTGCAGCGGTCGTAAAAGGATCTACAGCTTCATCCGTACGGACATAAATACGGCACGGTCACGGTTTTCGCCTGAGTAGTACACGCATTTTCAAATTAAATGAAATTTTACTTATACCTAAACCGTAAATTTTATCATCCATGTCAATGAATTTCGATAACTCGCACTTAAATTACATTTTTGCTGCATCGGAAGCATTCCATTTATTTCTGCTCCCTTATCTTCTTATTATCCTCGTTATTTTCCTCTGGCTGTTACATCCGTAACGCTGCCAAACTCTACAAACCTCTGCTTTGCCAACATTCGTTTCTGTTATAAATGTTGAAGTTATATACTTCGTTAGCTCGCCCAAATTAAAGAATAATATTTTGTAATGACGTCGATATCTTCTGCGTAATTATTGTTTGCTGTTTTTTAGGTGATGATTTATACACTGTCTTACACTCAAAGTCGGACACTCTTAACTACGTATACTAAAAGCATTCTAAAATTGATAAAAGTGCAATATGCAAAAGATAATAAAGCAACAAGAGAAAATGGTTGTTTTTCAAATGAACAGCACCAAACAAGTCGGAAAACTACCTTTAAACGACTCACAGTAGAAAAGCGGACAGTTCCAATCCACCCCTACGAGTGCTTGGTACTGAAAGCGCTCTTCTGATGAAGCGTGTGGATGTAATAGAAAACAGTTTACAAATAATAAACTTACAGGAAAATCAATTCAACAAAAAATTACAGACTTTCTTCATAATATGAAAATTTGTTATTAAACATGTTGAAGATGGAAAATCTGATACAAATATAGACACTGCTGGACAAATAAGAACTTGTACTAGAGGATATTATTTATTATTTATAGCTACAAAAAAATAAGGTCATTTAAGAATCAACAACAACTGTATAATACGGCAACTCCTAGAAAAAATAGTAATAGTATACGTTGGGCGTTGGATATTACGGAAATTAAGAAGAATTCAAGATGAGAGCACTCGAACTAACCGTAGAAGCAGCGACGTATTTACGAAAAGACCCCAACCCCGAAAATATGCGTTCCGTATCTCATAAACATGGTTATCTTCAAAGCATAACCTAAAAATAAACTTTCTTTTGTCAAAACTTAAACGTCAAAAATTGAAGTTTGCCAAAATGTACGTTTATTAAAATGTCAACCTTTGGAAGTCAGTTATATTTGTAGAGAAAAGTAAGGTTAATATTTAGGGATAAGATGGTTTGTTGGAAGATAGAAAAAGACTTCGAAAGAGCTGAAATTTGAAAATCTTCAGTAGACACTAAAATATAGTCGAGGAGCCATCTCGGTTTTGGGATTGCATGACAGCTGCAGGAACAGGAAATTAGAGGATTTGCATTTCATAGGAAAATTATGACGCATTATGTCTACTTTGATATTTCAAAAACCCTTTTATGTCAAAATACTGAAAGTTTTGGGTTGCAAACTACGTTTTTGCTGAATCAGAACAAGAATCCCAAACAAATCGCTGGTCTCGTTCGCCAATGGTTTCTGTATAAGTGCTCTCATTTAGTTAATCAACTTCGAAATCTACAGATCTTAATTCAATGGAAGATTAGTGAGTTTAATTAAATAGGGGCAGAAAGAACTGCCAAATGTTAGCCGGTAGCAGCTCAAGGATCTATTGGAGGGTGAATGCAATAATATTTCACCGAATATTGTAAAAACATAGGTCTCTTCTATGCCTCGACGTCTACATATAGTCATTAGGTGTAAAGGTGGCCCGACAAATTATTAGCCGCAATTATTAAAATTATTATTCATTGCCGTTTATGCTTGTCAAGTGCGAGCTAATATCATTACGAGATTAGCTATGCATAAATTTTTACAATATCTAAAGTAACAATTCTAGTCTTTATGATGGACTCTTATTGATCAGAAACATTTTTATTTCTATTTTTTTTTCATTGTTCCCTTTCCATGTTATGCACTGCTGACGAGCTCAAATGACAGCGAAACATGGACGTCCAGCGCTACAACTTTTTTTATATTTCCAATTTATCAAAAAAACAAATTTTTTCCATATCAATTTTGGTCTTCTGTTTTTCATTTTTTCCTATTCTATGTAAAATAAACTAATATTTTTTTGTCAACTGTCATGAGATGACATTAATAAAAATTTAAATATTTTCAAACTGGGTCGTAGAAATGTTAAATAAAATTAATAAACATAACAATTTCAGATTGAAAGTATACCTACTTACTTAGATACAATTATCAATAACATTATATTTTGATGCATTTTTATCAATAAAAAGTGACATATTTCATTGCTCGCTGAATTATTTCGGAATTTCTGGGTGTCCGACTTTGAATGTGAGACCCTGTATATGCCAAAGTACTATTATGGTGAAGTAGCAACTTGGGGAACATTTCAGACGGGGACAAGAAACTCATTTATAAATATATTAAATCATAATAACATGGAGTTTTTATATCCACTGTTTTAATGAAAATAAGTTATAAAGGTGGCGATATATTGTTTTAAATGTTCTATCGTTTAGTATAAGAACAGTATGTCTGCTCTGTAATGTAACGGTATAAGCGGTATAAGATTAACATAAATACTAATAGTTTGAAAATGAGATTATTAGATATTTTTCCAGCCGCCGGTGAAATTTCAATTTTTTGACATACCTGATTTTTGCATTGAACTCCTGAATTGGTTTTTTATAATAAACATGTAAATACTAATTAAGGCTAAATAACATTTTGGATGAAAATTAATGTACATTCTTGAAAAAGGTTTTCATTTTTAAAATAAATAAAAAAAAACATTTTATATGCTTTAAGTTTTTAGATCATCGAAAAGTTGGTTTGAAATCAATTTCGAAATTTGTACAAACTGCCAAACACATAACAATGTGTTTAGATTATAATCATTTTACATTAGGTTTGGTTTTCAGAATTTTTATTTGCGCAATAATTATCATGATTGGATGAAAATATTGCATTTCGTGGAACGGACTGGTCCTTGGTTATCTTCAAAAATTGAAATACAGAACTTGTCTCCTAAAACCAAGAAAGATTAATAAACACAACAAACGTTGCTCTAACGCGTTTCTACAGCCAAGCTGCCATCTTCAGAAAGATGCTAACACCTAATCTTAAAATTTACCCTTATATAATAAGAATTTTCACTTCGTGCATGATCGACCGTATCCGAACGCGCATGCGCATCTAATTATACACGTCGTAGTATCACAATTCCTTATCTATTAATCTTAACTATTTTGAACAGAGATGAATGGCCTAAAGGCCTAGCGTAACCATTTATAAGGTTGTCTCCAGCCTTATGGATGGCTAAACTTTCACATGCATTTAACATATAATTCTTATTTACTACTCTTAACAATTTAATATTATTATCTACCCTATGATCCAATTTAAAAGCATGTCTAGCCACACTTGACTTCTCAGTTCTTCCGTATCTCAAATGAACTAAATGCTTCTTTAGTCGGATTTTAAGAGATCGTCTAGTTTGCCCGACATACCTTTAAGAACAATCCCTACATGAAATTTGGTAAATATCGGACTTATCCGTTTGCTCTACTTTATCCTTTAAACTACACAAAAGCGAATTTAATTTGCCTTTAGAATTATAAACAACCCGGAAGCCCTGTTTACGTAAAATTTCATCCAAACCATGCGTAAGCGAGGGTTCAAATGGAAGTGAGACGAACTTAGAGTTTTTATTTTCATCAGCTCGGAAAGTTGTGATATTTACCAATTCACATTTGAATTTTTTCTTATTAATAATTTTATAAATAATATTTGGATCGAATACATTAACTTCAGCAATATTTTTAATTGTCTTCAACTCCTTTCCGAATCTTTCCCTATTAAGAGGAAGACTCAGAAGGCGATGGGCAAGGAAGTTGAATCTTACCATTTTGTGTTGTATGCAATGGTTTGAATTACAAATTATATAGCGGAAGGTACTGGAATCTTTCCTGTATACATCAAATTCTAATCTATTTTTATTACTAATAAATAAAGTATCTAAAAATGGTAAAGCTGCTTCTTTCTCTAACTCTACCGTGAATTTAACTGTTGGAATTTAATACATCAATGAAATTATCTAAATTTTGGTTTTTTGTGCCAAAAATAGCAAAAATGTCATCTACATATCTAATCCATACCCTAGGAAACAAACTACATTCATTTCTAAGACGATTTTCAAAAACACCTATGAAGAGCCCAGCCATGAAAGGTAACAAAGGATTTCCCATGGCTACACCCTCAAATTGTTCATAAAACTCGTTATTAATCCGGAAATAATTTTGATTCATACACATTTTTGCTAATGAAATATATTTGAAGGGTTCGGCTGTAAAATATGTTAAGTGTCATTTTATTGTTTTTGAGTTATAAGCGATTTAAAGGTGTTGATAAATCATAAAATCGGGATTGCATTATTATAAACATTTTGTTTAACATATTTACGGAGAAACGTTTATTCTTCACTTGTACAAGGTTTATATGGAGTAGAAATTTTTATTTTGATAGTGGGGAAAAAAAACAACAGTCAAATCAGTAGAAAACATGTTTTACTTGAAAATGCACGGTACAGTATGCTACATATGACATAGTTATATTTTTAAACTATAATTTAAAAAACTAGTAATAGAAAAATGTATTTAATGCAAACTATAAAAATAATCGTGGTAAATAGGAGGAATCTATTTCAAGCAAGATAAAGCATGCTGTAATTTTAGATCATCTAATGGTAATTTGCTATTATATTTTTGAGCTGGATTTTGACTAAAAATTTTTAGCAGACATTACTCGGCCTCGCTTTTTTAAAGAAATTTCTTCTGGAAGTCCATTATAACTTTGGTATGCCCTGAGAATGAAGATCTCCAAAAAATCAAGTTCTAACATTACACAAGAAGTTATGGAAAATTTTTCTCCGTTTCTTGTTTTTACATTTTTTTCAGAAAAGAACTGTCTATACTCGCTATAATCAAAAAAATCTTCTGTTTTCATTCTATATACAGAAAAAGGGTTCTTTTTGTTGCATTTTTTCATAATCTGTTCCCATCCGTCAGGATTATATATTGCCTCCTGACGCCTTCGAATTTTTCTACTAAACCAAAGTCCCTGTCACTCGGCATCATCGAATGACCTGATTGTAGAAAGACATGGACAATTTTTTTGAATTTCCCAATTGCTAGTAAATGGAGCCAAAAACCAACAATAGTGTAATTTTTATTTTGTCCACAACAGTTATCTGAGAAGGCATAAAGGGTATTTCCAGAAAGCTCATTGTTTTGAAAATATTTTTCTAAGTAACTAGCAATTTCGTTGGATCCGCGTTTGGCAGTCACCTCATCCCATAAAAAAAAATGTCCACGTTGATTTTCACCTCTACATCTACGTACACTCAAATTGTAGCACCACAGTTTATTTTAATAAAAACATGCACCTGTAGCTAATTTTGGCGTGGGAACCGCCTATTGTAAGTCAAAAGTTATGACATGTGTGTTTGGATCAGAATCAGCTATTTTGGTAACTTCCTCAAGAAAATCACGAGCGGCCTGAGCTTTTCTAAGATGTAATTCATGTTTCATTTTTAGTTCTTGCATATCGTTATTATTATTGTTTATTTTAGTTTGATCGATCGCTATTTTTATTAAATCACATTCTCCACATGTATCACTTTTGGGGCTTTTGAAGGATATGTTGTACTCTTCTGTTATAATCCTTCTAAATTCATCAATAGAGACTGGTTCGGTTTTGTTATTAATGCATTTATTTTCATATTCTTCAAATAAATTAGCATTATTATATTTCATGCTCATATAAACTCTTTTGTTATTATCAGATCTAGAATAGTGACTCTCGTATTTTGGCAAACTGTCTATAAATTCTCTAACTTTTATAAAATCATCTTCGTCATATTTTCTCTTATGTTTGTCATGCCTTCCTCGGCCATCTCTTTTACTCTTCCGACTTCATGCAAACTTATGAAGGCCGATTTACAAATCTTTTTTGTTCCAACAACATAGGAAATAGTTTGTGCTCGGCAAGTATCACGTTTTTTAGTTTTTCTTTTAATATTATTTTTAGTGAAACACCCTAACAAATAAGAATGTTGAATGTCATATTCATTTAGGTCCCAAAATTTAGAAAATATAGTTTCCCTTTCCTCCTGACTTATATTTTAAAAACACATATTCTTACAATTGCATGGATCACCTCTTTTTCTTGGTTCAACTTCATGCTCATGTCCCCTGTAGCTTTTATAGCGTTTTCCACTATCTTTCAAAATTTTTAGCCGTTTTTGTGTGGAGCCATGTCGGATTCGTTTTTTTACCTTTTTTTCCCTCTTCACTATTCAGCAAAAAAAAGTTTTGAGTTTCGGTAAAATAATTACCTACCTAACTACAACAAACTCTACTTGCAACTGTAGCAGTCAAAAAATCTTTGATATTTAACGGCATATAACTTATGGTACGAAACTAGAGTATATATATTTAATTGTTTACCTCAGGATAGGTAAAATTTTTATTAAGTATTTTCTTTCCATATTAATAAGCTAAAAGAAATGCAAGTAAAAAATGTTAAATAGTAAGGCAACATAATTTACAAGCGTAAATCTGCTGCAAGTAAAGGTTGGTAATTGTTTCACTTAACATGTTTTTCTTGAAGAATGTATTGCAAATAAATTAAACTAACCTTTAAATTATTTTCATTTTCTGATGTCGAGTTTGAATTTTCATAATCAGGATCACCTTCACTATCATCAACTTCACTATAGTCACTATTGTTTTCGATTATTTTATTCATTGTCAGTTATATTTAAACACAAATTACATACTTGTTAAGTGTAGCCACCATTTTTTTTCGCATTTACCATGTTTTACATGAATATTCAGTAAAAACTGTCACTTAACGTGTTTTGCCACGTACCATTATAGCACATGTGCAGCATTTTGTGGCAAATTTAAATCGTTCAGTATGAACTGCATATACTTAACATATTTTATATCCATCAAACTCATTTTTTTTTTAATTTGTGACTAACATGTTTTACGCTCGAACCCTTCATTTGTCAATAATTTTGCCTGAAAAATTATTAGATTCCATCAGATCTTTAAGGTATAATAAGGTTTGTGGTACGGGTACACTGGGAAAGAGGAAAGAAACATAAAAAAAACCAGCATTTCACCCTCCAACAATTCTTCATTCTGAATTTTTTGCACAAACTCTTGGGAATTCTTGACTGATAAAGTGAGTTGTTAGAATTCTTATTTGCTGAATTCTTTTACTAGCCATTTTGATAAGTTATAGGTCGGTGCTCCAATAGCTGACAATTTGTCTTACCGCCTTTCCAGGTTTATGTATTTTTGGCAGACAACATTAATTTAGGTGCTGTGGGGTTAGATACATGGAGAGATCTTTTTAAAGTTGAAGTAATAACGTTGTTACTTTTGTCGAGCACTTTTTTCAGACCACTTAACATTTTGCTCAAAGGGTTCTTCTGTAATGTTTTATAGGGACCATTACTAATGAGTTTGTTAATAAGGTTGTCAAATATTTTTTTTTTTTCAAAATGACGACTGCGAAAATCTATGCTTTTGTTTATATAACTCAAAATTTTTGTAGTACAACTTCAAATTTTAAGATTTTTATGTTGAAGTTACCATTTTTGACAACAGTATGATTTAAAATTTCTCCATGAGCTAAAATATTAACAGCCTAACTTCTGTTGTATATCTTTTATATTTTGAAAACAAGAATTCATTACATCTGTTAAGTCTCGTTTGCTGGTATTTTTAAAAGGCTGAGAATAACGAAATATGAATGGCGCTCCCGTGATTCAACTTCATAGAAGGTTTATGATCCCACATAGTTGTCCATGTGGCCAAAGCTTTCACATTACCTGTAATAAATTCAAATAAGATGAAATGCCGCGCCAAAAGTATTATTTAAATGTAAAGTTGCAAATGCTGTGAGGTTCGTTTCGGACTGACTTTTGCACTCAACCTGAAATTATGGAACACAATAAAACAACCAGGGCTACGGGCTTGCATGAGCTTAGAGAAATGCATGCTTTTAAATATGCTAAACCATTTACCTTATGCTTACCAAAATATACAGAGAAAAATATACCCATTTCCATTATTCATCACTGCTTCACTTAACCTTTGTGTTTTTAAAAACATTTTGTGTTTGGGTTATGCTGCAATAAATTCATATGTCCATTAATCTGAAATACGCATGTTAAAAGGAAATTTATCATATCAAATACAAGGGTTTTAAGATGAACTTGTTTATTTTAATAAAATGAATAGTTTATGTTACCTATAAAGGTCTACTTTATAGGTAACAAATGAATTATTATTCATTTTGATTCAATAATTTACAAGCAGCAGGATTACAACATATCTGTTACTAAATTATATGAATTTTTAACTGTGGTTAAAACATTTTTGATATTGGCCACGTGCTTGAGTTGTTAAAGCAGTTCTCTAATGTTTTAACCGTAAAGATATAAAACAGGATTAAACCAGGATGTAGCTATAAAGCGATAACATACAATCTCAAAATGAAAACTCATCTACATCAAGGGTAAACAAAATGATTTAATATTGACTTAGCTGGAGTTGACTTTCAACTCAAACACGTCCTTTGGCTCCATATTATTCCCTGAAAGTTCCACCTCTTTTACGACCTATTTTGCTTCGAAGGCTGCTAGGTAGTTTTTAGTTTCGTGCATAAATACGCATAATGCTGCACCAAAGACAAACATAACTTATATGAAAATGGAATGTTGTAGAATGAACTGAAGTATAATGATTAACTATTAGAATGCCTTGATTCAAGCTTTATAAATTTTATTTAATATGAATCTTTGAAGGTTTCCATTAATGAATAATTACGTGATACGTATTTCGTCGCCAGGACAGGATCGATTTAAATCTCAACTCAGATCAATTGGATCCTTTCTACTAATGAAGTACGTACCGGAGAATTATTCATTAATTGCCGATGTGGAAAAGGGGTAAAATCGTATTTGGAATTTTTATTTCTATTTTATTTGCCCAATAACAAAGAAATCTTATTCCTTTGCAGTAGCGCAAAGTATCAGTTTTTACCATGTTGTATACCAAACATATTATCAATCCAAATATGAATTATGTTCAAAGAGACAAGAAAGGCAAGAAAGTTTTATGATGAATATGTGCAATAGGCCTTTTCTTCTTTTCCTAACCTATTCAGTGACTATCCACTTTATATTATAGATTCTAAAATTAAAAATATTTTGCAGGATCCTAGAAATAAAGAAATATAGATATTTGAAAGCTTTACTAACCCAGTAATTAACGAATTCTCCACAACTTTTTGTGCAAACTGTCCAAACTCGAATTAGAACACATGTGTTTCGTTGTCCTGGTGAGATAACAGTTTCAAACAGATTAAACTAAATACGAGATGAAAGCAACACTTTGTCTAAATCGATTGTCACGAGGCTGAACACGTGCCAGTAACATTGTATGCATACAGTAAATTGCTGCAGCTACAAACATGCACATAAAACTTTTTTCATTTGCAACAAAAAGAATCTATCTGCATTTATCACAATTTTGCGGCCGCCTGCTGTGCAAGCAATAAAATTATAAACGAAAATCATAAAATAAACAGTGACATTGGCTCTGCAAACTTTTATATCGCAGCTCGTTTGTCGCCTGCACACCGAATCCCTTTTAGAGGTGTCAACATGGCCGCCTTCCTCCCGAGTCCCTACGGTGTCGACAGGCTTTGCTGTCTGCTTGTAGCCGTTTCTTCGTGTAAATGCTATATTACATTGCAACCTGCTACGCTTGTGGAATTTTATCAACGGGCAAAACTGTTTACGTTTTGACGAATGTAATAAAAGGGATAGACTTTTTGTACGCCAGGAAAATGGAAAGCTGTTTATCCTGAAAGACAATTTTATTCTTTAAAGGTTCACACTTGCACAAAAGGCTTAACCGAAGTTCATCTGTTGCTATGGTTAGAAATGGAATACTTTTACGTCAACTGTTTAATTAAATACATTTCTAGCGGTTTAGCTCACTCTTCTTGTACGATAGAGGCATGGAGGCTTAAAGGCTGGCAAGTATACTATATTTTTATTGCAAATAGTATGCGGTACTGAAGCAATTTACATAAGTGCAAAGAAGGAAGTCAGTGAGTAGACATCCGTAAGGACCGAGAAATATTTGTATTATGGACAATATTTTACGACGTCCTGATTCGACGGGGAGTTATCTGGTCATAAACACACTTTCCAAAACGCATCTGATAACCATACTGAAGTGTCTACAATGTGTGATAAATATTTTTTGCGATAACGCTTGAACAATCAAAATGTTTTGGTTTTAAGTCATCGTCGAATACTGTTTATGAAAAAGGAACAACTATTTGATCTGAAATATCTATATTTTCAGCAAATACTTGAGTGAAAATTTACGTTATACCAATACTGAATTGCGTCCACTAAGAAAAAAAGAGGATTCTTTGGCAAAGACGTGGTCGCCAGCATCAGCATTTTTTTGAATTAATCGTTAGAAAGCATCTCTTCACTATTATCTACTTTACAAGGTTTTTTTTTTAATAACAAAATATTCTGCATTGTTCATAACTGCATATTAACTTTTGGATTTGCATGGAAAAAAGTGTATCGTCTAACGCAGGGGATCCCAAAGTGTGCGCCGCGATGGTCTGGGGCGCCGTGAAGAGTAACCAGGGGCGCCGCGAGGTGCTCCTATATTTTTATGAAATCTAAGTGTATTAAGTGTATTTAAACATATTTGCGGGTACAAAATAATTCATTCTTCAAAACCATTACTGAAAGTATAAAGGTTCAAGATTTGTTTAAAATTTTGGACACGTTTATAACATAAAATAACTTGGAGTATAAAAAGTGTATCGGAATATGTATCGATGGCACTCGATCAATGTCTGGCCGATATCGAGAATTGCAAGTGCATATATGCAGTTAAGCACTGCAGCCTATGTAGACCCATCGCATCTTCATAGGGAAGCACTTGCATCGAAGTCGATGAGCTTTGAATTGAATTTAGCATGGAAACATATCATCGATGTAGCAAACTACATAAGAATTAGGCAGCTGAAAGCCATAATATTTAAAAAACTTTGCATAGACATGGGAGCTGAACATGCAGCACTATTATTTTGCTGCAGTCCACGATGCCTTTCAAGTGAAAATGTCTTATTTCGTATATTCGTGTTACTTCAAAAAATTCACACTTTTCTGCAGGAGGCAGGTCACGCAAACTCCAGATATTTGCCGAATAAGACCTTGCTAAAACTGGTATATTTTTGGGTTATGTTTGGCAAAGCGAATGCTTTGAATTTGTCTCTGCAAAGCAATAACATGCACATCTTGAAACTATTGGAGAAGATCGGAAACTATTGGAGAAGATCGGGGCTTTTGGGAGAAAACTGCAGTTGTGGGAAAAAAAGTTAATGAAGATGATGATCAAGATTTGCGATTTGCTTTATTACACGACTTCTAATGAGCTAGCTGTTTCTCAAGAGTTGCTGTCTCTTTTTACGGAATACCTTTCGAACCTCGCTGAACCGTTTACAAAATACTTTCCAGAAGAAAATGTCGAAAAAATTGCGTGGATGTAAGGTCCTTTTCATTCTCAAGCTCCACCAGAATTTACTTCTCAAGAAGAAAAAAGTCTTACTGAACTCCCTCGCAACAACAGCCTTTAAACAAAATTCGCTTATTTCGACTTGGTAGAGTTTTGAATAACCGTCAAAAATGGATATCCAACTCCAAGTTTAAAAGCTATAAAAAAACTCATTCCCTTTGTAACATCCTACTTGTGCGAAGCCAGATTTTTAGCTGTAGCGTTAATAAAGAGCAAATATCGTTCAAAGATCGACGTGGAGAAAGAAATAAGAGTGGTAATGTCAAGCCTTATTTTTCGTTTTGAAAGAAGAATGTGAAGAGATCGCCAAGTTGGTCCCATTAAATTTTTCCGCTATTTTTTTTAAACAATAAAATGTATATTCTTATGTGTAAATTTAATATATGAGACTCATTCTCATTTCTATGCCTGGTAGCCTAACTAGTGTCAACATATAGTCGTGAAGAACAAGTACAATATTTGTGCTTTGCTGCCATAGAGTAAGCAGATTCTAAAGCACAAACCTTGCCAATACAGCATTTCGTTGAACACGACTGTATAAAAATTTCAACTAGGGCACCGTCGTAGCAAAATATTCTTCCTGAAAGAGCGCCCTCAACTGAAGAAGTTTGGGAGCCACTGGTATAACTGCTTCCTCAGTTTTCAAGAAGGAAGAAGTGGTCATCTTCCTTATCGAGTTCAATAACAAAGGTGAAGAGATTTGTCATTCATTATTATTATATTTTACAAGACGATACAAGCAGATTTAGTAGTTTGCCACTTCTGCTTATATTTAAAGCTATATAGTAGTAATCTTTGTGTAAGACTGAAATTTTTAACAAATTTATGTTGGAACTCCAAACGAGTTATTCGAAATAACAATCTTATTATTAGATAGGGCAGCAGCAATACGTTCCACATTTGGCATCTCCTTGCTTTCGTTGATCCTTCCAGGGGTTGTACCAACTTGAGGAAGATTTAGTTTGTAGGCTAGCGAGTATCGTTCATATAATTCCTAAAATCTTACTGTACTCTGCCAAAACTATCAGTAGCAGCACTGTGCAAATGGATTATTTTGTACACAAAAGGAGAATATAAGCGAAAACGAGTAGCAGGTTTCTAATAAGTGGCATATAAAAAGCAAGATCTTTTTAACCTAGAATTCCCAATTTTTTGAGGTAAAGCTAAACACTTCCACTGCATTGTTTTACAGCAAGCTATAAATGCCAAAACTACTCCCAACTTCCCAATTAAAGCTTCACTAAATCAATATTATATTAATGATATTTTTACATACCCGCTTCTGTTTTCTCTCGAGCCATTGCATTTTTGCGCGATCGTCTATATTTGGAACATCGCCTAAATGTCCTTGTCATAAATATTGGATTTTTAATCTTGGAAATATACAGCCGACGTAATGTTTCACAATAAAGCCGTAAATTACACGTGCTTGGAATCCTGCCTGAGCGCGATTCCATTTTCAAATGAAAGCATCACGAATTATATGATAAGTATATCAGTGACAAATATCTCGTTTTCAGTTTTAATTAAAATAGATTCCGCATATCTGCAAATAAAATCTGCTGTAAGCGTTATAGTTGAAGGTTGATGAAAATACAATAAAATTATTTTATCGATGGCATTCACTTTACGGCTTGCTACATGAAGCAGCTATTTTATTAAACAAGAACAAGAGATTCATTTTATAAGAAATAGTACACATCATCAAAATGAATTAATCAAAGTGATGATGACTATTACGGTATCTATCATACTCCTAATATATTGTTGTCTCAAGTTGCAACTTCTATCACTCACTTGAGAACTGGTTAGTCAGAAGACACTTTTTTGGTTTTGGCCTTTAAAAATCACTTTTTTATTTTTATACACACCGCCACGGGTACATGAGTCAACTTATTTCTACCATATGATATGAATAACAAACCTAAATTCTTTCACCTCTCTTACTTGACTAAAAAAAAACATAAATGAGACTAATTTTTAAGATATATTTTCCCAGAATCATTACAAATTCTTGAGATTTATGTACTTTTAAGACAAGAAACTTATGCCTTGCCGAAATATTTTAAAACAGGTTTTGAGTATTTTAGTTTTCGTCAGGCTGGTTAATTATTTTCATACACTTTTTACGTTCACGTGAATCAACTGAAGTTAGGAATAATTTATTGACATTTCATTAAGTAGGAGTTTCTGTAATTTGAAAAATAAATTACGCTCTACTTTTTATATAAACAATTCTTTTGTTCCGGTGTTCAAAAGCAAAGAAAATATAGATTATTCCTGGAAAAAATATCCACAAGTGCGGTACAGAAAATATTTTGGGTTTTTGAAGAAAAAAACTTGATAAAGATGTTATCGTAATTTACTTTGCGCATTCAACAATAAAATGCAACTATGTTTTTTCTTATAATTTATTTAAATATACAAAAACCTATGTATAATGCTTTCCCTTTTCTAGGAGTCTGCTAGGATCACTGTAATATGTCTTATATTATATTATCATCCACCTAAAGAGCTGCAAAGAAAAACTTAATTCTCTAAGAATTCTGCTACTTAAAAAGTGATTATTTTTAGGCCTTGTTTAAATGTATATGTAGGACTGCTTGAAATTTTAGAAGTTGGAAATTGTAAAATATGTGCCAAAGAAAGTTGTCAAAAACTATATTGGGAAGTTTCGACAACATTGTCTTTGTCGTAGTTGGCTGTTTCAATGGAATCTTTGCAAATATCTGCTAATAAAGAGTATAATAGGTGTAATTTATTCTTGTGCTTTCCCATGGCGCAGTCTATATTGGATTGAAAATGTTGGGTCAACCTTTATTTGGAATGAAAGTTTCTGCAAACAATGTCATTGATAGAGGAACACTAAACCAACTCCTTTTCAAAATTAACACTTGCTGGAAAATTTCGTTGTTTACTAATATTTGAACGATATAAATACGAAATTAGTAAAGCCAAAAATACACACAATGGAAATTAATTTTATAATTTGCAATTAAATTTTTGCACAAAAGCAAAAAGGAAGAAGTTCGTCTTCAAGCTCCGCATATAATAAAAATCTGCCTTTGTCTCCAAAACTATTTATAACATAAACATACCTTATGCCAGTGGCATTGTGTTTGGTAATAAGCATTTTATTTAAAGAACCTATTCCAAAGAGTTTAAGGTAAAATTATCAGTTAAAGATCAAGCACGTGATCTGTGCTTCTATTTCCATGACAAATATAATACTGAATATTTTATTTTGGTATTTTATATTCATAGATAAATTTCAGCACTGAAACTATCCTGGTTGGCACTGAATGCTCCATTCCCCATTCCCAAAAGAAGTCTGTCTCAAGCAAAAAATGCATTCGGGCTGTTTCCTGCAAAAATCGCGCATATCGTCGTTGGCAAAATAATCCCTCGGTCGAGACTCGGACCACCTGCAAAAAAAAATTTGTAAACAGGTGGTTGCTGAAGCAAAAAGTGATTTCGATGGTAAAATGCTACAGAAGCTTATCAACTGTCCGAAAGGTTCCAGGTCATTTTGGGAATTTACAAAGCCGATTGAAATAGTAGTTTGTACAACAAGAGCGGATATGATGTTCATATCGCACGAGAACGAAGTTTGAGCACGACGCCGTAGGCGGAGTGCCTCAATCGTTCGAGTGCGATATGGACAATCCGCTCGAATTGTACAGCGTATTTTTCCTACGACTATGATCTATCAAAGACTAAAATACGATTTAGCAAATTAATAATTTTTCATGTGACATTTGCAGTTTCTAATATATTTTATATAGTGTCCATGAGTCAATGAAACGTCATAAATTTATCGTAACAAAATTTACATTGACTATTTGATTTCTAAGGTAATAATATCTTGAATATTTCACTTGCAACCTCAGAAATGTCCGCTGGGATAAAGTTTACTGATTCTGCACTAAAAGCTCCCATTTTAAATAATTTTTTTGGTAAATATCGAAGTCAGTTTGACAGATTCTATGGTATAATTCCTAATCTAAAAATGACATTCGTCTTTATCGCATGCAATGATTGGTCAATCACGGCTCGATTTTCGTTATATCCGTTCACTAAACTGATATGGTCTATCTATCCTGCTCGCAGGGTATAAAGAAAACAGTGCATATACGGGTGGGAGTGGAAAAAAGAATTTTACTTCTTCAAATTTTCCACCTTTACTCGATGGCAACAACAATATTGCGACTACTTCCAAGTAAAAGGCTGATCTGTTAGCCTTAACGTTTGCTGAAAATTTCAATCTTGACTCTTGAAACGCAGAACCCCCTATTCTTCCTAGATTGACACTTCGATGCCTGAAGTTATTTTCAGACGACGCACATTCAGGAAGATTCTCCTCGAGTTCGACACATCGAAAGCTTCTATTGTTCTTAAGAAGTGCGCTCCAGAGTTGACTCCTGTCCTTAGCAAATTGTTCACATTATCTTACAACAAAAGTGTATTCCCTAACATATGGAAATCTGCTAGGGTGCCTCCAAAAGGGGAAATGGCATCTGGCTAACAACTATCGTCCTATATCTTTGTTGCCCGTTATATCTAAAGTAATGGAAAAGTTTATCAACATCGAGATTCTCAAATATCTGGAGGAGAATAGAATCATCTCGGACAGGCAGTACGGTTTCGGACAACAACGCTAAACTGACAATCTATTGGCATATGTTACGCATATCTGTAACTCAGCTATGGAAAAACACGGTGAGGCTAGGATTGTGACATTGGATATCTCAAAGGCCCTTGATAGAGTCTGGCACCGATCTCTTTTCGCCAAATTAACATCATATGGTCTTTTTCATGGAATCTATCATTTGATATCCAGTTTTCGCTGATAGATCTCTTCAGGTCGTCGTCAATGGCATCTCATCCGAGACATTTGGAAATAATGCAGGGGTGCCTCAGGAGTCTATCCTGTCTCCTACTCTGTTTTTATTACACATCAACGATCTCTTAGCTTCAACTTCTAATTCGATATACAGTTACGCAGATGATAGTAGTCTGGTGTCATATTTTTTCTCCGACAAA
This sequence comes from Dastarcus helophoroides, assembly GCA_028583605.1. Taxonomy (NCBI): domain Eukaryota; kingdom Metazoa; phylum Arthropoda; class Insecta; order Coleoptera; family Bothrideridae; genus Dastarcus; species Dastarcus helophoroides. Next base: position 6,864,921 of record CM053329.1, read on the forward strand.
CCATTATCCGTCGCTGCTTCAGATCGACTAAGGAAACAGCAGATACAGATGATTAATCGAAATCTCGAAATCATTCTGGAATAAAATAACAATTTTCTAGTTGACTTCAACGCCTCAAAAGCTCAGGCCGTGGTTTTCTCTAAGAAAACATCAAGTTTAATGCAACAAACATACTCCTGATGGAATTAAATCTGTTTATCCTATAAGTGAATGCGAGCACTAATTTCTCTTGGGATGATCATTTGGGCGCCATTGCCAAATCTGCCTCTCAGAAGCTAGACTTTTTTGTAGAGCTAAAAAGTACTTTACACATCATCCGCTACTCACACTATACAAAGCTCCAGTTAGGCCAACACTAGGATACTGTTCTCATGTTTGGAGTTTAGCTCCAAACCACACTTTACCTCTTTTGGATTCAATTCAAGGAAGAGCGATTCGCCTAATTGATGACGAGAGTTTGACTGATTCTTTCAAAATACTAGAGCACATGCAGATGGTTGATGATTTACCCCTTTTCTACGAGTACTTTCATGGGAGATGCTCACAGGAACTAATAGGATTTATTTCCCCCAAGAGCAAGATTTTTGAGGCATACAAGACACTCGGAGGCAGCAAATTCCTCTGCGGTTACAGTGAGAACTTCTGTCGACAGAGGCTCTATTTTCTATAGAACTTTCAAGCTATGGAATTCGCTACCGAACGGAATTTTCCCCAAAAATTACAACCTATCCTTGTTTAAAAAGGCGTTCATTGCCATCTATCCTTGTTTCCGTATCTTACTCGCGTTGCTTTGAAGGCCTAAAAGGGTTATCCTTTTGCGAGTGAATTGAACATAAAAAAAGATTAGGGTAAAAATTTGTGTTTTTTTGGTTAATAGTGCAAACCACAACGGTTGATCGTAGTGTGTAACATCATAAAAATGAGAAAGTTGCTTAAAGAAATTTTAAATAAATATTGTTTCTGATCGCGGTTTTCTTCAAATTTCTCTCGATAAATTTTGTTTCATTTAGTTTCGAAGTTTTGTCATTGTCTCTTATCATGTTTTCTGTAGGCGCAAGATAGGTTCCCGTATCATCTCTTCGGGGCGTAAATAATCTATAAAAATATATCTACGCCACTTACCAGTCTTTAATTAAATTTATTTCTGGGAAAGTTCTTACGTCTGTATCATAGTTTATCTTCTCTATTAATAAATTTACAAAGCTCCCGAGGTTACTGAATACGAACTATTTGTCCCAATATCTTGAGAAGTACTATTAATTGCCACTTTCTGCTACTATTTTTATTATCTTCCGGGCCTTCCTATCTATTTCCTGTTTGAAATAATTTAATAATTTGCTTACCAATAATAACGAATCTTCATTTAGTCTGCTTCCGGGTATTTGTCGCATTATATAAAAAATCCACTAAATAATTATTTATTGTCTGCTATATCACAAGTTACATAAATAAACACAACAGATTTGTTGGCTTCGAAAATTCTGCAGAATATTCAAAACTGAAACGTTAAACACGAAAATAACTAACGACTCGATGGCCGCGTGCTAATGAACAGCACAGATCTGAATACATCTTTGTCAACATCTAACCCATAACTTCATAACGGTAACCTATGTTGTATGTAGTTATATGGAAGGCTCGAAATATACACTCTAGGTACTTCAACATTTGTTTGTAAACACAAGCAACAATATTGACGAAATATTTCAATATTAATGAAGAATTTAAAACAAAGAAGAACATAGAAAAAAATGTATAACTTGAGGATGGCATATTAGGATTGGTCATTGACCAAAAGGCTTTCACTCACTATAAAACATACGGGACGATGCGTTTAAAAGATTGCACATTCATATGGATCATGACTCTCGCTACTTTTTTGTACATTTGTCAATAAAACTATAACATAGGAAGGAGAAAGAGATTATGTATGTTTAATTTATTTAAGTATTTATTCGTATATATAAGAGTTTTCAATAAGAAGAATAAATTAAGATTAGTCCTAATACAAAACAAATACAAATTTTATTTCGTAAATGTATTTTGAAACTAATTTTAAAAGAACGTCTATACATAAATAGTTTCTATTCCATCACAGAGCATTTTCTGAAGGAAAACACGGCGACATGCAGCAATCTGGTGAAAAATGCCACTTGATCGCGAACGTCGGCCACGTTCCAATTTGCAGGGCTACCGTTGGGTATGTCCGCAGCGCCCTCTGGGGACAATTCCTATACTCACTGGTTCCTGGGACACGCCATAAACATCTAGACGGTCAGCGGCCGAATGTAGGCTTCCTGCCTGGAAGTAATATATGGCTTATTGCAAATCATTTCGTTTTATATTTGTTGTAACTGCCCGAGCTTCTGAGAAAATGGAATGTCGTCCATCATAACACCAAATAAGGAACATGAATCTTGCTTGAGCACTCATATAATAGACTTGCTATGTAAGGTATCATATCTTATTTAGTTTTATTTGGCCCAGTTGAACGAAATTCCACAATCTGAAGCTTGCGTGTGCGGAGGTCGATGTATCGTATTAATTCCACAAAATTCTGTAGAGTACATAAAATTGCCTTAAAAGATTTGGTGGATAAAATAAATTAAAACGTAGAAACGTTTTAATAGGGAAAATTATATTTGGTGTTCAAATGAAAACCTCATCGAGCGTGCTATTATTATTATTTGTTAGAAGAGGACGCAATGAAAAAGACATGCGATTGATTGTTTTGATTAATCTGTTAAATGTCGCTTTGATGTCTTATTTGCACAAAAACTTTTAAAGTTTCCAAGTCGAAGAAAAATTCTTCGGAAACGTATTTACTTTGGGAGCACGAAAAGCGGACAACTAAAAAAACTTCAATTTTTCGATTTTGTTTAGATTCAAGTATGTTACTATTCTACACGTGTTTGTCATGGATACAAAATTTTTTCATTATTTACAGCCTGGTAATAGAGTTATGGATCATATAAAATTTATGAGATTTAAATTTTGACCCGTGTTTCTATTACAAAGCCCTCAGAATTAATAGTCTAAACCGATGTATATGTTTAATAATTTCACAGTTTAATAAAGATATTTATCAAATATAAAGTTCGAAAAACTTATTAAATTTTGCTTTATGCTTTAAAGATGAAAGGCAAACAATATTATTTTTCCTTCTGTAGATTAAACATTTCAATGGAAAGATAGTTTAAAAAGGCAACCATCGGATCATTCACTACAGACGACAGTCAAAACAAAGCTTGCCCTTATCATAATTTCATATTTCTGGATCTTCGCAAACTTACATCCTGTTTATGTTTCACGTCTCGTCGGAATTCCTGGTGATAAAGAGAAAGAGCCGTCGAAAAGTTGCGAGGCACCTACTATTTAGAATGAGCGAAAGCAGTTCAGTTGTTGAAGCGGGATAAGTTAAAATCCAAGCGACAATATGGTCTGATGTCCCATTCTGATAAAGGCGAAAAGGCCATATATCCTTCTTAAGTCTTGAAAGGTTTACATATTGAGACGAAGAAATATTCAAACATATGGCCGGAAACCTTTTCCGCGCACTTTTTATGGCCCAACTGAAATTTGAGATCGATGTCGACAATATTAGACTTGTGTAAGAAGTTTCTTTCTCGTTTGTGTTTCAAACATTGCTACCCTTGATCTTGGATCACCCTATCGTTGTAATTACCGAATCCTCTTTTCGCTAGTCCACGCTTAGACCAAAATGAGTTGTATTATTTTACTCTCCAAACGAATAGCATCGTTAAATAATCAGGAATCAGATTTCAATGGCAAAATACATAAGATGTATTTGTATAACTAATTTACATGTGTGGTAAAAAATTGAAATAAGGTGAAAATGTGGTTTAGAAGTTTACTAAAGGGTCAGTGATTTAACACATTAATGGCAGCACTTGCCCCCGGAGTCAAGTAACAGGTCATTATGAATACACCGAAAACGTTCGCTAAAGTTACAGGTATCACAAATGATTCACATTTTAGATGCAAACCGCATTTTTCAAATCGGGGAAAGTAGTTCGTTAATAATTTTCCATAACTGACTAGGACAAGTTCCTAAGTATCTAATTCATTTATATTATTACTGAATTAAAACAAATTGATTCATAATAATAAACTATGATTTTAGGTGAACTATTTGTAACCTTGGATAATTGATTATGTTTTTATGTACAAGGTGATTCTAAAAGTAGTGCCATAAATTCGGGATCGTATTTAAGAGCCCAAAATATGAATAAAAGTCTTTATAAACATATGTCGTAAAACGCTTCGTTTCCGAGTTACAGGATGTGGAAGATTACTTCCTGATTAGGATTTTTTATGAATAGTGGTGAAACATGTACAGATATTTGAATGAAATTTGGCACAACTCCATAACTTTTCGAACCATCTTCAAAAATCTAAGAACTAATTAACAGAACTTAACCAGTGGCTGGTATATCCAGAGGGGTGGTGCTTAAAACGTGCCTTATTTATTTTGTGCTTACTTGTGTCGCAGTTTAGTAACAAAAATTTAAACTAGAAAAGTTTTTACATTAAAAAAGGTACTTTTACTGTTTGATATTGTCAATGGTTTTCGAGAAAAATGCATTTTTATATCTCGATGCATTAAAAACGCTCTCCCAAAAATCCCGGATGTGACACATAGTTGGCTTTGAAATGAGGGAAAATGAAATTAGTTGAAATACACTGTTAAAACGAATTATTTTTAACTAATATTTAACTCATTTTAAGTAATATTTAAATGAAAAAATGTGTCGTAAATATTTAGCAAATAACGAATATAAAAATATTAGCTTTTATTTCTCAATTTCTCAAGGTCGTCCACCGGTGACAAGAAAACATGGAAATGTTAGTGCTATTTATTTTCTTTCATTTCAATGCCAATTATGTGTTACATTCGATATTTTTGGGCGAGCGTTTTTAATGCATCTAGATATAAAAATGTACCTTACTCGAAAACCGTTGACAATATCAAATTTCAGTTAGAGTACTTTTTTTATGTAAAAATGTTTGTAGTTTATATTTTTGTTACTAAACGTTAACAAAAGTGAACACAAAAAAAAAATAAGGCACGTTTTAAGCACCACTTCTCTGGATTTACCCGCCACTGGTGGTTCAGTTATGTTAATTGATTCTTTCATTCTTTGAAAGGGCACCAAAAAGTATGAAGTTGTGTCAAATGTCATTCGATTACATGTACACGTTCCGCAACTATTAATAAAAAACTATAATCAGGAAGTAACCTTCCACACTTTGTAACTCGGTAACGAAGCATTTCACGACATATGTTCATATAGACGTTTAGTCTTATTTTGGGCTCTTGAATACAATCCTTAATTTACGGGACTACTTTAAGAATCACCTTGTATATTGTAACAAAATAGGCGCGATAATAAATTAAGCGGCAGATAAGCCATCCACAAATTTCAACAAACAATAGGTCTTATTTGCTTGTTCCTTCTAGAACCCAAACCTAACCCTTAGTTAGTTAGTTAGTTAGATAGTTAGTTAGAAGTCAATGAATAAGTTAGTTAATTAGTTCAGTTTTACAATAAAGTGGTTACAATTCACCAAGTGTTAATCATTCGAACCGTTAACGCGCAACAATATTTTTTAATTAGTACATATTCAAGACATTTTTATTAGGTTATTTCTAGACTAAGTGCCAACTATTTACATCATTTCAACAATATGCTCTAAAGAATACACCAATGCATAGATCTAAAAAAATTAAATCTTAATCAGAAATAAATATTCCTATAGTTTTAAAATTAGTTTAAATATAAGCATTTTTCAGCTTTTATTGTATATGATCCCGAATAGCAGTTAGGTATTAAAACAAACTAAAAGCCACGTAAAGTTTCTAACACGCATGGCAGTGATAACGTTTCATCAAAAGTAAATCCTTTGATAAATTTAAAAAATATTTGCCATTTGAATTTATTTGCAAATATATTCCGATTAATTTCCACAAAATGTCCTCAAGTTCGATGTTAAATCCTATCCGAATGCCATTTTACGCTCTAAAATCTACTTTACCGACGGCATTTACTACGAAATAGTATCAAATCTCGTTTAGAATAGATAATCGAGTCGCTAACAGTTTTCCGCCAACGCTTAAACCCAAGATCGTCTTGTGCACATTTAATGTCATCTCTTAAGGGAAATATTTTTATACCAAAACAACTCCGGCTTTAGTGATGACTCTGATGTAGTTCCTGTTTTGAGATCTATCCACTAAAAGGATGCATCCAAGCGAAATGAGCTACAAATGAAATAGCTTCCAGGACGGTCGCTTTTTGCAAACCATCTTGAGTCGAAACTCTATAAACTTTGAAAATGAAACGCATTTAGGTGATTACCATTTCGACATAGCGATGAATTAAGAACTTTATAAATAAACTATATTGAAACAATTTCTCAATTCACTTAACGTGTATTAAAATTGGGTTTAAACTCGGTAAAGTTTCCGTTGCCATGCTATTAAATTAAGCATATGCTTTTAGTTAATAAAACAGTTCTATCTATTTGTACGATTATTCGGACGATAGAAAGGGTTTCTCCAAAATATACTTTTGCCAAGGAAGAGAAAATAAGAAATGGTAATTATTTTTGGTGAAACGCACTGGTCGTTCGTTATTTTCAAAAATTGAAAAACAAATAGTGTCCCTTGAAACCAAGAAAGATTAAAACACCCAACAGAGGTTGGGAAACCTAACGCGTTTCGATAGCCAGGCTATCATCTTCACCTAATCCCAAAATTAACGCTTATGCACTAAAAGTATTCACTTCGTGCATAATCGACCACATTCGAACGCGCATGCACATTTAATCGTACAATTCGTGGTGTTACAATTCCTTATTTATCAACCTTAACTATTTTTAACAGAGATGAGTGGCCTAAAGACTCAGCGCAACCATTCATAAAGTTGTCTCCAGACTTATGGATGGCTAAGCTTTCACTAGCATAAAATTCTTATTTACTACTCTTAACAGTTTAATGTGATTATCTATCCTAGGATCTAATACAAAAGCATGTCGAGCCACGCTTGACTTCTTAGTTCTTCTGTACCTCAAATGAGCCAAATGCTCCTTCAGTCGGATTTTAAGAGTTCGTTTAGTTTGCGCTGGGCCTTTAGGCCACTCATCTCTGTTAAAAATAGTTAAGGTCGATCATGCACGAAGTGAATATTCCTAGTTACAGGGATGGCGACCCAATGGCACGCCTGCCGCAAGTGGCACGTTTCGAAATTTTGATGGCACGCACAAAAACAAAATTATTTTTTTTATAAGTTATCTTTTTTGATAGAAATGAATTATGAATTATTAATCTACACTTAATTTGTATTACTGAATACCGATCTTAGTATGTTAACTAGAACCGTCAAATTATACATTTTATTATTAAATTATAGCATGAATTCTCTCGAAGTATATAAAGAAGCACATTGGATAAAATTTTTTGCGTATCCAGTTTCGCCTTCTAATGTTAGTGAATGTTGTTGCCGTCGCAGCGCTCGAATCAGATGACAGACTGCATTAGTCTTTTTTTGTAAACCGTTGTCTTTGAAACTTCAGTGACTTGTTAAAAAATATAACCGTTTATTGTGTAAATAGATATAGTGTTATTTTTAGGTGAATATTTTTACATGTTATTTCATATTTTATATTCTGCATTCGTTTGCGAGAACATATTGCGTCACGACTAAAGTTTTAACTTGTAACAACCTTAAGGTATTAAAAGTTACTAAACTTATAATTTATTTTGCTTATTTTTGAACAATAATATATTTTAATATTATGGTAAATTATTTTATCCTTAAATCAATGTAAAATATAGAAATGATTATTAAAATTAAAAATTAACATTACCTTGAATTAATATATTATTTATTATTTTCTTGTGTTGGTAACATTTTTAGTACTTTAATATGTGACGAAATATGTCCTTGCAAACGAATGCAAAATAAATTATTTATTTTATAACAATATTATTAAAATATATATTTTTAGAATTTCTTATTATGGCTAGTTCAATGAAAAAATTGAAATTATCCGAAATATGTAGTAGCAGAGAATTCCAAGCTTGGTGGACCGATAGATACGGTATGATTGAACAGTAAAGCAATTTGTATTTTATGTTCTAAAACTGTAGTCTGTAGAACATCTTCAGTAAAGCGGCATTATGAAACCCAACATAAAAGTGCCTTAAAAAATAAAAATGCTCAAACTACTTCTTTAATGAAATATATTGGAACTCAATTAAACACCACTGCTGCTTCTTATCAAGTTTCAAAAAATATTGCTCAATATGCGAAACCTTTTAATGAAGGCGAATTTTAACATTGGAAATGTTTATGTTGAGATATGGGGTGAAGTTTCGGGTTTTCGTTCAAGCTTGAAGAACAAGGTGTCGGTCGGTCGGACATACTCGGATCACCAGTCGAGCGCTCTCGGCGTCGAGAGGCCGAAATAAAAACTATGAGAGAATGTTAAGTTTACAGTTCACCGCAGTGCACCATATTCGTTTAACCCAGTGACGTTTCATTGGATAAGGCTATCAGCTATGGATATTAAGAGTATGAAAAATAGCGAAAAGTGTAAGACATATTGAGAGCGTAAAAAACGTTTACGAGAGATTGAAAATAGAGAATCTAGTGAGTTAAGTACGAAAACACCACTAACAAAAACTGAACACAGTAGGCGGTATTGTGAGCATGTAAAGATGCGCAAACTTAAAAGTTCTGAAGTTTACACGGGTTACCCAAGTCAGCGGCCCTTTAGTGAGGGGTTATAATTCCATTATTATGCTGTAAACTCTTACCCTAAATCCAATTCACGTACTGTCTTGAAGTACTCAGTAAACGAATGTGGTAAAATATCTGCACTTATAATTTTTACGGCTCAAATAAATGTAGATTACTTTTACAATAAAGTTGACAAATTTTTGCTTGTAGATTAAATATATTTTAATATTTCATTGTTTTCGCTTTGTATTAAAATATTTCTTTCAAGAGCCATGAGCATAGATGCCTTAATATTATTTTGATTTAAATTATTTCGTAGTCTATTTGGTTATACGAGTATATTTCAATTTTAAAAATAATCTTTCAGAAGAAACTTGGCTAATGGAAATTGTAAATTTAGAAAAGATAAACATTGCAGAAATAACCTTAAAAATAGAAAAAAGTCGAAAGAAAAATATTTGAATATTCAAGTTTTCACTCGAAATCTCAAGTCGAATACTTCGATATTAAGGTCGAAAATAAAAAAAAAAATAGCTAAATAAGGCCAAAATTTTGAATTCAGAAAAGTTGCGAGAAAAATAGTAAAATAAATAGACAATTTTAGGAAAATATTCCAGGATTTCAAAAAATTCATAATGTTCTAAAATTTCAAAACATAGGTCAACATTTTGAGGTTCAAGATAAAACTTTGCAACTAAATCAAAATCATTTGAAAAAAATTAAAATATTTCATTTAAAGTCAAGATTTTAAATAAATGACTTGTGTTCTTAAAAAAAAATTTTGATTAAATGTAAAACCTTAAAAATATAAAATTAAAGCTTTAACACTGGTTGAAACCTTTATTGTAAGAGTAGAAAGTAAAGTTTAAATTTTGGGATTTTAAAATTTGAGGCAACCCACCACTCATGATTTAATAAAAAAGGGGGTTTTAAATTTCGAAAAAAAAGTTGACGTTTCACAATTTCGATAAAAAATCTTGAGTTTTCGATTTTATATATTTGTAATATAAAGAATTTTTTAGGCTGAGGTCAAAATTTCGAAAATAAGTCAAAATCTTTAGAAATATTTAGAATTTATTATTTAACATAAAAATTTTAAACAAAACATAAATATTTATTGATAGTTCAATTAAAATAAATGACATTTTGAAAGGTTGAGGAATTTTGTAAAAAAGTCATAATTTCAAGAAAATACGCTATATTTATTTTTTTAATGCAACAACTTGGGTTAGACTCGCAAGACTGATGTTGAAATTTTGAATCCGTTTGAAATTCGAAGTTTTAAGAAAAAACACAAAAATTGCAAGTTTGATGTAAAAATTTAAAAAAGTCGAAATTGTGGAAAAAATTTATTAAATTTCGGAAAAGTCCAAAATTTGTGTTTATAATTATTTTGAAAGCATAAACGCATAATTTTGTAAAGAAGAGTAAAAATTTGGAGAGAGTACTTCAAATCTATTTTTGACAAATTTTCGACATTTTGAGTTTCGTTCAAATGAAAAAGTCAATAAGTTGACAATAAAAATTTTTTATGAAAGTAAATCCCAAAGAAATTATCAGTGATTGACAACTGCAAGGTTTTAATACATTTGAATTGCTATCATAACAAACTTTCTGATGGAAAATTCTCATTTTTTGGATGTAGAATGGAAATTGTTACTGCTCTAGACTGTTTTATAAATTTGTGTATCTTAGTAATTCAAATCATCGTAAAAACGTGAAAGAAAATAGATTTCAGGAGGATTTTCTTTAGATTAGAAAATTTTAACCTCGCTGGATAAATAAGACGTCAAAATTACCCTTGAGGGATCAACCAAAATAATCAATAAGTAATCGAGTGCCGGGTTCGCTACGTTCTCTTCTAAAAAAAAAGTAGAGCACACTTGATACATTTGAACATCCGATAAAACTGTAACTGACATAAATTGAAATGTATTATTATTAAACGGCGCGAGTATAATTAAATACCATATATGTTGCTAAATTAAAGCCCTTATCGCTTCCCATTTTCGTTTTTAGATTCATCTAAGTGTTCAGTTCATTACGACAAGCGTATTTTTGATATTAAGAAATTTCATTATCTTTGCGATTCTGTGGAGGGAGATTCAAGTGACATTATTGAATCATTGTCAGTATCAGCTAATTATTATTATTATTAATTAGTTATGCAAGATCGCTTTAAAATAAAAGAACAGGTCCAACTGTCCTAAACATTTTTTAATTCACAAAAACCACACAACCCGGTCTAAGACAACTAATTAACTGTATTAAAGGTTTTAGAGCTTTCGGCAAAAAAAGTGAATTAATTTTATTTATTCCCATAATAGCCGAAAAATTAAACGATCATGCAAAGCGAAAATGGCAATCAGTACAACCAGTACAGCTCTAGTTTTAATTAGAAATAGGTGCAGTAACTTTAAACAATGTCCAGCGTTGTTAAATCCAGGGTGTCGAGCTAACATCATTACTTCAGCATTAGTTTAAAAATTGTAATTTTCTTTAAAAGAGTTTGAAGTAATGTACCATATGAATCAAATCACATCTAAACGAATTCACGTGTGATCTGGAGTAAGATAAACAAAATCACAGAACCGATGATCCTGATTTCAATGCGAAATAATCTAAATAGATTTATTAACTGAAACAAGTGTGTAGTATGAGGTGCCGTTCAGGACATAATAATTTTTTATGAATATTTAATAAATCAAACAATTTATATTAAATTTGAAATTATATATTATTTCTTTCTTGCAGTATATTTAATTTTAAAGAATATGGATATTTTAATCTTCTGTGAAAAATTTTATATAAATATTCTTAAATATCTCTTATAAAGATTTTATGTGATTTCAAAAATATTTATATAAAGTGTGATATATCAAACCACCGTAGCGGGCGCTAGAAGCGCTGGAACTTAAATTAAGGTTTGAAACTTTTATTATTTTATTATTTATTTATTTATTTATTATTATTTTGTTATTATTATTATTATTAGCAGCATGCTGTCACTTTTTATGTCAGATTTTAGTGCTATTGATAAATATGTAAATATAATCAAGATTCAGGTGGCGACAACGAAAAATAAAATTGATATATAAATAATACCATACTCCATGCCCGATTCGTGCGGCTACTATCGCCTCTCACGGTCGTTTCATGTATCGCAGTTTATATAAATATTTTTAAAACCACATAAAACTTTCATATAAAATATTTAAATAGATTTATGTAAAATTTCTATCAGGAGAATATAAATATTCATTTTTACAGAAATGAAGTATATTTCAAGAACGAAACTATATATAATTTAAAATTTTACATACATATATTGTTTGATTTATTAAATATTCATGAAAAATAATTATGTTGTGAACGGCGCCTCATAGTGTACTGTTCCTTCGAATATTTAACAACAATCAATTTAAATACCCTAATAGTGATCGACATCGGCAGTTCAGATTTCTAGCCCAATATTCGGAATGCAGTAGACCCGTCTAAAAATGTTTGGAAGGTGTTATCGGAAAATCAATTTTGGCGAACTATAGAGTACTTCTCCCTTATAGTCCGAAACTTTTTGAAAAAGAGCATCTTGTAATTTGAATAATTACATATAAAAATGATGAGATAAAATCTATACTTAAGATTATACAATATTAAACTTCACGAATTAAGCAACAACAAAATAATAATAATAATAATAAATAACACAAGGTTTATTACAGAATTAACGTAATACGTATTGTTGTAAATCAATACATATTTTATATAATTATTATTATTTACTACTTCGAAGATACATAGATAATTGTCGTGGTGAATTACAAGGGATGTCGGATAAAACAAGGGTCTTCGTCACTAAGATTCTAGCCTTAATAATCTAAATAAATAAAGGTTTCATATTTCAACACGATCGGTAAAGAGGTTATGAAATGATTAATTAAATTATTTTTTATAACAACTTTGAAAGTCTGCAATTCGAAAAGTAAACATTTTTTATTAATTTTTTTTCGTAATTCGTATTTATTTATCATTCCGAATCAACTTCCAACGTTGTCTTTGAAATTTGTAAATACCCTGTATAACCTTGTATGTTAAATAAAGTGTTAATTATGTTTCTCTTTGGTGTTATCATTTCCAATGTCTCCGTTGGTTGCAAGGATTGCGAAATCTGTGAATTTTTAAAGGATGCTTGGCTGCAATGTGCACCATACTTATTCGATGATTTTGAAAACAAAGAAAAAATTATCCAAAGAATTAAAGACATGCCGATAGCTAGGCATATAGTGAAAGAGAGAATTTTGGGTGACGGAAAATGTCAATTTCCAACAAAAAATTCATATATTCTTGGGATTTTATATCCATTTGCCTTGACGAGTCTACCGACGTAACAGGCTCTGTTCGCTTAGCAATTTTTGTACGTTATTTTGTTCAAAACAATATTAAAGAAGAGTTAATAAGTTTATCAACATTAACAACAACAACAAAAGGATTAGACATTTGTAATGCAGTTATAGATGCATTGGAAAAAAGAGAAATATGTCCTTCTAAAATTGTGTCACTTACAACTGACGGTGCCCGCAGCTTAACTGAACGGGAAAATGAATTTATAAATTTATTTAGAAAACGTATTGGACACACAATTCTTGATTTTTATTGCATTATTCACCAACAAGCGTTATGTGCCAAAACAGGTTTAAAAATGTTTGATATTTTGACTTTTGTAACAAAATTAGTCAATTTTATATCAGCACGAGCACTAAATAAAAGAAAATTTCAAGAATTGTTAAACGAAGTAAACTCGTGGTACAATAGCTTACTTTTAAACAATAATGTATCCTGGTTAAGCCTCGGAAATGTTTTGCAAAGATTTGAAGATTATTTCTAAATAATGAGAACATTATTGACCAATACAATCAATTATTGAATGTAGAAAGGCCAGCAAAGTTATATTTTTTCACTGGTTTATGCTCTTACTTAAATGAATTAAATATAAAACTACAAGGTGTTCATAAAACAGTCATTATAATGTTTGACTTAATCAAAGCGTTCTAAGTCAAATTACAGATTTTTAATCGTGATATTCTTTCAAATTCATATAAATATTTTCCGAATACAAAAAAAAAAATTTCTGTAAGTGAATGTCACGAAAAGCCAAATGAAGAGTCATTAACGAAATAGTTTTCAATGGAAATTTAATCCCTGATTCAGGAATTTTCTGCAAGATTTACGCTGTTTAAAGAATTTGAAAGAACTTTAAAATTTATTTTATATCCTGATACAATACCATTTGAAAAATTAAATTTAAAAGTCCTTGAGTGGTTAAATTTTAATGAATTAGAACTGAAATTAGTTGAATTTCAGTCAAGTACCATATGGAACCAGAAATTTGTTGATTTAAGAAATGATTTAGAAATTATTGAAAGTAATTGATTATTGAATAAAATAGATAAAATTGCGTAAGATGAAATTCTAACTACATGGAATTCAATTCCTGAGACACGTTTAATTGTTTAAAAATATTTGCAAAGGCAATTTTATCAATATTTTCATCGACGTGGGCATGTGAATCTCTATTTTCAGAATTAAATTTTATAAAAAATAAATATAGGAATAGAATGACGGATGAGTCAAGCAATTGTTTTTAACGTGAATTTTGTTTCTAGCATATTGCTTTTTGTAAAACATTGATTAATAAAACATTGTCTAAAAAAGAATTGCTTTTATTTGTTTATTTAATTATACTTACGTATAGTTTCACCACGCTAACATCTCGAATGAAATTTTATTGTGGCACGTTACCTATTTAAAAAAGAATTTTTATGACTTTGTGGCACGGACATCAAAAAAGGTTCGCCATCCCTGTCCTAGTATATGAGGGTTAATTTTAGAATTAGATGTTACTGTCTCTCTGAAGATGATAGCTTGGCTATCAAAACGCATTAGAACAACCTCTGTTGTGTTTTTTAATCTTTCTTGGTTTCGGGGAATAAGATTTGTATTTCAATGTTAATTATTTAAAAAAATCTGTTTGTTTCTAAAAATGTCTTTTTTAACTTAACATGTTTTAAAATTCATTTCGAAATCACTTTCTCAATATATCTAAATTAACCACATAGTTTTAATTTTATTTTTAAAAAATTTATTTTGCAGAAAAAGTAGAAATTGCAGAATAAACTAAAATATTCTTTTTTTTTTTAATCTAGAGTGTTTCCTCAAAACTTTTTGCTCGGAGTTTTTACATTAAATTTGATTTTTTTTTTACCATGTTTTTAGATAATTTTAAATTTTTCCTAAACTTTTTAATTATTTCATTAAAATTGGAGTTTTAGATTTATTTTCACTTTAATAGATTTCTAAATTTCTTTTTTCTTCTCGAAATTTTGAATAAATTGATAGCATGTTTATTCGAAATTTCATCGTCAAAGTCAACATTTTATATTTAACCTAAAAATATTTGATAGATACATAATTTGAAACACAAACTTCAAATTTCGTTAAACATATTAATTCCAGAAAAAGTTACACCTTGTTTATAATTTTTTAGAAATTGCCTCCTCTCTTAAAATTTTTGGTTTAATCTTGGGTTTTCTATTCTATTTTCCATGTTCTATTTTATATAACTATGGAACATCCTCTTCGCCATATTCTGATCTTAAAAATTTGATTTTGTTTTCACTATATAAACTTTACCTACCAAATTTTTACTTAATTTTGAAACATTCGATTCTAAATTTTAAGTATAAACAAAATTAAATATTTTAATTGAAATCAATTTGTATAAAATAGAATCAGCTAAGAGGGCGTCGAACTCGCATTATTAGGGTTATTACTACAGCGAACAGTCAATAGAATAAATTTAATTATGTATGAATTTGATATTTTATCTAAATTTTCTTGTGTTATAATTGAAAAATAAAAAACTGTCTATTTTTAATTGCACACTTTTTTTTACAATCAATCGGAATATTTATAGTACTTATGACAGTCTTGATAATGTCTCAGGTAAAAAGCATTTATTCGCAATTTGCAATGAGTCGCTGACTAACAGTTTATGGGATTGCTTCAGATCGCGCTAAAATGTTCGTTCCAACCGTAACTACTGCGTTGCGTGTAATTAAATAAACCTGTGCCAACTCCCAATTCCCTAAACGAAATGATGTATAAGACAAATTTAATCTGCCTTCAATCTATCAGCTAAATCAGGTTTTTTATTAAAAAAAAATACTATATAGGTCAAAAAGCCTTGGAATGCAAGCACCTATTTTTCCATAAAATATATTTCTTTCTCAACAACTATCACGATATTGAAAGAGCTTGCAATTTTCTGATAATCTATGGCCTAATTACTACTAACCCTATTAAAATCTAAATTTTGTCTTTAAAAACCTAGAAGAAAAGGGGGATGGTCAGTTCCTACACATTTTGAGCTGCATCTTTAGGTCGATTAGACCGAGAATATAATATTTTAGGATTCTTGGAGGTAGCTCTTTTAAATGATACATCACACAATATATTAAGTAAAAGTTAATTTTTCGGTGACCTAATGACACCCCCCTTTTCTTTTTCTAAATATTGGCTGGCGTATTTGCTACATTTAAGCTAATTTAAAACTCTATAATGCACAGACCAATAGGTTTGAACATTTATTAGATTCGAAGTTTGGAAACCAAATACCGAATTCGATCTTGTTAGATCTCGTCAGTTTGGTATATCCAACTCGAATGCTAATAAATGTTCCGGAATAAATGTTTCGGAACATTTATTAGCATTCGAGTTGGATATACCAAACTGACGAGATCTAACAAGATCGAAACCGGTATTTGGTTTCCAAACTTCGAATCTAATAAATGTTCAAACCTATTGGTCTGTGCATTACTGAATACTTGTCTTCTGGGAAATCTCCTAGAGAGCAACCGCTTCGCTAGGTGGCAATGTTTCAACTGTTGGTAGTTCAGCTACCTATGATTCACTATACACGCCTGGAGGGCTGCATGAATTTGTAGTCTAGGTTGCATTTTTCTTGCATACGACATTGTTGGCGATGGCCATAGTTTCTCTATGGGCCAATAGGTGGCAGTACTAAAGAGTCACTCGCTTGACGCCTGTGAATGTTTTAGTACTTACTTGTCGGAACATTTATTAACATTCGAGTTGGATATACCAAACTGACGAGATCTAACAAGATCGAAACCGGTATTTGGTTTCCAAACTTCGAATTATTTTCTAAAATGATTAATTCATCAATTTCTTTCATTAAACCTCTTTTATAAACGAAAATAATTTAAAAATTCCAAAATATTATTTCTAAATGATTCTTGTTTTGTTTTCAAAAATTAAACATTCATAAATAAATTCTGTCAAATAAAATATATTTTATATGCTATTTACATGTCCAACAGCAATTAGTTTAATCTTTACAATATTGTCCAAAACAAATCTACCAATTTAAAAAATTTAATGGAAAGAAAATCCAAAATTTAAATATTTACGAGAACATTCCTTCCTGGCCGTTTTGACGAGTGTAGGGCCTTTTTTATCCTGTAGTGCCGGTGTCAAACATAAATTATGCAAAAGGAGATGTTATAAAAATAAAATAAGAACATCATTTAGTTAAAAGAACAAAAACAAAGGAGCCAGGAGGATTTTATATTTCTGAGGCATCAGTTGCGCATAAAATTTAGATTTGTATACAAACGACATAATTATGATTGACATTGCTTTTTCATGCCGAGGGAAGTTGCCGACATTGTTCACAAAGAATTTATATCCATCAAGATTTTATTAAATTACCCAGACTTTCGATTGTCACATCTCAAGAACAATGAAATGACAATTTCGCCAGAGAAAAGGAAACATTACAAATCCGCTCCAGATTACTTCTATTTAATAAATCCAACTAATCTTTCTTCTCATTTGTTACTGTCTATTCTTGATGTTCTAACGGGTACTTTCATATTTAATAAATGTTAAATGTTCTTTTATTTTATCTCCCAATAAGCCAGCTTTTAAATTACTGAGATATATGTCTCTGAATTTATCTTTTGACTTAGTGAGCTAGTTTTAGTTCATTTGGTAAAATAATTGATTTCATCTACAAATAACTGTATCAATTTATAAATTGCTTGAAGATTTTTCTCCACAGGAGTTGGGTAATATATGTACATATTTAATTTAAGTGATACAGTTAAACCTGCTCAGATGGACGCTCCATAAGACGAAATAATAAATAAACTTCACTTAATTTTATTTAAAACAGAATTTTTTTCAGGATAATTTAAAAAACAATAAAAGAACAAAAACTAAATATTAGAGTGGAGTCTATAAGTTAGAATCATGAATTTGCCAAGAATTTTGCACAGGCCAAACGAGAAAATCGGTTTATGCCATGTATAATAAGTAAAGGTTTTTTTAATTGTAAAGAAGAATCTGGTTATGCAAAATACCTTTTGAAATCCAACAATCATTTTAATCATAATTTTGAATTTTTCCATACCATTAGGTATAGCGGTGAAAGTTTAGTTTTAAAAAATTCATAAACCTTAGAAATTAATATAATAGATACAGAAACTATTTATTTTTTCAAAAATCCGCAAATTCCGGTAGACATAAGCTATAAAATATATACTTTGAAAAAATAAATTATTAAAAATTATTCATGAACTAAAACAAATTAAAATGTAGGTACATTGCCAAGAAAAAAAAAATTAATTTAAATATTTTTCGAAATAATTTGAAAAAAATACTCAAAACTCAAAATTTAAAAAAATATTTTTAAAGTAGAATAAATCTTTGATGTCCAGATATATTAAAGGTGAGAATTACTAGGCCCCATCGGATTTTCTCGTGTTATATTTTCTAGCAATTCTAAGACACCCTTTCAGGTGTTTAATTATTTCTTTTACAACTGTTCTATACGAAGCTGTGCTTTACTCCAATATAAGGTGTGTTCAAAAATTAAGGTGACTATACTTTTATGAAAAAATATTTATTTATTTATCAACATTTATACTGTCCCCTTCAAAGTAATCCCCCTCAGATACAATTCACTTGTGCCAACGCTTTTTCCAACCTTCAAAACACTTTTTGGTATAGCCTTAAGCTCGAGCGATGCAGTTTTTATTTTGTCAATCGTTGCAAATCTCCGTTCTTTCATAGGTTTTTTACGTTTTGGGAACAGTAGAAAGTTGAAGGGGGCCAAATCCGGTAAATATGGTGGCCGAGGTATGATTGTCGTGTTGTTTTTTGGCCAAAAAACCTCTCACAAGCAATGATGAATGGGCAGATGTATTCTCTTGATGCAAAAGCCCTCAATTATTTTTCCACATTGGACGTTTTTTTTTGTATTGTTTCTCGCAAACGGCGCATAACTTTAAGGTAATACTTCTTATTGGCCATACGAAGTTGTAAAAACTCCTGATGCACTACGCTATGGTAGCCGAAAAAAACAGTGACCAAAACTTGGACATTTGATCGGACTTTGCGTGATTTTTTCGGTCTTGGCTCTCCTGGATGCTTCCATTGGGACGGTTGGGCTTTGGTTTCGACGTCGTAACCATATATCCATAATTCATCACCAGTTATGAGCCTTTTGAGTAAATCAGAATAATCACTGACGTCATTCAAGTGCTCCTGAGCGATGCTCATGCGACGGTTCTTCTGATCAATATTTAGAAGTTTCGGGACAAACTTCGCTGACACACGTCTCATACCCAGAACATCCAAATAAATTGCATGACACGAGCCGACTGATATGCTTAGCAACTTCTCTTGTAGTAATTCTACCATTTTAAAAAACAATTTTCTTCGCAGCTTCGACGATATCTCCTGTTGTTGATGTGCTGGGGCGTCCAGAGTGAGATTTGTCATCGGCTTCTTCTCGACCATCTTGGAAGAGTTTGTACCACTTACAAACATTTTTTTTTACTTAGAGCAGACTCTTGTCCGCCACTGTCAACTTTTCAAGTATTTTAGAGCACTTGATTTCAGTTTTCACAAAAAATTTGATGCAAATGCTTTGCTCCATTTTTTATAATAATAGAAAATCGCCGAGCACAACAAAATACGTCTAACCTTTTTATCTGTCAAAAATAAACTAAGTATGCTAAGAACTTAAAACTGTGAACATATGGTCGGGACATATGCACCAACACAACAACAACAACAACAACAGCGACAACAAAATCGATAATCGAATGTACGTTGCGCACGAAACTTGAAAAGTCACCTTACTTTTTGAACACACCTCACATCAGTTTTTTTTGTGTTCACGGTATCTCACTTATGATATCGTTAATATTAGTAAAGACAGAAAATTAACAAGAAATATTCCACTTTTCAATAGAGTGTTATTTTAAATTTTCCCAGAAAAAAATTGTGATGGCAAGATGTATTGGGAAATAAGAAATAACTTTGAATGCCGCTCGAATGCAATGAAAGGAAGAACAAGAACCTTACATGTTAGTTTCGTAGCCCCAGTGGTCACCTACGTCACTAACTTGGGTAATTTCAATTAAAAAAGACAGTGCGATAATAAATTGCATAAAGTGTGGGTAACTAAATGAACTAAATGGTAAGAAGTTATTCCAGACCTTAAGTCGCTAACAAAATTTCCATGTTCCATCGTATTTTATCAACTACAGAAATTATAATCTAAACCGGAAAAAAAAGATACTTAGAGATTAAAAGAAAGAAAGGCAAATAATTTGATATGGTTCAATAAAATTTAGAAAAGATATTAATTAAAATATTCAAAAATATCATTTCAAACAAGAAACATCAATAGCAAGAAAAGGTCTAAATTTTTAGGTAGAATGAACAACGTTACTACTAAAACTAAAATATACATAAAGGGTAATCGTAATGATGTACCAAATGCGGTTCAAACAAACATTTCTATACGTAATGTCAAACGAAATGATTTTAAAAAGTGTGCATAGTTAAACAAAAGTAACGGAATAAACAACAACAATGACTTGTTAAGTGTGCACTTTCCTTATATGTAAAGAGCGAATTATATGCACAGATTTTTTAACGAAATATGCGTATACTATATGCAGATTGTGAAAGAAATATGCATTTCAATTACAAAAACATGCGAATTGGTATGCATTATATGCATCATACATCCAAAAAAAAATTGGGTTTGATGTAAATAAAACATTTGATGACCATTTAAAAAAGCTACATTATAGTTTAATATTAATTCATTGCTATAAATCAGAAGCACTAAAGTTACATTTTCATTTAGTAATTATTATCAACAATTGTCGGAACTAAAATTTATTGGTGCATGTTATCTCAAAAATATAAATGTAAATAGAGTTTCGATTGTTTCGATTTGTTTTCGTTTTGGTAGCATTAGGTACATACATTTTAATTATCTATTTAAATTTTTTATACCTACCAACATTATATTAAAAATCAATCGCAATTTTTAATGAAAATTTTAGAGCCGCATTAGTACTTCTGAATTCAACATTAGTTTTTGGTGAAATTTTAAGCATGTTCTTTCAAATGACGATAAAAACATTTCATTAAAATAATCGGGAAAAAAGTTTTCACAAGAAGAGTTGCTTCAGTTGATTTTGACTCTCTCGTAAAAACGTTAAAAGCTAAGGATGTATTACAGTAATTTCACTAAAAAAATATTGATCAAGTTAAATCAAAAGGTAAAAATTTAATTCCTAAATAAAGGAGAAAATCTTTTTGTGTCCGCTACTGTATAATATAATTTGACTATATTATATGAGCCCAATATGTGCAGTATTTACCTACTTAAATATGTTTATAGAATTGACAAAATAACGTCCTTGTCCCATACTAACCCGAGATCGAAATCAAGTGTTTATATTCAATAGTCGACATTTGTGCGCTGCATTGTCTATTTTAAAACTTGATTGTTGATTAATTGTTTATAAGCAGTCTAGGAATTGGACCTACACAAGTCACCGGCGTATTTTTCATAGCAATCGTGTAGTTGCTCGTTGGACAAAAACTTTAACTGTGGAGTCTACATTCTCAAAAAATAACTTTAATTTAGGTATAATCTTATTTTAGTGTTGAAATTTACACTTTTTTTTTGTCAAATGCAATAGAAATATACCGAAATATGCGAAATTATTAGAAATATGTCAGCATCTTAAAAATATTCAAATATGCATGCATATGCAAGTTGCATATAATCTCTTCTTATATGTTACATAGATAAGCCGAAAATTTAATAAATACTGTAGTTATTTGAATAACCATTTTAGCATATTAGAATTCTCAAATAAGAACTGAAAAAGATAGTTAACCTAAGGTAATAACGAAAACCATATCGAAAAAATCAAATTTACCAACCATCGGTAATTACTCTTAAGGATTCACCACCCAAGAGTTCTCGTGAATGAATGTTAAAACCATTTCGTTGCAACCCCTAACGTCCAAAAAACCTTCAAATTAATCCACGTGTACTAATTCCATTTTACCGATTACTACCCTCTAACTCGTATGACAAACTCAAAGGCATAACCTTTCCCATTACCTAAATAAAACTAAAAATTTTAATATAAACTAAATCACAAACCTAATTATCCCAAAATCTAAATCCAAATAGTAATCGGAAAACTGGACCGTAACTAAAAGTATCCTGAAGATCTAATTACGAGGGTAAATCAAATATAAACCGGAATTTCTATCATGTCGCCATGAGGGCATCGGCAGTCTACGCATACTCTTAGACATATTACGTGGGGATATCACGTGACTTCCTGCGCTCTTAGGTAAGAATATCACGTGACTTCCTGCGCTTACGCGTTCTAGCCGTTCGCCAGTTGTAAATACAATTAGTGAACAAGAGATGCATCCGCACGTTGCGCAGCGCATTATTATTAACTTTCTTGCCATTGTTAAGTAGAAGCATATTTTGGAGATACTTGTTTAAAGCAAACTCAGGTAGATGAATGACACAAAAAATGTTTGGAAGGACGAACTCAAGTTGAAAATGAATGCCATTCCCGTCTTCCTCGAACCAGCGTGACTACGGACAAGATTAACGCTGTTCAACGACTTTTGGAAGTTGATTATCGTTTAACTGTTGGTGAAATTGCAGGTCAGATAAGGATAAGCTTTGGTAGTGCTCAATCCATCATTACAGATAAACTGGGGTTCCGAAAAATTTCTGCCAAGTATATGCCTCGTCTTTTGACTGAAGAACAGAAACAAAAACGTCTGGATATTTGTCAGCGTCATCTTGGACCTTCTTAACGTGAAGGTGAAAGTTTCTTGCAACGTATGGTTACGTGTGATGAGACTAGGGTCCACCATTACACTCCTGAATCTACACAAGCAAGAGTGGAGAAAAAAGAGGAAAGGTGCACCTGTCAAGGCAAAAATTCACCTCTCAGTTGAAAAGGTTCTTGCGACACTGTTTTGGGATTTTAAAGGAATTGTGCATAACGATTTTCTGCATGAATATCGTACGGTTAATGCTGCCTTCTGCTGCCAGATATTGAATGAAGCAAAACATGCATATCGGCAGAAGAGGCGCGAAGCATTCAACAGAAATGTGATTGTGCTTCACGACAATGCCCGCCAATAAAAGAAGTTCTAGGAGATAAACGATTCAATAATGATGCTGCTGTTGAGACATTTGTACGAAATTGGCTGCAAAACACGCCTCCCTTCTTTTTATGAAGATGGCATTAAAAAACTCCTAATCCGTTGGGAAAAATTCCTAATAAAATTAGGAGATTATGTAGAAAAATAGTTAATAACTTTCATACATGTACCTTGGCCCAATAAAATTTTAAAAACAAATTTCGGTTCATATTTGATTTACCCTCCAATAGTATATCAATATTTTAAACCAAAAACATAAATAGCGACATTAAGCCCACTATAAATACAGTATCCTAATAGTGGTAGACAAAGACCCCTCGTAAACTCTATCAGAACTACAACGATGCTATATCTAAAAAGAAGAACCCGTTTACATCCAGATATTATCCAATGAGGATTTATTACGTGCCAGACCATTTATATTGGCTCACATGCATTGGGCGAATCTAAACATCAACCATATTGCCAGCTCAATGAGTACCTACGCACACCAACAGTAATCATTGCCAATTAAAAATATTCCATGAACTAAAAAGTAAACTGCAGATTTACTGATCAAAACGTTATAAATAACAAATCTTAAAAGCAATATTTAAACAAGATAATAAAAATTGAGCGGTCAAAACAAACATTAACACAGTGAACTGAAGATATCACAGCCGTCCTGACAGAAAAAAAGGTAAACTTTTAGCTTTCATTCTCAACCCCCAAGCACAGTTTTGGAACCCTTAAATTAACCTTCATATCGACGGTAAAAGAAAAGATGACCAAAAGTATACGCCAGTATTCAGGTTTCACTACTGGCGTATACTTTTGGTCAGCATTTCTTTTGTCGCGATCGTCATCCTTACGGATAATTGTAAATGAAAAGTAATCATGTCCCCTTATCTTTCTTAAAAGGCGGCTCTATAGTTGTGCCAGGACACTATTCTTAAACATTATCATCCATGTTTTAGAACTCAAACATCACTTCACCACTCAAAATCATCAGCGGACAAATCTGCAACGTGCATATGCCATCAGACACGGGAACAGCACCACACTATGACCTTCTATATTAGTAACTGAGCAACTCAACTGATGGCCAAAATTGCCCCAAGCATTAATGAAATTGACACAGAAACCAATAGAATATCGCCACCGATGGCAGACTAGGTGCATTATAAGAGAAAAATGGTTGCTGATATTTTAATATTGAACTTTAAAATAGGAACAAGAGACAAATCAACCAATTTTTAGAGTACTCCTTTTTTTTAATAGTTTACAACTTCATAGGTGAACGTACCCTTATTACGTTGTCAGCAGAGCAGCAGGGGCGAAAAATATCTACCTATTTATTTCGCCATATATTTGTATTTTCATACACTTGAAACTAATAAGAAAACAATTATGTATATTTAATTATTTTTACTTTACATTTTTACAGTTGGGAAACGATTTTTCCAAGAAAACAATTTTTGCTTACTGCACTATTACCATTTTTCTTAAATTCTAAAACTACTTCCTTGTGGATGATAATACAAGGTCTCTTAAATAGGGTTAATGTCTCCTTGCAGATGTAATTCTTGAAAGAAATTGCCTAAAACTGTTTCCATTATTGTTGCAGGTGGATATTATATAATCGAGCGCAAGACCGTAAAGCTGCAAATTGTGGTTTTAAATACGAATTTAATGAAGAAAGCCGACAACGACGAGGAGGCCAAAAGACAATGGGAATGGCTCAATATTGTTCTGCAGAAGTTTCAAAGCAACGGCGAAACGGTACGGCTCTCTAAATAACTTTAATATATTAGCTTAATATGTCCCAGAACACTATTACGCCTTAAATTTATACGAGAAAGGTACTCACACTGCCGCTATCTCAGTAACTTATATAATAGAGTTACGTATTTAAAACACCGCCCGCCCTTATATTTCATAAATTTCCAACTTTATGTTATTTATGTAAAACAGGACTTAATTAAGACAAAAAACCGCAGTGGAATTGGAACGGGCCAAATTTATGATCTCCTCTTATGGACATTCAGGGATTATGGTGAATCATCTACCTTACCCCACTATATGTTCATATTTTTTACACAAATGGACGTCGCTGTTGGCGACTCTGAAGTTATAATTTCAACGCCTCCCACTTTTAGCCTTTATCTGATTTTTATCCAACTGACTAAATGTATGTACGTTACATACAACAATAAAATCTTTTAGATTACGTCAGGTCGATACCTTAATAACAAATAGACCGGTCACTATACTTTCTAAAATAAAAGATTCTCTGAATAGAGTTTGTCTTTAATATTTGTTAAATGAAATCACAGTGCAAACTTAAGAAAGGTTGTTTTAAACTTAAAAATGGAAAAACAAATTAATTAAGACCTTGGGCATATTCTCAAAAATATATAAAAAGCAACAAAATGTGTTTTGGGTTGCATCATGAGTTTCTTTTTCAAAGAATAACGTTTTTTAAACTGTTGACCACAAATAAAACTTAAAAACCCCATATCATTTAGAAGCTCATTAATTTTTATCAAGAAAGGATATGTTACAAGGATTTAATCTCATTGTACGGGTACAGGTGTGATATTAATTGTAAAAAATTTTTATTTAACAAAATCATCACTCCAAAACATGCAAATTTATTTACATTGAATATAATTCTTTCTTATTTAACTTTCACAAGGAAATAGTCATTTTTTTAATTCCATCTTAGAGATTAGAAAAGTATCCAACGACAGCCCTGATTAGACATGGGGAGGGGCAAAAGAGAAAGATGCCCCGGATCCCGGTGAAGTGAGCAGATTATTAAGTTAAGAAATAATGAAAACCTTATTTTTTTGTTCTTTATTTTTGTCAACAGAATGATCTGTAATGAAACATTCGAACAGATCATTTTAATTGCCATTATTTGTTAATGCGATAATAAGCCTAGTATGTACGAATATATACAAGTTTATTACGATGCAATTGAAATCTAATTTCATTAGAATCTAGTGAAAACTAGATTGCGATTGCAAAGTTCACATAGATGAGGCAAAGCTTGTATCACGGGTTGAAGCCAACATCCATTGATACAAACGTCCTGGGCGTGACTTTACTTTCATCTAGTTCGACAAATGACCAATTAAATGTTCTGTAATTAAACATTTAAACGTGCTTTAAATTGAAAATATGTACAACCGCAACCATAGACCAGTTTCGGCCTTCCTTTGCATCATTAGTATGACACGGTGGTTGTATAACACTTAAAGCCGCTAGTCAGTCGTATAAGTATATGGGGGTTTATTCTCTTGGATACTTATACGAATGATTAGCGGCTTTAAGTAGAAAGTGTATACAACCACCGTACCATACTGATGAGGCCAAGGAAGGCCGAAACCAGTCTATGGTTGCGGTTGTACATATTTTTAATTTTAAGCACGTTTAACTGTTTAATTGCAGAACATTTAATTGGTCATTATTTATTAAGTCTAAAATACCAAATCGAATGTCACTTTGAGGGTGTTTGCGTTTAATGGATTACGCTATGATGCAAATCATAATTCAAGAAAGAAAGCTACCTCTCCACCAGTGACCTTTGTAATATTTTTTGCATCATACATCTTAGTTAATATTTTTATTTTTAGCTCACAAAAGTAAAATTTTATGTTGAATAGCTCATTTTTTAATTTTTCTACTCATCAATGTATTTGCCTCTGTATTCAATTATCCAGAGGCCGGCATATAATTTGGAAATAAAACAACTTTTTAGTCCTTAATGCGCAACACTAGATGTTAGAGGCTCATAACTACCCGCAGGTCAGAAAATTTCTCAACTAGGCTATCTGACGGCAAATGTTGTCTAACAAAGTTATCAGAAGGTCTAAAGCATTTACAAAGGATTACGTCATTTACAGGCTATTACTATACACACTTTGTTGGAGATTTTATGAATAGAAAAAATAAAAATTTATAAAACTTCATTGAAGAAAGGAGACTTAGGAAAAAAAGCAATGTCAACATACCGGATACACTAAAATGAGTAGAACAGCTGTTTAGTTGATAAACATGTTAGTAGAAGAAAAATAATAGCCAAAATCGAACAAGAAGGAATTCCATAATACCTTCGACCTTTAAGAAAACCTCCAAATCATGCAGAAATTTAGATAATTCATATTTAAATAGTGGAAGAGTTATTTTCTAGTCCATAAATTATTTAATTAATAACTGTCGATTTAACAGAAAAAGGAAGCAGAATTATACCAACGGTGGACTAATTGAAGGGGGTTTAGATCACTCAGCACTTTTCCCTTGTCGAGGTTTTCAAAAAGTTTTAGGTAGTGACAATAGATCACGAGGAGAGAATCTTTGTAGCAAAACATCGCATGTCATGCAAATAGAGTGTTGTCGTACAGACAATAACGCCCGCTCTATATACCAATAGACGCACTACACTTTGCCATGCACACCGTCTATATTTTGTAATTTTTCACCCTGAGGCCTAGCGCTGACATGAAATTTTCAGTTAGGCCTAGCGCTGACATGCAATTTTCAGTTGCGCAACTGTTTGGTTTCAAGAGTGACTGCTATGGGTTTATATGGGAGCGCGCTCACATGCAACTAAAAGTTGCTGCAACTAAACAGTTTGTGTTTTGTCACAAACCAAACGATTGCAAAACTACCTGCAACTGTTTTGTATCGCATTGAGTTAAATGCACTGGCGCTGACTTGCAATTGAAACCAGGCAATTTGTAGCATATGATCATCGCAGACGACAAAATTTAATTTCTAGTGTAGATTTTTAAACTTGTAACATTATTAACTTATATTAGGGTATAATGTAATTTCTTTGTATAGAACTTTTAAATTTGTTACATCAATTGGTTCCGGTAATAATTCTGAAGTACTCTTGTTATGTATAAGCTTTATAACCCTTGATTTTTGTTCCATTGTCACAATTCTCATAATTCGAGGCGAGGGTAATTTTGAGTACAAGAAAGAGAGTAAGTTGGGTTGTAAAAATTCTACAGTTAGGTGTCAAGACATAATGAACCATATCGCGCTTTTTCTCTTTCAGTTCCTAGAAGTTACTAATTACCAATATTGGTGTTTTCTTTTTCCGTATCTTTATGCAGGAAAAAAAGGAACTTCAGTATTTCTTAACGTGTACTTGCGATCACTACTGTTGCCTTGTATCCAATTTTTTTGTATTAAACGCAGTACATTACTTGTGTGTTGTGTCAAATTAGATTAGAGTAGTTGATGTAAATAGTTTAATTCGAATTACTTGACAAGTCAATATGATTTCTACAAAACCGCATATTTAATTTATAAGCTCCCCATCACATAAAATGAAGTGCTTCACAATCGCTGTGCCGCGCCACATTAGTAGACAATTAATTTTTTAGTTACCCTATTAATTAGAAATTTTCCCAACTAAAAAAAATTTCTTTGATTTTAAACTTCAACTATAAAGTATACAACTTGAACATTTGTACTTAAGTTATTATTCAATATTCATCCTATTACAGTTCAAAAAATGTTTAAGACCACATCACGAAAATAAACAATTACAATCATTAATTATTTTCTGAATGACTTCGCAAGCAAATCTTCGTGCAATTTATAAAATTGTCCTTTTTTTAAGTGCTGGCTTTTAAGGTGATGTATCCAATATTGCTTCCTAGGCTTTCTTTGTTTCTTATCTACTTAACGCGAAAGCATATACAGTACCTAAATCGAAGACGTCCATATTGAAACTAAAAAGTTTCAGTTGCATGTGGGCTCGCCTGCCTGTGACCAAACTGTTTGGTTGCGTAAGTGAGCGCGGTTTACTAGAAAACGAACCAAACAGTTGCGCAACTGAAAATTGCATGTCAGCGCTAGGCCTTACGCAGCTGTTTGGTTTCAAGAGTGACTGCTATGGGTTTATATGGTAGTGCGCTCACATGCAACTAAAAGTTGCTGCAACTAAACAGTTTGTGTTTTGTCACAAACTAAACGATTGTACAACTACCTGCAACTCTTTTGTATCGCATTGAGTTAAATGCACTGGCGCTGACTTGCAACTGAAACCATGCAATTTGTGCCATACGATCATCGCCGACGACAAAGGGTGTAATTTAATTTCTAGTGAAGATTTCTAAACTTGTTACATTATTAATTCATATTAGGGTATAATTTAATTTCTTTGTGTAGAGCTTTTAAACTTGTTGCATCAATTGGTTCGGGTAATAATTTTGAAGTACTCATGTTATGTATAAGCTTTATAACCCTTGATTTTTTTTCTATTGCCACAATTATCGTAATTCGAGGCGAGTAATTTTGAGTACAAAAAAGAGAGTTGGGTTGTAAAAATTCTACAGTTAGGTGACAAGACATAATGAACCGTATCGCGCCTTTTCTCTTTCAGTTCCTAGAAAGTACTAATTACCAATATGGGTGTTTTTTTTTGCCTTATGCGGGAGAAAAAAGGAATTTCAGCATTCCTTAAAGTGAACCTACGATCACCATGGTTGTCTTGATCTAATATTTTGTACTAAACTCAGTACATTACTTGTGTGTTGTGTGAAATTAGCCACCCATAAAACTTAGAGTAGTTGATGTAAACAGTGAAATTCGAATTACTTGACAAGTCGATATGAGTTCTCCAGAACCACACGGTAAGAAACATATATAATTATTAATTAATTATTATATATAATTAATAAGCCTTCAATCATATAAAATGAAGTGCTACACAATCGCTGTGCCGCTTCACATAAGTGAACAATTAATTTCTTCAATTACCCTATTAATTAGAAGTATCTTCAACTAAAAATAGATTTCCTTCACTTTAAACTTCAACTATAAAGTATACATCTTGAACTTTTGTACATAAGTTATTATTCAATATTCATCGTATTACAGTTCAAAAACTTACAATCATTAATTATTTTCTGAATGACTTAGTAAGCAATTTTTCGTGCAATTTATAAAATTGTCCTGGCTTGTAAGGGGATGTACCTAATATCGATTCCTAGGCTTTCTTTTTTCTGCCTAACTTAAGAGCACATACACTAGCTAATTCGAAGACGTCCATAGTGACACTAAAAAGTTTCAGTTGCATGTGGGCTCGCCTGCCTGTGACTAAACTGTTTGGTTGCGTAAGTGAGCGCGGCTTACTAGACAACGAACCAAACGGTTGCGCAACTGAAAATTACATGTCAGTGCTAGGCGTGATAGTTTCGTAGGAAGTCTGGAGATCAATGAAGCTGAGTGTAGACTATAAAGTATGAAAGGCACCGCCTTAATTAAAAATTAAGAGTGTTTCCCCTGACTTAGCTTTTCTAAATGTCGCGGAGACGAAGATCTTTTTCCATAAAATTAAGATGGACCCCAGTGATTGCCACAGATATAATATGTATATCAAAATCTCATTTTTGAATGGTTCATGTCTGATGCTCAAAAAGGCGTAAGTTTTGAAAGGGTAACTTTTAATTGGTGTTTTGTTGGTATGGCATTTAATCTCTTTATGCTTTTATGTGATAAATGAAGGTCGAATGGTTGAACGTAGACGATTTTTCATATAATTATTTTAACTGGTGGTCTTTGATTACATTTTTGTATAATACTTGTCAGCCACCGTTGGAAATACTTATGAAGATTAGTATCTTTATAATAGAACTTGTTCTT
The DNA here is from genome assembly GCA_028583605.1 of Dastarcus helophoroides. NCBI lineage: Eukaryota > Metazoa > Arthropoda > Insecta > Coleoptera > Bothrideridae > Dastarcus > Dastarcus helophoroides. The sequence continues at coordinate 6,895,934 of CM053329.1, forward strand.
CGGTGTTTGAATTAATTCACTCAAAACGTTACCATTAATTAAACATATAAAATATTTCGCACTCTACAATTAGAGGGATGATGAGACACCGCCTGAGCAAGCCTGGAGGCCAGTTCTACGCTCAGGGAATCAGCTTCTCAAGACCACATAGCAATCCAAATTTGGGTCGTGAGAATCTCCCAACTGACAAATATTTTGCAGCAATAATCTGTTAAATTGTCTATACTCCACACGTTGTGAGCGAGTATAGAAAGACTGCGATAAGTTTCTAAGTGGAAGACTGCAGACGTAACCTCCATCTCAAGGCCAGACAAGAAATGGTGCCAGTGGTACGAGGTACCATCAGCAAACGGATATCACCAGAAAATAGTTCCTTTTCCAATCAAGGTTACTTAATATATTAGACACTAGCAGGCAATTGAAAACATCATTTAGTAGGTAAGATGGGATCGAGTACTAGAAGCCACATTTTTTTATATTTCCAAAAAGGAAATTCATTCTTTTTGCCAAATACTTTACCTGTATGGAAAGGCCTTAATTGACATGCAAAATTAACTAATCTTAATAAGTAGAATTGATTTCACCTATAAAGCTAGATCAAAATCGGATTACTAGTAGAGTAAAAGCAACTGCTACTGATTTTGAAGTAGAACTGTGGCGATACTTTAAGACAAGGCGAATATAAGTAAAATTTCTTAAAGTGAACATTCTGAAACATCTCTTTTTCTGCTGCTTCACTAACTGTTTATTGAAGATCTTATTATGGCCAAATCCTGGCCTAGCCGCAACCCACCTACTACTTATAGGTAGAGATAATAAAGCCTTATGATATCCAGGTATCAACTTGGAGATATTTTTATTCAAAATTACATCATAAGACATGAGAAAGCAGAAACCATTTTAAATATCATTTCATATTTCTTATATTAGTTTCTGTAACCTTTAGAAAATATCACAAAATAGGAGTTATTTATACCTAAACCCAATGTTAAACGCGCTTTAATGAGTTAATTGAATATTAAGAAGGGATGGTATCCTATATCTGCCAAATTTAAAATTGGTAGCACATCGAATTGAGCTTTTATCCCTGCCTATTATGCAGCATTAATTTTACACATGATCGATTTTATCGTATCGCATGTACGTGCAAATTCGGTTGTACAACAGATTAAATACAGCAAACGCAGTGATTTCCACCATGGGTACTAACTGGTTAAATAAACTCACAAACTTTATTACAGATGATAAAGCTCTAGTAAAAGTTAATAAACGTCCTACAGTTCTAAACAGTCGACAATAATTTTTTTATCAAACAATGCGCAACAATTGCAGCTAAGTGGAAAAATAATAAATAGATTGATCGTTCGTTAAATGAGCACATTTTTGTCCAACTAAATTCCAGAGGGCGTTTATTTTTCGGCAAAATAAAATGCAGGAATTCAAAAGTCGATTTACTTAACGAATCAGCCTTTTGACTTCCACCTTTGGCTGCTTTAAGAGTTTGTTTTTATAAGGTAAAAGCCTCGAGATTGCCAAGTTACTCTGGAGAAGTTAAGGGTCTTTACGAAAATTATTTCTCCTCGACGATGTAAAAGTTTTAATATCGGAATGACTGCCTGGCGCTGTCAGATTGCTTGAGGTTTTTCGTATAAATTTTGTATGCTGCACCATATCATATTTTGAGGGTTATGAGCGGCTTTAAATTGATTATGACGTCGACAACAGTCTGAAATTTTCAAATAAAATTGCTCTTTTCTTCTAAAACTTAATAAATACTCGTGAGAAAGTTTTAGTGCAATATTCTATATAAATAGCAAACGTTTATTTGTTTTTCTTTTAATTACTTTTAAATATGGATACTATTATTCTTTTTTGTACTATTATACGTAAAGCATTATTTTCTATTTTTTTTTCTTCTAGAAATAAGAACAGTATATTATGTCTAAAATCTAGATCGTCAAGGTGAATACAGTGCATAATATAATATTAAGAAGTACAACATTACACTACTAACTTCTGGTCTTTATTTATTAAAGCTAAGGTGCATTAATATTTTCAGGTTATACAACTTTGTTAATAAACCTGAAACTTTTAATGTCTAAACTTTTTTCAAAGCATCTGCAATCTGTCTCGGATATTCTCCTTATAAAAAACAAGATAATAAGGTAACATAGCTCATAAAAGCTCGTTAATAAAGTGAAATAATGGTGGTCGCTCTTTGCTTGGCAAGGGAGATAAGGATGTCACTTTTATTAACTGATTTAGTATCAAGACACATTCACAAACTTTCAGGAAAAAACAGTTGCCCAACCTGCAATGTTTTCTTTTCCCCTTTTAGGATTTTATTTATTTAGCGTATCTGGGCTCCCTTTTTAAATCGTATCCGCCAGCCTTTAGTCAGTGTCGAAATGTCAAGAGTTTTTTTTATTTATTTTGGTCGCACAATCCTGTTTGATCTTAAGAGACGGGATCCTTTAATAAAACATTATCTTTGGATAAATAGGAAGATGATTGTCCCATTTAAGAGATAGATTAATTACCCTAGAAACATATGGAATAATAAAACGATTTTTTTCTTCTTTAGACATATAATCAAGACTTAAATCAAAAGGCGACAAATAACATTTTTTGCTAAGATTTAATCTTGTTAACTAAGTGCTGAATGATCTCAGCAATATGCAAAAAGTGAGGGACGTTTCTTTCCAATTTACTCGGAAAGGCAGCTTGCTTATTTTGCAAACTTTGCCAATTATTATGCAACATTGTATGATAGCTTAATCCGGTGGGATGAACATTTTTATCGACCGTTCGCCAATTAAGAATTCTAGGGCAAATTAGAATTAATGAGTTCATTATCTCCGGAGAGTTCAAATGACCAGTTTATTTAATTGTTTTTGTGTACAGCGGGGATAACGAAGTCATTAAACTCTATGTATCCCCGAACACCCATAATTCCTCCAGGATGCTTTATGTTGCAAAATGAATAATATATAAAGTTCGCCAATGTAGCACATAGTCTTTCTATTTATGCATTGTCTTTCTTGCTGGTTGCTAGAATTTCCAAACTATTTTATTTATTATTTGCTTCTCTATATTCAACATTTCCTCAAAGGGATTATTCATTTTACCAGATTATTAGGAAAATTAAAATTGAAATACTTAAGCTCAGTTTACAACACAAATATGATAAAAATAAAAAGAATTATTACCTAATATATGAATTTAGGAGCCTTTGACTCAAAATGTTACCAACGGTGTCTACTATATGGCTCTAATTTAAAGGTACCGACATGCTTGGCAGGCACCGTGATGCCAAACCTAATCTCTGATATTAACTTAAATTTTACATCAGATGACTAGACTATTAACCTTGGAATATTAATATGTTCACATCATAGTTGAACTACGAGTTCAAATTCTACAGAGAGCAAAAGTACGTTTCCTGTTCGCAAGTAGTTTTTGTAGACTGTCATAATAACCGCAATAATATCGACCGAAGAGATCCGATAAAACATGAAAATAAAACATACAACGGTTTCAGCGGGAATCAAGAACAGCGACTAGGCAAGCAATAAGGGTTTTGGATATTTAACGATTGTTTCTTAAAACTTAAACTACTTAGCCTAAAATTTCCAGACCTTATCTTCTCATATATTGTGAATAAACATAAGCAATAATCACAAAAATCAGCAGGAAACTGCCACTTTAAGCATATTTGCATACCTACCAAAAACAACTATGTGAGTTTTTAATTTTTCAGTGGAAACTTTAAATAGGTATCGTAAACTGGGGCTTCTTTGTACAGGTTTTGAAATATTTTGCGATAAATTTCTTTTCGTGCTTATGATATTCATAAATACTATTGGTTTCAGTTATGACCGTACATGTCTTTTCTATATTTATGTATTGTAAGCAACCAGAGTTGGCCCGCATTGTTTATATTTCGTGGCGCCAATCACCAGGAACGAATTCCAATCTCAGCTTGTCCCGGCTGCGGGGATACTCTCCCAGCGTCACTCGGGCCTGGCGGAAGTGGATTGTTAATTCGATATTCCTGTTCAGTTAATCGATAAATCGTTACCTGTTTTAACATTCGTTTAATTAATATTTTGAAGTTTGTGTTACCTTTTATTATCGTTATAATTTGTGTTACCTTTTATTATCGTTATAATTTGTGTGTCGCCACCGTTATTGATGTTTAAATTATGGAGGAGGAACTCGAATCTAACAGCAGCGGTGGGATTCCCCTCTGTTTTCCGAAATTTTTGCGAAAAGTGCAATGGCAAAGTTAGTTGTGGAGATGGTGAAATTTGTAGGCAGTACCAAAGTGATTCCTGTGAAATCGCTCTCCCTCTATTTCGTTCGGAAATTAAAAAAAAAAATGGTTAAATCAGGTAGAAAAAAAAGCGAGTTTTAATGGTTAGATCGGCCAGAACTGGTAAGAGTTGATTGTTTTATTTTTTTTGTCACTGATGTTCATAATTGGATTGACAATGGATCTTCTACTTAAGAAATTGGGCAATACTTAGAAATGATTTCTTTAAAGCTTTTTGCTTCCTTGATGAAGTTTTAGTTTATATTTTTGTTTAATTTTACTCTGTTGGCTACCCCATAGGTATGCAATTAATCAGTTCTGTTGAAAAGTTTCCGTACTGGATAGAGTACGTAAAGTACGCATAATCTGACCGAATTAATTGTTTGCAAAATAAAGGAAAGTAAAAATGAAGAAAGTGTCGCTAAGCTCAATTCTAATTCTGTCACCGATTGCCTACTTAAATTTGATACCCAAACAAACCATTCAGGGTGTTAGGTCAACAAACTATATGAGATTTGTCTCTTGGTCGATCTGACGACTGCAGGGAGTATCGCTATGTGGCGTTGCCTCGCCCGTTACGAAATATCCACATAGCAGTAAAGAAGAAATTAATTTACTAAAACAGAGTAACATTTCGTTCAATCGGTACTAGTCAAATGCAATTTTTGTTTTTTTAAAATATTTTGTGAAATAAAGCAGAACGTAACAATCCAGTAAAATTTACCACTGAATCCGATAAAAGAATCACGATTCCTTTCATTGAATCGGTAGTAGTTTTTTACGCCTTTCATGGATAAGGGACCGAATGTGTCATTTAATGTCTGAAACACATTCGTTGGCTCGTTTTTAAAGTAAACAAACACAGCCGCACGGCTGGGTATAATCTTGGGTGTAATATTTCTTATTTCGAAACGCATTCTATACCGAAGAAGAGCCGAAGTTAAAAACATAGTACAACTTAGTTTATTTGACCTCCAGTTTGGTTCCTGCTATAAATTTACTATGACGTATTCATTGGTCATGCCCTACATTAAAAACCTAAATCGCTGGATGCGATAATGGACGAGGGTAACAAATAGTTGTTTCTTTTATACCGACACCTTGACAAAATTGCACACACATGCTAAAGTAGGTTTTCAGAGGGACATATCTAAATTTATGGCAATACATTGTAGTGCAAACAAGTGCAATTTTTCCTGTTTGAAAATTTTTGGATGTTTCCTGATATACATGGGGCAAACAGTCAAATCTAACGTATAGCTTTATGAGCTTGATTTGAATTAAGGATTGGCCGAGGGTTATGTAAAAAGATCACTAAGTAATAAAAATTACTAGTCAAAAGTGATAAATAATAATATTTTACAAGAGTTAAAAAACTAATAAAATTGGTGATTTTGTATTGCCCTATAGAAAAAAAGAAGCTCACATTAACAAAAAAAAAATGAAGGCTGAAAGAAAAAAGGGGGCTGGAAAATACAGTTATGAAATATGGTCATTGGCAATAGATATTGAGAGCATACTGGAGTTTTTGAAAATAATGGCATATTTTAGATTTATTTCTGTTTTTGTTCTATTGATGGCAAAAAAAAAGTATTAACCAACTGCCATAGGTTCCCGTTATGTTTTAAACATTTCGAATATGGCTTTGCCATAGTTCATTAAAGACGATTTGGTTCCCGTTATGTGTTACACATTTCGAAGATGGCTTTACTGTAGTACATTAACGACGATTTGGTTACCGTTATGTTTTATGCATTTCAAAGATGGCTTTACCGTAGTACATTAACGATGATTTGGTTACCGTTATGTTTTATGCATTTCGAAGATCGAAGATGGCTTTGCTGTAGTACATTAACGACCATTTGGTTACCGTTATGTTTTAGGCATTTCGAAGAAGGCTTTACTGTAGTACATTAACGACGATTTGGTTACCGTTATGTTTTATGCATTTCGAAGATCGAAGATGGCTTTGCTGTAGTACATTAACGACCATTTGGTTACCGTTATGTTTTAGGCATTTCGAAGAAGGCTTTACTGTAGTACATTAACGACGATTTGGTTACCGTTATGTTTTATGCATTTCGAAGATCGAAGATGGCTTTGCTGTAGTACATTAACGACCATTTGGTTACCGTTATGTTTTAGGCATTTCGAAGAAGGCTTTACTGTAGTACATTAACGACGATTTGGTTACCGTTATGTTTTATGCATTTCGAAGATGGCTTTGCCATAGTACATTAACAACGATGTGGTTACCGTTATGTTTTGAACATTTCGAAGAAAGCTTTGCCATAGTACATTAACGACTATTTGGTTACCGTTATGTTTTATGCATTTCGAAGGTGGCTTTACTGTAGTACATTAACGACGATTTGATTACCGTTATGTTTTATGCATTTTAAAGATGGCTTTACCGTAGTACATTAACGATGATTTGGTTACCGTTATGTTTTATGCATTTCGAAGATGGCTTTGCCATAGTACATTAACAACGATTTGGTTACCGTTATGTTTTATGCATTTCGAAGATGGCTTTACCGTAATACATTAACGATGATTTGGTTACCGTTATGTTTTATGCATTTCGAAGATGGCTTTACCGTAGTACATTAACAACGATTTGGTTACCGTTATGTTTTATGCATTTCGAAGATGGCTTTGCCATAGTACATTAACAACGATTTGGTTACCGTTATGTTTTATGCATTTCGAAGATGGCTTTGCCATAGTACATTAACAACGATTTGGTTACCGTTATGTTTTATACATTTCGAAGATGGCTTTACCGTAGTACATTAACGACGATTTGGTTACCGTCATGTTTTTTTGCATTTCGAAGATGGCTTTGCCGTAGTACATTAACGACGATTTGGTTACCGTTATGTTTTACACATTTCGAAGATGGCTTTGCCATGGTTCATTATCAATGATTTGGTTCCCGTTATGTTTTGAACATTTCGAAGATGGCTTTGCCATAGTACATTAACGACGATTTGGTTACCGTTATGTTTTACACATTTCGAAGCATGGATTTTTCCATGGTACATTATTATCGATTTGGTTCCCGTTATATTTGAAACATTTCGAAGCATGGGTTTTCCATGGTACATTATTAACGATTTGGTTCCCGTTATGTTTTTAAACATTTCGAAGCATGAGTTTTCCATGATCCGTTAACAATGATTGGTTTCTGGTGGATATGGGTCAGCATCTCCCATGGAAATAAACACCGATTGGTTTCTAACGTGCATGGGTCAGCATACTCCCATGGAAATTAACAACGATTGGTTTCTGATGTGCATGGGTCAAAATACTCCCGTGGAAATTAACATGTATGTATTTAAAACATTTCGGATCATGGAATCAACGTACTTTCATGGTAAACAAATTATTTTTCCTAAACAAAATGTTTGTTTTTCTTCGTTTAGTCGAAAAGGAAGAAATGTATTGACTTTGATTTGTTTTGGTAATGACAAGGTATGTTCCGAGAGCGAAACATCCGTCAGGTTGGCTGTGTAAGCAACCAGAGTTGGCCCGCATTGTTTATATTTCGTGGCGCCAATCACCAGGAACGAATTCCAATCTCAGCTTGTCCCGGCTGCGGGGATACTCTCCCAGCGTCACTCGGGCCTGGCGGAAGTGGATTGTTAATTCGATATTCCTGTTCAGTTAATCGATAAATCGTTACCTGTTTTAACATTCGTTTAATTAATATTTTGAAGTTTGTGTTACCTTTTATTATCGTTATAATTTGTGTTACCTTTTATTATCGTTATAATTTGTGTGTCGCCACCGTTATTGATGTTTAAATTATGGAGGAGGAACTCGAATCTAACAGTATAATAAAATAATGAAAATCGTTGCTACAATATAAACTAAATTTATACATATTTTTGACCAAATATTTGAGAAATTATATGGATTCATCTATTAGAGTTGTGGCTATAAATGCACGGTTTTGAACACAATGTCGCCCAGGATGATTATTTTTGCATTTTTTAATGGTCCTGCCTTCTTTTTGGACATGTTCGACCACAAATGACGCAAAATTATTTTATGTTAGTCGAAATTTCCAGTTTTGAATTTCACAGAATCGACCAGTTATTACGTTTTACTCATCTTCAAAACCTCTGGACAAATTATTGCATTGATTATTATCTTAATACAAATAAAGTTGGTTAGGCTAGACATGGACCCCAGCACTCATAATATGGGGTCGATAGACCCTAGGTTAAAAAAGCGTGTAGACAAATGTTATTTTTGAAATCTGCAATAATTTTGTTAATTAATTTTAAATAGTACGATCATTGTAGAAATGCTTTTCCTGATTGGTTACTTTACATAATATTCAATTAATGTCCTAAATTTGTCTTTCTGCAGGATATTATTGACTACCTCTAGAGGAATACAATAAAAAATGCGTATTGTTGCGAGTTATCGGTTCAAAGAATAATGGCTGCATGAATTGTAATTACTTTGTTTCCAACTGATTCCGGAACACAACAATTGACTAATTAACTCACTAACACTGTTAAATTAACTAACTTATTCATTAACCAACTAACTAACTAGGGGAAAGCCGACCGGCCCGCCTATTTATAGATCCCGTTGCAAGTTTTAGAGCAGATACGACTTATCATTTGCGGAAATTTCTGGAGCGCCTATGTGCCGTTTGATATATTATCGCGGCCGCTTGCCTTATCAAATTTTTTTTAGAAATATTCCCAACTAAATTCCATTATTACATTTTGTTACACTGCATCCCGATACCCGATCAGTTTCAGTCAGTCACTTCGCCACTATATTTGCACAGTCTGTTGGGGTGTACCACTTTCATTTTGGTCCTGGGACTACGCTACATCCTGAATACCAAGTCGTTGAGCCTCTTCAGCACTTTGTTCGACCCTTTCCAAGATCACATAAACTTCGGCGAAACTCCTTTCTTGCGCTAAGGGGTTGTAGAGCCATGCCAATTCACCTTCACTGAAACCTCCATGGTTGGCGTTTACGTCATATCTTGTTTTCATCCGGTTCATCCATAAGTTGATCTTCGTCCACATCAGGGCTCCGATATCGCTTCTCTAAAGCCGTCTACGAAACCCACCGTCTCCCTGGGGGTCTCTCTTGGTGATCTGAATACCAAAACATACGGAAACCGCAGTTCTCTCCCGAAGATCACTTTTGCCGGAGTCTGACCTGTAGTTTTATGAGTTGACGTGCGATAGGCTATTAAAACCAGTGGTAGTTGTCGGTCCCAGTTTCTCTAATGCTTGGAAATAACCTTCGAAAGATGTTCCTCCAAGTTCCCATTAAATCTTTCCACCATTCCATCAAACTATGACTGAAGAGGTGTCGTTCGAGTTTTCTTTATTTCAAGAAGACCGTATACCTCTTGGAAATTTCTTTCTTGGTCCAAGTGTAGATCCAAGGGAACGCCAAATCGACAGATAAAATTGTCCACAAGAATCCTTGCGACTATGTTAGCCTCCTGGTTCGGGATGGCGGAAGCTTCAAGTCATTTATTGAAATAATCCATGGCCACCAGGATGTACTTGTTTCCATCGTCTGATGCTGGAAATGGTCCCGCCATATCGATTGCAATTTTTTTAAATGAAGCTTCTACATTATACCGCCTTATGGTCCCTTTGGTTCTTGTACGAGGATCCTTGGATGCAGCGCAGGTAAAATATTTTCGACACCACCACTCGATGTCTCCTCCGCAGTTAACCCAATAAAACCGTTTCCAAATCTTCTCCAAGGTCTTGTTCATCCCTGATGTCCACCAGAGGTCCCATTGTGTACCGCCCACAAAACCTGTGGAATATTCTTGTGAGGCATCATCAACTGCAAGTTGACACGCTTTCCATCCGCGCTTTTCCAGGCCCTCTTGAGCACCCCGTTTTCTACCTGTAGGGATTTCAATTGGGCCCACAAATTCTTAAGAGCTGGACTTCCGTCATGAACTTCTTGCCATTCAGGTCTATCTTCAGCTTCTTTTCATTTGAATATGGGTCCGATATCAGCGTCGCTCTTCTGTAACTTCCGAAGACCTTCAACAGTCCATCCATCTTCTGACTGGCCAGACGTGACCCTTATATCCACTATGCTCTCATGGTCCTCGACTCGTCTGCAGTATCTGCAATCCCCACAAGGTCTTCTGCACAAAGCTTCAACATGTTATGCTGTCGTCCCGGTCAATGATGCACCTTAAAGTGGTACTGTTGGAGCCTTTCTAACCATCTAATTATTTGCCCCTCTGCGTTCTTCATTCGGAGTAACCAAGAAAGCGCCGAATGATCTGTTTTGATAAGGAACTCTTGCCCATACAAATACTTGTGAAAGTGTTCCACGGCCTTTACTATTGCGTGAAGTTCCTTCCTTGTGGTGCAATAATTCCTCTCCGGCTTCGTCAGGATCTTGCTGTAATATTCGATGACTCTATCTTCACCGCCTTGAACTTGGGAAAGCACAGGCCCAATGCCGACGTTGCTGGCATCAGTGCCCATTACGAACTTCTCATTCTGCTGAGGATAGGCTAACACACAAGGCGGACTTCAGTTCTCGAAATGCGGTTTTACAATCGGGATTCCAGACATACGGCGTTCTCCCTTATATTAGTCGGTGTAATGGCGCAGCGATGTTGGTGAAACTTTTCACAAATCTTCTGTAATAGGTGCATAACCCCAGGAATCTCCTCAGTTCATGTCTATCTTTGGGTCTTGGCCAGTAACGGATTGCTTGAGTCTTGCTGATATTTGTTTCGACTCCTGCAGCTGATACAGTGTGACCCAAAAATTATACTTTTCTTTGGAACAGAGAGCACTTCTTTGGATTCAGGTTTAAGTTAGCTTGCTTTTAAAAATTTTTTAGATGTTCTTTAAAGCTCTTGCCCATCACCATGACGCCATCTAAGCAAACCAAGCAGATTTTCCAAGAGAGTTTTCGAAGTACCAGTTCCATTATAGGTTCAAAAGTAGCCGGTGACACCAGTTGTTGCGCGTTATCGATTCGAAGATTATTATTGCGTGAATTGTAACCACTTTATTTCCAACTGATTCCGGAACACAACAATTGACTAATTAACTCACTAACACTGTTTTATTAACTAATTTATTCATTGACTAACTAACTAACTGATGGAAAGCCGACCGGACGGTCTATTTATAGATCCCGTTTCGGGTTCTAAAAGCAGATAAGAGCGGAATTTTCTGGAGCGCTTATCTGCCGTTTGATTCATTATCGCGGCCGCTTCCTCTTACCAAAATTTTCTACAGAAATTCCTAACTAAATTCTATAATTACATTTTGTTACAGTATTATGTTACAGCAATTTTTATTACAAAGAGTGATTATAATATCTTATGATGAAAAGATTTATACTATCTCTGACCTTTATTATGTTTAGTTTGCAAATTTCAAATTTAATTTTCTGTACCTAATGTTAGCTATTTTAATATTTTACAGTAAACCATGTTTTTCCTATCTACGTTTACATTCCTTACACAAGTAACTCAATTTTGTAAAGATATCCTCTGATGATACTTTCTGATAGCTGTTAATTTTGTTTTGTTTTGTAGGTGTAATCCCCACCAAAAATCCTTTAAGATATTTTATTCCAGTACCTTTAACATTGTGTTTATTTTAATCTCGGAGACGACTCCTACTTTGGTAGTAGGAGTTCGATTACTGGGCAGATTTAAGAATATTTGCCTCAAATTCTTTGAATTGGAACGCAAGGAAAGCTTTGTTTTCATTTTGAAAGAAACGAGTGGTTAATGTTTTCTTATGATACTGTACTGTCCAATGACTATCTGCCCCGTAAATAGTTTTTTACTTGATGAAAACATTTTTGTTTCATATTCGTAACTCTGTTCCTAAATAAAATAATCAGTAACATAAATAGCAACAAAGATTATTTGGATAATTGGCGAAAATAATTATTATTTACTTAAATTCTACGATTACACCATTTAAAATTAATAAATATTTTTTCAGGAAATGTAATTTATAATCCGAATAATGATGGCAGCATTGATACTTTCTTATCAGCTGGGGAACTGAATTTAATCTTATTTATAAACTCTACAAGAAAACATCTTTACTGAGATAAGAATGCAATGTTTTAGTTAATTTTAAGAAAATATAATTACTTCTTTTTATTTCCCTGTTTCGTTAAGGAAGGTAACTTTTTTTCAAATATCCGGACTATAAATTACACGTACTAGAAATGAACTTAATTAATTTAATATTATCTATCATATTTTTTTAACTTTTTATCAGGAAGTAATTTAAAAGGCAATGGAGTTGTTCCGAGATGGGGCTGACTTGGGCCTAAATTATATTATTTTGGTATTCAGGTGCTAGAAGTGTTATTCAAAGTAAATGATCTCCAAAATCATTTCGTTCAAATACTTTCTAAATACCCAAATAGTAACTGTTATTGCCGCACTAGTCAATACAAAATTTGTAACTGGTGCACTTCTCTACAAAATGAATAAGATGAATAGTACGCACATATGCTATGATATCCGAAATTGAAAACGGTAACATATAAAGATATAACGTATATCATTACGCTAGATCCACATCAATAAGTATTTATGTGGGTTAAAAAAAATACATATTTTTCACGGAATGCCAGTTATTTTGTGGGGTAACCTAAGTATCATATTTTTGTCAAATAAAAATACAACACAAACACAAGTTTTTGTTAGTGTGGATGCGCCTTTACAATGTAAATAAGTGTGAATTTCTCGGATTGGTAATTATAAATTGCAAAGCTCACTATCTTTAAGAATTGGATTATGTTTCATTTTTAAATAGGGCATCATGTTCAAAACATTTAAAAAATAACAATCTCATTTGTAGGTCCTAAACTTTCAATGCTGAAGTTCATTTAGTTTCTTTTTTTGTCGGAAGTTATTATTTTTACTTATAAATCAATTTTGTTATGCGATATATGCAGTACTGTGGAAAACTCCTTGGACAGTTTAAAAATCTGATAAAAATAAACCAAAAGAGTTTCCATGCAGCACTGAATTTATAGAGGATGAAATACATTATTTTTTTGAGAAGGGATTCGTCCATAACACATGACCCCATTCTTTTGATTGTCCAATTTTCATGTTCTGTAGCGAATTTTGTCGATTTTGTTTATTATTACGCTGAAGAGATAATTTGTGCCTGACCAAACACCCGCGTAGGGCTACTGTCTGTGGATCCCTACGATCAGCACTAAGGCCGTTTTTAGAGTCACGCGGGTGGCACCCGTCAGCCGCGCGATTTTTTTCAAAACTGAGCACCCGCTAAAGTTTTCTCTGTTTTGCCTTTTAGAGCCACGCGGGTAACGGACGGGTGTTATGTAGATATTATAAGTATAAATGAAAATAATTATTATTGCCTTAATTAATTTAGAGTTTATCCATTGATTGTCTCAATGTCTGTATGTTGAGGTCTTTAAAAGTTTCAAGAAAATTTTGAAAAAAATGAGTAAGTTACAATTAAACTTTTGATGAGATGGGTGTAGTTTTCTCAAGTGATCAGTTTTTTTAAAAAAGCACACCAACATTTCAGAACTTAATAAAAATATTTTCACTTTGTCTGGGATCCTATGAGTTTTAAGCTTGAATGTCTGACTACTTGCCCCAAGTGTCCTCCCCATGCGCACAGAAAATACGTCAATAACTAAGCTTTCAGTTTCGATATATTCAATATTCATGATTGTACACCATAGGAAAAAATGAACAAATGGCCCGTGTCACACTGAAAGACATAATATGTCCCAATGGCTCTCACGCGAGCGGGTGCCCGCGAGGCGTGAGAGTAGGCGCGGGTGCAAAAGACACCCGCGACGGGTGACGCACCCGAATGCGGTCACCCGTTCCACTCTAAATAACTTGCTGCACATAAATGTATTCTGCCAACCCGCGCGCCGGTGACGGGTGCTACCCGCGTGACTCTAAAAACGGCCTAATGCCTTGCGCATTGTGTAAATTTTTAGTGAGCTCTTGATACTTTGATCTTCTATTGTGTTAGGAGCTATTTTTAAATAATGCACTGAATGTTATGTCAGTTTATTAGGATACCGACTTCGTTTTTTGCCTTCGATTAATGCGTTTTTTATATTTTGTCACAATATACCCTGCAATAGATTTCTCAATATTCAATTGTTGGTACATTGTACGCAAATATATTGTTCTTTGTACAATGTAATAACAGCTCTTTGGTCCAAAAGGCTTATTTTATTAAATTTGTTCTATAAAATTGTTCTACATAATGTCTAATGCAATTCGGCATGGATTTGCATTATTATCAGGATTACTGTATTGCATGAACTTATTTTGCTTTCCCTAAACAGTATATGTATTTGTAAAGTTATATTATAATACTGATTAGCAATAATTACTTTTTCATCCCTGTATACAAACATAAAATGACTAAAAAACCGGCCATCTATTTACAAACATTCGCGGATTAGTCGATATTTGCTGAAATTTATTTTATTACTATTATTACTTAATAATAGCGTACATTTTAGGGCGATATATTTTAGAAAAAACTGTCAATTTGCTTTTCTCTTGTATATACGTAGTTACGAAAAATCTGCATGTGTCCAAAGACTTTTTCACACTACATAACAGTAACAATGTTACGTAATTTCCCAAATGAAAAATGTTTAAATAACAGTGAACTGGAGTATCCCGATAAGACAATATATTTATAAAATAATTAACTTTCCAATCATGTAAACATATCAAGCTGTATTCCAGTAATTCCATAAGGTATAGCTTAATTTACTTCAGTCGTCTCTGTGGATCCAAAATGAACGCTTTTAAGTGAATTATAAGTAATTAATTTACCCGAATCTAATCCCAACCGTTTGAAAATTATTCCACATATCCAATTGGGGTTTCTAATAATACACTTGGGCTGTTAAATTCTTGCCACCGAAAATTCTAATTTCACGTAAACTATACTGAACAGAGCGGTTACTTAAAAGCTTCTCATTTAATTACATTTCAATTCAGGAAGTTTTTAATTGTTCTCCTATAAATATAACTTTTGTAAAAGAAATTTTATTGATGGTTTGTCAAACGTTCGGAATGTACTTTAAGTGGTTTACATTTCTTGAACATCTACCGTGAGAATTCCGGACAAGAATGTGCGTGCGGATATTATCCCTCGGACCATTTAGAAATCCCAGGTCTAAAAGGACCATTTTCATCAGGACAGGGCGGCGGGTCACATAAAAGTGGAAAGGATAATGCTGTGCCCATCACGCCTCATAATTAATGTAATCAACCTTCCGAGAAGGGTTAGTTGACTAGCCAAATGCATTTTTTATGAAACGTATCCAAGCGTCTTAACAATATTCCTACGTTTGTCCATATAAATTCACGAACGGCAGTGTAGGTTATTTTAATTGGCCGTAATATACGTTAAAAAATACTTGGAAGACCAAATCATTTTGAGAACTTAAGTGACATTTTCTTCGCCAATTACTTCCTTGGAAAATTCGGATTTTAAGTTACCTTTTTTGTTGCGGATTGACAATCTCTTCACGATTGCCCCAGACAGCGATTGCTTTAGATCTCAATTTGTTAATCGTTCTTTGTGAGCACTTTCTAAAATAAACCTAAAATTATCTTAAAAATTAACTATAAATATTATTAACAATATTTTTTGAAGATTTTGACGTTTCGAGCAATTCACTTCTCTGCTCATCGTCAGAAAACTGATAACGTTAATATGTTTTTGTCGCATTACGCACAATCACTTGAAGAAACAGTTTTAAAATTTTCCGTGATTGTGTGAAAATCGCACTATGTCGCACAGCATTTTTAAGTTAATAAGAAAGACAGTAACTTCAATCACAATTCATTATGAAAATACGTTTTAAAAAAATATAAACCAAAGCTATGAATAGTATTCCTTTGCTTAAATGTGGGTGGCAAGCAGAGAGAAACACATGTAAGTAAGCTTAGCGGAACTTTCTAGCGTGTCCGGAAACAAATTCGAGTTTTCTTTAACTTTCTCATTTAAATTTTTGTAGAGTCGTTTGACTTTTAGTTGCCTTTCTTCACTTCGACCAACTTAGATGTTTCTTCTTAGGTAATTCTTAATTTTTGAAACCTCGACATCTCAAAAACTTTCATCAATGATATAAAAAGTGTGTAAATATGTTTTTGGCACAGAACTGCAAGGTCTACAAATATCTTAGTAATCGTTTTTGCCATAAATATTTACTGTTTAAAATTATTTGCCAAAAACTGATTTAAAAAAATTTAATGGAAAAGAAATTACAATCTTGTCTTCGAAAATCTCATACAAAGATAAACTTTTGCTTCTTCCTGAATTTCTTGCTCAAACCTACAAATGAATATATTTTAAATATAAAAGAATTTTGAAACGACATGGAAATTTTGTTGATTCATGACCGAACCCTGTACAACATTTAACGGTCATAACTTATTGTATTAGATTTATTGGCTTCTGTAATTCGAATTAATCAGCTTGGTTGCATTCAACTATAAAGAAACTGTACTCATTGAGGTGTGTGGTAAACGCAATGCAAGCATTAAATGCACGACATGAAGTGAAACAAAAGATTCAATTCAGTGTATAATGCACTGAAACAACAACCCTTGTAGTGCAACTCACGGACCTGAAACTGTTTCACGCTCTTCTGCGTTTACAAAATTGATTAGCACTATATTGGAATGCTCATTTTATGTTTTCCAGTTATGTTTTGTCAGGAGTGTAAAGGTGTCCAACACTCATACAGTCAGATACATTGTTTAGTTGCAGTTGGAGTCTTGCATTATGAATTTTTCGTATGGTAAGGTTAAACAAGTAAGCTAAAAATGTTCAAACCGGGATCTATTTAAAGTACATAGTGCTAGTATTTAATAACAAAATAATTTTCTGATGATTTCGACTCCATTTGCTTCTCTCAATGCACTTGGCTTTCATCCATACAACAATCATATTAGTGCCATATTTTGCAAGAACAAACAAATCAATAGAATTTTGGAAAATAACCATGTGAGAGTATTTTTCATGGCAGTCATAATCTACGCAATAATTCAGGTAATGCAAAAGTTAAATTACAAATTCAGAAGTCTATGAAATCAATTGCAGCAACTTAGATTTGAACATTTTTCAGTTTCAGAGTTTTGATAAATGTCCTATTGGTCTGTGGACTAGAATCTACTCTTTTGGAACTTTTTTAGAAAGCAATTGCTTTGCTAAGCTTTTGTGGTTCAACTGTTCGTCGTTTGTCCACTGTAAACGCAAGAATTACGAATTTCAAAGTCATTTTCCAATAGGAGTTCTAAGTTGGATTGGCAAACGTTAGCTCTCGGCGGAGGCAGAATTTAAAAATATTGAAAATAGGGCAGTATCTGGTTTATTCAAGTTTACTAGTAGCGATTGTATTGGCGATGCTAAGAAAATACGTTATTATCATCAATTTATCGACATGATCGAGAGGTAAAAACCTTCCTGACAGTTGATCATAGGTCACAGATTTTAGTTTGTTTTTGACTATGGTCTGATATCCCACAGTAAGGTTTATTAAGCATAATTGCGCCTAAAACCAGTAGTATTTTAGATAAATTTAGTAATCTCCTTATGTACCCTCCATAAAAAATTATTAGGATAATTGCAAACTGTTTCAGTATTGCAGACAAAAATGATCTATTAAATGTCAATTATGTAGAATGGAGAAATGTAGAGCTGCAGAAAGGTAACCTTTACCTCTATACACTGGAACGTTTTTCTACAAGTTTTCGATAACAAAGTTACAATTTGTGGCTGCAATCAGCCAAAGCAAGCCCTCAACTCTGCCAAAGCCCGGAAACTTTCAATAGCGCATCAATGCACATATACATATATAGTCATGAATAGTCTGTAAATACGTTTCAATTCCTTGAAACACCAAAAGTAGAAATTATTAAGAAAGCCTACATTCTAACAATAAACATTAGCATGGTTTAATCCTTTAACTGCGGAAGTATTTCCACAAAACCATTCATAAAAACGCAAATAGTTTTAATATTTTTTTTAAAGTAGGGGAAAATCCGTTACGGACATCTGGGAAGGTAACCCAAGTAGTGTCGGACTTCCGCTCAAACTACGGGTACTGACTAAAAATCCCTACTTCTTCGGGCCGGGCCCTTGGCCCCCAATCCCTCCGTCGAAACAGTACAATAGTGCTGGAGCACTATTGTAAGCTGTTTTGCCTGAAACATAAGAAACAAACAAAACATAAATTTTCCGAAATGAAAGTCGTAACCTAGAGGACCATCCTTGGTCTCCTAATCCTGGTTGGGATGTCTAGATCGTAATCCACTGCCTGTCGAACTAGCTCGTTGGGATGCGTTTCCGCTCTTACCATCGCCCTGGAATTAAATTCCCTAAGAAAATCTCTTACCAAAGGTAGTTCAGCTTCCCTATGAAGCTGATTGTTTCTCACAAACCATGGAGCGTCCATGGCTTGTCTTAGAAAGACGTTCTGGAACACCTGAACTTTCTTCATCTGATTATCCGTCGCCTGTGACCAAGCTACAGATGCGTAGGTCATCGTTGGTCTTATGATTGATTTGTCTAGTAACACTTTAAGTCCAATGGACAGGTTACTATTTCTACCAATCATCGCTTGCAGCGGCCCCTTCAGCATTTTGGCTTTGGACACTGCATAATTGATGTGTGCCTGGAAAGTAAGTCTTTTGTCAAGAATTATACATAGATACTTTGCCTGAAGTCTCCAGTCAACGTTTTGCCCATAAACATTTACATGTCCATACGGTTGGAGTCTTCTTCGAGTGAAAAAGACTACTTGGGTCTTGTTTGCGTTGACTTGGATTCTCCATTGACCGAAGTAATCTAGTAAACTGTCTGTTGCCTCCTGAAGTCGTCTGGTCTGGTGACCACCTCTGGACTGTAAGAGTACGCCACTAAAGCTGTGGATTGGTTCTCGGGATGTCTACTGCGAACAGAGAATACAGCAGAGGTGACAAGACAGAGCCTTGGGGCACTCCATACTGTAGTCTAAACTGGTTTGATAGTTCCTGTCCCATTTTGCTCTGAATGAGCGCTGGTCCAGGAACGAGCTTACCATTTGAACCACTGTTAGAGGTATTTCAAACTGGTGCATCTTGTAGATTAATCCTTGGTGCCAAACTGTGTCAAAGAAAATAGCTCCAACTACCTGGTTTCAGTTCATGCGTTGAGTGATTGTTTTAACCATTCTCAGCAGTTGGTCTGAGGTAGAGTGCATAGGTTGGAACCTAAATTGTTCCTTAGGAATGAAGTCGCGATCGCTGATGATATTTTGCAGACGCTTCCTCAAAATACTTGCCACCACCTTACCCAAGTTGAATAAGAGGCTGATTGGCCTGTAATTTTGGGAAAATTTTCCATCCTTACCTGGCTTAGGAATGAAGATAACGTTTGCAGTCTTCCATCTTGTTGGAAAATACCGGTATTAAAACATGGACTTGACTATTGCTCCAAAGTATTTGACAGCTTGGTCCGGAAGAGATTTCAGTGCTTGGTTTGGAATTCCGTCTGGACCTGGAGACCTTTTGATGTTCAGCTGGCGCAGAAAGCTCTGGATTTCCTCCTCGTTAGTCGGGTGCGTGGATGACGTCGTCTTCTTCTGGCACTTTCTCCTGAAAAACTTGAACCTCTTCTCCCACCTCCTCTACGAAGTCTAAGTTCACTTTTTTAAGTGTGGCCTGACAGTGTCGTTCCCTGATCTGAGTAAGCCATTCCTTGAGGTCCGTGTATCGGAGGGATAGGTTTTCTATCTCCTCTTAGAGCTTTGGCTGTGCGCCAGAGACCTGATGGAGTTTCGAGGTTGCAACTTCTTAGGTGTTCCTGAAACTTAGAATTTTTTTGCTCTCGGAGCTCATACCTGAGCTCGTGGATGAGCCTGTTGACTACCGCCTTATCTGCTTGCAGATTGGTCCGTATTGCTCTCTTCCTGGTACATTTTTTTCTTTTAATCAGCTTCACCAAGTGATTTGACAGCGGTTTCCTTCCTTCTATACGCCGGAAAGTTTTGGTCGCTGCCAGAATTGAATCTGTTATGGTGATTTCCAGTCTTTCCACCGCTGCGTAGTTTTAATAAAAACCAAGTGAGACATGATTTTATGACAGAATCGTCAATAAGTAATAACCAATCCTGGTTTAATTTGTTAAATTGCTCATTTACGACATTCTTACCTAACCAAAGAGTCATTGCACCACGTCGTCTATTGACGACAGGCGTAGTTATTCTCAGTTTTCTTATGAGCAATTATAATTACGTTGTTACTTATTTCTTGTTAAAAATGTTCTTTTCATCCAATATATTTATAAAATGCTTTGGTTTGCGTCTTCTAAAAGAAAAATAAATTTTTAAGAATATTATTATATTCATATTAATCGTCTTGGATAATAAATAATCCTTTGATATCTTTAATTTATATGTATTACCAATACTGTCTATCTTTATTCTTCATGGTAGACCCTTATTGACCGGAAGAATAAACCTATTCCTCTAACGGAACGAACGGACTCCGCAAATGGTGAGTGCTTCTAACTACCAAGCTGAATAGATTTCAGCGGTTAGGAACAGTAGTCACCAAGAGCATATAAGTTCAACCCACAAGTGTAGTTCAATGCCGGAAGGGGTATTAGCCCTCGGAGTAGTTGTTTCTTGTGGATTGGGCTTCAAATATTTAAATTTTTAACACAGTAAATTTTTAACACAATAAATTAATGATGAAACGTCTATTCATGTTAAAATTTCTTTATTTTTCTTTTTTATATTTAAAAAAAATTTTTATTTTTAAGTATTTCTTCCCCATTGTTCCCTTTCCATGTTATGCACTGCTGACGAGCTCAAATGAGAGCGAAACATCGATGTCCAGTGCTACAACCTCTTTTATGTATTTTTTTATATTTTCCTAATTTATCAAAAAAACAAAATTTTTATTTTTTTTTCCATATTTAATTTTTGGTCTCCTATTTTTCATTTTTCCTATTCTATGTAAAATAAACTAACCTTTTAATTTGCAAACTGTCATGAAGTGACGTTTTCAATAAATTTAAATATCACGTAGTCGCATTTCAAAAACTGTTTATAAAATTGTCAACAAACCATAAAAAATTTAAATATTTCCAAACTGGGCCGAAGAAATGTTAAACAAATTGAAAAAAACTGTCTATCTTAACAAATTATCTGAGAAAAAGGACTATATTGGGCTACATCTGCGTAGCTATAATATTGGACTGAAAGTTGAAGCCAAAAGGTGTATATGTGTAACAAAAACGGAGACACTCCTGCATTAATGGAAAATGTTTCGGATGAGATGCCATCAATGACAAAATGAAGAGATCTGCCACTTACGATGCTGGATGTCAAATGACTGAAAGCCTATGAAAGTCCAAAAAAATATATAAATTTGGTCAAAAGAAATCGATGCCAGACTTTGCTGAATGCCTTTGAAATATCCAATGCTATAACTCAGATTTGAACTCAAAATATTGCACTTTTACTAAAAAGATTAAGTTAAAATTTATTTCACAAAATGAATTTTTTCAGTTTTCAAGTTTAAAGCTAAACTTAAACCTTTGACTTTATGTCAAAATTTTGAAGATAAAAATCGATATTTTAAAATTAGATTTTGTGGCTAAGGTCGAATTTTTAATAAAAATATTTCATAACTTCATGTCTCCGAAATCTAAACTGCAAACTCACATTTTTGAGAAAAAATCTTGTATATAGTCTAATGTTAGCCTTTTTTTTCGAAATATTCGAAACAATGATCGACAACTTGAGAGTAAAGTAAAAAATGTAAAAAAACATTTTTCAAAATTGAACCAACATTTTAAACTAAAAAATCGAAAATTGGATTTTAAACAATCTGATTACCCAGCATCTTAAATCCAAAATAATATTTGAAAATATTTTAGTTTTAATTGAAATATTGCAATATTGAGGAAAGAGTAGATATTCTGAGTCTAAAATCGCTATTTTTGACTTTCTTTCGAATTCAAAATTCTAATTTTAGAGTTAATATTTTTCAGAAAAATTCTTAAGTTATAAAACTTGATTTCAGTTAGGATACGTACTTTTTGTTTTACCAACGATTATTTTGTCCATAAATCTGAACGAGCTTTCAACAAATGAGAAAGCTAATTAAACTGTAAAACTCCCATAGTAATCAAAATGTAAGTTCGGAAAGATCGTTTTGATTTTTATCACCGAGTCCACATTTTATTCAGCGGAACAATATATTGTCCTTCTGGGCGTGGGGAACACCCCAAATTCATAAAGAAATCTCTTCAACCGTTATTTATTCCGTGAAACAAAGAATTTCAGGGTGTTTAATAGCTGTGTCCGGAGACCCCAATTTCATTATTAAGCTGCGACCTACGACTGCTGCGGTCATATTAGCGCCAGCGGAATTACCTTCCCCTTTTGTAGTGGACGTTGAAAAGAGCGCAAAGGGCGTATGTATGTATGTGACAAGAAAATAATTTGTAGTTGAGTAACAAAAGTTTTTGGGAAGAGCTTCCGATATTCCAAACTGAAGTAGTTATGTTTTGCACCTGAAACGCCTAGGGAGTTTCAGTCGTGATTATATTTTAAACATATATTACCGGAAAAATATATTGCATCCAGTTTACGTATACATTGCCTCTAGCGTTATAGTTTCCATTCCAAAACTACTTACAGGCAAATATCTTTCAAAAAAGGATTAAATTGATGACATTGTTTATTCTCATTTTTTTTCAATTTTCATGAGAAATGTAATAATATGATTCCATCAGTAGAAAATAATATTAGCAAAATAAAATATTTCATTTTATTCTTACAAGACGTTTTTAAATCGTATTTGCTTCGGCGTCTAATTTGTCTTACTGTTAGAAGGGATGAAGCTGAGTAACCAAAATGTTTGTCGCATAAGGAATAGCAATGACAGGTCAAAGTTCATAGATATTCAATTAATTTCATCATGGAGCCCCACCATAGAAAATATTTGTCACTTCAAAAGGTGTACGAATGAAACAACAAATTTTAAAACGGATTGACTTCCATATTGTTTCTCTTCAACAATATTTGATTAGTAAAATAAACAGGTCAAGCAGCATAAAATCGTGTAAACATAGTTGATAGTATAAAACATCCCCATGCACAGATGTACATTTTTTATTAAACTGTTTTCAATAATTTTTTTGAAACGCTATTAGCATTTCGTGTCAAACTAAATGTATACAAAGCCCTTTTCAGGCTGTCACTGACTTCAAGAAGCCTCGGTATCGCTAAATATAAAGAAGAATAAAAATGTAATAAATGCGTAATCGGCAACCCATGATTCGCTTTCCCACGTGAAAATCAGCCGGTAGCTGTACAGATTGCAGAAGAAAATTAGTATTGTTACGAAATGTAAATTGTAGAATTTAGTACGTAAGAAAATTTTCTAGAAAGATCTGATAAGGGAAAGCGGTCGCGATAATGAAGCAAACGGCAGATAAGCGTTCCAGAAATTTTGGCCAACGATAAGCCTTATCTGCCGAAAACTTCTAGGACAGTTCAGTTAGTTAGAGTCAGTCAGTGTAATTAGTGAGCTAGTAGTTGGAAGTAAATAATTGAGTTCATTATTCAGTTGTAGTGTTCCAAGTTTAGTTTGGTAATAAAATGGGTATTATTCAATTCACGTGTTAATAATCAATTCGAACCGATAGGCCCGCAACAGTATAATAAAATGGCTAATATTTGAGAGATATTTTACATTTTGAGTACTGTAAATCCATAAGAGAAACACGTGATAACGGCAAAAACCTGTTTCATATCTTCATCTTTTTTTCTTCATAGCTGCCACAACCGTCAAATAAGTTCAAAAAAACTTTTATTATGTAAGTACACTCTACCTATTCGAAGAAATTACACCTTGTTTGGGCTATGTTATCAATTCCGCCTTTCGCACAGATCTTTATATTTTTCTGGTGTCGACCTATTTCTCCCGCAAACCATTATTCGTCACTGCTTAAAATAGGCTAAGAGAACAGCAAATACAGATGATTATTCGAGATTTCGAGGTCGTTCTAGAATGGAAAAAAATAAATCTGGTTGACTTAATTCCTCCAAAACTCAGGCCGCTGTTTTCTCTAAGAAAATATCAAGGGATAATACAAACAATATTCCCATGGACGGTAAAATTTTTCCTACAAAATTAAATCTGTCTATCCTAAGAGTAAATGCAAACACC
Source organism: Dastarcus helophoroides (assembly GCA_028583605.1). NCBI lineage: Eukaryota > Metazoa > Arthropoda > Insecta > Coleoptera > Bothrideridae > Dastarcus > Dastarcus helophoroides. The sequence continues at coordinate 6,920,512 of CM053329.1, forward strand.
AACTTTTCTTAAAGCGATCATTTGCGCTATTGTTATCTCTGCCTCTGAGAAGCTGGACTTTCTTTTTAGAGCTAAAAAGTATTTCACATCTCATCAGCTGTTGACAAAACCCAAGTTAGGCCAACACTGAAAAAGTGTTCTCATGTTTAGAGTTCAGCTGCAAAACACACTTTAGCTTCTTTTGAATTCAATTTAAAGAAGAGCGATTCGCCTAACTGATGACGAGAATTTAAGCAATTCTCTCAAAACACTGCAGCACAGGTGGATGGTTGGTGACTTGCCTCTTTTCTACAAGTACTTTCATTGAAGATGCTTGGAGGAACTGATTGATCTGAACCTTCCAAGGACAATAGTCTTGAGATACACAAGGCAGTCGGGAGGGGTATATTTTTGTGTGATTCAGCTTAGCAGATTACACATTTATTTATTTGCAGACTCTTTCTTTTACAGAACTTTCAAACTCTGGATATGGTTAACGCAACAACAATTTTCCCTATAATTTATCCTCAATTCTTTTGGTTCGTCACCATATCTGCTTATTTTTCACATCCTACACACAGTGCTCTAAAGACATTATAGGGTTGGTCTTATCGAGTAAATCGAACTTAAAGAAAAACAACCAGCTAAGAAATGTTTAAAATGCGCCAATATGGAATAATTCAGGAGTTTGTGATTTTAACATTAAGTTTGTGAATGCATTGTTATAGAAAATGTTAAATAGGTGCAATTACATACTTTCAAATTATTTTTAGTTTTATGGAAATATAAATAAATTATAAGGCCAATAATATCTAAAAGTTTTACTGCCATTAATTACGGATCACACCTGCACCTGCTGACGTGATAATATGATAAGTACCAGTTGACCTACATCTGAAGTACACAATTTGTAGAAAAACACTAGCGCAGTTTTAGGGGAAAATTATAGGTTGCTTTTTGATTTGCCCTTCTTTTAGTTTGTTTATTATAAAATTTGCCTAAAAGGCTTTAGCCCTGAGCTTGACTCAGAATTGTAGATTCATGTGATATCTTTTGACTATTAGATATGTTCTTCACTTGGTCTAAAATAGAAAATTTTTTGTAATTAATACTAACTTTAAATATCTCCACGTCACCCAGTCTTTTGGTAAGATCTAGGACATTCCTAAGAGTAATCTTGACAATGTATTCGGATATTATTTCCACCCTTCCAGAGCGTTTCATTCTGCTTCACATCGAAAAATAGAGGAGTCCAAGTAGTTGAATAATTTGTAGGGTCCACTGCCAATGATATCAATGGTGCAGGAAGAGCAACGGGGCACTTCGCTTGGGATAAATTCTTTAGTTATGCAGTTATTTATAAAAACCTAATTTATATGTAACTTTTAACAATTAGCAATTTTTCTTTTCCATCAAACAACAAAGAAAAAATCCAGATTCGCTGCCTCTTCTCTCCTTGGACAAATCCTTTTTTTGTGGTAGATTTTATAGAACACTTTAAATAAAAAAGTAAAAGAAGCTTTTTGTTTCAACTTCGTGTAAAATAATCCCCTTCAATCTCCGAGAACAAAATCTGTGAACCATTAATAATATTCAATCACATAAACCCACAAACTATCCTGCACCAATTCAATATATGGAATCCATTTAAATTTATAATTCGATTTCATCTCAATCAGAAAAGCCAAAGGTGTTATGTTTATCGCCAAGCATATTTACATTTTTCATCGAGCCCAATATTAAAGATTCCCCTGGGATTTTTGCTGTTTGAGTGAAAGGCGAATGATATGTTCCACATCATATCCGAGCCACTGAAATGTGGCCTTAAATATATATTTGGCTTTCAGTTATGTGACAACGCCACACTAAGCCCAACGGGGATCAACCAACTCTATGCTTAGAGAAAGAAGCGATATCCTGAGCTTCGCATCCCCGGAAAGATCCCTTAAAACAAAGATTACACCGTCTAACGACTTGTACTTGACATTCGCCCATAAACCAATGTGTTGGAGGGTTCCACAGCAGTGTAGATGGCGGGCTTTGATAATTCGGTCTCCTTTTGATTTCATAAATTAAATTAAATACTAACAGCTATATCTTAGTCGCTTTTGAATGGCCCTTAAATTATTGGCTTTATGTTGAAATTTTGGCGACTTAAGAGCGTCTTATCTTCCTTAAGAGTTAAACATGACTTAATACGTATATCACTAGAGATAACTGTTTCTTTATGTCATAGTTAACTCTTAATTTTATTGCCTTAGGACTTTAGGTCTTATTCCTATTATTCTGATAATAAAACACATCTAATTTTTTATGTTTTTAACGTGTAGATAATTGTATCGTAAGATTATAAGTTATATGTTTTTTCATATACATACATACAAACTCATTTTTATTTAATGAATATTATAACACTATTTTTTGTTTCAGGTAAGTTTCCATCGAAAATGTTAGGAAGTTAGCGAAGGTGAGGAGAAGCTAGAAGTATTAATATAAGATTGACTTCGAAAAATCGACCTTTTAGTATAATATAGGAAATGATAAATATTATTTTAATATAAATTGTCTTCAGTACGAAAATCGTTCAAAAGACGAGCTGCATTAAAATGCTTAAACCTTGTTTTGAAAATAGAAATGCCAGAGGAATGTATATTTTAATGCCGTTTAATGCTATTCGCGACTTGGCGAACGTAAATTAATTGCCCTTAGTACAGTCAGCTATTTTTGTCGAAGTCAAATCTACATATTCTCTCACTAATTAATTCACCCCATTTACTGTTTTAATTTTAGCAGTACAGTAGAGTATGTGCAGGGTTAGTCTTATTTAATAGACACCTACTTTATATTATTTATTTTTGACATTTTAGAATATTTTAAAATGTAGTCCTACATAGTGTTATCAAAATTTTTAAATTTTCTGTAAAAAAGGTATTTTGGTGCATGTATATACGGTGAATCAATATCAGGTTTGTTTAATCTTATAGAATACCCTTTATATTTTTACAAATTTGAATTCTGCTAGTTTTCCGGAATCCTAATATATTTAACTGTTATATACTCCATCGACAAATAGGCGATTTGTTTGGGATCAAAGAATTTGAGTGCGATAAGTAAGAACTATTATAAACTAATTAATTGTTATTGACAATTACTAAATATAGAAATATTTTCGTATCTTCTTTTCGAAGTTTCGTTAATTTCATTCCTGTTAAGTTTTTTTTTAATGTTTGGGGCAATCTATAAAACATTGCCATTCCTCAACATAAAGGAAAACTGAAAATTTAGACGTCTGTAAAAAGCAACTGGTGAAGAAAATGTCATTCAACTGAAATGGAATTAAATATAAAAACTTAAATTGTGTGATATTTTATCATATTATAAGTCCTTCTCTACGTCGGAACCATCATTTAAGGAAGTTGTAATATATCCTATCGTCATGATACCGCCTCATTTTTTCAGGAAAAATAAATTTTTAACAACCGCATCTTAATTAAAAGAACTAATCGAAAGTAAACAATACGTTGACCGATTAGTTTGACAGGCATTAGCCAATGTATTTTTTAAAATTATCCCGTAAAATCCAATCGTTACCATCAAAATGGGACCTATAAAAGTATGTCTTTAATTTCAAATAAGTCGCCTATTTGTTGATAAAGTATATCAGGGTTATATACATTTGTATTCTAAAAAACTACCAAAATTTAAATATGGAAAAATATATAGGGTGATCCATAAGAAGAAACAGACTTGATTCTGATTCATTCTGTATACATTCAACGAAATGCATTTTTATAGAAAAATGAAAAGATTTAAGAAAAGCTGTGTAGGACTGCAATTTCAAATCTTTATAATAGTTGACAATAACGAAAATACAGGAGGGTTCATTTAATAAGACTAACTCTGTACATGAAAGACTTTTCCATTTATTTTTATTTATCGTATGGCAGATATACTTGTAACATTTGTAGATATATTGCATATATATACAGGTTGTAAAAAATTCATTTCTTAATATAGGGATCTCGAAATCGGTAAGAGATGCAGCATCGATTTAATTGAGACAAAGTTGCACAATTTGGGGATCAGGAATATTTCATTGAGAAATCAAATATATCTCTTGCTGTTCTTCAGATGTTTTTTTTTAAAAAAGTAAACTTTTGAATTTTGTTTTTTATTATTTTTTGGCGTTATTTGAAGAGTAATCGAAAAACTAAAAACACTTATTTATTGCCGTTTTTTCCCTTACAAGATAGCATAAGATACGTTTTTTTATTAGGCGTTTCGTCTTTTCGCTACCATCATCAAGTTCGCTACTTTAAAAACGAATGTGTAATTTTTATTACATTTTTGTGCATCTTTTAAATCTTCGTATTTATTAATGTATGTGGCTAAACGTTTCGCAATCTTAAACCATCATGAAGGAAAACGCACTTTTTTTCGGTTAAAGTTACTTTATTAATTTTCCATAATTAAAGAATAATTATTATTAACAATAAAATTATAAAAATAAAGAAAAAGGTAATAGAAACAATAATAAATTTTAACAAAGAACAGCAGACATAATTATAAATAACTGACGATAAAAAACAATGACTAATAACTGCGGACAAAGCAGCAACGGATATTTAAAGTAACAAAAAACAAATAAAACAATAACTGTTACATTTCATTTGGCTTATTTTATTACATTCTGAGTAATTATTCAAAAATATAAATTATGTTAACCTGAAAAAAGTTTTTTTCCTTGATTAGAGTTTATAGTTATCAAACGTACATCAGTGAAATCCGAGATTCAAAAGCTACACAAAAATGCAATTAAATATCAGGTCCGTATTTAAAATAATGTACTTGATGATGGTAGCGAAAAGACAAAACGTCTAATAAAAAACTTCTTACGCTATTTGTAAAGAATAAAAAATGCCAACAGAAAAGTGTTTTTAGTTTTTTGGATTACTTTTTAGATAACCCCAAGAAATAACACAAACGGACATCCAAAATTTTATTTATTTTTTTTAAATCTCAACAACAGCGGGAGATATTTTGGATTTCTTGACCGCCAGATTGTGAACTTTGCCCTAATTTAAACGATACTGTATCTTTTACTGTTCGCAAAACTCCTGTAGTGAGAAGCGAATTTGTTACAACCCGTATATGTCGGAGTTATTTATTTATCACTTTTGTATATCCAATGATCCCCACCAGTAATTCCTTCAATATTTTGATTAATTTCTTCTCGTATAAGTATAAACATGGTGAGGCTAGGATTGTGGCATTGGATATCTCAAAGGCTTTCGACAGAGTCTGGCTCCGATCTCTTCTCGCCAAGTTAACATCTTATGGTCTTCCTCCTGGACTCTGTCATTTAATATCCAATTTTCTCGCTGACAGATCTCTTCAGGTCATCGTCGATGGCATTTTATCCAAAACATTTGCGATTAGCGCAGGGGTGTCTCAGCGGTCTGTTCTGTCTCTTACTCTATTTCTGTTACACATAAACGATCTCTTAGCTTCAACTTCCAATCCTATCTGCAGCTACGCAGATGATAGTAACCTTGTGTAATCTTTTTTCTCCGACAAACCATTATCTATCGCTGCTTCAGATCGACTAAGGGAACAGCAGATGCAGACGATTAATCGGGATCTTGAGATTATTCTGGAATGGGGTAAGAACCATGTGGTCGAATTCAATGCTTCAAAAACTCAGGCCGCGGTTTTCTCTAAGAAAACATCAAGGGATAATGCAACAAACATACCAATGGACGATAAAATCTTTCCGATGGGATCTAATCTATCTATCCTAGGAGTAAATGTGAGCACTAACTTCTCTTCGAACGATCATGTGCGCGCCATTACCAAATCCTCCTCTCAAAAGATAGGCTTTCTCTTTAGAGCTAAAAAGTACTTCACATCTCATCAGCTATTAACAATATACAAAGCTCAAGTTAGGCCAACACTAGAATACTGTTCTCATGTTTGGAGTTCAGCCCCAAAACACATTTTAGCTCTCTTGGATTCAATTCAAAGAAGAGCGATTCGCCTAAATGATGACGAGAGTCTCACCGATTCTCTCGAAACACTGGAGCACAGGCGTATGGTTGGTGACTAATAGGATTTATTTCCCCAAGGGCAATATTCTTGAGGCATACTAGACAGTCGGAGGCAGCAAATTCCTATGCGATCCAGCTAGACACAGTGAGGACTTCTGTCTACGAAGACTCTTTTTTCAATAAAACTTTCAAGTTATGGAACTTGTGACCGAAAGGGATTTTCTCCAGAAATTACAACCTATCCTTGTTTAAGAAGGCGGTTCATCGCAATCTATCCTTGTTTGCGCATTCTACTCGCAGTGCTTTAAAAGCATACTGGGGTTACCCTTTGCGAGTGGATTAAACTTTAAAAAAAGTCTGGAGCAATGATGGTACTCATTATAATGTCAGTCCAGTTAAGTTAAAATTTTCTGATGTGAAATTCGTAGATAAAATGGGTTTCTCTTTGTTGTTGGGCGCCACAGTTGCAACTTGGTTTACCTGTAATTCCCAATTTGAAAAATGTGCCTTTACGTCTAGCATGTCCGATTCTCACCCAAATCGTGGTAGGTGCATGTCAGAAATTGATTTGGTAGGGTATGGGATACTGATTATCATGACCCTTTTCGTAAAAAAAATGGTGAAAGCGCTTGTGCTGCTTCGTGTATCCATATGGGTTTTCTCGAAGGCGGGTAAGAAGTGTTATTTAGTATTTGATAAATTTCTGTTCCTCTGGCAAATGAGATGTTATTTATTTTTCTCCACTCGTGTTTCGGTGCCTGTTATCGTCTCAGGTCAGATGGTACGATATTGAAGATTACATCTAGCCAGGATATTGGTGTTCACTTAAGGGCACCAGTTTTAATTCTCGTTGTATCATTTTTGGGTGTAAGAATTCCTTGTCCACGCTGGTATACTATATTCAGTCACAGAGTACCTCAACGATTGTGCTGCTGTATGTAAAGTGTATGCGTGGGTCCCCCAAGTTTCGCCAGCCAGTTTTCTCACTAGGCTGATTTTAGTTTTTATCTCACTGATGCTATGTGTCTTTTTTTCCTTGAGGAGCGATCAAGGGTGATTCCAAAATATTTGAGATACTGATTGTGTGTTAGGCCCTTTCCACACAATGAGGCTTTGAATTCTCTATTAGCCAGGCAGTAGCTATTTAGGTGAAAGGCACTCGATTGGGCCGAAATTCAGCTTGTTCTAAAGGAAACACATTAATTCATCAGGACACAAAAAGTATTTCAATTTGTGATTTTGTAAAGGGTGAATTAAAAAAATACAAAGCCACTTTTCACCACCACTTTTAATCCATGCCTACTTTTTACTTGCAACATATGGTTAATGTGTAGTTGAATTAAATGTTCCCACTAGCGTATAATTTTAAAAAAGTTTTGCTTTTAAATTACCACATTGAGTTCTATAAGTTATTAATATCTTTTCGTGAAAGATAATTTCGATTCAAATCAGTGATGACATGATATGATAACATTAAAAACTGTCAGATCTTGGCACCGCATTGGCCTCAAATATTCAAGACGTGTCAAACATTTTAAATTTCCCATGCCATGAAATTTCCGCCAAGCTGCTAACTGAGCACATCTGGGGGATCTCGACTTAGCTGCCTTCATCTAATATAAATATTCTTGCCAACTTTTTAATTAAATAACGAAGCCGGCGGTCCAACGTCAGTTAGCGATCACTTAAAGATAAATTAATTAGACATTGCAAGATTTTATTAAGAGACTTCATACAAAGACGCCCAATTTCTAAGACAATATATGAAGCGAGGACGGAAAGTTTCTTTGAAATACTTCCGGCTACATTAATTATTTCCAGAAATATTAAAGAGGAGTAAATGAAATCTTATTACCGACATTAATTAGGGACTGAAAGGCTTTAATCAATACTAGAATTGGGCGCACACTGAATTTAATAAACGAGCGTCTGCTTGAAAGGACTCAATTTATAATATTCCAATTACTTTAATAAATACTTAAATCCCTATACAAGAAATGAGAGCTCGAAAATAATACCTCCATTTGAATCTTCTTGATGGATGTAAATGGCATTATTGAATTCCTAAGTAGATTTCTGTAGCGAAATAAGAAGTTGGTCTTTCCGCAAACTTTGTCTTATACAACAAAACTCAAGGTAAAGTTCTAGTGGTATTGTTTTGAGAAATTTCCGTCGAATTCAAATGCTATATGTTTTTACTGCCGAGATCCTTAAGCACTTGTTCTAAATAAATGACGCTAGCGAATGAATGAATTGGTTGCTCTCTTACTGAAATGTATTCCTACTTAAATAATTTCTATTGTGAATTGAAAAATATTCTGCCCATTACTTTGCTGATTTTTTGAAGATGATGCTCTAGTATGTAATGATCTAGTGCATTGCTGTAATTTTTTTGGTAAATTCACGTGTGTTCCTTACTTGATCAGTACTCTAAGCAGACAAGAAAAGGAAAATAATATTTAAAAAAATTATTAATTTGATTTTGCAATGGTTTTCACTGCGATCTGACTCCATTAATGATTTACAGGAGCTTATCTAAAGAATCACAAAAAATCGTGATAAAAAGGGTAATTTCACAACAAACATTACTACTTACTGTTTTAACCCTAGATAACTAATCATTCGTCCACGCAACGACGCACCTCCGCGCGAGTGTAAATTTCACAAACTTCCAAATACTTCTCGTCCCTCATTCTTTTTCTACCTTAATAAATTGAATAAAGAGTGCTATGTGTGAACTTCACTTAGGAATTGAGTAACAGTCATGTTAAAGGTATGTACATTACACTTGTTTTATTTTTATTGTTTTAGTTTCAGTTGTTTGGTATACTAATTACGGATTTTTTTTTTACTTTCATCTGTATGACCACTATTTTCTTTAAAACTTGCGATTAGGATACCTAGAAGTTATCAGTCTACTCAGAGCCGGTCCTAAGGTAGAGCGGTACCTGCAGTTCCTATAGGCGCCGAAATGGTCAATATGGGTGGCAACAGAAAGTTAAATAAGCGTAAATTATAGGCATTAAAGAAAAGAATTTTTTTATGTTAAAAATATTTAAAGATGAATAGATAGTATATTGGAGTAGAGACACGTTTTTTAGTAATCAAAATTTTTTAGGAAGATATTTTATCTTGGTGTATTAAAAAAGGCGCGTTTCATTTTTTTGGTCATTGAAAATTATTTCAGACGCGCAATTTATCATAAAAGCGCGCCAAAAAATAAAAAAGAAAAACAACCTTATCTTGTTGCTCTATCCTGTTGAAGATTTTATAGCCCCCGCTAAAACTACTCAGATGTAATTCATATCCACACTAGAAATGAAATCGACCAATCACTTCATGCAAACAAAAAAAAAGGTTTCTCTTTTATGAAGATGGAACACCAACCCGCGGCTACGACAACCGTTACAGATGACTACTTTGAGGCCTGACATCAGATCGAAGATACAGCACATTCTAGGTGATGTGCCCAGCGTTGAAGCTTGCATTCTTTCTACGTCAAATTTGCCTCAAAGATGTTATGTATATAAACTATAGGGGAAAATAGGGGGTATTTTTTCCCAATAAAAGTCGATATTAGAGATAAGGACTCTATTATTCTTTTCTCAGGTACAAACCATTTATTGCGACGGCTCTTGGGTTCCGGCATATTTTCGGTACTGGTGCGCGATACATTCCTGCTGCGTTTCCTCAGCTCGCCCGTCCTGACGCAGCCAAGTTGCCACCACTTGACAACTATACAGGATATTTAAGGGGATTGCGCTAACATATATGTCCGTCATTAACTCGACGACCAACAAAACACTGTTGTGTGAAATGCAACAAGGCAATTTGTAGGTCGAATAATATTAACATATGTAGCAACTATGTTTAATCCATATCTAGTAAATATTTTTTTTCCTATTGAGTTAGTATATATGTTACGGCTAAAATGATTACTTGGTTAGTTTTTAAACTAACCAGCTAGTTTGCAAACATACTGAATTAGCTGCTATTTTAAAGAAATCAGCCATTTCCAACAAAATAGCGGATGCTAAATTGTGAGTTTAGAAACTAGCTGGTTAGTATGCAAACTAATTATTTTCTTTGGTTTATTTATACATTTTATGTGATTGTTTTCACATTAGCCATATCTTTTGTTAACTTTGTATACTAACAGATCGTTAGCTAATATGATTAATGTAATCTTTTTAGTTACCCAAAATAGCAAGTTTACTGGCTAGTTCATAAACTAACTAAACGAATAAGCAATAACTGGAAACTAGAATCTCAAATGGCAGGAGTGAGGTAAGCTAGTTAAGAGTTATTTCGTTTATATTCAAAAACTGCTGTCAATTGAAACTGTGAAAGATATGGAAAGTACAACATTTAAATATATTTCAGTATCAAGAAGTAATCAGGATTACGTTAGATGCAGGAAAAGGTGTATAACGAGAAATGTAAATACGTCAGCTCTAGATGGAGCTATCAGCTGTCCCAATTTGGGTGGAATATTTCCGATTTTTTAATTATTTGTCCTGTGTTCTGTCTAACTTGCTAATATTTCTAGTTTTTGAGAGTTCAAACTTCATGTCTGTCGGAACTAAATTTACAATTTTTAAAAGTTTCCGATCTCTTGGACGACGATAATCGTGTGGCATTTTTTTAGCGGATGAGAGTTATTTATTAGTGTACTCCTTTCTTTATTTTGGAAACTCGACAATTCTATTCGACGTTAAAATACAATAAACGCTAAATGCCTCCAAAGCATTTGTTGTTTTTATGATAAATTCGAAGATTTAGAATAAGGATTAGTCTTACATTTATAATGAAATAAAAAGCTCGTGAATCCGTCTATTTAAAATACCAAAGTGCTCATATTGATAGAGACTGAAATAAATTTTACAAATTTGTAGTTAGTATCAAAACTAGCCGCTATTATATTAAACTTACTCAAAATCCCCATTTTAACCATAATAAGTAGATAGTTTCCATATTGACCAGATAGTTTATAAACTATCAACTGATTATCTGCCATTTTGCTGGAAACGACTGATTCCTTCAAAATAGCAGCTTTGTTAGTTATTTTGAAAACAAACTGGTTAGTTTTAAAACTAACCAAGTATCCATTTTAGCCGTAACATATACTCTTACTACTGTACCATGTAACATGTTCCTATTTTCCTTAAACCATTTTGTCGATATTTCCGTTGTTTAATGCGTGGTCCGACCGACTTATGTGTGGTTATTTTAATGTAACTTAAAGTTTAGTTATCTCGGGTTAAGAACTTCTATAAACATGTATCTAACTTTTTCTTAATTTTATTTTGACTTTGTAAACCATAAAAATACAATAAAATGTTTATATTAGCATAATATTTTTTATGATTCAAATCCATATTGACAGCGAAAAAATGTTCGAAATTCAGCTGGATTCGATTCTTTGTAACACCCGTGATCGGTTTCTTATTTCTGTATAAAAATATCTAAACACACTTATGTTAACATTTATGGCTATCATGTAGCTGGCCCAATGAACTTCTTATTTACATTAAGAAAAAACTGAATATCTAGAAATCTAGAAAAAAATATGAACGAAATCGAAAGAAAGACTGTACGCCCATTGTGAGCTCCGTCTGCTTTTAGTTTTGTAACTTTTTACTCGTAATGAACTGGGGTTATTATCCTAAAAAAGATACAAATGCAGTTAAAGAATTATTGAAATAAATGTTTTTTACAATAAATTAATGAGAAATTGACGCCTAAAAGTGTATAAATTGCAACAAAATGAAAATAGTATACCCATTAAACAATTCCTTCCACATTTTACAAAAGCTAATTAGTGGATGTAGTAGCAGAGCTAAAAAAATACCTCGAAGGAGACGGAGGCCATTTTCAACATCTGTTGTAAATTTGCGTTCAATATTATTATCAATGTTTTATTTTGTTTGGTTTCAAATACGTAATAATGAATAATAATTATTACTTATGATTTCATGTAGATATTATATCAAGTAAAATACGTGAACATGCCAAAAAATTACAGCAACAGTTAAATTGGAAAACATTTTTATACAACATTTGTTATATCCATTCGAATTATTGCCATTGTATGAATATCTTTTTTGCTTATACTGCTGTTGGGGAAGTATGAAATAAAATTCATATCTTTTGAATGAGTTTATTTTCTTTAAAACACCGAAACAAGTTAATTGATCCTATTTTTTCCCATCTTTCGGTTATATAATAATTAGTTTTTCTTCCTGGGGTAGCCCCCAGCTACCCCTACTTTTTTTCCTCAAATAGAACCATGAGGTATGAGGGGGCTCGTTGAAAACTTATAGAAAACCGAATCCAGCCATATCAAATAAACAAGTTTTATGATTTTAATAACAAGTTAGTTTCATTTTCAAATTGAAACCACTAGACAATTTACAAAAATAAACTCAATGCCGCTTATGCTGAAAATGTCCTCTATTCACTATTTGACATTCTCCGAAACAATAATAAAAGCTGTCCACGGCATTCCAAATGACTTCAGCTGGTAACTTATGCATCTCCGCCCTAATTTTGTTCTTTAAATTCTTAATATTATCCGGTCTGTCCTGCTAGACTCTTTCTTTCACATATCCCCAAATAAAATAATCCAGGAGCCTTAAGTCCAACGATTTGGAAACATTTCATCTAAGTATCTTCGAACATCGATACCAAAATATGGAGGAGCGCCATCTTGTTGAAACCAAATTCTTTCATTCGGTATATCTGAATCAATTTCATGAGAAAAAATCACAGCTAGCGCAGTTATCAGGTTAAATGTTAGGAAATTTAGATAACGTGCGGCAATAAGATTTTCTTTAAAAAAGAATGAGCCCAAAATTCTGTTATTGACGATACCTGCCCATAAATTAGCTTTCTGTGGGTATGCGATTTGGATGACCATTATGGATTTTTCTGGAACCAAAAGCGATATTTGTACCTTTTAACCACTCCATCTAAATGAAACGTAGCTTTATCAGAAAAAAGCACGTCTCGGTGAAAACCATTATTGTGTTCACACGGTCTCATAATTTCCTTACAAAATTGTAATCGCCCATCATAATCGCCTTCCAAAAGTTCTTGGACAAGACACACCTTATAGGGGTGGTGTTTTTCCTCTTTTAAAAACATTCGAATTGCAGTTCGAGAAAAATCGTGATTGCGGGCCAATGAAACAGTTGAAGTATGAGGATTTTCAACAAGTTCTAATGCAATGTCCAATTTCTTTTCTTCATTCAAAGCACGTGTTTGTCCTGCTTTGGGCAAAGTCCCATACCGTGTTCCTCAAATTTGTGAAATATTTTACTAGCTATTCCTTGCGAGATTTGGTTTTCAGGATATTTCGCATTAAATAAATCGCGCACTTCAGCCTGACTTCTTATTTTGTCTCCACATCCAAGCAATATTAATATTTCGAAGAGTTGCCTTTTCGACAATACCATTGCGATTCAGTAGATAACTTGATTTTGAGACAGTAGTAACGCTTCGAAGTCCAATTTACAACGAAAATGAAAAATTAACCAGAAAGCCTGGCAAGAAAGTGGTACCAAAAAAACGCAACTTTAAAAGATACCTTTTTTGCGTTAGCAGTGGTAGGTACAGTTTCACATTATTTATTTTATCCTGTGCAAATTCCTGGAGGATAACACTGAATATAATTGAATTTTATTTCTATTGTTAAGTAGATGTTTTATAAAACCCTTAAAACCTTGCTATTGAAAACATGAAACTTGTTAGCTGAGTTCGGTTTTCTATAAGCTTTTCAACGAATTGTCGAATTGCCTCATGCCTTATGTTTCCATTTGAGAAAAAAAAGTACTGGGGGTTAAGGGCTGAAGAAAATTTGATTATTATATAACTTAAAGGTGGGAAAAAATTTAAATTAATTGACGTGTTGCGGCGTTTTAAAGATAATTAACTCTTTCAAAAGATATGAATTTTATTCCGTACTTCTAGCCATCCCTGTTTATACATACAATGTGGAACAGCCAAATGGAATAAATTTCGGAGCTCACTTATTCCACAAATTTATGAAAAATTTCGAGACACTTTAATTTAACACTATAAAATGACATCCTCCGCCATAAAAAATTCATCCTTAGATGCAACTCTCCTTGATTGACTGTTGCAACCCCTAAATTTTTAAACCAAAAGTAGGGGCTTATTATACCTCATTTGAGAGATCCTTTCATTCTCTGTTCAAAAATGTCATTGGTTAACAGTAAAAAAATTAATTTTAAATTTCAACAACAAAATATAAATCTTATATTTTCATTTAATAAAATAAAAAACAAACCATACTTAACGTAGAAGATGTTTAATATAAACACCTCCAACAGCTTGGCAGCATCTAAAACGTGGATAAAAATTTCTTCTAACATTATTTAACATCTCTGGTGTCACCGGCGCCATCGCAAGCGTTATTCTTGCTCGAATGTCAGCTACGTCGCGGGGTTTGGTTTTATACACTGTAGTTTTCTCATAACCTTATAAAAGTCCAGAGGCATCAGGTCTAATGATCGTGGTGTCCATTCTACCGTACCCCGTCTCCCTATCCACCGATTTGGAAATGTAACATCGATATATTGCCGGACATTGACATATTGTCGTGGTGCTCTATCTTGCTGGAACCATATTACATTAGCTGGAACGTGTGGATTTTCTTGACCTGGATAAAAGTTTACCAAAGCTGGTGCAATGTTGTTTTGAAGCAATGTTAAATAATTATCTCCATTTAAATTTCCATCAATAAAAAATGGACCAATGACATAATTTTTCAATAATCCCTGCCCAAAGATTAACTTTTTTAGGGTTCTGTGTATGCAATTCTCTTATCCAGTGGGATTTTTACTACCTCAAAAGCGACAGTTTTGACGATTTATATAACCATGAAGAGTAAAAGTGGGTTCATCAGAAAACAATGTTTTCTATTTGGATGACATTATTATCCAATCTTTGCATCATTTAGTTACAAAAATAAGTTCTTCTATTAAAATTGGCATCACTGAGATCTTGACATAGTGTCAGTTTATAAGAATACGTTTTATTTTCTTTCACTACACGAATAATCGAGAATTGACTAACCTTCAATGCTGCAGCTACTTGAATAATGCGGATTTTCGTGAAACTCATTCATTATTTCCAATTTGGTATCATTAGTTAATACATTGAAGGGTTTGCTTTTTAGCTTTCGTACATGTGTTCGTGGAAATGCTTCTCGATTTTACTAATTGAACCTTGAGATATAGGCGGTAAGCCAGGAAATTTTTGTTGAAATAGACGAGCAACTTCGACCAGTGATCTTGCTCTATCTTCATAACCAATCATTTGTAAAATTATTATTTTATGTATTTCTGGTAAATGGGCTCATATTAAATTTTCAAAATATGCAAAAAGATAACTGAAGCACGATACTGGCCACTGTTTAATTCTCTCACAGTTTTAAATAGTTACTAGGATGTTTTCGACAAAAAGTACAATCGACTATGGTAAAGTTGATAAGTTTTTACCTTTCCTTTTTTACAAAATCAAAAAACGATATCGAAATTGTTTTTGTCACTTATCGAGGACCAACCAAACGAGTTGCTTATTGTTATTATTGTGGAAAATTTTATCTAGATGATAAATTACTTTTTTTATTGTTTATTTTTTAAGTAAATGTAGCAACCATATTATTTTTGAATAGAGAATGAAAGGACCTTTTAACTGGGGCATACCAAGTCCCTATTTTGAATAGAAAAAATTAGGGGGCTGAAACAATAACTCGGAGGGGGTTGCATCTATAGATGAAATTTTTGCAATGCAGAATGTTATCTTATAATCTGAAATTGACGTGTCTCGAGATTTTTCATAAATATTACAATAACTGAGATGTTGAATTTATTTTATTTGGTTGTTCTACACTGTATATCAGAAAGCTCCAGTAATATCAGACACTAGTTCACTTTTTCTTTATATATTTTAACATTTTCTCCACAAAGTGCACTTCTGAATACTTTACTTTTCAAAATTCTATTTCATAAAATCCGCCATACATGTCACCACCTGAAAGTGATTGTCGTTGATCAAAATTTGCAATTTTAAGTTTAGGTAAATAATTGAAATTTCTAACCCTCACTATGTGGAATTGTTCAATATTCATAATTATTAAATTTTATTAACGATTAAAACAACAGATATTGAAAATTCCACGATGTTTCTATAAATATTTGTTGTTTTAATCCCTAATAAAGTTTAATTGTTATGTGTAGGGAAATATCGCCAAGGTCACTTAAAGTTTATGGACACTTAAAATCTCATTACCTATGTATGAGTATTGACCGCCTCAAAGCCGCACTCCCATCAGTCATCGAAACTCGCCCATACGCTACAATTTGGATTGTGTGCGAAGATTTATTCCTGAATTCCTAATGCATATTATCCCCTACTTAGCAGACTACTGGTATTATCTCCTAGAATTGTGCAGGGTGAAAACAGTTTGTAATATTAGAAAATGTGTTGTCGTCATTTGATACAATGTGTGGTGTCAAATTGTCGCTACTAATAAAAAAATCTGAAACACAGCGAAGTAGTTATCAATGTTGTAATATGTTAAGATGCTTTTCTACTTAAAAGCATCAAATAAACAAAATCCTTGGTATTCTTTCTTCAGGTTCTATGTTAAGTCAAATTACCAAGCCTTGATTTAAGTTTTAATGTGTTCATAGAAATAATATTCGTAGCTATTAAATGAGTCTCAAAAGGTGCTAATAAAAACTAGCAGGAAGGAAATAGAAATCTTTATAAATCTACGAATTAAGGAAACAATATTACAAAAGATGACATCACTGATACCTAAAAGATTGAAGGCATTCGAAATACAATAACACAGAATATCTTCAATTCAGGAATAATTGTTGCAGGATAGTGAGTGAGGAGTTATGTGCTTAAAATCTGAAGTCTGTCTTTAAAAAAGTAAGATAAACGGTTTATTATAAATGAATCTTCTACGAAATAAGTGAAATTAAATTAATCATCTATCATCACCAGAGTGTAACTTGTAATGTCTTATTATATTACAAAGATGATATAATTTACAAAGCTTGCTATTTTCTTATATTAAATTTTACGCTTCCCGACAAAGAAGCAGTTTTTATGCCGCCTTATAAGACGCTGTAATACACCAAGTTTGTAATGGCAGCACCTTAACGCGGGCATTATGTGTAAATTTATGAACACCATAAGAAGATGTAATAAACTTTGATGTGTATTTGGGAGGATATACGATATAGCCAAATTTTTTTCCTTCCTTTTAAATATTGGTAATACTTTTGTCAACTTCCTTGATATCCATTAGTTCGGCTTTTTCCCCTTTTTTATAACCCGCAATAAATTAGGTGTGAAAACGGTTATAAATTCACCGGGGAGTTCTCCTTTAGGACCCTCCGGGACTCCAGAAATATCGCAAAGCCTGAACTGGTAAAAGGTTATACTGCCTGAGATTATTACCATAAATTTACATAAGGTGGCTTTTAAAAATTGTTTGTCTTTTAAAAATTATTTAGCCATTACTACAGAACTCTACTTAGTTATAATAACAATTGGAATCTCACCTTTTTTATTTCTATGGGACTGCATTGACAGCTCTATTTTCTAAAGGCAAATATTAGCTTAGCCCCTTTTGTAGATAATTAAAATTCTTCGCTTCGTGATAAAATATTTTAATTCATTTATTGCTCCTAGTGAACTTTTACAACATTTGGGAAACATTAGGACATTTCTAAATCTTTGCATATTTATTATTTACTACGTAAGTTGTCTAAAAAATCTTGCCAATTTTCGGAAATAAATTATTTTTATTGGGTCGCCCTGAAAATTCGTGAGGATATTTTGAAAAATTGAAACTTGACGTTTTCAATTTTTTTAACATTTATATGCAATATATGGACTATTCTAGTCTACAATCATCTTTCACCTAACAGGTAATTTAATTTTCCTAAACTGTTTTGGATTTGCTTAAGGGAAACCTATGAAGTGCAGTTTTTGTATCTTCCATATTATTAATTTTTTTCTTCATTGTTGCCTGGCAAATGAAACAAATAGAAATCCGACGATGCTATGTCAGGAAAGTATTGTGAATGAGGCAGTATACATCCCACCCAAATTCTATGCCTGCAGGCACATGTTAAGTGTCACCGTGATGAACGACCTCTTTTCCGTTAATCCAAATTTCAGTAAATGATAGTAAGCACTTGTTTTGGATACATTCAACTATTCTGCTAATTTTCTTACCATATGAGGAGAATGTTTAATAATTTTAACTTTATTCATTTACCTTCATTGCTGAATGAAAGTCCAAAGCGTTATTTACATCAAGACATTTCTCACTTTAAACCTAGTAGCACATTTATTTTGCCCTGTTTGTGTAGCACTACATCCTTTTCAGTCACAGAAAATATATCAAGTACCAAAGGTTTAATTTTTGTTCATTTACACTTTTGGAGTCAACTGCTGCAAAATTAAGTAAAGCAACTTTTCATGCTAATATTATTTGCAATAAATGGCGAAAGAAATTCCGACTCTACTAAAATAATTCGAAACAGGTTTTGTGAGACCCGGAAAAGTCACATCTGCCAACTCCTGAGATTGTTCTCAAAGATTCGAGATCGCTCGCGAATGAGTTTAATATCGCGCCGCTGCACACCTCACGTATAACAAAACTTGAAACAATGGATATTGACCAATATAAATCATTTGGTCACAACTTCTTATTAAAATTGATAAACCCCAAAGGTATTACCTTTCCCGAATCTGACAAAATTCAGAGCCCTAAACTATAAGCAATAAATGAACTGAATAAAATATATGTCTGACTTCTACGTTAACAAAATATATCTGCAAAAAAACCTTTGTAACGAAACTGCAGATTATTTAGTATCAGATAATACGCGTTGCATTAAAAAACTTCAAAGCTAGTTGCATAATATTCTTTTACCAAAGTTAAAAACAACTTAAATATGTATCTCTTTTTGAAACAACAAAATTGTAATAATAATAATATTTATATTTTTGCGTCAAAGGCTCAGCCTTACCTTTAGTTTGCATTTCATATTATTATTATTATTTTTACTCTTGTCTCATGTAAACATTCGCAAAATAAAATGCATTACGTACTAATGGTGTAAAAGCCACAACAGAAGCCATCCTCCACATTATTGCAAAGTTACAAGCATGCAACTTCCTCCAAGATAAGTGAAATAACAACTTGTGTTTATTTAGGTTCACGTGATAAGCGAATTTCATGTTTTCCTTCAATGTACTCCATAAAGTCTAATTAAAACTCCATTTTGCATTCGCTATTACTGTATTATAGTAAAATGCGATTCAAAAGGAGCCGTAAAGAAATTAGTTTGAAAAGCGTTGAAGTCATTGCCGATTTTAATTAGACTCCGCAAATTATTAGGTTGTAAAGAAAAAAACGACGCTTCCAGCCTTTAGCTTCGTGTATTTACATCCATCAAATGTTAAAATAAATTAAAACAATAAGAATCATGATAAGTTTGTAAAGATATTGTAAAGGTGGGATAAAATAACGATATCGAGCGTTCAAAATAAATCGATTTCCGTCAATTTCACAAATGTTTTGCACTAGTTTTTTATAATTCTGTATCTGGCTTCTGGATTTGTTGTGGGTTGCCTAAAGTTTAGGCCAGCACTTAGGCCACCCTTTCCGGGCTCATTGTGCTATCTCCGTGATTGAGGTGTCCTCGGTCATTCATTCAGCCACCCAACCTTGTTGAGAAACTGAAGAACGTCCCTTGGATGCGCCTCTCTCAAACAGGCCACACTAGGCCAGAAGTCCCTCAGCGTGGATCCTCTGATTAATGCTAGTGCAGTGACACATCACGTGCTCGATACTCTCATCTTCTTCTAAACACCCCCTACAACTCGGGTCGTTTATAATTCCCATTCTATGGAGGTGTTTGTTTAATCGACAGTGACCTGTCCAAATCCGTACAAGTTTTCTGAGATTAATTCTTGAAAGTTGTAGGCATAGTTTTGCCCTTTTCCTGCACGGCCTTCTGATGAATGCGTGAGTTTGTCAGCATGTTGTTATTGATGCCCATATGGCTTTGCGTTTACGATAAATTTCTTCGTTAAGTTGGGATCTTACGGTTGATCTCGCCAGGGGAAGAGTTGGTTCTGGTCTAACGAATGTCCCTCCGAACCCTTTCTCGCCAGTTTATCAGCGAGTTCGTTTCCCTCTTTCCCAGAATGTCCTTTGATCCATATAAGATCAATTTTGTTTTCTTGTGATAGACGTTCTAAAGCTAGGTGGCAGTTCCATACCAGCTCTGAGTTTGTTTATACATTCGTCAGGGCCTTAAGGGCTGCCTGGCTGACCGTCTTTATTTGGATATATTTTCCTGTAATGTTTAGTTGCGTCATCTGTTCTGCGCTATACAAAATTCCCAACATCTTCGCTTGGAAGATTGTTGAGTATTTATATAACTTAACATTACATTTAGGTTCCGGTCTTCCGAGAAGATCCCTGTTCCAGTACCCGTATTTGTTTTCGATCCATCCGTGTATATACTTACGTCTGGTATCCTTGCTTGTAGTTCATCCATTTTTATACGGTAGGATTTTGTGAACTTATATGGTAGATGGTCCATCGGCGCACCAAGAATAGGTGCTTTTTGGAGCGCCGGTGACCCACCATCTACCGTATTCCTCATTTCTCTTGCGCACAGACGGAGAGCAGAAGCCCGTGACGCCCCCTCAAGAAATATATCGAGAGGTGGCAGGCACAATATCGCCTCCATTGCTGCTATTGGAGTGGATTTCATTGCTCCTATCACTGCCGGCCACGATAGTCTTTGGATGTGATTTAGCTTTTGTTTTATAGTGGTGCACTTTGTCTTTGGCCACCAAACTATAACTCCATAGCTTACAATTGGTCTGATGACTGCCGTGTATAGCCAAAAGGTCATCTTAGGGGATAAACCCCAAGACCTCCCGATGTCCCCACGGCATTGGCAGAAGATCTTGTAAGCTTTGTTTAAATTATTTTTTATGTGTTACTTTTAGCTCAGTTAGCTGTCAAGTTCAATAACAAGGTAATTCTGTATAGTTTGTTAGCAGAAATTTCCACATTCGAAAATTATGTAGCTAGAAGTATTAAAAGTAGTCGAAAATAATTTTAAGTACCACTAAAATGCTTTGAAAATTCTCTACTGTCTACTAACAAAGGGAAGGAGAAGAGCAAAAGATGCGTTATAAGCTGGAAATGGTGGCCCCCATGGTAACCCAGTTAAGTATCTTTCGTGGTCAAAATATGTGCAGGAAAAAATTACATGGTTCAAAAGTCAACCTAAATATTTGTCCAAGTCAAATTCCTGCTTCAGCCTTTTTGGAAGCCCTTATGTAGGTAATTTAAAATACCCAGTGATTAAATAGTTTGCTGTGCGACCTACTTTTCCACTCTTAATGCTTAAAATTCTTTACTTTTAGCTAATCTTTCTGCTTATTTACAAATTTGTTCTAATAACTTTTTGAAAAGGTCCAATAATTGCATTTAAAAATGAAAATAAATTTGTTCCAGCTTTTATTTACATATTCTGTTTTACATAACGAATGGGCTGCTAAATAGATAAACCGATGTCTTATGAGGTTAAAAAGCGAAACGTGAAATGAAATTAAGGAAGAAAGCAAGTATAATCTCCCTTTTTCTTATAACACATTCAAGGCATGAAAATAGGATAATATATCATATAGGAAAGAATCACAGGGGATTTCGACTGTTTTTCCTTCAACGAAAGTATTATGTAGACGATAAATATAGTCACATATATCTGGAAACTAACGGTTACGTGAAGCGAATTGTCTATACATTTTTGGTAAATATTCCTTTAATGCCATGTTTATGTCTTTTCTCGCATATGCTGGATCTCTCGCGATGAAAATAACACTAAAGATAAAACAAGCGTCATGTACTTCCCGTAATTCAAAAGCTAAAATGCCATTTAAAAGATAAATAAGATGTAAAGGATGCAGTTACTTAGTAAATGATACCAAGGAAGCTAGAACAGATGACAAAGAGAAAGAAGGGGCGCACGTTGCACCGACTCTGAGAAATTCCCTCAATACACATTTTATTATTGTTGCAGCCCAAACGATCAAAATGCACGTTTTCGTAGTTGAGCTAAAACGTTATTGTTTCTTTGGTCTTATTGTCCTCATGAGCCTCCGTCTGCTCTTTGTGCCTTTGGAGTTTCCATTTCTCTATTTTTAAGTCTCTCGTGTATACTTTTAGGTACGTCTTTTAAATTAAGCAAATTGAGGCAATCAAACGACATTTTCGCGTACGATGTTTTTTATGAGTAAATAATGTTTTGTAATAACTCCATTTTTTTAGGCACGTTTTCCCTATTACTTGTCTGGTTATTATTATCATCTTATTTGTCTTTATTTCGTCCATTAATTTAGGACTACTGTTGTGAAATAGAACCACTACGTTTGAGTTCCTTTTTATTTTTATTTATTTATTATGTTCCCAGGAATCTGATAAATCATTGTATTCTTTCGGTAGACGCATCACCAAGGTTGCCTTTCTTTTTCGATTTTTATTCTAAATGTTATTTCACTATTACCCGTAATATTTAGATATTCATACATTGCACGATAATCCACAGAACTGCTGAAAATATGTAAACAGACAAACGCAAATGGGACACATTTTGACGCTTACGATGAAGTAATTTGTTCAAATTTTGTTTATGCTTTAGAAAATAGAGTTAGTACAGTTACATATTAATTTCGATTTAAAGATGCAGTGAATTTAAAACACTTTAGTTGAAATAAAAGCACAGAACATGCGATAACGAATAACATTAATTAAATGCTAAATGCATCACCATCAGAGTGCGGGTATATTTATATGGGACACCTGATTCGCGAGGTTTCCACTCAGGAAATGTCTAGAATATGCAAGAGACTGGCCACCTACATGTGAATCATCACACTTACAACACTGGGGTACGTTAAGGCGGTATATATAATGTGTCCCACCGGGAATCGCCGCAATCGATATCTGACAAAGTACTGATCTAAAAAATTTAAAAATTTAACAACTTAGCAAAGTCGATGAGGCCAGCACAATTAAAATATTCGCAAATAACTGCGTTATTTTAAATAAGACACCCTAGATATTTTTGCATTTTTGGATTTTATTTAATATTTCAAGGCCACTTTTGATAACAAACATTTTTCTTAAAATTTATAGTTTTTGAGATAATTGGAATTTTATAAAAAATTTGACAGATGCAAGGTTTCACGAAATTCTTTGTATCTTTTTCCGGAAACCAGTAGTAAGTAAGTAAAACACATATGAAGATATCTTGCACAGCTTTCATAAGTCTATGAACATTATACCGAGTGATGAATCTACGACTGAACATTTTGATAAATTCAAACAGCGACAACTTTGTTATCTTAAATGGAATACCCTACATTTTTTATCGTATCATCTGTAAATTTTAATTTTCTTTCACCTGATATAGGCTTCCTAAAGGTTGCTTTTACAACATTTAGAAATAATTACAATTTGTTACTTTGATTTTCTCATTTCACATTTATCGGATCACACATCAGTGACGTTATCAGTGGAAATAATTTCTATCGACAATTAAACTATCAGCAAACCTTTTGTCAAATTATTTATACTTTATTTTATAATATGTGGTAAAGCTCAAATGAAAACCAGCCTAACCATTTGTTTATTATTTTCTGACGATGTAATAAAGTAAAGTCACGAACATGTGATACAGTGATAAATTTACTCTTCGATATCCAGATAAGGTAAGCCCTTATGAAATCCAGTAAAGCAAATGGTAAAAAATGTCACAAATTTCGACTCCGTCAAAGAGAAATCAGAGAAAACAAAATCTGTTGTTGATAATAAAAATGTTGAAGTAGCATTTCCAATTATGTCGACTAGTCATGTTTTAATTTTAGCTTCGTTTCATTAGTTAATTGTTGATATCGATGGTTTCTTTTTTTTAAATACATTTCATTTGTTTCGACTCATTATGTCACTGATGCTCTACTCAATAAGAATTCAATGACTGTGAGACAAAAAATAAAAGTTGAAATTGCAATTATTTCTAAAAGTTGTAAAAGAAACCTCCACAATGCCTATATCAGTTGTAAGATTATTTAAATCTGCACAAGATAGACCAAAAAAATATAAGGTGTTCTATTTTAGATAACAAAGTTACGCTGTTTGAATTTACCAAAATTTTCAGACGTGAATTTCAACACTTGGTATAGTGTTTTTGAACCTACGAAGTTTGTGCAAGATAGCCATAAAGAAAGTATAATAGAGGGGAAATAGCAATGCTACGCGCATGAATCAAATTTTGCCAGCCAGCGCCCCATGTGAACGACATCCGAAATAAAATGACGCAGCGGCAAATTCGAACGATTTAGATATTAATTTATTTATTTTTTAAACTTTAACAAAATTTATGGATTAGAAATTAATGCAAATAAACAAATTGTAAAAAATATGATTTATTTTCAAAAATATAAATAACATTAACTAATGGATTTACACATCAATTATTAAAATCAAAACTAAATATTTAACACAATTGTTCTAAAAAAACACTATAATACTAAAAAAATACTACTACACTAAAAAAACACAAAAACTAAACACAAATCTTAACAAAGAACCGAAGAATACGAAGGAAAATGGCGGACTGGTTTACTTTTCTTTATAACAACTTCTTGTTGTCTTGTAAAATGTAAACAAAGCAATCAACTGCGCATCACTAAATGACAACGCCCTTGACAGCAACGCTTTTGCCTACGCCATCGTTTCTAAAATTTATGGTCCCGTGTTTTCTAAATTAGTGAGATCTCTATTTTATTTTCTTTATGAAGATAGCTTCGTATGTGTGCTACTTATGTATCAAACATAAAATAAATATCTGGTTCCTTGAAAAAAGATACGAAGAATTTAGTGGGAACTTGTATCTGTAATTTTTTTTATAAAAATTATCTCAAAAACTTTAAATTTAAGAACAATGTTTGTTATCCAGAATGGTCTTAAAATATCAAATAAAATCCAAAAATGCAAAAATATATAGGGTATCTCATTGAAAATAACGAAATGGGTATCAACTTCCGGTATAACCGGAAGCAGTACAACTTTGTAAATATTTTAGATGTGTTGTCCTCGCTGATTTTGCTGGGTTGATAAATTTTTAAATTTGTTAGATGAGCACTTTGTCAGATATCGATCGTGGCGATTCCCGGTGGGACACACTGCTACGATAAAATTTATGGATTTTTGCATGGTTATAAAGGATTTTATTATCTATTCCAAAACTTTGAAATCCACCGACTAGCTTAAACTCAATGTAAATAAAATCAATCTTAGACTTGGTTTTATAGGACACAGTTTAACTTTGTCAAAACACTGTTTTTTATTTATTTTTAATAAAAAAAACTAGTCGACAGATTAGAAAAAGCTGTTAAATGATAATATGTTTTACGTATCGTTTTTAATTCTCAATCAATTCTAAAAAATAATGCACCAGTGTTTTGAATTAAAAAGAGCTTTACAATGATGCATTACGAGTGGGATAGTTTTATTTGAAATTTTAAAGTGGGAGTTGATAAGTGTTAGGGGGCATATCAAGTTGGATTTACCGTTAAAAATGGTCCCCCCAGGAACATAAAGCGACAAGTCTCGGGAAATTCATGTAATATTTTTCGGTTTTATAATTATAAAGGGCATCAAGTTTTCGTCGGGAGACCCTATATAAGGGTACTCTACTCGGTTGAGGAGCATAATACCGAGTGCTAGATGTAAAATTCTTTTATTCCTTAGAGTGTAAAGGTAATTTTACTTCTGAGAATACAAAATTATCTTTTTTCACACTTTTTTCACATATGAATCTTTTTTGGATGATTACCTACCGTCTTAGTGAATGAAGTTTGTTTTTGTCAAAAATGTTCCCCTTACAATTAAAATTGTGCTTCGTGGTTTTTGAAAAGATTCTTTTCTTATAATTTTCCCATGTTACGTGTTTTTCATGAAACACTGGAGATATTGTCAAATCCTTTATTTACAGAGCATCGTTAATTGTTGGGTACTTTTAAGGAATTGATGTTGAATATTAACAAACACGTTTGCATCATACAACAAATTGGCATTCTGCTTCTATGTAATCACGTTTGGCTACAGTAACATAATTTATAAACAAGCCTATAAAACAAAGCAGATCAAATTTACACGATTGATAATCCCAACGTGTGTCGATTTTAATTAAATGAATTTAAAAAATATTATCAAATTCGACTAACTTGAAAACAATGTTATATTAAAACACACAAGGCATTAACTTTCATTAATTAAATAAAATGAAACAACTCGAATAACTTTAAATATCCAGTTAGAGCTATAGCAGATTAAAAAGCTAACGATATATGTAAAACGCCGTTATAGGAAGGTTATACAAATGGTATTTATATTTTGGTTTAATTAAAGTGTTCAGAGTTTTGCCCCTTATGTAGGGGCTTCTTACGTAATAAAAAACAGATATGAAAATTTAAAGTACAACACGATAAGTGAGCAATTTAATTTTACCAGTGGGGAAATTCATCTGCACGGAAAAGTAATGAAAATCAGAATCCAAAATAAAAGAACGCAATGCGAAAATGATTTACTAGATATGAAACTTTTCTTCAGTGAAAGTGTCACGACAGCAAGTTACAGCCAGCAAAGCAAAACTGGCACCAAAATTCAATGTAATAAACTATAGTAAAATTGTCATTATTCATTTTGTTGCATTTTTTGTAAATATTGCTACTGAACTATAAAATACGGTAAAGTGTGGTTCATAAATAATCTAAACTCTAATTGTAAGTCTAAATTTAGGATTTTGACCTTATTTAAAAACGTTAATGTTTCAAGGAAATTTCGTGATTAAAGACCAAATTTATTAAATGTTAATATTTGACAATCAAATATATATATATATATATATATATATATATATATATATATATAATGAAACAGTGGAACATCTTACAAGTTAAAAATATTCACAATCAGCAATTATAGACCGGTTTCCGCCTTGCTTGATCGCATCAGTTTTGTAAGTACAATTGCGTATTGTCAATAGTCAGCCACATACATATACATGCTTGAGGAACGGAAATTCCCTTGAGCTACGTGTAGTTGTGGCTTTTAACTGTATCTTATGAGAAATATTTTTACATCATGCTAATTGAAGAAACTATTGCTTCTATATCAGGCAATAAGTGCAAGGAAGTCCGAAACAAGTCTATGATTATTGACTTTGAATATTTTCAACTTAGCACATATACACAGCACGATCGACTGTTTCATTACAGAACTTGTAATTGACATTATTCGTAAAGTTTAACAAGCTAACACACATATCATGTCGAAGGTGCTAGGATTCAATAAATATTTCTATGCAACACGTAATACAAAATTGAAAGGTACCTCATTCCATTGCGCTATGTACCATCGTATATTAGGCTGTAGATATTCGAATTTTAAGTGAAATAAAATCTTGAGATCAAGATGTAATTTTGAAATCTTGGTCATTTTTGAATGAATTTTTATTTTTTTGAAATGATGACATTTTATATTTTGAAACTTCAACTTGTAGTTTTCCATAAAATTTTGACTTCAAATCTGAAATTTAAAATTAACTTTTCAAAACGGTAATCTTTTTCTTGAGCTCTGGTGTAAAATCTCCTTCGGGTGCCTTCTCCATTCTGAAGGTTGGCAATCATCAAGACTATTTTAATTTTTGATACGGCTGATCTAAATAACGGGTTATTGGAGCAGTTATACTAATCTCTTAGATTTTTTAATCAGGAGTGTCGTCTTCTGCCTATAGTTCTTCTTCCTGCGATTTTCCCCTCTATTGTGAGTTGTGTTTAGCGTCAGCCCATACTTTTCGCTTTTTT
Source organism: Dastarcus helophoroides (assembly GCA_028583605.1). Lineage (NCBI taxonomy): Eukaryota > Metazoa > Arthropoda > Insecta > Coleoptera > Bothrideridae > Dastarcus > Dastarcus helophoroides. Next base: position 6,948,549 of record CM053329.1, read on the forward strand.
CTGCTACTTTATTCACAATTCTCTGAAGGTCATTAATATTCTCTGCTATAATAGCGGTATCGTCGGCATATCTAATGTTGCAGATTGGGTGGCCATTAATTTTTACTCCCTGTTTTCTTTCAAACTGCTTTTTAAAAATCTCTTCTGAGTAGGCATTGAACAATGATGGTTACAAGACACAACCCTCTCGAACACCTCTCTTTATCTTTATAGCTTTTGTTTTTGTATTATTGATGCGTACTATTGCCTCTTATTGATTTTAAATCTTATTTGTAATCCTAGTATCTCTTGAGTCGATGTTTTTACCTTTGAAGAGCTTTATTAGCGGTTTATGCTGAATGGTATCAAAAGATTTGTTATAGTCTAGAAAACACACACAATCTGATTTACGTCCAGGCATCGTTGTATTAATATATTAAATGCAAATATTGGCGCCCTAGTTCCTAGACCGTTTCTAAATCCGAATTGTGTCTGTTCAATATCTGCTTCCAATTTATCATATATTCTGCATGCATACGATACATAAGGCTGATGGTACGATGATTTGTGCAGTTCCTTGCGTTGCTCTTTTTGAATATTGCTATGAACAGTGATATTAACCATTCTTTCGGTATTAAACCACTTTAGCAGACACTATTAAAAAGATTTACTATAATGCGAATGTTGCTATCACTGACAAGCTTGAAAACTTCAGCCGATATTTTATCAGGACCTAAGGCATTCCCTGTTTTCATTTCTTCAATGGTGTGCTTCACTTCGTCCCTTGTAATATCCTATCCTGTTTAGTTATACACATTGTCTATTTCTTCACGTTGATTATCCAACAACCGTTCTATGTACGTTTTTCACACTTTTGCTTTCTTTTCTATGTTGATAATAGTTTTTCCTTCTTCGTCTATCAGTATTTTGTGGCTATAGTTACGCCTTACAGCAAACTCGTTAATTTTTTTGTGGATATTAAAGTTGTCATGACTGTTTTATAATATCTCTATTTCTGCACATTTGTCTCTATAAAGCTGTTCTTTAGCTTCTCTAACTTTTATATGTATCTTCTTTTGCAGAACAGAGTACCTATGTTTGTTTGTGCTCTTGTATCCTCTCCTATCATCCATAAGGCTCAAAATTTCGGTTGTTATCCATTCCTTCATAATTTTCTTATTTCTGCATAATTGTTCCCTGTATGATTTAATTAATTTCGTCTTGAGGTTTCTCTAGTTGTTATTTACATTCTCTTCATTATATTCTTCTTTCAATTCTAGGGTTTCTAATGCCTCGTTTATTTCTTTTTGCATTCTTTCCTTTATATTAGAATTTCGTAATTTCTTAATATCGATGACAAACCTAACTGCCTTCCGATTAACTTTTTTAAATCTTACTTTCAATTTTGCTATTAGGAGTTTGTGGTTGGAAGATACATCTGCACCCGGATATGTTTTAACTGACACACGCTGTTGCTGTATCTTTCGTTGATCATTAGTTAGTCAATTTAGTTTCTGACTATGCGTTCTTTGTTATCTTGTGGTGATACCCACGTATACAGACGTTTACTGGGTAGTTGGAAAAACGTCTTTGTTATTACCATGTTATTTTCCTGGCAAAATTGAGCTAATCTTTCACCTCTCTCGAGGTGAAATCCCCTATTAAATTATCCATTTTCCATTTCCAATCTTGGCATTTAGGTCAGTCATTATTATGGTGATATCTCTTGATTTTACTTGTTTCAACAGTTCACTTGCTTGTTCGTAAAATACTTCCACTTCGAAATTTTCTTTATCTGATGTAGGCGCATACACCTATAGGATGTTCATTTTTCCAATATTCATCTTAAGTTGCAGCATCATGACGCGTTCCAACAATGGGAGAAACCCCAATACGCTTTTAAATTGTTGATTCTTATGCCTACTCCATGTCGATGTTTGGAGTCGCTGTTGCAAGATTCACTAGCACATAGATCTTGTCTTCTCCTATAAGTTTTAGTATTTCCGTTGGGAGTTTATCTGAGCCAGCTGCTTACTGCGTACAGGACTTCTTCTTTTGTTATATATGGATCCTCATCTGTGTGGGTGTTCTTGAGGTAGGTTGTATTTCTTTCATTTTCAAAAAGTTCCTTTATATAACTTTCCCAAATTCGCAACTCCTCTTCTGTGTTTATGATTAGTTTACCACTTCCGTCTACCAGGATTTGTTGTCTGAGTTTTTGTGTATTTTTGTGTTCTTTAACTTTCTTATGGATATTATAGAAGTTGTACTTGGCTTGAAGTTCTTCTATCTCTTCACTTTTTTTTCGTAAAAATTCTTCATTCGCTAGTTTAATTCTTATTCGTATTTCCTTCAGTATTTGTCTATGTTTGTGTAAAATCAACAATTTAAAAAAGGAACTGGAATTTCTTTAATGAATTTTGACATTTTTCTTAAAATTTTCTATTTAATGTCGAATCTTTTTATAGGTTTTAAATTCTTCTCAAATTCCGAGTTTATAGTTTATATGATTAAAATGTTTATACTCTGAAATACAGAAATCTTTTTCATAAATTTTAAGTCTTTCGTAAAATTTCGACTTTGGTCTTAACACTAAGACTTTTTCTCAAAGTTCGATTATAACTTCGTTATGCTCAAAATAGCCGTTACCTAAAGACTACATTATAAACTGCTTGCGATCGCAGAACTGCCGCCCTAATTTATTTGGTTTCTTACCAAAGTCGATGCACAATTGGACGTTGGCATGCGTGCAAGCCGTTTAAGTTTTTACCGTGCTGTCATAATTGTAAATAACTTATTAAAAAAACTAAACATAGATCCATTGAAATAATAAACATAAATATAAACAATAGAAAAGTTACTTATGCACTACATTTATATAGAAGTCTTAGTGGAAATAAAATGTGACGGAGGATTTGAAACAAAACGAATCAATGCGAATTATCAAAAGATAATTACCAAGGCCTATAGGCACAAAAAAGTAAAAGAAATGAAAAGAAACCTAAAGATTACAGAAAATGTAAGCAATTGTTTTAAAAATTTATCAATAGTATTTATTGAAACGAATTAAGTTTTTTTCTTGAAAAACTGATGTAAAAAATTTTTAAAAAACTCAAGTTAAAAAAATCATAAATCCAATTTATTGAGTAAATAATCTTAGGTCTTAGCAGATAAAAATTATTTAATACATAGTTGCTGTGAAATTTATTCGAGGGAAGTTTTTTCTTTGTCCTTAAAATATCTTCAGGTAGATACTTTTTTTTAGTAGATAGAAATGATTATGGGCGCTGTGTAGCTCTTCCTTACAATATGGGCAGCTATTTGATCTTATTTCAGCGGGAGGATTGATTTTCTTACTAACCTAAATAGTTACTCAAACTTCAGTAGGTACAAACATTTAAATGACAGTAAAGATGTTACTAAAAATCTAATTGGTTTCACAAGTTGTAAAGATAGAGAATAGCATCACTACAAAGTAAACATGTAAGGTGCAATAAAACTCTGCCTTGCTAAAATAACTGGGTATCTAATTATTATCAAAGACAATTGCTAATTATTGGTCTTTCGCCTTTCCCACAAAACGTCTTTCCATTTGCAAGTCAAGCCAAGCACAGGAGAAGTAAAAGTTTCTTGCAAAATTATGACATTGTCATTACGGTTGTCAACGCGCTAAACAGCTCTCCAAATGCTGAGGGTTGAGGGGCATATGCTCATACCTCGGATGTTTGGTCGGCTCTGCCGCATGCTTGGGAGCACCTCACTTCTTATCCCAGAAATACTGGAACTATCTAAGGCTTAAGTTCTAACACAGTCCTACCACGAAATACAGTGGCCCCAGGCGGTCCGAAGGTGGGTTACAGCAGGGAAAAACACCCAAAAATCACTCGGAAGACTCTGCAACCGCACCTTGTGAAGGATGATATCCAAGTGAACGACAAGAGACAAGATGCCCGATTTCCCCCAGATAAAGACTGACAGATGATATGCCAGCGCTTCCAAAACCAACAGCTTACTATCAAGCTGTATGATTGGTGGCTTAATCACAGGCAACAACTTCCAATGGAAATTTAAACCCTAACAGCTTGCCAACATCCATTTGCGCAGAGACTTTTTATAACGAACCAAACAGATTATGGTGGCAGTTCTGGATCACAAGCATTTTATAATATAGTCTTAGTCTTAGTCCTAATATTTGAAACAATCCTAAAATTTTGAACTTAACTTAGAAATATAAACTTTTTATTGAAATTTCGACAGCAATATTTTAATTTTATTTTTCTACGTAACCATTTTGTTTTAAACCCAATCCTTGAAGGAATTTTGTTCTTTCTTTCTTTCTTCCTATTTATCAATCTTTCTTTTTTTTAATTTTTAAGCCTTTCTTAAAATTAGAAATCAGCTTTAATTCAAAATTCTTAAATAAGGGTCGAGACAGTTTTTGGATATACCTATTGAAAAATTGAAATGGATATCTTTCTTGATTTCAGGGGACAATATTTTGTATATTAAATTTTGAAGGTAACTAAGGACCTCTCCATTTCACCAAAAAATACCTATTGAATTATTAATTTTTAGTGTTTTAACTTACGCTTAGTTTATGTTTCCAATATTTTGTAATATTTTTTGGAATTTCACTCTTTCCCGAGAATTGCCTCTTTTCTCGGAATCGCGAATTTAAAACTCGGTATTTTTTATCAATTGATTTTTTTTTGAATGTTTCACTTTTTCTCATATAATTCCTCATTTACTTTTAACTTTACTTTTTCCTCCAATTTCTATTATAAACCTACTCAAAAATTAAATTAATAATTTTGAGAAATTTGTTGTTGGGAACTACATGTTTTTTAAAATTTCTGATGTACACGTTCAATATGCTTTTCATCTTTCCTTAAAGGTATTAGCACTCTAAAAATTTTACGTTTTTTCTAGACATTTTATTTTTTGCTTTTAAAATTTTAATTCAATTCATTTTTTTTTATTCGATTTTCCGTGGAAAGAAATGTGGAGTTCAAACTTCTTCAGTTTATTTCGAAATGTTGCTGTTTTTGCTCATGTGCTAAGTGCTAAGTGATGATAAAGTAGAGATGGAAAAATACTTGGGTGTGGCATGTGTTAACATTGCTCATATTTCATTAAATTGAAAAGCGGACTTTAATTATTTGAGGCGTGGGTGGATTATATTCTCTGGCAGATTTGACGTATTTGCATAAACTTTAATGAAAGGTGTAAACTCCGGAAACATGAATTATAAACTTCCCGTTTCGGTAGATAATATTAAACGAGCGATAATATCAACTTTGGACAAGTGTGTCTGCGAGTCCATTTATCAGATGCTCCATGTAACTAGATATCCTCAGTATTATGTTACTTCGGGGCGCTATATGAAATAATTGTGGCCTCTATCGATCCCGTAAAGGGGATTAAAGTCATGAAAGGAAGCATTTTCTTAACTCTGCTCCCATCTAACTAGATGGGCCCGGCTGATTGCCTGCCACCGATCGTTGAACCTCTTGTAACTATCGAATTGTCGCCCTTATAACAGTCCGAAGTGGAAACACTCGAGTCCTCTCATAAGCGTTTTACAAAAACGAGATGGCCGAAACAATTCCACCTCTTAATCTGAGGTCAAGCACGTCATGAGCAGCGGCCAAGTTTTCCAAAGGCCACTTCACTAAATCAACTCTCTTGATGCCCCCAGATACCCTTATAATATGTTGGCTTAAAATGATGATACTTCTTCGTGTTGCCAGAAAGATGGGGAAATATGATTAAAGTGTTATATTGCGTGCGTTTTATGGGAAGCCATATCGACATCCTAAATGCATTACGAAAGATGTTTATGTTTTATTTTCCCCGCAGATCCCACACTTGAAGCCCCAAACTAAACAGCGAAGAAATATTCAGCACCACAAGAAATATATTTAGTTCCTCTATATTCTACATATTTCATGAATGTTGATACCATTTGAAATTAACAAATTTAGCTCTTTATTTTTTTTAATAATGACAATAGAAGATGTAAACAAAACCTACATAATAGCATGTGAATTTCTCATTGGGAAACTTTATTGTTATACGCTAACCAGCCCTGTGTTTTTCTGATCTTTATTTAATAAAACAGAACACATACAAATGAAAAAACTTAATTGCAATTAAAATATTTGTCATCCTTGTTACTTTAGAGAGGATTGCTGAATTTTTAGTTTCGTATTTCATAATTATATAAAATTTTATTTTTATTTATTTTTCCTCAACAATTTTTTTATTTGTCATTAATTGGATTAATTTTGCAGTCATCACAACAATTAAAGCAAGTTCTATGCCTTTCTGTAAGAGCAAATGTATTTTGGTAAAAAAAGTTATAGCAACAAAACAAGTGACACTGAAATATTGAATTATGTTCGGAAAATTTATACACTTAACTATCCACAAAATTTGAGTTATAGAGAAATAAAATTATTGGTAGTAGAGTTCTGATTGCATCTGTTGTTAGTTGTTTATTATTTTAATTTAGTACTCTAAGGTCAATGTTTTAGCTTGTAGGAGACAATGACATGCTTCCAAAACATTTATGTCGCTCCTCGAATCCAACTACCCACTTCAGATATATTACACAGCGATCCATCTTTCATTCTTCCGTTTTATCAAGTCGCTCTTTGCTCTCTTCTGTATCACACAAATCAACAGTCGCCTGAAATGAATTCCTTAAAACCCTTCAATTATCCTATTTTCTTTAACGAACCTTACGGCGAAATTCCGGCGCATCCACCATTCCGTTGAGCGTTTGTCTCATTATTCTTTAACAATTTGCTTTCCTTTGTTACTTTTCATGAAAACGAAGATAAAATATCCTGAAATAATGAGATATGTCATAATAATACTAATTAATCTCTCTGCTAAAAAGCTGGTGAATTATACAAGCATGGAGATCTTATAGCCTAGGTTATGAAATTATATACCTTCAGTAATGCATAAATAATTTTTGATAAAATATGTTTGCACATTTCGGTTATTTATATTTGATAAAAATGCACTAGTTTCCCTAAAAATGAATTCTGATCCAAGATTTGTTTTTCAGTAATGACGTCATCAATTTTAATTATAAGTCACTCATCCATTTTTTTAATGATTTTTGAAGATCATTTTACTGGTTGACTCGAGAGATTAAAATGGTACAAACTTACCTAATACATTTTTGACTTAATAACAAAATAATATTGCATTTACTTTCGAAAATGTAGGAATTACTTGTAAATTTGAAGACCTTAAAAGGGTTACGTAATTCATAAAAAAAAATCGGTTCTCATTAATTAGCGTTAATAAAATAGACAAAATGATATTTTATACCAATTACCTTTTCTAAAATATTTTAATTAGGGTGAGCCCGGAGCTTTCGACCAGCTAGTGAATCGACTAGAGATGAAATATTTACGAAATGATCGTTCTCACCTGCATATGTCGATGCATTTGTTAAACCTATTGTACAGTATTACACTTTCATTGGTTTCACGTTAGAGATAAAGTAGTTATGGTGGTTTAAAGTTCCGTATATGCTTATGTTTTTCTATTGTGTTTACCTTCGCTAGACACATTATAATTATTATTCAAAATTTGCCTTATTCACAAAAGGTAAATTTTTCTGATAATAACAATTGATTGAAAGCTCAATAGTACACAGGCAATGAATTATGCTTTCAACTAAAACTCTACCAGCAAGCCAAATGTATAAAAATAAGACGTGTGTACGTAGTTATTAGTTTGTCCGTTATTTAGCAAGTTGGCTTTTTTAATTTGGTATTCTCTAAGCTATTTCTTTGCAGTTTAAAAACAATTTTAGGAAAGAAAAAAAAAATATGCTACCGTTTAACCCTGCCTAAATACTTTTCCCATTAAATTAGCATGGGGTTTTTGCAGTTTTTAAAAATAATTTTTTTCTTGCTTATTATATTCATTAAATTACCTGCTGCTGTTGATTCTGCTTTTATTATGATCCTTCTTACATAAATAAGAAAGAGTTCATATTAAAGTTAAAAATTTATTTAGTAGATTTAACGAGAGGTAAAATTTCGAAATTTGTTTTTACTCTTTTTTAACGTATTGTTTTTTAATTTGTTGATTACTTCATGGCATTTCTGTATTTAGATGTTATATCTTTTATTTTGCACTCTAATTAATAAGTTGGTAAAGATTTTAATTAAAAATAATTAGAGTTTATTTTAAATTTCCTATAAGTATGATAGGGATCGAATATAAATTTTTAAAATAGAAAATAAGATCTGGTGCAAAAAACTAGCAAACGAGTAGATAGATCAATATACCATTAACAGTGCTGTATTCGAGTACGAAACACTAATGATTGAATACAAACATCAATCAAAACGCAAAGTGATATATTTAATTACCTAAATTTATCAAATTTCGGTGGACAAAGAATTAGCAACAAATGAATATATTGAATATATATCAATATAGGATTTGTTACGCTTTGGCACGGTTTTTCTTTGATTTCTAACCCTTATTTAAGTATTTCGTCTTTAAGTTAAATTATCTTCCATTTTTCCAAACTTCTCTTACTAATATTCTCCATAGGTTTTCTATGGGGTTCAGATCTATACTTTTGGCTGAACATGCAAGAGAAGCTGTTCTTTCATTTTATTTTTATTAACACTAGTTCACTGTTAATGCATTTGTGTGTACCGCTTCGTTGCCTTGTTAAAAAATTGGATATTTTTTGCCATATTCTTTCATAAATGGAAGTGAATTTGCTTCTAAACTTGTAATATATTTATCGAAATTAATATTTGTATAAATTTTAATTAATCCTGACTCAGAATTGCAATTAAAACAAACTCAAATCGTAGCTCCGCCACCACCATACTTTGAAAAGTATTCAAGTTCTAACCTGATATCAACCCAGCACCCGGCTGGGCCATCTTTGCTGGATTTATCACTAAAAATCACTGGCTTGCATTGTTGGCCCCCAGTCTGATGTTCTTTTCCTCAGCTTAATCGCCCTTGAATGTGTGTTTCAGTGTGACGTGGTCGACACATTTTCTTTTGATATTTGGCATTATTATTGCTACTTATCGATCTTAAAATGGTCGTATATAACACCGGCGTTATTATTGCGGCGCATACAAAATTGGTTAAATTAGCAAACTAGTACAGTTCCTTACACTGATTAAGATGGCATTATGAAAAAAACAACTGAAAATCGCGTTTTTGAGATTTTTGACAAAATTATAATTTTTTAAATGGAATATTCTGCATAGTTTTTTTATGAAAGGTAACGGCATTTAGAATAAAAAGAGTTATTATAAATTTTTTGTTAAGATGAATAATAAACAAGCTATGAGCTCCTCAAATTTGGACCTTTCATTTATGAATTTTTCCTAAATAAGGAAAGATATGTGAAAATGATGCAAAATATTCTAAAAAATAATTTTTTAAATCAAACGGATTTATTAAGTAGGCAACATGTCACAGTCTAGCATGGTTGAGCTTCTACCTATAATTATAGAAAAAACCATCATCTGTCATCTTCTAAGACATGTGAATTGGACATAATGGAATTATTGAATGGCCTTCAAGGTCACCTGATTTGACTCCACTGGAATTTTTCTTGTGGCATTATCTTGAAAATTTCATTTATACAAATCAAGACGATAATTAAATAAACTAAAAAATATAGGAAAGTTCGAGAAGAAGTTATTGAAAATAAGGTAGCAGAACTGTCTTAAAAGTATTTATGCTGTCCTGAAATGACTAGAAAAATGTATTGAAGAACGAAGCGACCTTTTTAAACAACTTTTGAAGGCGAAATTAGCTACTTCAAAAACAAACATTTTTATTAGAATTAAATACTAATTATATAATGTTCCCATGTTCCCTGTTTATTATTATTTACTCTAATATCCCTAAGACGTATATATTAACCTGTTGACATTTATTTTCATGGCCTACTAAGCTAATTTCACATTAAATTTCGATTTCCTATTATGTACTTTTAAGTCCTCATAACTCTGTTATTATTCATCTTAGCAAAAAATTCGTAGTAACCATTTTTATTCTAAATTCTATTATCTTTCCTAAAAACGTAAAATATACAGATTTTTCCATTTAAAAAATTGTAACTTTGTCAAAAATCGCAAAAACGCGATGTTCAATTGTTTTTTCCCGTGACGTAATATTATTAAGCGTCAAAAACTGTACTTGTTTGCCATTTCGAAAAGTTTTGTATCCTAATAATAACAAATTTAGCATTGCTGCAGACTTAATTTGGATCATCCTGTATAAATAAGTCTAAGGGACAAAATATTATTTGTGGTAATTATTATAACCTATTATTATAATCTTTTTAAAAAAATCATTAAATGTGCAGCTTTACTATGAAGACATTAATTTGTAAAGCATTTATATTTATTTATTGGAAAACTAGTATATTGTGTGATGCAAATTACCTAAAATCTAGTTTTTTTATTAGATATTTAGTTTTAGCGTGGCATCTCATTACCTAAAATAGAAAGGTTATATTGTTATTACATTTTTTAAATTTTATCAAAATATAGAGGGTGTTTCCGAATAAGATGCTAATATTTAAGGGGCCAAATCCTTGGGTAATTTTAAGAAAAAAGTCCATATCAACATAGGTCCGGAACCTCTTTGTTTTTAAGATACAGTGTCTTAAAAATTAATAAAAATTTTTTTCCTTAACTACTTTCAAATCCCTTAAAATATTTTTTTGAATTTTGGAATATACCAACTACAAAAAAAATATTTGTTTTACTTCTATCAGTGGCGTCCGCGTTAACATGTTCCTGAGTATCCTTAACGAAAAAAAATGGTGTTCCACTGCTTTTTTCAAAATAAATACCCATTTTATAAACATTCTTTGTTTTTTAGTAAAAATGCCCCCTTTATCTTTTTTCCTAGGATGAATGGCTTCTGATTAATAGGTCCTTGAAGATTTTTAATCAAGAGAATAAAAAAAATCACTCCGCTGATTGATTTTATTTCAAAATAAATCTGGTTTTCATTAAGACTTATTATTTCTTAGCAAAAATGGAAGCTAAATAATTTTTTTAATGGAAAATCTTTCCTCAGACGAAAAAAGTCAAGGGAGCATTTTTACCAGGAAATGAAGGTTGTTTATGAAATTGGTACTTATTTAGAAGAAACACATTGGCGTACCATTATTTTCGTTAAGAATACTCAGGAACATGTTAACGTGGACGCTGCTGACAACAATTATTTTTCTTGCAAAAAATGAGTTTAGTTAGTATCTACCAAAATTCAAAAGCATATTTCAAGCTGTATCAAAGTATTTAAGGTAAAACGAAATTTTTTCTTAATTTTCAAAACCCTGTATCTTAAAAGTAAAGAGATTCGAGATCTATGTTGATATAATTTTTTTCTCTTAAAATCGTTATAAAATTATGCTTCTTCAACATCTTATTCGAAAACACCCTGTAATAGTGTTTAGTTAGTTATTAGTAAATAATCGTAATGTGTTTGAACCTTTTAAATGAGTTAATTCCCTATAATTTGTTAGTATTTGTAACAAACTTAGCGAATACTTACTGGATGATGAATGGAATAACACATAGGCAGGTGTTTATTTCAGACTTACCTAAAAGCAAAACACTTGGGGATGAATAGCTCAAATAATATATTCGAGTCACCAAGTTAGTTATAATTTCGATCATATTTCCAATAAGCCTTTTATTTTTAATAAAAGCATTAGAATCCACAGTTATGAAACCAATAACACGTAATAATGTTTGCTATTTGTATCGAAAATATTTTTGTTGATTGAACTTTATCACAAATTTTATACGAACCGTTGAACGAATAATGCCTAGAATTTAAAAGAATCAAAATATTTGCTTTCTAAAAAAAGTAGCTCAAAATCTATTTCACTTTGTTGCTAAAATAAAAAATCAAGGGCAGTAATTAATAACCCTTACGGAAATTTTGTTTCAATATTGTACATCACATCAAAATGCGATGAATAAACATCGCTAGGAGCGACAATAGAGGTGAAATCTCTCGAGGCACGTTTAAAATTTGTTAGAGGGTGCGGTTTTGTTTAATTTTTAACTCGAACTATTTCTAAATCCAGACATCTATATCACGGGTAAAACAAACGTGTTTCTTTGTTATTCATTGGGTCTGAGCTAGAAACTGTTATGGGTGAAGGTAACTGATAAATGGCACCGTATCGTATTTAGTTTTATTTGCTTTCGAAATCTTTTACTCATGCCGAACTTTTTCCTAACTTCTTGAATTGCAAATGTTTAGGTTCAAATTTTATTTGCCCACTGCTGGGAATGTGTTTTGTCTCCCTCTCCGTATTGAAACACTCCTTCTAATTTCTTTTTCCCGAACCTAGGAAATAAATAATACATGAATCGTCGCCATCGACAAAGTGGTGCAAAACAGAACAGAAATATTTACAGAATGTGGCAAAGTCAATCTCACGTGGCCTTCAATTATATAGCACAATCAAATAGTATCTAATTTCTTAGTCCATTTTTATAACAAACAAAGCTAACTACCAACTACTACTAAGTAACTGCTAATTAACAATTTTAATCCCAACAGAGTGTCTCTGTCATTATACCATTGATTTTAACCCAAAAAAAATTAAATGATGACAGATATTTCAAAAAGGTAAAAATTAACCTATAACTTCCCAACAGGACGCTCCTAATTGGAAATAAAATCTCTTAACAGATATTGTTTCACGACTTCTAGCTCAACAGAAAGAGAGACGCTTATCACCTTATTACAACAACATTCATCAGGTTTAGGCAGATTGAAATAAAAAAATATCCCCTAACTAGGTCTCGTGCAGAAAATTTTAGGCGATTCGTCACATTTCTGTTCACAATTTTATTTTAGTGAACAGACATAGCAATACTTATCACTCATGACATATAAGATTTTTATTTTTAATATTTTGATGTCGGTACAGCTAGCTTTTTTACTCATCAAAATTATTATGAACACGACGTGAACGGTTTTGTAATATTTTCCTTGATAGATACGACGCAATTTCTTTAGTCAAAAAACTTATGCACCCGACATGTTGTAACTTTTTTTAGGCAAGATAAGCTTTTTTTATTTAGGTATTAAGGAGTAAAATTTATAATTATTATTTTTGTCGTAAGGGTCCGCGGTCGAACATATTTAGGAGAGTGCTGCCCTAACTAATTGGCAGTTTGTTTCTTAAGTCGATGAACTCTAATTTTCTAAACTATTACCAATAGCTGATAGGGGGCGCTATCTGTGCTATCCTACATGATTCTAAATCATCATAACTTTTTTGTGTATGCACATATAGTAATTTTAAATGAGTAATCTTATTTCCTTATACTTTTTACGTAAAAAAGGCATACTTTCTGAAAGTTGATACGAGCAACCGTTTTCAAGATATTTGCCTTTAAAGTTTGAAGCACCTTAGTATTAAATTACTTAAGATATTAAGTTTTCTAAGTAGACTTGAAAAAATGAAAACAATAAAATAGCTTTTAAAGTAATTTATGTCACATATAACTTTTCTGATAATATTATTACCTGAATTTTGAAAATCTCAATAAAGAAAATGCAAAAAATTAAGACATAATTTATTTTTTACCATAGAGATGTGAGATATGATCTCTGAATCCACACAAGAAAATTTTAATAGTCTGGATGGTCAGAGCAGATTTATAAATATAAATTTCAGTAAAAGACCGCCTGATTTGTAATTGTTTGCAATCCCTTTACATGACAATTTATTTTTGAAAATAAATTTTGTTTTGGTATTTTATTTAAATTTGCCTTAAAAATTTAAAAGATATGTGTAATAATGATATCAGTAGAGTTATGGTTGATATATACTATTTTAGAGTCAGTTTTGTTTTACTTTGAAATCTACTTCGAAAAATTCACATTTACATAACTTAAAATAAACGTACGGCAAACTTTGAAGGCAAATATTTTGAAAACAGTTGATTGTATCAACATTCAGAAAGTATACTTTTTTTACGCAAAAAATGTAGATAAATAAAAATATCTATTTAAAATAAGTGTACATGCAGACACAAAAAAGTTGTGATGCTTTAGAATAATACAAGGTAGGTAGCACTATGAGTTACTGGCTGGCAATCTGTTAGCAAATTAGTATATTTCTTGACCAAAGAAACCTCTTTGAGCCAAATTTCTTGTCTATAGTAAAATGTGTTCATCAATTATCCGAAAAAATCAAATTTTTTTTTTCAACTTTGACACCATGTATCTCTGTTAATATTAACTTTTGGTGGCTAAATTACATTATTTTTATGCGAAAAATCCACTCTTGCTCTATGTACCATTATTTATGGACGACCCTGTATAATTATTTATATTTCTGTAGACTTGAAATTAATGTGAAAATAATTTCATCTATTTGACATTTTTGGTTTATTTAATCAAACGATCTGAGATAAAATAAAACAGGAATTCTGAAAAACGGAAATTGAAAAATTGTTCAAAAATATTTAACCAATCCGACAAAGACTGAAATAGAAAATTTACAAAATAATAACCTCAAATTCACCAAATGCAAAATTTTTCAACATACCTCAAAGATTTAGTTGTTCAGGGTAAATAAATTGTACTTACAAGAACACTGCATTGCATTTTGGTGTCTATGAAGGAAAAAAAATTGATTCATCAGTAAATATCATGTTGTGTCGAAATTTTCAGCGATAAATTTACAAAACCTAAAACGTTTGAAATGGCCTCCTGAAAATTTTTCTTAAATATTTTCCACTCTGTAACATTTACTCTCCTTTCTCTTTAAGATGTTTCGCATTGTTCCCGATTTCACATTAGCTTTTTTCTATAATTCGTTATCGGCCAATTTTCATCTGTCTGTCAATTCAATCGACATTTCACTTGCATTAATAAAAATTATTATTATTTAAAGACTATCTTGCTTCTCTAACCCTCTTGCTTCTTGTGTGACACCAGAGTTCGACCCTATTTATGACTTCCAATATCAGGGGACATATTTAAATTTAGTAATCATGTACCCACGCCTACATGAAGTTGATTTTGTTTTGTGTAAAGCATGTCACTGGCAGCGAGTTTAAATTATGACATAAAAAAATGTACATTTGAGAAAAGTTGTCATCACATATTCGTATTATGCTTATATTTAATTATATTCTCCTAAAATGAATGACATTATTACTGAGATAGTCTAATATGTCCTTTGTAACTTGCTACTTGCTGCAATAATCATTTTGTTCGACCGTTTCATCGTCTATATCTTTGTTTAACAGAAAAAAGTACTTGCAGAAAATACATTTTCGTGACCAAAAATGTAAACGAGACTCATTTTATTTAAATATTGTTTTTCTATCTTGTACTTTTTCGAGAATTTTGACATCAATTAAACGTAATTTATGTAAATAATAAATTCTTGATAATATTGTAACAGAATGTAGTTATAAAATTTGTATTAGTGATTGTCTAGTGTAAGGAACTCTCTAGAAACATTTGATAATGAGAAGCGGCCGCGAGGATGAATCATAGTACGTGCAGTACGGAGCAGTGATTAGAGAGTATAGAGTATATAGTATTATTATAGCTGATTATAGCTGAGATTATAAGCGCTTGTAGGTGTGCACAACGAAGATGATATAAGTTTATATCGTGCAATATGTCAGATAGTGACGAAGATTATTTCTGTAGTTCTGCTACAATGGTTTATTTTTAATTAAGTTTCACAAAGAAAATACCACGTGCAGCGTATTAATAAAGAACGGGGCAATTTAGAGGAATTTTATAATCTTTATAAAGATTTACGACTATACCCTGACCGTTTCTTCGAATATTTGAGAATGCAGCCAGAAACTTTTCATTATGTTTTAGAAAAAATCAGTCTCAAGTTAAATAAACTTTGGAAAAACTGCCACCGGTTGCCCATAACTGCCGAGGCAAAGTAAATAGTAACACTAAGGTAAGATTCTTTATTGTTTATTTTTTTAAACCCAAACGTGAAAAAAGTAAATAATATTAGTAGCACAAAAAAAGTAAAATAAAATAAAACCAATAACATTCAGCAACAAGCCACTAACTCATTACCAATTCCGGTCATTGGATTCATAATCAAAAGTATAAAAATATTGCAAGGCCGATGTACCAGGTTCAAAGGAAGATTCTGGTGATTGGCTGTAAGAACAGAGCATAACTAGATATTGTACTTTGCTTCTGAACTGAAGTTTTTCTAGAGGTTCCATTTTTTGAACGTGTGCAATTATACTTTTAAAGAAACATTTATCTTCGTCAAGTGGCAAGTCGGAGATTCTTTTCTCCAAAAACTTTAATTTTTTCTTTTCTATATTTACTAATGCCTTTCCTAACAAATCTCCTGGTCTCGCACGTTTTCTGCTTGGGAGAGTTACCCTTGGTTTAGCTACACGTGTAGGAGACGATGGCTCAGACAAAAATATCTCTCCTTCCGAATATGCTACATTACTATCCTCTTCGGCAAATACTATTTCTCTATTTGTTTCTATTGCGTTTGTATCATCTCCCCCATCAATAGAATCATTTAAAACCTGTACTTGACCTACACATGATGACTGTATTGTAATATTTGAGGTTGATGGCCTTGCTGTAAATTGATTAACCAGAAACATTAACCTCTTAAAATGAGGCCAGTTGGACTCCTTTTTTATTCCCCCTGGATCACCAGAACGAGGCTTTCCCTGTTTAGCCAGTTCTAGTCAGGTATCTCTTAAATATTTCCATTTGCTCTTGACTTTTTCTTCTTCTTATTGGAATATTTTATTGCTACAAGTATATTCTTAAAATTATATTAATGAGACAACATATTTCTATTTACAGATATTTGGCAACTTGCATGTCATATAGAAGCCTAGCATTTTTATTTCGAATGGTATTTTTTACTGTTGCTTCAATTGTAAAAGATACAGTTGAAGTCTTATGGTCAGAATTATAGCCTTTGCCCATGTCAACACCAACAGAAGAACAATTTTTAGTGACACCTAAGAGATTTTTTTTAATTTTGAATTTTCCGAATTGCATTGGTGCAATGGGCGGTAAACATGTGTGAATTAATTGCCCTAGCAATTCTGAAAGCATGTACTACAATTATAAGAGTTTCTTTTCTTTAGTGCTTTTAGCTCTTGTTGATGCGGATTGTAAATTCTCCATAATTGATGTTGGAGGCTACGGCAAACAGAGTGATGGTGAAACATTTCGTTCATCGGATATGTTTAATCTCATGCAATCAAATAAATTAAATATTCCACAGGACGATTTTCTCCTTAATGCAGACATAAAAATGCCTTATGTACTGATCGCGGACGAAGCATTGCCAGTTGACCGTAGAATGTGGATTAGGGATTATTTTTTCGAAATGGCATATTCTTTCAAACGCTATAGAAACCAACGAAAAGACTGCTGGAAAAATCATAAAAGCAATTTGCATTTTGCATAACACTATTTTTGATAGAGAAGGTTTTGAAAGGCACTTGAAGAAAGTTTGACAAATAGCTTGGCGTCCACCGTACAACGAAATTCAGCCGGTCGTTTTGCTGCTTCTGCAAAAATGATTAGAGAAACTTTTAAGTCCTGTGTTTGCAAAAATCGCATTGAATATATAGGCTAATTAATGAGTTTATGATTATTTTTCAAGAAGATGTAAGTCCTGTATTCTTAGATTATATTATGCATATTATCTGTAACATTAAATATGTCTACTCTAGTTATAATTTTACTTTAAAATATCTTTCTTCCATTTAGAAATAAATTTTTAACGTATAACTCATTAGTATAAAATAATATAAATAAATAAATTATATATTGCTGAAAATAATTTACTAAAATCAAGCTTAATAAAAAATAATACAACAGTTACTGGAAGTTTTGAGGAAAGTAACTCCTTCATCCTATTTTTTTTTCCAAGATATACCTATTGTGTGGTCCGGGTGAGCTTGTTTGCACAGTAGATCTCGTTTATACACTTTACTAATTAAGTCCGTAATATCCATAGTAATATTTGTAAATAAAAATTTTAAAATAAATATACAAATACCCTATTACGTCGGGACGGAACAGCTCGCAGAAAGGATGGTGGTCATCATTCTTTTAGTGATAAGCGAGTATACAAGCGCTTAGGTCACCTCTAGTCACTGCTTCGACTTGCATGCCCATATTTAACCCGGCCTGTGACACGTGAATTTTTTGACGCCTTCCGACAGGTCAGACACAACAATTTAAAAATGAGATTTTAATAATTTTTATAAATATTTAGGGCTACTTATTTAATTTTTGTTAACCTGTGAGTTACTTTTATAAAATAAAACCAAAAAGTAAAAGAAGTATTTATATTTTTGTCAAAGTTACATTAATAACTTAAACATATATTTTTTTCTATAAAATATGAAATGTTTTATAGAGTGTAAGTTTTAAAATACAAAACAAACGTTATTATTTTGTGTTATATGATAACTAAAATTACAAATCATAATTTTTAATAAAAAATAAAATAATTGGTATATGTAAAAAGGTTATTACGTTAGTGGTAATCGAATTCGAGTGATTTTATACATTTTTTTCAGTGTTGTAATGAATTCTCTAGACATATGATAGCACTGCAGGCTTCACACAAGTTTTTTATCTTCTTAATTTCTGTCGCTGTCGTTTCGACGTAACGTGGCGAATTTTTCCATTTTTCAAATTTTTTGGAGATTCTATAATTTGTATTTCTTACAATATCTGCTATTATTTCTTCATCTACGAGTATAAGAAGCTAAAAACATTCTATTAGCGTTTTAGCCTTCTCTCCATAAGCCTTTATCCCTGGCAAGAAAGTTACAATATTTGCAGATCTGGTTCTAACATTTTTATTTGGTGTTTTTTTACTCCATTTGGTTTCATTTTTTACTGTAATAGTTATTTTCGTTTTCTTCTGCCTCTTCCATTTCACGATTCTCTTCTTGTGTCTCTCTCTTTACTTTCCGCTTCCTAAAGCTGTTTCTGGTTAGGATAGTCCAGTGTTGGTACTAATTTGGTCGATTTCATCATCTCCTTCCAAGTCGTCTTCATCAATAAAAGGTTGGTTGCCCTTGAACTCTTCCCATAAGGCTAATAGACGATCCTACTTCTTTTACCATTGACACCTCTTGATAAATAGTTACAAAAAAACGCACTATAAATTTAGCAAAAAAAACTCTCAGAAAAAGTCGCTCTTACCTTGTTCAGCAGACGAAGAACCAAAAACGTAACCACTAAAAAAAGTTCTAGAATTGACACGTGGGGTATCATACATCCCAAACAATTTTAAAGCGACGTTTTTTCGTTAAAGTGCATTAGACGAGTGCCGTTTCTGTATAGGTGCATTAAAAAATGCACAATTGAAAGCTAATCGGCGGGGCAGGGGCGCAAATTAAATTTTAAAAAAGTTGTGCATGCGTTTTCAGACGTTGGGGTTTGTCACACCCCACGTGTCACATGCCGGGTTAAAACAACATACAAAATCCTATGATCGCCGCTAATCTCAGCTAGCATCCATCCTATATTATCTAATTACTGCTCAGTACTGCACGTACCCTCATGCAACAGATAAGGGTTCTAGACGTTTCCGCAAGCGATAAGTAGTCTTCTTAGTTTACAATTCACAAAGTTTTAATTTTTGCACCGGTAACACACAACAATATTATATTACAAATATACTTGATATATTCTAATAAAATGAAATTACTATTACTGCATTACTTCATTGTTATAAAATAATGTAACGAACCTAGTTATCCCGGAAGCCATATGCATATCATGTATGCCTGAATTTTATCCACGTTTGTAACAGAATTACAGTACAATATATCAGAGGAGAATATGTAATTTGATTCAATATGTGTTGATTCCGCTTCTGAAATAGATATAGCTGTTATGTATATTGCTTATTGATCACGCATACAACCAAGAAGCTGCATCCGCACGCTTGGGTTCAAATTTCAGGAGAAATACACTCGACTAAAAATAAACTGATATTTGTTTTCAGAGTTAAAAGTTGTAATCGATACCGGTGAATGTTGTCGCATAGTTTAGTAATTGTTGATAAAGTTAATATACCTGGGTAATTTTAGCTTGATTAAACATTCTAAAATAATATATTGAAACAAACTGTGAAATGTTTATTTAGCCAATTATTAATATTCTAATGTTCATCAAATCTTTAGATAAGCTAATTTTTTAGAATGCACCTCTATTTGTAAGAACGTTCGAGGAGACTCGCCCGTCGCGTAATGGAAGGACTTGTAGAGCTCGATACTTATTCTCGATTTCTCTGGAAGTGGAATATTTGGGAACGAGGGCCTTAAATAAATAGACGTAAATCACCCAAAGACGGTTAATTACAACTTCGATTATGATTAGGTAAAATTTCTTTGGAGTAAATAAAATGATACTCCATTATACTTTACAAACATCAATTAGTGACTGACCTTTTCTTTTGGAATAATGCGGACGATAACTATATAATCAAGAATTGCCAACATTTCATCAGAGCTCTAATTATTCACACTCTATCCACTACTTTTCACTTTAATTACGTTTTGTCGATCAATCTCACCGATTATTTTGTTTGGTTTGTCTTTGGGTTTCGAGATTCATACAATTTTGAAACTCCATTTTTAGGGTTCCCTACCTTAAAAGGAAAAAAGGAACCCTTATAACCTCACGTTCGTGTCCGTCTGTCCATCTGTCACAAAGAGGTTTTCCTCAAAAATTATTTTACGCAGAAATTTGAAATTTCACACAGGGTTAGTCCTCGATGACTCACGCAAATTCCGCTAGCCAACGATTAAAAAAGAAAACAATTTATAATAAAATGCGGGGTTAATTTGGTCTTCGAAAAATCAAGTTTTAGTTAATATATCTTGTGAGGTATCATTTGAAAGAGATACTTCTAAGGATCATAAAATATTTTTTTAATAATTTTTGGTCTATATATTGTCTTAAAAATATAGCTCAAAATGTGTGAGAAATGACCAACCCCCCTCCCTTTTTGTTCTCCTAGATTTTAAAAGATAAAATTTAGATTTTAATAGGGTTAGTAGATATTGGATCATGGATTATCGAAAAAGTGCAGGTTATTTCAATATCGTAATAGTTCTTGGAAAAAAAATATTTCTTTGAAATATTGGTGCTTCCATTCCAATGCTTTTTGATCCATTATGTAATAATTTTTTTTAAATAAAAACCTAATTTAGCTGAAGGATAGAATGTGGATCAAATTTGTATTTTACATCATTTTATTTTAATGAGTATTTTCGAAGTTAGCACTAGTTTCTAAAATTGCACGCAGTCATCGTCGTTGAAATCAAACATTTTAGCGAGTACCAGGGCGATCTCATAAACTGTGTTAATCATTGACTTATTGCGAATTGCGGATGAATGCTTTTTATTAACAACACATAAATATTTAGATAAAAAATGGATAAAAGTTCAAATTGTAAGTAAACATGATTTAATTTGTTCTATTGACTGTTGAATGTAGCAATGGCTACGAAACCCTATGTGTGGGAACCCGCTTCTCTCTTGGCTGAACTTTTTTTAGTAAATTGACCAAAAACATTTTACCTAAAACTTTAGTTTGGTTTTTACTTGAACCACAGTTAAAATTATAATCCACTTGTTTCATTGCAGTTTCGTTCGAAGTCTTTTGACGAAATACATAAGTAAATATTTAATAACAGAGGTGTTCAAAATATACAAATGCACGAAAATGTAAAATTAAATCCTATCAAACCTGCAGCAGTATTATTTTATCTCAGATATAAATCTGCACTTGCACACACATATACAATTCGAAAATGTTAAAATTATGGACAACAATACAAAATTAAGTACGCTTTGATTCAAATCATATTGTTAGATTCAGCTTTCTTTAATAATAAAAAAGAATTATGTGCCTCTCAAATATCCATCTTCGAATAATAGCGAAATAAATTGTCGTTCTGTATTGCAAACGGAATTTTTAATACTCCATGTTTTTCTGTTATTGATTACTGTTGTTTTAGTGTACTACTTGACTTGTTATGTTTTCATAAGGATAGCCAATATCGTTGACTTTACGTACATACTCTACATTATATCAGTTAGAGTGATGATACCTTGTACAATTTAATTTACATTGATCCACTAATTATTTCACTCAAGTGGAACGAATTCTTCGCCGAAAATTATTCCCTGTGCTTCTTCGTGATCTTTCTCTTTTCACTTTGCCTACTTCTATGTATCCAGTTTAATATAACTTATCGTTTAGGGTTATACAAGGAGGCCAGTCAATAAATTCTTTAATTTTTTTTTAATCAGGAAGAACAATTTACAAAAATCAGACAAAATATTTTTTTTTACTTAATGACGAATTTTTGGCTTGTTTCATTTAACTGAGAGACACATACTGGCACTTTAAGGAAACGAACAAAGGAAAGTTCAGAGGGATAAACGTGAGGGAGATTGTTCTTGCAAAACTGACGGGCAACGGTCAGATAGCCGATAAGTGGCTGCTTATCCGTTTGCTGCCTCTCGAAGAGCAAACAGTTACCTCGCAGGATCACTGCCAGGCCAGCAACTCGAGCTCAAAGCGATACAACATCCTTCCTGATAGATGCATTATCTGCCCAATATCTTCCTTCAATATTGGATGCCAAACATGTCCCTTTACTACAATAAACGAGATAGGTTTTGAAATACAAACCCTTCACCAGTTACTTGTTTGCTTTTCTGTGTTATCCATTTGTAGTGCCGTGTATAATAAACGCGAATTGCAAGTGTATATTTTAACTGTATTTACCCTCATTCCCTTGCCAAGTGTATTAAATATGTTCGCAGCTGCACAAATTCCATGTGGTAAAATAATTAATCGGCGCCTTGGGCATTCTCTTCATTAATGGCAACATTTACCGATCAGATGTCATCGAAATTTAAAAGAAATGTATCTATAACTGGTCCTGTGTTAAATGAGCCTTGGCTCAATAATAATATCCTTAATTTCCTAATAAGACCACTAATTCATATGATTGACTTAATGCAGCAAGCAATGAAATATATAAGTTAGAAGCTCTATTAACAATCGATATATCTGTTACAGAACGTATATGAAATTAGACCATATGTATACCATATAAGCCATATACATATACATTTATATAGGGTATAAGTCAGCCTCCGCAATGTAAAAATTGAATGTCAGTCAGCGTCCGGCGAAACTCGGCGTCCGATATACGGACGCTGAGTGACCAGCCCATTTAACAAGCTCAGAGGGGTCTACATGGGTCCTAGATGCGTTTGCAATAAAAAAACGGTGGAGCTTAACTTGCCGGTTTTTGGATAGCCGTATAAAATCAAGTTTACTCGTTTGCCGCTACGAGTCGCTTCGATCGATTCGTATATCCCCAAGGCGTATCTAAATTTCAAGCCAGCGGTTCACCCAGCCTCCAAAACATCGGCAACGTCGTATGCTTCTAATAAATGCATTTCTCTTGAACAAACCAATGAGAACTTCAGTACACTTAGCTCTAGGTTTACCCCTCCGCGCTGTTTCATTCCTGCAAATGCCCGCGTAAATCGAACCGGCGCGGTGTAAAATTAATTTAAATTTACAATGAGACATAAGTTTGGGTTCTACACAAAGTGAAAAAAGTGCAAATAACTTTTGTTAATTAATAGAATATCATACAAAATAGCTGTTCATACTATAAATTTAGACATTTAGAAATTAACGCATTTTCATTTTATTGATTATTTTTAACTTTAGTTTAATTCGCGAAAAATAGTGAGCTTTAATTCAGAAATATCAAGGTCTTGAAATGGTTATTCACGAAATAAATTAAAGTACACGAACAGAAGAAAATTAGCTGGCAAACATACGTTTCTAAATTTTTAGTGTCATATAATAAATCTAAATGTATTTAGTTTTTTTGCTATTTATTCATATAGAAAGAAAACTGAAAAGAGTAAGATAATTTTATTAATTGTGACTACCTCTATTTTTTACCACTAAAATTATCCAGTTGGTCTTTTCTGGATTTTGACAAGTGTCGATAGAAATGTTATCTTACATATTTATTTACTTATTAATAATGTAATTTCATGAATATATATTCCAATCTGCACCTTTAAACCTAACTAATAAACTCTCATAATGACTTAAACGGTAAATGTGATATTCGTCCTGTTGTTTTATTACTGAATATGTAATTCATGTAACACGGCCTATTTTTTTAAATATTTCTTTTATAAACTAGAAATTTTAATTTTATATTTGAAATTTTGATTTTCCTCTAAATATTTTAAGTTATACTTGAAATTTAAAAAAAAGCTAAGGTTTTGGAATAAAATTCAAAATTTTGATATTCCCTCAATATCTACAATACATTTAAAGTCAAAATCTTAACACTTTACTGAAAATAGCCGCACTAATCTTGAAATTTTAACATTATCAATTTACAATTTAGATATTTTTTGCCTAATTTACATTTCACACTTTTTTCAAACTTATGGTTAATTATAACTCAAATTTTTGAATATTTTGATCAAAGTTGCGTTTATAAAATAATTAAATTAAAATATTTCTCCAGTTTTGAATATTTGCACCTCCAAACTAAAAAAATTGTAGAAAACTTCAAAATTTTCAGAGAAAGTAAAAATTTTGTTGTAAAGTCGACATTTTGAAGTAAAGGTCGTAATTAAAATAGCAGTTTCCAGAATAGGTATACATTCAAAATTCGAGAAAAAGTGCAACTTTTAAGTTTAGAGTTCAACTTTATTTTACACGAACTTAAAATTGGGATTTGGAACTTCAGTTGAAATTTAAATTTTAAAGTTGAGCTTTCCGGAGATTTTTGGACTGAATTTGAAATTTTGAGCAAAAACTCGAAATCTTAACATGTAGATGTAAAAATTTTAAATTTGGAAACAAACATTAAACTGTTTTTCTGAAATGTTGAAATAAAATTCGAAATTTTAGGTTTTAGATTTTGATTTTCAAGCAAAAATTTTTAATTTAAAGTTCAGCATGGAAATTCTTGGAAGCTGTTAATAAATTTTATTTTTAATTTGATCGCTTTGTTTCGCATTTTGCTGCGGGAAAACTGACATCCGTGACATCGTTAGCCCTAATTTCTATCGACAAAAATACGAGCTGTACTTTATAGAATAAAAAAGTCCCCCCCCCCCTTTCCCAAAAATTTGATTATGTATATTTTACATGAATACCAGCTAGTGAAATCCCTATATAGTATAGAATTCAAAACTATTAGCTGTTAATTTTGGTGCAACGGACTGGTCCTTGGCTATCTTCAAAAATTGAAATGCAAAACTTGTCTCCTGAAATTAAGAAAGATTAAAAAACACAACAAAGGCTGCTCTAACGCTTTTCGGCAGCCGAGCTATCAGTAAGTATTTCTCTGAAGATGATAGCTTGGCTGTCGAAGCGCGTTAGAGCAACCTTTGTTTTGTTTTTAAATCTTTCTTGGTTTCAGGGGACAAGATTTGTTTTTCAATTTTTAAATAGCTGTTAAGCCAATAATGAAAATTGAATCAAGTTTGTTATCCATATTAATATTTGGGAGGAGGAAAGGGTTATAAAATGTTTTTTGTTGTTGTTATTTAAAAAAGTTTTATCAGGAGCCAGAAAAGTATATTCTTTTTATTTGAATTTCAACGTTTCATTACACGAGTATTAAAAATATCATTGATTCAACAACATTGCAACTTTACCTAATTATTTTTCAATGATATGTTAATCTTGTCATATGAGAAAAATAGAATGAAGATGTTACCAGTTATGTACCAAATTCGAAAAAAAAAATTAGAAAAAACACTACATATAAAAAGCTATCTATGAAGCTCATAGCTTTAGTTATAATTTATAATCTACAAAAGAAAAATAAAATGCAATAATTAAAATAAATTTTTATTTATCTGTCCAATTTTAAAATAAAATTAACAACAAATAATAATTTTACATCTAATTAATAATGCAAATCGCAATTACATGCTAAATGTAACACTTGTAAAATACTGGATCATTTCTTCAAAACAAAATTAAGTCAGTTTATCAAGGTATACACCTAGGTACACTTACACCTAGCAAAGAACTATTTATAGAACATCTATTTCACAGATTTATACTTGTTTTTGAGCATGACATGTAAAATTTCCTTAAAAATGCATATAATATACACAAAGTGAAAATAAGTTTAATAACATGGATACTAAAATGAGCTGCAATGCATGTTCCCGAATTCTTAGGGTTAGAATTACAAATACACTTCATACACTTAGTTTAAGCACGAAATCATTAAACGATCAGCTTGAGATACAGTTTAACAAAACTTGGGTTTGCATGCATATGAAATTGCTTTGGATTTAAACACAGCACTAAATTTTTGCCACTTCCAGTTCTTTGAAGATTTGTATTTAAATATGCTTTTAGTCATTCTTACTTGTTGAGTTAGATTTTCCTTGCTCCACATTAAACTAATTCAAACTAAAAAAAAGATGGTTATTTGTTTTCGAGCAACATGTAAAATTCCCCCAAAAATGCATATATAATGCACCGAGCGAAATTAAGGTCAATAACATGGAAAATAAAATCGGCTGCAATGCATGTTTTGCTGAATTCCTAAAGTTAGACTTACAAATACATTTCATACCCTGAGTTTTTAAACATGAATCATTAAAAGAGCAGCTCGAGATAAAGTTTAACATTACTAGAATTTGCACATGAAATTGCATCAGATTTAAACACAGCACTGAATTTTTGCCACTTTCAATTCCTTGAAGAAGATCTGTGTCTAATTATCCCTTTTGTCATTCTTGCTTGTTGAGTTTGGTTTTCCTTGTTCCACATTAAAAGAATTAAAACTAAAAAAGATGAGGGTACATTTGACGTAATTGTTAACTGACAAATATGTATCTGACTTTACACAAAATCCTATCAACCTTGTAAGGCAATATTAAATGGGGCCTAGTAAATATTATGTACTCCTTCGATCTTGTATTGGTCAATATCGGTCACGGCTCACTTTCACGTTATTGACATCACTGTTATTGATATACTTTTCAATCGATACACTGTATTAGCAATAAGTATGTACAATATTTCTACCATGTTTGGATAATATTGATATGACCAGCCAGGTTTCCCCTTTTCAGCATCGTCGACTTGTTGATTAAACAAATGCCCCATTTTGCCGTGGTTGACATTAATGTTGAATGACAGAGCACAGAGCGCGCAAGCAAAGAACACCGCGCGCAATTTGAAACACTAGGTTTTCCAGTTATTTGCTGCTTATTGTTGATTTCTCATGTCAACTAGAAATTGTAATTCTGTATTTAAAATTTTGATTTTTTTTTCTGGACATTTAGAGATACAGTTGAAACGTAAATAAAAGAGCTGAAATTTCAGATTTAAATCCCAAATTTTGATGTTAAAGTTAAATATTGATTTTTTTCCATTATCTACTTTAAACTGTTGAAGCCCAAATAGATAAAATTTATAGTTATAACGTCGACATTTAGAATTTTGAATTGTTTTTTCCAAGTTTAATAAACACTTTTCGTTAGAACTAAAATGTTTAATTATTTCGATCACAGTTTCGTTTATAAATAACATTCCAATTTTAAATTTTCACACTGAAAAATTTGATGACAACTTAAGAATTTCTAGAAAAAGTACTTTTTGAATGAAAATTGGAAATCGCTGTTGTTGTCATAAATTATATCAGATATCTATAGTTTTTTACACTTTACAGTTTTAGTCTTTCATAACATTTTGCAACTTATAAAATGCTGGCTTAGTTGGTAAGGGATCGATTAAAACGCCAAAGGTTATACGTTCGAATCCGACGTGTGTCGCTTCCTTCTTTTTTGATTTTTTACAGATTTATTAACTTTAGATGTTTTTTATGCATACCTAATTATTAATAGTAATGTAATGAATCTAAACAGCAGTATGCGTTGGCATAATCGTGCTAACTACTCCATGAATCACTCAGTATTATCCGAACATTTCAGGATTTCGTTTAATTTGAACTCCCATGTAAAGTTTCTCTTAAAGTATTAAAGAGGTGTTTATAAAGGTCTAGCTGTTTATTAATAAGTGTAACTTGTTGCTAACGTAATATCCATGAACTTCTACAGCTTCTAGAAAAGTGATCAACATTTAAGTTTCACACCAAGAGCTTAATCTTTTTTGCAAGCAATAAAACCTCACATACATTTACAGTTGCACAAATAAATGAGCAGCTGGACTTATTAATCACATCAAGTTTTAGATGACAGTTTGAACTAAAGAGTTAAAAGTATTAATTATTTCATACAATGCAGTCATTGTGACATTTTTTTGTGAGCAGACTGTTATTTGGATTTATTATATATTCATTAATTAAAAGGTAAGCATTCAAAAACATGAAAATTTAAAAAAAATCGATTAAAAAAAAACAAAAAAAAATGGAACTCGTCGGACTTGAACGCATGACTTTCGGCGCCAAAACCAATCTCTTCATCACCTACTCCAAGATACTACTCAAAATAGTAATCTAAAGACCGGAATGCTATTTATAATAACTTATTTAGAATTTTAAAAACCCTTTTTGTCTTTTGTAGTTTTCCTTTACAGAATAAGAACTATTCATTACGTAATGTACGCACAAAAACGTCATAAGAAACGTTGCTTGTGAGGTTTAAAAGTTGAAACTCCGTGACTAAAATTGAAAATTTGGTAATAACTTCGAGTCTTTAAAGTTTTATTGTATAAATCAAGAGTTTTTTCTCTGAATGATGCATTTCTTTTCAAAACTGCACATTTGAACTTTGAATTGGATGTTCCTCTCTTCATTTTAAAACCCGAAGTAAACGTTTAACTCTGTCTCCGAAATTTAAAGTGAAAGTCAAAAATTTGAGTTTGAAGTTTTGGTTTTCAAGAAACAAGTACATGAATTTAAAGTTTAGGTTGAAAATTTTCATTGTTTTTAAATACTTCGATCTGAAAATTGACGTTTTTGTCCCAAGTTTTGCTGCTGGAAACTCCTAACCTCTAATAATTTCTATCGCCAAAAAAACGAGCTCTATTTTATGAACAAAATTGTCCTCAGCAATAAAAAAGAGAAAAAACATAACCCTTGAGAGAAATTTCTATTTAAATTTCAAATTTCAAAACAACAAAAATTATATTATACAGAAAATAAAGTGCAAATAGCCAAAACTGTTTAATTGATTAAATTGAAGATATAAAATCGCAATTAAGTGTTTGTTAAACCTTATATAAATAAATAAATAAAGGTAGGAACATTTTTCAAATTTTAGTAGCAAAAACAAACATTAAACTTGTAATAACTAACACAAAACTATCTTTTAATTGTAATAAGAAATCAAAAAATAAAAATTAACACAAGCAACTTCATTTATGAAAACGTCCTAATTATTTTTATTCGTCCAATGTAAAGTTCCCTGAAAAGTACATATTCTGCATCGAGTGAAATGAGGTGTAGTAAAATAAAAAACAAAATTAGATGTCATGCATGTTTTATTAAATTCTTAAATTATAGTAATAAATACATGTATACTTAACCAAAATAAGTTTTAAAGTATGAAAACACTTTCCAGTATTCTTGTCTTTAGATTTACATGGAAGGTCGAAGGCACTAAAGGTATCCTTTTAGGATAATTGTTGTTATGCCCATATACTTTAGATATTTGCACCAGTTTAAATTGGTTCAGGTTCTAAACACAGCAGCACAATACTTAATTTTTGCTCTTGAAGTTTTTTGAGAAAGTTTCGAAATGGTATTAATGTATTTGTTAACCGTGATTTTCGGCGATTTTCTTCTGTGTAATAATTTATGCACATAATTTATAATTAAACAGCGAAGTCACCACAACAAATCGAATTATTTAAATACTTAACAATATTCCAAGGGTTAAGCAAAATGTTTAATAGATCCTAGTTGTAACAAGTTGAAATAGAATTGAAAATAAATTTTAGTATTAAAAATACACATTTAGAAAGATTCAGTGTTACTTTTGAAAGCTACCAGCTAACCACAACAGCTTCTCGGATATTTAATTTAGCGCAAGGTTATGTTTTCTGTGTATCTGTGCTATTAATTGATTCCTCTCCCGCATTAAGCATCTTATCGACACCAAAGATGTTAAAAAGCTTACATCATCGCAGTAAAGTCATTTCGGCAACACTGTTCGGAGGCTGGATGTGATCGTATAAAAATAAATGGAGGCTCAGTAACTGTAGATACACTAGGAGTCTGAGTAAACCGCTGGGCAGTGGAGGCTCAATGACTGACGAAATGTAACGCCTGTATAACGCGTGTATATAGGCCTGCGCCCAGTTGGAATGTGTATGAACCGGAGTCTGAGTTAGCCGCTGCAGCAGTATATATATATATATATATATATATATGCAACCTAATTAAGCAGACTGCATTTAAAAATATTGATGTTTCATACAGGGTGAGTCACTAAGCGGGAATCGGTCTTTGGTAGGCGTATTGTTCAAAATATCGAAAAATGTTTCGAATAAAAGTTGTTCGAAATAAAGTTCTTCACAACCTTAAATTATTGCCAAATATGGCGGCCTTCCGGTTGCACCGGAAATGAACACAACTTTCTTATTTTAAATAAAATACCCTATGTATTTTTACATTTTTGGATTCCTTGTTAAAAATAAATATGAATTTATTAAGACGACATAGGCCCTTAGTTGAACCGTTTTCGCGTAATTTAATTTTTTTGGTTAAATTTGACTCATGTAGTCAAACGAAAATGTATTCAGGCCAAAAGACCTTTTATTTCTCAAAATTTAAACCTTTACTTCAAAATTTGCCTTTTTTTCGCAATTTCGACTTTTTTAACTGTTTTCTATATTAGACTTATTTTTTAATATCTATTTTGTTCCTAAAAATAAAACTTTTACCCAGATCTTCCTTTCTTCTTAAAACTCGACAATTTGTGAAAACGTTTATTTTTTTCTAATTCGCCTTACTGGAAGACTCGTTTTATTGCTCAAAAATTCATCTTTCGTCGATTTTTTAATAAAAAAAATAAAAATTCGAAGTAATTGGAGATGTAAAGTAAAATAGTTTGTGAACATTTCCACCTTTTTTTCAAGGTTTTCTTTTTTCGAAATTTAGATCTATTCTCAAATTTCACTTTTTTCCAAAATTACTTTTTTTCGACTTTGGTTTAAATTGCCGCTTTTTTCTAGAATTTTTTACGTTCTTTTTAAAATTCGTCCTTTTACCAAATTTCGACATTTTCCCCAAAATTTACTTTTACTAAATATTTAAGCTTTTATTTATTTTCTACAAATTTGGACTTATTTCACATTTCGATTTTTTTCGAAATTTCGACTTTTAACATTTGACATTTTGTTGTTTCTGCAGACTGCGATTTTTACGACAAAATTTATCTTTATATTTTCAAAACGTTTGACTTCATCTCAAAATTTGACTTTCCATGGGAAATTTTGATTTTCAGCACTTCAACATTTTGCTCGAAATTTCTATATTTTTGAAAATTCGTCCTTTTTCCAGATTTAGCCATTTTGTCCAAATATTGACTTTTTCTCAGTATTTAATTTTTTTTATTTTTTACAAATTTGGACTTGTTTCGCAAAATTTAGTTTTTTCCGAAATTTTTGAATTTTAAAATTCCACATTTAATTGTTTCTGCAACCTGCGATCTTTTCAACGAAATTCGTCAATGAAAATTAACATTTTGAAAAAAATGTTTGATTTAATCTCAAAATTTGATTGTTTTCTTAAAATTGGACCTTTCTTTAAAATTCAACTTTTTTCTCGAAACTGGAAGTTGTATCAACATTGTCTTTCGACATAAATTTCGAGAAAATTCGAATTTATCTGGACAGTGTTTTTTTATAATTGACTTGCTAATTTCAAATTTATTTTTAAAATTTAATTTTCTCTGGAAAAATGCAATTTTTTTATTTTCTTATTCTTTGAAAAACTTCGGCTTTTTAAAAACTCGACAATTTTTTTTAATCTATCAATTATTTACAATTTCTCTTTTCGAAATTTTACAATTTTTCACAAAATTTAAATTTAAAAATTTCAGGTTTTAAATTTGTTCTGGATTTCAATCTATTATTGAAAATCGACGTTTATTTTTCATTTTATCTTTTTTGGGCAATTTTGTCAAATTTATTTTTTTCAAAGTCTCTTTTTTTCAAAAGTCGATTTTTTCTGGAAATTTCAACTTTTATTTAGAACTAAATTTATCTATTTTAAAACCCAAAATTTAATTTTTTCTTAGAATTTGACTTTGTGAAATTTTGACCTTCTTTTAAAAGTCAACACTTTTCTCGAAACTAGAAGTTCTATCGGGATTTTCTTTTCTTTCGAAATTATTTTACCAATTTTCTCAAAATTCGATTTATCTAAAAAATTTGGAGATTTGTTTTTAATTCGTCTTGTTCTCGAAATTTTAATTTATTCTTAAAATTTAACTTTCTCTGGAAAATTGCAATGTTTTTATTTTCGTCTTCTCTGAAAAACTTCGACTTCTGAAAAGGTTCGACAATTTTTTTAAGCTTTTCATTTTTTACAATTTCTCTTTCCGAAATTTTACAATTTTATCAAAATTTAAATTTGCCTAAACAGTTCAGGTTTTTAAATTTGTTCTACGAATTTCAATCTATTGTCAAATTTCAAAGTCCTTTTCTGAAATTTTGCTTTTTTGAGAGCTTTTGACAAATTCATTTTTTTGAAATCTCTTTTTTTTAAATTAAGCTTTTTCTGATAATTTCAACTTTTATTTCGAACGAAATTTATGTATTTTCAAATCTCAAAATTTGATTTTTTTCTTAAAATTGGACTTTCTCTGGGAAATTTTGACCTTTCCAAAGTGGAATTGTTATCGACGTTCTCTTTTCTTTAGAAATTATTTTTCTCAATATTCGAATTTATAAGAAAATTTGGATTTTTTAAATCGTCTTGTTGAAATTTCAAATTTAAATTTCACTGGAATAAAATTTCACTGGAAATTTCAAGCTTTTCTTAAAATTGACATTTTCCTTGAAATTTTTTCTAAAATTTGACTTTTTTTAAGCTTCCAGTTTATTTTTACAATTTCTCTTTCTGATATTTTACAATTTTTCAAAACATTCAAATTTGTCTAAAAATTTCAGGTTTTTAATTTGTTTTGGGTTTAAATCTATTGTCGAAATTCGACGTTCTTTTTTTCTGAAATTTTACCTTTTTTGGGAACTTTTGATAAATTATTTTTTTTCGAAATCTTCTTCTCTTTACCAATATTTTCGAAGTCTCTTTCTTTTTCTTAATTTTTTTGAAATCTCTTCCTTTTTCTCAAAATTCGGCTTTTTATGGAAATTTCGAACTTTGAAATGTGCTGTTTCTGTAAATTTAGATTTTGTTTTCTCACAAAAGTAATTTAACTTTTTTCAGAAAATTTCAAGGCTGTAGAAAATTTACAAATAAAAAAGTAAAAATCACGAGAAAAATATTTTTTAGAAGTTTCGTCTCCCCAAATTGGTATTTTTCTAGAAATTTCAAATTTTATGTGTTTTTTCAAAATGTTAATACAAATCAATCAAACATTTTGGAAAAATACCTGCTAAAATCAAAACTATTTTGCCAAATTTAAGCAAAACGTAAAAATTCCTAGAAAAGTATGTTTGGGAATTTTGACTCCTGCAGGTCACTTGTTTAATAAGTACTCATTTTCTGCGTGTCTGTTCACTCTAGCTTTTATTTATTTATTTTTGTAGGAGAATTTCAAGAGCCGCAATTGTCTCTTAAAAAGCCGCATGCGGCTCACGAGCCCTGTTTTGTCGACCCCTGGACTAGTCAATATACCATTTTATTTCAGACTGTTGGTATTTGTGTTTAAATGAGAACATTTGAAGTGTTACTTCCAGTTTTGTTTGATTTACTATAACCAAATTAGGCCGGTGGTGCAATCGCTAAAGTTGAGGTTTTTTTTATTGCTAAATGAGTTATGGAAGTTGAAAAGGATATATAAGTTAGCTTATTAATAACATAACCCCAATTTAAGCTAAAACAATAATGTAGGTTTTATGAAGAATTTTATGAGCGAAGAAAAGAACTGCCGACAACAACTTCGGCTTAATAAAAGGAAAGTACTGTAGGAGAAGTAAAAACTGCAAAACTCACTGAAAGAAAAATTCCAAGAATGCATTGTCCCTTGGAAAAACGTATTATATCTCCTAGCATTGAATCAGTTGATGTAGTATATTATGTACATAATGATGAATTGTTTAACATTCTTCAAGACCTACACACACCTACAGACCATAGAGGTAGAGATCGCATGATGAAGAAAACTAAAATACAAAAATATAGTCCAAACTGAAATTTTGTTGTATATTAACTTATGTACACCATGTCAAATGAAACAGAAAGAAGAAAATAAGGGAATTATATCAAAACCCATGATGTTTAACGATTTAAATTTACGCTGTCAAATGGATTTGATAGACTTTCAATCTCATGCTGATGGTAAATACAAATTTGTGCTTGTATATCAAGACCACTTGACAAAATTCGTTATTTTGCGACCAATGGAAACTAAACGTGCAGAAGAGTTCGCTTGCTACCTTGATATTTTTACAATTTTTGGGGCCCCCGAGTTCTTCCAATCCGACAATAGCCAAACATTTTGCAATAAAGTCATCGAAGAATTAAAAAGTTTATGGCCCGCACTACAGGTACACACTGGTACACGGCAAGTCACGTCATAGCAAAAGCCAGGGCAGTGCTGAACGCGCCAACTAGGACGTGGAGAACATACTGACTGCCTGGATATTGAATAATGAAACAGAGCAATGGAGCCAAGGTCTGAAATTCATACAATTTATAAAAAACATTTCCCTACATTCTGGAATTAAAAGGTCTTCGTATAGGGCTATGTTTGAAGGCAAACCAAAAATTGGACTGAAATCTTCGAATACTCCATTAGACGCAATCGACAGTGTTGCAACGTAAGAAGACTTGTAAGATGTTGTCACATTCATAAATACCGATAACGCACAAACCGAAGTACAGGAACCAGGAGCCAGTGATGATGTAGTGGAGAAATGATAAAAACATGGTTTAAGAAACCTCATCAACATGCCAAACTTTAGCAGATGTGTCATGTCCAGCAGTACCTACTTCTTATCCGCGTCCTTCGACGGTTCGATTGATTTATTATAAGTAGTTCCAGTAGTGAATAAGAAAAATTGGTGGCCAAAAAGAAACACATGGAGGTCGTGCGCGCTGATTTTGCCAAAGGCGCAAATGAACTAGACCAGCTGTTAATAACGGCAGGACCTGGTGCCGATAGTCTACGAGATATTCGGCACCAGGTGCTGCCGTTATTATAGCTGGTCTAGTTCATTTGCGCCTTTGATAAAAGCTGTGTTTCTTTTTGGTTTCCATTTTTCTACGTATGGTTAGCTACAAACTTGGTTCAAGACCACAATGTTTATAAAATAAAAGACCGAAAGTATAAACACTGTAAAAGTTTGCACCGCAAAGGATTCCTTGCTTTAAATCAAGCCGTTCTTTTCACTTCTAACTAACGTCCAAAGTCCTGTTACTATGTTATGTCCATCACCCGTTATCCGCGGCTCAAGACGGTTCTATTGATTTATTATAAGCAGTGGTACTCCAGTAATGAATGGGTAAAGTGGATGGCCAAAACTTTCCCTTATTCAAAACCAAGATGAATGTCAGAGAAAAATTATTTATTTCTGTTTCCCTGACTTACACTTCTTTGTTTTTCTAACATGACTAGTAATAAAAATATAACATCACAGGAACCGCCGTGTCTCTGACAAGACGAACTGTAACCCAAATGCAGTTGTTGAATCTTATGAATTATGACGTTTAAGATGTTGAAAACAGATCTTTCTAAAATGTTTGCAATATTTTCAGTAGGAAAAAAGAATGAAAGTGATTTCGGGCAATACTCATCCAAAACCTTATGTTGAATCAAGCGTAAGAATTCCCATTCCAGACATCGATCTTGGCAGTAGTGATAGAAGCTACCGAAGATGGCTTTTACCGGTTGGGCACGAAACAAGGAGTTATTACCAAATACAATAGTCGCTCAGAATTTAGTATATGTCCTGCTAATATTATAACAATTGATGAAGTCTTTAAAGAAAAGGAAGTTTTTCTTAGATAAGCACTCAGTACTTTCAGGTGATAAATATTTGGGCTGTACCTGGGCGGGAGGGCGTGTTTACAATATGATAAGTCTCTCTTTTGAGCATTAAGTCGTGGAGCAATCTCCATTAAAACTAAGTTTCTTTACTTTTACTGAGTTCTAATTATTATTTTGTTCTTTACAAATCAAGCAGATCAAACTAAATGCTTCATTCTCCATGCAGAAACAACACTTTTAAAATTAACAATGGTCCAGATATCATAGAAACTGAAAAAATCAATGAAAATTAGATACATTAGAGGGTTCTAGATATAGATAGTCAATTACGATTGGTCCTTGTAGACACAGCTGTGACTTGAGGCCCATAAAAATCCAAAACTGCTCTTTCTTGGGAGACGTTATACAGTGAGTCATTGTTATTCTAATAATAAAAAGTTACTCCCAATACCAAAATTGAAACAACTGACTCTAGACTTCTGTTGCCTGACAATCTATTCATATCACATACTTATTATACTATATGCAAACGCATTGTTTTTATGGGTGCTGGCGGCGTGATAAAGGATCTAAGGGCAATAAGCGGCTCGTTATCGCAGCGCAAACGGCTGGCTTTGAACAAATTTCGTTCAAAAGAGCCTAAACTGCGGCAGATTTTCTGATAGATGCAAGAGTTCTCCGATATCCGTGTTCAATTTCGGCTGCCAGTCGCTATCATTTTTCTTGCCTACAGGCAGCGACGTGCACACGTTTGATTTACGCTGGCTTTCTCGCAGGACGCATTAACATACTCCATCCTGACATCCGCCGATTTATTAGCAGATAACGATATTCGTCGATACGCATAAAGACCTAAATTCGTAATTTATTAAAAGGGACGTTTAATTTACCATTCAGGTTTTAGTACGGATTAGGCCTTTTCTTCGGGTCGAAATTCTGCCTGACCTTAACCTCAATTAATTATTCAAACTCTGCCGAAGGTCGGGGGATTTGCAAAGAAAATCGTTCACGTCTATCTTGTCAGCTTGAAAACTTTATAACGACATGCTGCCCCAGAAGGTAAAACAGATTCGCTTACAAAATGCCAGACGATCCTTTTTAGCAGACATTTGTTACGACAATAAACTAAATAAATTATTAATTGAAAGCAAAAACAATGTTTAAAACTAAGAACATGACAGGTAATAAGTAAAACAACACATGTTTTAAATGTTACGTAATGCAGTGGCGGACTAACCCTGTTAGAGGCCCAGGGCGGCAAAGCTGAATTAGGCCCCGCAGCTTTAAAAAAAATGTAGTTTTACAAGCTTTTTATTCAATTCACATTTATATGTATAAATAAATGTTTATGTTTATTTCGTCAAAATCTGGCAAGTGAAATTTAAATTCGACTTAAATTATTTAGGCCAAATAAACATGCATACCTACAATATGGAATGGATATGGAATGGATATGGACGAGGAAAATAAAATACGAATCGATCGACAAAAAAGAATTAGATAAAATAAATCAAAGATAGATTTTTTATTTTTTGTAGCGTGTTTTTTGTGTTTTCGTGCCTTCAATTTACTGAACTCCTCAATAACTTCTGTGAAATAGATTTCTTTTGAAATTTTTCTTTCTATTGAAAGCACGGCTAGATTAACCAGTCGCTCTTGACCCATTGTAGATCGAAGTTAATTTTTAATTAGTTTAAGTTTCGAAAAACTCCTCTCGCATGATGCAACCGAGATGCAAATGGTCAAGAAGTATTGAAGTATAAGCGATATACAAGGTAACGATTTACTGAAGTCCCATTTTATTATAAATTGAAGGATTTCTTGGGCTCTCCGTTTAGCAACGGCGTCCATACTCGTATCGGTGGCTTTACATGCCTGCGGTACCTTTTTATTTCTTGGGAAACTTGCTCCTTGTCAAATTCACCATAAATTTGTATCAGATTGTTAATTGCTACAGCCAGAGCGTCATCTGACGCTTCTAGCATAAACTTTGTTTCAATAATTTGGAAAATATTATTGATTTGTTTCATGGCTCCGTATCGTGTCGACAATTCTTGTATAAATCGGTCTATGCATTCATACACTGACCGACGTATTTCTTCTTGAATTGATAATCCAGCATCATGAGCTGATTCACCCGGCATCGTTCTTTTTACCTTCCTTCTTCCTCGTTTCTCGATGTTGATGTCCATGTCATTGCATTTTTTTATGCCAAAAGTTACAGCATTGTCTACAATGTTCGTTCGGTCACCAAATACTAATTCAAGGCGTTTAGTTTGGAAATTCCTGTAAATAGAGTCATTATTGGAGACTGCAAATATTGTTGAACTAAATTTACTTCCTCCAGTATAGAAGGCCAGCATTGTATATAGGTTAGAAAGGTAAACTCACAAACAGCCGGCAGGAGCAGACTTGCTCCTGATCTTGTATCTAAATTTGCTTTTATTGGATCTTGAAAATGTTCCAAACTACTCACAATTGTCTCTATGTTTTCTTTTACAACTTTTACTGACTCGTAATGAGCGCTCCAGCAAGTATCCGATAAACGTTTTAAATTTTTTCCCGTTTTCTCTTTCATAAATTGCCATCTCTGGTGATGAAAAGAACGAATATAATTTCTCTACTGTTCCAAAACATGTGACACTGGAAGGAACGCATGAAAATGCATGAACTCCACAAAGATTTAAGGAATGATTAGAACAAGGACTGAACAATGCCTTTATATTTACTTCTCGGACTTTTTGTTGCACCCCTCCATGGACACCTGACATTGACGCGGCATTGTCATAACCTTGAGCCCTGCACAACGCAATATCCAGTCCATCTTTTTCCAGCTGTTGCTAAATGTCTTTAGACATATCCTCAGCAGTTTTTCGAGACATTAAAAAAACCCAAGAAGGATTCTCGTACTTTCACAATGTCATTCTCTATATGAACGAATCTAATGATTTGACTCATTTGGTCTATTTTACTTTCGTCAGGAGTGCTGTTAAAAATGATTTCGTAATACTTAGCCTTTTTAATATCTGCAATAATTTTTTGCCTTATCGCCCAAATATTGAATAAATTCATTTTGTATTTCTTTTGACAAATAAGATGGTACTCTCTTTGACCCACCAGCAGCCTCTTCCAGTTTTAAGCAATGCTTTTTCAACACCGGATCATATTTCGCTAACAGTTGTACTAATTCTAGGAAATTTTCCCTGTTTTCCGAAGAAATATCTTCACGGTGGCCTCGGAAGGCAAGATTTTGTTGGACTAAGAATAGCGTTACATCTAAAAGGCGATGTAAAATGTTT
This sequence comes from Dastarcus helophoroides, assembly GCA_028583605.1. Classification (NCBI taxonomy): domain Eukaryota; kingdom Metazoa; phylum Arthropoda; class Insecta; order Coleoptera; family Bothrideridae; genus Dastarcus; species Dastarcus helophoroides. The sequence goes on from CM053329.1 coordinate 6,988,061, forward strand.
CCCCATTTCTTTGCTTCATCGTTAATAATCTTCAAATTATCTTTATCAATAATTTTATTAGGTTTTAAGCCCATTGTCAACGTTTTCCATTTTTCTAAGTTTGATACATGTTCATGAGGCGATTCATGCTGTGATATTCTTGGATTTAATTTCCACCACTGACAAAAACCAGAGACAAATTTATTAGTGTGATTGTCACCCTCAGATGCAAATAACCAGCAGCAGTAACAATATAATTTCTTTGTTGATGAAGAGTATAGCATCCATTTCCTTAAATATTTAGTCTCGTTTAAATGTGAGTAAAACGACGGCAAAGTTAAACAACGATGTGTTTTCCCTTAGTGCTTTCATCTGGTTTTTCTACAGATTCAAAAGGTCCGTCCTTGTTTTGAAATATTTCACTGCCCTTTTTGATAATCGAAATTCTGATATGCTCTGGCACAGGTATTGGCCAATGTGCAGCATCATTGGATAATAAGAACTCTAACTTAGAAGCAACGTAGTCTTCGGCTTCCTCAGTATTTTTCTTTAATTTATTAATTTTATAGTCCTGTATTTCAGTGTCAGTCACGTCGGAGTTTTTATTAATATCACATTTAATAGACTGTTCGGCTATGTTTGCTGTTTCAATATCAATGATTTGTATATTAGATCCCGATTCAACAGTTTGATTAATTTCTTCGGCAACGCCACTTTTCTTCTTTTCAGAATTCGAAAGGTATTTGGATAAAGATCCAGTAAGCGATTTTGCCTCTTCAGTCTTCGTTTTTTTAGCTTCCTTTTCTGAGAGGCAGATGGTTGAATCCTTTTCACTAAAAATAATGAGATAAATAAGAAACTTTTATAAAAGATAAAGCTAAATTACATAGACTAAAAAATTATTATTTGCATAAAAAACAATATTTTATGTGTTGGTTAAAAAAACATATCTTTAAATTCCCTCATTTTTTTACAATTGTTTCAACCGCCAAATGCAACTCATGCATTTTACAAAGACGCCTTATCTTATTATTAGTGCAGTAAATTAACGATGTCATGAGCAGGGATCGGAATAAGTAGACTATTTAGCTAAACTTCTAGAAACAGACATAAATTGGAAACATCCTTACAACAATATTTTGATAAGCGGGTGTTCTATTCCCTAATAAACGTGCACTACAAATAAAATAAGAACTACTCGCGAAATGCAAGAACTGAAGCAATGTACTCGTAAGTGCATATTAACTAGAAACTACAATTTTAATTTCTAGGCTAAATTATACAAAGAATTACTTACTTTTTCCACTTACTTGAAAATGTACTAACTCAACTCTGAACTCATTTACTTTTATACTGCAACAAAAATCAAAAACACTATTTCACTTTTTAATGAAATTACTTTGAACGGATAGCATCGCGTTTTTTACTTTTCAATTTGAAAAAAGGCTTATCCGTTCGCGAAAATATCAGAACACACTAATAAACTATTAAATATCAACGTAATGAAATTTAATACATTTTAAATGAGGCCAATGTTTATTTTTTAACGTAAATAGAATGTAAATGTAGGCGTACAAGAGTGAATTATTTGTACTTCATTCATTGAGGGATTCCTGGGGAAGTACCCGCTACAAAGACGGGAATTCCCCCAGCGTATTGGACGCATCCAGCAAAGTTAAAAGAATATTAGTACCGCGTAAAAAGTCTAGATGGCTGTAGTGTTTTGATCTTGATGAAATTATGTAGGTACTAAGCACATTTTTAAAGTCTTCCCTGATAGCCAGGCTTTTACTACAAGATCTTGGACATCAGTAGTTGCATCAAACTTAACATCAAGTTTATGTTAAGTCGTAATTAAGTAATATTTACATCTAAGTTAAAGACAATATGCAGTCGTAATTTGAAGTCAAGTTAACTACAAGACTGATAGTGAACTTGTAGCAAAAAGTTTTGGTTAACTTAACGACAATAACTTGCATATGACGACTTTTATTTAAGTTGTATCAAAATTAACTACCGACCTAACTAGTATCCAAGTCTTTGTGTTAACTTGACTTCAAATTCCGTCTCTAGATTGACGTCAAGTTGAGCATTAAGGTGGCTATCAGGGTTATTTAGAATTTGATCAGGGAAACGCGGAGGCATTTAGGGGACCCCCAAGACCAGAGGCCCGATGCGGGCCGCCTCTTCCGCCCCCCTGTTAGCCCGCCACTGACATAATGTTACGTAAGTCTTTGAAATTAAAATAATACATAATTTTAAATGATCTTTTTTGGTATAAAATATTTTGCTGTAAAACTTCAGCGACTTATTCTTAGCGGTCGTACTTGTCACTTTTACTACTTCCTTAGTGGGTTGCTTTTGTTTCGCTGTTTGCCATTTTCCTGGTCTTACGTTGCAAAGTTTTGAATGGTTTGATGCATATGGTGTGGATACTGTGAAGTTTTACACATTTGTGCAATAATATTGTTGTGTGCTATCGGTTCACAATCAAACAATGTAGATTTTTAACGTTTTACTAGAGTACTCAACAACTTATTCAAATAATATCTAATTTACGTTTGACTGACCTAGGCTAACTAGGGTTTGATTGCTGGCTCGTAGCAAATGTCTGCTAGGATATTTGATATTGCACAATTACGTTATCTTCTTAATAATCAGTTAATTAAATGTAAACATTCCATTTATACATATCTTCGTAATAGCAACTAATAAACAATTAGTAAACATCTAAAAAGCTATCTATACACTTTCAATTTCAAATTCCGAAATAAAACTTCAAGATATGGAGAAATGGTAAACTGTTTGAATGCATTGACTGATAGAAATGTTGAAATCACTGTATAGAGGATCTAAACTATAGAAGAAGCCTCCAGTATTTTGAAGCAAAAATACTCCACATAAAATGTTATAAATTCCATTAAATGCAGCGGAAATAGATTTCTAGCACATTGCTGCAAAATAGACCAGGAATCGATGAAATAACCATATCTACCGAAACATCCGAAACTCTTACCCGTCTGACGCTCTTTCGTATCCGGCGCGGACTTAAAAGTTTCTCCTAGAAGGAGAGAGAATATGGCCCTCTGTGTATTCCTAACTGCGTACGTGATCCTACTCCTTTAAAACTCCAATACTCAGCCAACTTTGATTTCTACTTTTTACAAGAGATTTTAGCCGCACATTCTTTCATGGGAAGTGGTGATTAGCACTTTTTCGCACTTGGCCGAGTTCCAGCGATCGCAAGACGTGCAATAAACCAGTCCTTTGTGACCGACCCCCACATACAATTGTGCACACGTTATCTGCGACATTCATCACCCTTTTCTACTTGCACAATCTCTTATTTTTCACTTTCCTTTTATGAAATGACAGGCTTTATTTAATCCGCATGTACAGTTGCTTGAAAAATTGTTCGCTGGAGAAAGCATCAAATATTTAAAAGGAAAGCTAAAAATCCGTTTTAGCTAATCGATAGGCGGAAATGTGGGACACGGATTAAAAAATTCAGATCCTAAATGCCTCGCAGTTTTGGGGAAATGTATTGCATACTTTATCAATATTTTATAACCACACTTTTCTAAATTTATTTTCTCACGGCTTTTTGACTTTAAGAAATATTTATTCACTTATTAATCAATCCCACACTTTTTGCATCACTAGATTTAACTTTCTTTTGTTGTTCTCCTTATTTCCAGATCCATTTACACAGATGCAGTGCACTGCTAATTAATTAAGTGATTAGGTCAAATTTTTGATTATAATATGGTCTCTTGCAAGGTTATATACTAGGCAACCACTTAGGGCTTTGGAATTTTGGGGGTAGCGGAAGGGTACAACGAAGGACGCTATTGGGAATAATAAGAAAACTTTTTTTTAATCAACACAATTAAATCTTAAAATTATTGGAGAAATATAACCTGAGGATGGCCTTGTTTTGTTTGTTAAAAATAATTAGGGGCGCTGTCTAGATCTTTTCCCTAAGGCGCCAATTCTGCTCAAGCCGGCACGGGTCTCTTGGTCATATTTCATTGGATCAGGGGCGAAATTAAACGTAATTATTTTTGATAGAAAAAATCTTTCAAATGGTTGCTTGTATTCAGAAGATAAAATTTTTATATGTCATAACTGGGAGGAAATTACCGTAAATATTTAAAATATATAGATGAAGACACAAAAAAGTTATGACGCTTTGAAATTATACAGAGTGGCGTGGATGAATCCCTCTACACGTAAAACTGATGAAATGTTAGCCTAACTTAATTTTTTTGACACAAGAAACACTTTCTTAGCAAATTTCACACCAATATTACAATTTGCTAAATGGTATGGAAAAAAATTTTGATTTTTTTTTTACTTTAACATCGTGCATCTCGTTCAGTATCTTTAACTGTAACACAAATTTAGCAAAACCGCATTTTTTTTATACAGAAAATCAACTTCTTCTCTATGTACCATTTCTTACGGTACAGACTGTATATCGACTATGGTGAGTGCTAGTAATATTAAATTTGTTATATTTCATCGATCTTATTTCGTTTGAAATATTTATTCAAATTTCAATGAAGTTTGCAAATACTCCATTATAAAATTCTACAGCAAACAAAAAGCTTGAGAAACAGTGCTTTGAACCGGAACTGAATCGAAAACCGGAAACCGAAAACAACCGTTATTTCTGTCGGAACGAAAAACGAAACAGAATTGAAAAAAATAACGGTTTATTTCGGTTCGCTAAAATTGTATATACTTGTTTTTTAGAAATGTCGATATCTTCTTCAGAATTTCACCCACATTCTTGCAACGTTCATCTCAAAATTACGAGTTTACTTCTAATTTTTTGTTATTTTTCTTAAAGTTCAATTTTTCCTTTCGTAGTCTGATACCCCTTTTTTAAAGTTATTAGTCAAAATTTTGATTTTTCTTGAATTTCTTTCTTCAAATTTCTTAGGACGCCGACTTTCTAAAACTTTTTCGTTTTTTTTCAAAATTTCCGTTGATGAAATCTCACTATTTAGAAGTTTTCATAGAAATTTGAAATTTCAGTCAAAATTTCAAGAAAAAATACATAATATTCCAATTTAAAGCCGGGATCTTGAAATTTAGGTCGAAATTTTGAGAGTAAACTTCTCAGTTTTTTACGTGATTTTGTTTCGGCTATAACAGTTATATTTATTCGGAAAACATTGACTTTTCTTTAAGAGTTCAGCTTCAGAATCGAAGCTGAGGTTTGTTTTCTCAGATTGTTGTGAATTTAGAAATCAAAATTGAATGATTTCTAAAATATTAATTGTTTTAAAGATACTCCTGGTTTGAAACTTCGTCCTGTTGCTCCTTAAACTTTTGTGTCAAAAATCGATTTTTGTATGTGTTTCTCAAAATTTTAAGTTTTTTCACAAACTTTTAAGCTCCAACTGGAATTTTTTTTTAAATTTTGTTTTTAAAATTGGCACGTTTAATTGTTTAATTACAGAACATTTAATTGATCATTTTTAATATTACAATTTCGGATTTTTTTCATAGAAAATTTGAGTTTAAGGATTAAAATTATATTTTAATAGAATTTTTTTACTTTTACTCTTAAAATTTATAGCTACAACAAAATAAAAAAATCCTATTTTGAATTTAAAAATTTTCTTCTTTATTTTGAACTTTAATTCAATATCTCGAAAGAATGTTTCAATTTAAAGAAAAAACTCAATAATTTTAATAAAAAAAACTCTAATTTTAATAAAAAACAAAGTTAATTTGAGAATAACTATAATTTCTCAAAATTTTGACTTCACTCTCATAATTTCGGGTCCTGGAAATTTTGATATTTGATGAAAAGATCCAATGTTCATATTTTTAACAAAATTCCAAGTTTAAATTTATAATTTAGAATTTCTTTAAGTTCGAATTTCAACTCCTAATTTCGAGGAAAATGCCTATATTTAAAGAATAAATTTATTCATTTATTCTACAAGTTGCACGATAGTAGTTCTGGCAGTAAATAATATTACAGAGTGAATTGTGACCCGTCGGACATATAGAAAGCGAATCCTGGAGTTTTTTATAAAAATATTTCTGTTGTTAACAATTATTTTTCAATATAAAGATGCTTGTACCTGCTGTGGTGCCATGTTTTCCATGAAACAACTATTTAAATAAATTTTAAAATGTTTGGTTTTTCCTGAAATTTAGTAATATAGGTACTTGTTACTAATTTCGACTGATTTGGTTTTGCTGATACTAAATTTAATTCAAAAGTTTATTAAATTTTAATCTATAATCGACAACGTAAGTTAAAAATAAATTTTTATTTAAAATGTTTAAAGTTTAAAATGTGAGTGCTATTTTCGATACATTTTTGCCGTTCATCACATTACCTTTACTTAGGTTGCGAAAAATGTTATTATTTCTAATTGCTAAAGTCTCCTAACAATAAATTCAATTAAGTATGATAGTGGATAATATCATCCAACAATTATGCTGCAGAGGGAAACCGGTTCGCATAATTCAATATGCATTCGAAATATTCTGGAATTTTTACACTTTATTTTGTTGTACCTATTTATTGTCAGGCGTCTACGTTGAATTCTTCTATGTACGTTCAAGAATTTCACGTAGTAAATTTCAAAAATATCATATTTAAATATTTTTACGAGAGAACTAGAGGAGCTAGATCGATCGTCTCCCATAAAGATTGTGCCTTAGTTACTTTTACGATAGCTCGTCTGGGACATCTAGAGGATTTTCGAGATTTTCCCAAAGAAGAATTTGTCACCGATTTTTAGCCGATAGACTGAATCACATACTTGCAAATATTTATGAGGAATACGCCTGCGGATTATTTGTTTTCCATAAGAGGATTTTTTAGTTTGGAATTTTGACAGCGATAAAAAGCGAAGTGTGCTTTATAACATTAAAAATATTATCTCGCACGCCAAGCCAAAGCGTTAGCCGCTTACATTCTGGCTGAAAGCAAAGAGGTGCCAAATGAATATGCATGTCAGCTAAATAACGCGAAGGGATGTGGTTTTTGGCCTGAATACATAGTAAGATATATTTCATGCATTTGTTCTGCAGCTAGTAACTGAAAGATTTATTGACATCTGTTAAGATCTACAAAAATAATATGTAAACTATTTATGCTTTAATGCTATGACAGTAAGTAGAGTAATAAATAATTAGTGGGGGCTCGCAACTTTATTGCGTTTATTTTAAATATGTGAAATCAGTGCCTTATTATAGAATTAAAAAAAGAATAATTTATAAGAAATATATGTATCATAGTTGCATAAAAATGACATATATGTTTCTCAAATAATTAAGAAACTAATTGGTAGAAAAATAATGCTTTTGCCCCAAGATGGAATCGACCTCCGGTGTCTTGCACCAGAATCATTAATGACACTATAAATATAATTTTTAAAAATTCTCATCACCACTTCTTGTTACTTCTACTACAGCTGATTTTGAAAATAGCATTTGACACAATCACTCCCAAGAAAAAATTTAAACCAAACACGTTATAAAAGACAACATTCTTTAGTTTGTTCACCAATATTTGTTACTCTTTGTTAAAGATTGTCTGCATTAAAATCTGTAAATAGCGTCGTTTTAAACAAGATTAAGTTGTAGTTATCGGGGAAAGTTTTTCTTGACAATTCTGAGTTTGGAAGTTTTATACAAAAAAAGCATAATCCACAGATAAAAGTTTCTTTATATTTTGAGTCTCACCTTATTTATTTATATCATACATACCTTAAGATGTTGTGGAAATGATAAGATTTAAATAAAGCAAAATATATTTCTCTTCTTCATTTGGGTTGGCAAATATCTTACTGAATAATTTGAGTTGGCAATAAACCTTTTTGTTATACACAATTTCATAAATTGAGGGATTACTGTTATTATTTTCGTAATTACATTTATTATTGAAAGAGTTTATTAATTATAAAAGTTGAACAATTTGACAAAGTATTGGCTGCAATTTTATAGATACCGCTAATTTATAGACTCTTTGGATACAGAACATTTGCAGTATCTTGGTTAATATGTCTTATTTAGTGTATTTTTCAAACACACAATAAGTGATAAAGTTCATCCCTCGTAATAAAATGATGCAGCTAAGTAGAATTACTTACCAAAATTAGTGTCAATTAATGTTGGTCTTTTACTGCATCCATTAAAATGAATACAACCAGTAAAACCTATCTTGTGCAAGATTGTGATAAAGGTGATTTTAACAAAGAGCGTTACAAACGTTAATGGAGATCTTTTAGAGACCAGAGACTCTTTAATATCGCATTTCGTTCTACAAGATAAGAACCGTAAATGTACGAATTCACACTTTCATTTCCATTTTGAATAGTAAAGAATGATGTTTTCTTGAAGAACTTATATTTTATACTATATTTTTAACATTCCACGCTGAGAATGCTGAAATAACATTGAACCTTAAAACGCAATAAACTAAAATCTATAATCAAAAGACAATCAGTACAGTTAGGATTTACTATACAGGAATTATTGTTATTATTGTTTTTATGTGGCGATTCCTCTACAAGCCCAGATTGTAGATGTGTGCAAAGTTTATGAATAAGTAAATGCAATTGCATCCGGTCGGATTCTGTTGCCAAAACTCAATCCTGATATTTTTTACTACTAGATATAATTGCCCAATGCTTTCTTCCTAAGCATCCGATTGGAGAGTTCCTTCTCCCTCTTATCTTGTTCGTAGCAATCCACATACTTAGGCTGAATGTGTACATATTCTAAAAATGCACTCTGCAGCTATTATTTAATGTAATCAATGGCGGCTGGTGAGTTTTTATCAGGGGGGGCGCAGATTCAAAAAATTTTAATAGTTAAGAGTTTAGGTGACTCCAATGCCGTAGCAAGGTATTAAATTTAGGAGAAACAAAACTGATACAAAAGGTGTGATATTTAATAGTATATTGTTACAGGCTTTATCGGGTTCGAATTGATTATTAAACACATGCTGAATAATACCCACTTTATTATTAAACTTAACTCGGATTACCACAACTGAACAATTAACTCACTTATTATTGACTTCTACTAACTCACTAACTACACTGACTCTAACTGACTAACTACGAGGGAAAGCCGACCGCCTTATATAGTTTTGGCCTCCAGGTTCTAGAACAATCCGGCAGATGAGGCTTATCGTTTGCCGAAATTTCGGGAACGCTTATCTGCCGTTTGCTTCGTTATCGCGGCCGCTTTCCTCTACCATCTTATAACCTTCAAAATATTTTCGAGTTATCATCTCTAAATTATGACAAATGACCAATTAAATGTTCTGTAATTAAACAGTTAAAGCTCCTTGGCCTAATCAGCATGGTACGATGGTTGTATACACTTCCAACTTAAAGCCGTTAGTCAGTCGTATAAGTATCCAAGAGAGCAAACCTCCATTGGATGACTTGTAACTGACTTTTAACTGTTTATTACGCAAACATTTTCGCTACATTTCATTAGATTCTAATGAAATTAGATTTCAATTGCATCGTAATAAACTTGTATATATTCGTATATACAAGGCTTATTACCTCATCTCTAAATTATATTCATTGAGTACAAAAAAAACCCTATCGATATTTCTGAGCCACTGTAAAGCACTCTATACGGTTGCACCTCGCTACCGCTTTACTTATCTTAATTAAATTTATTTACTTTCATAGGAATAAAATCATATTATTTTTTAATGAAAACTGCATTAAAGGATAAAATGTATTTTATGGATTAAGTTCTAATTAAACTGTACAAAAACAAAAACAAAATATTTTTTATAAATAAAATCCGCTCTACGACCTTTTAAAGAAATAAAGTGTTCTATTACTTTTTCATCAAAATTGTCTATCTCCTGCACCATATTTTTGTTAATGGACATCATCGCTAATGTATTTAAACGACCATTGTTCATAATATTGCGTAAGAAACTTTTAATTCTTTTAAGCGTCGAAAAACAGCGTTATGATTCTGCAGTTGTCATTGGTGTTGTTAAAATTCTATTTAGTAATTTTACTGTTTCAGAAAACGTTTCAGACATAAATGACAATAAATTAACGGCATCGATAATGTCAACAAAATCTGGTCTTGAATAAATAACTGTCAGTTCTGTTTTCAATAGAGGCGCACATACGTGTGGATAAGCAGAAGTCACAGCTTCGAAAATACGAACTGGAAAAGTAGCTGCAAATCTTTTAAATAGTTGATTGTTAAATAGTTCTAAAATGTATCCACGGTACGAAAATCTCTCCTTCATTTGTGTTATGATTACGTCGCAGATTTATTTGGCATATACACTTTTTTGTAAATGATCATCACTTCTTTTCCTTCTTCTGGTTGGAACGTTTGTATTGACGCGTTTCTCAATATCTTCTGTTTCATTTGCAATGGTTGAAATGGTGTTTTCAAAATTAATTATGTCTTTTTGCAGCTGAACACGGTCTTTATTTCTCGACTGAATTTGATTATAAAGTACGTCGACGTGTGGAAGAATTTTGTGAAACAACGTCAACCAAAACATAAATTCTGTGTCTTATAAAGCTCGTCTGAAGCCGGAAGCTTCATTTAAAGTTGCACCATTTGTACATCGTTCTTCTATTTTTTCAAATACTTCTATTAGCTCTTCCCGGTTTTCATACACAATATGTACTGTTCTAATATTATAATTCCACCAAGTAACTGCCACCGTGGGCAGTCCTGCTTGACAATTTCTTCTAAGACATCACAAAGAGTGAATGAATTTGAAAAAAAAAACAGGAATAGCCGATAAGTTATTAAAAAATATACTGAAATTTGGAATGTTGCGATGCTGCTTTCTGCATTATGAAATTAAGCTGGTGAGCATAACAGTAAACATAATGGGCATAAGGATATTTTGATTTAATTTGAGTCTGCACTCCGTTTATAGAGCCACTCATAACGTTTGCGCCATCGTAAGTTTGTGCAATTAATTTGTGAGGCGTTTGCAAAATTAAAATCTTCGATACATTCTGTTATGCCTTTGGCGGATTTATCTTTAAGTCTCTTAAATCCCCAAAAGTTCTTACAAATTATACCATTACTTACATATCTAAATATCAATACCAACTGACACCAATTAGTTACATCTGTAGTTTCGTCACATTGAACAGACAGAAATTCTGAATCTCTAATTTGTTTACTGATTTCATCTCTATAAACCGCCAGTATAGAATCTAATATTTCATTTTGTATGGTTTTTGATGTTCCCTGAAAAACGGTTGCAATTTTTAAATGTTCTTGAAAGGTTATATCCAATTCAGCAGAAAAATCGACAAGTTCCCTGAATATTCCACGATTTTTTGATTGTTCATTTTCATCATAACCTCTAAGTGCTAATTTAAATGCGCTGAAAAATTTTATGCAAGAAATAATTCGTTTCAAAATATAACGATTTTTTCTAACTTTCTCATTATGCTCCATTCTATGTTGCCTATGAACAGAATTAAGTTCAGCTATAATATTGACTTTTTCCAATTAAAGCGAACGCTGTGCAAGCATTAATATGACTATGCGATCCCTCATGTTTTTTAATTCTGACTGAAAGATGAGTTCTAGCCCAACTTAAATCTGACGGTGAAGACCCCGATGAATTCTAAAATAACCCACACGGGAAACAGTACAGCAAATTCGTTACCTCGCAACCACATACCAAGTTATTCTTATCACAGGTATTCTCAGAAAAGTGCCTTGTAAACGCTTTTTTTCGGATTTTTTCACACCCCTGTTCTAGTTTTAACATTGTCAAAGGCCTACCTAATTCTTTTATTTTTACTTTTCCTTCCAGTGGAAGTTTACTAAAATATTTTTTAATAAAAAACTTATACTATTCATTTTAAAGACAAAATTAAATCTAAAATCTAAAACAAAATACTGAAACTGAAAAACATGCACTTCAAATTTTCACGCGTACTGTCAATGTCATCATTAGTCGTGGGTGTTTATTCAGCGACTATTTTTCCTATAATTAGAACTAAATCAAGAAATTAATAATTACACCCTAGAATGGGTGCTGCTATCTCTTTGTGAATAGCGGTACTATTGACAGTTAGACCTGTAAGCTGCAGAATTAGCTATCGCAATCAGATCAGCCGGCACATATGCATCTAGCATGATAAACCTTAAATACACACTCCAAACTCTGACTCAACTCACTATTTGGCAATAGCGCATAAGCGCGGAGCGACGTACCCCGAGCTAGCTTTAACGTGGTGTTCTGTAGTTTATTTCTCCGTATCCCGTGGAGGCCGTTGATATGCATTGCACGGCAGCCACGCTAGGTGCTTAATTCTCAGTGCACCAACTTATTTAAATTTCCTTTTATAATATAATGGAATAAAAGGTTTGTGTACTTTATTTCTAGTCACTCACAAGCATTAGTTAATTAGTATATCATTACTTTGTGCTCAAAAATGAGACAAATCCAAATCTTTTACGTTAAATAGAAAAAAATAGATCTCTCATTTCACAAGGAGTGCGCACTCTTGCGCTCTTTAAGACCAGCTGCCACTGACTGTAATACACACTTTTAAAAACAAGGTTTGAAAACCAAATTAACAATCTTGTACAAGATCCAAGATATTTTAAATATCTTGCAATTATTGTTTTTTGTGACACATTTAACCTCTCTGGATATATGAAGCAATTCAATTGTAGCTGCAGCATGAGTATTACATATCTCTTTGTAAGAGTCAGTATCTTTGTTACTTTTATGGAAATAACAGAGCAAAGTTTGTCGTTTTTATATTATTCTGAATTAAAGTTGGCTCTGAACTATCAATAATAAATAAAACTACCCATAATTTGCTTCTTAAATAAATCTTGTAGAATTTAAACTTAAAATGAAAAACAATCATAACCGTTAAATATATTCTTCAGATAAAACAAAATAATATCGCCCATTTATCAAAACCAAATATAGTTTCATGTAGGGCTTACAATACTGGGATTCCGGGATCCCGAATACCGGGATCTCGGACGATTTTTGTCCGGTATTAAAAACCGGTATTTATGTAAAAATACCGGTATTTTGGTATTACATTAGTTGATAAAAATTGAATTTGTGCACAATATAAATCTAATTTAAAATAATATTAATTAATTACAAGAAATCTTTTTTGAAGATAAACAAACAATTTCATTTCTAGTGATTAGAAGCCTTGGTTTTATTTAATAGATATGAATAGATTTTAGTTAGTATACTAATTAAATTAAAAATATTATATTTTTCTTAGAAAATAGATAAATTTCTGTTTTATTTGTAAATGTGAACTAATAAAGCATTTTTCGACCTTATTTTTGTATTATACCTTTTATCATGTAATTTATGTTACATAAAACTGAACTTTCCCGTTGTAGTTAAAATATCTGATGTTTTATTTTTGCTTTTTTAATAACATTAAACGCAGTTTTCTAATATTTATCATGTAAAAATAAAATTTACCAGATATTTTAAACTATAATAAGAAATTTACTAATTGTTTATGTTTTACGTCTACTACCCAATGAATAGGTCTCGTTTATACAAATACATAAAGTGTGTAACACAAAAATTATTAAATAGTTTAGATTAGATTGTTTAATTTTGCAAATCAGCTGTAGTGTTTACAAGTAAAAATTATATTTTATATTTTCAATTTTATTTTTCATTCCGTTGTGTCTTGTGGTGTGTGGATTATGTGCACTTGTTTTCTGGTTTTATTTCTAATAATTGAAAATTATATAACGGTATTTAAATACTGATTAATCCATGTGAATTATATGATACGGTAAGTTTATATTTGTATTAATGTAAGTTAGAGTGTAATTAATTTACAAATATTAAAATTAATAGGCATAAACTGCTGAAAGATGAATACATTTACGGAGCACCGAAAAGGACAGGACGAAACTTCAGTTTGGAATCATTTTTTGATTGAAAAAAACGGACAGGTTGTTAAATGTAAAAAGTGCGCGAAAGAAATAAAAGTGTTCAGGAGGATACACAAGTGGCCTTCATACTCACTTAAAAACGATACATGGACTAAATCTTAAAAGGAAATGTGAATCTTGCCATGATGTCGAATCAAGTGTTTCTAAACAGCCTAAATTGTTAATAACAAATTATCTTAAAAATAATAAAAACGAAAAACTTTCAGAAGTGCCCGAATGACAGCTCGCGATGGTTTGTCTTTTAATATTTTTATAAAATCGTATGACATAAGAGAAGGCTTAAACTTTAAGCCTTAAAGGCTAGAGGATTCAAAGACATACCAAAATCTGCAGTCACTATTAGAAATATGGTACTTGAATATAGTAAAATTATTAAACAGTCTACAGTGCATGAAATTTCTAGACTGAAATCTGAAGGTAAACGTTTCAGTATCACATTTGACGAATGGACATCTATTCGTAATCGGCGCTTCATAAACATTAATGTACATTCTGTTGGAGGAACAATGTGGAATATCGGACTAGTGCGCGCTTACGGATCCGTTCCAGCAGAAAAATGCTTATCCCTTGTAGAAGAAAAATTGAAAGATTTTAATTTAGATATATCTAAAGACATAGTTGGAGTAACTACTGACGGTGCGTCGGTTATGGTAAAATTAGGAAAAATTATAGAGGCTGAACATCAACAATGTATGGCACATTGCATAAATTTAGTAATTACTGATGTTTTGTATAAGTCAACTTTGAACCCGAGTGTGGATATTGATGTTGTGGAGCAAAGTTATAATGATGTTAATGATGTTGACGATGACGATGATAACGACGAAGAAGATGGTAATGGAATTTTTATAGAGTTAGATGCTAGTATTGCTACAAGTAATATAAATATTAGACATATTGGTATATCATCTCTAGTTTCGAAAATTCGGAAAGTAGTGAAAACATTTAAAAATTCACCTTCTAAAAATGATAAATATTTACAAAAGTACGTGAGAGAACAATTAGATAAAGAAACAGCGCTAAAATTAGATTGTCAAACAAGATGGGACAGTATGTTATTTATCTTAGAAAAATTTGAAGAAATTAAATTTTGTATTCGAAAAGCGCTTATTGACATTAGTTCCGATATTCATTTTTCTGACGAAGAATTTAATTTATTATCTTCAATTATTGCTGCTCTTACTCCAGTAAAATTAACAGTAAATGCATTATGCCGAAAAGATGCAAATCTTTTGACGGCTGACGCTTCTTTAACATTTATGTTAGATACTCTTTCCCAGCAAAAATCTGCAATTGCATTAGAATTATTGGAAGCATTAAAATCTCGAATTTTACTGCGATGAACTGAATTATCACAAATACTTCAGTATCTGCAAAAGGGCTCACAAGATGTTGGAGAAGTATTTAAACGCATATCCAAATTTACAATCATTAAAAAAATTGTAAGCTTAACTAAACGGCTTACACATGAAAATCTAGAAGATACAGATATGGAAGTTGTTGTTGTGCAAGAAACATCCCTTCCAATATCTTCCCAAATTAGTAATGAAACAGTATTAGAATCTGACAAGGTAAACGCAAACGCATTAAAGAAAAAACTACAGGCAGCAGTAGACGAAACACTAAATACTTCATCCGTGCCTGCGTTTAAAAAAAATCCAGGCCTGGAACAAAAAATAAAAGATGAAATTACTTTTTTTGAAAAAAACAGGAACAAAAGGAACGTATTTACAAAATGTGTATGATTTCTTAATGACAATAGTGCCGACAAGTGTAGAATCAGAAAGAGCTTTTTCGGCGGCTGGTTATATTTGTACGAAAATTCGGTCCTCGCTTGATGATGAAACGATTGATTGTTTATGTTTTTTAAGAGCATACTTTAATAAACAAAACGCAAGTTATTAATATTATTTCATAAATACTTTCAATTTAATTATATTTTTTGCTTCTTTAAGTATATAATGCCATACAAGCCTATTATATGTAAAATGTAACATAGCATTTAATATGTACTTTTTTTATTTGCACGTTTTTTTGTATCGATCTACTCCTACTCTCTATGTAATAAAATAAATAATATCTACTCATTTCAGAACAATATTTATTGGACTTCATATATTATTTGTTAAAAAGTCAATATAACAACTGAGGTAAGTAAAAATATAACTAGTAAATTTTTTATTAATAATACCGGTTTTAATACCGGTATCCCGATATTTCAAATATCAAATACCGGTATTCAGATTTTAGTTCGGTATTGTAAGCCCTAGTTTCATGTCAACCTTGGATTACTTACGGTATTTAAGCTAAACACTTCTCTCTGAGATAGGTGACATCTATCCTGAGAGAAGCTATCTGAAACTTATTTACACAGCTGAGAGTCCCGGATATCTTCTCTTAGGATAATTGACACTTAATATATGTTATCTCTGAGAGAAATGTTTAGAATAAAGTGTCTAGGGTAATCATACCGTTAAATTAAAAGACAGTTGACTTTTCTATCTAATCTAAAATCATATATCTTGATCCCAATCTAATAATAGTATTTCAACAAGTTATCCCAATTACACTACAATTTAACAGTACACAAAGAGTTTAAATATTTTTTGAACAACGGTCGAAGCCTTTAAACGACTTATAAATCATACAAATTAGGGCTTACAGTACAAAGCAAGCAAAATAAATTTTGTCTCACTTGGAAAGATATAATCCAATTTTAAAATTGCCATGCGTTGAACTTCCAGCTTTCCTCTAATCCGTTGCGCAATCCTTCAAATTAAATATGTCACTTGCAGATTTGCGGACTTTGACGATAAAATGTATCCAAAGAAAATTGAAAATGCAAATATAAAATTAAACAGAGCAATTTTCAATTTTCCAACCGCTAATTAATGAGGTGTGTAAATCTCATTACTCCTCGACTGAGTTTACAGCCAGTGAAAATTTTGATTTACTCCGTTAATTAAATTTAATTTGATTTATCTGCTGCCTTATTGAAATGCTTCAAATGCACCGCCGATCGCTGTAACTAAAAATAAACTATTTCAGGCCAACAATTTCATCATCGATCAATAATCTCCATTCTTAAGGAGGATCTATATTTTTCAAAATATAAATTACATGATTGCGAGGGCTTCAGCGACAAGGGTTAGTTTCTGAAGGAAACACTAAAAGTTTTTGATGTTTATCCTATTATTGTAAGAGTATTCTTAGAAACAAGAGAAAAAACAAAATTCAAGACAGAAGAGCACTATAACTCAGTTAGTTAACTACTCCGGAGTAGGGGCGGAATTCTTCCGCAGTGAAAATAGATCCAAAGAAAAAAAGTGCTGCAGTCGAAGGGCTTTGTAAGCAGCATATTGACAATTCGCGAAGGATCTGTTTTGAACAAAGTGAAGAAAGGCAGTTGAAGTCAAATGACTCTTCACAATATTAACATTACCAAAAGCTACAACCATAAAAATATATTAATAAAAACAGGTCTATGTTAATTATCTCTAGATTTCTCTTCTCTGTAACTCTGTATCTTAAACAAAAGAGTTAATTTGAGACTTCTTGGAAATTGTTTCGCATTTTTTTGCACTTATGGCTTTCTTATTAATATTACTTGTAAAAGGTATGGCTTAGTGCTCCATTCAAAAGACAGACAAGTTTGAAATATCTATCAGATTCAGTGTTAAGACTGAAAGCCTGAATTAGCTTCAATTCTATTGAATTTCATCATTCTGGCATATTTAACTTGAATCCAAAAAATGGTCGGGCAAAAATGTTATAACCACATTTTCGACCCCTAAACATTCATCTGTTGGGCTCAAGTAAATATATGATATACTAACAAGATCATAATACATATATGTATAATCAAAATCCGTTCAATTTTGAATCTGACAAGTCTGCGTTGCAGTATTAAAAGTTTTCGAGGCTTTGCCACAAGAGTTGATTATTCCTGCTGGATTAGTTTTCTTCGACAAAAATTTTGTGCCTCTGACTTTGTAATAGAACTACTAACAATTGGCACATTGCATGAAAAGGTTGGATAATCAGATTCTAGATCAAAGGTGGGCAACTTTTTTCAACAAGGAGACAAAAAAAAATATCTTCGTAACATGACGCGGGCCAGATGATAAACAATTGTTCGTAAAATTAAAATTGTGCACTTTGCGAGTTGCATTTGTTGTTTACACTTGAAAATTACCTTTTTGAACATTTTAACTTTGAACGAAAAAAATTTCATTTTAAACTTTTTATCAGAAAATGACCAGAAGCTTAATATCAATCTTCACATACCTATCTGCCCTTTGATTAGAACAACAACTTTCAAGAATGAGATTAAATTCATCCTTGAAGCATATCAAATCTTGACCTTAGTTTTAAAAGTTCCATTAATTTTTAATTCTCTAATGATACCCATTTAGCGAATTTGAATAAAAATCACAGATTAAATGAAACCTCACCTTAAGGCCGAATCCGACACCCAATAAAATTTCTAAAAAAATTCCAAAAAGTAAACGATCAACCACAAAATGAAGTCCAACTGACGATTTTGAAAATTTTTATTTTACATTAGTTTTAAAGTTTTCTTCTAAATGTTGATTCTTCTCTTAAAATTTCGAGCTTTAGTATTAAAATTTTGTTTTTTATGTCAGATTTATGTAAAATCTTGAAAAGGAATCTTTGAACAATAAGCGCACTTCTATAAATTTCGTGTATTTCACCAAATGTAATTTTTTTATCTAAATGCTTGAAAATCTTATAACTTAAACAGTAGCATTTTTTTTTAATAAAGTTAAAATGGATCAAAAATCGAGATTTCGTAAAATGTTTATTGTGTTAAATATTTTTTAAAATATTAAATTTAATTACGAAATATGAGTTTTTTTCACGATTGGGTTAAAATTTAAAATTTTAGGACTTTCTAGAAAGTTTAATCTTTAAGGGAAATGTGGGACCTTAAAGAAAAACTTCGAATATTTGAATTTTCAATTAAATTTTTGAGATTAATGTCCTAAATTTAAGCGGAAACTCGAAATTTTAGGAAATGTTTTTAAAAATTTTTTTAAAATGTTGAGTTTTTTCCTAAAATTTTGAGTATAAAACTACAATATTTAATATTTTTGTTCTTTAAAATTTGGACTCAAGGTGTAGACTAGGTAAGTTTTTAAAAAGTTTTTCTCTAAATTGCGAAGTTTAAATTAAACAATATTTTTCTCTCAACGTTTCCTTTCCAAATTTAATTTTTTTTGCATAATTTTAAATTTTTTTCTTTTTGTTTTTTAAACCTGCTTTTAAATTTTAAAACGTAATAAAATAATGATATGGTAGATGTTTGCTTTTTCTGCAGATATTTAATTTAAACTTGAATATTATAATGTACTATTTCTAAAATTTCAGTTTTAAAATTAGAATTTTGTATTAATAGAGGAATTAAAAAAATTCAAATTTTTTTCAAAATTAGTATTTATTTATTTTTTTTTGTTAAATTACTTATTTAAACTTGAAGTTTAAAGTTACAGATAAGCCAGGATTCGGCCAAAACCTTTCGAAATTAAAACTTCACTTAGTCTCCCATAAAAAATATGATAAAACTCCTACGTTTAAAAAACTCTCTTTTAAAATGTTAATAAAAATTCAATTTTCTCTATAAATGTCCAGTGAAAGTGTTTAAAACTTTTTAAAAAAAGTCAAATTGATTATTGTCGAAATGTTGGAACTATTTAAAATAAAGTGAAATTTTGACGAGTTAAATGTCGATTTTTATGAGAAAAAAAACCCAAAATGAAAATTTGCAACCAATTATTATACACATTTTTAGAATTAATTTCAGGAGATCAAAATAAACCATTTTGTAAAGAAAATCAAAATTTTGAGAAAAACAATTAAATTTTTCAAACGACTTTTTTCAATTTGATGCTTGAATTTAAATTGGTTGGATAACTGCAAAAACTGAAATTTTGCAGTTTTGAGAGAAGTTGAAATTTCAAAAAGAGAAATCTCTATTTATCCACTTATGCATCGGGGCGCTTCGACATGTATGTAGTCGCGGGCCGGATGTGGCCCGCGGCCACCTGTTGCCCACCCCTGGTCCATGTGGTCATCCATTTGTGTTAGATTAGTAAACAAATTAATAGAATAGAACATTTTTCTGTCCCCAAATTGTACACACAGATTACAAAATAGAGACTGCTACCATGTTTTTTAAAAGTTATTTACCAGCGTTGATTCTATAAAGTTTATATTAAACGAATTATCTTTGAGCATATCTTTAACTCGTGATGCACAAGGTTAGTTTTCTTAATGGATAACCCCTATTTTTATTTTTGACCGATTCAAAAAATTAAAAAGTTGGTCCTGCACGGTTGTTTAAATGGCTTTCAGTTCTACTAATGTACTGGCAGGAGAGAGGTAAATATACAGGATATGTAAAAAAGTTGGACTTTTTTAAATAAAAACCTTGTATATTTACAACGCTACTGCCAGTTTGTAAGCAAAAATGAAAGCCATTTAAAAAATAGTGAAAAACTAGCTTTTTTGAATCGGTCAAAAATAAGAATAAAAATGGGAGGTATCCATTAGGAAAATTAATCCTGTACATAAAACATAAAACACGATGTCAGACCGCAATATTCTTAAAATATTCTTTTAGGAATTTGAACTTGATTTCAACTCAAATACCTCAGAATATTAACGAAACTGTGACAGGAGGTGACTATAATGAATACCATATTTAGAATTTGTCTCCAAAAATTAATGGGTTTAGGAGGCAAGAAAAGTCGTTGATATCCTACCCCCGTTAACAAACACCGATCGAGGTATAGAGAAGTGAATAATTATACGAGATTCAGAGGAAGAAACTTAACCTAGATCGTCGAACGCCATTGGAAATAGCTGGGGAAGACGGAAATGCTCAACGGGTAGAATAATGGGATGGCATCACTTTATTTATTGCATATGTTATCTGCAATAAGCAAAACAAAATTTAGCGGTCGTTAGATAAACCTTAAAGTTTGATTTCCACTCTAAAAATTATTTTCAACATGAATTCAATATTCAATAGGGATTAGGATATTTTAAATCAGATGAAATTTGATGCATGCAACCTAGAGAAAATGTCGAGGAATTCCATAATTTACGAGCAAATAAAGGCGGTCGAACGAAATCTTAAAAACCAGACATTCTAAAGAACGATACAATGATGGTTATGAATAAATAAACTCCCTAAGATATAAACTCAGTTTGCAGAACAAAGCTCATTTAAAAACAATTTAATTTTTTTTCATGATTTGATTAAGTATTCAGGTGAAAAAAGTGCTCATTTTTATATGGTTTAAATAATTTCACTGCAATTTTAAAATATCTGGTTCTTCAGGGGCTCGTGAGTCATATTTTTAATTATATTTAAATATTTCTATTATCTAATAATTTTATAAGAATACTTGATATACAATAGTAATTTGTTAACCAACTGCTAAGTTATTGTTGCATTGTGCTACGCAAGTAGTTTTTAGTTAATTTTAATTTTGAAAACGATCGCTCCACTTTTGCTACGATAACTGAAACGATACGAAACATGAAAAGAGCTGTACAAACATCTGGATAGCTTGAAGATAATGAAATATGTGCTCCCTTTATAAACCGCGCGAGGATTCGAAATCGTTAATTCAACGAAATTTATCCAAACCTGTTTTTCAAAAAAATGACACTTAACTTGCACTTTTTGGTTTTTTCTGTTATACTTCCTCCCATGATCCTGCAGGGATCAGGGGCATTGCTCCGGTTGCCTCTAGGTATATCCGGCCCTGCGGAATTCTAATTTTTTTATTTGGAGTTGGGAAGCACAATAAAGGGGAAACTACAATTGATGGATACATGACGAACACTTTCATATAGCTTAGCTGGTGTACAGCTCTATGGCGTATCCAGAGTCCCGTACTTTATAAAATGAGTCCTTAAATATATGCATCATCCAAGCGTTTAAAAACTATTCAAAAGTAAATACAGAAAGTCTCTGATCTAACGGCAAACGCTATTAACTTCGCATTAAAAGACAGACTTTCCTTCTCGAGAAAAATAATAGTTACCAATTAGAATAGTGCGAGAGTTCGAAAGACAATATCTGCCAGACATTTCCGGGCTCGCATAGAATAGCAAATCCCACTTCTACCGTCGCTGTTGTATAGCCTAAAAGAAAATTGATCCAGGCGGGTACCTCACACAGGTTTCATGACTAGTCAGATTGGCTAACCGGCAAACTATACAAAAGCACACTGCTCCAAGGACGGCGGGCATGGGGTTCATTTTCAACTTGAGTTCGTCCTTCCAAAAATTTTTTGTGCCATTCATACACTTGAGTGTTCTTCAAACAAGAATCCCCAAACTGTGCTTCCAGTCCACGAAGAATTTCGGTGGACTTTACACCTTCAACGGCAAGAAATTTAATAATAATGGGCTGTGCAACATGCGGATGAACCTCGTGTACACTCATTGTCTTAACAACTGACGAACGACGAGTACGGAATTTGCTTAAGCGCAGAAAGTCACGTGATATCCCCACGTAACATGTCTAAGAGTATGCGCGCACTTCCGATGCCCTCATGGTGCCAAGATAGAAATTCCGGTTCATATTTGATTTACCCTCGTACTATGCGCAGGACATATTTTGTCGTAAGTGAAAGTTTCGAAAGTTCTTTTACCGATATGCTTGGAAAAAATGCTGATTCTAATTATAAATTAAAAACATCTTGAAAAAGAGCTTCGAAAGATAATTCCAAATCGAGCCATTTGGAAATCAATCTCTAAAGCCTGGATAACTGCATCTTGGCTTAGTCACTATTTCGTCCTAAACAGGATCTGCTATTGTGGAATTAATTACTTGTGGCATGCATTCCTTATTTGGAGGCAAGTCACACTTTTTCTGTTACATTTTTATTACGAGCTGAATTCCATGATACTCTTTCATTCTTCCATTTCCGCATCGCTGCGGAATAGCGCAAGACGCGAAGGCCGAGAAATATAATGCACTCTATGTGATTTTGCATTCAAAGTAGAGGTCCGAACGTTACGTGAAAATCGCATTTGCTTTCTTTTAATGTCAGAATGCCCGACCTGAATAAAATATGATTTGCTTTGAGTATTCGTCTGCTACAACTACTTGGTAGGCGCTCTATGTCGAAGGACTTGTGACGGGCCAGCGTCATATGCGAGATTTTCAAAGTTAAAAGAATTCAAGTCTGGGATATCACTCCCAAGTCAAGCGTGTCAAGGGACGAAAAACATTTCACTGTATAGAAAAATGTCCGTACTTTTGAAAGTTTCTGAAAAGAATTTTAAATTGTATTAAAGCTCTGCTCAATAATCAGCATTCCACTGGAATAGAATAATCTAAAATAATTGACATTTCCAACCCTTACTTCGTGGAATTCTCTAATATTCATAACTATTAAACTTTATTAAGGAATAAAAAGCTGCAGATATTAAGACTTCCACAATATTTCGATAAATATTTGCTAACACCGGCCGTTGTTATGCTAACAAACTCCATGGATCACAGATTCCTACGAATATTCCGTCTAATCCGAATTATCTTGTATGCTCTGCTAAGCAATTGGATAAATTTTTAGAATACATTAATATTCTACATTCAAATATTAAATTTACTGCAGAAATGGAAAATAAAAATAACATAAATTTTCTAGATTTAACCATATTAAAAAACTCAGATAAATTAGAATTATCAATTTATCGAAAACCTACCCATACAGACGTTACAATTCAAAATGATTCCTTACATCGAATTTCACACAAACTGGCAGCATACAAATCGATGATAAATAGAGCTTATATGGTACCAATGAATGAAGAAAATTTTAGTCAAGAAATTAAGATAATTAAACAAATAGCTTATATCAATGGATATTTTGAAAACACAATAAATAGATTAAAATATAAAAGAGAACATAAATTAGCTATTAATTTTATTTTTCCTAAACAACCAAACAAAAAAAACAAACTATTGTGCTATTACACATTTTGGAAATATCCCAAAAAAGATAAGTAATATAATTTCTCATACATCCCAAGCAACACCTAGCTTTAAATCATATAATTCGTTAAGTAACGACTTGGTTAATCTGGTATTTATAAATTAAATTGTTCCGAGTGTAGTGCTGTCTACACAGGTCAAACATCACGTAATTTTCACATCAGGTACAACGAACATCTTTCTGCTTTCAGAAATCAACATCCAGAAAGATCAAATTTTGCAAACCATCTATTAGAAACACAACATAAACTTACATGCGCGAACACAGTAGAAGTATTACCTATTTGTAATAACACTAAAAAACTTAATTTTCTGGAAGCTATAGAGATTCACAAATATTTACAATTTAGTCAATTTACACTTATGAACGAGCAGCTTGATCTTTTGAACACACCTCTAATTGAAGCTTTGGACGAGAATTCGGATTATACAGAATATTCGTAGGAGTCTGTGATCCATGGAGCTTACTAGCATTACAACGGCTAAACAAATTGCTGATATGACTGCCGATGATGCAGTAATGCGAAACCTGTCCGGTGTTACCAAATATTTATCTAAACATTTTGAAATTTTTAATATATGTTGCTTTTTATTTAATAGTTATCTGAAATAATAATTACCTGTGTTTCCAGCTTTATATAGAACGTTGCAAAGAATAACTAGGAAAAATGTTGTGTTTTGAATTAGGCTGTATATTTCTAAACAAAAGATTTTTATAACAGACACTGCATCGCACTTCTTATTTCTTTTCATTCGTTCATAATACAAGTAAATAAATGTACAGCATACTATACGAAAAGTGAAATATCTCCTGAGTAATTAAAAAGGAGTCTCTTATTACATGCTCATCCAGTACAAAAAAAGTATATTCCCTCTTATAATTCTTTCAAGGAAGCGCTTTCTGGAATAACATTTTCTCGTTTGCAAAGGTGCGCTCTCCCACGCCTCTCATATTCCGGAATGCACGCGAGATTTCAAAAGTATTTCTTCTATAAACTAGAGATACTAAACTGAGAAGTAAAAACCTTTTCATCTTTCACGGTTCTTTTGATTGAAACTGTGATGCTTTCATATCTCACTGTCTGAAGGGGGTAAGATTCCCCAAAGGAACTGGTATTTTTAACGATCTATTAAAATATGTAAGCAACACATATTAGCTTCAAAATTGGAACCAATAATTAAAAACCATTATTATTAACTTTGAAATCTTGCATTAGAAGCTGTTGAATACAAAATTTTCATCAGCTGTTAATTGTCAGTTTATTTGAAAGCATGATTATATATAAGTAAGATAATCCGACGCGAGGCGAAATGTGGCACGTAATCGGGAGACTGGCGGCTTAGAGAGAGATAGACAGTAAGATGTTTAAGAACTGGCGTAACTCTATGCAAAGTATACGGTACCGTCCGACGTATGTCTGGAATATTGACTGTAACTTAAAAAAAAAACTTTTTTTGGTTAATTATTTGCTACATTTTGGTGACCTTAATTTCTTTTTCCCTGCTTTTATTTCATTGGTAACGAAATTTCAAATGACATCCGTATTTTTTGTTTGCTTGTTTAGAATTTGCATATCTTTCTGCATTTGGTGACCGCAAATCTTACAGGGTTTAGAAGTGAAAAAGTTCGAGAAAATATAATAATTTCATAATTTTACCGATTTTCATATTAAATAATTTAATACTATTTTTAAACATGTGTTGGTAATTAAAATGAAATTTTTGCCAGTATATCTATGTTCGTTTTTGGGAACGATTTCATTTTAGTACTTAGATTTTTTTTTAAATAACATTAAAAAATGAATGACAAAAATCAGTAAAATTATGATTCCTTGAAATTTTCCGAACCTAACCCCTATAAATTTGATGTTACCGAATGCAGGAAGTTAAGATTTGTTTTAAAAAAGCAAATTTAAAATGCAGGTGTTATTTGAAAACTCAAAAATTAGTTACCAAAGCCACGAAATAAGAGCTAAGAAAACAAAATCAAAGTCACTGGAAAGTGACAAATAATTAACCAAAAAAGTTTATCTAACACATTTTTTCTATAAAAATGTTTTAAAAAGTTATAGCTAATGTTTTATACATACGCCGGCTCCTGATAAACCAAACGACTCGTATGTCTATTAATATCATTTTTCTTTCTTAAATATACAAAAAGAATTTTATGTTTAAATTACTTTGGGCATAACAAATATGTATTCTCCACAGTTCATTGTTCATTTCTCTTAAAATAAAATCTGCACTAAAATGTTTTTCGCATACAAAATCTCAAGTTGACAACAGCCGGTCATTTCGCGGGATTTTTCGCCTCCATACATAAACTTTGTCCTTAGGCATGCGAAACAACGACACTTTTTCATGACAGCTTTTATAACCACTGTTGCACATAAACACAAAACCAATCTTGCCCATTTTGTAATTAAAATATAAATATAAAACCAAAAAATTGCGAAACAATGCATAAAGTATCAATATTTGCATAAGAAAGCATTGCTTAATCTACTCAAGGCAGCCCTTCTACTGTCTATCCTTCATATGGTGTTCTCTTATCAATCGTGTCCGGTTTTAGTGCCACTTATCGCAACAGTGAGATATAGCGGGTTACATTACCAGTCTTATATTATATTATGGTTGAAAGTGACTGCAGGCAGCTGTACCCACCTAAAAATCCAATACCTTAACCATCTGGTGACTGATACCTGCAAAACTGCAAAGGTGGCCACCATTCTGCAGTTGTTTGCAATTATATTACTTTCTTCTCTATTGAGGCAGTAAATCGGCAGTTATTCCGAGCTAAAAGTCTTTGGAACGCTATATCTTCTTCACGTAAGCGAGATATAACCACCAAACTGTCACCACTAACCAAGTTTTAGCATACATTATATGCCTGGATACCATAATAAAAATCTCAAAGGCGCTTTGCAGTAGATTTTCTGAAAAGATAACACTGAACTATACTTATGCGAAGAATATCCGCACAAATCAGTTGCCTTGTGGATCTCCACAGCCAATCCATTGGTAAAGCTTTTAGGTTGTACTTCAAGATGTTTTCCTACCAATCAAGCATCGAAATTCCGTAAGATGTAAATTGAAATTGCGATTACGCAAAAACAGTTGGGGCTTGAAATCCTTAATGATTTACTATTTCTATCACAATGTTAACCTACATAATATCAATCATAATATTAAAAAACTATAGAAAGTTTTGGCCGCAATAAATTAAAATCTTTTCGAAAGCATTCTTTCGTCTAACTGCCCTATACCACACATATTAAAAATCGTGAGTTTGACATTAAATATATTGACTTTGGCATTGGCACGTGTCTTTTAATTTTGAAGGTGTAAGGATAACATTGTTACTAGCATATGACGGAAAATTAAAGAAATTTAAAGAAAAAGTTAACATTTCGAAATTGAGTTCAAACATTCGCCTTGTATTTTTTCAAATATTTACCTTAGTCTCCAAATTTTTGGCTTTTTTGAAGATCTTAATTTTTTTTAAATTTCTGCCTCATTGTTGATATTTAAATTTCTTACTTTGAACCATTAACTTAAAAACTTAAAGTTTTTATCCATTTGCAATATTTTATATACTTGCCAGAATATTTTACGTATTTGTTATGGTTTTTTTTGAAACTTAAAATATTTTCTCAAAATTTATATTTTCACCTTTTGTTTTTTTTTTCAAAATTTCGATTTTTTGGGAATTTTCGTTTTTTATTTTCAAGATATTGATCTCAATCGCGAAATCAAATTATTTTCAAATTTTTTACCTAAATTCAAATATTGAATTTTTTTGAAATAGTTCTATTTTTGTTGCAAAATTTGGACAATTTTGAGCCCATTATAAACTCTACAGTTCAAGCATTTTTAATCTAATTTAATCTAACGAATTGAATTGTTTTCTCCAAACAGTTTGTGTAGACGTGCAACTTTAATGATTTTATTATTATTATTATGCAGGGTTGGCGAAATGCAGCTCTTTGAGTTGAGTGCGGCTTCCACTAAAAATTTAATTTGTATTATCGCAGAATTTTTTTTTAGGTCTGTTAAAGGTTCAAATTAGAAATTAACAAAATGCCAAAGTATAAAATAAATGTTTTTGGGATCACAAAATTAAAATTTCATTAAGAGTTTACACTCGCATTTTTGCTAATACAATAACTCAAAATTTTCAAAAAAGAAGAAATTAATGCAAAAGTAAACATTTTCTAGTGGAGCTCCATCTTGTTGAAAGAAGAACTCATTTTCGTCCAATATTTTCTTCTAAATCTTGCTGATTCTTTAATTCCACGGTTTTCTAATGTATTCAAGTAAATGTGGACAGTTGGTGTTTCATTTATGAAAATGGGCCCAATGACAGCATCCCCAAAAATCCCTGCCCAAACATTCAGTTTTTGGGGGCTTGAGTATGATCTCTGACAAAATGGGGGTTGTCATCGCTCCAGTAACGCACATTGTGTTTATTAACAGAATCATATAAAGTAAAGCTTTATTCATCAATGCAGGCCAACCGCTGCTATATTGTTTACTATTTTTTTAATGATGTATTTAATTGTTATTTATGTTTCCTCTTACAATTTATACTTTAAATTATAGAACTTCCCCAGCATTGTTGTTATTTAATCTTTAAAACATTACTTATTTCATCATATTTTTGAATAAGGTTACTGTGAATTACGTAGACTGCGATAAGATAATTTTTTCTAATGCGAGTAAAATAATATGTTAAAATCATTGTCATAAATAGTAACATCTTTGGCAGTTGGCAGTTGGAGTAATGCTACATAATTATTTCCATTTAAATTTCCAACAATGAAAAATGGACCAATGGATGATCTCTAATAATCCCTGCCCAAACATTAACTTTTTCAGGGTTCTGTGTATGCAGTTCTCTAATCCAGTGGGGATTTTGACTAGCCCAATAGTGACAGTTTTGGCAACTTTCATGACCGTGAAGAGTAAAAGTGGACTCATTAGAAAACAATGTTTTCTCTTTGGATACATTATTATTTAATCTTTGCATCATTTGGTCACAAAAATAAGTTTTTCTATCAAAATCGTCTTCACTGAGCTGCTGACATGGTGTCAGTATATAAGGATGCATTTTATTTTCTTTAAGTACACCAATAATCGAGGAATGAATAATGTTTAGAGCTGCAGCTACTTTTCGACTTGAAGAATGTGAATTTTTTTTAACTTCGTACATGTCCATGTTTGTGAAAATGCTTCTCGATTTTACTAATTGTACTTTGGGTAATTCTTATTGGAATAGACGAGCGACTTCGGCCTGTGATCTTGCTCTATCTCGATAACCGATCATTTGTAAAATTATTATTTTAGGCATTTCTATTAAATGACCCATATTAAATTTCCAAAATATGCAAAATTATAACTGAAGAACAATACTGACCACAGTTTAATTCTCTCACAGTTTTAGAAAGTTACTGGGATGTTTTCGACAAAAATTACAATCGACTATGATAAGGTTGATAAGTTTTTACGTTTCTTTTTTTACAAACTCAAAAAAGGATATCAAAATTGTTTTTGATTTCTTTAGAATTATCGAGGACGAACCGAACGAGCCTCTATTAGTTATTATTGTAGAAATCTTCATCTAGTTGATAAATTATTTTTTTTATTGTGTATTTTTTAAATAAATGTAGCAACCGTGACATTTTTAAAAAGAGAATAAAAAGAACTTTCAAACGAGGTATACCAAGCCCCTGCTTCTAATTAAAAAATTTAGGGATTGAAACAGTAACTCGAAGGGGGTTGCATCTATGGATGAAATTTTTGCGATGCAGGATGTCATCTTATAATCTAAAATTAACCTCTCTCAGGATTTTTCATAAATATGTACAATAGCAGAGATATTGAATTGAAGCCACTGTAACATGTTGTGAGGCCAAGGAAGGCTAAAACCAGTCTATGGCTGTTGCTTGTAAATATTTTCAACTTTTAGCATCTTCGACTGTTTCATTACAGAACATTTAATTGACATTATTTGTTAGGTTTAATCTATCAAAACGCATGTCACGCCGAGGCCATTTGTATTTAATGCATGCTGCTGTGCAATGCATAATACAAGACAGTTGCATCGATACTAATAATGATCTTGTGACTTAAGTTACATCGTACATAATCTAATTATAGTTTTCGCTATTTTTCAAAGAAATCTTTGTTTAATTGTAGTTATTTTATAAGTGTTTCGAAAATAAAAAATATTATTGGAAAGCTAATCTAAATATTATCTTTATATACTACTTTGGCTAAAAGAGGGTAATTTTTAAAGAGAAAAAAATTATTGCACAAGGGGCTGTTGCTTTCCTGTTACGCCGGTGCATACACTAATCTCATTGTTATTACTTTCAATGCTACTTGCCGTCATATTTAATAAACGAATAAATTGTAAAGAAATCGTTTCGCCATCACCAATTGAAGAGTAAATTTTTATCCTAAGCCTCGAACAAGCGAAATTCACATTTTCCAATCTCGACAATCTGCATTGCTATTGTTTGGCAAATATTCGCAGATATTTGAAACGGGAAAATGTCGACAGGAATATCGGGAACACGTCAGCTTTGGGGTTGAATACATTTGAATTCTAGCTGATTTCCGCCCGCTTGTTGCAGGTGTACCTCGTCGGCCACATGCCTCCAGGATCGGATGAAAGGCAGAGAGGAACATATCCGCCGCATCATCCATATTCGCCGCATCACAACAGAAAGTACTTAAAAATCGTTCGAAAATTCGCGGACACTATTGTCGGCCAATTCTTTGGCCATTTGCATTCAGACACATTCAGGGTGATTTACAACGACCACGGTAAGTCATATTTGCTTTTATAGCGATCTGCGCAGGATAAAACACTATGATCTCTCCCTATAGTTGTCATCTGAAAGAAAGAATTCACTATTGAATTCACACGATTCATATTGAATAACTTAAATACATTGCTCGAATATATTTTGGGATGGAATTTCAATTTATTTCATTATTCAATGCACTAGCTGTACTAAGATGCGTATTTTCGAGTGGTGTATGGATTACATATAGATTCCTCTGCATGATACCGATGATAATTAAACTCGCTGGCATGCATGTTAATGGTCCCAATTAAAATCATTCTAATACCTAGTGCTTATGAAACTGCATATATGGAAGATTGTAATGGAAATCATTGGCCAAAGCAACCACAATATATATGAGTTTAATATATCACTATACAGTAAATTCGTTTTGACTAACCCAACTTATTAAAGCCACCGTTCCACACGCCACGGTTAAGCTTGGAAGCTAAATATAACAAACAATAAAAAAAGGAAAACAAACAAAATACACAATAAAGTCTAGACTTGTAAAAGTGAGAATAAGCAATTAAATAACCAAAAAATTCGAGAAACATTTAACACAACACTACCACACACACTCACGTTTTTCTGTGCAAACACAACATTGCAGCTAATAATATCCAAAGGATATGAAAACAATAATAGGGGTGATTTTCGTATTAAATCAATTTTGTAATTAATCATTTAGCCTTGCTCATTTCCCTTTCTATTTCTTTAATTTTTTTACTTGTTCCCTACTTCTGTTTTGTGTTTCTCTCATACCAAATCCCAATTTGTAGAACTCAAGGCTAGTAAAATAGACTATAAAATTTATTAATCAATTTTGTAGGAATCTTAACTCAGGTTAAACTTAATTTTACAAATTTTTATAATACTCTGGCTGATATCCATAATTTTATCTGCGTACAAAAGAAAGAGGATTCTTGGGGTCATATGTTAGTAGATAAACTAGAAGAGTTCTAGATAATTTGTGTATTAGCCGCTTTGAAGGGTATCTTTTAATTCCCCATCTTACTTAAAGATAGATAAGAGATAACTAAAGGAGCACGTAACACAAATCTTCTTTTCAAATTTCTATTCTTGTTTTTCGCCTTATCTTATCTACTCATTCTAGAAATTTTGTAAACTTGTTAATTTCGTGAAATAAAGTCTCTTAAAGTAAAATGTGACTGAAGTAAAAATTTGTAGATTTGTAGTTTTTTTCTGATTTCGGATTTTAATTCAAAAAATAAAATTTAAAACTTAAATTGCGAATAAGAGTGAAAACTTTGAAAAGTAATTTTAATTAATCAAAGTTATCGAAAGATTAAGATTTTTAGAGCTGAAACTAAAGATGTTGTTTTGACCTGTCAAATGCTTGAGTTTTTGTGAAAATACTGGATAAAAACGCTCAAAAATATTATTTTTTTCAATTCTAATGTTTTTCTCGAAACTATATTTTTTCTGGGAATATCGCTCCAAAATTTCAATTTAAATCTTTATTTTAAATTCATCATTTAAACCTTTTTTTATTAATTATGAAATTAAATCTCGAGTAATAAAAGAAAATTAAAGAAAAAGTCGTTTATTTATAAAAATATTACTGAAAATTTTGAGTGTAACTTCGAAATGTTAGTTTTAACTAGAAAAAAAATTAAGTGTCAAATTTAAGTCAAAAATTTTCTTTTCATTCTACTTTTTTTTGGTGTAACGAACTGGTCCTTAATTATCTTTAAAAAATTGAAGCTGATATATAAATTTTGTGCCCTGAAACCAAGTAAAATTAAATAAATACAAGAGGACATGCTCTTCTATGTTTATATAACTAAATTCAAAATTTCGAGAAAACCACTTTTAAATTTTGATTTTTAAAGTGAAAACTTCTTTAGGGCGTTAAGCGATTAAAGATAGCGGACAAACGAATGGTTTCTCGTTACCAAATAATGCCACTCTGAACTACTTACCAGATAATCTAATCGAAAATATGGAGGATTTTTAAAAAAATGCAGTGTTTTTTTCGAATTACTGCATAATTTCGGTAATCCAACACCTCGCTAATCCGAACGTCGCTAATTCGAACCCCTCTAATCCAAACATCGCTAATCGGAACCTTGCTTATCCGAACCTTTCTAATCCGAACCTCGCTTATCCGAACCTCACTTATCAGAACCTCGCTAATCCGCCGCCCCGCTAATCTGAAGAATCAGTACCTTGAAGACATATTTTTTTTGTAATTTGCTATTCAAATGTAAAATGTAGATAGTGTGGTAGGTTTTTTAATTTGCAATAACCCAAACTAGACAATATCAAAAACTAGATTGCAAGCAAGTATAAAAGATATAAAAACTAGACATGATAATTTTAATTTAAAAATTATGAAGCTTTTATTTTTGATATACCAATTTTAAACTTAAAAAAAAAACATTATATCATAGTTTTAAGTTTTCATTTCCATCGGCAGTCTCCATAACTGCCCATTTAATTTAAAAATCACGATATTTAGAAATCTGTAGAAAGCTTCTATTTAGAGATTTTCAAATTTCGACTACTAAACTTAAATTTTTAAATGAGGTTTCTGTAAAACCTTAGAAGTTCTTTTGACTTTATCATTTCATTTCGACTTTAATCTAGAAAAATTAATTTTAGAAATTAAAATTTCAACTGAAATATCGAAAACAATTTTTTATTGGGATTTTAAAAACTTTTCTTCGATTTTCGATGAAATTTTAACTTTAGTCAGAACTTTTGATTTTAAAATTGCAACTAAAAAAGTAATTTAAAAAATCCTAATTTACGCTTGTTATTCTAAGAAAAATCCGAGGATTGTAAAAGTTATTTTTATAATTTTACAATTATCACTTTTTTCTAATAATTTCGATTTGAATATTTGAAATTTTAACTTTGAAACTTGAAATAAGAATATATTTGACTCCAAAATTAAACTTTAGATTCTCAGAAAACGTCGAAAGTTTGAATAAAGAAGAATCTAATTTTCTAAGTTTTCGTACCCTGAATTTTTCTGAAAATAATAACATTTTTTTTAAGCTGTTACGGTTTTTTTCTTAAAATTTTCAGTGTTTGTCCAAACAATTATTTAGAACTTTTGAGATGTTGACTTTTGTCTAGAGATTTCAGGAAATATAATAAAGATAATTTTGACCTTATGACTTGGACTATAAAATTCTGTCTCAAAAGTTCGGCCTTATTCTTGAATTGCATTTTTAAAATTGTATTTAGAAAAAAGTGTTAGACATTTCCACTTCAATTTTAAAACTCAAAAAGCGGAAATTTTAAAAAAAAATTAAAAATCCTTCTAAAAATATCTTTTCTTTCTTTTCTTAAGTTGGAAAAATTAATTTTGAAGTTTAAATGTGCAATTCTGAATAAGTTGAGATTTTAAAAAAATTCTAAATTTATTAAAAAATGCTAGTTTCTGAAATTTCTTTATTTTTTTACCATTTTTGATGAACCATAAATGATCTCACATTCGAGATTTCTACCACCAACATGAAATATTCACTTCGGAGATAATTTGATATTAATAAAGAAAGTAATACAAATTTTGCAATATTTATGTCTGTAGGCAAATCAAATACATTTATTTGCTGAAAGCATTCAACAACTGATCGATTCATTACATGTAGAACTTGATGCATATTTTCATCCCCTGGAGCGTATGAAAAATCCTCTGTCTGATATAAGGAACCTATATGCCAAAGTTTAGTTTTATAAGTTTAATCGTTTCAGTGATTTCGTGATGAATGAGTAATATTTGTCTTTTATACTACAAACGCATATTGGGCGTAAATAATTTCATAGCAAATTATCGAGAAAGGGCCCTAGTTTGGAAACAGGCTCATCGTGCATTAAAAGTCTCCCGCAATATATTTTTTTTTAATTTTTTGATATGCTTTCGATTATGTTCGCAGTGTCGTGCATACAATGAAGGCAAAAAGGCATTACCTACCCTAGCAAAATCAGAAAAGAAAATATAATTATTCCTAAAAAAAAATAATTTTTCAGCAGACACAGTATTTTGCTTTATTAATACTTTGTTTCCCTTTTCGATCATTAAAAAAGGGTACAAACTTTTAAAATTAATTCAAAGTTATTGCAAAGTTAACATAAAACAACAATACCATAGCGCTTATATGGAGATGTAAAGGCAGCACCTTTTATTTGCTAATGTGTATATTGCAGCGACATCTTTGTACAGTGGACGTACATTATACATTAGAACTTTCCGTTTCGGTAAATCCCCTAGATATTAACTTATAATGCAACTTGTTAGTCCTGTTGTCAACATCTACGTTCCATGTGTGTTTTGAGGGTTTATTTAGTACGAACCGAATTCATTCGTTTTATTTTATAACAAGCTTTATTCAAGACATTTAATATTGTAACGCAATGTAAATATATGTAATAGAATTTAGAATAGAATTGTAAAATTTAGTAAATAAAAAAAGTTTCTAGAAGGATCTGATAAGGGAAAAGCGGCCGCGATAACGAAACAAATGGCAGTCAGTTAAAAGTCAGTCATTAGAAGTCAGTGTAGTTAGTGGGTTAGCAATTAGCAAATAATAAGTGAGTTACTGTTCAGTTGAAGTGTGCCGAGTTAATTTGGTAATAAAGTGGTGTGATTCACACGTGGTAATCAATTCGAACCGATAAAGCCCGTAACAATATATACACAGTATTGAACTGTTCTGTTTCTGTTACTGTTAGTTTATTGGACTGTTAGTGACAAAAAGCAGGGAAAATTCGATCATGGTGAAAACTGCTTACAGTGGCTAAAAAACTTTCATTGGTGTTTAAATAACTTCAAAATAAACACCAAATTATCTCGACAGGACGTCTTATTCCTCCACTTAAACTTGTATTTGGATATTTTGGTAAGAAAAATGTATGACAATTACAAATATATTATTATTTTCAAAAGAAAAAAATACGTGGACTGAAAACTTTAATAATTCATAAAGTTTAGTTCCACTTTCAAACGTGCGAATAGGATTCTTGCAACGACTTTCTGCTCTGTAAGTACACGATAATTTTTGCCAGATTACATTTACTCAACGTTTACTTTTGTCTGTATCGGAATCATCGGATATCTATTTGCCTACCCTGTCTCAAATGGCACTGCTCGCCACTGTATGTTCGTTATATCTATTGTTAATGTGGTTTATGATTGTGCACGTTGAACAACTTTCCACTAAGAATTTAAAATATTAATTACCTGAAAACATCCATAAAAAGTATTCGAAAACAAAACAAAATGCATTATGAAACAAATTTATAGCAAATATCAACACTCAATGACTGGTTTAAGCAGGAATACATGAAACGTATTATATCCTCTTAGTGTTACAAATCCAAAATTAATGCAGCAGATCATTTTAATTAATCCAAAGCCCAAATGAAGCATTTCTTACAACTTATGGCCTGTTAATCCAATTTATGCTGAAATCAATTACTTCACTAACTAAATTATGCTAAAAGGCGAGAGTTAACATCAAATTCGATTGAATAAGCAGATTTGTATGTATATATGCTCTGTATATTCGGACTTTGAAGCTAAGTCTAGGAGATTAAGGCCATTAAATTATGAAATGAATACGACTTTAGGGGCTAAGCCTATTCGAGATTAATTCCGCAAATGGCCTTTTGAATGACAAAACGCTATTGCTTTTGCTATCATTAATTGCACTAGATCGGGTTTGCTTTAGTCAAACTTCATCCTGCATGTTTAACTTTGTGAGGACATTCCTCGAAGGATCTCTAAACTATGTCAACATGCGGGCTAACTTGGCCGGTTTCGCTTAATAGCTTTACACTAATACCGCTTAGCAAAGCACTGTTAGGTAAAAATTTTACAAAACTTAATCGAGAAGTGAGTTACCACCAACTCTAGAAACAACAACCTTGTTATTGTAATGCTTTATAAAGAATCTAAATAATATAGTAAGTAGTTGATGATTAACATTATGATAAATCGGCAGCTGCTATTATGCTACAGCTCCGAGTAATTATAAAATTCGCTACAGCACAGTTTAATTTTGGTCTTTCTTTGTATAGTGTGGCCCATCGAAAACTCACCATAGGGTATAGCTTCCAGGAAGAGATGTGTTAAAAAAATGCTGAAGCACATCAATTTTGTTTGTGAGGGGGACAACTTTCAAAAATAAACCATAGACCAAATCTCCCTCTAATAGCTGGAATATCATCCTTCAAAAGTTTTAACATAAGAATAGGGATCCAGTGATACATCACTAAAAAGGGTTTTTGTTTTCCTACACACTTTTGACTTTTTCATTTAGAAGTTACAAAGTTACCCAAGTTATAGATTTTCTGAAAAATGCGAAAACCAAACCGATAAAGAAGAAGGTCTCCAGGTTTTCTAAATTCTGACATTCAAGCATTATTGATCAATGAAAAAGTTCCTAAGCTTTTACACAAAAATGACCAACCTTAGCTTCTAGGTTTTATGATTTAAAAACTAAACAAGCAGGGCGATAACACCTTATCTTATCCTCAGTAAAATAGAGGGAAAGAAAATCTGCCAATGATACCACTAGAGCGATATTTGTCTGCGAGCTTGCCATAAAGAAGTTACTATTTGCCACTGCAAACACCCAACAGAGCCCCTTAACCCCGCCAGAGCTTCTGTCAGATTTCATCATATTTTATTGAATGCATCCCATTTTTGATGAATTTGTCCTATTACTACTATTTTCAGCAGAGTTAGACGATCTGAGTTTTTACAAATCTAGAGCAATTTTGTTAGACAAATTACCTGGTCATAACAAAAATGTTGTATCTTTACCTGTTTTAGCACAATTTTAAAAGTTTGTACTATTTGCAGCTCCTTTCCGGCTAACTACAAAAATTTAATTGAAACTGTTCTTTATACACTTTTTTACGTAAAATTTAATGATGGAAATGATCTTTTAATTGGCTTTTTGGTTTTAAAGGTGTATCTTAAAGTTTTTTTAAGTAGAAACCACAATAGGCAGTAATTTAAAAAAAAAGAGCATTTTTCTTTCTTTTTAAAAATATACATTTATATATGTATGTTAACAATTATCGATGATACGACGATTTTTCTATTAACGTATGTATGATTAAGTTCGAGTATTATCATGTATTACATCTGCCAATGGAAAAATTTTCTGGAGAATCACGTGATACAGAAAATTCAAGGGGCTATCGCCTTCAAAGAAGCTATCGGGGGACGGTCGATGGCTACGGAAGGTTAAAGCCAAAGGTTTGCTTTACTCTCTTTGAGCATTTTATGTATCAAGTCCATGAAATGAAATAGATAAACGCAACACTTTCAATTTAACCTTAAAGTTTCAGAGTCCGAGGTTCGATAAAACGAAGTTTCGCTCAAACATGTTAAATTCCTGGAAGTGGGAGAGCTTTCTTCCTTTTGTCTCGAAAAGTGTAATCACTAACTCTGAAAAATATCCAAACTTATTAAAAATGTTTGCTGGATATTCGTTATCTGCAGCATATGTTTTTAAGCAACTAATATTAATACACATTTCCGGATGACAATTCTAAGGCTTTTGGTGAACAGAAATACAATAATATATCCTGACATAATTATAACAGCACCCCAAAACGACCAGTTTTGAATACCATATAAAACAACAGCAAAAGCAAAGTCAACAACAAAATGTGATCCAAATGTAAAACCAGTGTAAGGTAAATAAATTTGGTTAAGTTCACAAGCGGCAGTAGTACTTTTAATCGGGTCAAATTAGACATTCGAACCTACATAAATTTACAACAAGCTGAAAATGAGTGAAATCATTTAAAACCTAATTAAAAATTCTTCATTGTTCTGGTACTTGGAAAAAAAATTACGAAAGGTCAAAGGTCAAGGAAATGGGTTTTTTGCAATTTTCAGCAAGACGGTAAGTTTTATCATAAAATTAATTAGACAAAAATTCTAGAT
This sequence comes from Dastarcus helophoroides, assembly GCA_028583605.1. Taxonomy (NCBI): domain Eukaryota; kingdom Metazoa; phylum Arthropoda; class Insecta; order Coleoptera; family Bothrideridae; genus Dastarcus; species Dastarcus helophoroides. The sequence continues at coordinate 7,026,837 of CM053329.1, forward strand.
CATAAAATTATCTATAAAAAATGTATTAATAATTTTTTCCTAAGGGCAACGGTTTCTGAGATATAAGAGTTCAAAAAGTTGTAAAATCTCTAATCGTCATAATATGCACACGTTTCCACGCCACATATGAGGTAGTGTACTTAGCGCGTTTTTTTTTAATGTGGTTTGCCCTGGAGGCCTTTTCCACAGGTCTCTTGTGATTATGTTTAATTAATAATAAGATATTAGGAAGGGTTGGTAACGATAAAAGCGATGGAAATTTAAAAAAAGTGGAAATTTATTCATCTGATTGATAACCTTCAAATTCTTCTTCTTGTTGTTCTTCTTCTTGATCTTGATCTTCTTTTTCTTCTTCTTCTTCTCATTCTTATTTTTCTTCTGCTTCTTCTTCTTCTTGATCTTCTTCTTCATCCTGGGTGCAAGTAAATTGCGTCAATAGCGATGTATCGGATGTCTCCTCGTTGGTATCAACCGAATCCTCTACTGTTGGTGATTCAACATTTGAACATGACCGGCCTTGACAATTTGTACATGCCAGAGAACAAAACAGTCCAATTTTTTTGCAACCACATTTAGCGCTGCACCCCTTTGTAAGATTGCAAAAAATTGTGTTTAGCAGTTTTTCAGCTCAGGTGGGAGTAAAGTCTGAATTGGTTTTAATGTATTGTCGACCAACTTCCAACCCTAGTCTCTTGGATCTAGCTGATTACCAAGTCACAGTTGAACTTGGTAATATACCCGAAAAAGTGTTTATAAGCATCAACTGAGGTTGGACGAAGACAAGCTAATTGCACTTGTTTTCTATTTCGAGTTTTTTTAACGAAACATGCATATCGAAACTTGCCTAAGCAGGTAGTTTTTTTAGGAGCTGCCTACATAGTAATAAGAAAACAAATTCCGTTATTAATCATTTCTTGTGCACTTGAATGACTTTTTTTGGATCATTATTGACTCGTCTTAAATTCATAATTCTTAAAAATGTGAAATATTTTTCCTGAATTATTTGAAAAATATTTTTTAGCTTACCGAGGCCAGTTTATAGGATATTTAAAATGTTATTTAAATAACAATTCCCAATTTTTAAATAATAATTTAAATATCCTTTAAAGAGGACTCGGTAAGCTAACATAAAATTTTTGAAATGGCAAGAATACCTAATACATGTTTAAAAAATCATGTTACATCATAAAAGAGTAAAACCTAAATTATTATAAGATTTAGGAGTATTTCATCGTTTAGATTTGCAATTATCCACCCCCCTCGTACGCAACCATACCGTATCTTAGAGTTTAGAGTAACTTAATGCTTGATTGGGACTTTCGTTATATCAGAATAATATTTGTAAAACGGCGCCAACTAATCTCTTGTTTTTAGTGTTGAATGTACTGATATTTAGCCATTTTCTGCTGCTTGATAACAAATGAATTTGAGTAAAACTGCGTCTTTTATCCACCTCGCTACGGGCCTCTCTATAAAATTCCCAAACAGAATAAAACGAACCATCTTTTTTAAACCATTGTCGCTGTCAACGGTCCACCACCCTCCTTCTGGATGAGATAGCTCCCTAAACGTTAGACATCATGTAGCTAACAATGGTATTTTCTCATTGGTATATGTAACACATAAAACAGGCTTAATGCATTACAAGATGATAGATAAATTCTCGAACTTCAAAATTTTTTAAAATACATGCGGATGTTTTTTTTTTAGTTGGGGGGTTACCTTTATACGGAGAACAACTTATTATAAAGACAAACTGATTTCGTAGATCAGGCTAACCGGGGGTAAACTTTCTTCTAAGAATATTTTCAATTTCTTCTCACTTTCGGTTATACCGAAAGTAGACACCTACTTTCTTATTTTAAATAGCAACCCCAAAATTTCATTTTTTATTTGGATATTTCGTAAAAAAATAAGGTAAGTTTATGTATACATGTTTATTGCCATCTTTGATAGTTTTGTAGATATTTTAATTTATCGAAAAAAAATGACATAAAAGAGAAATAATTTGACTTCTTGTATCTTTGTTATTAGTTGCAGAAAAAAAAATTAAATCTAAATTGAAGACACAAAATATTATGAGGACTACATTGACCTGATCAGGTTTTATATTTATTACACAGGGTGACAAAAATTTTATGATCTTTATTGTTTTTGTTTTATACAAAAAAACTCACATTTTTTAAATGGCAACTATATGTTTCTTAATCATTTTCGGATTTTTCACATAAAAAGCCGAAAACAGTTTCATTATTTATTTTTCAAAATTATACACCGTTACAGAGATATTTTACATAAAACTTAAATTATAAAGAATCAGACATCTCCTTGTTTTAAGTAGGAAATTAGCTGTAGACAATAAAAGCTTAAAAAATTAATCATAATAAGTAATAGAGAAATAAACTATTTGACAAAAAACTTACAACAAAAACAACAATGAAGGTACGGTCTTCTGTTTCAATACATCCAATGCGAACAATATTCTTGCCATGCAAAAGTCATTGCAAAAACTTGCCCCGTGATAGTTCGCCATAAAAGAATTTTAGTGGTGTTTTATCTTGGGGGCGCCACGCGTGCGGACCATCGTTTGTAATAAACTGGGTTTCAAATAAGTAGGCGAGAAAGTTATTGTCTATTTTACCATTATAAGCTCCATAGTGTTAATTAAATGTTCTATTTGCTTGATTTAAGGATATATTTTCCAAATGTGGATTCAATATCTCATTACACAATATTATTCTACATCTTGTTCAAATAATAAAATAAGGATTGATTAATAAATACAAAATTCATTAAATAATATTTAACGATTACAAATCCTGAGTTTTTAATCTAACAGCATAGCAGCTGAATGATCGATTTTCTTGAAAATATAGTGTTGATTTTTATTGCTCCAAAAATAAGATGTCTGTTTAACAAACCATTTTTACGAAATTTAAATTCATAGCTCCATAAAATATTTTTCAGTAAGTATTCATCTTCTCGGCTTCTTACAATTAACCAAAAACTTATTCGACTTTTACGGTCACCTTTTAAAAGTTATTTAACATGAAATTTGTTAGGCCTTGTGATTATGTTTTTTTTTTAATTTTGTTGTCTACTGCTAAGTTGCTACTAGAGAAAAAATAGATATAATTTTCTTTTTTATTTTGAAATATATTTCTGTACTGGTGCAGAATTTTAATAAATTAGTCATATAAGTTGTTTCTCCATTTTAAGTGAAGAATCCAAAAATAATTAAAAAACATACAGTTCCCATTTAAAAAACAAAGTTTTTTTGAATAAAACAAAAACAATAAAGATCATAACATTTCCATCTCCCTATATAATAAATGTAAAACCTGATTACGCCATTATAGTCTCCATAACATTTTATGACTTTAACCTAAATTTCATTTTTTTTGCAAATACTATCAAAGATACAAAGTGTCAAAATGATCCTCTTTTAAGTCATTTTTTTTTCGAAAAATTGAAATATCTTCAAAACTACCAAAGATGGCAATTAACATGGATACATAAATTCATCTTATTTTTTTAACGCAAAATGTAAATAAAATATAAAATATGGGAGTGCCATTTAAAATAAGAAAGTTGATGTCTGCTTCCAGTATAACCGGAAGTGGGAGGAAGTTGAAAATATTTTTAAAAGAAAGTTTAGCCGCGATTAGCCCCATCGACACTATCAGTTTGTCTTTATAATAAGTGGTACTCCATATAAAGGTAACCTTCCAACTAAAAAAACCCTGTAAATATAAACATATATATTTCTGAAAATAAAAAAAAATGCTCTTCCATTTAAAATCATTGCCCACCACGGGTGGTGGGTCGAAATTAATAATTTTTGGCCAAAACTCTGAAAATTATAAAACTTACTTAATAATAGTTGGTCATTACAGAAAAAATATTGAAAAAATTATCACCTAGAAATTGGGGTAAGTATTAGGAGTTGTAACAAATTAAAAAAAAAATTGTGGGATAACTCAATCTAAAAGTATTACAAAATTAGTACAACAATTATTTTTTTATTCTTCATGGTGAACTCTTATTGGCCGGAAATAATATTTTTATTAATGTTAAATAAAATTAATAAACCTAATTATTTTTTTGTTAAATTAGAGTGTATTAAGGGGTTCGAAATGATTCGAGTCAAATTGAATCAGTCGTTAACTCCCAAAGTGAGAATTTCTCTCATATGCATTATTATGTTTAAACCGTTATGGTAAAAAAAGGCGCAGCTAGGCTTAGCCAAAAATTGTAGAACATCGAAGTCCATACTTCATTCAATATAAAAAAACATACGACAAAGCTAAAGTTTGTTAAAGTCAATATGAAACAGACAAAAATATTAATTTTGCTGATTTTACCGCACGTATGTCTGATACCTTTTATCTGATGACAGACATCAGCCAAGTGTTATTTTTTAAAATGAAATATTAATCTACAATAGGACACTTAACTTGTTCCACATGAGATATGGGTAATTTTTCAAATTATCAAACTATATGCCAATCGCAAATATACTGAAACCCCACTGTGCAACTATTTACACCTCCTTGTTCTAAGAGTTGCAGCGTGAAATGGGAAAATATATAGGAATTATAGTCAATTGTTTCTTTAACAATAAGCTTTATTCCTGTTAATTAACTGGTCATTAAGCTATTTTCCTTAAGTCGGAAAAAATCAGCCCTTCTTAGTTTTGGCCAAAAATTACTTAAATTGACCCACTGTGCCACGGTTTCTATTCAATAAATAGAACTTTGGGATGTAACTCCAAAACCAAAAGGACAATCAAGAAATCATTAACATCGTTAAATTCGACGTAAAAAACTACATTGAGAATATTTTTAGTCAAATTTTTGTAGTTAACCAGAAAGGAGCCTTAAATAGTCCAAGATATTTGAAAACTTTAAAATTTTTTTCTATTGTGCCAAAACGATCAAAAATACAACGTTTTTGTGACGACCAGCTAATTTATCTTATAAAATTGATCTGGGTTTGTAAAGACCTCAACCCTCTATCTCTGCTGGAAATGGTAGTATGCTCTTTGCACATTGGAATTTATATCAGGTTTAGAGTTCTAAACAAAGGACCATTCTGATTAGTTAAACCAAAGAGGAACTAAATTTGTTTTTGCTTCTGAACTCTGCACCTTATAAATATCCTAACCTGCCAGTCTCTCTGTTGGAGTACAAAATTAATCTTCCGAATTGTTTTGCAGACCATGATTTCATGCCACAGTCCTAGTATGTTTTTATTTTCAAATCGTGGATATATCTTAAAATTAAAATCGAACAAATTACATTTCCAAGGAAGATATACTTTTATCAGCTTTTCTGCATTGAACATTTAAAGTAGATTAAAATTATCTCTTAATATAAATTTCTCCTTTACTGAAGATCAATCACTGACAAAAAGGGGACGAATATTTGCCTATAAATTATCTGTAATTAAATGATTTCTATTAATCAAAGTGTTTGCGTAAGCATCTCTTCTAAAACATAAAGTTTGGGAATTTAACTAATCAGTAACTAAGGATAACTTTTCGATAGAGCACTCTAGAGGTTTCAAGAAGGACAAAATAACATAATTTAAGCACAAGAAAACGCAAACTGTAATCCTTCCTCTCATTTAATTTAGGATAGCAATCAACTTAAACCAATAGGAAAACCAACCGAGCCTTATTTATCAATACAGTATTACAGTTAATATGGGCGGTCGTTATTGAACTTAGTTGGTCCTAAGGAACAGCTAAGTGTGCACTAATGTTGTTTGGACTCTATAGAGGATATTCACAACACACAGTGATTAAGGGCCAAAGCTCGTAACTTGTTGGAGAGGGTTAATTCGATATCCTAGGGTCCCGCATCGCCTGCAGCCAGCATCGGAATAAACCAGATTCGAACATATCGAACCGCAAGTTCCGGTTGCTTACTGGTACAACTGGGTTACCACAGTTGAGCCAACCTCCCCAAAGGGGAGAACTAAAACTTTGCGATCATAAGTTTTAATTGTAACGGATGATTTTATATTCCTACTGGTAATAACCATCGAATTCAAAGTTTTAGATTTCAAGTGAAATCCCTAAGTAAATTAACAACTGTTCAACTGTTGCTTACTGAAATTGCTTTTGGCAACGTGCAGATGCAATAAATTACCGTATCAGTATTTCAAATAAACGAAGTTCCGTGAAACAATGTTAGCAATGTTTGAATTGAAAATAAAGCAGCCATATATGAAAAGCGCTTTAATTAACTAATGTTATACAATTATAAATTTTAAGGGAATGTATCGCTAGTCTTTTTTTTAAGATTTAAGATGAAAGCACGGATTTATGCTGTTATGAAAATCATAGCACTGACAACAAATTCCCGTAGTAAATACTGTAAAGCTTTTTTGTTAAGAAAAAAAAAGAAAACTGAAAGTATGAACCCGATTTCTTGAAAAGAAAAAGTTGACGTTTTGGAATTGAAACTATCGAAAAATGGAAAAAGAAAATTTAAAGTATAATTGCGGTTTGTGAAAAATGGAAAATATGTAAAAGAAACAGAACCAGAAAAAATGTCGAGCGACTCTACTCGACATTTTATTGCAAATTTTTAAGTAATGAGTTGAAATATTGAAAGAAAATGTCGATAAATTCAAGAAAAGAGTCAAAATTATTAAAATCAAGGCAACAGATCTAGGAAATGTAAAAATTGCGATTTGGATTTTGGAAAAGATATCGACATTTCATGAATAAAGGCAAAATAGAAAATACTCAAATGTTCCAAGAATTTTTTTGCAAACTCTCCAAATGTGTGTATGCAGTCGAATTACGAACAGTTGAATTACTGATGTGTAGCATGTGGCTACTTTTTTGAGAACAATGGGAAAATAAATCGACAATTTTAGATTAAAGACGAAATTTTGATTAACCCTTTCACTACTGGCGCCCATTACAATGAACACATGGTATTGATTACTACATCATTGTTTGAGTTTTTATGCAGTACAAGTAACGAGCTGCATTAGGTATTATTCGTGACCAGATGTTAATTTTTTCTCACTACATAATATAAATGTCAGGGTTAAAATTTGAAAATATTACAATTGAGTTTGGCGCCATATCGAAGAGAATAAAGGGTAAGTACAAGTTATTATACTACTTTGAAGTCATTAATTCATATCGTTTTTACAATAATTTTATAGACGAATTGTGTCCTAGTAACAACTTGTCAAATGATTTTTGGCTAAAAAGAGGTCTATATCCGTGGTTAAACTTAGATGTCCATTATAATGGACAGGTGTACTCAAACTACAGGTTGAACCAAATTTCATTTCCACTACAGAGAACTCGGAAACCACTAGAGATACAAGGAAGCTTAAATTGGCAAAGTAGTGCAGAATTTAATGTCTAACAATATTCCGCTGAGAAAACAATTTAATTCCAATTCGTCTTGATTTTATTTAGAAAAAACTGAAAGTCGCCATTTTTAATAATCAGCCGTAACTTGTTTATTTGAAGTCCGATCGAAAAAAAACCAAAAACTATATTTAGTTGTTTTAGGGCCTTTCCATTGGCGTCCGTTAATTTTTTCTAAATGTACTTGTTTCTTGGAAAATTATACAAACTTTGGTATTTCTTAGGGAAGCCATATGGAATTTTTTCATTTTTGAATTCAGGGTATTTTTCTGATTAATTTGATGAATATGATTGCAAACTTCAAATGTAGAAAAGTTGGTTAAATAAGATAGTTTATTATTAAAGAAAATAAATTATAGTAGGTAATGCAATCGCTATACCCCTTAATAATAAAAAATATAGTCCCTAAATAAGCAATAGTTATTTTTAAAAAACCAAAAATATTTTAACAAACTGTATAATAATGAAATATTTATTAATACTTGTAATGTACATGATTTCCTTTTAAATGTCGTAATTCTCAGAACATTCTAAGAATTTTATGAGGTGCCACTTTCCCATGACTCATACCCAAGTGTGCGTTCTAGACTTCTCTAGAAGTTAAGACGGATAATGTGCATAAATATGCGAGTTATTTCTAATGTTAGTTTGTTAGATATTTCACGTTACACGAGTAAGTGTTCAAGGTTAAAAGAATTTTTGCAAAAATTGCCGACAAAATTTTTAGAACATCTACACGTTTTCATAGAATTATGCCATTTAAAGGAGAGTATGCAGGTTACAATTATACTAATAACTTATTCAATATTGCACAGCTTGTTACAATATTTTTGGTTTTTCAATTATTATTGTTATTAGTAATTAGGTACTGTATTTTTATTAATAACAGTTATAGCACTTGCATCGCCTACTATATTTTTTTTCTTTCAGAATAAAAAATTGCTTCATTTAATCTACTTTGTCTCATTTGAAGTATGGCATGTTAGATATTAAATTAATTAGAAAAATATGCTGAATTTGGAAATGATAAAATTCAATGTAGGGTCCATAAGAAATAATGAGGTTGACCTAATTGTCTTGAAAACACGTAAATTTAATATAAAAATAACGTACATCAATAGAAAGACCTTGAAAAACAGCTAAAAACAGTTTTTAAATTTTTTCAATCAGGCTTGAAACAAACAAGTTACAGACAGCTGATTTTTAAAAATGGCGATTTTTAGTATTTTCTAAATAAAATCAAGACGAGTTGAAATTGAATTGTTTTCTCAACGGAATATTATTAGGCATTAAATTTTGTACTACTTTGCCCATTTAAGCTTTCTTGTATCTCTAATAGTTTACGAAATCCCTGAGTGGAAGTGAAATTTGGTTCAACCTGTATATTATCACTGGAAAATATGGATATCAACCATATTGACTAAATGGGCATATCTGGTATTTCTGAGAATTTTTTTCAACATAAAAAAGGCAGCTGATTTCGGATTAGGTATTCAATGATAACTAGTTTAATGCAGAAGATGGTAAATCGTCATCATGAAAAGTGGAAGAAAATGTTGTAGGCACAGCAGCTGGAGATGCAGGAAATGAAGATGAGGATGAAGATAACATTCCTCTATCCTAAATAAAGAAAAAAATTGCGTAAGAAATGGCAAGCAAAATCAACTATTTATTTACAGAAATTTGGAAGAAAAAGAAAAAACTGCCGAAAATGAAATAAAATTCACTGTCCATGTATTTATGAATCAAAATATAATAATTTCGCACAAAACTAAAATAAACTCTGTTTTACAAAACCATTATTATTTTGCACTGGTATTTACTATCAGTGTTTATTAAAAAAGATCTAATATTTTTTGCAAATAACAAATTTGCATCTATTGAATATATTGTATATCAGTTTTGATCTATTTTTAAGTAAAAGTAAGCAGCAATTTTTGAGAATTCGACAGTGAAAGGGTTAAAAAAGGGTCAACAAGGAAGTTCAAATTTTGAGTTTACAGTGAAATTTTTAACATTAATTCGAAACCTTGGGAAAAATTAGCAAAGGCACGCTTGAACGTTTTAAAGAAAAGTTCGTTTGTTATAAACGAACTTTTCTTTAGTTTTTAGTTGTAAAACTTCTAAAATCATAATCAAAATTTTTAGAAAAAAATTAAAAACTTTTGAATTCTCCAAAGCTTTAAAAAAGCAAAAATTTTGAGAATGATTCGACTTGAATTTCACTTTTTCGCATTTGCGGGAAAAAATGAGTTCAGTCCCTTAACGCCTTGAGGAATGTGAAAACTGCCTCCTAGCCTTAGAACATCTATCACAACTGCAATTGATCTAATATGGATTAAAAGGACATTCTGGAAAAGAGGGAAACGAACGCGCTGAAAAACTGACGAGGAAGGGTTCGGAGGGACAATTCGTTGGACCAGAACCAACCCTTCCCATGGCGAGATCAGCCTAAGATCCCTATTTAAAGAAGAAATTTATCGTAAACTAAAATCCATATGGGCATTAACAACAACATGCCGACAAACTCACGCATTCATTAGAATGCCGTGCAAGAAAAGGGCAAAACTATGCCTACAACTTTCAAGGAATAACCTCAGGAAGATTGTAGGGATTTGGACAGGTCACTGTCAATTAAACAAACACATCCACAGAATGGGAATTATAAACGACCCGAACTGTAGGGGGTGTTTAGAAGATGAGAGTATCGAGCACGTGATGTGTCACTGCCCGGCACAAGCCTCAATCAGAGAATCCACGCTGGGGGACTTCTGGCCTAGTGTGACCAGTTTGAGAGAGGCGCATCCAAGGGACGTTCTTCAGTTTCTCAATAAGGTTGTGTGGCTGAATGAATGGCCAAGAACACCTCAATCAGGAGGATAGCAGAATGAGCCTGGAGAAGGTGGCCTAAGGCTGGCCAAAACTTTGGGGAAGCCACAACGAATCCAGAATCCAGAGAGTTTCAGTTTAAAATTTCTAGAAATACATAATGTGAAATTTTCCAAAAAAGTAACCATTTTGGAAAGTAGAAAGAAATTTGGAGGTTTAAAGGGGAAACGTTTTACATTTTTAAAATTTTTATTAATGTCAAGATATTATTTTCTTTCGAAATTCACAAAAAAAATATTTTACTCGAAATTTCGAGAAAAGGTAATACTGAAGAAAATTGAAATTTTAAGTTTGCAGCAGAAACTTTAAGAAAAATTAGCAAAAATTGAAAACATACATTTGAATAAAAAACCAAAATTTCGAAAAAATAATCATTATTTTTATCTATAAAAAATGATTTTTAAGATATTGAGTTAGTGGATAAAATTTCTAAGAAACGTCCAAAGTTTGACTTAACGTGGAAATTTAAAAAAATCTTAAGTCCGCAAAACACTTTCCTTTGGAGTTTGAGAAAAATTGATACTTTGAAAATAAAGTCGAAATTTTGGTGAGAAAATGCCGAAAATGAAGTGCAATTCTAAATTTTGGGAAAAGTACGAAATTTAAAAAAATAAAATTTAAAAAGAACATTTTTATAAACACAAAATTTGAAAAAAGAACATTTTAAGACAAAATATTCCATGACTGAAAACTTTAGAAAAAGTTGAAATTCCTAGTCCAAAGTCGAGATTTTAGAAGAATTTAAATTTGAAAGTTAAATTAGAAATTGTTGAATAAATAATCAACTGCTCGACATTAAAGATAAAATTGGAAAATTAAAACACGAATTTTAACAAAGACATGCCTCAAAATTAAAAAAAACATAAACATTTTATTCGAAATTACAAACAAAAATCAAAATTGCTAAAGATAAAGTCTAATTTTAAGTTTGAAAGGGAATTAAAAAAAGTAAAAATAAAATTTTTGTCTAAATAAACTCTAATTTTATATTTACCCATTTCTTGAAGTTCTGAACCAATTTTTTTTTAAATATACTGCTAAAAATAATAGAAGCTTTCTTTGAACATTTTTGATTTTAAATTTTCAATATTTCAACATTTTGTACGAAAGATAAAAAAATATTTTCACTTCCAATAATATAAGATCAAGCAGAATGACTTTTTTTCCTAAAGCCACCAATACAAAAATAATTCCTCTTCTGTACTTTATCTTGAGACATATAAATGAACTATTCTCGAAATATCAAGAAAAATGTAGATATTTTAATACTAAAACCGAAATTGGGAGAAAAATTTTGTGAATTTGGGACTTCTCTTAAACTATCGAATTTCCGGTTTTAAGTGTTTATTATTATCATAATTTAACACAACATTTTGAAAAAAAAATCCAAATTTTGAAATCAAAGCCAAAATTTTAAAATTAAAGTCAAAATTTTCAAAAACAAAAACTTAAAATTGAAAATAATTTCTCTTATTTTCCTCCAAGATTAAAGACAATCTTTGAAAATAATCAAAATAATAATATAATACAAGTAACCTATTATTGAAATTCTAAATTATATTTGAAAAACTATGTGCGGATCATTGCCAAATCGGCTTCTCAAACCTGAGCCTTTTTGTGCTACCAAATAATTCACATAACATCGGCTATTCGCTATCTCTGTAGAGCCCAAATTATATCAACTATGAGGTATATTGTTCTGATATCTAGAGCTTAATCACCTCAAAACACACAATGGATCTTTTGGTGTCCATTACAATGAGTCTAGCTTTCAAGATTTTGGAGCTCAGGCGAATGGTTGACGACTTATTGTCCATATTAATTTCCTCCTACTCATAGTGCTCTAAAGAATAACAGATTTACCCTTTGCGAATGAATTGCAATTAAAATTAAATTAGTGGAGCCATCCAATAATTCAGTATTTTTTAGAAACGGAGAACCTCTTAATCATGGTTTTTTTCAATTAAAAATTGAACACATGTGGTGTAAAGCATTTAAGGTTTCTCTGCCAAATAGTTCTACTAAATAATTATGAAACCTCGACAACTATTAGTCAATTTGTATTCAGGAGCTTGCGTTGCGAATCTGAAGTTTCAACAAAATGAAAGTTCTTCTTTTGTTTTTTAACTAAATTGCCATTCTGATAAATTAAGCAGATAGGGTACGAAATTTTTGGTTAAATAGAAGCCAATTTCAAAGTTTATTTCTTTTGCTCCGAACCAGCCGCAATACAATTAAATATAGATGTTCTGAAACAAAAGACCCTAAAGCAATTAATTTTTATCAAGTTATCAAAAGGAAATTATTGTGAGTTGCACTGGCACAAAGTTCATTAATTCGAGGGAAAAGCTTTCTAAGGAATCTCATATTTAAGCTGCTATCTAGAAACGAGGATAATGAATGATACAGCGAAAGATACGTTCTAGGAAAGTGCTTAAATATAATTCGAGTTAATTGGAGTTATTCTAATTTGATGTTGTCTTATATTTGAGTTGACGATTTCACTAAAGACGTAATTGGAATCGTCTTTTGAGCAATACAAGCTTTGAATCAAAATCGTTTGATTTTCTTTCTTCACTTTTAATAACTCGACAAAAACATTCTAAATTGTTGTGCTGCATTTCAGGCGACTGATATTTTGAGTTTTGTTTAAGAAAAAAATCTTTAATCTACTATCAAGATTTAAAAATAGTGTAATAAATTCTACATCATTCGTTTTATTATCATTTTAGTCCTTGGTCTCTTCCAAGTAGACATTTCTGCTTTTATATTTCCTACTTCTTTCTATTTGCGGCTGGTCATTTTATGACAAGGAAGGCGCCTATTCAAAAAATCTTACTTTAGGTGATGACGACTTGCAGATTCGATTTACTATTATATTAGTAGAGCTATACAGATGCACACAAAATGTATTTCACAAATTAATTTTTTTCTGTTCTTATGAAAATAACTTTTATGCTATTTATGAAAACTGCGCAAATCAAATCAATGGTTACAATGCTCTACTGAAACTAAACAAATATGCACAAACATTCTATTACTTTCTCATCACAATTATCCACTATATCCTCCACCATATTTTTGTTGACGGATATAATGACAAAAGTATTTAAACGGCCATTGTTCATGGTTTTGCGTAAGAAACTTTTAATTTTTTATAACGCCAACAGCAGAGCTCTGATTTTGTATTTGTCGGTAGTGTTGTTAAAATTATATTTAGTTGTTTTACTGTTTCATAAAATGTTTCAGTCAGATTATTTCATGACATAACTAATAGTAAATTTACAGCAGCAATAATATTCACAAAATCTGGTCTTGAATAAATAACTTCCAGTTCTGTTTTAATTAAGGCGCACATAGCACACACATGTAGATACATTTTTTAAAACATTAACTGGAAAAGCAGTAGCTGCAACTTGATTGTTTGTTAAGGTTGTTTGATCATTAGTCAATAATAAATGCATAAAAATGAGTTTTTTGAAAAAAATCTGACCTATAGTTTTGATGTGATTAATTTATAAAATTTGAATATTTCGACCTATAGTTTTATAAATATTTTACTACATATTGTCGAAAATTAACTAAAATATCCGTCAGCAAGACAGAATCGCATACTTCTTACGCTGAATACAATTTTTATCACCATCATTTATAAAGGTCCTGCAGGAAAAAACTGACAGTTATGCCACTGCTGAATTATTCAATATGTTAAGTCTCTCTTACATAATTGGTTGCAAGCCATGAAAAGTTTCTTTTCCTAGGAGCATTATTCTTAATTCACCAAACGATTTCTTTTTAAATTCTCAATATTTGATATTAAGTTGACTAACACTTGCATGTTTAATTCCAAAGTTCGTAATGTTACTCATGCCTAATTACCTCAATTATCTATTCCAGGCAGAGATTTTTCAAAGGTTTTTGATGCTCTGAATTAAAATGCGACTTCCAAATTGCTACCAGGAGAGATCCTAATGCAAACGTGAAAAAATCATTTTAGTCACTTCATTTAAGTTTATTTTCAAATCCATTTTAACATTTTCCAATAAATATTTTTTACGTAATTGAAATATATTTGTTCGGCAAATTAGTGAGTGAATTTGAAACTTGAGAAGTTTAATAATTTTAGAAAAAATTAAAACCACTTCTATATTACCAAACAAATCGGTTTTTTATATTTTTTTTTCAGTTTAATCCACTCACAAAGGGTAACCCCATTATGCTTTCAAAGCACTGCGAGTAGAATGCGGAAACAAGGATAAATGGCGTACTAACCGCTTTCTTAAACAAAGATAGGTTCTAATTTTTGAGAAAAATTCCTTTAGGTAACAAGTTCCATCACTTGGAAGTTCTAAAGAAAAAAGAGTCTCCCTCAGACAGAAGTCCTCACTGTGTCAAGTTGGACCGCACAGGAATTTGCTGTCTCCGACTGTCTAGTATGCCTCAAGAATCTTGCCGTTGGGGGGATCAATCCTAGCGTCCAGCGTTAGATAATGTTGTATTGTTGGAGAAAAAAGATAACACAAGGTTACCATCATCTGCGTAGCTGTATATAGGATTGGAAGTTGAAACTAAGAGATCGTTTAAGTATAACAGAAGTAGAGTAGGAGACAGAACAGACCCCTGAGGCACCCCTGCGTTAATCGCAAATGTCTCAGATGAGATGCCATTGACGACGACTTGAAGAGATCTGTCAGCGAGAAAATTGGATATCAAATGACAGAGTCCAGGAGAAAGACCATAAGATGTTAATTTGGTGAGAAGAGATTGGTGTCAGACTTTGTCGAAATATCCAATGCCACAATCCTAGCTTTACCATATTTTTCCATACCTGAGTTACAGATATGAGTTACATATGCCAGTAGATCTCCAGTGGACCGTTCTTGTCTAAAACCGTATTGCCTGTCGGAGATGATTCTATTTTTCTCCAGATATTTGAGAATCTCGATGTTGATAACATTTTCCATCACTTTAGATATAAGGGGTAACAAAAATATAGGGCGATAGTTGTTAGCCAGATTCCCTTTTCCCTTTTTAGGGACAGGCTGCACCCTAGCAGATTTCCAAATGTAAGGGAATACACCTTTGTTGTAAGAGAGTGTAAACAATTTGCTTAGGACAGAAGTCAACTCTGGGGCGCACTTCCTTAAGAGCAATAGCAGGAATACCAACAAGGCCAGAAGCTTTCGAGAAGCTTCCTGATTGTGTGTTGCCGACAAACAACTTCAGGCATCGAAGTGCCAGGAAGAATAGGAGATTCTGAGTTTCGAGAATTAGGATTGAAATTCTCAGCAAATATTAAGACTAACATGTCAGCCTTTTCCTTTGAGGTAGAAGCAATATTGCAATATATTTTTATTGAGTAAAGATGGAAACTTTAAGATGTAAAATTCTTTTAAATCAACTTTGCAAATCCCCAAAAGGACCTGGAACCGTTCGGACAGTTGATAAGCCTCTGGTGCATTTTACGACCGAAATTATCTTTTGCCTCGTCAATAACCTGTTTACAAGAATTTCGTGCATATTCAAATATGGTCCGAGACTTGACTGAGGGATTATTTCGCCAACGACGACATGCGCGATTTTTGCAGGAGACAGCCCGAGCACATTTTTTACTGAACCAAGATTTACTGGAGGAAGACTTCTTTTGGGAGTGAGGAATTGAGCACTTCATACCAATCAGGACAGTTTCCATGATGGATTCGGCGACTAAAAAGAGGTTGTCTGAGTTAAAGCAGACTTTCCTGCTATGGATAAGATGCAAAGAAGTCTTTTAATTCTTCCCAGTTTGCAGAGTTAAAGTGCCAAACCCTACGGAACTGCGTCTGGGAAGGAGATGGTATATGAAGGAGCGAGAAGCTGCTACAAGCTTGTGATCCGAATTCCAAGCGGTGATGTCACAGAAATTTTATACAAATTTGGTGAATTTGTAAGGAAAAGGTCCAGTAGATTAGGTTGATGGGTATCTACATCAGGGATTCTTGTGGGTTTCTCAACTAATTACGATAGTCCACAAGTGATGGCGAAAGCCTCTGCAACCCTTCCCGCTACGTCAGTTCGGGAAGAAAACCTTAACCAGGGGATGTTGTGTACGTTGAAGTCACCAAGAAAAATAACCTCAGCTTTTGGATAATTTGTCTGTAAGTGATCAAAGCTTACGAAGAGATAAGAGAAGAGCTGTCTGTATCAGGGATTGTTTGGAGACAAAGAAAGTGAACAAATGAATAGTACTTCGTTTTTGGAGCAGATTTTCAGCCAACTCACATCATGATCAGCAGATTTCAGGGCTTCTTTTCTTTGACAGGACAGGTCGCTTCACGTAAAAGCACAAATTCCCCTCTTGTGTCGAAATTTTGTGTGCAAGTCTTAGTTAGAGCAAAGCAAATGGACTGTATTGATGGATGGGGAGACTTGGGTTTCTGTCAGAGGCAGCACATTTTGAAGGTGTTGATGAACCGAGTTTAGATTTGAGTTTAGACCCCGAATGTTACAGAATTGAATTTTGAATGAATTGTTTGAAAGAAACCTGGCCAGTGGTACATTAAAATTTTCAGTCGATTTTGGATTCCTTCGTACACACTCCACCCGGACATCGAAACGGGAGAGTAGTTTACGTCCAGAATTTTTTGCACGACGAGAATCCATCATCTTTGTTTTTAATAATTAGAAGAAAAAATTAGAGTGAATGAAAAAAAGGAAATAAGGAATAGGACAGGATGAGGAAAGAAGAATAGCAGAAACCGACTCACGTGTCAGAGGCGGAAACATGATATAAGCATCATTTCACCGCCTCCTAGTGGTACGTGGGGTGGTACTTCCTCGGACGACTGAAAGTTTTTGAAAATGTTTAGAACAATACTCTCTAACGTAGAGCATTTTTCTATGTATATAGCACTGGAAATGTGGATGGAAATTATAGATCATCAACAATGGTTACCATTAATTTTTTTGTCCTTTATGACTTATAACTGTTTTTCGGTTAAGAGTTGCGAATGAAAAAAATTATTTTTATATTTGTGTAGCCCACAGACGATCAATTGGTGATTTTTATTGAAAGATATTGATACATTTTACAATAAATTGTATCAGTCATGTATGGAAATTGGCATAAAGTTTCTATTTATAGTTACTGTTTATAAATTAAAATCAATTGTATAAGTGTTTTTGGGAATTCATTTCTTAAAAGAGTAAAATCTACTTATTCTACTTAATAAACAATCCACAACCGACACCGAGAGTCTAAAAACGTGAAATACGATATTACACAGAATTTCCATAGATATAGTTAAGCAGAGCAGTAAAAAAAATTTTGAAAATTCCTTCCCTAAATATCTTTAATTAAAGGTAAAAATTTGTACGGAAAGCTCGTTAAATTTGAAGTTGGAAATACAGTGTGTCCCCGATATTATGAGAAAAAACCATTCTTTATATAAACTCCTGCTTGATATTAAATCATCTAAAATGACATTTTTCTCAAGATTTTTTCTACAGGAGTTCAATTATTTGAAAATTTCAAAAGATAGTCAAAAAAAAATTGTTGTTATTTTTGGCGGAATGAAAAATTGTTACTAAAAAATGGAGTTTTGTAGTAACTAAATGCTCAAAAATTAAATTTTTGTTAATTTTCGAAAAACCAAGCAAAGTAGGTTACAAATCAAGAAAATAAAAAGATATTTGACAATAACAATAAGTGTTTGGACTAAAACATCATCATTTAAAAGTATTACCACACGCTTTTGTGCAAATGCCTACTCTATAATTTTCTAGGCCTTTCGTATCTGCAGTTTTATTTTCTGAATTCTAATGCACAAACCGATAGGTTTAAACATTTATCAAATTTAGGGTTTGGAAACCAAATGCTAATTTCCATCTTGTTAGATCTCGTCAGTTTGGCATACCCAACTTCAACGTAACAAATCTCCGTTTGAAAGTAGACACTAAAAAGTTCCCAAACGTAATTTGTTACAACACTGAATCTTCTGAGATGTACGGAGAAAAAAAAATGGATGACTACGATAGGAATTGAAATAAATCATCTTTGTAATAATATCTATCAAAAAGAATATTATTGTTGATTTGTCAATAATGAGGAATTAACGTTTCTTGTCAAGTTTGATTAAAAATAAATTTTCTTTCAATATTTCGAATTATTGTTTGTGGTGTTTTCTCAAATAACCACAAAAAAATTCCTAAGATCTAGCGGTCTATAGAAGAAATTATGGAATAGCCTCAACAATTGGTATACACGCAGAATAGACCCAGAGTTCAATAATGCCCACGTTTAGAGGGCTGCAGTCCAGGTCTATTCTATTCGCAAACATTTATGAAAATTAAATAAAATTTGAAATTTATGCTTGTTTTGTACTTGTAAACCATATTTTTAAATAATATTTTTCGGTACTCCCAAAAATAAGGGCTACTCCAGGTCATTTTTTAGAATTTTCAAATATTTGAACTCCCTATATAAAAAATAAACAAAATAATGTCACTTCCATTGATTTAAGATCAAGCAGAAGTTTTTATAAAGAGTGACTTTGCTCGTAGATCCACAAATAAAAAAGACACCATTCTTCAGTACTCTGCCTTGGGACCGACTGTATAAGTTTCTGTTTATAAATGAAGTTTGGTTGTATCAGCTTTTTTATAAATTCGTCTTCTAAGGGAGCTAAATAGCGGACAAAAATTTGTGTGGTAAGTTCGTCATTTTTTTTTATTACAAACATGCTTTGAGAGAAAAGAATACACGGTTAGTTAAAGATAGAAAATTTATGATAGTTCAATATTGTTGTCCTCTGATTTTTTTATCCCATATTATTTATTACTAATTAAAATTATTTAAAATTGATTTTGCTCTGGAAAAAGATAGTAATAGTTTTCCAGACATTTTACCAATAAAGAAATATCGCAAAGAAAAATGTTGCAACTCTTAAGTGTAAGTTGCCTCATCGGTGATTTATACTCATTACGCACTCATTACATATTCCAATAAAGAACTACTACCAACTTAAAATGTTTTGCAAAATTAATTGTTTGCCTGTTATTCGATATCAGTAAATTAAATTTGCTGAGGTCAATTTTAAATCTTAAATATAATCGAAGAGTTGCGATCGCTTTAAAAAGAGTTTATTTTGCACATTTGAATAATTTTGCGCTAACCCTGCAGTTCCAAATAAATTGCACCAGTTCTTGGCATCGCAACAATATTTCAGGATAATTAACTTTCAGCCCATATCCCCTTGATTCATATGATTATTATGAATGCTGAAAGTAACTGAAATTGGCCATTACGTGTTTCCGTTAGAAAATGAAGGAGGTAAATTGCTCTTTTATAGCTTGAGGCTATTTTATAAATTCACTTTTGATTTGTTTCCGTAAATTGATTACCTTCAATTTCAATACAAACTAGGACTTAGAGCAGTATGGATATTATGATGCAATTTTTATTTTATTTCGCTTATTAGAAGTTTATTTGAAATTCGTTGTTTAATTGGGCAGTAGTGAAACCAAATTAATGAATCATCTCTTAAAGCAAACATTTAAAATTTTTATTTATAAAAATAATTTAGAATAATTAAAACGCCTTTATTTTTATTGATTGTAAAACTTTTACCTTCTTCAGTATGTTGCCAACACGTCTGTTTCGGTGTTGCATTCTTACTTAAGAGCGTCTAAATTATAGCAACATTAAAGTTTCTGTCTGTGATTTCAAAATCGCTGCCTTTATAAGCACATTTTACGTGTTATAAAAACCCATTACACATGTGTTAAGAATTTTTGACTGTGAGTCTGTTTGTCCAGCCGGCTAATCTCGGGAAGGACTAACCAATTTGATGATTTTTTTTACTAAAGTGTAAAAAATTTTCTTGGTATTCTTTAAACTATTTCTTCAATCGAACTCAACTTTCTTAGCAATTTTATTTAAGGTAAATAGTCATGAAAACTGGTTTGTTACAAATATCTTCTAAACAATGAATATTATCCCAAAAACATGTCTCTATTCGTCCCTTAATCTTGTTCTATTTCGAGAATCAGAAACTTACATGGTACACAGTCGAGTAAATATTGTTGTCAATATTTTTTTATAAAACACTTGGTTCCGCCGACGTGATTGTTTGCAGTGTGGTGCTTTTATAATGAATTCGAGCTGAAGCTGAAGTGACAATCTTGTATGTTAATATAACAGGCAACCAAAAAATTTTGTGCCGTTTTAAAGGTTAAGAAATAGTAACACATAAAATGGGTTTAACTTAGATTTGTTCTAAAAAGTAATCACCCACAGCAAGTGTTACCCTTTCCTATCTAGACACAAGATCATATATCCCATTTTTGTAAAAATCTTGCTTTTGGGAATTGAAAAAGTGTATCACCTCGTTTTCCAAAACCTCTCTAATTTCAAATCGCCGATTCCGCATGTGGTTGTCCAAGGCCAAAACCAGGTGGTAGTCACTTGGAGCAAGGTCTGGTGAGTACGGAGGGTGAGGTAGAAATTCCCATTGTAGTCACGCTATAATTTCTAGCGTGATTCTTGTTGTATGTGGTCTTGCATTGTCCTGATTAAAGACAACACATTTTCTGTTCGCCAAAGCAGGCTGTTTTTGACTTAGGGTGACCGCATCTCTGTTAAGCTGTACCGAGTAGATTTCAGCAGTAATGGTTTGTTTACTTGTCTGAAGCTCATTGTGAGCTATACTTGCTGTTGTCCACCATACACATAACAGAATCTTTTGTTGGTGAATATTTGGTTTAGCAGTCAATGGCAACGGATCTTTACTGGATAGCCAATGATATGAGCGCTGATTGTTGCACTACATAATTTATTTTTCATCACATGTCAACATCCGGTCAAAAAACGACATTAAGTTGTGGCAAGAAAGCAATGATGAAGAGATTGTTAAGTGCTGTAACTTGTTCGTTTCACTCAATTCATGTGGTACCCATTTGCTTAACTTCCCTCATTTCCCAAGCAGGTGCAAATGTATGAGAATAGTTTCAGCACTCACATTGAATCTTAAGGCAAGAGCTTGACATGTCTGACTTGAATCCTGCTTGAACGCCAGCTTGATATCTTCCAGATTTTCATCTCCAGAGGCAAATTTCTTACACCACTTTTAACCCTTCCGTTTAGCTACAGTACCTTTCCCAAAAGCAGTGTATATTTTACGACAAGCTTCTGCAGCCTTGGTACCAAGTTTGAATTCATAAAGTAAACAAGCACGAATTATTGCATTTGACACGGCCATACTCTAGTAAAAATTTTGCACTTTAATTCAAAGTAATCTAACTTATCAAATACACTGAATGATACTCCTTGACATAAGTTTTAACCTATATTCAAAATTACCCCACCACTACATCCTGTTTACTGAATATAATTCATAAAAGTAGGCAATAAAGAATAACCGCACGTACTTTATTGGTTGCCTGGTAATAATATTGTGCCACATATTCAGATGTTTACCTATCTTCGAAAATTTTTTAAAACTTTCTATTTTTCCTTAAAGTAATTGTGTGCAGTGCAATTTTTCAAAATACTGCTGAAATGATTGACTTGCCTGTTGACTGAAGTATTGTGTGGCTTCTTGCCGTTTGATATTTTGGCAGTATTGCAGGTAATTGGTAGGTGGTAGACTGGAACTTTCAGTTGTTCGAGGTAGTACCACCCCACGTATCACTAGGAGGCGGTGAAATGATGCTTATATCATGTTTCCGTCTCTGACACGGTTATTCTTCTTTCCTCATCCTATGCTTTTCCTTATTTCGTTTTTCTTTCAATTATTAAAAACAAAGATAATGGATTCTCGTCTTGCAAAAAATTCCGGACGTAAACTACCCTCCTGTTTGGATGTCTGGGTGGAAGGTGTACGAGAGAATCCAAAGTCGACGGAAAATTTTAATGTACCACGGGCCAAATTTCTTTCAAACAATTCATTCAAAATTCAATTCTGCAACATTCGGGGTCTAAACTCAAATCTAAACTCGGTTCATCAACACCTTCAAAAGGAAAGACCCCATGTGCTGTCTCTGACAGAAACCCAAGTCTCCCCATCCATCAATACAGGCCATTTGCTTTGCCCTAACTACGACTTGCGCACACAATTTCGACACAAAAGGGGAATTTGTGCTTTAATGTGAAACGACCCGTCCTATCAACGAGAAGAAGCACTGAAATCGGCTGATCATGATGTAATTTGGCTAAAAATCTGCTCCAAACAATCCCTCATGCAGACAGCTCTTATCCTTATGTAACCAAATTATCCAAAAGCTGAGGTTGTCTTTCTCGGTGACTTCAACGTACACAACATCCCTTGGTTAAGGTTTCCTTTCCGAACCGACGACCGGGAAGGGTGGCAGAGGCTTTCGCCATCACTTGTGGACTATCGCAATTAGTTGAGGAACCCACAAGAATTCCTGATGTAGATACCCATCAACCTAATCTACTCGACCCTTTCCTTACAAATTCACCAAATTCGTATAAAATTTCTGTGACATCACCGCTTGGAAATTTGGATCACAAGCTTATAGCAGTCTTGCTTCATATACCATCTCCTACCCAGACGCAGATTCGTAGGGTTTGGCACTTAAACTCTGCAAACTGGGAAGAATTAAGATACTTCTTTGCATCTTTCCCGTGGCAGGAAGTCTGCTTTAACTCAGACAACCTTTCCTTAGTGGCCGAATCGATCACGAAAACTATTCTGATTGGAATGGAATGCCCAATTCTCCACTCTTTAAAGAGGTCTGCCTCCAGTAAACTTTGGTTCAGTAAAAAATGTGCTCGGGCTGTCTCCCGCAAAAATCTCGCATATTGTCCTTGGGAAATAATCCCTCAGTCGAGACTCGGATCATATTTGTAGATGCACGAAATTCTTGTAAATAGGTTATTGACGAGGCAAAAGGTGATTTTGATCGTAAAATGCGCCAGAGGCTTATCAACTATCCAAACGGTTTTTGATCCGTTTGGGGATTTGCAAAGTCGATTGGAAAGAATTTAACACCTTTAAATTTTCCACCTTTACTCGATGAAAATAGCAATATTGCTACTATCTTCAAGGAAAAGGCTGATATGTTAGCCTTAATGTTTGCTAAAAATTCCTATCTTGATTCCCGAAACGCAGAACCTTCTATTCTCCATAAGGTTGGCACTTCGATACCTGAAGTTGTTTTCAGACAACGCACAATCACGAAAATTCTCCTTAAGCTCGACATCTCGGCCATCTGGCCTTGATGGTATTACTGCTATTGTTCTTAAGAAGTGCGCACCAGAGTTGAATCTAGTCCTAAGCAAATTGTTTACACTCTCTTAAAACAAAGGTGTATTCCCTAACATCTTGACATCTGCTAAAGTGCAGCCTGTTCCTAAAAAGGGAAAAAGGAATCTGGGTAACAATTATCGCCCTATATCTTTGTTACCCGTTATATCTAAGGTGATGGAAAAAATTATCAACATCGAGATTCTCAAATATCTGGAGGAAAATAGAATTATCTTCGACAGACAATACGGTTTGAGACAACAATGTTCCGCTAGCGATCTATTGGCATATGTTATTCATATCTGTAACTCAGCTATGGAAAAACATGGTAACGCTAGGATTGTGGCATTGGATATCTCAAAGGTTTTCGACAGAATCTGGCACCGATCTTTTCTCGCCAAATTAACATCTTATGGTCTTTCTCCTGGACTCTGTCATTTGATATCCAATTTTCTCGCTGACAGATCTCTTCAGGTCGTCGTCGATGGCAGCTCATCCGAGACATTTGCAATTAACACAGGGGTGCCTCGGGGGTCTGTTCTGTCACCTACTCTATTTCTGTTACACTTAAACGATCTCTTAGCTTCAACTTTCAATCCTATATACAGTTACGCAGATGATAGTAATCTTGTGTCATCTTTTTTCTCCGACAAACCAGTATCTATCGCTGCTTTTGCTCAACTAAGGGAACAGCAGATGCAGAGGATTAATCGGGATCTAGAGATTATTTTGGAATGGGGTAAGAACAATTTGGCCGACTTTAACGCTTCAAAAACTTAGGCCGCGGTTTTCTCTAAGAAAACATCAAGGGATAGTGCAGCAAACATACTAATGGACGGTAAAGGCCTTCCAATGGGATCTAATCTATCTATCCTAGGAGTGAATGCGACCACTAACTTCCCTTGGGATTGATCATGTGCGTGCCATTGCCAAATCCGCCTCTCAGAAGCTATGCTTTCTTTTTACAGCTAAAAAGTATTTCACATCTCACCAGCTATTAACACTATACAAAGCTCAAGTTAGGCCAACGCTAGAATACTGTTCTTATGTTTAGAGTTCAGCCCCAAAACACACTTTAGCTCTCTTGGATTTAATTTAAAGAAGAACGATTCGCCTAATTGATGACGAGAGTCTGACCGATTCTATCGAAAAACTAGAGCACAGGCGTATGGTTGGTGACTTGTCTCTTTTCTACAAATACTATCATGGAAGATGCTCTCGGGAACTAATAGGATTGATCCCCCCAAGGGCAAGATTCTTGAGACATACTAGACAGTCGGAGACAGCCAATTCCTTTGCGGTCCAGCTTAACAGAGTAAGGTCTTCTGTCTACGGAGACTGTTTTTTCTATAGAACTTCCAAGTTATGGATCTTGTTATCGAAAGGAATTTTCCACAAAAATTACAACCTATCCTTGTTTAAGAAGGCGGTTCATCGCCATCTATCCTTGTTTCCGCATCTTACTCGCAGTGCTCTGAAAGCATAATGGGGTTACCCTTTGCGAGTGGATTAAACTGAAAAAAAAGCTGTAAAAAGACATTAATTTAAACTTCTAAGCTAAGCTCTTTCCTATAAATTTTTTTCCTCTTCCTTCATTAAAAGTGTAGAAGTTGACTAAATTTCTTATGCTAGCTTAGGTTACCTTTTCGCTCAAGTCACAGACGATTTCTATTTAAAATGTACGTAAACAACATCGCGTGCTTCGCTTGTTATCAAAAAATATCGTTTTTAAAAAGCAGCAGCTAGTGTCCTGCTAAAAAGAAAAAGATATATATTTTATAAAATCTATATCTTTATATGTATTTCAGTATATTTTATCTAAAACTATTTTTAGATATGCATTAAAACTATTTTTAATGCATACTAATCAATCTGAAGCAAAATTAATTTTTACTGTATAACTTCGGTAATTTCCAAGTCACTCAAAAGTTTCAAAGAAGTACTAACATTATTCAAAATATGCTCAAGGGTTGTCAGAAGAGTAGCTTTGCGAAGTAAGTAACATAAAAACAAAAAGACTGCTGATTACTTAAGTGGAAGAGTAATTCAAGAGTAAAATAAAAGTTTTTAATGTCAAACCCAACTTGCATTGTGTTTTTCGCAATGCAGTTTGCTCATTTAAGTGTAGAAAGAGAGAAGCTTGATTTGATTTAGATGACGCTCGATTTGAATTTGCGGAAAACCGCCGCTGCGCCACCAAGGCAATTACATTGAAGTATTTCAATCCATTATTTAACTTGGCTACCGAATTAGCCTACGAAAACCTGCGAAATAGGAGCATTTTTTACGCCAAATCCCCGTTTTAACTAGATCTCATAATTTATCCATTCTAAACTATACCTTTTTGGTTTTTGCCTATCCAGCGTGTTATTTTACCGAGATATTATCACGAATCCTGTTTGTGTGCATTTAAATTTGTTTCGCCGTAATAATAGAACACAATTTGTGGATTATGCATTCTATTCGTAATTTAATCGTGCGATTGTCGAGTACGTCAGATCCTTTCAAACTTGTTAACTCTGACAAATGCAACGAAACAGAACATAATTTTGTTATAAAGCTTGCATACTGGACCAGTTGTTTTGCTATTGAATACAATCATTAAAACAAACAATTTTTATACGACTTCGAATTTAATTATAAAAACGAATTTTAAAGGCGCTGCTGTAGATTTTTATCTGTAGATTAATTTACTTATACTATAATAATGTGATAGAGTATCTATTTAAATCGAATTTACCTCAACCTTTTTTTCTCTTAAACCGCTTACCAATTCTTTTTATCGACCATTTAAATGACCTCTGATGAGCTGACACAGTGCTGCTCATTTTAATATTTTTTTTTTGGAATGGTAATTGTAAAAAGAGAAGAACACGTACAATTATTGTTCATACCCGTATCCAGGATACCCAATTTTAAAAGCAATCATTGTTCAATGACTTAATGAACAAGCTGATTAATACCAAACTTCCAAAAAGCCTTTTTTACGATTTAAAATAAAAAATATAAAACTGCGCAACTGAGGATTGAACCCAAATAAGCTAACTTTCCCACCAATGAGCTACCGCACGTGGTCACTTTTAATTCTACTTATTCCCATCACGAGATGTAATGAACCAATTTATACTACATTTATTTTCAGTTAGGAGTTGTTGACTTGGACCAAACTCATTATAAATACTTTTTAGTAGAAGATTTTCTTCTGAATAATTTAGATGACTTTGTGAGAGCAGCATAACAAAAAAATAATAATAATAAATGCATTTGAGATTTTAAACATAGAACCACCCTTATCTGTAGTAGATAATGTCAACTAAATGCTCTGTAATGAAACTGTCGAGCATGCTGCAACTGACAACCATCTATAGATTTCAAACCTTCATCTGACATCATCAGTATCAGTTGCTGTAAACATTTAGAACCTATAGCCATTAGTCAGCCACATAAATTCTCAAATGGTCTGCATTCCATTGATTGATTTGTAACTGGCTTTCGACTGTAAGCTAATTGTCGTTATATTCAAGAATATCCCTATAAGATACAGTTAGAAGTCATGAGTACAAGGCTTCCATTATATGCCGAGCCAAATTATTTCTCTCTACCAAGTACCTTCTTAACTATCGACCCAAAATTGTCGTTTAACGTAATGATTAAAAATTTCCATAAACCTTATATCTTTTTTTATATATAAACTATTTTAAGAACGCGTTAAATAAGCTATTATTAAAATGACAAAATGTGTTATTATTTCGTCGACTGTCATTTTACTTTTAAGCTGCCAGGTATATTCATCAACTTGGATATTCTGCGCCACGAGAGAATCGGATTATTGAGAATCTCTAGGCGTCCTGAAAGACACTGAAAACGTTCAGTTTACTGCTTCATCGATTTTACGTCTCATGCATCAAGCTAATGCATTCTAAAACTATCTCCACGGTAGAGGCAAATATTGAAATCTGCCATTTAGCATGCAACCTACTAGTCTATTGTATATCTACGATATCGTACAAATTGATTCAAATTGATCATTTTAGGATATACTTACAGACACGCTAGCGTTCCAATAGTCAAATTGGCAAGTAAATGGGATATTCATATCATTTTTGCGAATAAGAACAATGTAGGTTTAATGACCAACTGTAAGTTACGTGACTGCTGCATAACTGAAACTGACATTTCGTAGTTATAATCCGATAACAAGCTTGTACTTATCGTTTCGCCTTATTACTACATATGTTCTGTTTGATAATAAATAAAATAGGACGGTCTGATATGACAGTATCTACGACTGGCAGCAAATTTGCATAATTATCTTATTTAAAATTAACATACCAATTGATTGTAAAGTTTGATCATTAACTTTACCCTTCAGAGGGTATGTCTATTATTTTTCTGCTGCATTGAGGATAAATTCTTCTGTTTAGGTAATCGTTGATGGCATTTCATCTGCGACATTTGCGATAAATTTAAGATACCCCAGGGGTCTGCTCTGCTTCCTACTTTAATTCTGTTACTCATAACGATCTCTTAGCTTCAACTTCCAATCAGATATAATAGATGATAGCAGATGATAGCAGCCTGTTGTCATTTTTTTTTTGACAAACAATTATCCGCCTCTGCTTCAAATAGGCTAGCTACAGCATTATTTTAATATGTTTGTTTTATAAAGAGTCTATTTATTATCGAGTTAAGGAATGAAAAGAGGAAGGTATTTCTTGTAGACATTTAATAAATCATAAACATTGAGAATAAGATGCAGATTGATCAAAAATTATTGGGATTGCATTACATTACTTAATTTTTTAACTAAAAGCTTTTTGACAAAGTTTTGCGTTTTATGTATTATAGTATTTGCTTGAAATCCACCTATCAATGTAGGAAAATTGTATGATTTTTATATTACATGTACGTAACTTTGTTTAATCCACTTGGAAGCCGCAATAAAAGTAATCCATTCTTTTCTACCACAAACACAAAAAAATAATTATTGTGGTTTATTAACACATGCACTTGTAAAATTCTTCATGTCATCTCACTCTTAAAAACTTGTGACACTTTTATCAAGTCGATCCTCGATGGTTAAAAAGTATATGCATTTTCCTTCGATTCAGTCTGAATATCTCAGTTGTACATTGAAGCGTAGTTATTTGGAGATGGTTAAAAGTGATTTGAAATTTTCTGTTGAAACTTTTCCGATTTTCTAACTTTTGATTAAGAAATGCCGTGACAAGAATCGAGATATCTTCCTTTGTTTTAGGGATTTGAATAGACAGCCTTATTACTTCCTTTAAGAACAACGAACTATCTTAATGACGATTTTTCGTATCAGCATAAGTTTCAGCGTCTACGCTCTTCGACGTAATAAAAATACTGATTAATTTTAGTCGGTAGTTTTACATGAAAGGAAATTGATTGGACTTCTTTATAAAAGGCACTTTTGTTACTGCAGCTATTTATACAGTAAGTAATAATACTGCTGCTATTTATAAAGTAATAATATTTTGCTCCGAGACTAATTTGAATTAAAAAACTCCTATTTGTTTCTAATGCACAGACCAATAGGTTTGAACATTTATTAGATTTGAAGTTTGGAAACCAAATACCGGTTTCGATCTTGTTAGATCTCGTCAGTTTTGTATATCCAACTCGAATGCTAACAAATGTTCCGACAAGTAAGTACTAAAGAATTCACGGACGTCGAGCGTGTGACTTCTCAGTACTATCGCTACCTATTGGTCCATAGAGAAACTATGGCCATCGCCAACAATGTCGTATGTAAGTAAAATGCAAACTAGACTATTAATTCATGCAGCCCTCCAGGCTTGTATAGTGAATCACAGGTAGCTGAACTATCTACAGTTGAAACACTACCACCTGGCGAAGCGGTTGCTCTCTAAGGAAAAGTTCCCATAAGACAAGGATTCTAATGCACAGACCAATAGGTTTGATCATTTATTAGCGGTTGAAGTGAGAAGTCACACGCTCGACGTCCGTGAATTCTTTAGTACTTGCTTGTCGGAACATTTGTTAGCATTCGAGTTGGATATACCAAACTGACGAGATCTAACAAGATCGAAACCGGTATTTAGTTTCCAAACTTCGAATCTAATAAATGTTCAAATATATTGGTTTGTGTATTGGAATCCTCGACTTTTTCCTAGAGGGCAACCGCTTCGCCAGGTGACAGTGTTTCAATTGTTGGTAGTTCAGCTACCTATGATTCACTAAACACGCCTGGAGGACTTTTGTAGTTTAGGTTGCATTCTGCTTGCATCCTATTTGTTTGTCCATCCTGAAAATAAAGATTCTCTCCAGTCTCTCGTCTAATCTAAGTTAAATTCACTACTGTGCATTGTGTAAATTATGTTTTAATTTGATTATTATTTTAATTATATAATTGTAAAATGACTATCCAGTACAAGAGTAAGTAGGGGAGACTGGGATATTGTGGACCGCCTTTTTATTTTGGCTAAAAACTCGCAAAAAAAATATTTTTTTCTGAAAATGTCAATTTTTAGTACAACTAATAACCTCTCTTTGGTTCGCAGAAGTTTTGTTAAATTGTATTGTGTTATACAACTTATATTAGTTGGCGCAAATATTGCATTTTTGCGAATTTAAAAAATGTCGGGGAATTACGGACCACTTTGTAAATCGATCAAAAAATGGAAAAATGTGGTAGAAAAACCCTTTATTTGTGATTAAAAATGGCGGAAGATTTATTCTGAAAGAGAAACAAAGTGAAGTGAAGTGAGAAATGACAATGAAAATCAGTTCGAAACGAAATTATAATCGTACCAAAAAAATATTAGAAATTGGCAAACAAAAGTAGCCCGTAATTCCCCGAACGTATTTTTTTACAACATGGCAGCATAAGAGTAACCCAATACAAACTTCATACAAAATTTCATGTCTATGTCGAAGTCTTAAGGTTGTTAAGTTGTATATTTACCTAAGTTGGTTTTTAAAAAGTGTGATTGAATTAAATGAAACTTAAAGTGAAAAAAAATTTGATGTATCACATTTCTATTTGGTATGGAGCTAGCAAACGGTTCGTGTACACAAGTCGAGTACTGAAGGGAAAATGAGCCTAACATGAGGGGAGCTGACGACAGTTATTTGTAGCTGTCAACACTACTAAAAAAAAATATATCAAGCACGATTCCCCGTGGTCCACAATACCCCAGTTTCCCCTACTATATAACTTTATACATCAAGAGCCGCTATGTTGTTCATATCGCACGAGAAAGAAATTTGAGCACGACACCGGAGGGGGATTGCTCAGTCATTCGAGTGCGACATGGACAATGCGTATGACTGATGCAGTATATTTTTTCTAGACTCCAAACCATTAAATTCAAAAATAAGGTTTGAAAAATAATAAATAGGGAAAATTGGGGTATTCTGGACCACGGGGAATTGAGGACCATTTTCATATTTTTTCTCTAATAGTGGATGACAGCTACAAATAACTGCCGCCAGCTCACCTCGTGTTAAGCTCAATTTCGCTCCAGTACTGGACTTGTTTACACGAACCATTACCTCGCTTCGATACCAAATAGAAATGAGATACTTCGAGAACCAACTCAGGTAAATATCTTCATAATATTGGCGGAACCTTTAGTCTTGACAGTCGACAGGAACATGAACTTTTGCAGGATGTTTGTATTTTGGTACTCATATGCTGCCATATTGTAAAAAATGACCTTCGGGGAATTACGGACCACTTTTGTCGTGGAATCACCCAATTCTTTACATTTCACAAGCTAATTTCATGTATTTGATGCATATAAGTAATTGTTCATGCAAATTTTCAGCACAGCATTATTTTTTGGCAATTTATATAGTTTTTTGGTACAATAATAATTTCATTTCGAACTGATTTCCATTGCTATTTGTTGCTCCACTTCACTTGATTATTCATGCAAATTTTCAGCACAGCATTATTTTTTGGCAATTTCTAATAGTTTTTTAGTACAATAATAATTTCATTTCGAACTGATTTTCATTGCTATTTGTTGCTCCACTTCACTTTGTTTCTCTTTCATAATAAATCTACCGCCATTCTGAATCAAAAACAAGAAGGTTTTTCTACTACATTTTTCCATTTTTATTCGATTTACAAAGTGGTCCGTAATTCCTCGACATTTTTCAAGATCGCAAAAATGCAATTTTTGCGCCAACTCTTATAAGTTGTGTAATTTAATATAATTTGATCAAACTGCTGCGACCCAAAGAGAGATTATTAGTTGTACTACAAATCCAAGCTTTGAAATTTTCGGAAAAAAATATTAGTTTGGCAGTTTTTAGGCAATATAAAAAGGCGGTCCACAATACCCCAGTCTCCTCTAAATAAAAGGAAGCAGCATTTCGAAACAATTTGACTAAATGTGTCATGTATCAATTATATCGTCGTTAATTTATTGTAAGAAATTCACATTTTTATCCTTTATGTTGGCATTAAAAATAAAATGCTCCAGAAATGGGATATGTATGACACTACGAATAAGATGTTAAATATTAGGTTTAATAAATAAAAAGAGTGTAAAATATGTAAGTGTATTTCCTTGTTACTAAATATTAGATTAAGTTTCCACACGACCACAAGTATCCGAACCACACATATAAAAAGATAGGACAGTTTGTGACTTAACGTGGGTTCGAATTACACTTCATAGAAATGTTACTTCCTAGTTTTAAGTGTTTACTTTTGCAAGCAGTCTCATGACATTTTTTTCAAGCTTTCAAATAAATTGACAGCAATGACGACTGGTGCAGGCAGTGAAACACAAGCAAAAATTGGAAATTGTAACATCGAATTCTTAAAGTAATAATCTGAAATTTCGAGAAAGGAGACTATTTAAGATTCAGATACAATTTTGAATAGGAGAAGCTTTTAGAAAAGCTTAATTTATAACTTAAAAGATGAAATGTTAAGAAAAAGTACTAAAGTTATAAATTGTAAATTCAGAATTCGAGAAAAAATCGAAATTTTAAAAAATTGCCCGCTTGTTATACATATTTATAATAAAAGAATTTTTGAAACGTGGAAATGATTTTAGGAAAGAAAGTAAAAATTAAAAGTCTAATCTTAAAATGGTAAGATAAAAATCATGATTTGAGAAGAAGAGCAACGAACAAAAATTTGAGCTTTTGTTTGCAAATTTCTGTTTTTTGTTTCCTTTTTAAACAAACTTTCCCCGAAAATGTAGGCTCTTATTTCAACTGAATTTTGAAATTAGACCCAGGAATAACATTTTCAGAATAGGGACGAAATTTCCAAATAAAACTGAAAATTTAGGAACTTTTCTGAAAATTTCTACTAAAAAGTAAATATTTCGAAGTTGAAGATTTTTTTAACGCGAGTTCAATATAGCCACTAGAAGAATTAACTCCAACCCATGATAGACTTATATCAGTATGTTGAGATTTTGACGCAAACTCGTGCCATGCGCGGAGGTTACCGTTAACTGCGAAGCAAATATAATATGCGATGCATGCTAACATTTTGCCAAATATCTCCGTTATTTATCAACCGATTTGAAAAACTTTTTATTTGTTGTATTCAATATAAAAAGATCCATTAATCGAGGGGTACTTTGTTATTTCAATTTTTAAAGTTGAAGTTACTAGGTTTTAAGGGTGAAGGAGTGAGGGAAATTGAAAAATACATGTTTAAATGGCAATTTAAAAATAAAAATCGATCTCTCCGAGCATTTTTTTAATATGTTTGTTCGCGGTTATATAAAATTTATTCGTTACCTCGGAAAGCACGGAACAATGTAAACATCTGGGTTTTTGCATCGTGTCCTACTTCACAAGATGCGACATACCGGGATAGGTCCATCGTGATTCACCCATGGAAACCTCCATTCAATTTTAGACGAAATATTTCAAAAAAACTGAAAAATGTTTAAGTGCAAATGTCGAATGCATCTTAATTTTCCAAAATAAAGGTATACAGTGTATTCAGCGAGAAATGGTAAAGTAGGTACAATATATCAAGTACAGAGAGTGATTTGCAAGTTTTGAAAACGTTTAGTTATATCATGGGACACATTTGCAGGATCAAAAATTTTAATGTTCGTTCTTTATCACTGGATGCTTTCATGATATTAAATTTTTGGAATGGATATTGGTAATTTTTGTTGCATTGAATACTTTGCAAGCGATTAGACAACTTTTTAAAACATATTGGATTCTGGGGGAAGGAACTGTCCTTGATTATCTTCAAAAATTGATAAACAAATCTTATCCCCTGAAACCAAGAAGGATTAAAAAAACACAACACTTGCTCTAACGCGTTTTAATAGTCAAGCTCTCATCTTCAAAGAAATATTAAAATTTAATTCTACAATTAACCCTCCGTACTGAAAATATTCACTTTGTGCATAATTGACCGCACCCGAACGCCCATTAACTAAAAATAAGTGACCTAAACCTAGCTAAGCCTTATGGAGGGCTAAGCTATCACGCGCATTTAACATAAAATTCTTATTTACTACTCTTAACAGTTTAATATTATTATCTATCCTATGGTCTAATTCAAAAGCATGGCGGGCCACACTTGACTTCTCCATGGACTTCTCCACGTACTTCAAATGAGCCAAATGCTCCTTCAGTTAATTACAATCGAAAGATTTCAGATATAAAAAAACACAAAGAATGTAGCAAAATCAAACAATTTCAAAGAGTGCATTGTTCTCACAATGCTTTGATACGTTGAGAGGCAAATAATGTAAACCCTTTGTACCTTATTTACACCTTCCAATACTCGCAATTGTACCGAAGGATTGCCCATGTGACGGTGCTCATCAAGGCATATTAATACGCTGCCCATGAACACTTCATGACTAGCAAAATTTTAGAGTAAGTTTTAAGTAGTAAATAATACAACCCTTCCCATCCCCACTAAATAAAATATTTACTTACTTACTTACTTACCCTTTCACTAACTCGATCAATCCCAAGAGCATGACCTTTCCCCTTAATGTTGTGACCACAAGATAATATAATCCAAAACTCCAGAGTTGATTGCAAGTGGGTTTGTGACATTTATAAGAAGATTGGGTCGAACCTCCAAAAAATGCTTTAAATTAAAAACCAAGCTTACGGCCGAAGATACTGAAAAAAAAACTAAAACGCGTAACTACAAATCTGACAATCCAGATGTAGACCTGCTAGCAGAATCCAAAATAATACTCGAAGCAATTACTATGCAATTATGCAATTAAAAGAACGTTGAAGGTTTACCAAAACGATACTTCAAAAATAACAGTTACTCAAAACATTAATCTAAAAACTGACTAAGAATTTGCTAATGGTAGCGATACTATAACTTTACTTTTTTAGCTTCTCTAAGTCTCGTAGACTTCATTAGAAAGCTGTATACCAAAAAGAAGACAGATTATGTGGCAGGCCTTTCTAATGGCCAATATTCATAAGCAAGTCTAAGCATCAAACGTATTTTCAGCTCAGTGAATAGTCAAAGTATCAACTCAAAATGCTACACAAACTGGAACACAAATGGAATGCAAAACATAAAAAAGACAAATCTAATATACGAAATAGGAGGCTTCTGGAGCATTATTATCGGAGCTCTCGTAACACATTAAGAGCCCCAAAATAACAAAAACACGACCGTTAACTTCAGGTAAATATGGTGGAACGGACTGGTCCTTGATTATCTTTAAAAATTGAAATACAAAACTTGTCCCCTGAAACCAAGAAAGATTAAAAAATACACTTTGTTGTGTTTTTAATCTTTCTTGGTTTTAAGGAACAAGTTTTGTGTTTCAATTCACGTAAATAATTACATACCCCTACCTTTGTTGGTGTGTGGTTCCATATTGATTGTCTGCCACCGTCTATTAATCTCCCCAAATTTTTGAGCCATTCACGGCTGGAAAAAACGTTAGTATCCGAAACCACGCGGGATTTTTCCATGGACTCCACAAAGATCCACGTCTCACATGAAACTTGCTTGACCCGGGAGCGGCCATAAAAACGTGGTCAAGAGCATAAGCTCAGACAGTAACGGTGGCAACGAGTATCTGGAAACACCTCTAACCCACACAACCGGAAATGAGGCTATCTTTATATAAAACCAATGAAATTTTGCTAATACAACAGCACCTAAGATATTACGGTTGCCCATGCACTTTAAAATTGTAACATGGCGTAAAGCTAAACCGATCCGGAATAAGTGAAATTATATTCAAACATCGTCCAATTTTTATATTTATTTGTTATATTTATTGTTAAATACATTTATGACCTATGAATAAGAACAAACACACAACACCTAGCAATAAATAATGTAATGAATAAAAGATGAATAAGAGAGACAGCAGCTTATAAATAAGGACATAAATGAAAAACATGTACAATAAAAAAAAACAAAATAAAGGTTCATTTCGTTGAACATAGCTTGGTACTTTTACCTACCCGTATACTTCATCATAGAGTCAATAATAGTAAATAGTCCATTTTCATCTATACACTATTTTCCTTGTTTTGTAATCTTTCTAGGAAAGATCCATAAACCCAATGAATGACTTATTT
Organism: Dastarcus helophoroides; assembly: GCA_028583605.1. Taxonomy (NCBI): domain Eukaryota; kingdom Metazoa; phylum Arthropoda; class Insecta; order Coleoptera; family Bothrideridae; genus Dastarcus; species Dastarcus helophoroides. The sequence continues at coordinate 7,062,939 of CM053329.1, forward strand.
TAATTAAAACCTGATACTTGGAATAAAAATACGTTGCAGTTCACTACTTCCGAGTTTAAGGAGAATTTTCCGGAGAAGATAATTCAGTTTTACAGCTCAGTAATTCAATTTTAACTAACAAGAAACAACGCAATAAGATATATCAGCGAAAATAAAGTGGTAGTTGTTGCATCCAAATTTCGCTGGAAGTAAAATAGATAATAAATAGAATGAACTTTTATGGTTTTCATAAATAATGCAACGTAGTAGACCGAGTTAAGATCAGGAAATATAATGTAGTCGCCGCTTGCATACGAATGACGGGTCGATATAATTTAAAGGCACGAGAGTTGAGATCTAACACATAAAATCGCAAAACGAACTATTCTTTGACGACTCCTCTTCTTAAGCTGAAGTGAATTGTACGTGAAGCATCGCATATGTTTTATTTATAAGCACTATACAAAATTGGAAAGATTTCATATGTATTGCATTCCAAAGTGTAAAAGTATTAACTCAGAAAAAGACGGTACAGTTTTCTAAATAAAGAAAATACCTTTTTTCCAATTTATTTCAGTTTATTACAGTTCTATTTATTTCTAATTGTTATTATTATTATTACCATCTCTACACACTAATACTGACATAGACTATTAAAAATTTGACAGGAGACGACTGGCTTAGGGTAGACCGGGGAGGGTTAAAATATTTTTGACAAAATCGCTTTCTGTGACAACAGGTGTACCTCAGCGCCTTTGGTTATAAGCTTCAAATAAACCTTTATGATTTAACTATAAATAGATCAGGTTATAATGGCACTATTTCCCACTACAAAAATGGGCAAGGCAGCTTTCCCCTGGAATGCAGGGTGTAATAAGCAGCCTGAGGATGAGAGGATTAAAGCAAGGGCATTGTTGCACTGGTAATAAAAATCTCATTAACAACTACATTAGCAGAATGACCACTTTCAGTTCGATTCTCAACCCTTACGAATAAAATTAAAAATTACAAATTAGTTACTTTGCAAGCACTTGCTGTAAAACCGGAGTACATGTTAAGTAAACTCGGTCGAAAATTAATTATTTTCAATCAGTATAAATTCTACGAAGACTGTAAAACAACTGTTGCTGTCAAATGGAGGTATACACAAAAGAAGTGCTCTGCAAAAATATATGTGGATCAAAGTGGATCAGTTTTATTGAAAACTGAAACAGAACATAATCATGCTCCGGACTCAAACATAACAAATCAAAAAATTTCAAATTCAGTCAAACAAAAAGCAACGGAAAATTTGTGCCAGCGACCTACTACTTATTCATAAAGAATTAGCTGCAAATCCATCCATTATTGATTTCATGACCACAAAGGACATCTACAATATCAGAAAATGCACCTACACATCTCGACGTTCTCAAAGACCAGCGCTACCCAAGAATATTGCAGAGATCCATCCATTATTGATTCCGTGACCACAAAGGACATCTACAATATCAGAAAATGCATCTACACATCTCGACGTTCTCAAAGACCAGCGCTACCCAAGAATATTGCAGAGATTCACATTGCATTATTCCAGATGAATACGAAAACTCTCAAGGAGGAAGATTTCTTATAGGTAAATGATGCAACAAAAAATCTTGTGATTTTTTCATGTCCAGCGAATCTTCAAATGCTGTGTTCATGTGAAGTGATCTACATTGACGGAACTTTTAAATGTTATGTAAAATACTTCAATCAGTTATTTACAATACACTGCATAAAAATGGTTATTACATTCCTTTGGCTTTTTGTTTCTTGGCAAACAAACAGAGTGGTACATATTTGCAAGCATTTGAAGCTATAGAGACTCATTGCAGATTCATAAAGCTGAACTTTCAACCAAATATTGTAATGTTGGACTTTGAAGAAGCTATACACTAGGCTGTCCGAACTATGTTGCCAACTGCTCAACTACTAGGATGCCGCTTTCATCTGGCCCAAGCATGGTGGAGAAAATTTCAAAATTTGGGGCTTTCAAAGCCTTACAAAGATACCTCAAGTGACATCGGGAAGTGGTTAGGTTTGTTATTTGGACTGCCACTGTTAGATCCAGCAAGTGTTCTAAATTGTTTTGTGTTTGACTTTATGACAGTACAACCGAAATGTGAAAACCTACAGCATTTTCTGTTTATTTAATCGACAATTATATTGGAGAAAATGCACGGTTTCCACCAGAAATTTGGGCAAGTAACATTGCTACCTCTGAAAGATCAGCAAACGCATGTAAATCGTTTGATGCAAACCTTAATTCACACTTTTATAGTTCACATCCGAATAAATACCTGTTTTTTGAAGTATTGCCTAATTTTCAAACAGATGTGTACATCAAAATGAAAAGTGTTAATCTGCCAATACGGATCAACAATAAAGCCTATAAGAAAAAACTGGAATATATGTCAGATATTATAAATAAATATAAATGTAAAGAAATTACAAGATTTCATTTTGTTAAATGCGCCTCATACCACTATCAACACTAATGAAAATATTAATAAATAATAAGAAGTGTTACATAAGATTTATAGTGATATAGATATGTGGCATGTAGGTATGTACATACAATATGAATTAATATACTTTCGTTAAATATAATTTTATTTCCAAATAAGTGAGCGGCCTTGAAAGATGTATAATTAATTATCAGGGGAATGATGCCCTAAATATTTAACCCGCTTTGAAGGTCTCAGGGGAACGATGCCATCATTAACAGATCGACCGTGGTCATCAGCGCAATGATTCCACACCTACAAAAATATCTACACTCATTTTAAAAGAAAGACGAAATTGTTTCAATCACACCGATATCTGGGGCGGTTGTAGCAGTGAATGGGGTCACTTGTAAACGTCAAAATAGGTAAAATTGTGATGCTATATACTTAATTATTAAATAAAAAGCACCGTGTAAAGTCATTCAGCAATATTAATAAAGACAAGACATAACATCAATGTTTTGTTTAAGAATCAGTTCAATAAAATTCGGAGGCGTAGTAACTATCAGACTAAAAATGTAATAAATCTCAAATTAAAAACTAACCGAACTCATTTAAACCTAATTATATGTTAGATTTACAATTATAATACACATAATAAGGGTCACCAACTGAACAAGCTTTATTATGGGCTTACATTTAATAGTCTGTGGATTACACTAAATCGTCTATTGGTCTGCTGATCTGGTGTCATAAATTTCAATATAGCGAGCAAAAATACACCTTTTCTTTTTCAAAATCTGGAAAAACGTTTGCCTGTTTAGGCACCTCCTTTTTATTATTCATAGACCAACATACTTAAAATATTTTGACTTTTTGTTTAAATTGACTAACTTTAATTTCTTTATCTTTCGTTTTTTTTGGTCCCTATCCACATTTTTTTTTTGAATTTTTACTTTTTTTGACCTATCTGCGTATATTGTAGATCTGACACTTTTCCTTCCTTTGTTTGCCGCCATCTAGGACGTTTCATCTGACCTCGAAGAAACTGTTACAATAGTACCGGACACAACTTTTACAAAATTTGTCGTTATAACTTTCAAAATAAGCAATTTATGTAAAAAATAGTGAAATTATTTTGAACCCCAATAACCAAACATTTTATTTTATAAACGATAATAATTGTATATATTATAATCTTGGAGTGAAATGCATAAAAATGGCAACAATATTTACTTTTACACACAATGGCTCCTCTCACACACACACATGATATATTCTGATAGACACAAAGCACTAATAGATAAGTTCCTACATAAAAGGATTGTCACACTTTTCTTACAAGTCCCCCTATCGCTTATAGTTTTTAAATTATTAGGTTTGTTTTCAACCGTACCCTGCTTCGACCCCGATCCACCCTGCAATAAGAACATGAAACCAATTCATGTCTAAGGTAACTGAGGGAAAAAAAGAAATAAGCATAAGGGAAAAACTGTGTTGTATTTTATTTGAATAGCCTTACTATACGAATGAGTAAGAAATCACTTTATCTGTATCGTTCGAGGTGATGTTTAAACAAGAAATCATATAAAGTAGCAGGTTTTCAAGAGTTATTTTCCCGTGAGGAAAGGTTTCATTTGTGAATCTATGAGAAAACAAAACTGGTATCGATAATTTTCTTAAACCATACGTTGTTTACCAATAAATCATTTTTCTTTTTTAATAAACATCCATTAAAAATGTAGTTCACTTTTGGTCTGGGGTATCTGGGTATATTTGTATGTAACCTACCTCGAGGACTTCAAAGTTTGGACTAATAGGCTAGAAAATTCCATGATTGAACGATATTTCTTATGTAGAAACCAAACTGCTGGCACAGAATTAACCATGCTCCGAAATCAAATAAGTTCGTCTGTTCTAGCACTGAACATTGAACACGTAATTCTTTTTATATCAGTTTTAACGTCCGTTTATTTTTTAAAGTAGGTATTCATTATATTTTTCGTTGATTGATTACAAAAAAAATCAAAATTTAAAATGGATGACCTTACTTTTTTATTCATTTTAATTCTAACGAAACAATTGTAGAGTCCAAAAATTCGCCATTATTTACGAAGTGCTCCAAAAAAAATGTCATCTTCTCTAAATTAAAGAGCAAATGTGATCTTAATGTGATAAGCCAAGTTATGTAATGAAGAAACAATGTTCATTATTATACGGGGTTAAAATACAAATCTTGTTTCCTGAACCGAAGAAAAATTAAATTAAACACAAAAAGGTTGCTCTAACATGTTTCGATCTCCAGAGAGTATCTATTTGAAGATGATATCTTGGCTATCGAAACACGTTAGAGCAACCTTTGTTGTGTTTTTAATCTTTCTTGGTTTCAGGCGACAAGATTTGTATTTCAATTTTGAAAATAACAGTCCATTTCACCAAAATTATACGGGGTGACAATTTGAAAAGTAGCAATCAGGAATATCTCTTATAGACAAAAATCACTATGAAGAAGATATGAAATTCACTATCTGGGGAATTGGAAGGGGAACCAAGATGAAGTACTTTTTGACCCACCTTGCCTCACCCTTTATCATAAAGTTTATGGGGTAGCCTTTGGTATCTGTCGGAAATCTCGGGTGGTTTTTGTATTTTTGATATTGTAACGATTTTTCACCAGATTCCCAACAAGTTGGGGATAAGCAGAGGGAGCATCGACTAATGTTAGGCTGCACACTATCAAAGATAAGGGCAAGTAATTTTCTTAAATTCATCCCTAAGGCTGATGGTCGTTTTTTCCTCATTTTTATCCTTAATGCGTTCCCAATATTCTTACATTTTCCTTCCTTTCTTTTAGTGTATTTTGTCGTCCCTGGTATGTCGTCCAAATGTTATTGCTCCTGGTGGATATCTTGGATCAGCCGCCTCGTTCTTTTAACTTGGAGGAAGCAACTCCCTTAACGGGTTAATTATCTCCGAGGGAGGGAAGCAATAAGTAGCATATTTGATCTTTTTCCCGACTGATGTGCTGCCAGGACAGGAAGATGTAAACAACATATATTTATATATGTTCTCATTTTTAGAGTTCAGCCCCAAAGCACCGTTTAGCTCTTTTGGATTCATTTTAAAAAAGAGCGATTTGCCTAATTAATGACAAGAGTTTGACCGATTCTATCGAAACAATAGAGCACAGGCGGATGGTTGGTGACTTATCTCTTTTCTACAAGTACTTTCATGGGAGATACCCGCGGGAATTAATGGGATTAATCCCTCCAAGGGCAAGATTTTTGACGCAAACAGCTTGAAACAGTGAGGACTTTTGTCTGCGGGGACTCTTTTTTTCTATAGAACTTCCAAGCTACGGAACTCGTTACCGAACGCAATTTTCCCCAAAAATTACAACTTATTCTTGTTTAAGAAGGTGGTTCATCGCCATCTATTCTTTTTTCCGCATCCTATTCGCGGTGCTTTGAAGGTATAATTGGATTACCCTTTGCCAGTGGATTGAACTTAAAAAAATATTTCCGTGATATTTATTTTCGGTAGTATTTTGTTTATCTTTAAATATTCAGATATTTATTGAACTAGCAATATGTTTGGATTAGCTCAATGCATATTGGCAATAATCTGACACGTAATCTATTTTGGAATATGGGTAAGGAAGCGTGTAATATCTTTGCATTGTATTGGTTTAAATAAATCGCACAGAGACGTTATTATTAAATTAAATACCAACTAGGTATTAAAACAATAGAGGAACTGCAGAATATTTGGAATACTACAGCTAACTGAATACTTAGATATCTAAAATAATATAAATGCCATCTGTGGATTTTTTCTTTAAAAATAACATCATGTGACATACAAAGCCAATGAGTACTAAGAACAGGGTATCATCTTAATGTTCCTGCTACCAGTCAACTTTGAAAACCTTTTCGTTAAGAATGCAATCATTGATAATAGTTTGCTATAATAAGTATATTTTCATTGTAATTATTTAAACCGTTAAGTGACTTTGTTAGTTTATGATCTTTCTTTGATTTTGTGAATATTTCTAGAATCAAAAATGTGATATGGATTTTTAGATTAGGATGTCATGTTGTTAATTTGGAAGACCCACAGTGAACATAATTTGGAATATTTCAAATTGTATGCACATTTTTATAAGTATCTCACAAATATAAAACGAGAACGAGTTGGGGGAATGAGTAAATGTCCAATGCTGCTGCCGCTCTTCAAGAAAAGATAATAGGATACTTAAAGGCAGCTAAACACTTCAAGGTTCCCAGGTCAACACTCTTTCGATTTAATGATAAGGACTCCCCGATTGAATCGATAACGAACAAAGTTATTGGTGGCATATATCCGTTTAATCGAAATGTATTTACTGAAACCATGACATGGCCGCTGCTGCAGATTTTGAAGAGGATTAAAACCTTCAAACTGTTCCAATGACGCTCACTTCGCAAGTGAATACTCCTCTGCGATTAGAGAATTTTGATGAGACTAAGCCAGGACCGTCAGGTATTAAGACAGGAATTTACCCCCTTGTTACTTCATCTCATATTTCTCCCGTGCCCAGAATAAAAAAGAGAAATAGCAATAGAGGCTGTAAGCCATCAAGATCGGCAATAATTTCAAATTCCCCTTATAAGAAAGATCTTGAGAATGCTCAGTTTGAAAAGTCTGAAAACAAGAAGAGAGCGCAGAGAAAAATGGCCAAGCAAAAGGCAAGAAGAAAGTAGCAAAAAAGGCAAAAAAAAAAATATGTCTGTTAGTGAATTATCAGATTCAAATCCTAGTGCTATCTCTGGAAAAAACACAGACTCTTCTGACGAAGTAGCAACGAGAAATGAGACTACAGCCCCTACTGAGGAATACAGTGAGGATGAAAGAGGTGAAAAATGGGTACAGCGCTTAATGTGTGAGTTGTGGGTTCACGCTGCTTGTGGTGGTTATGAATCCGGTATGTATATTTGCGATTACTGCAAAAATAATAACTAGCAATAGTAAACTGTAAGTTTAAATTAAAACTGAGCACGTGTGAGCCTGATAACATAATAATTTTATTATTGTATTCTATTTTGCCAAAAATATTGATTATCTTAAATACTAAAGACTGTAAAAATGTTGCAAAGACTATAAATTTATTAGTTTCTAAGAATAAATGTATGCAATTGTCAAGAAAAAAAGGTGAATATAATTTGTAATACTGTATTCCAAATTACTTGAACCTTAAGTCAAATCGCGCTTTTGAAGTTTTTCCGTTTGGTAGATATTTTGTAAGTGTTCCTTGTTTTTGTTTTATTCGATTGTTTCTATTATCAAAGAATAATAGCTGTTCAATAATTTGATGCAAACTGGTATTTCAAATATTCTGCAGTTCCTCTATAATCTAATGTATTAGTTTCGATTTTAATATCATGGTCAATGGTAGGTACTGCTACTTTACTTTAGTAAACCCCAATAACGTGTATTCCACTTGACACATGTAATTTGCTAGTGCATCATCATTAGAGTTTTCTTGAATATTAAGGTTTACCTAATTTGACAACTAAGGTTTGTAGGTTAGGTAGGAGTACAAAAAACTGTTATACCTCTGTTTAGTCGATCTTAAAAAGACCTTTGACACAGTGAGACTTTCATATGTTCTCATAATTCTTGTGATTAGCTCTAACTACATCAAAGTTATAGAAGAACTGAGCAGAAACAACACAACACAAATTAGAATAAACAATGAATTTACAAAAGAAATACCTGTACTAACAGGAATTCACTAAGGAGGCAGTCTGAGTCCAGATCTTTTTAATCTCATAATGGACAAAATCATACACAATGTTAAAGGTGTGGAAGGCGCTTACAGAATGGGGGGTAAAGCAATAAAAATACTATGCTATGCTGATGATGCTATACTAATGGCAGAAAACGAGAACGATCTACCACGACTGCTACATAAATTTCAAACTGCAGCTGAAAAATTTAATATTATAATATCAGTGAGTAAAACAGAATCAATGGTAATAACCAAAGATCCCCTTATATGTAAACTGACAGTGTATGACAAACCAATTACACAAAATATGATCGGCACTTATCTGGAAGTAGAGATATCATCGAGCTCCAGAAATCTACATCAAGTCCTTACGCAAGCAAATAAAACGGCAAGAGTAACGGGTTATATAAAAGACCTCACCTGGAGAAATAAATATATGTCCACAGAAAGTAAAGTTGGAATTTACAAGTCAATCGTGAGACCGGTTCTAACATATGCGGCGAAAACTCGGGCAGAGACTTCTAAACCAAAAAGTATGGTTAGAAGTGTAGAAATGAGAGTATTGCAATCGATTAAAGGAATGACGTTGCAAGATAAAATTAGGAGTGCTGTAATACGAGAAGAACTGATATCCAAGACGTTATTAGATTTATAAGATCAAGACGAAGATACTGGAGAGACCATGTCGATAAAATGGGGGCGACAGATAGGTAAAATGGGCAAAAGAAAAAAAACCTACATCAAAAAGACTTCCTAGCAGACCACCTAAGAGATGGCATGAAAGCTGAACATCCGCAAGAGGCTTTATAACAAAAACACAAGACTATGTCTTAACAAAAAACAAAGCAGAAGAAGAAGAAGTTCCTAGGTCAATTATATTAAACATGGATTTGACTATTCATCTTCACGTTAAATAATATTCGAATGTTAACAGATTTGAACAATTTTTTTTTATGAATATCTTCGTTGCTTTTCTGATACAGTCTACGAAACGTCATTAGCCAGCGCCATTGGTATAAGTTAGTTTCTTTATTTTTTTAATATAGTGAACTTGTGAACTCTTTTTTAAGTTAAATATCATTGGAAGAGTAGTAGTACCTACTATATTAGTAATAAAATTAACCGCTTCCAGAAACCCGAAGCTCAATATTCAAGTTAGCGCAGGATATATTACGTTAGAACTTCCTAGTAATAAATAATCTTATAAAGCTACCGGTCATCTAGGAATTTGCATTGAAGTTGTGGAATTTCTCTCAGTTCCAGTGGCAATCCCAAGAGAGTGATGAAGTCGAAATGTGCAAAACCCGCGTCTTCTCTATCCAAGAGTTGTGGATAAATGTCAGGAAAGTATCATACTTCTAACTAAATTTGCTTGCTCCTAGACCTTCCACTTGAAGGCAAATATTTAGGTAGAACATCCGTATTACGGGAAACGTGAAATTCTTAATTTGGCAGTTTCAACAAACTGCATACTTTGCGTAACCTCTGGCTTCGAAAAGCGCAGCAAAGAGTAATTTTCTTCTTCAAATTAATTTATATTATTCATAAAAGATTCACGGTGCCCAAATTAAAAACAGAAACGCTACTATCAAACGTGAGCCATTTCTAAAATGTTTCATTTTTACGTGAAAAGCATTTACATACTAACGTGTTTTAAATTATAATATTCTGTTATTACAAGTCGGAATTAAAATTATAAATTCATGAGTGATATTGCTGGTTTTTTTTTTCAATTTCGTTAAATGAGATTTATGTTTAAAATCAATACAGGCGCATTAATATTTAATAAATGGAGCAAGGATATAGTTGGGAGATATTATAAATCACTTTGAATAGGAAGTATAACGAATATTCACAACAAACAACCTACTTCGAAATGTTTTTAAAATACCTGGGGATAATATGTAATATAACATCACAAAATTACGACTGTATTCATAATTGCACAGCACTACCAAAGGTCGTGGTTTGCTCTATTACCGGGAGATGCCAAAAAACCCAACTTTTCACCATAAAAATGATTATACTTCAGATAATTTTTGTACCAAATCAGTTGTGATATAGCTACAGCTCACAGTTCCTAAAGGATTTTCCAATTTTCATTTCTATCGATTCAGAATTTTTCAAAATGGAACCCTATTGATTGCGAAAATGATTGGTTAAATAGTTTTAATTTTATCAAAAACCAAAACCTAGTTCATTAAAGAACAGTCAAACTTAAGAATCTCAGGTGCTTGCAACTTTTACATATAATGTAGGTCAAGTTTGAGTACAGTGTAAAAAAACAAGACGTAATTCTTTTTCATTTTCGAGTAAAAATAATTTAATAAAATCTTTTTTCTTTTTATTTCGTAGAAAATGTGTTTTGCTCTTTGTTTAAATGAAAACAAAATTATGGCAAGCGTGAAACCCCTCAAATTTATTTATTTCAGAATTGTGATCGCTCAAGTATAATAATCACTGCTGATATTTAATGTGAGATAGCTGAAAACTAGCTTGAAACTATACAATCATGATAATATTGAAATGAAATGTACTGTGGTATAATTGCCACGAAAATAGAAACCGCAAAAATCACGTACTGACTTTTGACTCACCACAAATTTGTCTAATCTTTACCGTAAAGTCACTACAAGATGCGTATTAGCGAACAAAACATTTTTATTTAAAACCGCTGCAACTGATCCTATGGGAATTGCAATATGATGAGGAATATTTTTTGTGAAACGCATGTTCTGCAAAAATTTACCTGTAAACTAAAAAACCAATTTACGTGATGTGCACTTTTGATTTTACCAATGAGTTTCAAATAAAATGATAAAACTAAAACCGAAGCCTATTTGTAAAAGAAACATTTTAAAAATTGGACAAATTCATTATCCTTTGAACGAAACACAGTTATTAAAATACCTTTATATATACCCCTATTTTAGAATATTCCAAAAGAATCAATATCATTAGTTGGGCTTGAGAATTTAATAATTTTTCATATCGAAACATCTACCTTAATCAAGATGTACATAGAGCTTCCAAATAAAATAATTGTTAAGTTACTTTGGCTGCATCCTCATATGCGAAATTTCTCGCATATAGTTCTTAAAACATCTTTTTTCTTATAAATGTTTGTAAATATTCTAAGCAAACCAAAGGTGCCACAAAACGAAAGAATTTCTCTTATTCCAATCGAATTATCGTAGAATTTAATTCCACACAAGCATCCACTACTCTCTACTTAATTCGTCTTGCAAATATCAATAGAAACAATATGTGATACATAATACGAGAATAAATCAAATATGAACCGAAATTTGTTTTTAAAAATTTATTGGTACAATATACATATGTGAAAGTTATTAACTATTTTTCTACATAATCTCCTGATTTTGTTATGCATTTTTCCCAATGGATTGAAAGTTTTTTAATGCCATCACCATAAAAAGAAGGGGGGTGTGTTTGCATCCAATTGCGCACAAATGTGTCAACAGCATCATCATGGAATCGCTCACCTCCTTGAACTTCTTTTAGTCGTCCAAATATAAAATAATTGCATGGTGATAAATCGAGACTATAAGGAGGGTGTTCTAATGTTCCCAATGCATTTCCTGATGTGTCAGATTGGCTGGGGAGAGCGGGCATTATCGTGAAGGAAGATCACATTTCTGTGCCTCTTCCACCAATATGCACGTTTTGCTTCATCAAATAGCTTTCAGTAGTAGACAGCATTAACCGTACGGCGTTCATGCAGAAAATTGACGGGCACAACTCCTTTAAAATGCCAAAACACTGTCACAAAAACCTTACCAGCTGAGAAGCGAGGTTTTGCCTTGACGGGTGCACCTTCCTCCTTTCTTCTCCACTCCATGCTTGCTTGTTTAGATTCAGAGATGTAATTGTGAACCCAAATCTCATCACACGTAACGATACGTTGCAAAAACGTCCAAGATGGCGCTGACAAATCTCCAGGAGTTGTTGTTTCTATTCTTCAGTCAAAAGACGAGGTACCCACCTGGCAGAAATTTTTCTAAACCCCAGCTCATCTGTATAATGACGGATTGAGCACTCCCAAAGCTTATTCCTATCTAAGCTGCAATTTCACCAACAGTTAAACGGGGATCACCTTCCAAAAGACGTTGAATAGCGTTAATCTTGTCCGCAGTCATACTGATCCGAGGACGACGGGCATGGGGTTTATTTTCAAGTTGAGTTCGTCCTTCCAAAAATTTTTTGTGCCATTCATACACTTGTGTTTTCTTCAAACAAGTATCCCCAAACTGTGCTTCTAGTCTCAGGGGGCTTTAAACCTTCAACGGCAATAAATTTAATAATAATGCCCTGCGTAACATGCGGATGACCTCTTGCTCACTTATTGTATTTTCAACTGACGAGCGGCAAGAACGGCATTCGCTTGAGCACAGGAAGTCATGTGATATTGCCACCTAATATGTCTAAGGTCTCTCATTAATTATGCCATTAATGTTAATCACATAATCGAAAGGTTTTGTAAAGACAGCATTCGAAAATGACATTTGGTATCCAAGAGAGGCAAATCAACCCAAAACCCCTCTAACAGGATACTCCTGATTCGCAACGAATGGTTTACGACTTTATAAACACTTATGACACACTCACGTGCAACGATAAGGCAGACTCTCGAGAGAGTGAGATACATTGCCATGTACTATTATTTATATTGTTCTACCCTTGAAACTGATATAAAGAGAGTTCCGTCTATTTTAGGTTTTTGGTTTGTTTGATTAATCGGATTTCTAAAAAATAAATTATGCAAAAAATGTACGAAAATAAATAATTATTCGATCTGACATAAAGTAAAACAGAAATTCTACCAAAAAATTTAAATAACGTTTCATCCACAGACCTAATGATTAATAACGGACTATTTAATAGACAGGTTATTTAATTTCGATTGTTCATGAAAAATGTGTCAACGACGGAATTCCCAAAATAGCATAAATATTAAATTTATCGGAGTGAGTATGGTGTACTTACAGGAATACTCAAATGCTTATTTTTCCGAACTAATTAAGCTTTGTGGCGCCTATGAAGAAAAAAATTATAATAATAATAGCTCCCTTTTGCAAGGCTTTTCAGACCTATGGGAGAAGAAAATTATACGTAGGTCAGTAATGCATGGTTTAAAAATTTCAGTGGGTATTTCACACGAAAAACTGAATCATCCAACGAGAATAGAATTTAGAATAGAATTTAGTGCGTAAGAAAAGTTTCTAGAAAGATCTGATAAGGGGAAAGCGGCCGCGATAACGAAACAAACGGCAGATAAGCGTTCCAGAAATTTCGGCATCTGCGTGATTTTTCTAGAACCCGGGATCCAAAACTATATAAAGCGGTCAACTTTGCCTCGAGTAAGTCAGAGTCAGTGTAGTAGTGAGTTAGTAAAAGTCAATAATAAGTGAGTTAATTGTTCAGTTGTGGTGATCCGAGTTAAGTTTAATAATAAAGTGGGTATTATTCAGCACGTGTTTAATAATCAATTCGAACCGATAAAGCCCGTAACTTAATAGTTTGCAAGTTTTAATTTTTCAGACATAACCTCAGCAATGCTTTGTTTCTCCCAATTGGAAGTTGTGGAACAGCTGTTCCATTATCTAACTATGTGAAAGCTACTTGAAGTCAGTGACGACAGACTGAAAAAGGATTTAAATTAATATTCGAAATGTTTCTTAGCCTAAACATATTCAAAAAAAGTTTAAAAGTTTAATCGTGTCTTGGTATTATACTCATTTTTCTCTTTGTTCTTTTAGAATTAGATTCAAAACTTGACCAAATTCAAAATTTCGAGATTAAAATCGAGGTTTTTTTAGGAATTTTGAGTTTTATTTTGAAGTTTCCGCTTTAGTCAAAATTTCTGCTTTAAACTTGTTAGAGAAAAATATCTGATTTCCAAGCTTCGACGTGTTTTTGAAGCTTCATATCTAGACTCGCAATATTCTGAGAAAAGTCGAAAACTTTGAGATTGAAAAAAAATGTTTAATTTTTCTTAATATAATACTAGTTTTCAGCGATAACAATTTTCCTTAAAATTTTTAGCTAAATTTCGTGAATTTGAACATTTTTGAAAGGTTATAATTTGTAGTATGTTTGAAATTAAATTCGGAATTTCGATGCTGAGGTGGAAATACTAAATTTAGTATAGAAATCTTACTTTTTTTTAAATTAAATAAAACCAAAATTTCAAATTATTTAAAATCTATATTTTAAGAAATATCTGAAACTTTCAAAAGTGTATTATCTTTTGGAAAAATACATTAAAATATCTACAGCAGTGTCAAAATGTAGCCTCAAAATTTTTGACTACAATTTGGTATTTTTAAAAAAACAAATATTAAATTGTTGATAAAACAAAAAATGCACATTTCCTGTCTTGGTCGTTTGGGCTAAAACTTAATATTCAGGCTTTTTCTGGAAATTATTAGTTTAATCTTCAAATTGCGATTTTAGACTCCAAATTTTCGAAAAAAAAACCCTAAGTTTAACGTCAAATGCGACATTTCAAAATTCTAAATTCAATCTAACAAGGCCCCGGAATTGTGACTAAAGCGTCAAAATTTTAAATAAGTTTTACATCTCGATCTTAAAGCCAATATTTTGGGAAGCAGATCGATCTAAGCTCGAAATTTTTTCGGTTTTATTTTTTAGAATATCATGTTTTCCTTCAAATTTTTTGGTTCAATCTCGAAAGGTTTTTCTCGCAATACCCACATTTATCCAGAGTTTTTTGGAGAATAAATAACAATCGAATTTTCCACCCTTTTTTCAAGCTTTTTTAAATAAAATTGTCTCTTTTAATATCTCGTTAGTTTTTGGTTTTCTGCGTTAAATATGGAAAATGAAATTTTAATATATAGCTCCTACGCCTGAGAAGATATCAAAATATAAAAAGAAAATAAAATTAGCTTTCCAACAATACTAGATTATGTGGAGTTAAAACTGATAGTTTACTTGCAAAGGAACTTTTCATTTAAAATTTTTTAATAATTAATAGATTTGCAAACCTGATCACTCTGTATAACTAAAGAATATACGACAACATTCTTATGCTTTATAAAAACTTAGGACTATCAACGATTGCTTTTTTTGCAAATTGGTTAATACACCATACAGAGGCTTTACAAATAGCTACATCGAAATCCTGTTTTCGGATTTAGGAGCCTCTGCTAGGAAAATAACCCATCAAAACCCCCATAAACTTTATATAATTTTGCTGCATTTTTATGGCACTATTTAAATATGCAAAAAGTAATTTTATATCAACACTCTGTGTATGATTGGTACAATAAATTTAAAATAATTTTAAAATGTGCTCCATATAGATGTACCTTACTGGACAAAATTTTATTTTAATATCTCTTCACACTTCCAAAAGTTTTCATGTAAACGATCCTATAAAGTACATATTTTTAATTGTCAATTTTCCGGGCACTCAGTTAAATATCTGCTCAGTTTCGATTATTATTTACGAATGTTAACAATTTGCTTAAATGTTAATATTACCAACTATTTATTTAATAAGTAATAATTACAAATAATCCTAGTTGTGTTTACCAAAAATATAAAAATAAAAAAAAAATAATTTGAAAGTTAATTTGCATGAAATGTATCAAAAGAAACTCCACGTAATTAGTATTATTGGAAAGGTAATTTTATCTTTTTTTTAATTAGGTAATAAAAATAAGCCATTCTATTTAAAATTTTTTAGTAATTCTTGGATTTGTAAACCTCCATCACTCTGTATATCTAAAAATTTAAAACAACATTTTAATGGTTTATGGAAACTAAAAGACTATCAATGATTGTTTATGTCGCAAATTGGTTAATTCTACATCATACTGAGTGTTTACAAATGGCTGCATCGGGGGCCTATCTCCAAATTTATGATTCTCTGTTAGGAAAAGGACCCATCAAGACCCCCACAAACTCTATAATACTTTGCTGCATTTTTATAGGGCTATCCAAATATGTAAAAATATACAGGGTGTTCTATTTAAAAAAAAGTAAGTTTACATCAACACTCTGTATAACATATGATTGGTACAATAAAATTAAAATAATTTTAAAATGTGCCCCCTATAAATGTACACCACTGAACAAAATTTCATTTTGATATCTTCTCGGGCTTAGGAGCTATCTTCCGTCCACGCACTAAAGGCGGGCCCTGTATAACGTAGACGTCATTCATAGCTTAACAAAATGAGCTTTTATAGATTTCTAGGTATTTAATCAAATATGCATTAAATAAATACTGTTGAAACATATTTTAATGTTTAATGTTTTCGATAATAATGAGACACTAATAAATTGAACGATTTTATTTGATACCCTAAATAATAAATATTTGATGTTAAATAAAACTTTATGTTAAGTTAATAGCAATCCAAATAGCTCAGCATCACTGGAAAAATGCATGTAATCGATCTAAAATAATTATACTCTCTTTTAGATGGGTATAATTTTTATAGGTATTTAGATGTGAATTTGAATCAACGATTATCATAAAAATGGCTTTAAATTCCCTGAAACGAGTACGTAAAGTTAGTCTCCCATCTAATTCGTTCCCTATTTTATTACTGCGTCCTGAAAGCTGCAAATATCAATCTGAAAACTATAGCACTTTAATGATTAACCAACAAATTAAAAGTTTTTTTTTATTTTTCATTAAACATTTCACATTCTAAACTAATTACTCTTTCGCACTATTAACTATTTTCAAGGCTTTTATTTTATTTTGTTATTTTTTCCACTTGTTAATATTTATTATTTTCGAACCCTTCTCTGCTATGCAAATAGACCGAAATTTGTAACACACACATACGATATTAAAAATGTTGGCAGTTAGTTCTGGGTTTCAGTAAGTGAGACGAAACAAACTTGTAAGATAAGAGAGAGAGAGAGAGAGGAAAAAAGAGGTAAACATAGCTACCAAACTGTAATTTAATTGCTTGAATCGCCTTATCAACAAATTGCAGAACGACTAATTTACATCTGCGACACAAAGGGTTGACATCTCCGAATTGTAATTAGGTCTATCTATAAGTAGTAATAAAACCTTGTTTATATCGATATACATGAAAAGATAAAAACGTGAAAAAATGTTGCATCCCAGAAACCTGAAGAAGTCGAAATGCGATATGTTTTTTTGTCCGTATCGAACAATGAGATCGTGGAACTATGTCCATTACAACCAATTATAACCATATTTGTCTATGCATATGGACTCTTTGTTATTTATACGTCGAATCGATCAAAGTAGTAAACTTTCCAATACTGTGTGTATAAATCGGATGACAAGATATTGAGATAATGAACTGAGACTGCAAATAAGGCTGCCTAGACTCTACCAATCTTTTCAACCACTTATTGTAAATGGATTTGGCCTCATTTTGATTAATTTTTTATTCCTAGATAACGTTTTGAATTTATTGGAAAGTAACACTGATCCAGTGTTGACTGACACTGACATTCTAGAAAATACCCCTAGTAAAAATCATCTCAGAATCCTGTTGATTTATTTTTTTTATTTCTTGTATCTGTTAAGAAATAAATCTCACCAAGTTTTGATAACGACAATCTTTGAAACATCATTTAATGTACATCAATTCCTTACTTACCTCCAAGCTATATCTTGCTTAATAATTAGCCCTGGGCCAGTTAAAAAAAAATGAATGGTGACTTTGTGCGATAAGAATAAATTTTGAATAACATTTGAAGATAGTTGCCCTAAGTTGTAACCCAATCTGTCTGAATAAATATCTCAAAGGATAAAAGTAAAAACTTGAAGTTTTCCTCACTTTGAGCTTAGTTTGAGCAAGAGCCACTTTTGATCCTACATTAATTTGAATTTTACATAGTCGAGTTTCATAGCTCCGCAGCGAGCAAAATTAAAACATGCTGGAAGCATTTTTGTGCTCATATTATGTAATACTACAAGGATCGGTGCCTGCAAAGACTTTTAATTAAATCCAAGCAATAAAATGAGTATGAATACAACGATTATAATTTGTTGCAGGACGACCAGCCTCATGGGCGATGTTGGCGCCAGCAATTACTCCTAAAAGAACGGCAGATGGTCCAAATAATCCAGGATTACGACGTTACAAATTTGATAAAGACACGGGGCAAGTAAGTAATTACTTTGTTACAATCTATCTTTGTCTTCGTCTGGTTTTAGCGTAATCCCTCTTTGTTTAAGTGGCTAAAATTAACCTAATAATCGTTCAGGAGTGAAGTTGATTTTAATCTAGGTTATAGCTTGACCGTAAAGTAGACTTAATAACTCTTTCGCTGCATTGTCTAACTATGCATTATCAAGTCTTCACACCCATTTATTGATTGTAGCATCTTTTTGAATATTTACTAAACAATTATTGGATGAATAACTTCGAACACTAGAAATAATATAAGTTAATGGACTGACTTCTATATATTAAATAGTTAGCCTGGCTTACTTCGTACCGCCTTAGAATTATTTATTATCAGCTGAAATAAATTCTGTAAACAATAAAATCCAAAACAAATCATAGATCATAAAAATCGTCCAGCCGTTCTTGAATTTTAGAAAAATTTGTCGTGAATTTTTCCAATATTTTCTTAGTTATTCTGCTATTCGAGGCGAGGACAAATCCAACACAGCAAAGGCGATAAAAATCCGTCCAGCCGTTCTGGAGTTTTAAATGGTGCAACTAACACTACTTTGTTTTACATATACATAGAGATTAATTTATTATCATAATTAATTATTGTAAACATTTAAATTTAACTAGGGAGACGTAGAATGGACTCAACTTAGAAATATATTTTTTTAATTTATGTTCTGTCTCGAAATTAAAATTGGCCAAGTATATACTTAATTATTTATTTCTTTTCACAAAATTTTGGGTTTTTAAATTGTTTTCTATTTTTTTGTTTACCAATTTTTAATACCTTTTTTACCCTCTTAGGTACCGAATTGTTAAAATCTGTGAAATACTTGTTCAATTATTTCTTTGATAAAATATCTACACAAAATTTTAGTTCATAAAACGCATTATTAACTTTGTTCGAAAATTTCAAAACTCGATTTAATCGCTTAGGATCTGAATTATTAAAATCTACCAAATACGCCTTAATATGCTTTTCGTAGATTATTTGCATAAAATTTTGGCTTAATTTTTTTTGCATAGAATTTTGGGTTAATTTTTTTGTATTTGGGCTTTTCAAACCCTTTTTCCCCCTTCAGATGTTGAATATTAAATTCGCCCATGTATATGCTTAATTATTTATATCGTATATTTTTTATACAAAATTTTGGGTTGTAAAATATTTTTCTTTTAATTTTTTTCCTTTCAAACTTTTCATTCCCCTTTTTAGAACCTTAGAACTTCAATTATTAAAATCGGCGAAACACGGGTTCCCTTACTCCTTTCATAGATAATTCACACAAAATTTCAGTTTATAAAACAAATTATTAACTTTGTTTTATACCAAATTCAAAATTTGACTTTGCCCCCTTTATGCCTTTAGGATCTGAATTGTTAAAATCGGTCAATCACTGGTCCAATATTTTTTTCGTAAATTATTTACCGGAAAGCTTTAAAAGTTAAAAGTTTAAAAATGCATTATTAACTCTGTTCCATGCTCATTTTAAAACTCCACTTCACCCCCTTTTAATTCCTTAGAGAAGGAATTTCCAAAAATGCCTTCTTACTGCTTATCTACACTATAAAAGAAATCTTTCCTCCAAGTTTCGTGTTTCTAACTGCAGTAGCTATATAATGATTAGGTTTTTCAGTCTTTATAATATTAGTATAGATTTTATTGTTTCTTTTTATTTTTATTAATTTCGTTATTTCCAAAAATTCTTCTAATTTTCGATTTTCCATTTGTTAATTGTTTCTCGTAGAATGATTTTTCTCCGCCAGAACTGCCTTTTCTACAAATTATAAGATTTTTTTCTAAATTTCTATTCTAAGATCTCGAATTTAGAATCAAAATTCGATAGTTTTTCTTTTCCAAATTTTTGCACAGATTACAACTTCTTCTCTAAAGTTTCAATTCATATTTTCAGTGTTCACTACTTTTGCTAAAAATTTAATTGTATTGTAAACTCAAAATATCGACTTTTTCTAAAAATCTTTATTTTCTTATAGTTTCGATTTTAATGTCAAAATTTCAAAATGCATGTAAACTAAAAAACCTAATTAACCTTTTTTTTTGACTTTAACTTCGAAGCTATCATTTATAATTTCAAATTTGTAGAAATTTTAAATTAAGTCTGTTCTTTTCTTTAACTTTATGGATTTTTTCCTTAAATTCTGAATTTGCACAAGATTTATACTTTTTTCTAATAGAACATATTTGTCGGAATCAATCTAAAATCAAAAGTATTATGAAAATTTTTAAATAAATTTTTAGAGTATTGTTTTGAAAATTTCGTTTTTCTCCCAAAATTCCTTGTTTACATCATCAATTCTGATTTAATTTCTAATATTTTTTCTGTAAATGAAAAATTTCGACTACATTTCTAAACATGTTTACTTTTATTAAAAATTGCCAACATGAACTTGAAAAGACAGTTTTCTCTAAAACTTTGAAATGAAACTATTTTGCATTTTTTCAACGATTTTGAATGTATTTTATTTTTTCCAACATTGCGACATTAAACACGAAATTTTCACTTAAAAAAGTTTTAACTTCGGTTCCAAATATCCATGTCAATCTTAAAATTTTGACTCAGTTTTTTAAAGTTCAATTTTAAACTCGAAAATTCAAATTTCTTCATCGAAATTTTGGTATTAAAATAAAATACCTTTTTAAAAATCTCTAAATTTTGAATCTGTTCGAAACTTTGAATATTTTTCCACATTTTTACTTAAAGTAAAAATTTGAACTTTTTATAAAAAAACTAGCTTTTTATTTTCAAAATATCAACTTTTAGTCTCGAAATGAAGAATTTTTTTACGAAATCTCAAAGCAAGTTACTTTGCAAAATTTCGACTTTAAACTCAAAATTTTGTCATATTTTAGTTGTTTTAACTTTTTTTTTTTTCAAAACTGCATTAATCTAAAAGTTTAGAAAGTTTTTCTCAAGATGTCTTGGTCTAAATTTGGAAACTTCGAAATGGTAATTTAGAAATGCTGACTTTTTCTCGAAAAAGTTTTAGTATCTAAATTATGAATAAGTCCTAAATTTTCATTTCAATTTTCAAGGATTTTTTTAAAATTTAATTGTAACATTTTTGTTTAAAAATTCTTTTTCTAAAACCTTGATCTAATTTCCATAATCAAATTTTGAATTTTTCACCTTTTCTTTTTCAACAGTTCGAGTATTTTGTTCCAAACGTTGATCTTAATGTCATAGTTACGACATTTTCTGGACTTTAGAATTGTGTGCGACTTAAAATTGGATAAAACCTGCTTAATAAAGCTTTGACTGACAACGAACAAATCCGTGTATCTAAAAGCATGGGAGTTTGCACATAGGTTCCTTTTATTACGTACAAGCTCGTGCAATTGAACTGTCAACCAATCAAAATGGGCAAACGGCTTGCTTGAAAGGATCCACACTTTGGTAATTTTTAGTGCTAGCCCTGCTTTTTAGAACGTTTCAAATAAAGAAGCCCATCGAATTACATCTGGAGAATATGCTAGCCACTGTGTCGAAAAAATGAAGTGTGGAAAGTTGATTTTTTGCTATTCTTGATTGACGTGCGTTTTATGAGACTATGGGGAGTCTTGCTGAAATGTTCACGGCCTACATTCGAAATGTTTGTGCCCCCAAGATTTCTATGCTACCTCTAGAATAGTTTTACATTACATGCCTGCGTTTATTTTGACCCTGGGATCCAAAATACGAACGAAGAGCGACCATCGGCTGTTACGGCGATCGAAACCATCACCATAGGTACCCTCTGCTGTCTAGTGACCATTCGGAGGTGTAAATTTTCAAAAGCCCGTTTGGCAAATTAACTTCGTGATTTTGTTTGCCAATATGTTACTCATTTAAGAATGGAGCTTCGCCAGAGAAAACAAAAGTCAGTAACTCACCACTTGCGGCTAAACGAAGCAACTACTTGGCCCGTTGCACTATAACTTCTCTTTGTTTGAGTGAAGGATTGGGAAATTTTTTGGACGTCAAGAGCTTTAATCAGAGCTTATTTTGAAATATTTGCTGCACGCTTAGCATTGATATTTTCAGATAATTCAGAAAAATGTTCAGATCAGCAGCCAAATTTCTGCCATAATTTTTCGAACATTTCTATAGATGTTTCTGTCCTTTTTCGACCACCATCATAATGTTTCGCAATAATGCCAGTATCATTGTATCTTTTTGTAATTCGATGCACAATAAATTTAATTACGTTTAAATGTTGAAGCTCTGTAACTATCGTCTTTTACGATTTTCTCTCAAATATAAAAGAATAACACTGTTTGATTTAAACTCCAGCAGTTAGGACTTTTTTCTCTTAAAAACGTAAATTTTGAGACATCTACCATCAATGGATTTAAGATATGGCAGTTTGAAATTATTTGACAGTTGAATTACGCCACTCTGTAGATGAGCACTAATAAGAAAAGATTTTTGAAAATTCCTTGGCAAATAGCAGATGACAATTTGTAAAAAACTTTGTCATTTTCGAAGTTAGAAATATGGAAATTAGTGATTAGACTTCTGTTTAAAAGTAGGTTGTTATCAGAGTTTATAAATGATGCATATCCGCCGAATAAGAATTTGCAATCAGTTTGCAAACAGTTTCCGAATAGTTCGAGAACAATTTAAAAACTGTTCGCGAACTGTTGCCTCGGTGAATATACACTATAAAATCTGAGATCCGACGAACATATCTTTTGACGTAACAGACAACCAGCGAGAATTTCAGGAAACAACTTTGTTCACGAGATGTTCGCGGACGCCAATAGGGCTAAAATCTATTTAATAAAAGTCTTACTTTAACGGACAAGCGCAGTTTAAATCTATGGAACTAGAATCATAAAGTTACTTATTATAATGTAACTGTGCTCTAAGGGTGGGTTTGGATTAGACGCTTTATTCCGCATATTTCTCTCTGACATAATAATATATCATGTGTAAACCATCCTGAGAGAAACTATCTGAGACTAATCACACAGCGATACAAATTTCAGCCAGTGATATATCTCAGAAGTTGTAGTCGTCTACTTTCTCTCGAGACTTTTGTATATCATTTATAATATTGAGATACTATTCCTAAGTTATTTGCAAATTTAATTAGACAAATTTTGATTATTTAAAGTAGTAAAGGCATTTTATGTTGACACTTTATCTCAGCTAGAAGTGTCGGCAATTTTATTCAGCTATGTTTGTGTCAAAGTGTAAAAGGGCAAGGAAATTTAGTCTCAGATCCCTGAGATTTCTATCTGATCTAAACACATTCTAAGAAAGGATTTTTAAAAACTTGTTTCCTAAGACAATGAAATTTTCTTTGAAACGGTCAGAAATGTGGAAATTGGACGTAAGGCTTCTTTCTTCAAATAAATGTCAGTTGTATCAGCGTTTTTACAAAGTCATCTTCTAAATAGTAAAATAGGATAACAGTTTGTATCGAGAGTTAAAAGTTGGAGTTTAACGTTAGAAACGTGATTTGAGAAAAATAAGATAGTTCCTTTTGCAGATGAAAAATCTCACTAGAGTCACTAGACACATTGCATAAAGATTGAACATTGATCCCACAGATCATTGTATTAATTAGGGTAGATTAATTAATTTACTGGGTTATCAGCAATTAGAGAAACATTTCCAGTGCAAGCATTGTCAACATTTATAAGAATTTTAATCCTAGTTAATCAGTGTCCATATTTTAAAACGTAGATGAGCATTCTGCCATATAAAAATTTCTCAAAACGGGTTTCCGACGTCATTCCCAATGTTTCAGTTTTATAGCGAACATTTTGTCGAATCGAAATTTTTCTCGAAACTAAAATTTCTAGAAAATTTCCAAAATTTCTGGATTAAGTTTGAAATATTGTAACAATATATAATAATAAATTTAGTAAGGAATTTTTGTAGAAACGTTTGTTAATGGGAAGCGGCCGCGATAATGAATTAAACGGCAGATAAGCACTTCAGAAATTTCCGCAAGCGATAAGGCTTATCTATATGAATTTAGTCCAGAAACCGAAAAACTTATAAATACGCGGTCGCCTTACCCTGAGTTAGTTAGTCAATGAATTAGTTGGTTAATTAAACAGTCTTAGTGAGTTAATTAGTTGGTGAATTACAATTGTATTGTTCCGAGATCAGTTTGGAAAAAAGTGGTTACACACAGTATTAATCTTCCAACCGATAGCGTGCAATAATATTTAGAAGAGTCGAAAATGTTAAACTCAAAATTTTGAAAGTTAAGTCTCAAATATTTTTCCCAAAGAGTATTTCTCAAAATTTTCCGTTTTTCATCGAAAGAGTTAAAATTTTGAAATTTTTAACTTAAATATTTTGTTTTTTTTTTATTGTAAATTTCTAAAATTTTTAAGCTTGGAACTTGATTTTTTTCTGGTTTCCACCTTTTTTAGAGTTCTATTTGGACGAACTCTAAAAATTGTTTCAGACGCACTTTTATTACACACCATTGTTCTCAAGTTACTAAAGGTCTTCACTACTACCTGGAGACGTACTATCTTTATATCAAAGAGTTACATGTCTCCCCAGACCCCCAAACTCTTCTCCAATAATATGGCCCCTACGTACATGCACATGTTGTATCTTTATAGTGTTACGGGCTTTATCGGTTCGAATTGATTACACGTGATGGATTATACCCACTTTATTATTGAACTCAACTTGGATCACCACAATTGAACAATTAACTCACTTATTATTGACTTCTACTAACTCACTAATTACACTGATTCTAACTAACTGACTGGAGAGAAAACTATCCGCCCTATATAGTTTTGGCATCCAAGTTCTAGAACAATCTGGCAGATAAGGCTTATCGTTTGCCAAAATTTCGGGAACGCTTATCTGCCGTTTGCTTTGTTATCGCGGTCGCTTTCCCCTTATCAGATCATTCTAGAAACTTTTCTTATGTACTAAATTCTACAATTCTATTCTAAATTCTATTCCATCTATTTACATTGCGTTACAACAGTTTAGGAACTGAACTAAATACATATAGTAGTTCCTTTGAAATATGTACCTTCCCGGTTTAATAAAATTTATCCGATACTTTTGGGATGCACTGTATAGTATAAAATTCTAAATGTAAAATTCTAATAATAATTGCGATCAAATGGAAGATTTAAAAATAAATTGCTTAGACTAAAATTACCTCATTTGTTCTTATGTTTAAATGTTTAAGGGTAAGCTTATTCGAATCCAAGACTATCCAACGAAGCAAACAGGCGTAAGCCAAATAAAAGAAATAGGTGCGATATCCCCACGAATATATTTCTCCTGAAAAATAAAAAGGAACCAAGGAAGGCACATTAGCATTATAATTTGATACAAATATTCCAATAACGTAAAAAGGAATGACATGAATTGCAAGAATAGCTGCATGTAGCGGAATCCCGGATTCCAGTGTGTTCGGAGACGGTATGGCTTTAAATAGGAATGGATTTAAGAACATATAGGAGCCAAATCCAACTGCAGTTGGCTCAGACTAAATTATACAGTTACATTCCGGCTTTTGTTTGCCATCAAACTTCAAACACTACTGTGAACTGATAATCCATTCATACCATTTTTCCAACGTGTCTGAAAACTGAGATCAATGAGGAGGAAAGTATACAGCACGAACCTAAAATTGCAGACAAATGGAAATTTAGGATATAATTTTATTTTTTTCTAAATTTTGATTTTTCTCTTGAAATTGTGAGCCTTCCAGCTTTTTAAATATATTCTATAAATTTCAATTTTCATTTTAATATTTCGATTTTTTCTTGAAATTAGAATTTTAACCACAAAATTTTGTCCTTGACTCGCTTTTTTCCAAATATTGCTAAATTCAGCTTAATGTCCATTTATTCTTAAAATTTGGAATTTTATTTTCAAGAGGTTGTATTTGAACTTTAAATTTCAGACAATATTTTTTGGGGGCATTTGGGAAACAAAGTCGAAAGTTCAAATTTAAAGTGAAAAAGTCGACTTTAAAGTGGAAAATTGAGTAAAAACATAACAATAGAATATTCAGAATTTGAGAGAAATGTTAAAAATATTTGAAAAAAACTCTTTCAAAATATTAAAACCTTAATTTCAACATAAAATTTCTGATTTTACATTTTTTACTTTTCTTAAAGTAGTTCCATTTTTTTAGAAATGTTTATATTTTTTGAGAACTGTGAAGTTTTTGTCCAAATCTTTAATTTCAGTTTTTTCTCGAAATTTTGAAATTAACATTTTTACTGCATACTATTGCAATTTTGGGACAAAAATAGAAAATTTGTGTGTAGCCTTGAAAAATTCGACTTTGGAGTTAAAATTTTAACTGAAAAATTAAAATTTAATTATCAAATTTCAAAAAATTTGAAATTCCAGAAAAAGTTTCTAGTTTAAACATTTAATGTTTTTTGTAATCTGTAATTGAAAGATGCACTGAATAAAACTATAAGCGATTGCGCTAATATATTTTGGTATTGTGATACTTGTGTGGGATGCATTGACGAAAGGCTTAACTTCGTTAAAAGACTGGAGAAACTTGAGAAGGAAACTGCACAATGTAAGGTAAATACTACCGAAATACTGAAAAGTTTAAAAAGTGTAAATGCCACACAGAACAAAAAATGGTCTGATGCTGTTAAACATAAGTTTCCACCGTTAATAATAAAACCGAAGAGCATAAAACAAGACAGCAATACCACAAAAACCGAGGTTACACAATCAGTTAATCTAGCTGAGTTATCGATAGCAATAAAAAAAGTGAAACAAGTCAGTCAAGGTGGTGTTGTTATCGAATGTAATGATATGGAATCCCTTAAAAAACTACAAAACAAAGCTGTCAATGAACTTTCAGAAAAATATGAGATCGAAACGGCTTAATTAGCAAATCCAAAAAATCTAGTAGTAGTTAAGTGCAGAGAATGAATTTATTCAGTTTATAACACATCAAAGTTACCTAGCAAATATTGAAAATATAGAAATGAAAATGATCAGGAAATATATACCAAAAAATAAAAAATCGCAAAATTTGGTTTTAGAAGTATCGCCTCAAGCTTTCAAGTGCCCTTTAAATAATAAGAGTCTTTATTGGATGGGATAATTGTCCAGTATATGAATACGTTGAAGTATTAAGGTGCTACAAATGCTGGAAATATGACCACAAAGCCATAAAATGTAGACAAATCAATGCGTCCATTTTGTTGTTTGTCCATTTTGTAATAAAGACCATAAAAGTAGCGAATGTCATTCAGATACACCCGAATGCACAAAGTGCAAACATCCATAAGAAATTTTGAAAATTCCAAATATTGATTACAAAGAACGGTCTTTGACAAAAATTGCATATGTTATCAACGCGCTGTCGAACAATCAAAATTACGGACAAAATACACATAGCAATTAAAATCAGAGGTGAAAAATGGGGAGACGTCGATGCTTAAAGTTATTTTAATGTTACATGTAAATATCCAAGAACTTACAACACACATACAGGAAGTGGAACTGTTATTATGTCAAAAAGACCCTGCAGTAGTGTAAGTGAATCATATGTTACTCCAGAAATTCAACAACAAGAATTGAATATACTTGGATATAACACTATAGTATGTTATTCGAACAGCAAGCACACTGGTGGAGTAGTTATAATTCTAAAAAATACCTTCAATTTTACAGTACTGCATAATAATGCAATTGAGTATAATTACTGGGCGCTTTTAGTCAAGATTCAAGTCCATAAAGTAGATTTAATAGTCGGGTCCTTACATAGATCTCCAAATGCTAGCAATATGGAGTTTTTAGGCTATTTGGAAGCAAAATTAGGCGAAGATATCTTACAAAAAGAAGGAACAGTATTAATGGGTGACCTAAATATCAACCTTTCCAAACATAGTGGCGAAGCAAATAAATTGCGAAAGTTTATTGAAGCTGTGGGGTTTACACAAATTGTTAAAAAAGACACAAGGATTACCAGTACCTTATCTACTTTAATCGATCACATAATTACTAATGACTTTAATGCAAAAATAGTCTCAAGAAATTTTCCAGCCTTTAGTGACCATGAAATAATAGGTACCGCCCTTAACTTGAAAGTAATATTAAAAAATGATCGATTTACTTATAATAGAGGCTTAAGCAGTGGAAAAATTCCAGATATTTTGGAAGACCTAACAGGGAAGATGTGGAATTACACATCAACAAATGTAAATATAATATACGCCGACTTCATAAGAAATATAAATGATTCTGTGGACAAAATTTCTCCTATAAGAGAACACAAACTCAAAAGATATCCTTGGATAACAAATGCCGTTTATCAAGTACAGAAAGCCAGAGATATCGCTT
Organism: Dastarcus helophoroides; assembly: GCA_028583605.1. Taxonomy (NCBI): domain Eukaryota; kingdom Metazoa; phylum Arthropoda; class Insecta; order Coleoptera; family Bothrideridae; genus Dastarcus; species Dastarcus helophoroides. Next base: position 7,091,644 of record CM053329.1, read on the forward strand.
ATAAAAGATTCTGCTAGACAAAAACTGAAAATGATTGGGAGGATTATGAGTTAAATAGAAATAAAATAGTATCAGTCATACGTGCCGAAAAAACAAAATACTACAATAAAAATATTGATGGATGCAAAGGAGATGGAAAGAAGATGTGGAGAACAATAAAACAGTTGATGGGAGATAAAAAGGGATCACCAGATTTTTTTCAGATCGATTACGGAACCTACAATGGCTCAGTAGAAGAAACTTTTAATAATTTGTATTCAGAGAGTTTAAATGAGATCGCCGAAAGCATAGAAAACAGAGTATGGAACTATCAAAATGATGTAGTAAAAAAGGAAATAACAATGTCCCACTTTAAAACTATAAACCTTTCGCAGCTTAGAAAAATTATTTCTGGTTTAAAAAATAAAAGCACTAGTGATAACTCTCTCAGTGTTAAGTTAGTTCAGGAGCTTTTTTGTGTAATAGGATATCCACTATTGTGATAACGAAGGCTTCCACGGCCAGAGTCAGTACAGGATATACTGCTTCCGGGATTGGACCGTGTCAAAGAACTACTAAAAGTGTTCGACGTTTCGCCTACCATCGTAGGGGGCTTCTTCAGGAACAAAGAAAAGAAACAGTAAATGAAAAGAGGAATATGAGGGAATGTGCAAAAATGAAAAGTCCAATTTCAAAACATCAGAGCACGGTAACTCAGTATGTCCACCATACCAGAGGCGAAACTCTTCTGAAGTGAAAATTGGTACAAAGGTTAAGAAAGTTTCAGTATGTCCACCATACCAGATTCTGACAGGAAAGAAGGAAAGGGAAACTTTATATACCATTCGTCTGCGCGATCACTTCCGAAGATTTCCGATGGTTGGTTTCCAGATGGAGGAAAGCATGTAACCGTCGTCTCTGTTGATGTTTTTGGGGAATTTTTGGAACTTAATGGCCTCGCGTATCTTTCTATTATAGTAATTGGGAATATTGGATATAATTGAAATAATATCAAAGAGAATCTTATGTCCGGTCTCATGTTGATGTTCGGCAATGACTGACTGCGAAAATAAACCAGACCTAAGACATCTTTGGTGCTCGGATATTCGCGTCTTAAATGATCGCCCCGTTTCTCCAATGTACACTGAACCACAAGAACAAGAAACCCTGTACACACCATTAGAACAAAAGGATGAAATTTTATCTTTGGGAGATGGGAGGAGCTGTTGGATCTTTGAGGATGATGAAAAAATGGGTTTAATGTTTTGTTTTCTCAATAATTATCCTATTTGATCTGTTACTCCTTGAACATAAGGAAGAAAGGCTTTAGAAGAAATTATTAAATTTTGTGAAGGACGAGGGGCAGGGTGAAGATGTCGTTTAATGACAGTTTCAATGTCGTGCGATTTGTAACCATTGTCGCGGAAGTTGAAGCGAATTTTGTTCAACTCGTCTGAAAGATTTATCGGTTGTGAAAGTGCTACAGCTCGTGAAACCAGTGAATTTATGACAGAACGTTTTTGGAAAGGGTGATGATGGGACTCTGCAAGCAAATAACGATTAGTATGAGTCGGTTTTCGATAAACGGAATGACAAACGCGACCGTTTGGTACGTCAAGTACGTCAAGAAAAGCAAAAGAACCGTTGTTTTCGATTTCCATAGTGAAGCTAATGGAAGAATGTAAACTGTTTAGGTGTTCCAAAAACAAATTTAGTGGATCTTGCCATGTGGCCATACAATAAATGTGTCATCTACATAACGAAGCCAAACCTTAGGTTTTAAATTCGCAGTTTTCAACGCAGTGTTTTTGAAAGATTCCATGAAAACATTTGCTACTACTGGGGATAAGAGGGAACCCATTGGGGTTCTGGAGACTTGTTTTATAGAAAGTGCCATTGAAAGAAAAATAAATCGATGTGAGGCACATTTCAGTTAAATCAGCTAGAGAATCTGCATTCTCTTTGCCTGAAAGTAATTGACGAATTATCGTCATGGAGTCGGAAACTGGAACATTAGTGAATAGTGAAGTGAAGTCTAATGTTAATTCGGACAAAAATTCGAAAAAGTGTTTAGAATTTTGGACGTGTGATAATGTGTTTCCGGTTTATGACTTGAGGATGTTAGATAAATATTTCGAGACATTGTAGGTAAGTGAACTTATCGTGCTGACAATGAGCCTAAGAGGAATATTGGATTTGTGAATTTTGAGGAGACCATAAAAACGAGGTAGTTTGGATTCTCTCGAAACAAGATGCCTTAGAGTGTCTGCAGACAAATTAGAGGAATTTAGTTTGGACTTTAGTTCACGTTCAATTTTGCTTGTTGGGTCCCGAGGAAGAGGAATACAGGATCCCGTCATTCAACAGGGCGTTAATTTTGGATACATACTCGAAATTAACCAAGATGACAGTTGCATTACCTTTGTCAGCCGAGAGTATAGTGATTAAATAATCTGTTTTTAGGGTTTATGAGGGCACAGCTTTCTTCTCTAGAAATGTTGGACTTTGGTGGCTTGGCATGTTTTAGTATTTTGTAGTTTGAAAACGAATAGGATCTGCTGCCTCCTTGGGGAGAGTTCTGATGGAAGACTCTACTGCACTGATTATTTCCTCAGTTGGAGTTTTTCTTGGGGCGACAGCAAAATTCAGTCCTTTAGATAAGATGGTATGTTCGTTATCCGATAGTGGACGGGGAGACAAAAATTGACTATCGGATAACGAACATACCATCTTATCTAAAGAACTAATTTTGTTGTCGCCCCAAGAAAAATTCCAACGATTTTGTTCAAGAAATTAAATATTTAGGATTTTTAGATCCTCAATTAAAATTTTATAATTAAGCAGGTTATTTGTGCAAAAAAGTAGGCAAAAAATTGGATATTTTTCTCGCGTGTCACAATTTTTATCACAATGGTCTAAGATATTTGTGTAGAATACCATAATATTACCCCATTTTAATTACTGTTGTTCCTTATTATTATCGTGTACCAAAGAAAGCATAGATCAACTCCAGCGTCAGTAGAATAAAACGATACGAATAGTACTGAAATGTAGTAAATATACTCCTATTAATCATATGTTGAAGACATTAAATTGGCTATCCATTGAACAGAACATAAGAAAGGCGAATCTAGTTTTAATCTATAAATTAAGTAAAAGTGAAATGGCACCTTATTTAAATATGTTTTTGAAAAAAAGAGCAGACCTTCAACAGTATAATATTCGTTCAAAAAATAATTACAACATTGAATTTTTAAAGAAAAATTTCTTACAAAAAACTTTATTTTGTGAAGGGCTGCATCTGTTCAATGCTCTACCTGAGGACATAAAAAACTCAAACAACTTGCGAGTATTTAATAAAAAAGTCTCTATATATTTACATAGTTCGAGTAGCAGTGACTGATGTGATTAGTGTTAATTAACTTTTATATTATGTATAATATGTGTAGTTATTGTACTAGCAAATTGCTAAAATAAACCATATTATTATTATAATTTGTCAAATATCAAATATTTATTGAAAAAATGCTGAGTTTTGCCTTATATTTCGAACATTTTTGTTGTGAAATAGAAATTTTAATTATAAAGTAAATTTTTTTAATTTTATCTTCGGATTTCTTGAATGAGGTACATATTCCAGGAAAAATACAAAATCGTTACTAAAACAATGTTTTTAATTTGGAGTATTTTCTCTAAATATCAACTTTTTTTCTGGAAATTTCCAATCTAAATTAAAAACCTAAAATTAAAAAGATTCTCTTTTAAATTAATTTCAATTCTTCGTTTTCTTTTGTCTTTATATCTTTTATACTTTTTTACTTTTATACTTTATACTTTTTTTATACTTTTATACTTTTTTAAGTTGATCGTTTCGCATTCAATTCTGCAACAACACAAGTCAGCAACAACAAGAAAAAGCAATTCTCTTGCTAGCAAGACTAGAATCAAACCACCATAAAATTGGCAAGACCAGACAAAAAGTTAGATAACAACACAAAAAATCTTGCTTTGTGCATCGCTATTTTGTAGATTAATATTAAGAAGTGCCTAGGCAGATAATGTAGAATCGAAGATAATAAATATTAAGATTTTATAACTTATTAGGTTAGCGAGGAAGAGCGAGTTCACTTGAGTGCAAAATTGTAATAAATGTAAGAGATCTCGAATTTTAAAATTAAAGCTCCCATTTTAATATCAAAATATCAAACGAACTAAATCAGATATGTTTCCAGCATATCTTTTGTGAGAATATTGTGAAATATCTTCATCTCTATAGAATGAGTCGCAATCAAACTTTAAATGGTATTAATAAAACTTTAAAAATCAATCGCGGACAGGTTTGTATCTTCTACTGCGATTCGAATGTGTTGTATGAAAATTTCTTCTTTAAAGTTCGCAAACTATTGCCTGCAGACTTTTTGACGGTGAAAAGACATCTTAAACTTTAGATCGAAGTGTATTTTTGGCGTCATATTTACGTGACATACAAATAATGCAACTGTGGCGTTGAAATGCCAGTGAGAGATTTTTAATGTAGAGTAAAAATTTACTAAACGATGGCTATCAATTGTTTCAGCATTTTATCTTTTCATTGGAGATCAGAAATTTCTAAGACCTTTTTGCGATAGTTAATTTCAAATTGATCATCTCACTTTTGCGGATTTCAGATCAATATTAAAAGTTTTTTAGCCTAATATGTTAATAATTGACAAGGTTTCAAACAATACGATATTATATTTCTTCTAATTTTCTTGATTATCTAAACTTAACTAAACTTAAAATTAATGTAACAAATTGATATTTTGAAATATGTTTGCTACTCACATAGATATCATTTCCAAAACCACCGAATATTTTACAAATTTATAACAAAAAGTGTAAAAAATCCACATGTTTGTTATTAGTAGTATATATGCATTCATCATTTTTCCTGGACTGACCGCTGACTCCTCAACCTGCATTTTTAATTTAAAAGAGTGACTTATATACTACTAACGAATTTAGTGGACAAAAATCACAAGTAAATCATATGATTTAGGAAGGAAATAGAATTTTGCATATTTCACCAATAAAGGCAGATTAATTAGGCAAATATCATAAAATCTAAAGAATATAGTACATAATAAGCATATTTTTCTTTCAAACATATTCGGATTGCACACGTAGACGTCAAACGGCATTCAGGGAATTCTTCCTCATACATTCCACATTGCATATGCCAACATAATATTGATTCACCTGTGATACTGAATTAACATTTTCTACAAAGTTTCATTTTCTCTTTCAGATATTTGATTATACACAGTACTACTTAGATCTGTCAAGTGCCAATGCCAATTCCAAAGCGGAATGGGTAGTAGAATACAACTTTAGTTCGTATTATAATATCTACAACATAACAGCTCTTTCACTGCACCATTTAGCAGAGAAGTTGTCCGTAAATAGCCCGCATGATAATCCTGTTTTCGGCAGGTAAGTGTTAAATTATAAACTGAAATTAGCATTGTAGATTTGTGTTTAGTTGCCTTCCTTCATTTCGATCAATTTGGTCATTTTGTGAGTTAGTTAACACTACAACTTGTTATTGATAAAAAACAGCACTATTGACAATTGCAAAGTTTTAATTTTGCAGGCTACTTATTAATAACTGCACATGCCGCTTCATATTGTAAAAAACAAGATGTTCAAAGAAGTATACTAATTCAGCATATTTGTAACTCTGAAACGTAAAATTAAAACATGGTGCAATCATCAGAACAGAGTTTTAATCAAGTACACAAATGAATGCGCAGAAAACCTTCACGAATAATTAAAATCAGAAGTATTCGCTTTGACTAGCTGCATTAAACCGGACCTAAAAGAAATCCTCAGCTCATACCATGGTAATGAAAGGCGTCTATTACATATCAAAGTATTGTTTGCGTAGGATGTCTATTTAAGGAAGCAGAAATTACATATTTGTTTTTACACAAAGAAATAAAAAAATGAATGCACACTACATTCATTCAGAAAATTGCATCCTTCCAGCCATCATAAACCAAACCAAAAGTTCGCTGCTTTAATGTCTTATCGAATTGATTTAAAAGATTTTATTCTCGCCAGAGCATCATTCCAGAGTTTGTAATAAATTATAAAATTCCTTAGTATTTGATCAATTACGTTTCCTCAGTAACTTATCCTCTAGACGTCTAGACCCTAGAGAAAATACATTGAAACGGAAACATGATGTAATGAAATTTAATTTGAAACAAGAAGACCGCAAATGAAACAAAATATCTTGCATGCTGTAATAGAACGCCACATGTTGGTCTCATACCATATTCTTAAAATGGCACAAGTTCTATTTCTCTCTATGCTACTTCAATTTGGAATGTAACAATATTGCTTCTGGCGAAAAGCAATGAAAATCCACATATTTGTAACTCTGCGTGGAAAATGCTGCTAAGGAACGCGATATATTTGAAAATAAATAGTAAAATTGTTTTTTTTTATTTATCAATTTTATGACAGTGATATATCAAACAGCCACGAATAACCTTTTTCAAACAACATTAAAATAAATATTTTGACTTTTTTCAATATAATTTTTAAATAAAACTAACCTTTTAAGTGTTATTACCCTGAAGTTTTCACTTTTTACTTTTTGCTTAATATAATTGATAAAACCTAATTTAACAGATAACACTTATTATCAAAATTGTAGAGTATAAGATTCCTTACAAATTTTGAGAGACATATTTTTCGTAAAAATAATAGATTACGAGCTACAAATACTGTAACCAATTCTAGAAATCGCAAAGTATATTGGCCCCTTTATGAAACGTACCAGATAGTCGTTATCGCAAAGTGACTGATGTGCAGGTACACATCTCCTGACCATATCGTATAGTCTGGAACAACTTTTCGCAACCTTGTGTGCCTATCGACCCAAAAATAATAACAAAATTATATTCCTTGGGAAAAAAATGATAAAAGTGCAGTGTTACTAATTTTATTTTACAGCTAAATAATTTTATGCTTCTCCTTATTACCGTTCACCATATTGCCTATTCTTGCTTTAGTTGATTTTGTTAATTTAATTAAAATTATTTATGAATGCTTTTCATATATACGACTAGTTGCAAGTCGCGATCCATTTTTAAACTTCCACAACCCAAATTTGTCGGATCTGGCACATACTAGAAGTTTTCCCTAAATGGAAAGCAGGTTTGAGATATACTCTGTCCCACCTTTTTAGGGGTACCCCATTTTTTGAGGATAATTTATTTTCTATTGCAGCAAACTTTATCAACCTTTTGACTAGATTAAAGGGCTGAATGAACGATTATTTGGACAGTTTTAATGAAAAAATGGGTGCCCCAGATTAATAGGCTTCCTTGAAAAAAATGTTAGTTTTTCCTAAAAACATTTTATTTATTTATTATTTTATTATTCAAGTAGTTATTTACAAAGAGTTAATAATTACTCGAATTTCCATCATTTTTGAATACAACTTTCATTCGCATCACCACTGAATTATTAAGATTTTCGAGACTTCTCACGCTGATGTTGTTCCATATATAGCACACGGATTGTCTACGGCTGTCTCCGCCTCTCCGTCCCCAGTTTCCAATCTCTTCTGTCGTGAGACAAATCTTTCCCTAAATTCCTTGCTTCCATAGCTTCATTGACTTTATCTCCTCTTTTCTTTTTTTCTGCAGGTATCTACTCTAACACTTTTTTTAGCCACCTTGTTTCGTTCATTCTTGTTGTATGTCCGAACCAAGTGAGATGTTTTTTTTTTCTATGTCGTCAATAATATCTATCTCGATGTTCATATCCCTTCTAATTTTCACATTTCTTATCCTTTCGGGTTTTGATCTTCGACTGCTTGTTTTCAAGAAGTCCATCTCCGTGGCCAGCAATTTTTTCCTATTAGATTTATTCAGATTCCATACTTCTTGCACCATATGTTAGAATACTCTTGACGATTAAGTCGTAAATGCGCATTTCGGTTTCTCGCCTAACATTTCTTTTCCAAAGTATGGAATTGAAGACTCCAATGCTTTTCTACCCTTTGTTATTCTTCCTTAAATTTCGTCTTTACTATTCCCTTGCTTATTGAAGATGGCTTCCAAGTATCTAACTTTGTCGACGTTTTTTATTGTTCCATGTTCCAGAGGTAGGTTGCTGTTATTATTACCACCCAGTGTTGGATATTCACATTTGTTCAGGTTGATTGTACGTCCAGTTAGAGTATACTCTACGTTTAGCTTTTCAACCATCTAGCTCAAATTTTGTTCGTCCTAAGCAATTACTACCTAATCGTCTGCAAAGTACAGGTATGTAGAGTGTCGTCCCCCATTCGAAGTCCCATGTTTTTACACTTACGTGTCCAGCTTTTTAAGGATTTGTCTTGGTATATTTTTGATGGAACGGACTGGTCCTTGGTTATCTTCAAAAATTGAAACACAGAACTTGTCCCCTGAAACCAAGAAAGATTAAAAAACACAACAAAGGTTGCTCTAACGCGTTTCGACAGCCAAGCTGTCATCTTCAGAGAGAAACTAACATCTAATCTTAAAATTAACCCTTATATACTAAGAATATTCACTTCGTGCGTGATCGGCCGCACCCGAACGCGCATCCAATCATACACGTCGTTGTGTCACAATTTCTTATCTATCAACCTTAACTATTTTTAACAGGGATGAATGGCCTAAAGGTCCAGCGCAACCATTCATAAGGTTGTTTCCAGCCTTATGGATGGCTAAGCTCTCACATGCATTTAACATATAATTCTTATTAACTACTCTTAACAATTTAATATCATTATCTATCCTATGATCTAATTCAAAAGCATGTCGAGCCACACTTGACTTCTCAGTTCTTCCGTACCTCAAATGAGCCAAATGTTCTTTGAGTCGGATTTTAAGAGATCGTCTAGTTTGTCCAACATACTTTTGAGGACAATCCCTACATGAAATTTGGTAAATACCAGACTTATCTGTTTGCTCTACTTTATCCTTTAAACTACCTAAAAGCGAATTTAATTTTCCATTAGAAGTATAAATAACCCGAAAACCCTGATTTCGTAAAATTCCACCCAAACCCTGCGTGAGCGAGGGTTCAAATGGAAGTGAGACGAATTTAAAGTTTTTGTTTTCATCAGCTCGGAAAGTTGTAGTATTCACCAATTTACATTTAAATTTTTTCTTATTAATAATTTTATAAATAATATTTGGATCGAATCCATTAACTTCAGCTATATGTTTTATTGTCTTTAACTCCTTTCTGAATCTTTCCCTACTAAGAGGAAGACTCAGAAGGCGATGGGCAAGGAAGTTGAAGCTTGCCATTTTGTGCTGTATGCAATGGTTAGAATCGGAAGTTATATAGCGGAAGGTACTGGAATCTTTCCTATATACATCAAATTCTAATCTATTTTTATTCCTAATAACTAAAATGTCTAAAAATGGTAAAGCGGCTTCTTTCTCTAATTCTACAGTGAATTTAACTGTTGGAAAACGTGAATTTAAAACATCAATGAAATTATCTAAATTTTGATTTTTTGTGTCGAAAATAGCAAAAATATCATCTACATATCTAATCCATACCCTAGGAAACAAACTACATTCATTTTTAAGACGACTTTCAAAAACACCCATGAAGAGCTCAGCCATGAAAGGTGACAAAGGATTTCCCATGGCTGCTCCCTCATGGTTGCGCTGGACCTTTAGGCCATTCATCCCTGTTAAAAATAGTTAAGGTTGATAGATAAGAAATTGTGACACAACGACGTGTATGATTGGATGCGCGTTCGGGTGCGGCCGATCACGCACGAAGTGAATATTCTTAGTATATAAGGGTTAATTTTAAGATTAGATGTTAGTTTCTCTCTGAAGATGACAGCTTGGCTGTCGAAACGCGTTAGAGCAACCTTTGTTGTGTTTTTTAATCTTTCTTGGTTTCAGGGGACAAGTTCTGTGTTTCAATTTTTGGTATATTTTAAACGATGTAGGAGATAAACGACATTTTTGTCTTAGTCCTTTTGTCGTGTTAAATGACTAGGTCAGTGATGTTCCGATTTTGATTGCTGCACAGTTTTGTTTGTAGTAAAGTTGAACGCCCCGAATTAATGATGGTCTTATATCGAGTTTTTTCATTGCTTCTCATAATTGGGATACTGGGTCACTATCATAAGCTTTTTCTAGGTCTATGAAAGCTATATGGGTCTCTATTCTAAAGCTGTTTTTAGAGTAGAAAGGTTGTCTATCGTAGACCTTCCTGCTCGGAATCCTGTTTGTTCCTTTGATTGTTTATCTTCATATCAGCTTCTATTAGATTTCTAAGAACCTGGGAATATATTCTTTCTATAGTTGGGATGACTGCTATTCCTCGGTAGTTCTTGGGGTCGTCCTTTGAATCTTTTTTGTGGATGGCCGATATGTATGAAGTTCTCCATTCAGTCGGTGTTTTTCATCATTTAGGCATCTTTTGAATAGAGCTTTTAGCATTCCTATAAGTTTTTTAGGGCCATATTTTATGGATTCCGGGTATATCCCTCCCGGCCCAGGAGACTTTCTTATCTTTGTGACTTTCACGGCCTGCGCTACCTGTTCCAATTGGAGCTCTATATAAGTTGAATTATCTATTTGATGCTGTTCTTCAAGAAAATCGTCACGTTTCTCTTGCAAAAGCTGTTTGAAGTGGTGTCATCATTTGTTTTACCTCCCAAGGTAGGTCCATGTTTCTTTGATGTTCTTATCGACTTTGTCGTCTTCCAAGCTTCTAAACTACGGGTTTCTCCTAATTGTTGTTCTATGTACTCAGAGTTTTTCTCCCAAGATTAGTTCTTTTTTGTTAATAACTTCTCTTTTAACAACCCTATTTGCTCTTCTGTATTGTTCTTTGTTCTCTTGTCTCAGCCTCTTTCCTTTGGAGAAGCTTTTGTTAAAGTTGTTTCTTTTCTTTAATTTGTCGTTCGACCGTCTCATCCCACCATTTAGGTTTTTTTCCATTTGTACTATTCCAATAGCTTCGTTTGCATCCTCTAGGATATAACCTTTTTTGTGTTCATATTCGTCTTATGTCGTTCGTTCGGTTTCAATTCATTTTTGCTTTAGTCTTCTCCAGTATAAATTTCTAGTACTATCATCTTCAAAGCTTTTTAGAATATACTTTTTCGTATGTAACCTTGTTTCGGTGACAGTATTAGTGTTGGTCGGTGAATGAACTGTTGCAGGCTCGTTAAAGTTGTCCGGATACGATCCTTAAAGTTGCGCGGATATTCCCCCACTCTAATTTTCGAACAACAAATTGGACTTCAGAGTTTTAGCGCCACTTTTGAATAATCCACTCAACCGCGCAAGGAGCACTAAAACATATATATTTTTCGACAATGGTAGGGATAAAGAGGAGTAGCAACTTTACCGGTCGATCCAGTACGGTGAGCGCAACTTTAACGGGAATCTACTGTAACTCTTTCTCTAATTTAGATCGTCATTTTAATTATGCGTTCGTTTATTGGTTCCCAAGATTTAATCTACCTTTTTAGTTTTTTAAGAATTATTTTGGATACTCCAGCTAGTGCTCTTTCGTGTTTATCTACTCCTGTCTATAAATGAATATAGCCATTGGTGTTTTCTACTCCGTTTCCTTGTTTCTTTGTTTCTGAGATGATCGCTATGTCGATGTTGCGTTGGATAAATTTTAAAATAACTTCTTTTTATTTATTTCTTATACCTTGTACGTTCCATGTACCCAAAATCATAGTCCATTTTCGTTTATTTTTCCGTTTACTATTATATACGTTCAATATCCGAGGCGTGTTTCTACTGGGTTTTTTAGCGTATTTTAAATTTTTTTCAAATATACTGTTACTGGCCTTATGATTCAACTCCCATCCTTGATGTTGTTTCATGCTGACCTGAATTCTGCAACTGACGCATATTGCTTTTCGTCGCATAAACTTCGCAAACATTCATGACACAAATATTTTCAATAGGTCCGGGAAAAATAGCAGGTTACTTGATATCAGAAATGTTCACATTTGCCAAGCAATCCTTTGTAGATTAGCCCGCATGTATAGATGAATTATCCCATTGAAATGTTAATCTTGCTGAGCGAAAACGTCGAATGTGGAGCCAAAAATGTTCTTGTAGCACCACCTGATAAACTTTGTTGTTTATTTTGTGCTTCTTGAATTTCTTGCAAATCAAATGCGAAGATTCCTTTAAAGCTCGATGCACTGTACTTTTAAAAAACGCATGAAGCTACTTCTTTGCTGATGCTTCTTCACTCCTTGGTTGTTTTCGAGGCAGTGGCGATTATTTTTCATTTATCACGATCTGAGAGCTTTGACCGGAATCCATGTTTCTTCTTCCCCGTTTCATTTATGATTTATATGCTGGTAAATACCATTGCTCGATGGGTTCCTAAGCTTAGCTATTTCGCAATTTGATTTTCCTCATTTTTTATAAACGTCAGCAGACGCCTTTTCTATTGGAGACAATGCTTTTGCTTTTCTCATAGTCTTTCAATTTTTTCGGTTGTTTATCAAAGTACGAACACAAATATGTAAATTGGCCAAAAATACATTTAAGGAGCCTATTTATATGTTGTACAAATGGGAAAATACCCCAGAAAGAAACTATGGCTATAAATAAATTCTTTGGTGGAAAATTTTATTAGGAGCAAACAATTGTGAATTCATTTGGTAAATCATTAAAAAAAGTTTAGCTCAATGTTTCTAGTTTGTAAGTTAATAACATTGTGTTAACATAAAAACATTAATTTTAAGTAATTTTAATTTTAAATTATAATATTTTATCAAATAAATATTTTTTCAAGTGTCCTTATTAATCTGAGATACCAGTATTTTCACCAAATCCCAAACAAATGAACGAATGGCAGTAGGTTGACCAAATTTAGGAAAAAATCATTCATTTAACCTTTTAAATTGGTTGCAATAGACAAAAAGTATCTTTCAAAAATGTGGTGTCTATAAATATGAGACAGAGTGTAATAATTATACCCTACTCCTTATTGTGATACATTCACTAAATTATTTTTTTATTCAGTAACTGATTTATGTCATTAGTCGTTGTACTCTTATTACGTTCTGTTTCCTTATCTAATTAAGTGTTTAAATTCACGTAATTCAAATAAATAGGGTTTTCTTAACTTTTCCTGGAATGAAGGCACTTTGTATATCGCAAAATCCTGTTGGAACACATTATTTATTTCGTAGGGTGAACGGATCATTTTAAGATACTTTTTGGCTTCCAATTCTTTAGCGACATTTGAGTTGAAATTTGGTATATTTGTAATTTTTAGCATAACTTGACTTAAGATTAAAATCAAAATTTTAAGGAGAAACTCCAGACTTATAAACAATCACGAAATTTTTAGTCGAACATTTGGATTTGTAGCTCGAAACTCGAAATTTCGTTAAAAACCTCAAAATGTTGCAGTTTACATTAAAATTTATAGAAAATAAATTTAAATTTCCAAATTTAAGTCGAAATTTTAGAGAAATTGGAATCTGACACTCGAAACTTCAAGAAAAAATTCAATATTTCAGAAAAAATTTATTCAGAATACCTTTATCAAAATTTTAATTTTTTTTAATCTCGTAACTTTGACCTGTTACTCTAGATTTTAAATTTAGCAAGAAGTTCGGAATCTTAAACTTTAAAAATTTATAGTCTAAAGCCGAATTTCAGAATTTCAATTTTTCGAAATTTTCGCTCTTCTCATAATTGTAGGTTTTTTTTTTCAATCGTTGTCTTTTTTCTGAAATTTCAACTTTAGCCTGGGCAAAGTATTTGATATATTTATTTCTTAAGATTGTTTAATATTTCTAGTAGTTATAACGTTCGAGCGAATCTCGAGTTTAAAAGTCAAAATTTCGAGAATCAAATATTTAATTTGATGACGGAATTTAGCTATTAAAATCAAGTTACGAGAGTTTTCGAATTTTAAGAAATTATCTGCCGCCTAATATTTCCAATTTTTAAGAATGATGTTTAAAGTGGCTGCTTTGCGGTTTGAAGATTTCGACCATCTATTCAAACTGTCATTTATCGATCAATTTATTTGGGTGTTTTATCGTAGGATACAAATATGCCAATAAACTGCTCCTATGTCCTTAATTCTTTTACAACTTACAACTTAACGAACCTGATCTTTGCGAAGAGATTTTAAGTCGTTAGGTATATTAAGGCGAACGCTGGAGATTGAACAATTGCACATATCAAAGTGTAAAGTCTGCAAGAAATGAACGGAACATCACTGCAGAACTTATGAGATCAAATGCGAAAAACCTTGTGTAGAATCTAATTCGCACCGCAATTTCTCTCTAAAGATGATAATTTGGCTATCGAAACTCGTTAGAGTAACCTTTGTTGTGTTTTTTAATCGTTCCTAGTTTCAGGGGACAAGATTTGTATTTTAATTTTCGCAGAGTAGTCAAAAATTTTCAGAAACGATTAGGTCATGTCACATGAGCCTCAACGTTCTTTTACATGAAATCATAGATATTTTGTATCATACATAATGGTGATGAACTAACCTTAGAGGAAAAATGATTATTTTTTTTAAATTGTTCAATTTCTCCGTGTTTTTTTAATACCTTAATGTGCAAATGCAAATTGAATCACCCTTTACAAGATAAGCAGGCTGTTTTTGACTGAGAGCGACCGCAACTCTGTTAAGCTGTGCTGAGTAGATTTCAGCAGTAATGGTTTGTCCACTTGGCAGAAGCTCATAGTGAACTATACCTGCTGTAGTCCACCATACACATAACAGAATCTTTTGTTGGTAAATGTTTAGCAATCAACGGCAACGGATCTTTACTAGATGGCCAATTATATGAGCGCTTATTGATGCAGTACATAATCCATTTTTTATCACACGTCAACGACATTAAGTTGTAGCGGGAAAGCAATGATGAACAGATTGTTAAGCGCTGTAACTTGTTCGTTTCACTTAATTCATGTGGTACCCATTTGCTTAATTTCCATCGTTTTCCAAACAGGTGCAAATGTATGCGAATAGTTTTATCACTCACATTGAATTGTAAGGCAAGAGCTTGACATGTCTGACTTAAATCCTGCTCGATCGTCAGCTTGATAGCGTCGTTGTTGATCGTTGATGGTCTTCCGGAGCGAGGTTCATCTTCCAGATATATATCTCCAGAGGCAAATTTCTTAAACCACTTCTGATCCGTCCGTTCATCTACAATACCTTCCCCAAAAGCAGCGTATATCTTACAACAAGCTTATGCAGTCTTGGTACCAAGTTTGAATTCATAAAGTAAACAAGCACGAATTGCATTTGTCGCGGCCTCACTCTAGTAAAGATTTTGCACTTTAATTCAAAATAATCTAACTTACCAAATACACTGAATGATACTCCTTGACATAAGTTTTAACCTAGATTCAAAATTACTCCACCACTACATCCTGTTTACTGAATATAATTCATAAAAGTAGGCAAAAAAGAAAAACCGCACGAACTTTATTGGTTGCCTGGTAAAAAGGACTGATCCAGCAAAATTATTTTTACGAATGGTAAAATAACTATCTGCTGTATATGTTAGTCCGAATGTCGTTTCATTAAGGCAAAACATTCTCCTAATTTTATTGATCAGTGGAGTAGTCAGTGAATTTAAAATTTGCCGACTAATTCTAAGAATAAAATGAATTCAAAATAAAAATAACTTTACTTTCATTTTTGCGAACTACAAATGTGCGAGTACATTTTTTTGTATTATGTATACAATAAGGGATAAATACTAACGCACTTTTTTATAGGTACTACAGAGCAAATTCTGTTCGGTTCACTACAACCAGCAGCTGTGAAGCATCTTGCGCTCACACCCATTACTGTGCGATAACTCGCGTGGATTTTGAAGAATTCCATCAGTGCCTCAAAGCCCCTCCTAGCGCTTTAGCATCTTCGATAGCACCCCCTAAACTATCTTCGTTACCCTTAATCCTCTTTGTATGCCTTGTGATGTGCAAAATGTGAAGTTAGTGATAAACATTTATAAAAATTAAGTTTTACTTCGACTAATAATGGTTAAATTTTAATAGAAATACGCAGAGTAACCTAAGTGGTTAAATGTTGTTGTTTTTGGACTTCGCTTCTAAAATATCTTCTAAGTTGGATTTAAGTTGACAGATTTTTAAAACTTTCATACTAACTCAGGTCATACTGCGTGTTTCTAAATTTTAAAGTAGTTTTTGGCTTCTTGTTACTCTATTTTTATGCATCAGTTTCTGTATCTAAACTTATTTTAAGGATCAAAACTAAGTCTTCAAATGGATTAATGGATTTTCAGATTTATTTTAAATAAAACGGAATTGCAAATATGAACTTTACATGAACGTGTGATTTATATTATACATGTAAAATATTTTTATAGCAATGCTAAAGTGAAAATGTAAATATAAATATAGAAGATTATTTTGCAAAACAGGGCAGTAGCGTTAAGTAAAAATTATTTCAATTAAGTGTTCGTTTCAAAGTCGACAAAACTTCATTATTTGAGTATTACTACAGCAGATATTCCAATATTCATCGAAATCGATGGTAATGTTTGATTTGAATCACGTCTCCCTGATTAAAAAGAGCATATTTCTGGTGGACAAAACATTCGAATAAAAAACTCCTTCGTTTAAAATTCTAATACTCAAATATTGATTGTCCCTATTCAAATCTTAATAGAACTTGAGGCGCTAGTTTAATGGAGCCTTCAGATATAAAGCGAGATTCTAATTATGTAAGAAGTCTTACGTTTTCTATTTCCAATAATTCTTTCCTAAGAATTTTGAGCTTAATTGCAAAATTTTTTCGAACAGAATGTTTTACCCCATATATATTAAGGCCAAAACCAAAAATGCTTACTCAAAGATAATACGCGTTTTGTTTGTGATTTTCATTCGCATCAAAATATTCGCTTTAAAATTTAGCACCTTCTTTCTAATATTTTAATTTCAAAATTGAAATGCCCACTTTCTTTTCCATAACATAATCAAAATACTTTGTGAATTGTCTTAAAGAAAGCAAAAATTAAATTAAGGATGAGTTTTGTCTAAATATTCCATAGTAATAAATTACTAAATTAATTCAGTCCATAATCATTATAACTAGTTGAAAGATTTGTAGTAGATGTATATGTTTCAAAAAACTTTAATTATCTTAACTTTAATTTTTGAAATTGTGACCTTAAGCAAAAATGTATTTTTTTGGAAAAATATTAAGAATTGGCAGTCAGATGCAATTAAGTTCAAATATAACAAATCACTGGATTATTTTTATTGTCAATAAACATTCTAAAATTTAAAAATGTTACCTCTAGTTTATACTAGGAAAACAACTATAGCTGATTTCCATGGTAAATTTTATCCTGAAAATCGTAAGCTAGAGATGCAACATTTTCAGTTTATCTCGATCAATCCTGCCAAGTTAAGAAAGGATTATACTGACAAGATTTTCTTGTGTGATAATGTAACTATAATTTAGATAAGTGACTCAATGTATTTTTGTATCATTTAGATGTTCTAAAAGATGATGTATATAATGTACATAATAAAAGAGCAAATGCGATGAATCGACCAATATTTTGCTATTATATAGCATAACTATTGTATTATATGTAACTGTCAAAATTATTCTTAAAATGTTGTTACACCTTTATGTGTATTTATGGGTGTGCCTAAAAAACTTTATATAAATATGCTACAGCAATATAGGGTTAAATTATAAATACTGTAAACGTGTAATGCAGTTCATGATTGAAAAATGCGTTTAGGTTCCAAACAATTCGAATTGATTTAATTCAATTAGTTAATAAAAAAAAATTCATTACTTTGAATTTTTCAAAATCCAGTATCTTTAACACCCGAGAATTTTTATAATTCGTAAAATAATTCATTGTAGTACTTCGAAATTAAAACTATTCTTCCGAATTGACTAAAACCCATTTTTTATATACAAAAATGAGTGAAGTGATTCATTAAATTTGGTTATTTTGAACTTTATACAACTGTGAATATTTCACAGTTTACTGTTGTATGTAGATACTATGAAATTGGTTTATTGTTTTTTTTAAATTTGGGTATATTTTATTGTATATTTGAGTAAAATAAACATATAAACTAAAAGTTCTTCATTATTTCCCTTTGAAAAAAAGAAGACTCAACAATTGAGAGATCAATGATGAAAATATGTTTCCTTTGGAGACGACAATTATAAGAATCCATTAGGTCTGTTTACGTTTTGGTGCGACAGTGGCGGATGCTAAATGGCTATCTCATTATATATCCATATATTTTAACAGCTAATCTGACAAAGACTTAACCTCCGGTGCTATAATTCGTAATACTTTCTCTGTTTAGATTTCTTGGGGCACAGCCGGCCCCTTCTTTGGTACATTTTCGCGAATGGTAAAGTAAACATCGCCCAGGATTTTATGTTGTCGAACGTGAGACTATTTATGTTTTCAAGCGTTTAAATGTTTACTACTCAAATCATTGACTTCAGCAAATTCAAGAAAAATTATTTTCTGCGGCTGGATTGTTCTGCACGAAATTTAGATTTTCATGAAGAGCTAAAAAATATCTACTTACTATTTAATTTTTTTGTATAACTCAGTTAAGCTTTGTAGGCTTACATTTTTATAATGGTGTATATTTTATGAAGTTTTCAGCAAGACATTTATAAACTGGTTCTTAAAAAGAACATTTATCATTAAATATTTATCGATATCTTTTTTTTTAAGTTTAATCCACTCGCAAAGGGTAAGTCTCCGTAGACAGAAGTCCGCACTGTGTCAAGCTGGACAGCACAGGAATTTGCTGTCTCCCATTGTCTAGTACGCCTCAAGAATCTTGCCCTTGGGGGGATCAATCCTATTAGTTCCTGCGAGCATCTTCCATGATAATACTTGTAGAAAAGAGACAAGTCACCAATCATACGCCTGTGCTCTAGTGTTTCGAGAGAATCGGTCAGACTCTCGTCTTCAATTAGGCGAATCGCTCTTCTTTGAATTGAATCCAAGACAGCTAAAGAGTGTTTTGCGGCGGAACTCCAAACATGAGAACAGTGTTGGCCTAACTTGAGCTTTGTACAGTGTTAATAGCTGATGAGATGTGAAGTCCTTTTTAGCTCTAAAAAGAAAGCTTAGCTTCTGAGAGGTGGATTTGGCAATGGCGCGCACATGATCGTCCCAAGAGAAGTTAGTGCTTGCATTCACTCCTAGGATAAATAGATTAGATCCCATCGAAAGGATTTTACCGTCCATTAGTATGCTTGTTGCATTATCCCCTGATGTTTTCTTAGAGAAAACCGCGGCCTAAGTTTTTGAAGCGTTGAAGTCGACCAAATTATTCTTACCTCATTCTTAGTTGATCTGTAGCAGCGATAGATAATGGTTTGTCGGAGAAAAAAGATGACACAAGGTTATTATCATCTGCGTAGCTGTATATAGGATTGGAAGTTAAAGCTAAGAGATCGTTTATGTGTAACAGGAACAGAGTAGAAGACAGAACAGACCCCTGAGGCACCCCTGCGGTAATTGCAAATGTCTCGGATGAGGTGCCATCGACGGCGACCTAAAGAGATTTGTCAGCGAGAAAATTGGATATCAAATGACAGAGTCCAAGAGGAAGACCATAGGATGTTAATTTGGCGAGAAGAGATCGGTGCCAGTCTCTCTCGAAAGCCTTTGAGATATCCAATGCCACAATCCTAGCCTCACCATGTTTTTCCATAGCTGAGTTACAGATATGAGTAACATATGCCAGTAGATCGTCAGTGGAACGTTGTTGTCTAAAACCGTGTTGCCTGTCGGAGATGATTTTATTTTCCTCCAGATATTTAAGAATCTCGATGTTGATAATCTTTTCCATCACTTTAGATATAACGGGTAATAAAGATATAAGGCGATAATTGTTAGCCAAATTCCTTTTTCGCTTTTTAGGGACAGGCTGCACCCTCGCTGATTTCCAGATGTTAGGAAATACACCTTTGTTGTAAAAGAGTGTGAACAATTTGTTTAAGACACGAGTCAAATCTGGGGCGCACTTCTTAAAAACAATAGCGGAAATACCATCAAGGCTAGAAGCTTTCGAGGTGTCGAGCTCAAGCAGAATCTTCCTGATTGTGCGTTATCTAAAAACAATTTCAGGCATCGAAGTGCAAACCTTAAGGAGAATACGAGGTTCTGCGTTTCGAGAATCAAGACTGGAATTTTCAGCAAACATTAAGGCTAACATGTCAGCCTTTTCCTTGGAGGTAGTAGCAATATTGCTATTTTCATCGAGTAAAGGTGGAAAATTTAAAGATGTAAAATTCTTTCCAATCGACTTTGCAAATCCTCAAAAGGACCTGAAACCGTTCGGACAGTTGATAAGCCTCTGGCGCATTTTACGATCGAAATCAGCTTTTGCCTCATCAATAACCTGTTTACAGGAATTTCGTGCATATACAAATATGGTCCGAGTCTCGACTGAGGGATTATTTCTCCAACGACGATATGCGCGATTTTTGCAGGAGGCAGCCCGGGCACATTTTTTATTGAACCAAGATTTACTGGAGGCAGACTTCTTTTGGAAGTGGGGAGTTGAGCACTCCATACCAATCAGGATAGTTTCCGTGATAGATTCGGCGACTAAGGAAGGGTTGTCTGAGTTAAAGCAGACTTCCTGCCATGGATAAGATGCAAAGAAGTATCTTAATTCTTCCCAGTTTGCAAAGTTAAAGTGCCAAACCGCACGGGACTGCGTCTGGAAAGGAGGTGGTATATGAAGCGAGCGAGAGGCTGCTACAAGCTTGTGATCCGAATTTCGAATGGTGATGTCACAGAGATTTTATACGAATTTGGTGAATTTGTAAGAAAAAGGTCGACTAGATTAGGTTGATGGGTATCTACATCAGGAATTCTTGTGGGTTCCTCAACTAATTGCGATAGTCCACAAGTGATAGCGAAAGCCTCTGCCACCCTTCCCGCGTCGTCAGTTCGGGAAGAAAACCTTAACCATGGGATGTTGTGTGCGTTAAAGTCACCGAGAAAGACAACCTCATCTTTTGGATAATTCGTCTGTAGGTGATCAAAGATTAGAGAAGAGCTGTCCGTAAGAGATCGTTTGAAGACAAATAAAGTGAACAAATGAATATTACCTCGTTTTTGGAGCAGATTTTCAGCCAAATCACATCATGATCAGCAGATTCCAGTGCTTCTTCTTGTTGACAGGACAGGTCGCTTCGCGTAAAAGCACAAATTCCCCGCTTCTGTCAAAATTTTGAATGCAAGTCGTAGTTAGGGCAAAGCAAATGGACTGTATTGATGGATGGGGAGACTTGGGTTTCTGTCAGAGACAGCACATGGGGTCTTTCCATTTGAAGGTGTTGATGAACCGAGTTTAGATTTGAGTTTAGACCCCGAATGTTAGAGAATTGAATTTTGAATGAATTGTTTGAGAGAAACTTAGCCCGTGGTACATTAAAATTTTCCGTCGATTTTGGATTCCCTTGTACACCCTCCACCCGGACATCCGAACGGGAGGGTAGTTTACGTCCGGAATTTTTTGCACGAAGAGAATCCATCATCTTTGTTTTTAATAATTAGAAGAAAAAATCCAGAGTAGATGAAAAAAGGAAATAAGGAAAAGGACAGGATGAGGAAAGAATTCAGAAACCGACTCACGTGTCAAAGACGGAAACATGATGTAACCGCCTCCTAGTGATACGTAGGGTGGTACTACTTCGGACGACTGAAAGTTCCAGTCTACCACTTACTAACACCACCTACCACCTAGTAACTAAACGATTACATCAATTACTAGAGGTTAGAGCCCGGATCGTAAGGCAAAGTAAATCATGAACATAGAGAAAAGAAACAGGTAATTGAACAAATTAAAAGATATATTTTCCCAAAGTACTGATTACCTGAAACACTCTGGTTTGAATACCTTCCTCAAAAGAGCACCCATAACTTCAGAAAAATTTTTGTTTGAGCTGGTCTCTTCTACAACACAATTAATGACAGTTTAGAAATTAAATTTCTTTTAGTTTTTTTAATTTCAATTTCAACTTTTTCCTTAAAATTTTAATTTCAAAAACGAAACGTCAATTTCTTAGGAAAATTGTGTTTGTGGTTTTTCTTTTCAAAATTTTAATGTCAGTATTTTGAGTTTCAACCCATTTCTAAATGAATTTTATGAATTGGCAAGAAATTTCAATACTTTTCTCAAAGTTACAAATTTACACTTTTATTTTTATTTGTTATTATTATTTTTTTTATTCCACAGGGGTTTTTGGCGTCGAAAACCCTCTTGGAGTATTAAAAAACGCAATTCCTAAATCGATTTATAATTAATTTAAGCTCACTCTCTTTGTATGTGCAAATTCAAACTGTTCGACATATACAGGGATCTAATAATTGAAATTAAAAAAAAGTCAAAACAATGCCATTCATAATGATATTCGAATATTGATAAAATGTAATTTAAAATGACTAATTTTTTATTCTCTGGGTTTCGTTACATACATTTTTTGAGGTCTGCTTCAAACTCCATAACGGAACTGAGGCTGTTAATACATGGTTTATCGCCTCACAGAAATTGTTCTAATAAATAATCGACTTGATTTTATGGGCTTTGTGCTTTGTAACCGGTGATTTTCTTATTTAGGAATGTAATCTGATGCTGTGACGCCACAAAATAAATAACTTATTTTGTGGTGATGTTGTGGCGCCAAAAAATAAATAACTTATTTTGTGGTGATGCTAGACTTGGTAATTATCGATTACAAGAGTTCCCAGAATTTACCAAACAGCCAAAACCAAAACAAAGCAAAATTTTATCTCAAATTGCACATTGATTTTTTTTTCAGTCAGTCTTTTAGTTTTTCTTCGCTATTCATATACTCTATAAAGTGACATAGTTTTAAAATAAAAAAAAAAGTTTACGTTTAGTTTTGTGTGTGTATTATTGGTTTTATTTTTTTTTCACAATGTTTGACTAAGATAAAAAAATATCTGGCTAGCAAAATTTTATAAAGAAATGAAAGAGAAGAGGAGCTTTGCAAAAATACGGAAATAAATGGGTATGTTATGATTTTTTTTTAATTTAAAGAAAAATTTCTTTTCGTGAACTATGGATTTTTTAAACTATATCATTTTCTCAAAATTGGCACAGCCAAGTTTTTATTACTTTTGTACTATTTCGATTTTAAATTCGAAAATTTAACATTGATCTCGAAATATCAAATTCGTTACCCTTTTTCTGCCTGGGCTTTGAACCGGAACTGAACCGAAAACCGGAAACTGAAAAAAAACTGTTATTTCTGTCGGAACTGAACCGAAAAGGTAATATCGGTTTATTTCGGTTCAGTGCAGATTCAAAAGTCCAGAGTTGACAAAAGCTCCCCACTTCAATTTCAACTTTACCTTGAAAGTCTCGAATTATAACCCTATATTTTCTCTCGATTATTATTATTATTATTGTAATGTTCACGAGTCGTATTGAATCATCTTTGACAGCACTACAGACGAAAGTAAAATAGACCAAATGAGTCAAATCATTAGATTCGTTCATATAGAGAATGACATTGTGGAAGTACGAGAATCTTTCTTGGGTTTTTTTAATGTCTGGAAAAACTGCTGAGGATATATCAAAAGACATTCAGCAACAGCTGGAAAAAGATGAACTGGATATTGCGTTGTGCAGGGCTCAAGGTTATGACAATGCCGCGTCAATGTCGGGTATCCATGGAGGGGTGCAACGAAAAATCCGAGAAATAAATATAAAGACATTGTTCATTCCTTGTTCTAATCATTCCTTGAATCTTTGTGGAGTTCATGCATTTGCATGTGTTCCTTTCAGTGTCACGTGTTTTGGAACAGTGGAGAAATTATATTTGTTCTTTTCGTCATCTACACAGAGATGGCAATTTCTGAAAGAGAAAAGTGAAAAAAATTTAAAACGTTTATCGAATACTCGCTGGAGCGCTCATTACGAGTCAGTAAAAGTTGTAAAAGAAAACATAGAGACAATTGTGAGTAGTTTGGAACATTTTCAAGATCCAACAAGAGCAAATCTAGATACAAGATCAGGAGCAAGTCTGCTCCTGCCGGCTGTTTGTGATTTTAGCTTTCTAACCTATATACAATTCTGACTTTCTTTACTAGAGGAAGTAAATTTAGTTCAACAATATTTGCAGTCTCCAAAAATGACTCTAGATACAGGAATCACCAAACTAAACGCCTTGAATGAGTGTTTAGTGACCGAACGAACATAGGCAATGCTGTAACTTTTGGCATAAAAAAATGCAATGACATGGACATCAACACCGAGAAACGAGGAAGAAGGAAGGTAAAAAGAACGATGCCGGGTGAATCAGCTCATGATGCTGGATTATCAATTAAGAAGAAATGTATGAACGCATAGACCGATTTAGGCAAGAATTGTCGACACGATACGGGGCCATGAAACAAATCAATAATATTTTCCAGATAATTGAAACAAAATTTATGCTCAGATGACGCTCTGGCTGTAGCAGTTGACAATCAATCTGATTAAAGCACTGAACTAAACACTGTGGCTTGTGATTAAGTCCAAAGAAGGTTTCACCCCTTTACCACATCGGCAATTAAATAAATAATTACGCGATACGTATTTCGCC
Source organism: Dastarcus helophoroides (assembly GCA_028583605.1). Classification (NCBI taxonomy): domain Eukaryota; kingdom Metazoa; phylum Arthropoda; class Insecta; order Coleoptera; family Bothrideridae; genus Dastarcus; species Dastarcus helophoroides. The sequence continues at coordinate 7,116,295 of CM053329.1, forward strand.
AGCAGAACTGGCATTTTCAAGCGCACTAATCTTAAACGATTAGCAAAAGATGCATCGACGTCATCTGCATTGAGATTCAAATCGATACTGGCGGTCTTTTGCTTTCTTTCCTATTTTTAATTGTTTAACACATCTGGTGCATGCAATTTTGACCTGCCACAAATAGCCTTCAATAAACTGGAGGCCACCAATGGTCCTTTATCTCCGTTAAGGGTTACTGGCCTCTGATTGATATAAATTGTTTCATATGCATCAAATTCTCTGCTATTTGTGACCGATCTTAACAATTTTAAATTTTCAATGTTAATTTTGTGTCCTGTATTTATCATATGTAGGGCGACACTTGATTTTTCTTCTCTATTATATCTAAAATGAGCGATATGTTCTTTAAATCTGGTTTTAATGGATCTCTTGGTCTGTCCAACATATGATAAATTACAATTGTTACAGCTTATTTCGTAAATTCCGGAATTCTCAAGCTTGTCCAATTTATCTTTAGCATTACCCAAATTATTGCGGAGACTGTTATTGGCTGTGTACACTACTTTTACGTTGTTTTCTTTTAAAACTTTATTAATTTTATTAGTGATATTTGGGTAAAATGGTAATTTCACAACGGTTGTAGGAGTGTTATCTTTAGATTGGTCAAGCTTAGAGCAATCCTGAATTATTTTCTTAAATCTACATTTTTGTTAAGATTTGTTGCCAGTTCTGCTGGCGAAATACGTATCGCGTAATTATTTATTTAATTGCCGATGTGGTAAAGGGGTGAAACCTTCTTTGGACTTAATCAATCTGATACAAATTTATGGTGAATTTGACAAGGAGCATGTTTCCCAAGAAATAAAACGGTACTGCAGGCATGCAAAAGCCACCGATACGAGTACGGACGTTGCTGCCAAATGGAGAGCCCAAGAAATCCTTCAATTTATAATAAAATGGGACTTCAGTGAATCGTTACCCTGTATATCGCTTATACTTCAATACTTCTTGACCATTTGCATCTCGGTTGCATCATGCGAGAGGAGTTTTTCGAAACTTAAACTAATTAAAAATTATCTTCGATCTACAATGGGTCAAGAGAGACTGGTTAATCTAGCCGTGCTTTCAATAGAAAGAAAAATTTCAAAAGAAATCGATTTCACAGAAGTTATTGAGGAGTTTAGTAAATTGAAGGCACGAAAACACATTTCACACGCAACAAAAAATAAAAAATCTATCTTTGATTTATTTTATTTATTTTTTTTGTCGATCGATTCGTATTTTATTTTCCTCGTCCATATCCATTCCATATTGTAGGTATGTATGTTTATTTAGCCTAAATAATTTAAGTCAAATTTAAATTTTACTTGCCAGATTTTGACGAAATAAACACAAACACTTATTTATACATACAAATGTGAACTGAATAAAAAGCTTGTAAAACTACATTTTTTTAAAGCTGGGGGGCCTAATTCAGCTTTGCCGCCCCGGGCCTCTGACGGGCTTAGTCCGCCACTGCTTCTTAATCTACAAGTATAAACCCTGGGATAAACCAATTTACCCAATCATATTTATTTGTTGACTTGATATCCAGTACAATTTTTCCTTAGTAAGAATGCGGAATTTAATAAGAAAAAAAAAACAAAAAATGTCCCCAGTGTTGACTAAAATCGTAGGATTTTTAGATATATTATAATTATAATAATATATATAATAGTATATATAGTATAGTATATAATATTATAGTATATAATTATATACTATTCTGTGGTGACTAGAGGTGGGCAATTCGATTCTTTTAATCGTTCATCTGATTCTTTCATTTAAAAATATTCGTTCTTTAGATATTCGTTCACATTTGATTAATTTGCCCAAAATTTGGATTTTATATTATTTAATTCGCACCCTTGAAAGAAGCATATTTTGGTTGCCTATTGCTATCACATTTCTAAAACTTAAAAACGGGAAAGTGTACATGAAAATGCCCCAAGTTAAAATCTGACGACAAAAAAAAAAGATCAATCGGCCGAAAATTTACCACAGGGCTTCAAAATAATGATTGACGACCAAAAATAAAGTCGCTAACGCAAATCAAAGCCGATGTTTGATGAACAGTTCGTTTTGTTTGAACCAAAAACTGTTGAATGCTGCATCGGAATTTGCCCGAATTCTATATTCTAATCCTATCAAAGAGAAGGATATTATTTTGGAAATAATTAATTTATAAACAAAGGATATTACAAAAGGTAATTTTTTTTAGAGGTATTTCCAAACTCTTGTGACGATTTTAGGGGTTTTTGACCTTAGCTTTAGGGGTAAATACGCTTAAGGGTTGGTGACACTGGCTCCGTCTATGCGACAGAGGGAAAAGCACAGTGTTGTCAATGGTAGCGGAATTCCTCTATTGGTAGCGACCACGGGGGTTCTACTTTGGCACGAAATTCAAATATACTGTTTGTAGCGCCCTCCCACGCAGTGATCGGAACTACCGCCCATTTATACATATATATGTAAATTAAATATATGTGTATAGTTCCTAAATTTGTGTGCGGTGGCGTCTGAGAACGTAAACAAATTTAACTGTCATTGGATTTGGATGGAATGGAGGACGAGAACATCAGTCATCTTCGAGCAAAATTTTAAATAGTGTTGAAAATAAGGTAAGTGATCTCTGCGAGCATTACTAGTAAGTAGAAAATTTCATTTATTTGTGGAAGTGAAGTATCAATCGAAATGACATCCCCGACTTCGGAAAAAAAACTGCTGAATCCCAAGCTGCCGAAATGTTTACAGAAATGGCGACTATAACAATAAACAGTTTTGTGATTACCAAAAGCAAAAATAAGAAAAAGGTAACACTTTAACAAATAAGATTTAATGTAATTCGAATATACACTGTTTGCACATTGACAAAGTTAATGATGCTAAAATTCACTTCTAACGTATTGTAAAATATCTGCAGGAATTTGTTGGATCGTTTGCTTAATAATATGTCAGAGTCTATTATATATGATACTTTCTTTCTAATGAGAATATTATTTTTACTACTTTACAGTGAAAATACAGTGATAAATAAATGTATCCAAAATATCTTACTACTGCCCGAACAAATGCCTCCAGATATTTGAAAAAATGTTAGAAATTTTATTGTCAGTATGGACTTTGTCAACATGCAAATGGAGCATACATGGACCTCGTTAACATTAAAAGCTACTTTTTTTCTTATTTTTGTCTTTGATGATTAGATATTCAACCAAGGGATTCAAGATGTTTCATCTGAAAAAAAAAAGAATTGAGGCTTTTTTCTGACCTCCTGTAGTGAGCAAAATGTAAAACCGACTAAAATGTTGCAATCTTTTAAACAAAAATCGATCTGTTTCGGCAGGCACACCCCCTCGTAGTAAGAAAATTGTACCCTAAAAGGTGTCAAACTTTCAACAAAAATCAACCAGAAATTATGTGGAAAAACTTTTCGCTGCTTTACTTGATTTATTTTAATTAAATTCACTATCCAGTATATTATGTTATCTGTATCATATTTAACTTTTAGCAGTTGAACTGATAAATATATTTTAAAATTATTACAAATATTTAAATATGAACTTATATACATGTATGAATATACATATTTAATAAAAATATTTAATGTTAAAATGGCAGTTTATTTTTTTACACCTCATACTTGAAATTGTTTTGAAATTTCCATTCACGTTGGTCACTTTTGTTTAATCTTTAAAAACAGTAGTGCAATCCAACTGAATGGACATTTCAAAACAGTTTAAAACATAGAGAAAGGTTAAGAGTGTCAACTCTGTGCTTTTTATTTTGAAAATGGCCATCCCACGCAGGGACCGGAACTATTGCCATAAAATTAGAAACCTGTATTATCGACTGTAGCACGTTGCAGTTACCCTGCATTACCGGCTTATAAATTTAAATCCAAAATTAATTTTAAACTGTTTTGAAATGTCCATTCAGTTGGATTGCACTACTGTTTTTAAAGATTAAACAAAAGTGGCCAACGTGAATGGAAATTTCAAAACAATTTCAAGTATGAGGTGTAAAAAAATAAACTGCCATTTTAACATTAAATATTTTTATTAAATATGTATATTCATACATGTATATAAGTTCATATTTAAATATTTGTAATAATTTTAAAATATATTTATCAGTTCAACTGCTAAAAGTTAAATATGATACAGATAACATAATATACTGGATAGTGAATTTAATTAAAATAAATCAAGTAAAGCAGCGAAAAGTTTTTCCACATAATTTCTGGTTGATTTTTGTTGAAAGTTTGACACCTTTTAGGGTACAATTTTCTTACTACGAGGGGGTGTGCCTGCCGAAACAGATCGATTTTTGTTTAAAAGATTGCAACATTTTAGTCGGTTTTACATTTTGCTCACTACAGGAGGTCAGAAAAAACCTGAATTCTTTTTTTTTTTCAAATGAAACATCTTGAATCCCTTGGATGAATATCTAATCATCAAAGACAAAAATAAGAAAAAAAGTAGCTTTTAATGTTAACGAGGTCCATGTATGCTCCATTTGCATGTTGACAAAGTCCATACTGACAATAAAATTTCTAACCTTTTTACAAATATCTGGAGGCATTTGTTCGGGCAGTAGTAAGATATTTTGGATACATTTGTTTATCACTGTATTTTCACTGTAAAGTAGTAAAAATAATATTCTCATTAGAAAGAAAGCATCATATATAATAGACTCTGACATATTATTAAGCAAACGATCCAACAAATTCCTACAGATATTTTACAATACGTTAGAAGTGAATTTTAGCATCATTAACTTTGTCAATGTGCAAACAGTGTATATTCAGATTACATTAAATCTTATTTTTTAAAGTGTTACCTTTTTCTTATTTTTGCTTTTGGTAATCACAAAACTGTTTATTGTTATAGTCGCCATTTCTGTAAACATTTCGGCAGCTTGGGATTCAGCAGTTTTTTTTCCGAAGTCGGGGATGTCATTTCGATTGATACTTCACTTCCACAAATAAATGAAATTTTCTACTTACTAGTAATGCTCGCAGAGATCACTTACCTTATTTTCAACACTATTTAAAATTTTGCTCGAAGATGACTGATGTTCTCGTCCTCCATTCCATCCAAATCCAATGACAGTTAAATTTGTTTACGTTCTCAGACGCCACCGCACACAAATTTAGGAACTATACACATATATTTAATTTACATATATATATGTATAAATGGGCGGTAGTTCCGGTCACTGCGTGGGAGGGCGCTACAAACAGTATATTTGAATTTTTTGCCAAAGTAGAACCCCCGTGGTTTAAAATTAATTTTGGATTTAAATTTATAAGCCGGTAATGCAGGGTAACTGCAACGTGGCTACAGTCGATAATACAGGTTTCTAATTTTATGGCAATAGTTCCGGTCCCTGCGTGGGATGGCCGTTTTCAAAATAAAAAGCACAGAGTTGACACTCTTAACCTTTCTCTATGGTAGCGACATTTAAAGCATTCAGGGGCGACGACGATAAATTGAACAAAATGTTTACATTTTATTTTCAAAAACCAAGTCAACAGTAAATAAACTAGTTGTTGAAAAACTTACATCAAGATTTATTTAATGGCGCCATCTGACAGAGTAGTTAATAACAATTTTACGTGTAGAAAATTAATCACAATCATTGCAGTAATCTTTAAAACACTTAATTCTTATTTTTCTTATAGAAAAATATGTATTGCCCTAGGATACTATATTATTCAACGACTTTAAAGCCATTTAATAATTCAAACTAGCTCTCAGCTAGTATGAGAATTTTTTAAAAATGTTTGTTAGCGATCTGTATTTTAAAGATAAACGAAAGGGTTTTTTACATCTTTGGCTTTAATTATTCTCTGAAGGTAAAAAAAAACGTATTTATCCTTCAAGGTCAGGTTTTTTGTAGAATTCTTTACCCCTTTTTGTATTGGGTAGCGGCCGATAGCGGAACTTAAGGGTCCGGTAGCAACATTTGGTATCGAACCACTGGCAACACTGGGAAAGCGTTTGTGGCCGTTAGAGATGACACATTTTCAAATCTCGACGAACGGTCATTGCTGTTTAGCATTTCGTACCGTACACTGAGTGAACGAACGATCAAGTGAACAGTGCGCTATTAATTACATTTTTTATATTTACAGTTTTTTTGTATCGACTATGGAGTGTCTCTATCGTTCTTGCGAAGGTTGTTCACCAGGATTTTTGGAATTGCCCAGGGTCGGAGAAATTGATAAATTATTGCCGTTTTTATATCAACATGGGGTGGTGCCGTGCCACTATACTTGTCCACATTGCGGTAAGGTTCTGCTTCCGGTCGAGTATCGCAATTCTTTGTTTTTTAGGTGTCAAGCTACTAGAAAGCTTTCCAAACGAAAGGTGAAATGTAATGTAAAGTTGTCCATTTACAAGGATACTTTTTTCGAAGCGACGCATTTGGCCATCGAAAAGGTTTTCCAAGTTGCGCAACTTTATATTACCTCTCCACCGCCGCGTTTGTCATTTATTAGTTGTGAACTTCAGATTCGTCGAGCTACGCTTGTGGATTGGTTTTTTTTGATTAGGGAAGTCTTTATTTATTGGGCTCATTTAAATAGTATGAACCTTGGAGGTGAGGGGAAAACTGTTGAAATTGATGTAGCTGAAATGGGAGAAAGGAAGTACAATAAAGGACGATATCTTGAGGGTCAATGGGTCTTCGGAGGCGTCGAACGTGGTACCCAAGGGAAAAAGTTCTTTGTTGTGGCTGTGCCTGACCAATCATCTGAAGCTCTTCGAAATATTATTAAGGAACGGATATTGCCGGGAACCACTGTCATTAGTGACTGCTGGAAGGCCTACCATGATTTACATAATGAGGATTTCCAGCATTACACTGTTAATCACTCATTACATTTCGTAGATCCTGCAACTGGGGCGCATACTCAGAACATCGAGAGGAGATGGATGGAAATGCGCAAATTGATGCCAAGGTTTGGTCGTCTTAAAGCACACTTCGGGGGATATTTGGCAGAAGCATTTTTCATGATCCATTTTCCAGAACATCGAGATCGATACCATGCCTTCTGGACTACAGCGGCAAGTTTGTTTAAGGGGTTGCAACATTCATCATAACTTTCTTTTCTTTAGTTTCATCAGTTTATTATTACTATTATTTCTATGAGGTTGGTTATCCCTGCAGCATTGAAGGTTTTGCTTATTGTGTCCCCTACGATTATCTCATAATAGGCCCGTTTTTTTGAACAATTCCAGAACCTCCTTTATGGGTATTTTCACTATTGTCTTTGGTTCAGTCAAAACATTCCCAAAGCTGCTATCCCTTGCCAGAGCCGGACATTCACATGATATGTGCAAAAGAATTTCTTCTTCCTCTCCATCTCCACACATTCTACAAGTAGAATTCTCTTTTACGCCAATTGTTAATTTCGTCTCTTGCTTTCTTTTTTTCCATTTCCGTTTTTAGTTATGGTTCTTCGCCAATGTTTCACTGTTATGTTATGCTTTTTTTTAGAGGTATTAACTGTCTTTCCCACTAACAAATACCCTCCCCATCCTTTTTCCTGGTGGATGTGTTGTCGCCTCTCCGTGGTTCCACTAGAAATGCACATTGTGCATTACCAAAAGACAACAACTTTTTCATCTTCACTTTCAAGTGTTTATATCTTACATTCTTTTTATGATACATATAACATTTCTTTTCCAGGTTAGCGGTCTGTGATTGCTCACATTACTTCTTATTATTCATGTGAGATACATCACACTGATGAGGCTCAATAAGGCCGAAACCGCTCTCATTTCAACAATTCTAATACCCACGCAGAACAAATTCCCCGTTGACATTAGCAAGTTGGAAGTTTGTATCATTTTAACAAGCAAAATATCATATATGTAATACTATACTTATATGTATTACATTTATGCGAAATCATATATGTAATACTTCTATATGGCCAGCTCCCTATTCTCTTCACGAGTTTGTTCCAACCAAATTCGATAAAGATGGAACATGAATAAATGGCGAGTATTGCGCATGAATTGAACAAAATGAACCAATCGCTACGCGCGGATTAAACGGGTGTTTATGTTTGGCCGTGCACAGCTGACTTTGGCCAAGCACAGATGATTTGTAGCACCTGCGCATTGCGACTCATTAATTCGTGTGAAGGTCAGCGAGAAAGAGAAGTCTTTCCCATAAGAAACGAGGAACTGGCCATATAGAAGTATTACATATATGTGCGAAATATTCACCTTATACATATATTCAATTTCAGATGGTTCTTTTTATCTACTGTACATTCAACAACCTACGGTTTATTTTATCTACCCTACATTCGACCTACGGTTCATTTTACCCACTCATATGTCCACTACTGCCACGATTTCTTCCCCACTCCAGCACCCCTTTCGCTCCCCACTCCCCATGCATTCTTGGGAAAAGGGAATTTCCGCTAAAAGACCCGAAAGCGTTATTTTGTTTACATTCAAATGTTGCAGCTCTCTAATCATCGTCTTTTACGATTTTCTACCAAATATAAAGGAATAACACTGTTCGGTTTAAACTCCAGGACTTAAAACTTTTTACTTTCAAGAAGAACATGCAAGGCGTTTTGAACACTTATAAATAATATAATGGAGTAGAATCACCTAAATTTTGAAATATCTATCATCCACGGTTTGGCAGATATAGCAGTTTGAAATTAGTTGATAGTTCAATTGCGCCACCTTATAGATACATAATATACTATTCTAAAACTTTAAATTGCTTTGAAACTTTTCTAAACTGGTTATATATTTTCTAAACTCTAGACCTCAGACCTCTTTTTAAAAACTTAAATGTTGATTCCTAAAATTTCCCCTTTTTTGAAATTTAATATTTAAATAATTCTTTAAAAAACGGCAAAAGTTTGAGTTTAAACTGGAAAATGCGAAAACAAAATCTTAATTTTGTGAATTTTTTAGAAATTTCTTGGTTTTATTATCTTCGATTGAAAACCCGCGTGTGAATATGACAATCTTTTTTATTTTATTATTTAACAATACTCAGGAAAGGTAATATCTACTAAACTAGTAGCTAAACATTTAAATTGTTGCTGCCTGTTATTGTTTTCTTTTGATTGTACGTATTTATTCATATGAATGCAATTTTCATAAATTTAGGTTTCTATTTCGATGGAAACCAACGTACAAGCCGAAATTAGATTCTGGTTTCGGACAAAAATCTCGGTTCGGTCATCTTTACTATTTTTTTTTAATATCCTAGTTTACCATCTCTAATAAAGTTAATTTATCTTACAATGTAAAAATTGACTTTCAAAATGAACCATCTTAGCTCAAGAAATGGTTTGAAAATATTTATTTTCTTTCATTAGAAACGACAATTTCATTGATCCCTTTCTTATACTTCTGAGAAATATGTAGAATTAAATGAAAGAGTGTAAAAGATATATTTATCAAGGAAATTGCAATTATCTTAAAAATGGTTAAAGTTGAAGACATACCTAATTATGTTAACAAAATCTATTTAGAATTGTACAGCAAATTCAAGAATTAATTATTGCACAAGGCCTCTCATTTAAAACTACAAATTTTGGGGCAACTTCTGATAGAAATGTCAGGAAATAAACATTATTTTCTTTGAAGAGATCACATCAAAAAATGTCAATGTCCAAATTTTCAAAACCTAAATCAAAATAATTTCTGAAATAAAGCTAATGCACTATGAACTTGTATAGAATAGTTTCAAATTCACCGTGCTTAGTATTTTAGTTCTGCAATCAACCACTTCTAGCACTGGTTATAATTAGATCCTTACGCATTGTATTGCTGTTATGGATAAATTGTGAGTTGCCAATTCTGACAGCTGACATTTAACAATTAAAGGTTATGAAAGTCTTATGGAGGTTAACTTTTTATATGTTTTGTGCTTGTTATTTTTATCCCGTTGAAAGCATAGAAAAGACAAATTAACCACAAAACGCTAGTATTTCATCAAAGTCTGAAAATGCGTCCACTTATTCAAATCCGTCAGTTAAGTTATAAGCAGCTTCGCACTTGGTACGCCGGCCTTACAAAACCACGTCCCGTACATCCCCCATACAAGCATATCGTTCAAATAGGAGACCCAATTTTGAGAAATGTGGCTGAAGAAGTACCAGTAGATCTAATTACTTCACCAGAGATAATGTTTCTTGTGCGACATATGAAAGCAGTTCTAAGACACTTTAACAGTATAGGTCTTTCTGCTCCACAAGTAGGGGTTTCTCTTCAGTTATTCTTAATGGAATTCAGTGATCAACACGCGAAAGACTATAAGAAAGAAGCTCAACAAAGTAGGGAAATGTCACTTATGCCTTTAACTGTAAGAACAAGATTGGCTTATTTCATCCTTAATTTATTCAAGCAGTTGTAGGTAGTTTTCAACCCTAGTATAAAAATCACTGATTACACGAAGGTTACATTTTCTGAAACATGCGAAAGTGTTAAAGGATTTACTGCTGAAGTTCCTAGGTATCATTCTTTAGAATTGAAAGGTACTGCCAACGATTCTTTTTTTTTTCTGCCTTTCAGTTTCAATGTTACAGGTTTTAATGAGAAAGCTGAACCAATTGCTTTAAATCTGAAAGGATGGAATGCAAGGGTTGTGCAGCATGAAGTTGATCATTTGAATGGACAAGTTTATACTGATATTATGGAAAGAAAAACATTGGCGTGTAGTTGTTGGCAAATTATAAATGAAAGAAGAGGAAAAGTTGAGTTACCTTATGGCCCAGAATAGTTAAATTGTTTATTCTTTCCTAATATATTTAAAGTCTGTATTTGTCTTTTATTTTGATTATGATTATTATTAGAATTTTTATAAAAGCAGTACTTTTAAAATCACAATCTTTTATAAAAAAAAAAAAATGAACAAGATTGGTACTAGGTAGATGATTTGTCGAATTACAGTTGTTTATTTTTCATAAGTAATAGTCTATAATTTTTTCATTAAATTTTTCTTGAAATGTATTTTTCTAAAATTTCAACTTTTTATCAAAATTTGCTTTTGTTTTAAATGCTAGGTCGAAATTTTAACAAATAAAGCAAACATTTTGATAAAACCATTTTCTTTTTGAAATTCTGGAGTAAAAAAATATTCCTGGGAAAAGTTAACTAATTTCTGGGCAGTTTTAAGATTGTCAAAATTGAAATATAAATTTCTGAAAAAAACATTTTTAAAAATTTAGAGAAAATTCAAAAAAATAATCAAATTTATTTGAAGTTTTCAGGTTACAACATTTTGTGAAAAAGAAGTAAACTCTCAAAATCAGAAAAGAAAAAAGAACTTAAATTATTTAAAAAAATGTTTTTGAAATTTCAAGTGCGAGGTTGAAATTAGAAATTTAACCTTTGGGTTTGTTTTTGTACGTATGGGTTATGGGTCGTGATCAAAGACCGTATGTATATTTTTGATTGATATGTTTATTGACTTAAAAGAGAGAAACGCTAATATATGTGACTTGTAAGCGTGTATATTACTGTAACCACTTTAAATACGACTAATGCACAGACATGAAATTCATTTAAAATAAAACGCCATATTTGGAGCACTGTAGTCTTAAAAATAACCCGTAATAAAAGGGTTAAAAAAAAAACCTCAAAATGTATAAAAAAAATATTGCAGTTGTAGAAAAAGATTTAATTCCAGACAGGCAAACAAAAATTTTACAGAAATAAAATATCAGTTACCAAATGCACTTATTATCTAGGTTTCAGCTTGGCTGAGAAAAATGTGTTTAAATGATGAAAAAACAAACTGTAATAATATGTTTATTAACATTTTTATTCATACAACAATTTAAAAACAGAACGCCGCAAGCAGCATTACGACTAAAAGTATGCTGCAATTGCTTTGTCACATTTATAACAGTTGCAATCGATCAATTTATTTGCATTAATTACATTAAGCAGTCACATTCATTACAATGGTGTTAGAAGCTGTAAAAAAAATATTTGGTTGTTACATTTTATCCATGAAATGGGGCAATCCTGTATCATTTCTCCTACGTGTTAATATTTCACAACCGGTCTCATTCACCAACAAGGTTTGCTCAAACTGAGCCGACCACCGGCCATCGGCTGTAACAGCCGTCCAGTTGTCCGGCCAGGTATCATCCCTCCAAGTACCTTCAGATATCATTGGCTCTATGGTGAAGCAATGTCCGGGCTTCATAACACCAACGGCTCTATTCTCTGAAAATTTAACCTTCATCAGCTTTGCAAATAGAAAATCATCGATAAAACTAAAAACACCTCTCTCCTTGCAAGTTGGTTTCGTAACTTAAATTTGAATATTTGATTCTTTCTTAAAATGTTAATTTCAGACTTAAAAATATGACTTTCAATCCGATATCTTGATCTTTGGAGTCAAAATTATGACTTAAAATTAGAAATTTAGCCTTTAACCTCTAAATTTCAGTAAAAAATTGCAATGCTCAACTTCAAACTCGGCACTTTTCTCTTAAAATTGCCAGTTTCCAAACAAAATTTTAAATTTATATCAAAATTTCTCAGGATCCCAACTTGAGCATCAATATATTTAATAAAATTTTGAAACCTCAACAAATTCAGGGTACTGGTTCGAAATTTTGACTTTAAATTTACATTTTTTTTTTTCAAAATGAACATTCGTAATTTTATCGAATTCTTGAGCTGACATTTTTAAACTCAAAAATGGGTAAATATTTTTGATAAATTTACAGTTTTACAAAAATTACGAGTTTTTTTTTTCAAAATACCGCGATTAGATTAAAAACTCAATATTATAGTGAGCATTCTTGAATTTAAATTCGAAATTACACGTTCAAAGTCGAAATTTCATAATTGATGTCGAAATTTCCTGATCAAAGTTAAAATGTTCTAATTGAGGTTATAATTTTTCTCGAAGTTTTCAGACTTGAAAATTGAAATTTTGGGAAAATAATCAAAACTTCTGAATTAAAGTCGAAATAAAGTAGACATGTTGATTTCAAAGTTGAAATGTTAGGAAAAAACTAAAAATTTAAACCAAGTTTGGGAGAAAAATTGAAATTTTAACAAAAACTGAAGATTTAAAAAATTGTCGAATTTTTAAGTTAAAATGTGAAGAGATCAAAACTGTGGTAAAACGCTAACTTATAAAAAAAAGTGTTGACCCAAAAATTCTAAAAAAAGTCAACTTTAACTCGAGATTCCTAGAAAAAATGAAATTTTTTAATTAAAAATTTTGTGTCAAAGACTTTAAGGGAAAAATTGAATTAATTAATTTCGAAAGTTTTCCTTTCTTAGAAATCCTGAATTTATGTTGAATTATGTGAAAAATAGCTGATCCTTCGATTCGCGATGAAAGAAAGATACGAATTCTTGGGTCATCCTTTTTGGAAATTACGACTTTTTTTGAGGAATTCAATTTTTTTTGGATTATGTATTTTGAAAATTTTGACATTTTAAAGTATCAACTTTTTTGCAAAATGTTGATATTTTCTCATTCGACTCCCTAAATTTCAAGTTTGTTTCGAAAGATTTGACCTAATTTGGAAAATTTCGACGTTTTTAGAAATTTTTACTTTTTTTCGAAAATTCCTAGCTTTAAAATAACTGATTTTTGGGTATATTTTGATTTTCTTTTGGAAACTTTTTATGATAATTTCTGTTTTTTTTTAATTTCTTTTTGAAAATTTGCTTTTTGATAGTTTCAATTAATATTAATATTTTGACATTTCGGAGTTTATTTTTGCAAAATTAAAGCTTTTTATCACATTTTTGACCATATTTTTAAAAATTTTTACCTTTTTTCAAAATTCCCATCTTGTAATTGAAAATTTTTGCAACATTTTTTAAAATGTTGACTCGAAATTTGGACATTTTTGCAAACCTGACTGTTTTTAAATTCGATATTTATAAAACATTTCTATTTTAAATTCGAATTTCTGAAAGTAACGATTTTTTTTTAAATCTGACTGCGACTTTTATTGAAAATCTTGACTTTTAAACATTTCGACATTATATTTTAAAAACTTCGAATTTCCAATTTTCCATTTCCACTTTTTCCAAATTTTAACTTGATTTATAAATTTCAACTCTTTCACAATTTTGATTTATTTTCCAATTTTTTGATAATTTTAATTTCCCAAAATTTTGACTTTTTTTTAAAAAAAATTGTTTTTTTAAGTCTGCTTTTGTTGAAATATTGCTTTATTGAAAACCACTTTTTTAATTTCCACTTTTGTTCAAATTTTTAATTATTTCTCCATGTTTTGACATTCTTTGAAAATTTTGACTTTTTTTCAGAAGTTTCGACTTTACTGTAGCCAATAAGTTTTTTATCTAAAAATTTAAAAAATTCGACTTTTTTGAAAATGTTTACATTTTTGAAAAATTGTTTCTCACAATTTAGATAGTTTAAATTTTGGAACCATTTTTAGAATGTTTACTTTTTTTAAAAATGTTAACCTTTTGTGATCAAATTTACGCTTTTTTTAAGATATGATTTTTTCCAGACTTTAAACTTTTTTAAAAATTTTAATTTTTTATGAAAATTTCGACTTTTTTTCGAAATTTTGCCTTTTATCTAGTAAATAGTATTTTTATTTGAAAAATTGAAACATTCGACTTTTTTTGAAAATGTTCACTTTTTTCATTAATTGGATTTTTCTCAAATTTTCGAATTTTTCCGAACTTTTTTCAGAGTTTTTCACTTTTCTGAAAATGTTAACCTTTTGTCATCAAATTTCGGCTTTTTTCTTAAGATATTATGAATTTTTTTCAGAATTTAAATTTTTTGAATAATTTCAATTTTTTAGTGAATATTTTCACTTTTTTTGAAAATTTTCACTTTTTGAAAAATTGGACTTTTCTCCGCAAATTCCTGTGCGGTCTAGCTTGACACAGTGAGACCTTCTGTTTACGTAGGTTTTTTTCTATAGAACTTCCAAGGTATGGAACTCGTTACCGAAAGGAATTTTCCCCAAAAATTACAACCTATCCTTGCTTAGGAAGGCGGTTCATTGCCATCTATCCTTATTTCCGCATCCTATCGCGGTGCTTTGAAGGCATAATAGGGTTATCCTTTACGAGTGGATTGAACATTAAAAAAAATCCGACTTTTAGAATATTTGATTTTTTCTTAGAATGTTCACTTTTTTGAAAATGTTAACTTTTTTTCATCAAATTTCAAGATATGATTTTTCCAGAATTTAAACTTTTTTCAAAATTTTAATTTTTTATGAAAATTTCGACTATTTTTCAAGAATTTTTACTTTTTTTCGAAATTTCGACTTTTATGTAATAAATTGTATTTTAATTTGAAAATTTTCACTTTTTTCAATAATTGAATTTTTCTCAAAATTTGTTCGAATTTTTTTCAGAACTTTCACTTTTCTGAAGATCTTAATTGTTTTTCAACGAATTCCGACTCTTTTCTTAAGACATGACTTTCAGAATTTAAACTGTTTTTAAAATTTCTATTTTTCGCAAAAATTACCACTTTTTTTAAAAAAATTTCGGCACTTTTTCTCAAAAATTCGACTGTTATGTAGTAAACTGGATTTTTATTTAAAAATTCGACTTTTTGAAAATTTTCACTATTCTGAAAAATTGGATTTTTAAAATACCTGAAACCTCGTCATTAGATGACGATGTCGTGGTGTCATTGCCAAGCTTTGCATTTATTTACATAGAAAATGTGTCCTGCGCTAGAGTAGAAAATCGAAAAAGTGCGCGAGATCTGGCAACACTGAATAGAACAAACAGACAGACAAACACACTTCAATTTGATATTTACAAACTCGAAATTTTGTAAAAGAAATAATTATTGTCAAATTTTTCTCGAATATTCGACTTGTTTTCGGAATTTCAATTTTTTTCTTGTAGTTTCTCGTTAACTTAAATTTAATGCTTATGAATTTTGAGTTTCTCTGGAAAATTGAACTCTTTTTCTAAAATAAGGCTAAAAATTGTTGAACTTCAAAATGAGCTAAAAGTCAGAATTTAGAAAAAAGTTTCATTTATTAAAGAAAAAAATTTAATCA
Organism: Dastarcus helophoroides; assembly: GCA_028583605.1. Taxonomy (NCBI): domain Eukaryota; kingdom Metazoa; phylum Arthropoda; class Insecta; order Coleoptera; family Bothrideridae; genus Dastarcus; species Dastarcus helophoroides. The sequence goes on from CM053329.1 coordinate 7,132,355, forward strand.
TAAGATTACAAATTTTGATTTTAACCGCGAAATTCGAGAACAAACACGAGATCTGAAGAATTTCTTAGAAGTTACTTCCACAATGCTGAATTTCTTCTCAAAAATTCTGAATCTAAATTTGAATTTGATTTTTTCTTTTGTCTAATTTTTTTTTTTTTTTTTTCATTTTTCTTAGAAATTCCCAATTTATGTTGAATACTTCGAAAATTTATCTAAACTATGGGATTAATTAAATTAAAATCCAAACAATCACTCGAAATTTTGTAAAGGATAAATGTCAAGTTTTTCTCGAAATTTCGATTTTTTCCCAAATCTCAAATTTTTCTAGTAATTTCTCAATAAGTTGAATTTTATTTCTATCAATGAGTTTCTCTGGACATTTGAACTTTTTTTTCTCGAAATTCTCAAATTGGCGAAAAAAGTCTACATTTCGAAAAGTTCGATTTATAAAAAAAACGTTTTACGAAAACCTCAAGTTTATCTTTGAAATTTTAAATTTTATATCGAATTTTTGACTCTAGTCTCGGAATTAGAGAATAAGCCCGAAATTAAAAAAAAAATTTAAGGGGTCCTGCGAAATGTTGTTCCTTGTCAAAATTCTAAATTTAAACCTGAATTTAATTATTTTTGCTTTGATTCAAAACTCGAAATTCAGACATTTTTTTCATACAATTTTGTCTTTGTTTCTGAAAATTTTGACCTTCATCTCGAAGTTTAGATTTTTTGTCAAAATTTCGAATTTAAGCTGACAATCTCATGACGTTTTATAACTTAAACTTTTATTTTGACATTAAACTTTTTCTACATCATTAATTTTTACGTCAAAAACTTGACGTTTTTCTTAAGCACCTTAGTTGAAAGTTAAAAATTTTACTTTTCTTTAAAATCCTAACTTTAAAAATACATATTTCAAGTTCTTCACAAAATTTGAAACTTGTTTTTTGCTCATAATTTAAAATTGAAATTGGAAAATTGTTTTTCTAAAATATATTTTGAATAATTTCTCAATTTAACTTTCATGCCAAACCTTTTAAAGTTGAAATTTTTCTCCAACAATCTTTTCCCCGGCTTTGCCGCAATACTTCGACTTTAATCATCATTAGGTTTTAAAACTGAGGTAATTTTTGTTTTTTGGAAAGCTGACTTTAAATTTAATCTTCATATTTTAACCTTCTGGAAATCTCGAGGCTTCAATTTTAATTCGTCAAATTTTGATTTTATTTGGGAATTTCCTGTTTTATTATTAAAATTTCATCTTTAAAATTAAAGTTTTAACTTTTCTTCTTGGTTTAATCAGCTTTTCCTTAACTTTATGTCAATTATTGAATTTTAAACAACATTAGGTATACAATTCAAGTCAATGTTCTTAATTTACTTACGAATTTATTTTCAAAATAACGCTAATTCAACTTTAACTCAAATCTTGACTTTTTTCAATTACTTTTCGGAGGCAAAAATTTTCAAATCAGAAATATTTACTTAATCTGAGAATTTCTGTTTGTTAACTGAAATTTCGTCTTTACAATTAAAGTTTTGATTCTTCTCTTATGTTCTATCAAATTTATTTGACAAACAAAATTTTTAACTGTACACTGAACATTTTTCTCAACAATTTTTTAATTCAAAAATAATTCCTCACTTCTGAGCTTTGGAAATTTCAACTGTTCTTTCTAATTATTATTATTACATTATTACTTTTTATATTTTAACCATCCAACAGCCTAATGGCCAATTATAGGATAAGAATTTTTATATATTGTTAAGAGACAAAAAAGAAAAACGAAAAAACAAAGATGCAGATATGAAAAATGAAATTACACAAAAAATGTGGACTTTGACCAATACATGTCAACTTCAAACTCACAATTTCCACTTATTTATCTTGTCTTAGGCTAGAAAGTTCACTTACTTGCATAATGGGGTACACTTGGTGCAGTATGGAACAATCTATGGATTCCGTGGCCGCAGTAGCTCCTAACAACAGAAAATCCGTGGGCTTGGGCATGTTTCTGGATAATGTTACCAATTTCACGGTACTTTTCGCCTGGTTTTACTATTTCAATGGCTTTTGTAAGGCACTCATATGTTACTTTAACCAAGTTCTTATGTTTTTCGCTAACATTGCCAACAAAGAACGTTTCATTTAGATCACCGTGGAACCCTCTATGATACACAGTTATATCCACGTTGCAAATATCGCCATCTTCTAGGGGTCTAGTGTCGGGAATGCCATGGCAGATGACCTCATTAACAGATGTGCAACAAGATGCAGGGAATTCGTAGTAGTTGAGAGGCGATGGGTAGCACTCTCTTTCGATGCAGGCCTCATGAACAATTCTATCTATTTCATCAGTGGTAACTCCGACATCACAAACGCGGGCTGCTTCATCTAAGACTTCACGACCAAGCTTGCAAGCTACACGCATGCCTACAATAAAATTGACTGAAGATTTGTCCCACACTTAAGCACATATTTATATATAAAAAGCAAAATGTAACACTGAACTGCAATTACAGTAAAATGAACATTTTTTCATTCAATCTGACTAACCTTCAATCTCTTCATCATCCAAAACCTTTATCTGGCTGGAACCCTTGACTGCTTGCTCACTTATTGGATAACCCTTCGGATGATCAGCATAATCAGGTCTTCCAATATGAGGTGGAACAGTTCGTTTTTCCGACTGAGGAAACGGCTTCAGCTTTCCAGTAAAAGTGTACTGGGGCCAAGGATTATAAGAACCATCATCCTTATTCGATCCTTCTGCAAAACACACCAAAATAAAAATTCCATGTCACAAAATGGACTCTATGACAACATTCGAATCTAGTCCGAATTGATTCCATTAACGTATTTTACCTACCTACACTACTTACGCGTTAAAGAGTGGATAATTTTATGGGTTTTCCAATATCCCTTGAAGCATTCCTGTGAGCAAAAAAACGAACCAGGTATCCCTAATTTGAGACACGTCGGGCATTGAAGTTTCGCCGAATTCTCGCACGATGGAGCTTCACATGTCCCCATTGAGGCCATTTTACTGTTAATTATAAAAAATTATGTAAAATAAAATGTGAGTAGCAGATTTTCAAGTTTTCATGAAAATGGGGTTATGTGAGCTGACACAGAACACAGAATCAGCTAATCGGAGGATGTCACAGAAAGTAATCCAAACCAAAGACAACAGAGACTATACAGGAAAAGACCATTTAGTAAATAGAAGAAAGAAGAAGTGTGTTTGTGGCGCCCCGATGTGTGGAAGAATGAACTAATATAGCATTCCCTCTCACTTCACGACACTAGAACTAATAGTATGATGCTCTCACTCCCTTTGTAATACAACGCAACACGATTGACGCAGATTCGTTATTCCTTTGTTTACTTTATAAATGGACGCCGGTTGTTTGTTCCCGTAAGATAATTAACGTTTAAAAACGTATTTCAGGTAAGTAACTAATAAGTAATATAAAACTGAAGTAAAACTCGAGTTCATTATCAATCATGTATTTACAATACGTGGAATCAGTCATTAACTGAGCTGAATTTGTTGTTTGAATTTGTCTGTTTAAGACCAGTTCAAATAACTTTAAATGTAGAATTTAATTTTTTAATGCGTTTCTAGGTAAGTGAATTAACAATTTTAAATAATAACATCAAAAATTGTGAGAATGACATCCCTCAAGCCTACTAACGCTTGTTGCATACCAAATTGCAACAATATATATGAACTTGGAAATAAACAAAAGGGTAAGCATTTTTTTAAATTTCCATCAAGCGAAAATCTGTGCTCCTCCTGGATAAATAAAATAAAAGAACATTTTCCAAATTTTGAGTATAGTTATTTTAGACGAATTTGTGAGGACCACTTTCAATTAAAGGATTTTACGAGTACATTAAAAATAAGATTAAATAAATTTGCTGTTCCAAATTTGGCTTTGAGCGCTTCCGAAAATAATGTTACTCTTAACGAGAATATATCTTCAGATGTTATAGTATCAGCAAAAAGAAAATTAAATTTTGATAACTCATTAACTTTCCAGGAAGCCCCAGCTTGCAATACGTCAATTAATGTAGCTTCTTCTAGTAGTGGTGGTTTGTTGGCTAGTATTGGTGTTACTCGCAGCAACCAATTGACACCTCGTAAGAAATATCTGTATGATATTTCAAAATTTCAAAAACAGCAAATTTTAAACCTAAAAGGACGTATTAGAAAGTCCAAAAATAAATTGCAAACTGCAGCTTCTATATCTTCTACAAAATTATTCAGACAACTTGAACAAGGTTTAAGTAATTGTGGTGTTCAATTTATTAAATCTCAATTTAGAAATTGTTCCTTAAAATTGCATGGTCAACGTTGGTCTCCTCAAGACAAAGCATTTGCGTTAGCATTTTATAAACGTGGTCCCCGGAGCTACAGATTTTTGCAAAGATGTTTAAAATTGCCAAGTATTTCTACTCTGCAATCGGTTCTTCGATCTGTGAATTTTGATACTGGAATTAATCAGCATGTTTTTAAAAAATTAAAGCAAAGGGTAAAGAAAATGAAATCCTTAGATAAATTTTGTTGTTTAATGTTCGATGAGATGTCTTTATCATATGATTTAAATTATGACCATACCTTACGTAAAGTAATTGGCTATGTTGATCTAGGTAAATCAATACGTTTTAATGAAATGGCTAACCATGCTTTAGTTTTTATGATTTCAGGATTAAGGAAAAAATGGAAGCAACCATTAGCCTATTACTTTACTAAAGATCAAATAAAAACATCTCATTTAAAAGTCATTTTAAAGGAAATTATTAAAGAATTACAAAATATAGGTCTTAAAGTTGTATGTTGTGTATCAGATCAAGGAACTACAAATGCAGCTGCTTTTAAGCAATTAATAGAGGAATGTCATACTGACAAATCAGACACTTTTTTTATGGTAAACCATCAAAAAATTGTAGTACTGCATGATATCCCACATCTTTTAAAAAATACAAGAAATGCTTTAAAAAATTATAACATTCAATTTGAGGATGGTAAGATTGCCCAGTGGGACCACATACTTCAGTGTTATGAAATTGATAGTAAAAGTAGATTTCAAATGTTACATAAAATCAAAAGGGAATATTTGGATCTTCCTGACTCACACTTAAAAATGAAAGTTTCCATTGCAGCTAAAACTTTGAGTCATACAGTGGCAGCTACACTGGAAGCTTTTGCATCGCATTCTATTATTTCTTCCAATGCTGCCCACACTGCAGAATTTGTTAAAGACATTGATTTACTATTTGATTCTTTAAACGCGACACCTTTTCGAAATGAAGGAAAGGAATTAAGGCATAGTGTGAGTAAGAAGAGTAAACATGTTACTTTTTGGCATTCTATGTTGAATAAAATTGAATCTTGGAAATTTTTAGATCGAACGACAGGATCTGCATCAAGGGCTCCAAGGTGCAAAGCAGGTTGGATTCAAACGATTAAAGGAGTTTTGATGGTATGGAGTATTTGTGAAAAAGCAGGGTTTCAGTACTTGCAAACTCGACATTTAAATCAAGATCCACTTGAAAATCTTTTTAGTATAATAAGGCAGCATGGAAGAGCACATACAAATCCATCACCTTTTCAGTTTATTAGTGCTCTTAAAACTAGTATTCTGAATGGGCTTATTATACCACGAAGTTATGGAAAGAATTGCGAGGATGATGACTTTGATCTTTTAGAAGATCTAACTGATTTTCTCTCAGATACTTCCCCATCTATCACTCCAATTGAAATGTTTTCAGAAGATAATGATAACCTGAAAAAGTCCTTGATGCAAGTTCTGCCTCCTCGGGATTTGGCTATTGTTGACAAGGAAGCGCTGACATATGTGGGGGGCTTTTTTACCAAAAAAGTTTTAGATTTCACTTGCGAAGACTGCAGCAAATCTCTTTTAAGTGAGAATATTTTAGAACATCACTTATTTACCATGTTTAAAGAGTTTGATGATCAAAAACGCCTTAAGTATGTATCTGAGCAATTGTGTTTTTATATTGCTCACATACATGACTTAATACTAACAGCTTTGAAATATCATGGTCATGAATTCGATATTTATAAAAAGCTTCAGTTGTATTTATCTTCTAATGTTAATTTTGATTGGTATTTATGTTCAGTTCATAAGAATTTTATAAAAGAGTTGCTTATTTCAAGTATGATGAAAACTATGGTTAAAAAATTTTTTAAAGACTTTAAAATGAACAAAAGAGATGTAAGACGAAACAAAAAAATAATGAAATTTTTACATAAATAACGAATTTATTACTATGTTTTTTATATTATTTATTGTTCTGTAGTTTAGGATAACTGTTTTGTTTTTGTTAATTTTATTTATTGTTCTGTAGTTTAGGGTAACTGTTTTGTTTTTATTAATTTTATGTTATATTTATTTTCTGTTTTATAGTTTTTATGTTGTGTTTTTAAAGTTTATTTTTTTGAATTCTTTTTTTATGTTTTGTGTATTTTTATGTATTATTGCAGGGAAATCAAACCTTCAAATGATTTACGTCTGTCCAACAAACATTTAGACAGTTGTTTTCACATGAAAGGTATATCAAAAGTTAAATGTACTTACTATACAATAATGTATGTACATACAAGTTATTATAAACATTATGTTAATTTTTTACAATTTTGTGCTATTGTTTGTCATTTTATTTTTTATTTACATTAAAATACTTTATGTGTGTTTCAGAAGTTAATGGTGCTGATATATTTTTGTGTGTATGAACTCCGTTATTAATTTCATTTTTTTTTTACTTTGTCCGGCCTCTAAATTAAAAAAAAAAGAATTGCTGAAATATTTGGAAATTGCTGATAAATTTGTGGCAGAAGTCAAATTCTGACATACAAATGACCATTAGAGTATGCAATTAGAATCTGACTTTTCATACATTTTTTTATTTAATTATATCTACAATTTATTTTCCAAGCTACTGGTGCAGAAAAAATAGCGAAAAAAAAATAATATTATTCTCACATCAAGAACTGTTGTGTTGAGCTATAACTATTGAAAATTGTTCTATTATTATTCTTTATATTTGAAAATAAAAACTATAAAAGTATATATATATTTTTTATTTTAACCCTTATAATTTATACATAAAAATTAAATTATATTAGGTTTAGAATATTGCATTTTATACTCTTTGTGTGACAGAATTAAAAAATTTCAACACACTTTTTTAAACTGAAGTAATTAACCTAGTTTTTTTAAGTATGGAAGATTTTCCTCATCAGTAATTGGTGATAATTATGCAAAAGTTGCATAATTAATGCCAATTATTGATGTGGTAAAATCTTTTTAACTTGGAATTTTTATTTAATTTGAAAAAGTGTTGGAAACTATCGATAATTCAGTTTCCTGTGTTACCGGCATTACAGTGTTCTGTTTTTATGGTAATTAGTTCCGTTTTCCACGAGGGGTGTTCGCTATCCATAGAATCGCACGTAGTTCATACTCTTTCTTAGTTTCTCTATGAAAGACAAGATCCAAACACCAAACACAGAAGCATTTGATATTTAGATCAGAGTGCCTAAACTTCCATTAATTACAATTTGTATATTTGGTTGCCTGCCTAACAATTGTTAGAAGAATTAATAAAATCAATTTCTTTAGTATTTATTATTTTCAGTTAAATTATATTGCAGTTTATCATTCTATAAACCGACGGCTTTGTACAATCCCATTAGTATGAACGACGGCCAAAATTTTTATATACACATTATTCTGATTGTAATGTATTTATATAGGAATCCGTGATCCATGAAATAGGTTCCCATAAAGGCAAAGCAAACTGGTCTTTGAAACAAACTATGCTCATGATGTTGTAAATCGAAACCAGCTCGAAAAATCAAAGATTTAGTTGAAATTTCGTGGAATCCTCATAATTATTTGCTTTCTGCTTATTAAATTAAGGGTTATGAATATAAAGCAATTCCACATACTAACGGTTAGTACTCACTCGTACACAAAATAGCAGAATTTGTGTCTATAGACTAGGTTCTGCGACTACGTGTAAGCAAATCGATTGTTCTACACCTCCTTGGGGGCAACAACAATTCCAAAGGTAGTTGCCAGGTTTAGTCGAATCATGCAGATGTAAATGCAGGACTCTAGACTTCTAAACCATCTTAAATTTTGTCCAGAATTAAAATTGTGGATTATTCACTCAAACGATTTTGTCCGCCAGTGTGTACTAGCCATAAGGGTTAAAAATATTAATTAGTTCCTTATTTAGCTCAGTGAGAAAGTGCAAGAGATAGAAAAATAAATGTAAAAACTATATTTTTATTAATCCACTAGGAAATAGAACAGTTTGTAATTGCCTCTTCTTTGCATTTTGTTCTTAATGGTTGGCCATTCTTTAACTCTTTAACTATACTGGTCAAATCTTCAGAATCGGGAAAAGCCAAAGTGGATAATTTCGAATGTACCAGCTGACCATTAACAGATACTTCAAAAGAGCCTAAAAATATCACCAGAACGGTTGCAACTGTCGACTAAAATGGAATTAAATGCCCTTGTAACAATTCTTACCGCTTCGACCTTCTTTCCCTGTAACTTCAGTAACTTCGGTCTCTTTTAGCAATTTGTCATATATTTCTTTAAACCTTCCTTTATATCCACACTGACCACTGAAAATTGCTGCTATGTAACTTAAATTTACAATGTATAAACTTTATTTACCAATATTCAATTTCTACCTTTATGGGTTTAGACATAATTCTACCACATGATTAATAAGAGAGAAATATAATAATTCCGATTTGCTTTAGATTTATAATTTTGAGGTTAGTAAATATAAACATAACCTAAAAATAAATCATAATTCATAGAATAAAAGGTAGTGTTCCGATGTGTAGTTTTTGAGGAAATACGATACCCAGTGGCGGCTCGTTATTAACTAGAACTAGCGTTGATTGATTCAACCAACAGAAATAGAGAACGACTCGACGGTATTCCAATCAGCACCCATCGAAACTAGATATTTTTCTTTTGTTCTGGTTTCGACCGAAACCGAATCTTATTTAAACTTGTTAAAAAACCTCATTTCAAAAAGAAAGCATGTGAACAGAAGAATACGTGAAATAAAAAATAAGTATTGACAAAAATTTAGTACAGACACGGAACGTGATATGTTTGGATTTCAAAAAAGGATGTGGAAGATGATAAGAGGTCTAAAGAAAACAACGAATGAGGAAGTAAAGGTAAAAACTATTAGGGCAGAAACTTGGGTACAAAATTTTAAAACTATCTATAATAATACCGCTCTTCAAAACAATGAGGACGAGACAACAAACACAAACGAAGAATCAGAACCAGTAACAATAACAAAAGCACAAGTCAGAAATCCAATTATCAAACTGAAGAACCGAAAAGCACCAAACGAAGATGAAATATCCCAACGAATTCAATTCATCAAGCATGGAAAACAGTTATTAGTAAGAGAATAACGAAATTGTTCCACAGAATACTACTTAATAGCAAAATTACTAGCGTCACTATCCCACTCTTTAACCGTTTGACGGCTATGCAGCTATATATGTAATACTTCTATATGGCCAGCTCCCTATTCTCTTCACGAGTTTGTTCCAACCAAATTCGACAAAGATGGAACATGAATTAATGGCGAGTATTGCGCATGAATTGAACAAAATGAACCAATCGCTACGCGCGGGTTAAACGGGTTTGGCCGTGCACAGCTGACTTTGGCCATGCACAGATGATTTGTAGCACCTGCGCATTGCGACTCATTAATTCGTGTGAAGGTCAGCGAGAAAGAGAAGTATTTCCCATGAGAAACGAGGAACTGGCCATATAGAAGTATTACATATATGTATGCAGCGCTATCGCGCTTCCCATATATGTAATACTTCTATATGGCCAGCTCCCTATTCTCTTCACGAGTTTGTTCCAACCAAATTCGATAAAGATGGAACATGGATAAAAGGCGAGTATTGCGCATGAATTGAACAAAATGAACCAATCGCTACGCGTGGCTTAAACGGGTGTTTATGTTTGGCCGTGCACAGCTGACTTTGGCCATGCACAGATGATTTGTAACACCTGCGCATTGCGACTCATTAATGCGTGTGAAGGTCAGCGAGAAAGAGAAGTCTTTCCCATAAGAAACGAGGAACTGGCCATATAGAAGTATTACATATATGGCGCTTCCAGATTTCATTCCAAACAAGCTAAGCGGCGCTACCGCGCCGTCATTTCAATACGAGTCTGTATCTTTGCCGCTCTTGCGATTTCGTAATGAAAGTGTTTCTTTTAAAGCAACAATAGCGTTTTTAATTAGTTTTCATTCCAAAAAAAAAACCTTATTTTAATTTTTTTACGTATTGAAAATACCTAATCATGTTGAGTGATTATAATATTTCGGACACTGAATCAAGGTCAAGTTTCACGTAAGAGGACGAAGCATTGCATATGATTAGTAAAAATGGTGATGACGAAAGCATTATTCTTCTTTTTCTTCTTCTTCTTCTTCAGGAACGGAAGATCCAACATTCACTACCATTCCGCCAACAAAAACATTTTCAAAGGCAACAGATTATTTTTTTGAAACAACCGGGCTAAGACGCGCTCCTCCATCAAATGCCAGTCCCATAGAGTATTTTAATTTATTTTACAATTAATCACTTATGGAAAACATTGTTAAAGAGACAAATAGATACGCTTCCCAGTTTATGGAATCGCATGTTCTTTTGGCTAATTCACGAACCAAGAAATGGACGCCAACAAATGTTTCAGAAGTAAAAGTTTTTATAGCTGTCTTGCTAGAAACGGGAATAACGAAACGACCAACGATGTATTATTATTGAAGACAGGATTCCAGGAAAATACCATGGTTTGAAAAGTGTTCGCTAGAGATAGGTTTCTGTTGTTGCTAAAATTTTTTCATTTAATGGACAATAGATTACTAGCTGCCCCAGGCCATCCAGATTATGATCCTTGCGCGAGATTTGATATGCTTGTAGAGCATGCTAATACAGTTTTTCATCAGCATTATGTACCGCATCAGCAATTGCCTATTGATGAATCACTGGTTAGCACACATTGCCATTCAGTAATAAAGCAGTATCTTCCAAATAAAAAGCATCATAAATGGGGGATAAAATTCTGGATGCTGTGTGACTCAATTACAAAGTACTGTTTGGGTTTTTTTTTGTTATAAAGGGGCCAAAAATGCAGAGGATGGGGAATCTATAAAAAAGGACGGACTTGGATCTTCGGTAGTTGAAAACTTGCTGTCAGTGGGGAATTACCTAAATAAAGGATATCATTTGTTTAAGGATAATTTTTATGCCAGTTTACATTTAGCTAAATTACTTTTACAAAGAAACACCTACCTTACGGGAACAATCCGTCCCAATAAGAAAGAAATTCCTGCAGAAGCCAAGAAAGCCGAGGTTCGTATGGCAAAATATTTTGCAAATCAAAATATCTTGATGTGTTCTTTCAAAGACAAAAAATCAAAGCCGCATCCGGTAATTCTAGTTTACTCAAATGCAAATTCTAATAGTTTAACCGTAACAAAAAAGAAAGCCTCTTTCGAATATACAAAAGAAAAACCAAGCATGATTCACGATTACAATAAATATATGGGAGGAGTAGATGAATCCGATAAAATGTTGTATACATACTTGGACGAGCTAAGAACTTGAAAATTCTCAAAAAAGTTGGTGTTCAACATATTTAGACGAATGGTGTTGAATTCCTATATTCTTTACACAACAAACACCACTAAAAAAATGTCCCAGCTGCATTCACATGCGCCATTATTGGACAAATTGAAGAAGATTGGATAACATTGAAAAATGTTGAAAATGAAACGTCAACTTCGAGCCAAAAATTCTCTTTGAAGAAACTGCCGGACGCAATTTACGGCAGTGTGCGGTCTGCAGTAATAGGAAGAGCGGAATAAAGCGTTCCAATCTTATCTGCACTCGATGCAAGAAGGGGCTTTTTTTTAAGTTTAATCCACTCGTAAAGGGTAACCCCATTATGCTTTCAAAGCACTGCGAGTAGGATGCGGAAATAAGGATAGATGGCGATGAACCGCCTTCTTAAACAAGGATAGGTTGTAATTTTTGGGGAATATTCCTTTCGGTAACAAGTTCCATAATTTGAAAGTTCTATAGAAAAATGAGTCTCCGTAGACAGAAGTCCTCACTATACCAAGCTGTCTCCGACTGTCTAGTACGCCTCAAGAATCTTGCCCTTGGGGGGATCATTCCTATTAGTTCCTGCGAGCATCTTCCATGATAGTACTTGTAGAAAAGAGACAAGTCACTAACCATACGCCTGTGCTCTAGTGTTTCGACAGAATCGGTCAGACTCTCGTCATCAATTAGGCGAATCGCTCTTCTTTGAATTGAATCCAAGAGAGCTAAAGCGTGTTTTGGGTCTGAATTCCAAACATGAGAACAGTATTCTAGTTTTGGCCTAACTTGAGCTTTGTATAGTGTTAATAGCTGATGAGATGTGAAGTACTTTTTAGCTCTAAAAAGAAAACCTAGCTTCTAAGAGGCGGATTTGGCACATGATCGTCCCAAGAGAAGTTAGTGTTCACATTCACTCCTAGGATAGATAGATTAGATCCCATCAGAAGGATTTTATCGTCCATTAATATGTTTGTTGCATTATCCCTTGATATTTTCTTAGAGAAAACCGCGGCCTGAGTTTTTGAACCGTTGAAGTCGACCAAATTGTTCTTACCCCATTCCAGAATAATCTCGAGATCCCGATTAATCGTCTGTATCTGCTTAGTCGATCTGAAGCAGCGATAGATAATGGTTTGTCGGAGAAAAAAGATGATACAAGATTACTATCATCTGCGTAGCTGTATATGGGATTGGAAGTTGAAGCTAAGAGATCATTTATTTGTAACAGAAATAGGGTAGGAGACAGAACAGATCCCTGAGGCACCGCTGCGTTAAACGCAAATGTCTCGGATGAGATGCCATCGACGACGACCTGAAGAGATATGTCAGGGAGAAAATTGGATATCAAATGACAGAGCCCAGGAGGAAAACCATAAGATGTTAATTTGGCGAGAAGAGATCGGTGCCAGACTCTGTCGAAAGCCTTTGAGATATCCAATGCCACAATCCTAGCCTCACCATGTTTTTCCATAGCTGAGTTACAGATATGAGTAACATATGCCAGTAGATCGCCTGTGGAACGTTGTCTAAAACCGTATTGCCTGTCGGAGATGATTCTATTTTCCTCCAGATATTTGAGAATCTCGATGTAGATAACCTTTTCCATCACTTTAGATATAACGGGTAACAAAGATATAGGGCGATAGTTGTTAACCAGATTCCTTTTTCCCTTCTTAGGGACAGGCCGCTCTCTAGCAGATTTCCAGATGTTAGGGAATACACCTTTGTTGTAAGAGAGTGTGAACAATTTACTTAGGACAGGAGTTAACACTGGGGCGCACTTCTTAAGAACAATAGCGGGAACACCATCAAGGCCAGAAGCTTTCGAGGTGTCGAGCTCAAGGAGAATCTTACTGATTGTGCGTTGTTTGAAAACAACTTCAGGCATCGAAGTGCCAATCTTAGGGAGAATAGGAGGTTCTGCGTTTTAAGAATCAAGATTAGAATTTTCAGCAAACATTAAGGCTAATATGTCAGCCTTTTCCTTGGAGGTAGTAGCAATATTGCTATTTTCATTGAGTAAATGTGAAAAATTTGAAGGTGTAAAATTCTTTTTAATCGACTTTGCAAATCCCCAAAAGGACCTGGAACCGTTCAGACAGTTGATAAGCCTCTGGCGCATTTTACGATCGAAATCACCTTTTGCCTGGTCAATAACCTGTTTACAAGAATTTCGTGCATCTACAAATATGTACCGAGCTTGACTGAGGGATTATTTCGCCAACGACGATATGCGCGATTTTTGCAGGAGACAGCCCGAGCACATTTTTTATTGAACCAAGATTTACTGGAGGCAGACTTCCTTTGGGACTGGGGAATTGAGCACTTCATACCAATCAGGACAGTTTCCATGATGGATTCGGCGACTAAAAAAGAGTTGTCTGAGTTAAAGCAGATTTCCTGCTATGGATAAGATCCAAAGAAGTATCTTAATTCTTCCCAGTTTGCAGAATTAAAGTGCCAAACCCTACGGGACTGCGTCTGGGAAGGAGGTGGTATATGAAGCGAGCGAGAGGCTGCTACAAGCTTGTGATCCGAATTTCCATGAGGTGATGTCACAGAGATTTTATACGAATTTGGTGAATTTGTAAGGAAAAGGTCGAGTAGATCAGGTTGATGGGTATCTACATCAGGAATTCTTGTGGGTTCCTCAACTAATTGCGATAGTCCACAAGTGATGGCGAATGCCTCCGCCACCCTTCCCGCGTCGTCAGTTCAGGAAGAAAACCTTAACCAGGGGATGTTGTGTACGTTGAAGTCACCGAGAAAGAAAACCTCAGCTTTTAAATAATTCGTCTGTAGGTAATCAAAGATTACGGAGAGATAAGAGACGAGCTGTCTGTATGAGGGATCGTTTGAAGACAAATAAAGTGAACAAATGAATATTACTTCGTTTTTGGAGTAGATTTTTAGCCAAATCACATCATGATCAGCAGATTCCAGTGTTTCTTCTCGTTGACAGGACAGGCCGCTTCGCGTAAAAGCACAAATTCCCCTCTTGTGTCGAAATTTTGTGTGCAAGTCGTAGTTAGGGCAAAGCAAATGGACTGTATTGATGGATGGGGAGACTTGGGTTTCTGCAGCGACAACACATGGGGTCTTTCCTTTTGAAGGTGTTGATGAACCGAGTTTAGATTTGAGTTTAGACCCCGAATGTTACAGAATTGAATTTTGAATGAATTGTTTGAAAGAAACTTGGCCCGTGGTACATTAAAATTTTCCTTCGATTTTGGATTCCCTCGTACACCTTCCACCCGGACATCCGAACGGAAGGGTAGTTTACGTCTGCAATTTTTTGCATGAAGGAAATCCAGCATCTTTGTTTTTAATAATTAGTAGAAAAAATCAGAGTAGATGAAAAAAGGAAATAAGGAAAAGGGCAGGATGAGGAAAGAAGAACAGCAGAAACCGACTTACGTGTCAAAGACGGAAACATGATGTAAGTATCATTTCACCGCCTCCTAGTGGTACGTGGGGTGGTACTACCTCGGACGACTGAAAGTTTCAGTCCACCACCTTCCATCCACTACATAGCTACATGGCATTATCGTGGGAAAACACAGATGTTAAACTTTTTTTTTATATAATTTTACTTTCACGTTTTTTTTTTTTTTCGTTAACCACTGATAGCTTTATAAATTGCCTTAAATAGTTGTTTTCGTTAATTCTCTATCTGTAAATGGTTAAAAGCAATATGTAAATCGATGTAAAATTGCAAACGTTATAAAATTTGCAGTAAAAACACATTTTTTGATTTTGAAATATCCAAATTATCTATAGCACTTTTGGAATGTATAAGGATTTTGATGGATAGCTGTCAAACGGTTAAGAAAGGAGACAAAAAGGAACCATCTAACTGCAGAGGAATAACAATACAGAGCTCCGTAATCAAATGTCTTACAAGTATGCTGGCAGCAGAAATATTAAATATCATCCCTGTAGATGATGAAAAACAGGGGTTTAGAAAAAACAGATCAACAATAGATGCCATTTTCATCATAAGGCAAATTGTAGAAAAATCGATCCTGCATTAATCTGCTTCGTAAATCTCACTAAAGTATTCGATCAAATACAATTAAAAGATGTTATAAGTGCATTAAAAGAGAAAAACTTACCAATGAAATATATTAACCTTATAAAATATCTGAATTCCAATAACAATACTAAAATAAGAGTCAACAAAAAATTAACAACAAAGATAGAAACAAACATATGGAGGAATTCGTCAAGGAGCCAGTCTCAGTCCTCTGCTGTTTAACACAATTATGAACAAGATTATAGAAGCTATAAAAACACACAGGATTGAATATCGACTAGGTAATGACAACATAAACATATTCTGCTCTGCCGATGATGCAGCTATGGTAGCCGAATCAGAAGACGACTTGCAACGCCTCTTATATACGTTTAAAATCATCGCAGAACAGTATAATATGTTAATATGTTAATATCCATCCAGTAAAACAACATTATTGACGATTACAAAAGAGCAGTTACGATCAAACTAGAAGTAAATAACACAACAATTGAATAGATAATGAGTTTCGAATGTCTTGACAGAAAAAATATGGTGCAACGGACTGGTCCTTGGTTATCTGCAAAAATCTTCAGAGAGATACTGATTGAGTATCTCTTTGAAGATGACAGCTTGGCCATCGAAACGCCTTAGAGCAACCTTTGTTGTCTTTTCTAATCTTTCTTGGTTTCAGGGGACAAGATTTGTATTTCAATTTTTTTAGAAAAATTATGAGCATCGGAAATGTCAAAGACAAAGTAAGGCAACAAGTAAATAAAGCAGCGACTATTTCAGGACACTTAAAACAAACTATCTAGAAGAACAAACATCCATTCATCGAATGCAGAAGCAGAACATATAAGACTTGTGTTCGATTTGTGTTAACATACGCAGCCGAAAAGAGGGCAGACAATACTACCACCAAGAGACATCTAAGAACTACGGAAATGAAAATCCTGAGAACTGGATACACAATGTGGTATCGACCGAGGAATGCCCATATCAGGGAACAATGTAAAGTGGAACATGTGGTACGATGGTCAAGAAGAAGAAGAAGAAGAAGAAGAAGAAGAAGAAGAAGAAGAAGAAGAAGAAGAAGAAGAAGAAGAAGAAGAAGAAGAAGAAGATAAAGAAGAAGAAGAAGAATACGAAAGTGGAATGAACACGTTAATTGAATGACAGACAACAGGCTGGTGAAAATAGCACACGACGGAAAGCCATAAGGGACCACACTACCGAAACAATGGCGTGACAGCTGGCAGTCATTATCACAAGAACAACAATAAGAAGAATTTAGAATAAACAGTCAACTAGCCTTACTAAAAAAAGAAGAAGAAGGAGAAGAAGAAGAAGAATTAAAAGAAGAAGAAGAAGAATCGAGTTTACAGCCCTGGTAGCAAATATATGTTTATTTTTAATAAGTCGTAAATTTAATTAATTGTCATTGTTCTCGCCAGCACTAAAAATTATTTTATTGAGAAAAAAATCTAATCTTCCCTCATACATTGCAAAAATCTATCTACGTCACTGTTAATCTATATATTTTTTGTCCTGAAATGACATAAACCGTGTAGTTCAAAATAAGAAAAGCAACAATTAACGTTCGAATATGAAATGGTTTCCAATACTCGTGTTATTGATTGGGCCACAACAATCACAGACCAATTAACTGAACCTGTGACATTTTTTAACTGTATTGATTTAGTTTAATGTCAAAATTGAGATTGTGTGCAAATTTTTCGTCCGCATGAATCACGCTCGGTATCGTTATGGTATCAAAAAAACACTCAGCAACATTTTTCACGAAGAAGATGACTCATCAGGATCAACGGAGATCTCAGAAAGCCATTTTTGGGCAGCTCTTGACAAAGCTATCAAAAGAAATAAAAAATCTGCCAATACTATAAGACGAATTTGCAAAGCCAAGAGATTACTGCGGCCAGTTGTAGACGAAATTATTGATGATGCTTATAATGTAATATACGAGGCGAAATACAAACGAGAGGAGATTTCTTTATCGAGAAAGTCTTACAAGAAAGCTTTTTGGGCTTCAAGATTACTTTCGGAATTGGATGATGAAGAAGATGGACCTTTTTCTTCTGTTTATTCAATGATGAGAAACTCTCGAGTTAAGATGGACGATCCGGGGAAGATCATAATGGAAAGAGAATTGGTATCACAATTGTATGATCTTCATGAACAGTTAGGAGCTATTCTAGAAAATCTGATAGAGATACCTAAAGGTATCTTAAAAGAGAGAGGTGAACCTGTTCTTTTTCAAAATGGAGAAAATGTTTCCTGCTCTGTGAATCCCTACACAGTGAGTCGAGCAGAAGAATCAGATGTAGAATATATTTATAGGGAGGGTACAGAATGTTATTGCAAGACGAAAAAGGAAGGTAGATATTACTCCAAATCCTTTATCGAAAAAATTCATTGAATCAAATTTAAAACTAAATGTAAAAATCTGAATATAGGCCTAATTTTTTTTTCTTACAATTTCGACTTCGACTTTGAAATTTCTTTAAATACTTCAGTAAGTTTTTTTTTTAATTTCGACATTAACTCCTATACAAAATCAAAATATGGATTTTAATCTACGGCTTTAATCTAAAACTTTGGGTTTTCTTCTTTCTCGCTTTCATGAAATACCTAAACTTGAAATTTTTAGTTGTTTTTAAATTTCACCCAATATTTCTACTTTTTTCTGAACCTTCCGAATTCTAACTTGAATTTTTTTGTATTTTTTATAAAATCACAGCTTTAAATTTAAAATATCTAGAACTTATTTTTTAAATGTCACTATTTTCTAACAATATCTGGTTTGAAATTTAATCGATTTTCCCAGGAATTCGATTACACATTCGATTTCTTAATTTTTTTAATAAAAATGATTTAATCTTAAAGTTTTGAGAGTTCAGCTTTTTTCCAGAAATGTTGAAACTTTGAATTGCTTTATGTAAATTTGTAGTTTCTGAACATTTTCTCCTCTTTTCGGAATATTCTGATTTTGAACTGGAAATTATTACTATATTTTCTAAAATTTCAATTTTAAATTTGAAATTTCTATACATATTTCTTTAATTTGTCTCGAAAGTTCGACCTTTTTTCTAAAAATATCCAATTTAAATTTTAAATTCATTAATTTTTTTCTAAAATTTGACTTTATAAACAAAATAGGTAACGAAGTTTTTTCATGGAATTTGGTTTTTCTTCTGGAAACTTAATCTTTTATCCAAGAAAATATGCGACTTAAACGGGTTATCTTTTTTTCTATAAATTCGATTCTAAACCTGAAACCCATACTTTTTTTCTAAATAAATCTATTTATTCACTAAATGCCGATTATAGTTTCCAAAATTTTGGTTTTGTCTTTCTTAAATTTGGAGTTTAATTGGAAATTTCGAGTGTTTTATTAAATTTCAAAATTTGAAATTTTTAATCATAAAATTTTTCTCAAATTTTTTATATTTATCTCAAAATCCCGAATTAAAACTTGGAACTATTGTAGAAATATATTTTTTTTAATTATAAATTTAAATTTGGAATTTATAGAAATTTTATTTTTTCCAATTTCGAGTTTTTGCTTGAAATTTGGTTTCTTTCTAAAAATTTAGATTTAATGCCGAATTTGTTACGGTGTTACGAAAATATCAATTTTGAAATTTCCAAACTTTTTAATAGAATTTTTGGCTTTTTCACCTAAATAGTGATTTTTATCTTGAAAATTTCATCCTTGTATCAGATTTCGGGTTAAAGCCAGAAACGTTTTCAAACTTTTAATGTTTTTTAAGATTTATTTTTTTTTCAAAATTTAGAATTCACACTGAAAATATTTAATTTAAACTCACTGCGGATTAAAAAAAATGTTTATTTTATAAAATTCAAGTTTTTCCTTAAAATATCTACTTCTTCTAAATAGTTTCAAGTTTTGATTTAAAATTGACCTTTTTCATTGTTTTTTGGACAAGTTTTCAAATTATAGACATTTTTTTGTCAAAGTTGCGTTTCAAATTTGGGAGATTGTTAAATTTCAAATTTTCAAGTTTTAATTTTCTTAGAATTGCTACTTTAAACCTAAAATTTTTTAGGTAATTTTTTTTGAAATTTGGATTTTTTTTATACAAATTTCAATTTTTTTAAATAAATTTTGGTTTTTTACTGAAAGATGCCAGTTTAAACGTGAAGTATTTTACATCTATCCAAATTTTGAATTTCAAATCGAAATTTTGGAAAAAAGTGTAATTTTTTAAATTCTTGAAGTTTGGTATTTGTCCTAATTATTTTATGAAAGTCCATTATAGTATTATGGTTATCATCAATAAAATAAAAGAAATGAAAATACCTACTACGCTACCTAGCCGAAGTTCGTCGAAAAACAAAATTCTAAAACGAATAGTCTCTGCTTAAAATTGAACAAGCCATTGATCAAGTTGTTTAGGTATTTCAGTTAATAAATGCTACTAATACAATCCAAAATGCTCATAAATCATTGTTATTAACTTTTAATTGCGGTAAAATCCAAGGACAATGTAGAAACATTCAAATTCAAAATTTAAATACATTTTTTACTCGGAAATAACATATTAAATCTTAGAGAAGCATATCGGCGTTTCTAATGTTTTGACGCTTTTGTTACATTAAGACAAGTTTACATTTGGAATCCCAGATTCCATAAAGACGTTATTTTATTGAATAAAAATAATTAAATATTATATTTTAGAAAAAGATGTCAGTATGTCCAATAAAACAAGCTTTGCAGACGATCTTATCTCATTAGATGAACAAATAGAAAAAGAACATACTTATGAACAGGATGACTATTATGATGAACCTGATGAATTTACAATGAACGAACAAAAAGCTAAAACATTGATGGAAAGATGTCTGGACGATCTAGAGAAAATTAAATCATATTTCAACAAGTCTGGGGGTTCTGGTGAATGCAGTTGTGGAGTAACTGGTTGCCACGAAGTAAAACCACATCTACATACTATGCTAGACGGAAGTCCTATACTTCTTAAACTGCAAAGGGTAATACTTGAAATAATAATAATAATTTTAAACAAAAATATTGTTTTAGAGCCGAGAAGACTTTACCAGCAAAAATAACATCACGATTTGCGTAAGACCAGGTGGACTCTCAGATCCGAATATTGAACTGGCCTTCAAAACTTGTAAAAATCCACACTGCGATAGTCGACAATTTAAAAACAAGAAAACTAATAAGAGGGAGAAACCAAAAATAACGTGCTCAGACAAAAGCTTTGGAGTTAATTTACTTCAAATATATCAATATAAAAGGCACATTAAAAATATTGAAAATTCACCCAACGAAAACTTAGAAAACAATCTCATCGTTTTCAATCCTCAGGATCCACCGACATCTTATATTAAAATGACTGAGAAATTCACTCAAGAAGAATCGAGCCAAAGTAAAGAAACAAACTCATCTACGCAGAAAGCAAAGGTTCTAACGAGGGAAGCGAACACAACGATGTTTGAAACGATGAAGCCAACTAAGAAAGACGCCATGATATCTACCTGTGATGACTTCGCAAGCTGGGAAAAATTATATGTGCCATATGACAAGGAATATCTTGAGGAGGATATGATGAAACACTCGCTTTCCTCACTGATTGATAATTTGGACAAGAAACGCCTAGAAATACCAAGCAAACCATACAACTTGAAAGACATAAGAGGCAAAAGTATTCTTAGACATCGAGGAGATGAAAAAATACAGTTTGGTGGTGTTACGGACAGTCACGTCAAATTTAATAAAAGTTTGTTCCCAGATGAAATGCCAGCTTTCACAGAAGCTCAAGCTTTCACGGAAGTTCGCGATACCAAGGATGTTTCGCCTCTCAAAGAGGACGCAAATTGTAGAAGCAGTTTTAAAAAAGACGAGAAGCTTGAACGATGCTCGAAGCATAATTTTACAACGATGGAAAACTGCTTTAATTTTCAGGACTATGCAAAGAAACAAACCAAGGCATTAAATGTTGACAGGATAGATCAAATTCACTTTTATGGAAGCATTCCAATGGTCAACATAGGAGACTTATACAAAGACAACTGCAGCATATTAGGCTCAATAATTTGTTTAGGCGTTACAATCCGATAGGAAAGAAAGACGAGTTTAGTTCGTGCCCTTCCAATTTATTGAATACGAATGAACATAACGATATTGTGCGATACAAACGTCCTAAGAAGAAAAGGAAGTTAAGAATACCTAAAGATTTAACGATAAAGTGTTTTAATAATAAAATATACTATATTGTGAATCAATCCAAAAGTCATTTTTTAAATAAAGAACATCGTGATGTTTTGCCTTCATATTTGAAACGTATTTTGACTAACAGACCTAAACCTTTATTAGGGTGTAGAACGAAATAGGTTCTGGATCGCATTTTTCATGACCAAAGAAAATTGCCGTTAAAATATATCAATTTTACTTAGCCTCAAAATTTATATTGACGATTAAAAAAAGGTCTTCAATACTATTTCGGTGCCCCTTCATATTCTTGCTCCTAGAGTGACCTCACCACTCGCGCTACTCTAGGGCCAGTCCTGGGCATTGGCGTGTCTACGATTTTTTTCTAGGGGGGGCCCTGCCCCTGAAAAATGATGACGGATAAATGTACAAAATAAAGGTAATTTAAATTTCAAATGACGATTTCGATAACCTATCTGTGGAATGTTGCTTTAAATAAAATTATCCAAAAATATTTTCAGTGAGAAGCTGCTTTAATTAAATAATTATTAAATAAGATATTAATTTTCGATTTTTTTCTACAAAAACGTTTAACACTTTCGGGCGTAACGTTTCCTTCGACGTTTTTTGATTTTCTCTTCAAAACTAAATTATTTAAATTAAAAAATTATTTGTAAATTGGAAATTTTCCTCTATGTCCAATTTTTTTTTCAAAATATGAATCTCGAAATTTCAATTTCCTTATTAAAGTTCTAAAATTTCATAAATTTTACACTTTCAATTTTTTCTGACATTTTCCACGTAAGTGAAAGTTTCGACCTTTTCAAGAAATTTGGAGTATTTTTGACACTTCTAGTTTTCTTTGAAGCTTCAATTTTTAACCTGAAAATTTGTTAAAGCCCCATTGTTTAATCAAAATTGTGATTTTTTTCCAAAATTGCGATTTGAAATGCAGTTTTGACTTTTTCCCTCAAAATTTTGACTTTATGATCAACATGTCATTTCAGAACGATTTTCATTTTATTTTCTAAATGTTGACTTTAAATTTAATTTCAATTTTTTTAACAGTATTCTATTTTACACTTTCAGGTAAAATTATAATTTCAATGCAAACGCTAAATTTATATTTCCTCTTCATATTTCTTTTTCGTCACATCAATTTTAATTTCCAACTTAATTATTTAAATATTTTCTATAACATCAGATTTTTCCGCAAAGGATATTTTTCTCTTCCACTTCCTCTTAAGAATCAAAATGTCGAGAAAATTATTAAATAAATTCCAAATTTTTTTAAAAATTGACTTTTTTCTAAATATTTTTAGATTCATTTTCTTTCAAATATTTTGAATTTAACCTCAAAATTTCAACTGATTCTCAATATTTTTGAAATAAGTGTATTCGATTTTTTTAATTTTTAATTTTTTACAGTTTCAGTTTTTACTTTTGTTAATTTTTTACTTTAAAGTGAAAATTACGTCTTTGCTTTATTATTTTTTAAAATTTTGATTTCATAATATCCAAATTTGTTAAGAATAACCGACGAGTTATAGGCGAATTGTACTTAACGGACGACGTACGATTAAACTAGCAATTTAAGTTTACAGATCGTCTTCAATCACCTTCAATCATTAAAAAAAAATTAAACGATCTATTGCCCTATTTAACATAGATGTTACAAGTTGTGTAGCTAAAAGTATGTATATTCATAGGTATCTAGAATAGGGCAGGGTGGGGTACTTGTCCCCGTGGCTTTTGAAGCTGCCGAAAATTTATATTCAATTGAAATTTCCATTATTTCTTTAGGATTCGTACTTTACTTGGAATTTCGACATTTGTCGATAATTTTAATTTTCTTCACATTTCGTGATTTTTCAAAAATATTTCTTTAATTTATGGCACATGCTGGCTTTCTCTGAGAAATTTCGAATTTTTATAAAATTTGGATTTTTTTTAGAAATTTTGATTTTTCGGAAATTTCGATATTTTTTTCGAAATTTCAAATTTTTTTCAAAATCTGTTTTTGCTTTTGCGATTTTTTCAAAATGTCCATAGTTTTCTCAAAATTGGTTTTTTTTGGAAATTTTAATTCTATTTCAAATCCAATCTTTTGTTTCTGAAAATCTCAATACTTTCGTCTAAATTTCTTTCTTTATCTGAAAATTTTGATTTTTTCCAAAATTTGTCTTTTTATAAACAAGAATTTTCAAAATTAAACCTTTTTATCAAAATTTAACTTTCATCAAATCAAGTTTCTGTGCGAAATTGCCAATTTTTTCGACGTTCTCTGAAAAATTTCGAATTTCCTCTCAGTTTCACTTGAATATTTTAAACCGATTTCCTAAAATATCGCCTATTTCTACAAATTTATTTATTTTTTTTTACATTTGGATTTTTATGAAAATTTATAGAATCTAACTTTCCAAAAATTTTGACTAGTTTCTTAGAGTTTGCTTTTTTTCGAAATTTTGAGTGTTTTCTCAAAATTTGATAGTAAATATTTCCTATAGTTTCGACTCTTTGCTTGAAATTCGTTTTTTTTTTCGAAATCTTGACTTTTCTTCTTTAAATCTGTCTTTTTCTTAAAAGTTTCCTTATCATCAAAAATTCGAAATTTCGCCTTTATTCTCGAAATTCCTTTTTTGGAATATTCTTCTAAAAATCGTTTTTTCTTTTCGAAATTTCGCCACTTTTCTCAATACGTATTCATGTTTGGAAATTCTGCTATTATTCCTAATATTCTCTTTTTTCTTTTACATATTTCGACTTTCAAATTACACTCTCCGTAAATCTCAAAATGCACCTATTTCAAAATATGCCTTAGTTTTCACATTTTGACTTTTATCTCGAAATATTTTATGTTTTTAGAGTTGTAGACTTTTTGCCCGAAATTGGCTCTTTTTAAAATTTCTACTTTCTCTAAATTCATTTATGTTCTCTAAATTCGATCGGAATGTTAATAAAAAAGCAACCATATTAATAAAATATTTTTGTATTTAGAGAATAAAATTGAATTTCTTTATCGAACTTTAAATATTATGTTAACATTTAAATAAAAAAGTAAATATTTCGAAAAGAATATTTTTGCCAAATTGCATTTTTTTTGTCTTTTTTCGATTTTTCGACAGTTTTCAAATTTTTCCAGAAGGGAATTTGATTTTCTGAAAATTTTGACCTTTTCTCAAAACTATAACTTTTTCTGAACTCTACTTTTTCCGCTCTTTCTTTCCTTTTCTTGTAAATTTGAAATTTTTTTATAAATATCTATCATTTGCTCGAGATTTTGACAGTATTTTTCGAAATTCGTTTATATTAATGTTCAGTTTCAAAAGTTACTGTAAGTTACTGAACGTGTTTCAATAGCCAAGCTATCATCTTTGGAGATATCAGTATCTTTTTTTTGAAGATGATAGCTTGGCTATCGAAAAGCGTTAGAGCAATTTTTGGCGTATTTTTTAATCTTTCTTGATTTCAGCGCACAAGATTTGTACATCAATTTTAGAAGACAACCAAGGACAAGTTTGTTCCACCAAAAAAAAAAGATTTCCACTTATTTCTTCAACTTCGTTTTATTCTCGGAACAGGAAATACCCCAAAATTTAACGTTTTGTTTCTGGACATTTCTACCTCCTCCAAATTTGGACTTTTTCTCAAAATTCGTTTTATTGTTTCAAAATCAGAACAAAATATTAATAAAACGTCATAATTTTGGGAAAAGTATTTTTAGAATATTTCAAAAAAAAGCTTTTCGATTATGTTAAAATTTAAATAAAGTAACTGAGGAAAATATTGTTGGTTACTTCAGCTTTTTTCTCCAAATTTGATTTATTTTGGAAATTGTGACTTTTTATGTATATTATTCTTATTCTAAAAATCTAGACTAAATGAGAAAGGCAACTTAAATATTTTAAATATTTATGGATGTTTTAATACTCTGAATATTTTCGAAATCCTAGTGAAAAGGCAAGATGGTTTATTGAATCACATGGGATGAAAATATCAGCTTCAGATTCCGAGAATACTAGTGGCCGTACCATAAAATTAATTCCAGAAAAACAAACTTACATCTTATAATCTTTAAATAAAATTTGCCCTTTTTTAATATTTCAAGTTTACCCTAGAAATTTTTAACAACACATTTTTTTGTATTAATTTTGATATTCTCTAGACTTTTTTCAAAGTTTGAAGCTTAACATTCGGCATTTTTATCAGTATTTTTTTCTTTGCCAATTTTGGTATTCTTGAAAATTTGACTCTTCTCTCAAAATTTTGGTCTAACACAAAGATTTCATTGTTTCTCCTAAAATGTCGACTTGAAATTCATTGTTTTTCTCTCTATCTATAATGTGAACCTTTTGCAAAAATTTTCTGTTTTTGCCTCCAAAAACATTAAATTGAAAATAGAATTATCGAAGTTAAAGTTCTGATAAAAATTCGAAATTACAAATTTGGAACTGAAATTTTGATTGAAGTCTCTTAATTTCATCTTTAACCTTAAAATTTCGTCTTGATCTGCACATTTCAACATTAAATTTGAAATCTTAATATTTTCGAATTTAGAGTGAAAATACAGAGATTTTTTGTTTTTTTGAAATGTCAAATAGACAATATGTATGAAATTCCAAAAATCGCTCTCAACCAGCAAAACTGGACGCCAATAAAGCTACATATTATAGTAATTATAGTAAATAACTTGTAAGATTTATTTAAATGAATTACCCTTATTTTAAAAGATTCAAGTTATACCTACTAAATTATTAGATCAAAGTGTCCAAAATGCAAATCCACTCACAATTTCAAAATGAGATTCACTTCTCACAAAAGTACAAACTAATTACCTTAGAACCTAAAAATATTTTGTAATACAAAAGCAAGTGCGCTAGTACCTTTAGCACAACTCAAAGATAGTGGGTCGATTCTGGCAGTATTTTGAGGATATTATTTTATGATATTGCGTCGAGTAACTTTGTTACAAAGCACCTGTTTTTATCCCTGGAATCCCGTAGTGCGAAGGATAACTGTACCACAGATTGTTTCATGTTTCAGACTCAGGAAATTTTAAAATAATTTTTGTATTATGATGTCATAAAATATCGGGGTTTTATTTCTAGGTAGGTAACTAAATATTCTGGGGTGTGCACCAGACAATTCTGGGGTGGGCACGGCCCATCCGGCCCCCCTCTATATACGCCCATATTCCTGGGAGTGGGTAACCAGTTTTGTTTCCAACTTGCCTCAACCCTTTTTGCCTCTTAATTTTTTATTGTAATAATGGAAAATGTTTGAAGGTTGCGAAAATATGTTGATATTATTCTGGAAATTCTCCTGAGCTTTAAACATACAACAGTGTTGTGACGTTATGAGCCATCGAACTATTATTATGTATCATTTATAACATGGGTGGCCAACTTTTTTTATCAACGGGCCAAATAAAATTTTTGTACTATGACGGGGCCCGCCCAAAAACGCACAAGCTGCAAGTTGTACTAGAAATCTCGATTTTAATATCAAAACACTGCTTTTTTGAAATCCAAATTTTTTTAGAAATTTGTCATTTCTTGACATTTTAATTTTATTCTCAAGTCGACCTTTTTTTGATGTAAATTTTTTTCAAAACCTGACCTTATAGAGTTTTGCTAAATTTCTACTTCTTCTTCAAATTTTTACTGTAAAAATTTCGACTTTCAAAATTCGTTTTTTTTCAAAGTTTTCATTTTTCTAGAAATTCGGCTTTAATAATTCTGAAATGTTCGTTTTGTTTTTTAAAGTTTGTCATTCTTCCCAGTTTTTGAAAATTTCGATTTGTTTCTTGAATTTTAAGATTCTTCCAGTATTTCGAGATATCGGATTTTTTCTCATAATTGTTTCTAACAAAATTTATATTTTTGCACACAGCTTTATCCTTGAAATTTCTTCTTTCATCGAAAAGTCGACCTTTTTTCTCGATTTTAAGTGCGATTATCTATCCAATATTGTAACCTTTTTTTGACTTATCTGACAACTGTCGTCTATTTTTTTTAAATTTGGCCCTTTTCTGGAAGTTTGGGAATTTTTTCTCTAAAACTGATTACTTGGTTTTTTTGGGATTTCGTTTTATTCTTGAAATTTGTCTTTTTTTCCAAAATTTCTACTTTATTTCCAAAATTTTACTTTTTTCTTACAGATTGATTTTCCAATGGAAAATTCGATTCAGGTATTGTTCAAAATATTGACTGTTTACTAGACGACAAATCGACTTGTTTCAAATTTGGCTTTTTTCCTTCATTTTGCTCAAAGTTTGGGTTTTTCTGAAAATGGCGCCTTTCATCTCAAAATTTGACATTTTATGTTTCTTGAAATTCGATTATTTCCTCGAAAACTGTTTTTTCTACAAATTTAGACTTTTTTTCTCGAAATTAGTTCCAAATTTTATTAAAAGACGGTAAAAATTTTTCCCGAAATTTCGACTTTTCTTTTTTGTGTTTATGCATATTTCGACTTGTGTCTCGAAATTCATTTTCTATTGAAATTTCGATTTTCGTTCGTTTTAAGTGCCTTAAATGAAACAGGTAATGGGAAAAGTAATTTTAAGGAAAAAGTTCCCTATGAAAATGTATCCGGAAACTCTTAATAAAAAAGATACAAGGTGTTAAAATTTGAATAAAAAAAAAAGTTTTTATTGTTTCATTTTCAAGTTTTTAGAGTTATTAAAACTAAATTTTGCTCACATGGTGAGTAGATGAAGGATCATAAAATAAGAGAAAATTAAGTTTCCATCTTAACCAGTGGCGGAGTTGCGGGTAATCTGTGATACTGTTTTGAAAAAAAGTAGTACGCTACTAAACAAAATGAAATAAAATAAAATAATTTTTTTGGATAAAGCGTTTAATTCTGAAGAAGTTGTTTCTTGACATTTTTTTTGGAATTTACTACCTTATGTTTTACGTAGGAACTGTTCGAATGCAGTAAATGTATGCTGGTCTTTACATAATCACCGACTAACACAAAGAGGGGTAAGTTTAAAATGCTATGACACTGGATAAAATGAAATGAATTACCAGTTTTGGATAAAATTGACTCTTAACGTTCTTTCATATTTGTCACTATTGTGACAGAATTTAAATTTTTGGGACTTTCCCTAGTGAGAGTACGAGTGAGAGTGATGTTTTTTCCAAAACCAACAACATGACACAACCAATGGCAAATACGGAAAAATGTCAAGAAATAACTTTTATCCAAAATTAAATACTTTACCCTAAACAGGTATTTTATTTCATTTATCCAGTGGTGTACCGCGTTTTTCCTGCAATAATATCACAGATTACTCGTAACTCCACCACTGATTGAGATAGAAATTTAGTTTTATTTTATTTTGTGATCCTTCATTCATACACCATGTGTGAAAAATTTAGTTTAAATATCTTAGAAAACTTGAAAGTGAAAAAGTAAAAGCTTTTTTTTAAATTGAGTTTTCAACACCGTGTACCTTTTTTATTAATAGTTTCCGGATACTTTTTGTTTAGAATTGTTTTTTCTATCACTTGCTTCATTTAAGGGACTTAAAACGGGGACACGCTGTATATACAATCAGTTCCCTTATACCGTGAGGTGTCGGGATTGGTATTCTCTATTTCATTCACAAACTTTTTTCCATTCCTTTTTATTTAGCGCTAAAAATTTTGCTTCGTTTCGATTTAAGTCTCTTTCTGATTATGGTGTTACCCCACCTTTCTTTAGGTCTGGCTCCTCTGCGGCTCCAGTCTGATGTTCTTGCTTCCCATATTTTCTTTACTTGCATGTTATCGTTCATCCTTTATATATGTCCCCACCAACCTAATTGTTTTTCTTCGACAA
Source organism: Dastarcus helophoroides (assembly GCA_028583605.1). Classification (NCBI taxonomy): domain Eukaryota; kingdom Metazoa; phylum Arthropoda; class Insecta; order Coleoptera; family Bothrideridae; genus Dastarcus; species Dastarcus helophoroides. The sequence continues at coordinate 7,162,122 of CM053329.1, forward strand.
TTTCTAATATAGGCTTAGCATCCAGTTCTTCCCTCACTTTTTGATTTCTTATTCGATGTATTCTACTTATTCCCTTTATCGCTCTTAAGAACTTCATCTCTGTTTGTATCCGGTTTTTCATTCTTTCCGTTAAAACCCAGGTTTTACTTCCAAATGGTAGTATAGGCGGGAAGATAGTCTTGTATACCAACATTTTCGTATTTTTGGATATTTCTTTCTTCTTGACTATGGTTGCACACATACTGTAATATGCTTTAAGTGCTTTCCCTATGCGTTCATTGATGTCTCTATCCTGGTTTCCTTTATTATCTATTATTACTCCTAAATATTTAAATTCCTGAACCTGCTGTATATCCCCATTGTCCAATCGTATATTCATTTTTTTATTTTCATTTTCTGTTATCGCCATTACTTTTGTTTTATTGGCATTTATTTTTATTCGTTTAGATTCTAGAGCTTCTTTCCATACTTCTAAGTTAGTTTGCAGGTTTTCGAGTGAATTGGTCCTTATTACTATATCGTCTGCAAATGCACATTCTTTTATACAGACTTTTTGTAGATTGTAGTATCTCACTTGTAGGCCTGTTGTTTTAGTATATGTTTGCTCGATTATGACATCTATCAGGATAATGAATGGGTTAAGTACTCCCTGTCGTGAACCATCTTTTGTATAGAAAGTAGAAGACTGCATATTTCGCGTTCTGACGTAATTTGCATTTTCCTCATATATGCTTTTTATTCCAGCATTTAAATTTCAGCTGACTCCTCGTTGTTCCAAAATTATCCATATTTCTTTTCTGGATGCCCTGTTAAAAGCCTTTTCAAGATCAATGAACGCTAGATATGGCTCTCTCCGTTGTCTTGATATTTTATCTGTAAGTTGTTTCATCGTGAATAAATTGTATACTATGGCCCCCTCTAAATCCACTTTGGGATACACTTAATTGCATTTCTATGACTAATCGGAGCCTGTTGGTAACACCCTTTCATATATCTTTGCTAACATGCTCAATAAAGTTATACCTCGATAATTTTGGCATTGTTTTCTACCTTCCTTTTTATATATGGGCATAATAACACCTATTTCCCAATCTAGATATTTGTCCTTTTATACATACCTTATTACAAATAATGTACAATAGTTTAATACCTTTCTTCCCCATGTGTTTAATCATATCTGGTGTTATTTCATCATGCCTGGGTGCTTTTGCACTTTTTGTTGCCTTGAGTGCTTCTTGAACTTCGTAAGTGCTTCATTTTCTTCATCTGCTATTGTGTCATTTGTTATTACTTCTTTCTTTTCATCTGTCTCTGGTTCCAGTGGATTTAACAGTTCATAAAAGTATTCTTTCCATCTGTTCATAATTAATTTCTTACCTTTGCTCCTTATGGTGGTCCATTTCTTTTTCTTTTCTTATTGTCTTCACTGCTTTATAAAATAGCATATTATTTACTACTCTTAACACTTTAATATTATTATCTATCATATGATCTAATTCAAAAGCACTTGATTCCACGTGACGGAAGAACTGAGAGATAGATAATCTTCTTCTGGTTTCAGGGGACCAGATTTGTATTTCAATTTTTCATTCCTAAAATTCAACTTTTGTTGCAATTTTTTTTTCTCAAAGCTTTGATCCTTTACTCGTTATTCCGACTTTGGCGAAATTTCTCTTTTTTTCCATTATTTTTGTTTTGTTTTTTCCCAAAATGTCGAGCTTTCTATCACAAAATCAAACAATTGACCTTTTTTTTTATTTGATCTAAAATCCAATTAGATCTAATTTTTTGGAAATTTAGAAATTTTTGGTCTTTTTTTCGAGTTTTTGAAATTTCAATACTCCAAATGTCTCTTTTTTTTCAAAATTTCAATCTCTTCCTAAAATTCAACTTTTTTCTTAAAATCTGACTTTCTACTGAAAAATTTATATCTCTTAAAAAGGTAACCCTTTGCTTAAAACTATAATTTTCTTGAATTTTCTATTTCATTCTTAATATTTCTTAAGGCTTGTCTTTTTCTGGGAATGTTTAATGTTAAAATTCGGCATTTTAGGCTTCTCGAAATATTGATTTTTCTTCGAAATTCGTCTTTTTTCCGAATTCTTGCTATTTTTTATCAAATCAAGTCAAGATTTAATAAAATAGGATAAAAGTTTATTTTTAAAGTTTGATTGATTTTTCTTTTACATTTTTGCGGAATTCGACTTTTTTCTCTTTCCTGGAGATTCTCTTTTCGTCCTAAGTTTGCTTTCTCTGGAAAGAGAGTTATTTTGCTCTGAATTTAATTTTGTAATATGTTGTTCTTTTTATTTTATTTATTTATATTTTTCATTGGGCTTTTTCTCGACATTTCAATTTATATTGAAAATTCATCTTTTTACAAAATTTCAAATTAATTCCGAAATTTCGAGTTTTTTCCTAAGACAGAGTGTATATTAGAAAATTTGATCGTTTTCAAAAACAAATTTTATATTGAAAAACTCCACTTTCTTCTCAATTTTTTTCTCAAGACTATTTTTTTGAATTTTTTTCTCCTATTTTTCTTAAATTGGCTTTTTCTGGAAATGCTGACTTTTATTTCAAATTGTTTCAACAATTTTTTTTTAGCTTGCGAGTGAGTAAGGATCCAAGAAATAAATAAGAATTTTTTGTTTTAGTTCAATATTTTTGGTTTTTCAAAATGTCGATATCAAAAAAGTAAACATTTCGGAGAAGAGATTTCTTAAGAATTTCGACCATTTTCTTAAACCTTTGAGATTGTCAGAATTTAAATAAAAAAGTGAAAATCGTTATCATTTCATCCCATTATTTTCAAAATTTGTCTATTTTCTAAAAATTAACCAATTTATAAAGGCAGCATTAATTTAGAAAAAATATTTTTTTGAAAATTTCGAGAGAAGTAATAAGAAGTAATATTCTTAGAAATTTCAACTTTTTCAAGATTTTGGTGACTTTGAAAAAAACTATTGGAAGATAATTGAATATTTGAGAAACTCCAAAAATGTATAAAAAGTAGAATCTTTGCTCGAAATTTCATCTAAAAATGTGTAATTTAGATATTAAACAGAAACTTAAAAAAAAATAAAAAATGTCGAGTATAATGTTTCGACATTTTATGGAAAACCCCACATTAAAATTTTGCGATGAAAATTTTTTAAGGGAAAAAAATTTTGAAGGTCAAAATTAAGAAAGCAAAATAGAAAATTTAAAATATTTGGATAATTGCAAAATCCTAAATTTTTCAATTTTCAGAAAGGCTTAGTTAAGAAAAATTAGGTTAAAAAATACATGTTTTATTAGTAGACAAAAATTATTGCTGAAAAATCGGGAATCTTTTTTTATTTTAGTCAGCAAAATTTATTGAAACACGCAGTATTGGATTTGCCAATACACTATATAAGCTATGGCTCACTGGTGGCTTTATGCGACATTCGCTTGTGAGTGAATGGTTAAAGTAGGAGTAGAGCTTTGAGGTTTTAAACCACAAAGGGCGGATTTTTATTTAAAAAATTCGAGAAAAAGTCACTTTTAAAGAAGAAATGCTAAATATCGATTTTATGGTCAATATTTTGGAAGAGAGGTATAAAATGTCTTGTTTAAAGTGGAAGCTTTCAGAAGGTATTCAAACTTTGACAAAAAAAAAATGTGATCAGTTAGCGTAAATTAGGATGAGTCATGATTTTTTAGGTTGAAAAATAAAATGGGACCAAAAAATCCTTTAAAAATCACTCATTTTATATGTATTGTATCCAGAAAGTTGTGCAAATTCCCAAAAATGTAATAATATACAGGGTGTTCTATTTAAAAATCAAAAGTTGATATCAATTTTAGCAAAAGTGGCAGCAGTAGGAATGTTAATTTTATGTCAAAATTTTAAATTTTATAAATACATCAAGTGTACCAACTTTGAAAATTTTATCTTCATAAATAAAGAAAAAATAGGGGGTGTATCTGTTTCACCCGATATTTCTTTGAAATTTTAAGATAAGATCTAAGAGGGAAGTCCCGTCATTTGAACTTCCGAAAATCTATGTAAGTGGGAAACTAGAAACTTCTATAAAGGAGAGTCGTTGTACATGTCCGAACCTTTATAACCGAAACTGTCTCTCAACTAGTACCTCCATAAGTGAATCAGCAGTTGTATAAAGAAAAGCAAATCAAAGTTCTTTGTTTGCCTCGCGTCATTATTGATATGCAGATAATAGATTTATTGAAACGGCCTACAGACCTACAGAACGATGTCTCCAGCTGTGTACTTCTCCTTAATACAGTTGATGAATCTCAATAACCAAGGAAGATACGTCTTGTTCCCAAAATATCAACATAATTTTGACGTAGGTTCTAAACAACAATGAAGAATAGCCTGACTTGTCTCTCATAGAATAAGTATGTCCAGATAAATGTTTTTAAGGACTATGAAGGTAAACGACGAGAGGTCAGCGATATGGCTATTGCTGGAAACCATGAGGAAAGAACATTATTGAGAACGATGGAAACATGTTTAGAAATAAAACTAACAGTGCATATATAAAAACAATCAGGCAAACCAAGGTTTGGAATAGATTACAAAAATGTCGTCCATTTCAAAGAAGCAAGAAAATTTAATTACTCCATCTTCAGAGATGGTCCGCCTTTTTGAATCCAAAAAAACAGCGGATCTTTAAATAAACAAATAAAATTTTCAAGTAAATATTAATAGAAAAATAAATAAATACTTTTTCCCATATGTCCTTATAACTCCGTAATCGAGAGAAACTGCTCATGTATCTCTACAAATGAAAACTCCTAAGAGAGATTTTGGTGGAACGGACTGGTCCTTGGTTATCTTTAAAAACTGATTTACAATTCTTGTTCCCTGTAACCAAAAAAGATTAAAAAATATCGGCAGTTGCGTTTCGATGGCCAAGCCATGTATATCAATTTTTGTTAAGAGAGAAATTTTTATAAGCGAGGAAAGATTCAGTTCTCTTGAGCTTTCTCTTGTTCAGGTTTAACTGCATGACAATTGCTCCAAACAAGTGTCTACGTCTTTAAAGAAAACTTCTATGATAAATCAGATGACAGGCAACAAGGGAATTCTATAAGTGTTCTATTTCACAAATTTGGGCACTGAACATTAAAAAAACTTTCGTGGCTGATTGAATAATCATTGATAAGGAATAATGCTGCAGCTAAATATAATAAATTAATTTAACTATAATCTTTGTCACATCTCTGATCTCATTAGCCTTGTGTAAATTTTAGATATTTTTGGAATGAAAAACATCAAAAGTCACATCAAATCAATTAACCTTACATTACATTAGTTACGTCAATTACAACCATTAAATTTTTTGTCCATATAATCCAGTGCTTTGGAGGAAAATTGAAGCGAAAATGGTCCACAAACATAAAGTCTAAAATTCAAATTTGTAATAATAGTGTTGCATCCAACTGTTCAGTTAAGAGTCAGCATCACTAGGAGTGAAGAACTAAAGCGCTTAAATGAACCAAAATAAAAGAACTCAATGGACAAGGGAAGGCAAAAGCTTCGGGGATCGACTGTTGGGAAAAAGCTCTTTACCGGCAAACTTAATGACTAAACAACACCAAAATGAAATTAATAAGATGCTTTTGCAAAAAGCAATTCAAGGTACAGTAGTAAAGTTTCCCAAATATTCATTTCAGCACAATTCGGAAGCACATTCCATATCAACAAAATCCATGGTTTCAAGCATCTACAAAAATAACCAAGATTCAGTACATCAGAAAGGCAAGAAGAGAAGAGTTAGGGAATACTCGCCCCTAGATTTAAAAAAAGATCTGACTGGAGCACAATCAAGTAAGATACGTTACGGAAATAGTCATAAACGTATGTTGCTGATATTTTGTTGAATAAGCATTAATAAACTGTTTCAGGAGACTATGATTTTTCAGAAGATGGAAAAATAGATAAATCCAGACGGAAAAGCGAATTCAAAGCGCATATAAGCAGAAATAGTGTTAAATCATCTCCACCTTCTTCACTCGAACAAAGCAAGGGGGAAATCTCGAGTACCAAACCTAAGATAACACCAAAAGATACAGAATTATCTATAAGAAGTGTAGAGTACCTGTTAACAGGTCAGAGCAAAAATTTTACTCGAACAGCATCGGCAGATGGTAATACCTTTACATTGCATCATATGCATTGGAATCAACATCAAATTGTAAGCGGAATTATTGTAGATAACGACACACAAGGGCTGACCGACGAAAAGAAAATTATCAAAGATGCCTTGAAAATGATAAGGAGATTGCAAAATAAAAAAGACAGAAATGTCGATACTGCATCAATATTGGATCATCTAAACTTGTTGGTATACAACAAATTCAGCAAGTTGTACAGTAACATTTACAAAAAACCTGATGTACGTGTAAATATACTAGAAACGCATACTAGTACAGCTTTTGCATCCCAAGAAAGTCATTCAAATTTTCCAGATTACAATGTCGAAGAGAAATTTTCTACCAAAGGTAAGAATCTAATGAATTCTTTCGATCACACGGTGGTATCGGTTTTGATCACTAATCTAATATTATTGTTATAGTTTCTTATTATTATATTATACATAAGGGCACCAAAATTGAAGAGATTATTTCGAATGCACTTTGGAGCGGTCATATTGCACTGTAAGGATCTCTTCGATGTGATTTATTCCCTTTTGTAGGCTTCATTTATACTTTAATTTACAACTTTTCGAAATTTCTATTCTTATCTCAAAACTTCAACTTTAAAGTTGAAATTCGGGATTAATCACGAACGTTTGACTTTAAACTAAAAATCATGAATTTAATCTTTACGCTTCGATTCCACTGAACAAAATGTTGAGATTTCGTCTGTTCAGATTTTGAACAAAAATTTCAGACAAATTTTTTTGCAAACTTTTTGAAATTTCAGATTTAAGCGCGAAATAATGACTCTAAACACGAGATTTCTAAAATTGATATACAAATATTTTCCCTAGAAAGACAACAGTTGCTCTAATCCAAACGATAGCCAAACTATCATCTTCAGAGAGATATTAAGTACTAACTACTAAGTAACTCTCTGAAGATGATAGCTTGGCTATCGAAACGCATTAGAGCTACTGTTGTATTTTTTAAGCTTTCTGGGTTTCAGAGGACAAGATTTGTATATCAATTTTTGAAGATAACCAAGGACAAGTCCATTCCACCTAAAAAAAATTTTTTTCTAAAGTGATCTTTAAAGATTTTGTTTTCAAATTTAGATTTTTAATATCGAAATTTCCACTTTTGCTTACACATTTCTAAATTTATTATTACAAAATGCGAAGTTTTTTGACTTCATACTCTGGCATTAAATTCGAAATTTCGACTTCAACATCGAACTTTCAATTAGTGAAACATTTTTTTTTTTTGGAGGAACGGACTGGTCCTTGGTTATTTTTCAAAATTAAAATATTAATCATGACCCCTGAAACCAAGAAAGATTAAAAAACACAACAGAGGTTGCTCTAACGCGTTTCCATAGCCAAGCTATCATCTTCAGAGAGATACTAACAATTTTAGGATTAGGTGTTAGGTTAGGTTAGGTAATCTACTCTACCTTTTCCTTACAAATTCACCAAATTCGTATAAAATCTCTGTGACATCACCGCTTGGAAATTCGGATCATAAGTTTGTAGCAGCCTCTCGCTCGCTTCATATACCACCTCCTTCCCAGACGCAGTCCCGTAGGGTTTGACCCTTTAACTCTGGAAACTGGAGAGAATTAAGAGACTTATTTGCATCTTTCCCATGGCGGGAAGTCTGCTTTAACTCGGACAACCCTTCCTTAGCCGCCGAATCCATTACGGAAACTATCCTGATTGGTATGGAATGCTCAATTCCCCACTCCCAAAAGAAGTCTGCCTCCAGTAAATCTTGGTTCAGTAAAAAATGTGCTCGGGCTGTCTTCTGCGAAAATCGCGCATATCGTCGTTGGCGAATTAATCCCTCAGACGAGACTCGGACCAGATTTGTAGATGCACGAAATTCTTGTAAACGGGTTATTGACGAGGCAAAAGGTGATTTCGATTATAAAATCCGCTAGAGGCTTATCAACTGTCCGAACGATTCCATGTCCTTTTGGGGATTTGCAAAGTTGATTGGAAAGAATTTTACATCTTCAAATTTTCCACCTTTACTCGATGAAAATAGCAATACTGCTACTACCTCCAAGGAAAAGGCTGACATGTTAGCCTTAATATTTGCTGAAAATTCCAATCTTGAATATCAAAACGCAGAACCTCCTATTCTTCCTAAGGTTGGCACTTCGATGCCTGAAGTTGTTTTCAGACAACGCACAATCAGAAAGATTCTCCTTGAACTCGACACCTCGAAAGCTTCTGGCCTTGATGGTATTCCCGCTATTGTTCTTAATAAGTGCGTCCCAGAGTTGACTTTTGTTCTAAGCAAATTGTTCACACTATCTTACAACAAAGGTGTATTCGCTAACATCTGGAAATTCGCTAGAGTGCAGCCTGTCCCTAAAAAGGCAAAAAGGAATCTGGCTAACAACCATCGCCCTATATCTTTGTTACCCGTTATGGAAAAGGTTATCAACATCGAGATTTTCAAATATCTGGAGGAAAATAGAATTATCTCCGACCCGACAGACAATATGATTTTAGACTACAACGTTCCACTGGCGATCTACTGACATATGTTACTCATATATGTAACTCAGCTATGGGAAAACATGGTGAGCCTAGGATTGTGACATTGGATATCTCAAAGGCTTTCGACGGAGTCTGGCACCTATCCCTTCTCGCCAAATTTACATCTTATGGTCTTTCTCCTGTACTCTGTCATTTGATATCCAATTTTCTCGCTGACAGATCTTTTCAGGTTGTCGTCGATGATATCTTATCCGAGAGATTTACGATTAACGCAGGTGTGCCTCAGGGATCTGTTCTGTCTCCTACTCTATTGCTCTTACACATAAACGATTTCTTAGCTTCAACATCCAATCCTATATACAGCTACGCAGATGATAGTAACCTTGTGTCATCTTTTTTCTCCGACAAATCATTATCTATCGCCGCTTCAGATCGACTAAGGGGACAGCAGATACAGATGATCAATCGGGATCTCGAGATTATTCTGGAATAGGGTAAGAACAATTTGGTCGACTTCAATGCTTCAAAAACTCAAGGCCGCAGTTTTCTCTAAGAAAACATCAAGGGATAATGCAACAAATATACTAATGGACGGTAAAAGCCTTCGGATGGAATCTAATCTATCTGTCCTAGGAGTGAATGCGAGCACTAACTTCTCTTGGGACGATCATGTGCGCGCTATTGCCAAATCCGCCTCTGAGAAGCTAGGCTTTCTTTTTAGGGCTAAAAAGTACTTCACATCTCATCATCTATTAACACTATACAAGGTTTAAGTTAGGCCAACACTAGAATACTGTTCTCATGTTTGGAGTTCAGTCCCAAAACACAGTTTAGCTCTCTTGGATTCAATTCAAAGAAGAACGATTCGCCTAATTGATAACGAGAGTCTGACCGATTCTCTGAAATACTAGAGCACAGGCGTATGGTTGGTAACTTGCCTCTTTTCTACAAGTACTATCATGAAAGATGCTCGCAGGAACTAATAGGATTAATCCCCCAAGGGCAAGATTCTTGAGGCATACTAGACAGTCGGAGACAGCAAATTCCTGTGCGGTCCAGCTTGACACAGTGAGGACTTCTGTCTACGGAGGCTCTTTTTTCTAGAGAACTTACAAGTTATTGAACTTGTTACCGAAAGGAATTTTCCCCAAAAACTACAATCTATCCTTGTTTAAGAAGGCAGTTCATCGCCATCTATCCTTGATTCCGCATCCTACTCGCAATGCTTTAAAAGCATAATGGGTTTACCCTTTGCGAGTGAATTAAGCTTAAAAAAATGGTATCTCTCTGAAGATGATAGCTTGGCTATCGAAACGCGTTAAAGCAACCTCTGTTGTATTTTTAATTCTTTCCTGGTTTCAGAAGACAAGATTTGTATTTCAATTTTTTTTATGTATTTATTGAAATCGAAATTTTCACTTAACTTTGCAAATTTGGAAATTTATTATTAGATATTTCGAATTTTTTTTACTTGACATTTCGACATTAAACGTACTCGAAATTTCGACTCTAATCTCGAAATGTCGAGTTTAAACTCAAAATATCGACTTATTTTCAATTGTAATTATAAAATTTCGAATTTAAACCCGAAAATAACAATTTTGTACAAATTTCACAGTGACACAGTCACAGTAACACAGTGACATAGATTGTTTTTACTTTAATATGGAAATTTCCATTTTACTTTCGAAATTTCAAAATGTTTCGTTAAATAATCATTGGCGTCGCTATGAGAGTGCAGTATTTTGCGGTTCACAAGGACCCTTCTGCGCAAATGGCCCTTTCACACTTTTCTCTTATTGTTAGACCCAATTTAGAGTGCACATTGTTTAACAGCAATTTTTAAACGCTGGCTCTGCATAAATGTCACAATCATGATACTATTATAGTGTCATGTGTCACAATAGTAGAATTGAGGCTATGGGCGCAGTTAGGAGAATGCTTGGAGCGACGAAGCTATCAAAAAACTTCAAATTTGTAGAAAATAATTCGACTTACATCTGTACAATTTAAAAAAAAAGATGTTATAAAAGGGATAAATCGAAGATACTGAAAAAAAGAAATCGAAATTTTCATAAAAATCATCTTCTCAAACTGAGAAGAGAAATGTAAAAACTTGGAATTCAAAATAACTGATGACCATTATGATTTTCTGAAAAAAACTCAATTTAAGAAAAACTTTCATATTGTAAATTTGAAATTTCAAAAAGGTGTGAAAAGTTAAAGTCACAATAAAGGAGATAAATCTCAGTTTTCAAATTTAAATTTCGACTTGGAGTTAAAAATTTTGCTTAACAAAATGGAAACTTAATAGAGAAAAAAGTAGAAAATTCGAAAAGCAAGTCCAAGTTTCAAAGGCAAAGGTAAACTTCAAAAGGTGAATTTCGAGTGTAACGTCGAACTTTAAGGTGGAACTGTAAAACGTCTACACTCGGAATTTTTGTTTTTTTTTGGAAATTTTGGAAATAAAACTCGAAATTTTAAGAAAAAAATAAAATTTTCTTGATTTAAATGTTGAAGAATGGTTCGAAATTTCAGAACAACAAAAAATCACTATAGTTCGAAAATTTTTTCTCAATAATTGAATTATAAAATTTTCAAAATTAAATAAAAAAGGAAATATAAAAAGTCATCGAATCAAACATTGAAAATTTCTTGTTTCTTCATGTATTTTTCGAAAATTAATAAATAAACACGTCTATTTACCTTTTTCTAAATCTTTTTTTGTAACGATCTTAGCGCAAAAGGCATCATATTTTTGTTATTTTATATATTTTGAAATTACTTTCGATTTTGAGATAAATACTTGGCTACAGGTCTATTGTTCTATTGATGGATTAATCCATTCTACCTATACCTACCCTCAGTAGGTAGTATTTAGTATTATAAGGATGAAAGTACCATGGAACTAGGGAATCATGTAGAGCAATATATAAAAAACTTTTATGTGTTTTTCTCAAATCTTCGTTCAACGAGGTTACAGCTTTCTTTTTTAGGGAGGGGGCAGAAATATTTAACAATGTAAAAACAAATCATATTTTATATTTATCATAATAACTTATTTTACACCCTGCATTTTTAGGGTTCCGTATGTTAAAATGAAAAACGAAACCCTTATTTATAATCTCACTTTCGTGTCCGCACCTCTGTCTATCACAAAAAGATTTTCCTCGAAAAAGATGCAACGAAGAAATTTGAAATTTTGAGCATCGTTAGTTCTCGATGACCCATGCAAATACCTCTAGCCAACGATTGGAAAAAGAAGATATTTTTTAGTAAAATGGGGGGTTAATTTGAAAATAAAGTTTTAGTTAATATATCGTGTGAGGCATAATTTGAAAGAGTTACCTCTAAGGATCCTAAAAGTTTTTTTTTAATAATTTTCGGTCCAATTGTCTTAAAGATAGAGCTCAAAATGTGTCAGAAATGACCGTCCCCCCTGTTCTCATAAGTTTCTAAAGATAACATTTAAATTTTAATAAAGTTAGTAGATATCAGTGGCGGATCCAGAGGGGTGGCACCAGGGGCAAGTGCCTTCCCCCGAGATGCTCAAGAAGTTTAAAATAAATAATTGAAAAATACGAAATAAAATAAAAAGTTGTAGAAATATTCTTATGCTAAAGTGATATCTCATTGTATATCCATATATTTTAACACCTAATCTGACAAAGACATCCGGTGCTATAATTCGTAATACTTTTGCTGATTAGATTTCTTGGGGCACAGCGTCATCTTCTTTGGTACATTTTCGCGAATTGTAAAGTAAACATCGCCCAGGATTTTATGTTGTCGAACGACGTGCTTTTAAATGTTTACTACTCAAATCATTAACTTCAGCAAATTCAAGAAAAATTATTTTCTGCAGCTGGATTGTTCTGCGCGAAATTTAGATCTTCATGAAGTGATAAAAAATATCTACTTATTATTTAAATTAATTGTATAACTCAGTTAAGTTTTGTAGGCTTGCATTTTTATAATGGTGTATCTTTTATGAAGTGTTCAGCAAGACATTTAAAACTGCTTCTTCTAAATGTTCATCAATATCTAAACGATTACGTCAATTACTAGAGGTTAGATCCCGGATCGTACGGTAAAGTAAATCATTAAAATAGAGAAAAGAAACAGGTAATTGAACAAATTAAAAGATATGTTTTTCCAAAGTTCAGATTACCTGAAACACTCTGGTTTGAATACTGTTACGGGCTTATCGGTTCGAAATGATTATTAACACTTGCTGAATAATACCCACTTTATTTCTAAACTTAACTCGGAACACCACAACTGAATAATTAACTCACTTATTGACTTCTGACCACTACTCACTCATTAACTACTCTGTCTAACTAACTCTAACTGATTCCAGGAAGAGGCGACCACCTTATATAGTTTTCGCTTCCGAGTTCTAGAAAAATACAGCAGATAAGATTTATTGTTTGCCGAAATATCTGCCGTTTGCTTCATTATCGCGGCCGCTTTCCCTTATCAGATCTTTCTAGAAAATTTTCTTACTAACTCCAGAAAAAATTTTGTTTGACCTGGTCTCTTCTACAATACAATTAATGACAGTTTAGAAATTAACTTTCTTTTAGTTTTTTTAATTCCAATTTCAACTTTTTTCTTCAAATTTTAATTTCAAAGACGAAACGTCAATTTTTTAGGAAATTTGTGTTTGTTGTTTTTCTTTTCAAAATTTTGATGCCAATATTTCGAGCTGCAACCCATTTCTAAATAAATATTATGAATTTGCAAGAAAATTCTATGCTTTTCTCAAAGTTACAACTTTATACTTTTATTTTTATTTTTTTATTATTTTTTTATTCCACGGTGGTTTTTTGGCGCCGAAAACCCTCTTGGAGTATTAAAAAACATAATTCTTAAATCGATTTATAATTAATTTGAAATAATTAATTTAAGCCTGCTGCCTTTGTATGTGCAAATGCAAACTGTACGACATATACAGGAATCTAATAATTGAAATTAAAAAAAAAAAGTCAAAACAATGCCATTCATAATTATATTCCGAATATTAATAAAATGCAATTTAAAATGATTAATTTTTTACTATCTGGGTTTCGTTACATACATTTTTTGAGGTCTGCTTTAAACTCCATAACAGAACCGAGGCTGTTAATACATGGATTATCGCCTTGCAGAAATTCTTCTAATAAATAATCGACTTGATTTTATGGGCTTTGGGCTTTGTAACCAGTGATTTCTCTATTTAGAAATGTAATCTGATGCTGTGAAGCTACAAAATAAATAACTTATTTTGTGGTGATGCTAGGCTTTGTAATTATCGCTTACAAGAGTTCCCAGAATTTACCAAAGAGCCAAAACCAAAACAAAGCAAAATTTTATCTGAAATTGCACATTGATTTTTTTTCAGTAAGTCTTTTAGTTTTTCTTCTCTATTCATGTACTCTATACAGTGACATAGTTTTAAAATAAAAAAAAAACATTTACGTTTAGTTTTGTGTGTGTATTATTGGTTTTATTTGTTTTTTCACAATGTTTAACTAAGATAAAAAAATATTTGGCTAGCAAAATTTTATAGGGAAATGAAAGGAAAGAGCAGCTTCGCAAAAATACGGAAATGAATGGGTATGTTATGATTTTTTTTTTAATAATAAAGAAAAATTTCTTTTCGTGAATTATGGATTTTTTAAATTATATCATTTTCTCAAAATTGGCACAGCCAAGTTTTTATTACTTTTGTACTATTTAGATTTTAAATTTCAAATTTTAACATTGATCTTGAAATTTCAAATTCTTTACTCTTCTGCTACAAATTAAGAGTTTCTTTTTCGAAATTTTGACCATTTTCTAAATTTACTTTATTATTATTTATTTCATAATTTCCTAATTCCAAATAATTCAAGCACACAGTTTCAGGTTTTACTTTTTTGCTAAGATTTCGATTATAAACATGCAATTTAACGAAAAACAATATTGAATTTTATGGTTCTTGTTCTATTATGTTAACCTTTTAGTTGCGTAATTTTGTAGTTTTATTTGTATTATATGGTATATTCTTGATAATTTTCAGTTTGAAATAAAAACTATATTTTGTTTTCCGTTTCTACTAGAATCTTATATACTTTTAGTCGCAAATAAAATGTTTGTTTATGCAATATGGTGATTGAACTTTAGTTTTATTATAGTATCGACATAATTCTGAGAAAGTAGACAAATTGTGAGAAACAAAAAAGAACAATTTTGAGGAAGAGTCGAAATTTTTAAAATTATTTTTCTTAAGATTTTTACTTCTTTATTTGTAAATTTTTGCTCAAACTTGAAATTTCCCAAGAAATATTTCTATTATAATATCGACCTAATTTTGAGAAAAAAAAATTTTTTCTAGAAAATAACCAATTTGGAAGAGAGTCCAAATATTTAAAATTACTGATCTCATTTATTTAGTTTTTTTTTAAGTTGAAGAAAAAAGTTGAATTTTTCTAAAAGATTTTGAACTAATTTTTGAGTAAACAAGCAAATTTAAAGAAGCAGAAGTTTTCAGGAAAAGTCAAAAGTTAAAAAAAATTTAAACATCTTGAAAAAATGAATTATATGAAAGAAAGTCAAAAGTTCTCAAAAGAAGTCAAATTTTAAGGAAGTATGTTTCTTTTGGGAATATTCTGAAATTTAGAAAACAAAATAAATTTGAAATATTTATGAAAATCATAAAACAAAAGCGAAATCAAATTTTAAATGCTTCGAGAAATCATAGAAAACTTTTAAAAAGTGGAAATTTTCCGAAGAAGAAAAAACTAGCTTTTGAGAATAAAGTAAAACAAATTAAGCAAAATTAAAAATTAATTGAAGATAAAATTGAATTTTAAGATAATTAGAAAATAATATTAAAAATAAAGTCAAATGTTGAGATAATAAACTTTGAGAAATGTGTCAGACTTTAAAAAAGGTTAAAAGTTCCCATTGATTGAAATTGAAATTGGTAGAAACATAATAAAATGTCCAATTTTGGGATAAAAATCAAAATTTCGAAAAAAAGTAAATTTTGAGAAACAAGTCGAATTTTCTAAAGAATAAAAAATGTGCAATAAAAACCAATATTTAAAAAAATTAGGGAACCCTTTAAAAGGAGATAAATCTTGAAAACAAGTTTGACGAAATTTCTCGAAAAAATGCAGCAATTTAGAGAAAAATCGAAAAAAAATTTGTTGAAGAAGGCCAAATATTTAAATACGTTTTAATTTCGAAAACAAGAGAAAAATTCCTAGATGAAAGTCCAATTATAAAAATACTTATATAAAGAGTTACTAAAGAAACTGAAATTTTGAGCAGAAAGTCTAATTTTAAGAAGAAAATCGATATTTTGAAAAAAGACAAATATAAAGAAGAGCAAAAATGGTCAAAATTTCGAGAAAATGCCTATTTTTAAAATAAATATCGAAATTTTTGTTTAAAAAGGTCTTCCCGGCCGAATACAGGTTTTTACGTGACTGTCCCTCCTTGCCCTTTTATCACTACGCGTATGTAAACTGTGTTGGTAAACGACTTATTGCAAATTGGAAATGAATGCTTTTTATCTGAGACATTATCAACACAGTTATCAGTTCCATAAATATTTAGATTGATTATAGAAAAAAGTGTCTACTTCGAAATAGACATTTTTTTTTATTTTTCAGCTATAACAAGAAACTTCTGATAAAATTTCAAATTTATACCTAAGTAGAAATCTATTGACTGTTAACTGTAGTAATTGGTACTGAAACCTAATTGACCGAGCCCGATTCGCTCTAGGCTGAGTTAATTTCTTTTTATTACAAGACAAATTTTGAGTACATTTCATATAGTCGATCAGGCATTTAGTTAAAATAGTAAATTCAAATCTCCCTACAATATTTGAAAATAAGGAAAATAAAGTTAAAGCTGCCTTTATAAAAACACTTTTATTTTCAGAGATCGGTATTTTAACTGATAGGATAAGTCTCAGAGATTTTTGCGGTGAAGTTACAAAAGCAAAAAAGAAAAAGAAATATCACAAGCACAAAAAGCTAAAGAAACATCCATTTAACCAAGAACCTAAACTGACATACCATTGCAATGCTACTTGCATTTACACGGACGCAGGCCACGAGTCAAATAGTTGTCACTCTACAAGTGTATCTTCTTACCACAGTATAGAATCCGCAGATAAAGAAACTCAAGAAAAAAGGACTTTTTTGTGCAATATGCCAAATACACCACCGTTTCTCATCGTGATGAAGAAATCTGAGAAGGCTGTAGAAGGCAAATTAACTTTGAGTGCGCAAGAAAACGATGTATCTAGTCAGAAATCGATTCTAAACCCTTTGAAACCATCAGACTCTGAAGTATCACTTACAGCGACATTTTTTGAAGGCGAATCCAGAAGCATTAGAAAGTTTTGGTATTCACATAGTGATGTGTCTACAATACAATTTGAAGAGAAAAAGAGTGATTTCGATTTAAATTTCCTTAAGCATTTAATGTCCTCTCCAAACAAGACGATATACGAAGATACATTAGAAAAAATGTTGTTTCCCAATTCGAGATCTACCGTAAATTGTGGATTTAAATCCACTTCATTTATTAAGTGCCCTAATCTGGATATCTATGTAGAAAAAAGTATCGAATACAGCTGTCCAGCCTTTGACAATTTATTTCGTACTTCTATGCTCACGGCACAACAAAGTCGAACAAAGTTAGAGGAAGCGAGATGTAAGAAAAGATTGTTTTCAAATTCAAATATGAATGGATCAGAAATAGGTAATCTGACTTATGGGTTTCGCACGTTCTTGAAATGATTTTGCTTATTTGTTTTCATATAAATTATTTTAATTTTCAGATGTGCCTAAAAATAACACCATCCTTCAAACTCTTGAAACCGAAGTGTTTCCGTTTCAAATCCAGCAACAAATAGTGATGCCAGCTTCCATAAACCAGAAGGTGTCTTCAGTTACCAGTCCAAGGATAAACACTAGCGCTTCCTGTGTACCGTACAAATCAACAATGAGCACTAACACAAGCATCAAAACCATAGTTGAAGAGGATGAAGACGCGGAATGTGCTTGTGAGAGTGATACATCCTCAAGTAGCACGCTGTCATCTTCGAGTTCTTCTTCACTAGGACCATCGTCTACAGAATCTGAAGATTGTGTTTGTAAGGAAAATGTCCCAGCTCCTCCTTTGGTAGTAAAGGGCGAAAATTTAGATGATTGTATTTGCAATCCTCCTCCTCCTCCTCCTTTACCGATAGTCGATAGTCCACTCGAGTGTATTTGCCCTCCGGAACCAGACGAAGAGGAAAAATTACCAGATACTGAGCATCCAGAATGTGTGTGTCCCCCGGAACCTGATGAAGAAGAGGAAGGGCCTGAACCGCCGGAACCAGTAACTTGTATCTGTCCTTCAGATGAATTATCTAGCGAAGAATCTGCTGAACCAGACGAGAGCTGCGTATGTTTGTGTAGAGATTTAGCTGAGGCGGAAGCAAGACGTAGGAGTAGTAGCTTTGGTGGAATAGAAGGAGTCGAAGTAGAAGTAGAAGGTGAAGGAGAACGAGAAGAAGGTGGTGAAGAAGCAGACGCGGAAGACGAAGGACCGATTGGTGAAAGCGAAGAGCATATTTGCGTCTGTAGAAAAGGAGAAACTGACGAATTTGCTGATCTTATTGATGAAGATGGTACCCAGCAAGTGTGGGTCCTTTCTAAGGTTACTCTTTATGCAGATGGAACTAAAGATTTTGATGTTATGGAAGTGAGTCCTATACCTCCTGGTTACTACTTAATGCCGGATCCAAATAATATTATATTAACTGGCTTTCAGCCGAAGCGAAATAAAACGTGATATAGCTTATTTTGTAAGTTGTATGTAAAAATTGAAAAATAAACACAGTCAAATATCCCAATGTCTTTTCATTTATGTCAATATTTTTAGTAAAATATATTTTGCATCAGAAAAGAAAAACAAAGAGATATTTACCAAATATATAAAATTATCGGCAATATTTTTTTGTTATTTCCTAAAATTTGTCTTGACGAACTTCCTGGGTTTTCAGTTTTAAGGCAAGATATCATTAAATATCTTCATTTGTTATCGTTTGTTTTAAGACTGATTCTTTTATATTTTACATTAATTCCTGCGAAAAATTATTAAATTTTTATTGATGGTAATAAAAATAATATGTAAAATATCAGAATATTTTTGCTATACAACTAGGGTTGCCAACATAATACATAGTATTGTACTATATTTCGCATCTGCGCACTATACATATACCGTTTGAAACCAAGAAAGATTAAAAAACACAACAAAGGTTGCTCTAACGCATTTCGACAGTCAAGGTATCATCTTCAGAGAGATACATATAGTTTATTTTCTGGCTGTCAAATATTGAAATCTTTGGTAGGAGAAATTAATCTTTTCAAGACAACTATAAATTCTACTTCGTTTGTACCCCCTTGGTTTTTAGCATTACCTTCCATGAACACGTCCTTGTGTAAATATAGAAAACGAGAAACTTCTAATGCCCTTCTCCGGCAAGTTTTCTTGGAATTAATTAATTCAGAACAACTTTCTGCAGCAAACAGCATCCTGTATACCGATGCCCCAAAAAACGAAAATGGTGTTAGTTGTTCAGTTACTACATCCAACACTACCATACCAAAGTATCAGCTTCCCACACACTGCAGTGTTCATACTGGGGAATTATATGGTATTCTTATGGCACTCAAATCGATCACAGTAGAAAATCAGGAAAAAAATGGCTATATGCACAGATTCATTAACCGAAATCTATTGCATTAAAAACATCTATACCCAAAATCCTCTCGCCTAAAAAATTCAAAAAAATGCGCACTATTTATATTCCCAGGGCATTAATGCAAGTATTGTCTGGGTATCATCGCATGTTGGTATTAGTGAGCTATAGACTCTGATTTGCCCATAGTATAGGTACATCTCCAACATGATGTAAAGAATTTGCTAAAACAAACAATAGTACACAAGTGGCAAACGCACTGGAGTCGATCAAATACTAAATTGGCCTCAATTAAACCTAGAATTGAAAACCCCCAAGGTGGTATCAATGAAAAGAAAAGACAAAATTATTTTCAGAAGATTAAGAATTGGCCATACCAAAATTACACACAATTATTTAATGGAATTCGGCAATTCCTTAATGTGATTATTGTAACTGTGGCCTTACAGTAAGGCACATCCTGGCCGAATGTCCCCAACATGCTGAGGCTCGACAACGCTTCAACCTAACCGGTGACCTCAAAGAACATCTCACCTTCGGTAATTATAATAATATAATAGAATTCTTACACTTTATTAAAATGTACAATCGTATTTAAACCACTGTCAATTTTTCTATACTAACTAAATTTGTGCCAATGGCCATTAGCAGTCAAGGCACATTAATTTTAAATAAATAAATACATAAATAAATAAGATACCCAAGCTATGATCTTTAGAATTTCTCTGCAGATGATAACTTGGCTATCGAAAAAGCGTTAGAGCAACCTTTGTTGTGTTTTTTAATCTTTCTTGGTTTCAGGGGACAAGATTTCTACTTGAATTTTGAAGTTAACTAGGGACTAGTCCGTTTCACAAAAAAAAGTTATGATGTTTAGAATTTAACTTTTTTCGAAATCTCTACCTTATTTTTGAAATTTCAACTTTTTTCGAAAATTTCAACATTTTTTTGAAATTTTGAATTTTGATTTTAAAGCCAGAATTTTAAAAAGTAGCATTTTTTAAGTTTAAACTAAAACGTTTTTAAAAAGTCGAAATTTGAAAAAGTTTTGGGTTTAAAATTTAAATGAGAATTTTGAAAAAAAGCACAAACGAAATTTGGGTTTTAATTTAGTAATTACGATGTGAAAATGTGCAGGAACATATTTTTAGACAATTTGAATTTTCTCACGAAATTTCGACATCTTATCCAACTCAAAATTTCGAGAAACAATTTTGTAGCAATTCAAGATATTTTTGACCTTAGCCCCTGCATTTCGAGAAATTTTAACTTTAGATGTGAAATTTTAACGTTAAACTCCAAAAGAATATATTTTTTATTATATAACTTTACTTTAATGTTTTATTTGACATTTTCTCTTTGATAACCAATTTTTAACAATCTTGCAGTTACGGTTTTTTTTTCCAAATATTTGATTTCTAATAGAAGCTTTCAACTTACTACATCGAAACAAATAATATAAGAATTCGAATAAAAAATTTAAATCAGAAATTTTTGGAAAAAACCTGGAATGTCGAAAAAATCTACTCAAATTTTCGATTTTCTGTAAAAAAGTATGGTATAGCTTAAAGCCAAAATTTCTCGTTTAAAACTGGAATGTTTAGAAGGTTAAATTAAAAAAAGGACCCAAAAAATTCCTCTGGAAACAGATTCATCAATAATTTCAGGTCTCAACGTATTTAGTCAACTTTAAACACCATCGCGTGTATTATTTATTGCATATATTTTAGGTGATTATTAATGCTCATTTTAGGTATCTTAGAGGCTGAATTTTGAAAAATTTTCTCTTAGTGCTCATCTACGTATTACGGGAAACACTTACGTGAAATTAGAGATGTCCACTTGGAAAAAAATACATCGATGTTCTTACTCGATGTAATACATCGAATATATACATCGATGTTGTTTCGATACATCGATTCCCCATCATCGATGTTTTTAAACATCGAATACTTTAAGCCAGCCAATGTTTAGAGATGTAACATCATTCAAATAAGCATCGCATTTTTAATGAAACATCGATGTCTCGAACATCAGCTTGCAATAAAGATGGATCGATGTTTTTCCGACGTTTTTTAAATATTTCATTGCAGATTTAAGAACTCAAAATTACGAAGGTGCAGCAAGGAGAAAAATATTTTTTAGATTTCAAGTTTAACGCTAAAATTTCGACTTTTTTCTCGAAATTTCTAAATTAAAATTGAAATGTTGACTTTAATCTCGACCTTCGGAAATAAAATTCCAAATTTCGACTTTAATCTTTAATCCCAAAATTTCGACTACAGGTAAACCCGAAACTTTGATTTTTTTTCAAACTGTGAGAAAAAGGTGGGGATTTTGACATTGATTTTAGAATTTCGAGAAAAAAGTCAATATTTCGAGATAAAAGTTGAAATTTCGAGAAGAAACTCGAAATTTCGTCTCTCAATTCGAAGTTTCTAAACCTTTTTTTTTAAATTAATGGCCTTCCTACGCCTAATTTCTCTAATTATTTGTTATAAAATGAACATTATTTTCCTTCCGAATTAATAACCTATATATTTATTATTTATTTTTTCCCCAAAATTTCCACTTAAAACTCACAATCTGCGTTTTTTGAACCGAAGATTAAAATTTTCAAATAATTTATACATTTCTAGACTACATGCTGGGGATTTGAAGAAAAAACTTCTTGAGAAAATTTTATAAAGACTAAATTTAGAAAAATTTTGAAATTTTCATAAAAAATTAAAATTTTCAAAAAAATTCATGTTTCTCAAAATATTTAGAAATTTTGATAAAGTTCTTTTTAAAAGTGTGGCAAAATTTTGTAAAAATGCCAAATTTTATAAAAATTGGAATATTTAAAAACAACGAAGTTTTGGGAAAATATTGAATTTTAAAAATTTCGTCAAATGAATTCGAAATTTTTTAAAAAGGAAATATTCAAAAAATGGAGTCGAAATTTTAACAGACGAATTTTGAATTAAAATTTTAATAGTCGAAATTTAAAGAAATATTGACATTTTCATATAAAAGCAAAAATTTTCAGCAAAAAGATTTCGAAAAATGTTGAAATTCTGAAAAATTCGATATTTTAAAAAGAGTTGCATGTTATTTTAAAAAATAGTAAGAACTTAGAAACAACATATTCGAAATTTTCAAAAAAAATACAAAATATCTAAATTATACTAATTTCATTTAAAAATAAATTATAATTTTGAACAAAGTAAAGATTTTCAAAAAACGTAGAAATTTTGAAAAAGAGTCAAAATTTCAAAAAGAACAAAATTTGGACAATTTCAAAAGAACTGAAATTTTCAGGAAAAATTTAAATTTTTATATTAAAAAATTAAATTTTGAAGAAGGCCAAAATTTTTGAAAAAAAATGTAATTCTGAAATTAAAATTTTCAAAAAAATTTAAAATTTAAAAAAAATATGATTTAAATAGATATGAATTTTAAAAAAAATTAAAATTGTGAAATAGTGAATAGTGAAAAAAAAAGGAAAAAAGTTAAAATTTTCAGGAAATTGAAATGTGAAATGTGAAAATTTAAAAATTTTCATAAAAAATTTAAAATTTCAATAAACAAAATTTTCAAAAAAGGTCGAAATTTAATAAAAACTCGAACTTTTTAAAAAAAGATTTTGTTAAAATGCCAAACGTTCAAAAAGTAGGAATTTTAAAAAAAGCGAAGTTTTGAAAAAATATTAAATTTTGAGCATTTTTGGAATCCTACTAATTTTTAAGAATGTCAAAATTTTCAAAAGAATTCAAACATTTTTTTAAAAAACAAAATTTTCAAAATATTTCAAATTTTCGAAAAAAATCGAAATAAAAAACCAATTTTGGGGAAACTTCAAAATTTTTAATAATCTATATTTTGAAAAATATCGATATTTTTATAAAAAGTTAAAGTTTTCAATAAAAAGTCAAGATTTCTAAAAAGGGGTATATTTTGAATAATTCTAATTTTGTAAAAAAGTTTTTAAAACCGGAGATTACTTTTAAGGATTAAAATTTTTAATCAAAGTCTTGAAATCATTGACCAACATTGGACAAAAATGTCAACGTATAAAAGGTAAACTCAAAATTTTAAAAATGTCCACTTTAATCCCAAATGTTTATGAAGAATCTTCTAATTTTCGATAAAAATTCAAGATTAAACTCCGGATTTGGAAAAAAAGCGCAAATTTCCGGAAAAAAACTAACGTTTATAAAAAAAGAATTTGACAATATTTTAGGATCGAGTCCAGATTTATAAGAAAATTTTGGATTAAAAAAATATGAATTTTGATAAAAATGTCTAATTTCTAGTGTAGTAGGTAATAACATTTTTTTATTTAAAAATTGACAAAAAATTGAAATTTTGAGAATTCTGTTTTGTTTTTATTTGGAAACTTTTACTTTTTGTCTCAGAAATTAAACTTTTTTAAAACTGTTGATTTTTTTTCTTCAAATGTCGACTTTTTTATAGAGAAAAATAAATAAACATTTAAAAAAAAGTCTAACAAATTTTTCTTAAAGAAAGTTTGAATTAGAAATTTTGATAAAAGCTGGAATTTTTTTATTTTCTTTTTGACCTAAGGTTTAAAATAACTAGATAAATAATAAATAATTGTGAATTTAAAATGGAAATTTTAACAAATACATTTACTGTTTTCGAGTTTTCAAAGTTCATACTCGAAAAAATTTTCTTCAAATTTTAATTTTTCTTTTAAAATTTGGGCACACTGTCGCCTTCGGGTATGGACGTTTGTCCTATCAATTTTATGCAACTGATGGAGCTAATTGTGTCGCGATGGGATACATCGATTTTTTAAACATCGTTTATAAACTAAACAATGTATCGATATTTTTTATGTATTACCATCGATGTTGAAACATCAATGTTTACAAACGATACTCGATGTTCTTAAAACATCGAACTATTGTGTAAATCCCTACCAGTTTTTTTTAATTTGTGCAACGGACTGGTCTTTGTTTATCTTCAAAAACTTAAATTCAAATCTTCTCCCCTGAAACCAAGAAATATTTAAAAACACAACAAAGGCTGCTCTAACGCATATCGATAACCAAGCTATCATCTTCTGAAAATGATAGCTTGCCTATCGAAATGCGTTAGAGCAACCTTTGTTGAGTTTTTTAATTTTTCTTGGTCTCAGGGGACAATATGTGTATTTCAATCCCTACCAGTGTTTCCCAACTGAACTCAATAAATTTCTGAAAAAAAGGTCCTTATGGCCGCTTCTGAAATAATTTTGATGACTAAAAAAAGTTATTATTATTTATTTCTGAATTGATTTTATCTCATGTTTTCATATTTTGGCGACACACCTGGAACTTTCCAATAACACACTATGGATGTATCTCATGAAAATACATCGATATTTCCGATATTTCTTTACTTTGCAAAACATCGAATATTATTCGGTGTTTTTAATGAAAAGATCGAATAATTTCCAAACATCGATGTATATCGAATATCCCTACATCAAATTTCATGTTCCTAGACCCAACGGTTTAGGCTGTGCCTTGTCTGTCAGTCAGCGCTTAGATATTTCTTAACTAGTAGATTTCTTGATTTTGTACGTATTACTTTAGACCCACTATTAGACTAATTTTATAAATGGGAAAGTATGTTGCGTTGTATATGTCACTGCTCCATCTGCCGTGCTTATGACAACCTTCCTACCCAGGAATATTTTTTGCTTCAAATGGAAATGTTTTTTTGGCTAAGCAACTAGCAGAAATAAAATAATGTTTGTGGCTTAATCGAGTTCATATGTAAAACAAAACAAATCAAACTCTTTCAATTTAACAAACCATGAAATTGCATAAACTGTTTGTAATTTTGGATAGTTGCTTGCATAAAGTTTTATTTCTGTTACCTATTTTTTTAAATAGTATTTTAAACCGTTTTGTCTTATTACGTTTTATATGTAATATTAGGAAACATGTCCTAGCTAACTATTGACAGACCAATACATAATCTAAATCTCTGGATATATGTAAAAACCTAAACTCGGTTAGTAGATTCAATTAATGATCGGGAAATAAGCAATGCCTAACATGAACAGTTTTTTTTATAAAATCAAACCTCGAGGAACTAAAACGTAAACATTTTCTAGAAAAACAGCTATTTAATTCGACGCGGACGAAGTCTCGGGTAGCAGCTCGTATTATAATAATAACAATAATAAAGATCATCCAACAATGTGAACTTAAACTAAATATATTTTTAATTATTTCAATAATTTATAATTTATCCCTTTATCGTCAAAAGCAATTTGCTTTAAATTTCGAAAAATAACTTTTTGTTAATTTTTGTGCCCCTTCAAGTGCGGGACCTCAAATTCGGGCCTGCTTTTTTACTTTGTTCTGAAAATCTGAATCTACGATTTTAAATATATTTTTTTTACTTAAATTTTTGATGGCAAAGTTATATTTTTCTTTGGATTGAAACTTTCTATTCTATTTCTGAAATTAAAAAAAAAACAAAAATTTTCACTATTTCTAATTTAAATTCCAACTTTTGAAATTAAATTCGAATGGTCGAAGTTTTAAAGATAAATTGAGATGTTGAATAAAGTCCAAGTTTCAAAAACTAAATTGAAATTTTAAGTTTAAAATGAAATTTTAAAATTAAAGTCGAAATTAAAAAAAATTATGGATTACAAAAAATCTACATTTCGTGTTTAAAGTCATGATTTAAAATAAAATATATTCCAACTTTCTGTTAGAAATTTCAAATTTGAATTTAAAATTTTGTGGCTAGAATCCATATTTGAAGAAAAATCGAAATGTTGGGACTGTAACTGAAAGTTTCGAAATTAAAATCAAAAGCTGGAGAGAATCGTGAAAAGTCTTGGAAAAGCATCAATTATCAGGAGCAATTTGATTTTAATTTCCAAATACTGATGTCTTGAACTGCAGAAAAAAACTCAAAATTGAATTTTTCTTTCGAAATTGTGAGGTTTTTTGGAATTTAAATTTTTCCTCAAATTTTCGTTTTAATTTTCAACTGTTAAGTGCGACGTTAAAGAGTATCGTAAATTATCATTGAATAATGGTTTATTGAATCGAAATGAAATTACACTTTCATTGTAGACAAAAAATTCCTAAAAAATGCAGAAACTTCAAAAAATGTAGTTTTTATAAAAATAAAGAAGTAACAAACATACTTTGGTCTTTTTTGTTATTCTTTCCATAAAATAATATAATTTTTCTAGTGTTTTATATGTATTTATATTCTGAAAAATGCTACATTCAGCCGAAAATATGTTAGCAACCTTATATACAACTCCAGAAAGATAGGCAACACATTAATCATCAAAATGTATACGCGTGAAGCCAGCTTTAGTTTAGGTGATTTTTATCACAACTTATCTAAAGGTTGATAAAATACTTCACGAGCTATTCTTGTGCACATTTATCTGCAATGAACTATGCATTCTATTTCAAATTTCTCTGACCAAAGAAACCACAGGAAGGATTCTGTAGCGTGCCCCAGCTGCAATAAGAGGCCATCCGCAAGTAAGAAATCGCGCGCCAGATGTCGCCACCATAGAAACATCTGCCACAGAGCGAAGTTGTTTTTGTGTAATGCATCATGGAACCCGGCTGCAATGGTTTCTGGGAGTGTTAGATGGATTCCATTTTTCAGTGTCTAGTTTTACGCGGTGGGAAACAAAACGCTGTTAAACAATTATTTTTTGGTTCGCATCGTCAATGGTATTTTTAGTCCATTTCGTACTAACTTCTTCAAATACGTCGAATATGACCGTGGAGCCGATATATTCCCTAAATACAACGTAAATTGAGACAAGCAGGTGTTGGGTTAACTTGTTATATCAAAACATAATCCGGTGTTACATTTGTTTTTAGAAGTTGTGATGGTAAATACTCGTATTTGGGCGGTTTTCGGAGATACTAAAACGTCATGCAGGTAGGTCATTTATTTCATGGCTCTGTTGGTTATAAATCTCTTTAAAATTATTTACAACTGTCATCTGAGTAGGCTATGAATTTTACACTTTTATTACCTGGTTGTAAATACCCTTTTACTTTCTAATCACTTTTGCTTCTAGACACTTTGGATTGCCCTAATACTTTTATTCAAGTAGCTGTGTGAAAATATAACCTTTACGCAATTTAACTATTTTATTTTATTCAGTCTATTTATCGTCATATGATGTATTAATGTTTAAATTTTTGTTTTTAGAGAGACTGTGATACGCTGAGGGGTTTTTATATAGACCCGTTGATATGCTGTCACGATGGCAGCAAAGCCTGAGCTCTCGGCTGCCCCTGGTGTCCAAAATGTGGTAGTATATGTGTCAAATGATAATTTCACTCAGGCTTACGCAGTTAGCCAGCACAATGACCACGCCGCCCTACAGAACAACTCTTACACAAATTCGCAGCATACCATGGCCCCCATGGTTGGACCCCCGAAGAGCTTCATTGAAAAGCAACCAATTGCGAAACCCCCAGACTACCCAGCCGAGGCGCAAATTGTAAATGGGGGTTCGGTCCATCCACAGGGAGGTTATTTCACTGGGGTTATTTCCCAAAATGGTTTCAATCAGCCTGTGATTAACAATATCCATTACTCGAATGGAGCCATTAACCAGGTTAAGAGCTTTGGCAGTGATGTGTTGTCATGTGAGAGACAAGGTCCTGGGAGGCCAGAACTCAAAGAATGTGAGCGAGATACTTTCGTGGATTCGGGTTACATAACTGTGATGGGTGCCGAGTGCCCTTCACAGAGTGTTCGCTGTGATTCCGTGCGGTCGGAAGCTGCTGAGTCGAGCTGTAGTAGCCTCAGTTCAGCGGACGAAGGGTTAGTGTTAGTGCAGAACCCTCCTTCCGAAATGGTGGTGTATGATTCTAGTGTTAGTGTTCGGCCTGGTGGTGTAGTGCTCACTGTGGGGCCTTCGGCGGTTCCTCAGCATCAAAGTACTCATGTGGTGGGGCCAGCCCCAGGTGCACCAACAGACTTTTGTAACTATACCATATGGATGGAAGAGGTTACTGAATAATGGATCTGTTATTTATATTAGGTAAGTTAGTCGGTGTTGCTTGTGGTTGTGGATGTTCCTTGCATGACTTCCCCAGCAAGTTATAAAGAAGATGAGAGAATTTAATTCAAGCCTTAAAATAGACTAAACCTGTGAATAACATTAATTAAAAAGGAAGCCTAAATCTTATAACTTGTAAAATAAACTGGTAATAAATATAATTGAAAACATTGTCATTTGTGAATTCTTTATTTTTGTTTGTTTTTATATTTAGAGTAAGTAAAAGCTTTATTGCCTTGAACTAAAAATCGGTGGTGGGGACATATTCATATTTTAACATAAATTATATCTTTACTGAGTCAACATCAGAATTCATTAGAATTGAAAAATTGCAATAACAGGGTTAATGCACCAAGGACTAGCTTTTCTAGTTTTCTTTATTTTGGTTCTGGTGTGTTAAGTTTCAGAAAAAACTCAACAGCGTGAACTTGAGCAAAACTTTAATAGAAAATGACATGATCATTCCAGTAATAATAATTAGTTTAGTATTTTCTCCAAAGAATGAAATCATTCTTGTGGTGTACATAGCAGTACAATAAGTGTAACGAACATGTCGCTAGAGAGGTGCATAAAATAGCACGTGACGTATGGCATTATCGCAACAAACTGGCATTTCTACCTTATTAATACGAGTTTCCTGGTATAGTGGCGATTTCGTGGTGTGATCTTTTTGTTATATATTATGCTGTTATAATTATTATAACTATAGCTACCAGATATTTATATAATGTAACTACTATAACTACAACACCTTGTATGGAGTAGATAATGTTTAAATGTATCATTTAATAAAACATGTGACAATTAAATTATGTAATAAAATAATTAATTATTTTCACAAACTGCAGTTAAGTGTACTGAATAAAATAATGTAAAAGTATCAAAATAATTGACTTTTAATTTAAATACAATCAATTTCCATTGAACTATGTACGAATAGTACGAAATATTGAGGTAGTACGAAATGCTGAGGCTTGTGCCGCAAATTGCGTGGTCTAAATCCTCTTCTAGTGTGCTCTTACTGATCTTGCTCTCTTTTCATGTTTGTTACACGAATTTGTATACGCAATTCTGTACCCGAGAGCCATACCGTATTAGGTTTACATATTTTTAAAATTGACATTTTACATGTCTTTCGCTCTTTTCAATGGAATAAACTGTCTAGTCATAAGTCGAGAATTCTTGGCCAAATTATATTACGTAGCAAAGACATCTAGTACTTTTGAGAACCAAACAAGTTTGGGTAATTATTTAAAATTTAAAAAAATCAGTTCGCAGGAACGTCCACACTAGACTCAGCGACGTTCGCGACGTGGCTTTATAATTAACTGCTGTAAACCCGCATACTCGTTCCATGTAAATGAAAATCAGTGGCATAGCTTTCGGGGGCAATAGTGTGCGGTACACAAGGGCTCTCCTGGCCAAATGACCCCCAGATTTTTCTCGTAGACCAAATTCGGGAATTTAGAATTTATAACAAAACTAGCTATTAGTACTACTCGTGACTTCACCTGCGAATTTAAATAAATAATTGCTTTTACAGTTTAACGAAGAAACTGTTTAAAATTAAAGGGACTTTTTAAATTTGTTAAATTGTTGGATCAGTTTGTTTTGTTTTCTCCGGTTTTGATTAAGAACCAGATAGTAGATTGTTGTAAAATATCCACAGATAGAGCTGTGGATCAAACATACTTTCTAATTTATACGATTAGTTTCCATAAACACAGGTTTAAAGAGTTCGTGCAGGTTGTTGAGTGATGTTTTGTTCAAATTCGTTGATTATGTGTATATTTCGCCACATAGCGAGCTTCCAGCCAAAAGGTTGTACTCTACCGTTAGATTTGTTGTCGCCGCCACCATTTAAAATTAATTATTTACTTACGTTTACATTTATTTATACAGAAAATAGACAAAGGTTATTTACTCTTTTTGGAAAGGATATTAATTTGAGAATATATTGAACACTTTTCCGGGATAAAACATATCCTACTAACTAACGATCTCGATGTGCAAGGTACTGATTTTGGTCAAAGCAGACAAACACACTTTTGCGTTTATATTAGTTAAGATTGTTATCGAATTTGGACAGAAAAGTAGAAGTCTTAGTATCGAAATTTCATTAAAAAAAACAGAATTTTATAAAATGAAATTCTCGAATTTTTGAGTTTGCTATATTAATTTTAAGTATCGAGGTAAAAATTGAAAATAACCTTGAAATTACGAAAAAAAAAATTAATTTTAAAACGAGTAAAAGGATGTCGAAAAAAAATTGGAATTTCTAGAATAAATAAATCCAGAGAAATAGAAATTTTAGGCAGAACTTGGAATTGTAAACTCCACATAAAAAAAAAGATTTACTTTCAAAAAATTCATTTATTTTTAAAAATAAATTTCGATAAAATCAGATTAATCAAACCAAAAATTAAAGTAGAAATTTTGAAAAAACTCATTTTTTAACTTTATGCACTTAGCCTGAATTTGCATAAATAAACAGTTTAAATTTCGATTTTGATTTTGAATAAAATTTTAATTTCGATTTATTTATACGCCTAATTCCAAAAAAATTTCGAAATTGAGACATATTTCAGTTCCCAAAATTTTTACAGCTTGGGATACTCGCCTGATTTGATGCGCTGGATGTTTGTAGTTTAAAATATAAAATAGCCACGTTTGAGGTAGTCTCTATTTTTCAATTCCAAATTTGGATTTTATTTAATAACGTTGATTGTTTTTTTGAAACGACTATTAAATGCCCCCCCTTTTTTTTCTAGAAATTACTAGAATCTTTTTATAAATTTTGGATTAAACTCAAAAATTTATATATTTTTTTAATTTCATCCTTTCAGTTTTTACTACTTTTCCAAAAAATAAATTTCAAAACTGTAAGTTTTCCTTTTTTTCGAAGAAATGTTCACTTTTTTTGAGGCTTTTTTCGATATTTTGTGAACATCGTTATTAGTATTCTTTTTGAACATTTTTTTTCCCCAAAATTTATTTTAAAATTTACCTTTTGTCTCAAAATTGTGACTTCAATTAAATTTCTTTTCACTTTAGTAATTTTAGTTTCATTTTGAAATTTAATCCCAAAGTTTTATTTTTTTCCTCAAGATTCTTACATAAATTCCCATTCTACTCTTTAAGTTATTAGGTTTTTTTTAATTTTCATTTCAAACCCGAAAGTTCAGAAAAATTTGGTATGATATTAATACAAATTTTGGTTTTTTTTAATTGAGAAATTTTAATCTTTATCCGCAGAAGTTCCGTTTCCATTCGTACTTTTTTCTAATTTTGGAAGTTTCAATTTTTATCATGAGTTTTTCGGAAATTTGGACTTTTTTCTCAGTTTTTGAAAAAAATGAAGGTTTTCAAAAAAAGTGAAAATTTTTGTGGAATCTAGATACCAATTTTCGAAGACAAATTTATTTAGGATTTTTAAAAAATTTGAAATTGATTAAAATAAACTTATAAAAAAGTCGAAAATTCCTAAACAAATAAACAAAATTTAAGTAATAGCGAAATTAAAAAAGGGAGATTTAAGAAAATCAAATTTTCAGCAAAAGTCCAAATTTTGAATAAAACCGACATCAAAAAATATTAAAAGTTTACAAAAAAGTCGATAATTTAAAAAATAGTTTATATTAAAAAATTCAAAAAAGTCGATTTTTTTAAAAATCTTGAATATTTCGAAAAATTGGGATAAATTATCAGGAAATGTTAAAATTAAAAAAAGTTGAAATTTTCAAAAAATCAAGATTTTGGAAAAACGGTCAAATTTTAAAATAAGTTGGGTTTTCAAGAAACTCGAGACTTTTGACCAAAACGAGAAATTTTGGAAAAATGTTGAAATTATCGAAAAGGTCAAGATTGGAAAAAAAAACGGAATTTTCGACAAAATCTTAATTTTGAAAAGAAGTCTGAATTCTGATAGAAATGCTAACTAACAAAAATCGGATCTTCTAAGACTTGACATTTAAAAAAAAATTAAAATTAAACCGAAATTTTGAGGAAATTGAAAAAGTCAAATTTAAAAAAGCTTAAATTTTATAGATAATTGAAATTTTCAAATAAAGAAAATTTAAAAATTGCGAACCTTTGAAACAAGTCGAACAAAAGAAAAGATTAATAAAAATAAAATCCTAATTTTGAAAAGAAGGCTGAATTCTGAAAGAAATGCGAACTTTGACAAAAATCGGATCTTCCAAAAAAATTAACCTTTTCAAAAAAAGCAAAATTAAAAAAACCGAAATTTAAAAAAATATGGAAACAGTCTAATGTAAAAAAAAGATGAAATAATTATAGAAAAGTTGAAATTTTAAATCATAAAATTTTGAAAAAAATGAACGTGTTGAAAAAAGTTGAAGTTTTAGGAAAAAAGCGACATTTTAGAAATTCCAAATTTTGAAAAAAAGTCTGAGTTCTGAAAGAAATGCGAATTGTAACAAAAATCGGATCTTCCGGAAAATTGACATTTTCAAGAAAAAGGAAATATAAAAACCGAAATTTAAAAAAATATGGAAACAGTCTAATGTAAAAAAAAGATGAAATAATTATAGAAAAGTTGAAATTTTCAAATAATGAAATTTGAAAAAGGTCAACGTTTTGAAAAAAATCGAAATTTTGAAACAACTCGAACAAGTTGAAGTTTTAAGAAAAAAGCGAAATTAAAAAAAATCGAAAGTTTAAAAACTGAATTCTTAAAGAAATGCGAACCTTAACAGAAATCGCATCTTCCAAAAAAACTTGATATTTTCACAAAAAGGAAAATAAAAAATTGAAATTTTGAAAAAATCGAAAAGTCAAATTTAAGAAAAAGATGAAATTCTAAGAAAAGTTAAAATTTTCAGATAGAGAAATTTTGAAAAAAGTCGATAATTTAAAAAATAGGTTATATTAAAAAAGTCAATGAAGTCGATTTTTTTTTTAATCTTGAAGATTTCGAAAAAGTCTGAATTAGGGAAAATTATCAAAAAATGTTAAAATTAAAAAAGTCGAATCTTTCAAAAAATCAAGATTTTGGAAAAACGGTGAAATTTTAAAATAAGTTGGGTTTTCAAGAAACTCGAGATTTTTGACCAAAACGAGTAATTTTGGAAAAATGTTGAAATTATCGAAAAAGTCAAGATTGGAAAAAATCGGAAATTTTCGACGAAATCTAAATTTTAAAAAGAAGTCTGAATTCTGATAGAAATGCTGACTAACAAAAATCGGATCTTCTAAAAGACTTGACATTTTCAAAAAAAAAGGATAATTAAACCGAAATTTTGAAAAAATCGAAAAAGTCAAATTTAAAAAAAGGTTAAATTTTATAGGAATTTGAAATTTTCAAATAAAGAAAATTTAAAAATTGCTAAATTTTGAAACAAGTCGAACAAAAGAAAAGATTAATAAAAATAAAATCCAAATTTTGAAAAGAAGGCTGAATTCTGAAAGAAATGCGAACTTCAACAAAAATCGGATCTTCCAGAAAAATGGACCTTTTCAGAAAAAGAAAAAATAAAAAACTGAAATTTTAAAAAATATGGAAACAGTCTAATGTAAAAAAAAGGATGAAATGTAATAGAAAAGTTGAAATTTTAAATAATAAAATTTTGAAAAAAATGAACGGGTTGAAAAAAGTCGAAAATTTGAAACAACTTGAAGAAGTTGAAGTTTTAAGAAAAAAGCGAAATTTTAGAAAATCCAAATTTTGAAAAGAAGTCTGAATTCTGAAAGAAATGCGAACTTTAACAAAAATCGGATCTTCCAAAAAAATTGACATTTTCAAGAAAAAGATAAAATAAAATATCCGAAATTTAAAAAAATATGGAAACAGTCTAATGTAAAAAAAAAGATGAAATATTATAGAAATGTCGAAAAAAATTGACACCATCAAGAAAAAGGAAAAATAAAAAAAAACCGAAATTTTAAAAAACAAAAACAAAAAGATGAAATGTTACAGAAAACTTGAGATTTTCAAATAATGAAATTTTGAAAAAAGTCAACGTTTTGAAAAAAATCGAAGTTTTGAAACAACTCGAACAAGTTGAAGTTTTAAGAAAAAAGCGAAATTAAAAAAAAATCGAAAGTTTAAAAACTGAATTCTTAAAGAAATGCGAACTTTAACAAAAATCGGATCTTCCAAAAAAACTTGACATTTTCACCAAAAGGAAAATAAAAAACTGAAATTTTGAAAAAATCGAAAATGTCAAATTTAAGAAAAAGTTGAAATTCTAAAATTCTAAAATTTTTAGATAAAGATATTTTGAAAAATGTCAACGTTTTGAAAAAAGTCAAAATTTTTAAACAAGTCGAACAAGTTGAAGGTTTAAGAAAAAAGCGAAATTAAAAAAAAACGAAATTTTGAAATGAAGTTAAATCCTTTGGAAAAATTCAACCTTTTAAAATTAGAATTTCAAAGAAGTCATTAATTTCCGAAAAAAACTCGACGGTTTGAAAAGAATTAAAAGGCTGTTATTTTTCGAAAAATCCAAAGTTTGAAGAAAGTTCATATTTAAAAAGGTGAAAGTTTCAACAAAATTGAAAATTTTGAAAAAATGTCTAAATTTTGATTTCCAATTAGTCAAAAGTCACAATGAGAGAAAGAGATGTTCAAATTAAACATTTTCGACATGCTGTTAAGGTTTTTTTTAATTTATGTTTAAAGCTTCAACGTTCGAAATTTTCTGGACCTTTTCACTTTTTTCAAAATTTCGACTTTAACCTCGAAATGTCATCTATTCTCTCGAACCAGAAGTGCAATGCAACTCTAAGGGTTACCCTAAAGGGTTGCAAAGGTCGCTGCTTCAAATAACTTTCTGTCGAAAACTAGAAACGTCGTGGCTTTAAATTTCAACCTCCTTTTGTGAAATTACATTTTATTATAATCTCAAAATTTAGATTTTTTTCTCTCGAAATTTAGAATTTAAACTTGACTTTTAAATTTAGTTTTTCTCGTGTTGATGTTCGTCTCGAGTAGTTGCATAATGCGATTATAAGAGAAATGAAGCTTGGGCCATGACCAAAACCAGATTTACTTAAACTGTGGACGATTTCTCGAGGACTGTTCCAATGTGGATATTTTTGTTTTTTTTGGTTTTTAAGATCTCCGCCCCTTCTGAAGAAAATTCCTGGCACTAGGGCCGGTTGGTTCCTAGTTATCCTCCACTGATGAAGATGGGAGAATTAGCGAAATGTTTTAATTAATATGTAATTCCAAGTGACGACTTCAGTCACATATGATGGCTTTATTTGACTTTTGTCCATTAAAGTTCTGCTTCTTTGGGAGTGAGCAATTAAGAAAGGCGTCATAAAGTTCACATGTTTGCATATGTTTATCGTATAAAGATTACGAAACTGTTACACATATGGACCGCATGCGTAAAAAATATGCTATATATAATATTTATTCAAGAGAAAATCTGTGAAAGTATCAGTTTAAGCAACAATTATACATGGGTTCGGCACATTCTTCTAGTGACACAATATTAGAAAGTTGTTAACAATCGTACCAATGCGTCATTTCAGGTCGAGAGACAGCATAAATTATGACTTCATTATAAAACACTTTTACGTGGCATAAAGTAAAAAAAAGAGAATGCATTTTCCGCACAACACAAAATGTTGACGAATGTTTTAATGAAGATAAAAAAAATGTTTTTGGTGATTAAAATTGATAAGTAACGACAGTCTCGTAGACTGCACGTGAATAATTAACTATTTATTGACAAAGTTGTTAAAGGCAACTAATAGCCAACTGATTAAAAAAAATTGACCTAGAAAGTTAAAAATAAATGCATGACTACATATTTGTTTATGACATGTTTGTTGCTTTGCAAAAGTCGCCAAATGATAAATTTTGTACAGAGCCAAATAATTTGGTAATAACATAATAAGAGTGGCGTGTTCTGGAAACTGGGGAAGCGCAGCTTCCCTTACAAAATACATACAATTTTATTTCTATTTTTTTTTTCATGCCAACTTATGACAGTTATGACCAATATTTATTTACCGAATCTTCTATGCTTTTCGAATATTAGGACTAACTTTGGAAACATAATTATTGCGTTATTATATTATTTGTTAAATTTTTCAAAATTTCAAGATTAACCTCGAAATATTCTTGACTTAATTTTCACGATTTGAACAGTAATGTTTGAAGTCGAAATTTTGATATTAAAGTGGAAAATTTCTTTTTTTTTCAAAAATTACTATCGACTTCGTCAGCGAATTTAAATAAATAACGAATCGTAGTTTCGAGACTTTACATTTGAATGAGATTTAAAAGTAATGTCCAGTTCAAATTGCAAGCCGTTAACGTAATATTGCTGAAATCAATAATACAGGTGCCTGCTTTTATGGTAATAGTTCGAGTACCTGAGAAGAGAGGCCGCTATCTAAAGATTACAGAAGCGACACGCTTAGCTTTCTCTATGATGTTCACATCGTATAAAAAGGTTATTTAAGCTGTCTGGATAAAATTTGGGATAAAAAGCAAACTACTAATTATTCCGCATTGTAAGCAAGGTTTGTCCAATTTTATACAAAATCGTTTCAGTAATTGAGCCATAAAAAACAAACAAACAGACAAACTTACTTGTGGTAACTCCGTAATCGAATTAGAAAATTTATTTCAAGTATGTTAATGTGTAAAAATTTTTAAACGCGTTTTTACCGAAAACAGTTCATTATAGCAACTTCAAACTCTAGCTTTTCTATGCAAAATTGATTGCTCTATCATAATTTTTAGTCAAACGTATCAGAATAGGACCAGCAAAAATGATGCGATAAAAATAAGATACAACAAAAAAACTGCCGACAGCGCCCTCTACAATATGCGGCACTATTTACTCCCTTATAATGCTTTTACTTATCTAAAACATAACTGTACCAAATTTCAACACGATTGGACGTTTTGTTTCTGAATTACATCGACAACAAGAAAAAAATGTTTTCTTTGAACCCCTGGGGCTTCTAACGAGGCACTTTTGGACTAAGCTAAGTTTGTCTAAATCGGTTATATTTGCTCACAGGAAGCTGTATTTAAGCTGGGTCCCATTACTTTCCGGATACTCTGTATATCAGTAATGACTAGTTTCCTTTCAAAAAATTATGTTACTTCTCAAAATTTCGACTTAAAATTCAATTTTTTAAATGACTATTTTTTTTCAAATTTTCGTGATTTTTAGTTCTAAAATTCCAAAAGGTCTTTGTCCTGAATTGAGTGTTACTTTTCTAAGTTTGATTTAATTTTGTTTTAATTCAAAATAAACCAACTCGTCTGTTATCTGATATCACAAGAGATGATTTTTTTGTTGACTTCTGCAATGTGTTGCTTAGGCGCAAGTAAACTACTTACTTTTAACAATAAAACACATCGGTATCTGTTGCAATAATCTAAAAGCCGCAATGCATAAATTTTACGACATGGTCTCCTGTCAGAGATAATAGAAGCAGGTCGATATTCTCGGCAAGACCCTCGACTTCCTTTGACCGTATTGTTAAAATCATAATTACTTTGTACACGGGATAATGGGGTGCTGTAAATTTAGTGCGTATTTATGGCAAGAAACAACTTCGGACCGGTGACGGATTTATGGCACGACCGTGAACTGGATAGGACAAAAGGGTGGTTGGGTTGCCGCTTTAACAATTGGAACAGCTGAAATGCAAGTGAAATTTTGAGGGATCAACATCTGTGAGCTGCTAACATCTACCTGCCCCCCAGAGAATGAGATAAAAATTCTGGTCTTGCAAGTAACTGGATTAGATTGACTTAGTATAACTGAATTATGATTCTTACAATAATCCGCACCAGGGATTCCAAAACTAGGACACTGAGGTTTCAGTGAAAGTAGGGGCATTATATGCGATATCTAACCTCGCTCAGTCTTGGTATTGTCGGGATTCCGTAAGTTTATCCTCCAGTCACTGGTAGCAGCAAGTAGGCAAAAAATAGAATATTTTTAATAACATTTTAAGATGAGGTCAAAACTTCAAAAATCTATGATCTAACACAATTTAGAAAAAAAAGATTGGACAAGCAAAAAGATTCTACGTAAATTTACAAAATTATATTATATTAAACAAACAAAGGAAAAAAAAAAAGGTCAAATATTTTTTATTTAAACTCTCGATTTTTTGTTTTCGAAATTTCGATTTAACGTTAAAATTTAAGTAAGAAAGAAATTCCATTGTGAGCATAGTTTTAAACATGAAATTTGGACTGCAGTCTCGAAAATTTGACTTCAAATTCGACATTTAAAAAGTACACATTATGTTTCCAGTTTAAACGTATCTTTTGTGATTCACGTCGACATTTCCATTTGCAAAGAAATTAAAATTGAAATTCGAAAATTTAAAATAAAATTTTCAAGCTTATTTCCCAAATCTGTGGACTACAGTCAAAATGTAACAGATTTAATTCGGAATTAGGACCTTTATATTTGCAATTTTGACTTTTTTTCTGAAATACTCGAAATTTTGAGTTTGGACTAAGAATTTTAGGGAAAAAAATATTGACCCAAGTCGGAGCTTGGTGAAAACAATTGAAATTTATAATTATAAGAGTAAAATTAGGAAGTTATTGGAAACTTTAGGGATTCAAAGTAAACGTTTCCTCTAGAAGTCGAAATTTTGACCTTAGATTTCCAACTTCATACTCGAAATTTTGAGATCAAAGACCAAATGATAAGATTAAAGTTAACTGGTTTATAATTTAAATTTGCATTTTGACTTTTTTTCAGAAACTTTTTAATTCAAGCCAAAAGTCAGTTTGTTATTTTCGGAACAAAAAACTTTGACGTGTAAAAGTCAAAATTTGGAGAGAAAAAAATTGAGTTAAAAAATCAAGAAGTTAATTTGGCAATTTTAAAAGTAAAAATTTCCAGTAATTGACGTGTCTCACACTTACTTTGGGGAATTCATCAATATTCATGACTCTTAAACTTTGTTAACAATTAAAACAACAACAGATATTAAAAATTCCACGATATTTCTATAAATATTTGTTACGACCGAACCAGGTTTCGCTTTTTTTTGTTAAAGCAGGGGAAAATCCGTTAAGGACATCTGGGAAGATACCTAGATGGTGTCGGACTTCCGCTCAACCGACCGACTATAAACCCCTACTTTTTCGGGCCGACCCTTGGCCCCCAATTTCTCCGTCGGAACAATACAAATTTGCTGGAGCACTATTGTAAGCTGTTTTGCCTGAAACATAAGAAACAAACAAAACAAAAATTTCCGAAATGAATGTCGCAGCCTAGAGGACCATTTTTGGTCTCCTAATCATGGTTGAGATGTTTGGATCGTAATCCATTGCCTGTTGAACTAGCTCGTTGGCATGCGTTTCCGCTCTTACCATCGCCCTGGAATTAGTTTTCCTAAGAAAATCTCTTACCGGGGGTAGTTCAGCCTTGAGCCTTGAGGCACCCTATACTGTAGCCTAAACTGGTTTGATAGTTCCTGTTCCACCTTTGCTTTGAATGAGCGCTGGTCCAGGAACGAGCTTACCATTTGAACCATCGTTAGAGGTATTCCAAACTGGTGCATCTTATAGACTAGTCCTTGGTGACAAACTGTGTCAAATGCCTTGAAGATATCGAAGAAAATAGCTCCAACTACCTGGTTCCGGTTCATGCGTTGAGTGATTCTTTCACCCACTCCTCAGTAGCTGGTCTGAGGTAGAGTGCATAGGTTGGAACCCAAATTGTTCCTTAGGAATGATGTCGCGATCGCTGAAGATATTCTGCAGGCGCTTCCTCAAAATCCTTTCTGCCGCCCTACCCAAGTTGGTCAAAAGGCTGATTGGCCCATAATTTTGGGAAAATTTCCCATCCTTACCTGGCTTAGGAATGAAGATGTTTGCAGTCTTCCATCTTGTGGGAAAATACCGGTACTTAAACATGGAATTGACAATTGCTCCAAAGTATTTGAGAGCTTGGTCCGGAAGACTCTTCAGAGCTTGGTATGGAATTCCGTCTGGACCTGGAGCCTTCTTGACGTTTAGCTTGCCCAGAACGCTTTGAGGTTTCGCTTTACAGCATCATCGGCGGTTATACCAGCAACTTGTTAGCCGTGCTAAGAAGCTCCACGAATCACAGACCCCTATGAATATTTCATCCAATCCGCATTCTCGTCCAAAACTTTAATTAGAGGTGTGTTCAGCAGATCAAGATGCTTCGCACTTTTGAGAAAAACATATACTTTAATGTTCTATAGAACATCCGACATACTACAGTCAGCAGCCAGTAGATCAAATTAAACTATTATTTATTATTTTAAAATCTTATCCAAATTTTCTTTTGTAATATAATCGCAATAATGAAGATTTTTTTTTTATTTTCAAATAGACTTTCTTTATAAAGTCGATGGCAACATTTCTGTGATCATTTTAATACTGCAAAATGTCTCAAGTAAGAAACATTCACATATTCACGATTTATGACATACTAGCCTTCCTTCGCGTGAAAGAAGAGCAAGAATTCTTGGATCACCTTTTTGGAAATTCCGACTTTAAAGAATTCGATTTTTAATCGGAATGTAGAATTAAGTATTTTGAAAATTTCGACATTTTAAAATATCAACTTTTGTCAGAATGTTGACATTTTCTCATTCGACTCCCAAAATTTCAGGTTTTTTCGAAATTTTGACTTGATTTGGAAAATATTTTGAGTTTTTTTTTTGAAAAATTTTGACTTTTTATCACATTTTTAACCATATTTTTGAAAATTTTGACCTTTTTTTCGAAATTCCCATCTTGTTATTGAAAATTTTTCCAACGTTTTTTAAAATTTTGACTCGAAATTTCAACTCTTGCAGACCTGACTCGATTCGATGTTTTAAAACATTTTCATTTTAAATTCGACTTTTTTTTTCAAAGTTTCAGCTTTTCCTCGTTTCGACTTTCTGAAAGTAATGATTTATTTTTTAAATCTGACTTCGATTTTTATTGAAAAACTCGACTTTTTTAATCGGTTCGATTTTATATTTTGAAAATTTCGAATTGCTGATTTTCCATTTTTTTTAATTTCCACTTTTTCCAAATTTTAACTTTGTAAACTTCAAGTTTTTCACCATTTTGACTCTCTTTAAGATTTTGATTTATTTACCAGTTTTTTGAAAATTTTGATACCTATTGATTTCTCAAAATTTTGACTTTTTTTTATTAAATTTTGTTTTTTTAAGCTTCTGTTGAAATATTGCTTTATTGAAAACCGCTTTTTTAATTTCCACTTTTGTTCAAATTTTTTATTTCTCGAAGTTTTGACATTTTTTGAAAATTTCGACTTTATTTTAAAAGTTTGAACTTTTATGTAGCAAATGGATTTTTTATTAAAAAAAGTTAAAAATTCGACTTTTTCGAAAATTTTTAATTTTGAAAAATTGGATGTTTCTCACAATCACGATTTTTAAAAATTTCGAACTTTTTTTTAGAATGTTTACTTTTTTTGAACATATTAACCTTCTCTTATCAAATTTCGACTTTTTTTAAGATATGAATTTTGCTAGAATTCAAACTTTTTTCGAAATTTTAATTTTTTATGAAAATTTCGACTATTTTTCAAGAATTTTTACTTTTTTCGAAATTTAGACTTTTATGTAATAAATGGTATTTTTATTTAAAAAATTGAAAAATTCGACTTTTTAAAAAATGTATAATAGCGTTATCCTTTGTGAGTGGATTGAACATAATTAAATCCGATTTTTAAAATATTCGATTTTTTCTTAGAACGTTTACTTTTTTTGAAAATGTTAACCTTTTTTCATCAAATTTCGGCTTTGAAGATATGATTTTTTCCAGAATTTAAACTTTGTTCAAAATGTTAATGTTTTATGAAAATTTCGACTATTTTTCAAGAATTTTTACTTTTTTTGAAATTTCGACTTTATGTAGTAAATGATATTTTAATTTGAAAAATTGTAAAATTCGACCTTTTTTGCAAATTTTCACTTTTTTCAAAAATTGGATTTTTCTCAAAATTTCGATTTTCTTGGAACTTTTTCAGAATTTTCTGAAAATCTGAATCGTTTGTCATCAAATTTCGCCGTTTTTCTTAAGACATTATGACTTGAGAATTTAAACTTTTTTAAAAATTTCAATTTTTTGAGAAAATTTCTACTTTTTTTCAAAAATTTCGACCTTTTCTCGAAGTTTCGACTGTAACGTAGTAAACTGGATTTTTATTTGAAAAACTTAAAAATTCGACACTTTTTGAAAATTTTCACTATGCTGAAAAATTGGTTTTTTCTCAAAATTTCGATTTTTAAAATAGAAGAACCCTCGTCGTTAGATGACGATGTCGTTGTGTCGTCATTGGCTAGCTTTGTATTTATTTACATAGCAAATGTGTCGCGAGAGTAGAAAATCGAGAAAATGCGCGAGGCAACTGTAAAGTGGACAAACAGACAGACAAACACACTTTCACATTTACATATTAGTAAGGATTCCCCTTTGTCAAATCGCGCTAAAATATTTGGAGCCAACATCTCAGCTGTCTGTGTAGTGCATTGTATATCGACGGCGATGGACGTAATGAGTGTGTTGCATATAATTAGTACTAGCTCCTAAAATATTCATCCAAATAAAATAATGTAAAAGACAAATTTGATCTGCATTATAGGCTGCGACTAACTAATGATTGTTTATTTGATAAGTTGGATGATATCATCTAGCTAAAAGGTCTTGGAAAGCGAATACTTATTTTGATATAAAATATTTTGTTTCTCAATAAATATTATTACAATGTCGAAAAAAGTTGCGATTTTCTCACAGCGTATGACCTATTTACTAACTATTAACTCTAAATGCTAACCCTACTAAATTTAAATTATATCTTAAAAATTTAAGAGATCACCTAAGATGGTCATTTCTTGCAAATTTTGAGCTGCATCAAAAAAAAAATTTAAATATGTACT
Organism: Dastarcus helophoroides; assembly: GCA_028583605.1. Taxonomy (NCBI): domain Eukaryota; kingdom Metazoa; phylum Arthropoda; class Insecta; order Coleoptera; family Bothrideridae; genus Dastarcus; species Dastarcus helophoroides. Next base: position 7,205,464 of record CM053329.1, read on the forward strand.
TGGCGTATCGGTTTCAAATGATACCTCACGATTCTTACTAAAAATTTCTGTGCACCAAATTAATTCCATTTTAACACAGATATTTTTCTTTAATCATTAAGCGCCATTTGCATGGATCATCAAGAAGTAACACCCCCAAATTTCAAATTCCTACGTACCATCATTTTCGAGAGAAACCTATTAGAAGAACAGGAGAGTGTATTATAAGGGTTTCGTTTTTTTTTCTTTTAAAGTACGGAACCCTAAAAAGTGAACAAATAATTAAGAATCTTCTATATCTGGGTTTCGTAGGCAAATTGCAAAATTATGAGTAAGATATGACGTATCTATCTCTGCTTTGAATTTGTTGATTCACAAAGAGAGTGCAGACATGATTGACTCACATTTCTTTTTTAATTTGTTTTGAGTCTGATATTCTCCGAATGAAACGTCGCTGCTTTTAAGCAGAGTTATATACAAATGAATCCATCGGTGACTTCCCGGAAGGCCCGCTTTATGCTACCAAGAATATATGTATAAATCAATTTTGATAAGAAATATAATGATTATGACTTCAATATTGGATATTATTTTAAAAACATTTAGTATTTTACAGTTTTGACTTTGAGATTTTTAGGTTCCCTTCTATTCAATTTTTGATGCCAAAAAAAATACAACCACCCCTAAGCTGCCTACTTAATAGTTGAGTGCTTCAATCAATTAAATTAATAAGTTTGAGAGAGTGCCAGTACAGCTGGAGTAATTTCTTAATTTTGAGGTTGTGGTAACTTTTATTTATTGTATTGGGTGGTATGAATTTGATGTTATTTGACATGTTAAGAAATCGTGTGTTTAACTTTGTTCTGTATAACGAAGGTCAAAATTAAATCAGATGTGATTCTATCATATCCTGATTGAATTGTTGCATCTGCAGCGCGGTTGCGGTGTAAAATTTTAAATTAAATTTATTAATTTTACCATAACAAGTGTCAGCAATATAATTAATGTAAGAATGTTTACGTGTCGGCAAAAGCAGTCGACCTTGTTAGGTGTTAATAACATTTACAAACATCTACACTTCTCAATATTACCATCTATCTCCCTTTCAGCAGCTGCATAGTATTGGATCAAGTTGTGTTATTTATTTTGCCTCGTGAAATTATTATGGGATGTAGCAAAAGCTTAACAAAAACTTGATCAATGTTCAGTTGCTTTTCCAACAAACTCTAGGGCTGTATAAAATGTTTTACTAAAGATGCTTTACCAAACCAACATTTTTCTTGTTTACAGGGAAAGGCAGTAAGTAAACTGGTAATAACTGGGCTGGAGCATCTGCTCTTCCATTTATTATTGCGGCTATTTTCTACTTATTTTATCACAGAAGGTGATTTTTCTTAATATCATTTCTGTTGTCTATAGACAACTAGTTGGACTTTATCAGTTGAGAAAATTGTATGCCAATTCTCTCAACTGGTACAAAATCAACAGTGATGAATAAGATATCACTGGATAGAAAGAACTGAATTCTGACATAACATACTTTCTTTTAAAATCAACCGTTTAAAATTTTAGTTGAAAGTAAAAATGCAAATATTTTACGAATTTGAAATCGAGAGATTACACTCTATGCTTATGCTTCGATCAGAAAAGTTTCTCCTCTGGCATGGTCGACGTCGATATTGTCAGTTACCGCGATCTGTCCTGACTACCTTGCCTTTTCTGAAGAGTTTCGTCTGTGGTATGATGATATGAGCTGCTCTTTTGTCTTAAATTTTGTTTTTGTTTTTCTTTTTATTCCACGGTCTTTGCAGACGAGTTTCGCCTTTGGTACGGTCAACATACTGAGTTATCACGGCATTTTTTTCTGGTAGTTCCTTAACAGGGTTTAATTTTGGAAGAAGTAGGGTGGGTGCACCAGTAACAAACCGTTTAAGAGACATTTTGAAACAAAATTTGATAATGTAACTCAATTATTACATCAATCATTGTAAAAAAAGTACATCGTATTCCTTGCCTACCATATCATCATATAGCTTATTCCGATTTTTTTAATAACCATTAAGTTTATTTTTATTCAAAAGTGAATGTGGCAAGTCTCAATGTTCTTAAGGTGGACCAAATTGTATCAGTAATAGACCATGTATGGTGCCAATAAAATGAATGTTTTTAATGAAGAATAATTTTATTATCAATATTATTGAACTTAATTAAGTTTATATTATACTAAGTTATCATCACAACTTTAAGTCAGTTCCAGAAAAATATTTTCTTTCATACTTTACGATTACGTAATCGCCTTTCTTTAGTTTTTGGGTGATCTTTAAAGATTTATGAACAAAGAAAAGTACATTCTCATCATCAGAATCTGAATAAATTCTTAATCGTCTTATTATGGTTTATTTTTTTTTTTTTTGTAGAGGTTGCTTATTTTCATCTAAATCTGTTTCCTGTTTCCTATTCTTCTTTGATTTTTTTCTCTATTCGTTGTCTTCAGAGCTTTTCTTTCTTCTTTTTATTTCTTGATCTTTTTTTCTCTTTCCAAAATTTCATCCATTCACTGCTGTTTACTGCATCAGGCGGGCAAATCTTACGCTTATTCTGGTTGCCTTTAATTAGAGATTCAGACGGCCACACAATTACTGCTGCAAATGCTGGACTTATTGGTTGAAAGTTTTTTCTTCTTTTTTGCCATCGCTGTTATCCAGGATTTAAGCAATATTTCTTCTTGTACGGTCAATATGGTTGGAGGTCCCATTTTTTTCTGCAAGGGCATTTCAGTTTCATTTTATTTATAATCGTTGTGTGAGGAATATTTTGTGGGGAGAATTTTCGACATGTTTCTCTCACTTTGGCACCTTTGCTTATTTCTTCTATTGCTTTTATGACGTCTTCCTCTTTATATCTGAAAAACGTTCTTTTCGGTGGCACAGCGTCTGTGAAAAAAGTATAAGTGGTAAATTATTGGAACAAATTCATAGTATAGATATCACCACTATTATAATACTGGTCAACGACTGGAACATTGTGAATTTTTGATGAGTTTGTTATAATAATTTACTAGGGCATCATAAGTAAATATAAATGTTAATACAAAAACTAAAAAAAATATTACAAAGCTTAATCACCACTTGTTGACCAAATGGAATATTACTGGAAATCCATTGAATTTATACTCCATTAGTTTTCCAAAGAGCATTATCGATTCAAATTAGTATTTTCTGAGAAAATAATATGTAATATTATTGATATATGTATTATAATATGCATTTAACACGAAAATAACCGACAAAAATTGATGTAAACAAAGATTTAAAAGGATTAAAATAACTTACCGTCTTACGCGCTCTTTAGTAGAATGGTCACCCAGAACAAAGTGAACGAATCACGTTTTGGAATAGGTAGTTTTAACCTGTGTAGATAGCGCTTGAATTACTTTTAGTTATAATTACATGGTTGGTCGAAGTACGTTAAAGCTACCTGTCGCAGAAAAATTCGCGAAAAATTTGAAAGAAGGTTAATATTTATATCTGAAGTTTGAAATGGTGTACTACTGGTTCCTGGTGTGGGACTGGTGCACCCACCCTATTATTTTTTTAACTGTGATTAATGCATGTGAATGGAAGAACGGACTGCTGTTACAGTAAGACTCCATAAACACAACTGAGATTAATAAGTTGCCTGCCTACCTTTTAACTCCAAATTCTATCTCCATCAATTTTTCCTAACTTTTGATGATTATTTCATTTTAACAAATTAGGCAGTCTGGGGACAGTTGACAAGTGAAAACCTAAAACTAGGGAATAAAAGTGGTTTTTCTTTAATTTTCAAATTAATTGCAGTACCAAAAATTAGAATTTCATAATTTGTAAATTAAAATCATCACATCCGCTCTTATTGTATAAACTACTATAGTACTCATTACTGTAATGCATAGTGGTTCTACAATTAAAATAATATTCAACATTGATGCACTTAATTTACCTTGCTTAGATGGAGGTTGATTGGCACTAAAGGTTAGGTTAGTTTGACTTAATATTTGCTTATAAACTGCTTCAGTCACGCATGTTTCTTTTCCATATAAATACTTTTCTCATTTTTATCACAACTTCATAATTTTTAATAGTTATTTATCTTTGTTTATATTAATTACTAACAGGTTACGCAAATGCCGGTGGTCAGAAGTGTCAACTATCAATTAGTTGCAACGTTGCCGCCCCAAAACAGATAAATTATCTTTTATTTTTGATGACGATATTTAATGAATTTAATGATTTTCTTAATATTAAATTATAATATCATGCTCTTTCTATTGGTTTTTAGTTGTCTAATTTAATTATTTTTAAAATTTGGACAAGTTTTTATGTTTTTCTTTTTTTGTAGTTTGTGTATGCAAAATATCTAAGTTTATCTTATCTTACTTAAGAAGTTATAACATAAATAAACGATTTACAGTGGTAATAACGATTAAGTTAAGTATTTATTGGATTGTAAGTATTGCAAATCCTACAACAAGTTTTAATCATTAATTGCGAAATAGTTGCTACTGAGAATATTATTTACGTTTTGCTGGGACTTCCCGCGCCAATCTCCGGATATAGAGATGGTCAACTAGACTTATGAAACCAGTTCAGTTGAGTTTAACTCGAGTTAAACCGACTAGAACGGTCAACTCGATTTACTAAACCGGTTCAAAACGAGTTGGACTTAACTCGAGTTAGACCGAGTTAGAAAGTAGTTAACTCGATTTGATCGGTGTATCTTGCCTTAACTTGGTCCGGGCTGAGTCATGAATAAATATCTTGTTGGGGACATATTACTCTTTCATCGATTTTATGTATGAATTCAATTATCGTGTTCGAGACTATTTGCTATCGCCATCGAATATAAACAAAACAGGAGCAATTAATATAAAAAGTCTGCGTGGTGCGTTAGCTAGAGGAACAACTAGTTAAGTCGATTTACCAAACGGATTTAATTCCAGTTTACCTAACTCGAGCTAACTCGGTTTAAATCGGCGGAACGGGCTCGAACTTTGTTTAATAGCAAACCGGTCTGGGTAACTCGATTTGAAATTGTGCCAAATCGGTTTGGATAACTCGGTTCGAAACCGATTTACGTGAATTTTCAAACTGGTTCAAATCAGTTTGAATTACGTCACTTTGATTTGAAATTGTGCCAACTCGGTTTGGCTAACTCGGTTCGAAACCGATTTGCGTGAATTTTCAAACCGGTTAATTCGGTTTGAAATATTTCCGAGTTGGGCCATCTCTATCCGTAAACCCAGTTAAAATTTATATTATTGCCACCAGTCCGTATAGCTTAGCTAGTTAAAGGTGGCAGATTTTGCTTCATAGGTCTGATAGGTCGTAGGTTCAAACCTCGCTGCCGATTATGCGTTTTTTAATACTAATACATGCCATACTGTTAACATTAGAGCATGCTGCTAACGCAAATTAGTGTAGGGGTGACGTGAAACTATAATTTTTCCAATTAACTAAAACCGCTTAACTCGCCTAAATAAGTTATCACTTCAGTAATGTATTCAGATATTTAAATAATAGAAATAAAATCGTGTATAAAGTAAGGCCGATGGGGTCAACTCCGGAATCGTGCATTTCGGTTTCTTGTCGTAAATAATCTCTTAATACTTTAGCAAGATGCCGGACTTCGATTGGTAATTCCACAGTGCACCGAACTTCCGTCAGGATTACGGGACGGAATTTAATTGTAGCTTTAATGTGATTACCGTGGACCTTACAAGCTCCCGGTCTTCACGCCTTCACTGTGTCGTAATGGAAGGACATCGAATCGCAAATGTTAAACTCGTTACAAAGCACAATACAAGTTCTAAAGCCATTTCCTTTGAACGAGGTCATTTTGAGATAAAATTGTCAACAACGTGGAAGTTAGGTACAAAAGCCATTACTTTAACGCAGGTCTAATGTAATCGTGTTGGCCGCGTTTTGATACTAATTAGATTAACCTCATCATCCTGCTTTCAAACGTATGAAACAGTCTTGCATTGGATGCTATCTTCTTGATGGGAGCGATTTAATTGCAAAACGTACAACATGCAAGTAAAAAAAAAAGCTGAATCAATGCAATCTAGTGTATGTGTATATTTCTACATATTTCTCCTAAAGAATAATATTTTGATTTTTTATTATGATCATATCACGAGTTAATAGGCGTTCCACATAGACGTGAACGCTTTTATTTCGTGTCATGACTACAACATATTCAACCATGTTTAACGGACAAAATAATCAACCTTAGCGTATGAAAAGATTGGCATTTTTTTCGGCTGCCAAATTTAAATTTTTAAATGCGAAATCGCTAAATGCTTAAATAAAATCCCTTAAACATGATACGGGGTGTATGTGTGTTCGTTTGCTGTTTCGAAAAAAAACATTAAAATTTCGTATTTACGAGGATTGTCTGAAAAGTTTTCGAGCTAACAATGAAGATGGCAGCACTTGTCCATAAAAGTTGGGGAATTAGGTTTGTGTATGTGTTGTTAAGTACTTATCAACATTTCAGTAATTTGGGACTCGTAATTGATGTGTGACAATCGTTTGAGTGAGTTTATATGAAAGTTTTTGTGAGAATGGATACACTTAAAGTTGTTGAAGGCCTAAACAAATTAAAAGCGAGTTGTTCACTGTGAGTTCCCGTAACTCTAGACAGTTATTTATCATGGTAAAATTTTTGGTAGCCGAAGTGAAACGTGGTCGTACCAGCTTGGTGAGCGATGGCGATGGCCAAAAACTGTAACTGTCGGTAAAAAGTTGCTAAAATTTACCAAATGGTGCTGGACATCGTCGAATTAAGTTAGTGATATGGCGAAGGCTATGCACATGTCTAAAGGATGGGTTTAGGAATCAGAATACTAACCCCATATTGCCTCCCCGCGTTTGCTCACACTGGACTAACAATTTGTTCGAATGCATTTTTCCAAAGCTCTTGGCACAATTTAAGAGAAATCAGAGTTTTGGCGTCGATTAATTACTGCAGATAAAACTTGGAAACACCATTAAACTCCAAAAACTAAAATACTATTAAAACAATGGACTGCGAAGGGAGAATATGCTCCAAAAAAGACTGGGAAAGTGATGGCAACTGTTTTCTGGGATTGCCAAGGAGTTATCTTCATCGAGTAGCTTGAAGCAAGTCAAACCATTGCAGGTGTCATAATATGCATCATTACTCAAGTTAAAAATTGCAGAAAAAAGTTTTGTTTTACGAGGACAATGCGCCAGCTTGCTCCTTGACCGTTTAGAATTGCTTAACCACACTTTACTTACCAGGTCTAGCCCCAATCGACTATTGTTTTGTCTCCTAAGGTAAAAGTTTTGCTTGGAGGACAGATATTTCGAATGAGGAGATAATTATCTCTATTGAGAACTTCTTTGCAGATAAGGACTCTTATTTGGATGAGTTTAAAGAGATGGGAGCTGGGTGAAGTGTATATATTAAAAGAAATCAAGAAAACATGTCCTTTTTGTTTGATAAGTCAGAAACTTTTCAGACAACTCTCGTAAACGCCAAAGTTTAACAAAAGTAAAAATTTCTAATTTCTAACAGGAATTTTAAGAAAACGGTCGAAATTTCGAAGAAAAAAAAACAGTATACATACTTAATTATAAAATAGTTTTCAGATTAAAGTCGAAATATGGTTTAAAAAAAAACGAATTTTAAAATTCCAGGAAAACTCAACATTTCAAAAATCATTTTTTTCGAAATTTTCAGAAAAACACGAATTTATCACAAGAAAAGTGATTAATCGAAATTTGGGGGAAAATCTTGAAATTTCCTGTTAAAGCTCGTACTTCTACAGTTAAAGTCAAGAGTTCAAATTTGTTAGAAACAAATTCGACATAAAAAATCAAGTTCAAAGTCAAATTAAAAAAAAAATAAGAGTTCACAGTTTACAAAATTTAAAACTTTAAATTATTCGCCGGTGGTTGCGTTTTTTGCATCAAGAAAAAGACCATAGACAAAACCAAGACAATATTTGATGGGATTATTAAGATGTTACCTACTTCGAAATGCCTCTAAGAAACCAATCGATCCCGATCATATTAGATTTTTTCCTCACAATGACCAACAAACTGAATGAAGTCAAAGAAAAATAACCAGTCGCGCAAGAAAAAGATCGTGATGTGAAAATGCGTTATGTGTTTTGAACTGCCTTCAAGGAACCAAGCGATTAAATATTTGCTACCTGCAGCTAATGAAACTAGAGAAAGCCGTCAAGGAAAAACATCAGAAGAGGCAAATGACAATTAAACTTGTTCTAAGACTGGACCGTGTAGAGGAACAATTAAAAGAGTTTTACGACGTTTCGCCCGCCATTGTAGGGGCTTTTTCAGAACACCCCAAATTCAAGACAGAAGAACACTCTAGCTCATTACTTTAGCAACTCATCTGCAAGACAAAACCACCTGCGAAAACTGTGCGTGGAATGAAAAATCAAAATTCAAGGCAGAAGAGCACGATAATTCAGTATGTCAACCATACTAAAGACGAAACTTCCGAATTGAAACTGGGGAAGGAATGCACTCAATAAAGAAGAGCACGGCAACTATGTATGTTAATCGTACGACAGATGAAAGTCATCTGCAGAGACTGGTATAAAAAAAAAAACAAGATTTAAGACATAGAATTAGAGGCACAGCAGTACGTCAACCATATCAAAGGCACAAAAAACAGATCCACAAGCCAGAAGGAGCACGGTAACTCAATCTGCCAACCGTTTCAGACGTGAAACTCTTCTGATTTTCTGAGCGCTAAAACGGTCCAATTCCGCAATAAGTAGATCTTTTATTGTCTCTGGTCGTTGAAGAATTCATAACCATAAATGAAAACGAAATCGTGTGGTGCTTTGGCTGCGCTACGCCACATTTTTGGTAACCCTGAAAAATACTGATGCTTGATTGGAAAATGATGTCACCTCCATCATTTACCCTTGATTTGTAAAGCATACTGTGTAGTAAAACCTTAACGAGTGTTGATCACCTGAAGTCACAATTAGTTCAGTTTTTGTTGATAAGGATCAAACGTTGTATGAGCATCGTAGGGATAATGTTATTTATTGATTGTAGTTTAGTCCTTGTTTAAAAATTTAATGTTACCTTATGGAACCAAAATTACTCTCTACCAAACCAGTAAATAGTCTGATAGAAAACTTGATGATATCCTTGATACATCAGAAATATCTAGTTCATTCGGAATTGAGGGAGCATCAATTCAGCGTATCAATTTTCAGTCAAGATTGTTTCCGTGAATTCAGGAGAAATTTACGTTGAACACAAGTTTGCGTTGTTCGTGCAATACGGCCCTGGTATATTACACCGTAGATGTGATTTCCTGCTAGCAATAATCTGCTAATGTTTAAAATACAACAGCAATAGGCTAATGACCGTTGATTATGCGATGATTGCGCGAGCGGGTCGGTAGTGGCGATTGGTATTATTGCAGCCCCAACAGTTATTACCAATGATTTGCAACGGCTATTTTATCGCATGGTTTTGCCTTATCAGAAAGAGACATCGCGTATAGGCGACGGTGGAGGGCCCCTTGGTGCACGCACCTTGTCTTAGTCGCCAGTAATAACCATTGCAGTCACGCAATGTCACCTATGTTAAATTCGCTGGATAATAAAAAGTTGTATTTACTACCTGGTTATTATTACTAGGGTCAATAGACACATGAAATGTTTACGACAAGAAAAAGTGCATACTAGATCAAAGGCGATTTCACCCACAATGTTTCTCGTTCACTTCGGTATCAGTTTTTTCTTCAAATACCAGATGAAGAATTAATGATAGAACTTGAAAGAAACGCGATAAATCTTTGGCAAAATATTGATGTACATTAATGGTAAGCTGTTCAGAAAGTGAAGCTTGTAACAATAAAAACGAAATAACGACAGGTCCACTCTTATATTACCGACATACATTAAATTTAGAATCTACTATTCATTGAGGTTCCATCACAGCCATAGAACAGTCTACGGTTTCGATCTTGTTAAAAAGATAACTGTGTTTGCTTCGTAAAATTTGATTCTGATAAACGTTTAAACCCATCGGTCTATGAATTAGACCATTAGAGTATTAAAGTGCTTTGAGCTTTGTTAGAGGAATCATTCTGCCAAGCAAAAGCAGGTCTACCGCTGGTAGTTCTCCTACCTTTCTACCTACGTCTTCAAGACACCAAAAAATCATGGAACTTGTCCAGCCACATAGTTAACTCTACCAAAGAGCTATGTGGCTATTAAATAGACTTTAAGATTCCATTTGAGACGGTTATTTCTAGCCGCTGCGCCAGGAAACACGTTCAGTCGTAGTCACACTGGCATCTCCAAGATGGACGAAGACGATGCCATCGGTATATACGACCCTAATTGTAGGGTATCTAATCCCTGGGCAAAAGCTCCATCATCTTCTAGGCCGAAGTATACACCATTAAATATGTGCGGTGGTGAATGCCTTAAAAGTTGGATTAAAGAGGCTAGAATATTTATATTATCAGGAGAGTGAGGCAGCTCTTAATCTAAATCTACTCTTTGGCATACTACTCTTTGGCATATACAATTGTCTGGGGGTACAAACAATAAGTAAAGCAAGTGGCAACAGGCAATATGGTAAATTAACCCTATTGTGGGTGCCAGGAGATCAGATAACTGGTTGGGAAAAGAGGAGCAAAAACATTATTTTGTGAACCCGAACCAGTCCTTGGTATCACCAATGTCATGTTTCAACGAAATTATTGTAAATAAGTGAGAAAGGGGACAAATGCATACCCTCTCGAAAAATACTCCAGACAAGTGAAACAATTTCTAGTTAATCATTCGCCAAAGAAAACAAAATAGCTCACCGATCTATTCTACTGCTTCTTTTCATTTACTCTGCTCTTTGAGATATCATTTTAAGAAAATAGGTGAAAGGGATAACGATCTATATAGATTTTGCAAATTTCTCCGACGAGACATCACCGGAGAGCGTATTGGATGGCTGCCCCTTGTTCATCTGGAGCACAACGAAACATTTTGAAAGGATAAAAATAACACGCTGAAATTGACAATTTTGCTTCAGAGAACATCCTAACCTTTATGGAAAATCTCGGAGATATTGGAATAGTTAAGAGATTAGGGTTACTTACAAAAGAACTACTTTGGTGGAAGTGAAAAAAAGCAACTAAAACTCAAACGAGCGCATAGAAGTATTCAATCTGCCTACCATCTGCAACTAAGCGCATTGGCTGCACCATTGCAGTGTAGGTCGTATTCAATTTGCGTAATGGTTGTTGGAGCTTGAGCTATTCCTCACCTTCCACAAATCGATGATAAGTGGAGCTAGACCTAGTAGTTACATGCTTAATGTATATTTTCAGCCGGAACATTTATCAGATTCAAGTTAAGAAGGCCAAACTACAAGATCTAACAAAAAGGAAATCAGTTTTTCGTTGCCAAACTCTGGAATTTGATAAATGTTTAAATAAAAGTAAAAAAATTGGGCACTTATGGGAACTGCCGACAGAAGTGAAAACTTAAAACTATGGTATAACAAATTTCAAAATATTTCAAAACAATATGGTTTCAATGTTCTAATTTTTCGGATTATGCGGATGTCGGATTAGCCGTGCGTCGGAAAGGTTTTAAGAAATGTTAGTAAATGTCCGGAGTGGCGCAGTGGCAGAGCAATCGCCTAGTAGTTCAAATAGCGTTTTTTTTTTGGTAACGAAAAACCCATATGCGAGGGTCCGATAAGTACTTAGCCTATAAAAGAAAATCGAAAATTTTGGAGAAGTAGTCTTCTTTTAACTCGATACGCTTGACCTAGCGATGCTCCAACTTCTTTAACCCCTCTGAAAAATACGTCTTCTCGAGGTCTGCAAAGTAGGCCTCCGTGGCGGCGATGCCCTCCTCATTCGACTTAAATTTCTGCCCGACGAGTGACTTTTTCAAGTTTGGAAATAAATGGAAGTCGCACGGGGCCAAATCTGGAGAATACGGTGGATGGGGCAGCAGTTCGTAGCCCAATTCGACCAATTTGGCCGTGGCGAGGGTGGAGGTGTTAGCCGGTGCGTTGTCATGGTGGAAGAGCACATTTTTCTTCGCCAAATAGGGCCGTTTTTTCTACAATTCGGCGTCGAATCGGCATAATAATTCGACATAGTACAGCCCTGTGATCGTTTTGCCCTTCTCCAGGTAGTCGATGTAGATCACACCTTGTGAATCCCAGAAAACGGTGGCCATCACCTTTGCGGCCTGGCCATCACCTTTCCGACCGATAGGACAGTCTTCGCCTTCTTCGGAGCACGTTCACCGGGTGAAATACACTGTTTCGACTGTTCCTTGGTCTCTGGCGTGTACCAGTGGATCCATGTTTCGTCGACGGTCTCGAAACGATACAGAAACTCCTTCGGATTGCGCTTAAACAGCGTCCAACACTGCTCTGAAGTGCTCTCACGGTTGCGCTTGTTGTTCGGAGTGAGCAAACGCGGCACCCATCGCGCCGATAGCTTTCTCATGCCTAACATTTCATGCAGGATATGACCCACGCGGTCTTTTGAGATGCCTACTGTCTCAGCTATGTCTGCCAATACGAGATCGTGGATTTTTGTCACGTTATCCTCCGTAGTAGCCGTTTTCGGAGCACCTGGGAGTGGCTCATCAAAAGCCGAAGTGCGACCACGCTGAAACTCGTTGAACCAATTTTTGACGGTCGCCATCGAAGGATAAGAGTCACCCTACACAGCATCCAAGCGCTCTTTGATCTCGCTGCGCGATTTTCCTTCCAAAAACAAGAATCGAATCACCGACCGGGAATGCTGTTTTTCCATTTTTCCAATATCCGTGGGCACGCCCGCTTCCACACGCGGTGAAAACAAAGCTACGAGTCCGATTCGGCTGAAATTTCGACAGTAGCCGTGTACGAGAATGTACTACACGATAGTAAATTTTTCTTGCGATAGTGGTGCTATCGGGCGGTGAGGCTAAGTACTTATCGGACCGTCCTCGTATTTAATACACATATATGAGTTTTGTGAAACCAGGCGTTTGTCCCTTATCTTTAGTCGCTTGACGCATCTAAAGAAGTTTTCACTTCAAAAAAGTGTTTAATTTGTGCATTAGAGTATTGAAATTTTGAGTTTAAAAGGTGAAGTCAGATTAAAATCGAACTTTCAAGTTTAACCTGGAAATTCTAATTTTAAACTCAGAATTAAATTAGTAAAGTCGAAAAAAAAGTTGAAATTTCGATCAGAGACTTTAAATGTCGAGGAAAAATTTAAAACGTCAATCTTTTCTGTGGTTTTAGACTCTTTTCTCGAAGTTTCTCTTTTTTTGTAGTTGATTTCAGATAATGATTTCTCACATTTTTAATGTAGAAATGTGGACTTTTCGCTTGAATTATCAAAGGAGAAGTTGAAATGTAAGACTAATTGCAAAATTTCCTCTTGGAATTGGAAATTTTACTTATTTATTTATTTTCAACATTTTTTAAACGCGAAGATCTAAGAAGAAATTTTTAGAAATGTCAAGTTTTAACCAAATTATAGAAAGTTTTTTTTCGAGGTTTGAGACATATAACATGAAGTTTTCAAGATATTGTAACGAACTGATGGTGGTAAATTTTAAATTACTGTACAGAGTGTATGAATCCCTTTAGTAAAACTTACTAGAAATTAGTGAAGATTTAGTGCGGCGAAATAAATGAAAAGTGAAATTCGAAATATTGAGATTAAGGTTAGAATGCATCACAGTATTTTATTAGTACAATTGGAATTTCAAGGTTAGCGTCGAAAATTTCATGAATAAACTGGAGTGGATAAAAAGATCTCGACATTTTGAGGAAAAAAATTGAAAATTTTAATTTTATCCAGAAATTTTGATTTTATTTTAAAATTGGGAGTTACAATTTAAACAAGATTATAGTCATAATTTGAAATTTAATCTCGAAATTTGGAGATTCAGTTTTAAATTCGAAATATCAAGACTCTGGGAATCGGAGAAAGAACTGTAAATTTTGAGATTTCGGAAATTTTATCGTTGATCAAATTCGATATTTCTGGAAGAACTTGCAAAATTTAGTTCAAGAAATATTTCCAGAATTTTTCTAAAAAATATTGAGGTTTTTTCAAATTTTGATTTTTTCAAATTTTGAATTTTTTTCGAAATTTCTTGTTTACCTTCGCAATTGTTGACAGTTCTTTCAAAATTTAAAATCTAAATCCTTGAAGCTAAATTTCGAACTTTCAATTTTATCCCAAAGTCTCAATAATGAAGAAAAATCAGTTTTAATCAGGATATTTCGAGAAAAACGTTGAAATTTCCAGATTTGGAAATTAAATTGTTGAAATGTTTTTTTCTTATAATTATTGAGATTTTTTTAATATTATCTTTATATTCACTCTGCAGTTGAAATTCTCATATTTTAATTTTTTCTCTATGTTTCTATTGTAAAATTCAAGTTTCAGAAAACAGGTCAAAATTTAGGTTTACAATCGACATTTGGAATTGAGATTATTTTTGAAACTTCAAATTTCAAAATTTTGAGAAAAATGAAATTTATTCCCTTACTATAGAATCAACGGGCGTCCTACGTGCGACTCCAAGTACCCCCATCTATTGGTCCATAGAGAAAATGTGGATAACTCTAATAAGTGTCGTATGCAACGTAAACTGCAGAGAGCTGCGTGCTATAGTCTAGTCTAGGTAGTTGTGATCACCATAATAATCAGCGTTAATACGCGGCAATAGCGCAGAGTTCATTTTGAACATCCTGTATAGAAGTTTAGAAGTTCAAAATCTTAAGTTCTGCGATTTTGCTGTAAGTTTGTACTAACCATTAACACTTGTTTGAAAACATATCCTTTTTAAATCTTCCGTAATACTGCCAAGATAGTTGGCCGTAAACCCCACATCAGTATATCTTTAAGTTAACAGTTAGCATTTACTTCAGCATTTTGAAAACATCACACTACACACAATCACTAAAAGAAAAGATCCAAACCTATTTAACAATATAAATATTCTGATATCTCACACAGATTTTTAAATCAATAGGAAAGGCAGTCACTTCATGAAAACACCACATTTCACACAATCATCCTAGAAAAAATTGAAACCAAAAGCTTTATGAAAATCTATTGTCAATTTAGATTGTATATATAGAAGTAATTGATTCTTGAGCTTGAACATGATTGGCGAATGAAGGGAAAAACGTATAAATATACGCCAATATCGAGCAAGGGTTTTCAGTGTGATCGAATTTTTATTTGATTTTCTCATTTAATTCCCATTGTTTGTCTTTTCAACAAACTACTAAGCCTTGTTTTTTATAGAGGCCAAATAAGGGAGTCTCCTTTTTTCCCCATTTTTGGTTAATTGGGAAGTAAGTATCTTAACTCTAATAACTAAACGCTGCACCCTTCTTGTCCTTTTATAAATAATGCCCTAATCGATTTATAGTTGGATGATTGTGGATGAAAGTAATTTTTGATTCTATATTAAAACAAACGTATTTCTTGTTTACATGAGGTTAATAAACGAAATTGCTCGGTAAAAGCCTCGCATGTTTCACACCCCATTCTGAATCAGACGGTGGGAAGAACGCAGTTCCCCCAAGTGGGTGGTTGTTTGTAATGAACCCTTGGTCACTGGTGGTGCGTTATTTTATTATTCCTTTATCAGTGGCAGTTTTTACGAAATGAATACATTACAGGGCAGTAAAACATGGCAAGCTGACTTGGCACCTTGCACGCATTTTTCCAACACGCATTCGAGACATGCAAGGCTTCTTTCGCCGTTGTCTGACCACAAGAAGAAACCGTATACGTGCTAATTCTTACAGATCGCGATTATTGACGAAGAAATTTAAAGTACTGACCATGCATGTCACGTACAACGATGTGGTGCACTGTCTACAGATTTAGTGCGATATCTTTTCGCTTTAATTAATAGTTTTAACGACAAGGTTTTTTACTAATGTGATTCTATCTTATAGTCGTAAAATTTACAGTTACGGTTGTAATTATTTTTATAGCATTTTTTACCAAGCTGTCGTAAATTATTCTAATTCTTTGAATTCATTTAATGGAAACAAATATTTAGATCCTTTTAAATTTCCTGTAAGAATTTCTAGGAAATGTCATCAATAAGTGAAACGTTTATTCTAAATGTTTTATGTGTTATGCTGTGCTGAGTAGTTTATATAAACGCTGGTTGATATTTTAGCAAATGCAACCTTCCAGGAAAGTTAACTCACCGCGAAACCACTTTTATGTTTTAGAAGAATTATTTTGTGGTAAATCGTTTTTAAATGTTCCAGGCATTGTATCGATTTCCGTTATTTTAATTCTTGGAACGCCGAATTTTAAATAATGTTCTACAAGGAAATAACCCATTTAAAAACGCATACTCTAAAGCTGGAATATAACTGGAAGTATTTAATCCTTCGGTAGTTCGATTTAAAAGCAAGGTTATCAGATTTCTTGGTTCCTAAACTGAAACGACGAAATTTTAAGAATTTTTGTTTAAATTATGGATTATTTTTCGAAAATTGGCTTTTATTTTTCAGAGGTTTTTTTTTAATTTTGAATTTTTCACTTTTCTCCTAAACTTTTGTGTTTAAACTTGTATATTTTTTATATATTCTGAGTTTTCTCATAATATAAATATGCCACTTTTGGTTTTTTTAACTTTTATTGCGAATTCTATTCTGTTAAAAATGCAAACTTAATCTTTTTTAGAAATCTGCATCCTTAAACCTTTAATTTTTTTCTAGACATTTAACTTTTTTCTTTTTGTAAATTTTGACTTAAACTGGTAAATATCAAGGTTTTTCTCAAGGAAAATGTTTTTCTAAAAATGTCGAGTTTTTTTTTGGAATGTCGACTTTAATTTAAAAAGTGTTATTGCTTACGAAATATTGAGTTAAAACTCGATTTTTTTCTTTGTCCTAATATTTTGGATTTTAATTTGGAATTTCTAGCTTTTCACTCCAAAATTTTAACTCTAAACTAGACATGTTAACAATTTTTTTATTGGAGGTACAACTTTGCTTCCACCGTTTTGCGATAGATGGCAGTAACAGTTAAGAGTGGCTGAGATACGTAGATTGAATATATCCTTACGTAAGGTCTTATCGACATCTCTGAATCAGTGAAAGTTGTATAGGTTTTTTTGATTATTTTCGATTCGAAATTTTCGTCTTTTGCGGGAAGTTTTGATTTTTTGCTTCCATTAAAAAAAACTGCATCTGAGGCTCATCGAATGCTCTCAAGTAGTTACGGTGAAGTTGTTCTAAGTGGTTCCAACGTTTCAAAAGTGGTGATTTCGATGTCGAGGACAAGCATGCCGGTGGTAGAGAAAATTTTTAAACAGGGCGAATTGGAAGCGTTGCTTGTTGAAAATTCGCGGTTAACGCAAGAAGAACTACGTAGAGATCTGTACCGTATTCAATTGATGTGCTTGAGTCGAGTATTGAAGGAAAAACAGCCCCGGTACCCAAAAAAGGCACATAAAGTCATCCTCCAGTATGATAACGCTCGACCACAAGTCGCGAAGTAGTCAAAAAGTACCTAGAAATTCGGAAATGGGACATTATGCCTTACCCGCCGTACTCTCCAGACGTCGTTCCTTCTGACTATCACCTGTTTTGGTCGATGTCGCATGGCCTGACGGATCAACATTTTCATTCATACGAACAAGTTGAAAAATCGATCCAACACTGGATCGCGCCGAAGGACGCTTCCCTTTTTCGAGGCAGGATCCGAAACAGCGAAAAGTGATCGCAGCAACGGACAATACTTCGAGCAATATATCTGTAAGCAATTTTTAACAACAAAACTTTTAATTTGCAGCAAAATTGTACCCCTAATAAGAATTTTTGAGTTCAGTTGAGTTCAGTTTTTTTGGAAGTTCAATTCATTCACAAAGGGTAATCATATACTTTTAGAGCATTGCAAGTAGGATGCGGAAATGAAGATAGATGGCGATTTTCCGCCATTTTGAATGAGAATAAATTATAATTGTCGAGAAATATTCTGTTTGGTGACGAATTCCAGAGTTTGAAAGTTCTATAGAAAAAGGAGTTCATAGCCAGAAAAGTCCTCAATGTTCCAAACTGAACCTCACAGCACTTTGCGTCCTTCGACCATCTTCTGCATCTGAAGGGTCTTGCCCTTGGGGGGATCAGATCTATTTGTTCTTGCGAGCAACTGCCATGATAGTACTTTTAGAAAAGATACAAGTTACCCACCATCCGTCTGGGCTTCAGGGTCTGAAGGGAACTGGTTAGAGCTTTATCATTAATTGGATAAATCATTCTTCTCTAAATGGATTCCAATGTGTTTTTGAAGCTCAACTTCAAACATGAGAGTAGTATTCCGGTGTTGATATAACTTGGGTTTTATATAAAGAATGATGAGCTTTGTATAGGTGTGAGTAGTTGATGAGATATGAAGTACTTTGTAACTCGAAAGAGAAAGCCCAGCTTTTAAGAGACTTATTTGGTATGTGGTCATTCCAAGAACTTTTGGTGCTATCCGATGGGCTTCAGTGTTTCGAGAGAACAGTCAAACTCTCGTCATTAATTAGGCGAATCGTTCTTCTTTGAAATGAATCCAGAAGAGCCAAATTGGGCATTGGAGCTGAACTCCAAACATGAGACCAGTTGGCTTAACTTGAGCTTTGTGGAGGGTCAGTAGCCGATGAGATGTGAAGTACTTTTTGGCTCTAAAAACAAAAACCAGTTTTAGATGTTTTCTTAAAGAAAAATATTTCAAAATTTCGACTTATCACGAAATTTAAACTTTTTATTTTAAAAAGTCTCATCCTAATGCTGTCGAGCATGTTTGGTTGTTCAGTGATTGGTCTTAGTGCCATTGATTCATAAACCTAAATATACTCCTAAATGGTCAAGGCCACAACAGAAATATTTTGCATGTTTTTCACCGATGTCGACTGACTAATAGTTTATTACCAAAACTATATAATTAAATCCAGCTTAAAAGCTTTATCTATTTTGGCAAAACGATGAAATTTCAATCCTCAAATAATAGGACCGCAGACCTGTTTCAGATGTGCGTAACGACATAAACACTTTAATCCCGACAAATGAGCGTAGAGTGCAGACTACTAAACCGGTACTATAAATATAAAACGAGGCAGTGGACTATTTAGAAGCGATAAACATTGAGTTAATTCTATTTAGCAAGAGTGGATTCGAGGGGCTATTACAACAGTGCATGAATAAAAGATGAACATTGGCGAAATCATCGTTAACCAGCGACTTGTAGGACTGCCGGAAATTATTTGTTTGAGCACAAATATGTTATGCAATTCGGGCCTTCTTTTGAAGAGATTAATCTGCGACGTCTGCTCATTTATGGCAAGTTTTGATTAATGGCGCTTCAGGGCCAAATATCACCAAGTAAAAGGATTTAAAATTATATATCTGCTTTTATGTATTTGTAGACGAATAAATAACAAGTGATTAGGAAACTTCATGATTTCAGCCGATGCCGATGGCAAGTTAAGTTTCCATTTTTTTCCAAGTGAAATTTCGACTTTAATATCGACGTTTAAACTGATACTTGTATTTTAAACTTCCGAGATTTTTTCGATTCATTCTATATCATATTGTAACAACTTTATATTTTAAATCAATAACCGCGCGGTGCATGGACCCTTTTCATGGAATATATTAGACAGGCAATACGGTTTTAGGCAACAACGTTCCATTGGCCATCTACTGGCATATGTTACTCATATCTGTAACTCAGTTATGGAAAAACATGGTGAGGCTAGGATTGTGGCATTGGATATCTCAAAGGCTTTCAACAGAGTCAGGCACCGATCTCTACTCGCCAAATTAACATCTTATGGTCTTCCTCCTGAACTCTGTCATTTGATATCCAATTTTCTCGCTAACAGATCTCTTCAGGTCGTCGTCGATGGCATCTCATCCGAGACATTTGCAAATAACACAGGGGTACCTCAGGTGTCTGTTCTGTCTCCTACTCTATTTGTGTTACACATAAACGATCTCTTAGCTTTAACTTCTAATCCTATATACTGCTACGCAGGTGATAGTAACATTGTGTTATCTTTTCTATGGCTGCTTCAGATCGACTAAGGGAACAGCAGATACAGACGATTAATTGGGATCTCGAGATTATTCTGGAATGAGGTAAGAACAATTCCGTCGACTTCAACGCTTCAAAAACTCAGGTCGCAGTTTTCTCTAAGAAAACATCAAGGGATAATGCATCAAACATACTTATGGACGGTAAAATCCTTCGGATGGGATCTAATTATCTATCCTAGGAGTGAATGCGAGCACTCTTGGGATGATCATGTGCGCGCTATTGCCAAATCCGCTCTCAGAAGCTAGGCTTTTTTTAAGAGCTAAAAAGTATTTCACATCTTATCAGCTATTAGCACTATACAAAGCTCAAGTTAGGCCAACACTAGAATACTGCTTTCACGTTTGGAGTTCAGCCCCAAAACACACTTTAGCTCTCTTGGATTCAATTCAAAGAAGAGCGATTCGCCTAATTGATGACGAGAGTCTGACCGATTCTCTCGAAACACTAGAGCACAGGCGTATGGTTGGTGACTTGTCTCTTTTCTACAAGTACTATCATGGAAGATGCTCGCAGGAACTAATAGGATTGATCCGCCCAAAGGCAAGATTCTTGAGGCATATTAGACAGCAAATTCCTGTGCGATCCAGCTTGACATAGTGAGGACTTCTGTCTACGGAGACTCTTTTTTCCATAGAACTTCCAAGTTATGAAACTTGTTATCGAAAGGAATTTTCCCCAAAAATTACAACCTATCCTTGTTTAAAAAGGCGATTCATCGCAATCTATCCTTGTTTCCCCATCCTACTCGCAGTGCTTTGAAAGCATAATGGGGTTACCCTTTGCGAGTGGATTAAACTTAAAAAACAAAAAACAGTTGTTATCGGGTATGTCACGTAGGCCATCTGGAATGTACTAGATTTTTCCGAGATGGAATTGTTAGGTATTGGATACAAATACATGCGCTCCCCAAATGTGATTTATATAGTAATACATATTCATGTTATTCGATGTATTACTTTCTATTTCTTTGTCTAAATCTATTTAATTTCACGGGATAGTTTCTAATCAGACCTAAAACCATGTACATATTTAAACCACGTCGCAAACCGAATTTTGCTGCGAATTGGTTCCCGCGGATCTGATATCCTGATAAGGAAGCACTCCGAGTTTTGTCAGTCTTTCAGTGTCACATGGTTGTGAAACATATGCAGCTCAACCAGAATGAAATGCCTTGATGTTTTAGAACTTTCGGTTCGAAGCTCGCGATCTACATGATAGTTAAACACCTTGTCAAAATTACTCATTTTATTTAAAAAGGGACTTATTGCTCTATCTGAATCTTGTGTTTTTTTTTAAATCGAGATGATGAACACGCTAAAATCCCCTAGTCTGCTCAAATTTGTGTTACGTGGTAATGATGTGATGAATGAACGAACGGCTCGTTGGATGCATTTTTCTAGTCAAAACTGCAGGATTTATACAGAAAAGACATCCTCAAACTTGTTGGACTTTGGGGGATCATAAATAACGATGGAGAATACGTTAATAATTAGCCTATTGATAATTGCAGAGTTGAAAATAAAATATAATAAATATTAATATAAAATAGACATTACTCATTCTCCAACTCAATATATGGACGCCCTATTAAATAAATATTTACTTAAGTAAATTGCTTTTAATACAGAAAAGTTTAAACTTCCTTTTGCCTTCTTAACACTTGATATTCTGGAAAGCTTTTGTTGGCGGGAGTTATTCAAGTTTCACGTTTCTCTACAGGGTGTTTTAGTTACAATATTATTAATCCTAACCACGTATTCGGAAGGATAATTGAAACATGAAAATTGGACTTTCCTGTTTCGGATCCCAATATTTACAAATTTTCAGCCCAGAATCTGGCCACGTCTATAACCTCGGTACTAGCGAGCCACAAGTCATCAAGGGAACATTTTGAAGGGCATAGCCCACACGATCTTAGATGAGACACATTCTGGATTTCTCTGCATTCACACATTCATCTTCGGCTATGATGCCCCAATTTGACAGATTAGTCTTGAAATTTGCAACGGTACGCATTCGGTTAAGCATACGCTAGGTTCTTCATTCCAGTTTCATCACCATCAGAATCTCCTAACAGTCCAAACTCAGAGTAGATGATGCAGTGTCCAATTTTTTCAAATTGTTTGAGAGTTGTGACATCCATGAAAAAAAGATCATTCATCGGTAAACAGTACATGGTTTAAAACCTTTCCGTTGACATCACATGTTTCCCTCATAGATTCACCAAATCCAAAACAATTTTAATGAACGTCGGGAAATATTTTTCAAGTATCAGCAACTTCAACGCGACTCTTTTGCGACATATTAACTTTCTTTAGGTATAATTTGAGAAATGATTTGTTTATTTGTTTTTTTTTTCGATTGCAAGTTGTGGCGCAGCAATCGCGTTCTTCTTCAGCGATGTCGAAGCCGCTTGGAGTTTGAGGCAGCTGGTAGTTTAAAAGGGATTTAAATTATGATTTGAAAATATATCTTTTCAGTGTAAAAATACATTGGACATTTTTGAATCTCTTTAAATTATTGACATTATAACTGAGGCATCCTGTAATCAGAGATTTAAATTTGCATTGATGTGTCATTTTTATATCAAATGTAATAAAACAAAGTGATCTAAAATACTTACTAATGCACCCGTCAGATGTGTCGCCAGGATGTTGCTTTGAGAAGATAGGGAATGTTTTAAATTCCCAAGAAGCACTAAATATTACTCTTGATAGAATCATGCTATGGCCAAGAGCGAGTCGGACTTGCAGAATTAAGAGTTCCGTACCAATTACTACAGTAAACAGTCAATAGACCAAATGAAAGTATTTTTATTTATCTATGAATTTGAAATGTTATCCAAATTTTCTTGTGTTATAATTTAAAGATAAAATTTTTCAGATATACACACTTTTCTACAATCAATTCAAATATATTTATGGAATTGATAACTATGTTGATAATGTCTCAGATAAAAAGCATTCATTCGCAATTCTCAGTAAGTCGATGACTAACATAGTTTTTGGTATCGCCTAGGATCGCGTTGAAATGTTCTATTCCAACCGCAATTACTGCGTTGCGTGAACTAGTGCTAACTCCGAAAATATTCATCCAAATGAAATAATGTAAAAGACAAATTTGATCTGCATTCTATGCTTCAGCCAAATCAAGTTTTTTATTTGAAAAAAACTATTATTATTAAATGGGCCGAAAAACCTTGGAATGCAAGTACCTATTTTCCGTAAAACAATTTTTTTCTCAGCTTTATTACGATATCGAAAAAATCTGCAATTTTCTGGTAATTAGGTTGTTCATAAAAAAAGTGTCCATGACAGAATCTTCTAACATAGCCCAAACTCAAAGAAGATACAGAAATTCTAAGTGCCTATTTTTCCAAATTGTTTGAGAGTTGCGACATCTATGAAGAGAAAAAAAAGACATTTCGTTGGTAAACAGTACATGGTTTAAAACCTATCAAAATCTAGATTTTATCTTTAGAAATCTAGAAAACAGGGGGGACGGTCATTTCTGGCACATTTGAAGCTGTGACCTTAAGACGACTGGGTGGAAAATTATCACAAACATATTTTACGATCCTTAGAGTTAGCTCTTTCAAATAATACCTCACACGATATGGTTGCGAGTTATCGGTTCGAAAATTAAAACTTCGTGAATTGTAAACGCTTTATTTCAAACTTATTTCGGAACACTACGAGTATAATTCATTTAACTATCCAACTATCTGTCTTATCTGACTAACCAACTGACTGAGGGAAAGACGACCGTGAATTTGTAGGTACCGTTCCGGTTTCTAGAACGGATCTCCGTACAGATAAGACTTACCGCTTGGGGAAACGTCTAGAGCGCTTATCTGCCGTATGATTCATTCTCGCGGCCGCTTCCCATTGTCAAATGTTTCTAGAGAGTTCCTTAAACTACACAATCAGTAATAAAAATTTTATACTGCAGTTTGTTACAAAATATTAACTAAACTTTGATTTTTCGAAGATTAAATTAACCCCCCATTTTATTATAGAATATTTTCCTTTTCTAATCGTTGGCTGGCGGTATTTGTGTGGATCATCGAAAACTAATGCTGCGCAAAATTTCAAATTTCTACGTCATAGTTTTCGCGGAAATCCACTTTGTGAGAGACGGCCGGACGGACACGAATGTCACATTATAAGGGTTCCGTTTTTTCCTTTTAAGGTACGGAACCCTAAAAATAATTCCTCTTCAATCTATGATGCAGCAAACATTCTTAATTCCTATTAAGAAACGTTGTCGACTAAAGGCAAAAATCATGACTGCAAGAAGTCGAAATGTAATTATCTTGTCATAATGTTTTTGCATGCTACTTAAAAGTACTACTATCTTTTTAATGCTGAAAAAGTACATCAATATTAATCATCAATATACTATCTTGTTTAAGTTTAAACTGCCCATAAAAGCTCCGTTCAGTGTTGTAAGATTGTAGATTGGAACTTGTTTGAACATAACACATCATGACTAATAATAACTCTTCTCAAATAAAAGGAATTGGTGATGCGTTTGTTGCTGGAACGAACAAAAGTATTTTAAATCCAATAACCAAAGGAACTACCGAAAGGCAAACGGTAATATTAGGGGAATTTGCATAGTGAATGGATTGAAGTGGTAAAATAGATATCACGTTGCATTGCCACTATTATTCCATGCCACCCAAACCTACAATTGATCGTTATCGCGGCAAATTTTGAAAGCCACTCACGTCGAATTATGAACAACTCTCACGGAAAGATCCCGTCAGTCATATCGCGGTGAATTTGTATGCAAGCAAACAACTCGTAAATAGCGTGTTTAAGCGGACTATGATGGTAATAAGTAACATAGGCCGATCAATAACGTCAGCGAACTCTGTATTTAAACCTGGAAGAAAATATTAGCATGCATGTACTCCAGGAGGTAACACAAAAGAAAATCAATTGTTGAATTATTGGATCCGTAACTGTAATTCAGAACTGTTAAAAAAAATAGTTTTTAAATTATTATCAAGAATTTCGCCATCAAATTAAACAACCAGACCTAAATAAGTCTTTTGTTTTAAGTATTCGAAAGGTTCCATAATATAATTTCGGTCACTCGCAGTAAGCGATATCATCCTGAGATTCAGGATGATAATGATGGGGCGTAAATTATCTGATGGCTTAAGTTCAGAATTTCGGAACACCTGATTATCCAATTAGCCGAATTAGTTATTACGGTTGTAAAATAAACACGTTTTAAGCGACCAGCGTTCATATAATCATTATCTTTATTAATATTTAGTGCTTGGTTTCCAGTTGTCCATACAAACCTAAAGCGCTGGGATTCCTACATGGAGATACATAGTTTAAAGCTGTAATTGTTTAAATTAAATACCGATACATTTTTTCTTATCTTTATTTCTTTGAGGATCTGTGGAACGAATATAAGAATAATACAAGCAAGTTACTCACCACTAGTGACTTTTATGACTTAAGTTACATCGTATCTACATAACCAGGTTGTAATTCTCAGCAATAATTGCTTCGGTTAGCATAAATAAAATCTTCTTAAGATACAATCGAAAGTCAGTTAAAAACCATTAAATCGGATTTAAATCTCTGGAGTATTTATGTGGCCATAAGTTAGAAATATTTACAGCTCCCATATCATACTGCAATATCAAGGAAGACCGAAACCTGTGTGTGGTTGATGGTTGTAAATATTTTCCATTGCTGTATCTTCGGTTGTTTTATTATAAAATATCTAATTGAGATTATTGTTCGTTAAGGTAACATAGTAAAATGTTACGAGGATGTTTGTATTTAATAAATCTTGCTATGCAATGCATAATTCTTTTTTTTTTGTGTTTAATTAATATTGCTGTACAATCCATAATACTGCAATACTATACTACTGCCACCACATTTTTGTGACTTAACTTACATTGCACATTGAAA
Source organism: Dastarcus helophoroides (assembly GCA_028583605.1). NCBI lineage: Eukaryota > Metazoa > Arthropoda > Insecta > Coleoptera > Bothrideridae > Dastarcus > Dastarcus helophoroides. Next base: position 7,231,545 of record CM053329.1, read on the forward strand.
ATCATATCGTTGTACTTTCCAATACAATTGAAGTATCTCGAGAAGGTTCATTTTGAATTCATCAACCAATAATTTTTGCGCTGAAGATGATTGAACGCAGAGGCTACAAGAATTCGTTGAGTACCATATCAGGTCTTTAATACGGTCGATTCGATGTTTTGACCAGCCAAATATTGGAGCTATGCGAGAGTTCACATTATCATGGTAAAAAAAGGATCCCGCATCTACGGTTGATTTTCATATTTTTGCAAATATTTCCGCCAAACAAAATTAAAATTCAGAAAAATTTCTAAAATTTTTTGAAAAATATCAAAATTTCGAAATCAAATTACACATACGTGGTTTGGAATTATTAGAAAAAATATTTTTGAAATTTCGAAAACAAAAGGCCAAATTACGAGATTAAAGCTAAAAAAAAGAGTCAAAATCAGAAACTCAAAAATTAAAAAAAAACTTTAAAATTTATGACAGTTGGGATTGGAATTATCACAAAAAATCTCGTTCTAGAAAAAAATGACAATTAGAAGCCTGAGCTTGGGGGATGTTCAGATATTAGATATGAAACGTTTGAGTGGTTTTAGGCCCTAACTCGCTCAACAAACGAAAATAAGAAAATCATTAACCCCTTATTCTTCCCCCAAATGATAAGAATTTTTGTAATTTTATTTATAAAATAGTCATGCACGATCTAAACTGCAATAATGCAGCCCTCTAAATTATATTAGACTAAGTCATATTGTATTTACATCACGCTTGTTGGAGCTATTCCAGAATTTCTTTCATAGCTGGATAGGTGGCGTTGTGTTTTCAAATACATTTCGTTATATTTATATTTTCTTAGTAGGGGAAACCCGTTCAAAGTGGATACCCCGTGCAAAGCGAATAGTGCCCACTACTCCCAAATTGTTCGTTAGCCGGCAACCGCATTGTCACTGTAATGGTCGCCTGTTGCCGCTTCGTGCGCGGCAAGTACTCCGGCACGTGTTTACCTCGCGCGGCGCCAGTGAGTGGACGAAGTGTGTTTTTGTGCGAAAAATATTAATTTTAAGAGGTAGGCTATTCGTTTATAACTATAATATTATTTGTGAGATGATGTTCGTTATGAGGAAGATTTAATGCATGATTATATAGCTTTCAAATATGTGTAAATGACGAGTTTACATGCACTGGTTTTTTAATGATTTGGGATAACCTCAAAAATGTACCCGAAAGGCAAAGCGAATCGGGCAAAGTGGACACCCTATTCTCTTTGCCCGGTCATCACGAGTAATATAATTTTATGGAATTATGTATTTTATTATGTTTTTTGCAGATGGTCAATAGATATAAAAGAACGACAGCGCAAGGCGCTTGGAGTAAAGATGCCATGCAGACTGCAATAAATTTATGTAAGGCGGGAGAATCTATCAAAGGGACAGCCAAAAAATACGGACTTGCATATGCCACCCTATACAGACATGTCAAAAGTGGAATTGCTTCTCCACAGCTGGGTCGATTCCGTCCTATATTCACGGAGGACCAAGAAATTGAAATGGTGACTTACCTACAAAATATGGACGCAGTGTTTTTCGGCCTCACTCGGGATGAATTTATGAGTTTAGCATTTGAGTATGCACAACGCAACAATTTGCAATACCCTGAAAATTGGAATAAAAATAAAAAAGCTGGAGAAGAATGGCTGCAAAGGTTTTTATCTCGTCATACCAACTTGACGCTAAGAACTCCAGAATCAACATCTGTGGCGAGAGCCAAAGGATTTAATCGCCGCGAAGTGGGCCATTTTTATGAAAATCTTGAAAGTGCCATTGAAAAAAATAACATCGAAGCCTCCAGACTATACAATATGGACGATACTGGGATATCAACGACCTCAAATAAGCCCCCAAAGGTTCTTTCCGTAAAAGGGAAAAAGCAAGTAGGCATGATTGCAAGTGCAGAACGCGGCCAATTAACCACCGTTATCGGATGTTGTAATGCAGCTGGTAGTTTTCTTCCACCTTTTCTAATTTTTGCAAGAAAGAAGATGCAACCAAGACTTCTTGATGGAAGTCCACCAGGGACTCAAGGAACGTGTACCCCTAATGGTTGGACATCAGGCGAAGTTTTCTTGAACTGGCTGTATTTCTTTGTAGACCAAGTGAGGCCAACAGCAGACAAAAAGGTCCTATTATTATTAGATAACCATGAAAGCCACAAATACTTTCCTGCACTTGAGTACGCTATCAAAAATAACGTGGTGATATTATCCTTAGCACCGCATACTACTCACAAAATGCAACCTATGGATGTTGCTGTGTACGGCCCACTGAAAACGCATTTTGAAAGGGAAGTGAACATTTTTCTCAAAGCTGCTGTGGCCATCAATGCAGTGCATGGATTTGAACGACCTGGAATATGGCCTGTAAATAAGCACGCTTTTGGTGATGAGCATTTTGCACCAGCCGAGGTACTTGCAGGCACATCAAATTTGAATACTCAGGCTGAAACTTTGCCACCACTGGAAATAATTGATTTGCCTACTTCTGTTGTTCAAGCGTCACCTTCAATTGAAACTCACGATCAACCCATACCACCTTCAATGGCAAATGCCACTCAACAATCTGATTCAATCATAAATCCTATTCAAGAAAAAAATTCACAGATTTTAGTATCCATTAATCCTTTACCTGTTTCTTCGTCAAATGAAGTTCTAGGTCAGTCTCAGTCTCAAGACGACGTTAACATTAAAGAAGGTCTTTGTATTCCTACGGGATCTGCAACTACAAAAGAAACTCAAGGCAATGATGTTCCTGTCACTTCGCCCGAACCTGGATGTTCTAAGACCTACTATAGTCCTTTAGTTTTAAAACCTATTCCTCAGCCTGCTAAATTAACAACATTACGTAAACGAAAGTTACAAAGATCTACAATGCTGACAAGTAGTCCAGCAAAGGAAGAGCAGAAACGGAAATTTGAAAATGCAAAGAAGACTGTAAAGAAGACTGCTGACAAAAAGACTGTTAAATTAAAAATCTCTGCTAAAAAAATGAAAAAGAGTGCAAAAGATAATAAAAAGCAGAAGAAAATAAAGAAATTTGATGATAGCAGATGCATTTTCTGCGGTGAAATGCACATTGAAGAAGATGATCAGCCAACCGAAAACTGGATACAATGTAGTATTTGTACTCAGTGCTGTCATGAAGAGTGTTCAGCCTTCGAAGGCAGTGATAATTTTGTTTGTGATAACTGCAATTATTAGACGTGTAACAGAAAACAAATATTTTAAATATGTTCTTTTAATTTTCAATGTTTATTTTGTTTGTAAGTTTAATCTCATGCCAATTAATGTTGTTATTCGCTTTGCCCATGTATCATATTCACTTTACCCGGTGCCTCGGGCAAAGTGGATAATAAGCCACTGTTGTAAACTTGACTTATAACTAAAAATTTAATTAATATTAATGGCAAATATTATACTGTCATGTAAGTTTATTTAATAAAGCCTGTTTATAAATAATTGTTTCAATTTTCCCAATTACAACTAAACCAAAATAATCAAAAACAGTTAAAGGTATTCACTTTACCCGGGTTTCCCCTACATTCTTGTCGCCAGCGCATTTGTCATGTTCGAGTTGAATATACCGAAGTAAGGCGAAATCTTACAAGATCGAAAACGGTCTTTCGTTCTCAAACGCTAACTTTATTAAAGGTTCAAATCTGTTAGTATTTTCATTAAAATAGTAAATTAATATTTGGCAAAATAAATCAAAATTACACAATAATAAAATAACAGGGGACATGCATTTACTTTTTTCAAGCAGTTTAATATTCTAGTACCTGTGGGATTCCCCGAATTAAACATCACTAGATTCAAAAAGATTACTATACTTATAGTGTAAGTATGAACAAAAATTCGGCATAACTAGTAAAAATTATTTTAAATTATAAATTTTTATTTGAAAACATTTGGGTTATTTTATAATTTTGTATTTTGCGTAAGATTTGTAATATCCTTTCGACTCTCCATTGGTTTATCAATCAAAGTAAGAAATAATCGAACCCCTTCCACATCTAAAGCTTGCTTATGTGATACACGATCGCTTTCTTTTAAGAAAAAATAAATTTTTGAAAAGTTTCATTTGTAAAAAAATTGAAAAATGCTAAATTTTGAAAATAAAGTCAATACTATTCACAAGATAAAAAGGAACACCACGAGAGTTGATTTTAAATTTAAATTAAAAAAGTCTAAGGTTAGACTCGACATATATACTATACGTGGTGAGCAATTTAAAAAGAAAGGCGAACAATAGAAGCTAATATCGAAATGTTTAAAATTTAAATCAAACCAAATCGTCTTCAACATTCGAATTTATAATCGAAGTTTTATGAAAAAGTCAGTCAGTAATAATTTCAACAGTCAACTGGCAATTGTAGTACAAAGATAATCGAAATTTCGAAAATCAGTGAAATCTCCAAAGTTGGAATTTTTGTTCGTGAAAAATTATTTCTAAATAAAGTCGCCATTTTGAGGTCGAAAATTTCGAAAAATCCGGATTTCGAACTTTAGTTTCCAAAGAGAAAATTAAGTTCCCGAATTTGTTCAAAAGGAAGTGAAAATTTCAATCGAGTTAGTTTTTGGAAAACAGTAAACATCGAAATCGAGAAAAAAGTTTACATTCTTTCGTTATTTTGGAAAAAAAAAGAATTCCAGTTTACATCGAAATGTTTAAGGGATATATTTTTAAAAAATCGAAATTTCTGCTTTAAAGTTACTAAAAAAACTTAGTTTACTACAGTCGATTAGTTTACTATAGTCGAAATTCAAGAGAAGAACCGAAATTCTATTATGCGCAAAAAAAAACGAAGAAGTATCTAATTTTCAGAAGTTCGAGTTTCGGTGAAAGTCCAGAAAAAAGAGAAACAAAACTGAAAGTGCCGATTTTGAGAAAAAAAGTTAAAGTTTTTACAGAACCCACAATTTATATAAAAATTGTCGCCAAAAAATTAGACATTTCAGATAAAATAGGAATTTCGAAAAACTTATTAGAAAATAATCTAAATTTCCAGTTTCAGGCCAAAATTGGAAACAAATATTTTCAGTACTTGGGTTTACATTCAGAATTTCGAGAAAAAAAATCCAAATTTGAAAATTATTAGAGTTAAAATTTCTTAATGAAGATTTTAGTTAAAATTCAACTGTAAAAGAATAACTTTAGGAAAAAATCTGAAACTATGAGAAAATACTCGGAGTTAAAAAAAATCCCAAACTTTCCGGTTACTTATTTACACTTGGAATTTCAAGAAAAATGTTTATTTCGAAATGAGATTTGCATTTTCGGACAAAAAAATATAAAAATGTCTGACAAAGGTTGAAATGTTTAGTGCAAAACTGAAAATTTAGGAAAAAAAGTAATTATCTAATGTTTCAACTTGGCATTTTGAGAAAAAAATAAATTATCGAAATTTCTCGAAAATTTTAAATTTAAAGTCAAAATGAAATAAGAGTCCAACGATATCACAAAAAGTTTTCTCGAATTTCCAAGAGAACATTCCGAGGGTGAAAAGCACATTTCAATAAAAAAATTAAGAGTCCAGAAATTAGAGGAACAATTAAAAATTGAAAGTGTAACTTCGAATTCTCCTAAAAAGGTAAAAATTTTGGAAAAAATTCTGTATTTGAGAAGAGGAATCGAATGTTTGAATTTCGGGAAGTCATCCAAAATTAGAAAAAAAAACTTATATTTTCTAATTTAAAGTATGTATTTAAACAGTCAAATGTTAGGAAAAAATATAAAATACTTTGCACAAAAGTTGAAAATAGTATCTAGGAAAGTCGAAATGTGGGGCTCAAAAAATTAACTTACAACTTGGAATTTTGAAAATTTCAAAAAAAATAAAAATTTCTGGATGGAGTATAATTTTTGAAAAAGAGTCAGAATTTCTATAAAAAGTTGTTTTGAATTTGAAATCTAAGTTTTACAAAGAAAACCGAAACTAAAGACATAAAAATTTCAATAGTTTGTTTTAAACTTCGTAAATTTGAATCAAGATTTGGAAAAATCAAAATCTCTACAATTCAAAATTTTATGTTTAGGTCAAAAGTGCAGAACAAATAAAAATGAAATTAGACGTGTGGTTTTTGAGGATCAAATTTGGAGTTTGAAAGAATCCATTATTCATATAAAAAATTATCGTAAAAGAAAAAGTCGTCATTTCTCGGTAAAGAAAAAATTTTGAAACTGACTAAAATTATTAAAAGAAATCCAAATTTCGAGTTTGAAGCCAAAATTTGGGAAACAATTTAAAACGCTTAAAATCTCTAGGAAAAAATCCAAATTTCAAGATTAACATCAATATCTCGCACGTACCTAAATAGGAAAGCCGAAATCATTAAAGAAAAGTTGAAATTTGGAGAGCATTTTTAAAATAAGCCATCCATATAGCCATATACTATTTCAAAATTAATCTGATTTTCGAAAACTTGGTGAAAATATCAATTAAGGGTCGAATAAGCTCAAAACCGGAAATTTAGGGAAAATGCAAAAAAGCTTCATTTTAAACTTGGCTTAAAAAAAAAGTAGTATAATGTCGAAAAAAATTCTTAATTAAACAAAATCGCTTTTTAAATTTAAACTTTGTGGTGAAAAGTTTAAATATTTAATTTGACTTCAAAAAACTCCAACTTTATTACCAACATTTTTCTCAAAATTCTAAGGAAACAAGTGGATGATTCGAGAGTGAACGGTAAATTTCGGAACTTGGAATTTTTTTTGGAAAAAACTGGAAAATTCAGAAAAGTAGAAATTTCGAAGAAACTCTAAATTAAAAATAATCGATTTAAATTAAAAATAATCGATTTTAGACTGAACATTTTCAAGAAAAAGTGGAAAACTCTTACCTTTGAAACGAAAACATTTCTGGAAATTCCAAGGAAATCATTGGACATTTCAATAGTGAAAAGCAAATTTGGAAAAAAAAGTTTTTTTATTGTCAAAATTGTAGGAAGTAAAAAAATTGAAAGTGTGATTTGAAATTTCGGAAATTTTAAGAAGAAACTGGAAATCTGAAGAAAGAAATCGAATTTTCGAGATTAATGTCGATATTTTAAAAAACCATTCGAAATTTACAATAAACTCAAATTGACTAGTTTAAAATCTCGAGGAGTTAATATATATCGAATTTAAAGTCCAACTTTCCAAAAAAAGTCAATTGTTTAGAAAAGCCATGGAGCTAAAAAAATAATGTTTAAATTTCGACTTTTGAGAAAAGGTCGTAAGTTCAAAAGACATTTTTGAAATGAAGTTAAAATTTTGAAGGAAGCCAAAATTTCTATACCAAATCTGCCTTTGAGTTTGAGGTCATTTTGAATTAAAAAAGTAAAGACCGAAGCTGACTCGAAAAAATTCTCTCTATTTTGAAACATTTTGAAAAATAAGTAACATTCTAGAGTGTATTGGATTTTGATTTAAAAGGCGAAATTTTGGAGGACAAAAATAAAAATTGCAAATTCGACGTTGAAATTCTAAGAAAAAGTTTTAATTTCTAAAGTTAACTTGTACTATCTAATTTATAAAAGTAAGGAATAAAAATAATAAAATTTAAGTTGAAGGTTTAATTGGGAAATTTCTAGTTGCTAGTGTTGCCAGTTCCGCAAATGTAAACAGCAATCATGGTAAAATCTCTCTTTGGACAATTTTAGGTAGAATTAACTGAGGGTATGAACCTGTGAATGATAAACAAATAAATGGCAACAATTTAACTTGAATGAATTAACTACTTTTTTTAATACGAATCCATTACGTATTTTTATTGTTGGTGTATTTCTAGGTAAAAGATCAACCAATAAAAGTAGAATTCTTCACAGTAAATTAAGATCTGCTTAGCATACGGTCTCAGGAGTAATTTTGTGGGGTTTGTTTTATGCAGACCTATCTAGTTGCACGAAGATATCCTTGAGCGTTAATTCAACTGTAACTAATCGGCGGAGGGTTTAAGTGAGCTTGTTGCACGAAATAAGCCAAGGTTTACTTTCTTGGAATTCATCGTCATGGGCAGTCTTTACATCTGTATGCGTCTTAATGCCTTGGCGTTCTGCTCTAACCGATCTTTTGTCGCAAAAATGTCTTTGTAACAGTATCTCAGGAAGTCAGGAGTCACGTACATTGATTGCAACGGAGCGATTAAAATTTTCATTGACGAATAAAAATTTCTCAACTGTAGTTTAATTGGAGAAGCTGCATATAGAAGATAAAGTGTTATTTGCAAATATCTGCCTAATGTAAGAGAGCATATCGCATTCATAATCATAAAAAGCAAAATAAGTTGAGTATAACAAAATTAGGGCTGCCGTATGCAGTTGCTCTACAAAGTCTCAAGTTTTTGCCAGTGTTTCTAGAAATAGAGTAGAACATTGTAGTACTGCAGCCCTTTAAAGCTTTAGTAGCAGATCACAGTTGGCCCACAAACGTTCAGCGAAAATGGTCACTGAAAAGTCTCTGAGCTTTTATTCTAATGTAGATATCAATAGGATTGAACATTTATTTAGACTTTGAAAATGAAAGGTCGATCAATAAGGATTCTTCTCTCTTCAAGGATGATGACCTTTTTTTCAAAAGGTTCAGATTAATCGTAAATGAGGGCTTAGTCTGGATATTTTGGAGTGGTGATGGGTTCCACTCTTGGAGATAATCACCATTTCATCGTGAATATGGGAGGCATTGTAATCTTCCAAATGTAAAAATAACGCTATGCACTTTAACCTTATCCACCTTGGAGTTTACTAATGTTTCCGGTCACCGAAACGACTTGTCATAGATAACTGAAGGGATACATAAGATTCAACAATTGTTCTTGTACTGACAAAGCTCACTGATTATTTAAATTATACAATATCCATTAAAATTGATCAATAACAATTTAAATCATAAATAAATTAATTCACATATTAATTTTTAAATGCTATTTAAAGAATGTATAATTGTAATTTGCAACATATAAACTCCCATCGTGCAAATTTCAATTTTCATCAATTTTTTGCGAAAATGTAATGTTCTATTTAATATCGATTCATTCATAATAATTATGATTATTCATAGATAATGAAGTTTTAATGTATGGTTGTTTCCAGAACTTATTGTGCTTTTTATGCACTGAATGGATAATACCAGTAATTCTTGTTGTAGCAAATCTAGGTTCTCAACTATAACGCTGATTTTTATTGAGGTCTTACAGTGCAATTAGAAAAATACTTTTACTCTTTACAGGCATTCAGATAATACACATAATGGATCCGGTGCTGATGCTGGTTTTAAATAAACCAGAATAGAGGTAAATCTGCCCATAGTGCGCAGTATAAAAGGAGTAAACGACATTAAGCTCGATATACTGGAATTCTCAGGGCTGTGGGGAAACGGCGGTAAAAAGTGAGCATGGTTACAAGAAATGCGATGGCTCTGGTAGGGCAAAGCAAAGAAGCTGAAGACCAGTTCTCGCAGCGAAGGCGCGAGTCTGAAAGAATACTCGACAAAACTCAATGCTGGTCTTCCCTTATTCGGTTAAACGTCTCCTATAAATAAGAGTTGTACAGTCCGGTTTGGTTTTTCGTTTTTGTTCTCGTTCCACACCGTCCTCCAGATATTATAAAGCGATATGTCAGCTTGCCCTATGTGTAATTAATTCACTGAAATTAATGTATACACATGCTACTTTTTGCTTAACTGGCAGACTTTATGACTACATACATAATACATAAAATCCTGATATTCATACATAAATACACGAAGAGTTTTTGCTTAAATTTTCCATTTGGGAGTGTTGAAATAAATTTGCTATCACGAGCTATATTAGTCTGGAAAGTATTATATGTGGTGTAACCATCCTCGTGAAGTTTACTAATTTGCTTGCGAAGTGTCAGCTTCCAAAGTAATTTGTCATATAAATGTCGACGAATGATGTCTAAGTATTTTAAAGATAAATCAAAATCGAATTTTCTCAAGATCTTGACAAAGTTTTATCATATAAATTATGGATTTTGTTCAGAAGTCATTTTTTTAATTTTTAGGTACCTCAATTTTATTTTATTTTTAAATAAATTTTCGACATTAAACCTTAAAGTTTTGACCTTGTCTAGAGATTTTCACCTTTAAAAAAATGTCTACTCGGATCCCAATACATATTTCCAATTTACATGCTTACAAAACCCATTTTTTTCATAAAAGTTTATTTACAAACTGAAAACTTTGACTTCTTCAAAAATAAAAAAATGACTTCATTTTCAATATTTCGGTTCTAATGTCGAGTGATTTCTCCAAATATCAAATTTAATTACAGACCCTGAGTTTTTTCGACTTTATTTTCGTAAGTTCTTACTATTTTCATCAATACTATAACGAAAATTATTAGTAATTATAGAATTTAGAATGTAAGGAAATTTTCTAGAAAAATCTGATAAAGGAGAGCGGCCGCAATAATGAAGCAAACGGCAGATAAGCTTTTGAGAAATTTCGGCAAACGATAAGCCTTATCTGCCAAATTCTTCTAGAATCCGGACCGGGACCTATATAAGGCGGTTACTTTTCCCTCAAGGCAGTCAGTCAGTGTTGTTAGTTAGTGAGTTAGTAGTTAGAAGTCAATGAATAAGTGAGTTAATTATTCAGTTGTAGTGTTCCGAGTTTAGTTTGGAAATAAAGTGTTTTACAATTCACGTGTTAATAATCATTCGAACCGATAATGCGCAACAGTAGAATTTTTGCTGCTTTCTCAAAGTCTCGATTATAAACGCGAATCTTTTTTATAAATTTTGATTTTATTTTTCGAAGTTTCAAATAAATTTCTGTTAGGGGCAGATTAAGTTTGCTCAAGGTAATGTGCTGCAACTGATGGAGGGCTCCTATCAAAATGTGACAAAACCTTGCGTATCTAAAATACTTCTAACAACAAAAAAAGGGGGACGAGGGCACCTAAATATGTTTTGAAAATGTTCAACACATTTTTTCCAACAGAAAATGAGAAGCTACCCACATTTGCAGGGGGACCTGTGCTATAGCACATGTTGCACATCTTGATTATCATGTTCGAGACTGCGTCTCTTTTTATGGGGAAAAAAGTTTATTTGCATCCGTTTGATACTTTCTTTACGGTCGAAATTTCGAGATCAAAGTCGAATTCTATACTTTTTTTATTTTTTCTTAAGTTTCGGCTTTAAATGCGAACTTTTATCTTTTTAAATTTCTTCTCCTAGCTGATTTTTCCCTAGGCATCGACTTGCGACGTGGCAGACCTGTATATCATGAAGACATTCATACATACGGGGTGTTGAACCAAGAGATGACAGGTGGTATCCTTAGTTTATTTTATCTTATCGCAATTAAAGTGTCTGATTTTTTTAAAGAGTAATCATATTATCCTCTGGGGTCACATACGAGTAGGAATTCGAAATGACTATAGATGGCGATGCTGACACAATTCTTTTTAACAGTTCTGCTAGTTAACGAAATCTAGATGTTACCGCATTTTTCCCATTAGAAGTTGAATGGAACAAGGTGTATTACAAGGCAACAAATAATTCTAGGTACCATAAAAAACTTTGAAAATTCTATATGTTCGTTGATTAACCGGAGGGAAGGGGTTACACAAGATCTTTGTATGTTACAGGCTGGGTTTTGTGGCCTTAGTGGTAATTTACTTCATTAATTTGCGCAGCCTAAAAAAGGAAGGGCGGGAAGGCTTAGTACCCTGCACAAAATGCAGGGTACTAACTTCTCTAAGCTTCATAACCCCCTTGGAAATAAAAAAGGGTAGCAGACTACGTATGTATAATTTCGATGGAAGCGATAGTTTTCTGTTGCCGCTGCTTATCCCCATGACCGGGAAACCACCAAGAGAAAGTTAATGGGATTCGAATTAGTGAGAAGTTTTTCCAGATCGTTGGCACCTAAAGTTCTGAATTCGAGGTGGGTTACTTAGAGTTTAGGCCAGCACTTAGGCCACCCTTTCCGGGCCCATTGTGATTGAAGTGTCCTTGGTTATTCATTAAGTCACCAAACCTTGTTAAGAAACTGAAGAACGTTTCCTTGGATGCACCTCTCTCAAGCTGGCCACTCTAGGCCAGAAGTCCCCCAGCGTGGATCCTCTGATTGATGCTAGTGTCGGGCAGTGACACATCACGTGCTCGACACTCTAATCTTCTTCTAAACACCCCCTACAACTCGGGTCGTTTATAATTTTCATTCCGTGGAGGTGTTTGTTTAATCGACAGTGACCTGTCCAAATCCCTACAAGTCTCCTGAGGTTATTTCTTGAAAGTTGTAGGTATAGTTTTGCCCTCTCCCTGCACGGTATTCTAATTAATGCCTGAGTCTGTCGGCATGTTGTTATTGATGCCCATTGGGCTTTGCGTTTACAATGGATTTCTTCGTTAAGTAATCTTACGATTGACCTAGCCAAGGGAAGGGTTGGTTCTGGTCTAACGAATTATCCCCTCGAATCCTTCCTCGCCAGTATGTCAGTGCGTTCGTTTGCCCCTTTCCCATAATGTCCTTTGATCCATATTAGATCAATGGCATTCTCCTGTGATAGATGTTGTAAAGCTAGGTGGTAGTTCCATACCAGCACTGAGTTTGTTTTCACATTACTCAGGGCTCTAAGGGCTGCATGGATATCCATCTTTATTTGGATATATTTTCCTGCAATGTTCAGTTGCGTCATTTGTTCGGCGCTATATAAAATTCCCAACATCTCCACTTGGAAGATTGTTGAGTATTTATCTAACTTAATACCTACATTTAGGTTCAGGTCTTCCGAGAAGATTCCTGTTCCAGTGCCTGTATTTGTTTTCGATCCATCCGTGTATATACTTACGGGTATCCTTGCTCGTAGTTCATCTATTTTTAAACGGTAGAATTTTGTGAAGTTATATTTCACTGGTAGATGGTCTATCGGCGCATCTAGAATAGGCGCGTTTTGGAGCGCTCCCTGCATTATGCACCGGTGACCCACCATTTTACTTGCCGTATTCAACATTCCTCCTGCTCGGAAACGGAGAGGGAAGCATGTGCCGCCTTCTCAGGAAATATATCGAGAGGTGGCAGACCCAAAGTCGCTTTCATTGCTGCTGTTGGAGTGGATTTCATTGCTCCTATCACTATCAGAAACGCTAGTCTCTGAATGTGATTTAACTTTTGTTTTTTAGTGGTGTACTTTATCTTTGGCCACCAAACTATAACTCCGTAGCTTACAAATGGTCTGATGACTGCCGTGTATAGCCAAAAGGCCATCTTAAGGGTTAACCCCCAAGACCTCCCGATGGCCCCACGACATTGCCAGAAGATCTTGTAGGCTTTATTTAATTTATTTTCAATGTGGTACTTCCAGCTCAGTTTGCTGTCAAGTTCAATACCAATGTATTTCCCTCGATTTGACAAACCGAGTTGGGCTCCCATGGGGTTAGGAAATTTTAGTCGTGCTAATTTTCTCTTATTCGTGAAAAGAACGTCTTTGCGGGGTTTGCTGCTAGAAAATGTTCTTTACACCATTTCTCGACTATATTAGTCGTGCATTAACTCGAAGAGTTAATCAGCTGCGTAGCCAATTGTATAGAGACCCCGGTCACAAAAAAATAACAACCAGAAGACTAAGCCTCATCACGTGACCGTTTGAGTTCCGTGACCTTCAAGCCCGTCTATGTTGAAAGTGCCAGTGCAGTAGAGATGGCAAGGTCCGAGATTTTAAAAAAGTTCAGTTACATATCCAACTCTTGGACCCTTTTCTTTAGAATTGAAGTATCGTATCTCGTTCTACCAATGTTAGTGTAGGATTTAATTCGTGTAATTCCTACAATTGCTTAAATATTTTCAAAACACAATAATTAAAATAATGTGCGGCACGCTTATGTAAAAAAGCGCATCGACCACAAAGAGATAAGGCGAGAGTTAACCTTCTGGTTGTTACTTATTTTGTGCCCTGTCTTTGAGTTTTTGGATAAGGTCATCCTCAATGATTAACTACGTCCCCTCATACTGTAGGTACTTATCTTACGAGACTCAACAAACTAAACTCAAATATTAGTACTCAACAATTCAAAAGGAGACACTCATACGATAGGGAGATATAGAGAAGCTAAAAAATACGGTAACGTACGTTAGGTTTGGAGAATCTACTCTAAATGAAACAACAAAACACAACAAGATAATAGTTAAATATGAGCATTTAAGAGTGCTATTAACTGAGTCTCAAAAACTCATAGGAGCCTTTGGTGTGGTGCAGTTCTATAAGAGTTGTTGGGGCACCATTCATTAATACACATCTCCAATTCATATCGGCCTTCCTCAAGATGAAAAAAATCAAAACTCGAAACACCACCCAAGGTTTCTCGACGGACACCGCACTAATCCGCAAAACGCGACTAAAAAAAAGTGTTTAGCTGCCAGTTTTTGCGAACATTCTTCATGAAAGTAGTTGTAGAAAAGAGACAAGTCTCCAACTATCCACCAATGTGTCATTATCTGGATAGTTAAAATTTTATCATTAATTTGACGAATCACTCTTCTTTAAATGTAATTTAAAAGGGACATTGTAGGCTTTATATTGATTGATGGGATGTGAAATATATTTAAGCTCAAAAAGAAAACCCAACTTTTGAGGGGCACTTTTGGCGTAGGCGCTTACATACTCATTCCAAGATCAATTGGTGCTCCTAAAATAGATCAGACTCCATAAAGAAGATTTTGCCGTTCATGAATCTGTTGGTGTTTTCTAAGAGGAAACTGCGGTCTGCGTTTTTAGCGCACTGTAGTTAACTAGATTTTTAAATCCCGCCAAACCACCCTATCTGCTGTTCCTTTGGCTTAAATAAAGCAGCGACGGGTTGATTCCTGGGCGTTTTTCATTTTATTCCACGTTTCGCTTTGATCTGCTGTAGAAAACTTCATTATAATTATATGAACGTACAGTCGCCATAACATAAAGTTAAGGCATTGCCCTGCAAAAATAAAATGTTAAAACTTTCCTAGGCTAGAAAGGTAACAAGTACTAAATCATGTTGCCTGATCCATTATTAACTTGCAAGATCTAACGCTTTACCATTAATCTACAATCAAACATTCAGTTTCCTCTTTCTCCGCAATTTCCTGAAGTTATATATGCGCTACATCTGATATAATATGCATAGGTACGTCTGACTGAATGCGTCAGCGATATCCTGTGAATAAATTCAGTTAGAGTTAGAGCAATGTATCGCATTTTCCATCTAATATATGCGGCAATAAAATATCGATCTCGTAAAATGGTCTTTTGTAATACAAGATTGAATTACAAGCGTATGCTGGGCGAATATAAAATAAATTTGTTTGACTACATACATATAATATGATAAGCGATATCATTCCAATTGATCCGATTATCCTAGCCCACGCAAACACAACCGAACAGACCTTCGTTTTATTAAGTTATTACGAGATCAACCTACACTGCAGAACATAGACTCGATAAATTTTAAATTCTACATATGCGTCTAGTTTATAGTATCCGGCTATTCTAATCTGTATGACTAATGGAATCATATTCATGATCTCAAAATTTACTGGTCCGGGCATTTATAGGGGTTATTATTAGGCGCATAAATCATTGACCCAAGTAAAATATTTTGGTGTAACCAAGAAACAAAGAGCACTCAATATAAAGATACCGGAGCCGACATTTACTTTTCCATAGTCATAAAAACACTGTCTTTATTTGGGAATTATTAATTATTACATTATCCGTCAGAATCCATTGTTTTAGCATCTTGCCATGGTACTATAATTCTTATCACGAAAGTTGAGTTCTAAGTCATCAAATGCATTTTCGGAATCAATCGGTTCAAGGTCACATTGGAGAGTAGTTCATTGGCATTTCGTTAAACAGGGGTTTTTGTAATTAGCAAAACCAGCAAATATAAGACCAAAGTCAGTCAAAGAAGAAGAAGGATGTAAATTAGATTACGCTTCACATTTTTAGTAATTGTTTTTTTAGCATAATACTTTTCTACATGCTGTCTGAGAGGAAGATTCAGTTGAAGATTTATTATTATTGGATTTGGAGGGCAAAGATAATATAGATTATTCCAGAAATAAAGGAATTTAAAGGAGTTTGTTTTGAAAAAGAAATGATAATGATGTTAATGTAATTTACTTCGGTTTTAACTACAGAGAATAAGAAACGGAAGAGCCTTTTTGCGGACCCTTGTATTATTCCTTATAACATTCATCTAAAAAAGCACACGAAATACTTTTACTAATCATCTGCTACTACGAAAGTTGTTGTTTGTGTGTTTCATTTAAAAGTCA
Source organism: Dastarcus helophoroides (assembly GCA_028583605.1). Lineage (NCBI taxonomy): Eukaryota > Metazoa > Arthropoda > Insecta > Coleoptera > Bothrideridae > Dastarcus > Dastarcus helophoroides. The sequence continues at coordinate 7,247,846 of CM053329.1, forward strand.
CTAAGGAATGCTGGCAATTTAAGAAATTGCAATTTCATAAATGTGTATTACAGAATTTCTCTCTAGGTAATTTAATAGAGTTCATAGAATAATAAATATAACAGTATTATTATGCCCGGCTGAAACTTTCATCTTTTTTTTAATTTCAAGCTTAAATTCAAAATAGTTTTGCTTTTATTCCAAGTTTAGTTTAAAATTTAAACTTTCTTACGAATGTTTCTGCAGTTTTACTTTTTAAACCCGAAACATTTAGAGCACAGTTTAAATTCGGATTTAAAATTATCGTTTCTGAATTGAAATTTCGAGGTAATGGTCTCGAAATTAATGTCGAAGTTTTTAGGTTAAAGTCTAATTTCCGAGAAGATAGTTCTTTTATATGAAGCTTAAAATTATTTAAACTAAAAATGTTAAATGCTGAGATAATAAGCCTTGTATACACGAATATATACAAGATTATTACGATGCAATTGAAATCTAATTTTATTAGAATCTAAGTTGGAAGTGTATACAACCAGCGTACCATACTGATGACGCCAAGGAAAGCCGAAACTAGTCTATGGTTGCGGTTGTACATATTTTGAATTTTAAGCACGTTTAACTGTTTAATTACAAAACATTTAATGGGTCATTTGTCAAACTCGATGAAAGTAAAGTCACGCCGAGGACGTTTGTATCTATGGATGTTGCGATGCAACCCGTGATACAAGCTTTGCCTCATCTAAGTGAACTTTGCAATTGCAATCTAATTTTCATTAGATTCTAATGAAATTAGATTTCAATTGCATCGCAATAAACTTGTATATATTCGTATATACAATGCTTATTATCTCAGTAGAGAAGAATGCTTCAATTAAAATGTAGCGAAAATATTTGCGTGATAAACAGTTAAAAGTCAGTTACAAGTTACCCAATGGGGATTTACTCTCTTGGATACTTATACGACTGACTAACGACTTTAAGTTGGAAGTGTATACAACCACCGTACCATATTGATGAGGCCAAAGAAAGCCGAAACTAGTCTATGGTTGCAGTTGTACATATTTACAATTTTAAGCACGTTTAACTGTTTAATTACAGAACATTTAATTGGTCATTTGTCTTAAAATGTTAAAGTCAAAATGTTGAGAAATAAGTAGAAAATTTTAATTGAAAACCCAACTTACGATGCTTGGGAAAAATATTCTCAAGTTGCAACCGACAATTTTCATTGAAAAGTCCATATTAAAAAAAAAAAACAGTGAACATTTGGAGTTTGAAAATGAACTTTTAACTGAGGAAAATGTGTCAACAAATATTTAATATGCTTTGAAAACAAATAATTCCTGCTGTTCGAGGATTGAATTTTTATTTCGTGGATGCATTGTTTTTTATTTTTTAGAATTTCTGTTTTATTTTTCTTCAAATCGTTAATTATTTTGGTTAACTTTTTATCTATACAATAGTACCGACTTTATTTTCAGCACCCTTTTGAGTTTTAATGTCGAGAGGTATCATTACCTTTGCTTGTTCTTATGGATGTCTAATAATTACTTTAAAAGTTGATTAGGTCGAACTAGTAAATTTTCAACATTGCAAGCCCTTCTAGCAGGGACATTGTTCTAATAAAATAATGTACATTATTGTTTTTTCTATTTCAATTGTAGATTGTATTATATTGAAGAAAAAAAAAACCACCATAAACGCACCGATAAATTTAAATGTGAAAGCATGAATTGGATACTTCTAAATTTTAAGTAACCATTAATATATCCAATCATTTCCTAATTTTTAAAAAGTTCTCACACGTTAATAATATTCCCAGCCTAATCGTAAATTATCCGAAAGCGTACACAAATAATAAACATCGGAGATGTTTTGTTGTCATGTTGTGGAAAAAGAGTTCCTTAACTCCAAAATGAGCCATTAGGTCGAGTGAAAACACACCTAATGAATAGGAGGTCGAGCCCCCTAGGTCCTGGTAATAGTGTATTATACAACAGATTCCTATCTGGCATTAACCGGAGTCGACACGTGCGCCCGGTTCTTGTTCATTGCGTGTTTTACCGTAAGAGCGGTTCCATATATCTAACCACTGTCAAGAAGACGGACTAGTCATCGCTATCAAAGAGATCTCGGCTTTGATAGCCTGAAAGCAGTATTTACGGAATTTGGGCAATTTATCTACTAGAATGAGGGGTAATTCCGAAGATAGGCTTCAGCTTCCTATAATTAATTGACGATGTTTGGCTAACTATGCATACAAAAACCTTCTCTTCTTTTTGTTTGCTTGCGGTGGACGAATGTAATTTGTAGCATAATAACGGTTCCCCGAGTTTGGCCGAATGGATTTTAGCTGCATAATGTCTTTTTCGTTAATATTTAAAAGTTAACAAGTTATCGAAACTATATCTTCCGTCACTGAGATTAAGTAAAGAAAATTTTTGGCCAATTGTTTAAAAAATTAGTTGGTAGAAAACAATGTTCATTCTTTTGTTCATCAACGTGTAAAAAAAGTTCTAGTTTATTTTATGTTGTTTTATTTTTATTTATTTATTCGCAAAAGATAAGTAATGAAATGAATTATGACTTTTTTGAAGGCGATGGAAATCAAGCTTAAAGAGGTGATTATTTCGTGTATCATAGTTATGAACATTATGCTGTAAAGCAACCCCCTGTTGGTTCATAAAGGCATAAATGAGACAATGTAGAATATACAGACATGGAAAAATCAATATGCCAAACTTTATAAAGGCACATTTGCATTCTTGGCGATAACCCAATCTACCAACAATTCGGACTGCACGTCTTTGCAATTGAAAAATTCTAAATTTACCCGAAGAATTGCCCCAAGCAAGAATCGCATAGGATAATAACGAGTGACTTGGTCCGAAATATGCAACACGTAGTGTGTGCTCTGAAATAATTGAAGAGTGATTCCTTAGGACGAAAATATTCTTGCAAAGCTTTTCTGCAACGTAATCTATATGATTAGTTCATGTTAATGTAGAATCTAGTAGTAATCCAAGAAAGTTAGCCTTTCTCGGAGAATTTGGATCAGTATCCAATTGCTGATTTTTAAGCGTGAATAACAATTTCTGCGATTTATCTAAGTTCATACAGAGTCGGTTAGCAGAGAACCATTCGAGTGCTTTTTCCTGTGCGGTATGAGAATCTTGTTCAACTTCTAGGATATCGTCTTTTGTGGTAAGGATCGTACTATCATCTGCATACAAAATAATTTGGAAAGGTTTCATAAATTCAGGTAGATCATTTATGAAAATTAGAAACAGTAGAGGTCCTAGTATGGAGCCTTGGGGAACGCCAATTGACACCGGTTGTCTAGACGATTCACTTCCATTAATTTTAACCACTTGATATCTGTTTGAGAGGTAGGAATGAAGCAAATTAATACTATTGTGTTCTAAGTTATATATCTTTAGTTTCCTGATTTCTATCTACACAATCAAATGCTTTACTTAAATCGAGGAATAGAGATATATTAAATTGACCCTTTTCGAAACAAGTGATACACATGTTAACAAAATGCAAAATGGCATCAGAGGTACTCAAACCTTTTCTGAAACCGAACTGAGATTTAGAAAAAAAATTATTATTTTCAAAAAATTCAGAAATTCTTAAGCTTATAGCCTTCTCGACAATCTTTGACAGAACTGGTAAAATAGATATGGGTCGATAATTTGAGATTTCTTCTTTCCTTTCTTAAATAGAGGTATAACTGACGCTAGTTTAAGACAATTAGGAAATTGTCCAGATTGGAAACACCTGTTTATTAAATTAGTTAAAGAGCTTATCAAATGATTTATATTTCTTTTTAAAAAATGGCACATTTAAACCCTAAATGTCTCGAGTGTGACTATTTTTGAGACTCATAATAATGTCTCTAGTTTCAATAAGAGTGACTGGTCTGAAACTAAAACTAATTTTTGGTGTTATTCTTTTATCGATTAAATCCATAGGATCGATTACTGATTTAATTTTGGCAATCTTATTTTCAAAAGAAATTGATGCTTTCGGATGAAAATTTTGATTTTCTGAAAAATTACTACGCAATGAGGCAATCCCCCTCACATATACATAACAAACAACAAAATATAATCTTTGACAAAAAATAAAATAAAACATATTTAAAAAAAAAATAACTTCAACTGTAAGGACTGAAAATATTGCATTTTAATTTGTTAGGGGAAAAAGTTCTGGCTAAAAACTTATATATTTCGTTTGATAAAATTGTCCTGCTGTACCTTTTTGTACCATAAGTTTTAAATTTTATCCCCTTTTAATTTCCAAGAAAAGCCATATTACAACTTGGATCCCAGGTCAACGTGAAAATCACCACCACTTTAAAAATTAAATTTGATTATACCAAATTTTAGTACCATTTTTGTACCTTTTTGTACCATCAATCAAAAATTTTGTACCACCACACTAAGAAAAAAAAACATTTAAAATTTTTGACATCCCCAGTCAATGTGATAAACTTAAGTACATATCTGCATTAAAAATAAAATCTGACTATACCATAGTTTTTTACTATTTTTGTACCCTTTTGTATCATCAATTAAAAATTTGGTATTGCCACCCCAACTAAAAAAAATAATATTTTGATTTTTCCAGATCCCCAGTCAATGTACTTAAGTACATAACTCCATTAAAAATAAAATCTGACTTTACCATGTTTTGTACTATTTTTGTACCCTATTGTACAATCAATTAAAATTTTTGTTATTTTATTATTTTTGATGGAAATATGTACCTGAGTTTGTCACGTTGGCTTGAAATTCGAAAAATTGTATAATATTTTTTTACTTGGTTAGAGTGGTGTTACAAAATTTTTAATTGGTGATAAAAAAAGGTATAAAAATAGTTCAAAATTATGATATGGTCAGATTTCATTTTTGAAGTAGATATTTACTTTAGTTTATCACCTGGACTTGGGATCCGAAAAATTTAAAATATTTTTTTTCTTAGTTGATGTGATGGTACAAAATGTTCAATTGATGGTATAAAAGGGAACAAAAATAGTACAAAATTATGGCATGGTCAGATTTCATTTTTGATGTGGATATTTACTTAAGTTTGTCACGTTGACTTGGGGTCCCAAATATTTAAAAATTTTTTTTTTCTTAGTTCGGGTGGTGATACAAACTTTTTAATTGATGGCAAAAAAGGGTAGAAAAATAGTATAAAATTATGATATATTTAGATTTTATTTTTGAAGCAGATCTATATTTTTGTTTTTCACGTTGACTTGGAATACAAAAAATTTAAAATACAGGGTGGACCATAAGTAATGGTACACAGAGCAATGGTGGATTTTTCTAATAAAAATAATGTGATTTAGCTACATTTACCTTATACCAAAAGTTGATATTAACAGAGATACAGGGTGTCAAAGCTGAAAAAAAAATTTCAATTTTTTCTTATAACTATGGAATGAATTGTAATATGAAAAAAAGTAATCATAAGACAGCTTTGAAAGTTATTTATGTCAAATATTACTTTTCTTATAATATTATTACATAAATTTTGCAAATCTCAATAAAGAAAATTCAAAAAATTAACGACGTAACTTATTTTTTAACATAGACATCTGGGATATGATGTCTGGGTCCACACAAGAAAATTTTAATAATCTGGGTGGTCAAAGCAGATATCTAAAGATGAATTTCAATAAAAGACGGCTAGATTTTTAATTGTTTATAGTCCTTTTACATTGAAAAAGTCATTTCCCACATACTTATTTTTGAAAATAAATTTTGTTTTGGTATTTTATTTAAATTTGCTTTAGAAATTTAAAAAATATGTGTAATAATAATTTCAGTAGAGAAATATTTGATATAAACTATTTTAAGGTCAGTTTTATTACTTTTATTTTAAAACCTACTGCGAAAAATTCACATTTACATAACATAAAATAAACGTACTGCAAACTTTGAAGGCAAATATCTTGAAAACGGTTGCTTGTATCAACATTTAGAAGGTATACCTTTTTTACGTAAAAAATATAGATAAATAAAAATAACTATTTAAAATAAGTGTGCATAACGGCACAAAAAAGTTATCCTTTAGAATAATACAAGTTAGCGCAGGTGGCGCCCTCTGTGAGTTACTGGCAATCTGTTAGCAAATTAGAATTTCTTGACCAAAGAAACCCCCCTATGCCAAATTTCTTGTCTATAATGAGATGTGTTCATCAGTTATGCGAAAAAATCACAATTTCTTTTTCAACTTTGACACCCTGTATCTCTGTTAATATCAACTTTTGGTATAAGGTAAATGTGGCCAAATCACGTTATTTTTATATGAATAATCTACTTTTGCTCTATGTACCATTACTTATGGTCCACCCTGTATATTTTTACTTAGTTGGGGTGGTGGTACAAATTTTTTAATTGATGGTGCAAAAAGGTACAAAAATAGTACTAAAATTTGGTTTATTCAAATTTGATTTTAAAAGTGGTCGTCATTTTCACGTTGACCTGGGATCCGAGTTGTAATATAGTTTTTCTTGCAAATTAAAAGGATAGGAAAATTCAATCTTATAGTACAAAAAGGTACAAAAATAGTACAAACTTGTGGCATAGTCAGCTTCGATTTTTAAGGTAGTCGTGGTTTTCACGTTGAGCTAAGTTTCGAATTGTAAATTGCCATTTTCTGTTTTTGGGTTGCGGCACAAAAAATTTTTTAGCTGTACAAAAAGGTACAAAAATAGTACAAAATTCTAAGTCAATAATTTATTTTTCGAACGTGGTCGGATCCCAGACCAATGGACCTCAAGGAACTTCACAAACAAAGTTCTAGCCAAAAAAGTAATATAATTCGTTTGATAAGGTTATTTAGCTTTGCTGTTATATGGAAGCCCTTCTGGGAAACTCACATTACCATTGTGACAATATTTGTTTTGTAGGAGGTACCGAGTGTATTGTACATGTACCTGATGTTACCACAAGTGGAATTAAAAGTGATATGTGCGGTAGTTCAATGGTAAGTAAACCTCGTGAAAGGTTTAAATTTTGGTTGGTTCGATCCTCAGGTCTCGCCGATCAACATTTTTGATTCTACCACACTTTTCAGAAGTCTCCATCTGACAATACATCGCTTATGTTTATGTGTTGTGTGTTAGTTGTTTAGTAGTTTGCCAAAATGTTAATGCATGGACGACAGCCGAGGATGGTTGTGTTACCAGCAATGGTCAAGTTGTAGGAGGCACCGAGAGGAGGATACGTGATGTTAAAAGCGAAATTAAAAGCGGTGATATGTGATAGAGGTGATACAGTTTGCCTGCCACGTGAAGTACTCTGGGTTCAAACCCCGCTCGCGTTAATTAACATTTTCAATTTCACTGAGTTTTTATTTTATTTTGATACCTCGATATTTCAAGAAATGCACCACTCATAAAAAAGTATACATAGTCTCTTTTTGTATAGAAACGTAATACTTAAAAATGATGGATTTTAACTCAAAAATAAAATACCTAACACACTTCAGTTCGAGTGCAAAAGCATTACATTTAATTTAACGAACAAAACTATAATATTTTGCAATAGATCCAACTATTTCAGTCAGTCTGTACGGTGATTAATTTCTCTAGTGACTATATCGTAAATACTAGTGACTATATCGTAAAATTTCAATTAATGAATATTTATAATCATACAGTGGTATACGTTATGGATTTTCGGGATCCTATAGCGCAAATAAAATTTATGAAGGCGGAAAACGGATTTTCGTCATCCAGATTCAAACAAGGAACAATTACATATGCGAACAATAAAATCTTTATTTGATTTTATTCTGATAAATACGTGCCCAGATTTCAAACAGGGCATCACCGTGTTTATATTAATATTTATTGCCAACAGTTGGTATGCAAAGTTATTTGCATTGTATAAACGGTGCAGCGTCTGCCGTGTCAACCGGGAAGCAATTCGAGAACAAAGAATTAAACATAGAAATGCTTTTATAGTTCCCTTATTTTAATAATTCCGGCAGACGAACGAATCGACTGCATTTGTAGCTGGTGGTGTTTAAAAGGAAGTATTAAAATTTCATTCCCTTTAAATGACTCATAGGGGGTGACAAATGGGGGAAATGCATTTTACCTGCTAGGGGATATTCACGTTTACATGTTACATTCGTTTACTAGTAATATATTCAAAGTGACTCAAATCAAATTACATTTAAGTGACTTGTCAAAGTTCGGATCTAATAAGAACTGAATCACTATTACTTTAGATGGGTTTTCCTTCCAATTTTGACGATTTATTGGTCACGGAAAAGGCGAAGCAGAAATTGAATCTGTTGTGGGATTCTTTTGAGTGAGGATTAAACAATGTTAACATATGAATGAATAATCTGTATATAGATCAATATTCTGGTGGAGACGAAGTCTATTGATAAACTCTAGACTTGCAGTGTCTACTGCTAATGATATCTTTGTTGGTTTTTAGGTGAACTCGTACAAATTAGTTTATTTATTTTTTATTTCGTTCAACATTTTTTTTTGTATTCCTTTGGGCTGGATTCTTTTTTTGTTTTTATCAAAAACGTTGAAGCAAATGTCGTCAAAATGATTAGAGAAAGATTTTTTATTTAATTTTCGTTTTTTTTGTAAACTTCTAAATACATGGCAATTTCTGAGCAGCAGTAATCGTAGCTGGCTTTAGAACTTTAGATCTGCGCTATGTATAACGAGACGTAACAGTAACCACTGCTTGATTCTTAGCATAGACTTATCCGTGGATACAATAATACTAATCTCCCGGAGTAGATTTTCTGGTTCGCATCACTACATGCGACAGATTTCAACAACCTACCTTTAGGCCGAAGTCATGTAGATGAGTAATGAAGCTGCTATAATGCCATTATTTCAAGATGTTTCCCTAACGTCCTCAATGAAGCATTAACATTTTTAAATTCAGATTACGATTATACAAAAAAGGTACCGCTAGAAATTCTTATATTTTGATATTTTATTCACAATATGACCTTATATAATGCATTGCTTTTTTATCAAAACCTATAGAAAGGTTTGGTCGCAATAAATTAAAATCTCTTCGAAAATATTCTTCACCTATAGCTCGCATGTTAGATCGTAAGTTTGACATTGAATATCTCGTCTTCGGCATTGGCTCTGGTCGTTTAATTTTGCAGGTTTCCAGATAACAATGTTAGAAACATTTAAAGTACAATAAATTTATAGAAAAGTAATTGATCGGTGAACTATCTTAAAGAAAAATCCATTTCCAGTAATATTCACAGGCATATCAGTTCTCGCTTGTGCTTAAAAAAAGCAACCATGTATTTTTTTGGCACATGGATCTGATATTGTGGTACATTTTCTTAATCAGCGGCAGGAGAGGTTCAAAAAATCGAAACAGACTGGGAAAATATGGGCAACCATTTTCATCAGTCCACTGATCCGTTTGAAAATTCTTAAGACTATCTTCGGAGTATAACTGTACCTTTAATCCAGTTAAACTTCAAGCTTTTTATTGCTTTATTTGTTGAGATGTGGAGCTTACTAGATCATGTATCGTAAATTCGTTATAAATTTTGGGCATTGTCTTTTAAAATGTTTAATAATTAAAATACCACAGCTTTCGCAAATCCAATAAATCGTTATTTGAGAATCAGTATGTTCGTATTGAAAATGCTTCTTTTTGTAGACTAAATAGTCTATAAAAAGAAAATAAAAAAAGCAAAAACCCAATCTCGTTTCATGAGTTTTTAACAGAAAAACTCCAAAATATTTGCAATAGAGTAAAACCTTTTCTAATGGGCACCTTTTAGCTCTTCTAGCTGTCACTTTGATCTTTTTCATAAAATAGTTTATTTATTTGATTATTTTACCCCTCAAAAGCGGTTACCCCTCAAAAAGGCCAAATTCTCATACAATCCTTACTAGACCACAGGAAAGTTTTACTGCTCTTTCTGAAAATAAACCTGTCGTTGCGTATTACTTAATCAACGTAATAGTTTTAAATGATGAATATTCCTTAATTAGGACAAATTTCATTTATTAAACGATTCCAGAAATTAATTGCTCCCACATTTGTAACCTTGTGGACTTGTGAAACCGGTGTACGTTAGTTCTAACGGTCTATAAATCAGCTTCATGACGTATGCCCGATTGAGAATTTGATTTCATCAGGGGAGCTGGTAGAATTTTGATGACCAATTGTTGATATCAGCGTTTCATGTGCATTTTATGTTTAGTGTTAAATTAATGGTTCATAATTTAGGCAATTTAACGGCCAAGCAAATTAAATCATAATTAGAACGTAAAGTCATAAAGTGTCATATCATCAATTATTAAATCGATCGGTGCATAAAACAGTTTTACGAGCTCCCGTTTACGAGAGATTAGATTTTTTTAGCATAAGAAATACGACGTAAACAAATTCCACGGTTCAGTGAATTGGATTCTATGAATTGGTTCTCTCAAACTCTAAAACCTCCTTCAAATTGTCACCGCTACAACCAGAAGCAGATATTTTTGCCAAATAATTGTATTTTAAGATAAACGTGCATAAAACAGTTTGACAATGTAAACAAATTCATCGTTAATTGAAATCTTTGGATGTTGACTGAATCAATCAATGCTTTGATCATCGTTTTCTGAAACTGTAAAGCCCCATCAAATTGTCACCGCTGCAGTCCGAAGCTGATAGTTTTGCCAAAAAATTGTATTTTAAGATAAATGTTCGGATGAATAGAGCATGTAAACGACGCATTAATTTCCTTGTTAATAGGTATAAATTATTATTATCCAACACAACCGCATCAGAAGTGAGTTATGGCGTCCTCGAATGCTTTCGTTGACAGTTAAACCAGATGTTCACTGTAAAAAGTATAAAACGAATCCTCTGCCTTTTTTCGATGTTTGTCAGTTTTAAAAGTGTTAATGCTCGAATACAATACGAGACAACAGGTGCGTTTAGACACAAACAGATTTATGGCATATTGCAGTGATAGATACTGAAATTCCATTCGAATACGCCTACTTGATACACGAATGCAGTTGCATTCACTCTGGTACTTCGTGTGTGTTTCGCCTTGCTCGCCGTATTTAAGCAGATGCTCAACGAGTCATGGACGATTGCACTGATATTTTAATACAATTATTATTATTGTATGTACTCGTAAATTGGCATCATTCCGTAATGTTGTTCTAGTTATATTTATAATACAGTAAATCTTAGCTACATTATGTCTTTGTTTCTATATTATGACTATCATTTTGGTGTTATTTGTGGTTTTATGTTGTAAATGGCAAGGCGATAAATTCAAAATTTAAGATATTGCCTTTTAAAAGTTCATGTTCTTTTTTTCTTTTTTTGATAAAAACTGGTTCTAAAAATTTCTATAACAATCACATCAGTTGGCAAGAGCGAAATGGACATTTCTGAGCCTCAGTACGAAAGTATATTAGTTGGACTCAACAGCAGCATAACAGCTTTTCAATTGGCCGGTCCTTGGATCGAATCCATCCGACGGATTTTTTTTTGGTATTTCATGGAAATTCTTTTGTGCTGTTTATCGAAATAATCTATATCTATACAATAAGTCTCGTTAATTTTAGGAGAACATAATGCAAAATGACTTTGATACGACTTCGATTAAATTTTTTTTGAAATACTGAGAAGAATATTTTCAAACCATAATTTAAACCCCTTTTCAAGTGGCTTTGACATAAACAGATAATGCGACAGTTACATACCACAACTTGCCATCGTTATCGAGAGACACAAAACGTTGTTGGGGTGCAAAATGTCTATATATCTGAAGGATAAAAATATACAAATAATGAAATAATCAAATGATACTTTTCTTCCGAGAGCTCCTAAAAAGTTGTTGGACGATTCGCTTTTCTCAACAAAATTGATCGATAGTGGTAATGAATTGTAGAACAAAGAATGTGAAATCGCCCACAGTGCAGAATATTTTGAAAATAAATAGGTGCAAATGTTATAAAATGCCAAATACTCGAGATATATTTACCTAGAGCCATTACAAAAAAGTGATGTGTATCTATAATGGAGACAGGTGTTGCCCAGGGATGACACATGTGTTTTAAATTATGTGCTATTTGGCGACAACTGTATTTTTTCTTCATAGAAACCACAACTCTCAAAAATTTTAGAAAAATAAGCACCTGAGTATTACTGTAATTACACAATAGGCATGAGCGATGTTGAGAGATTAAACATCGATAGAAGAGTATGTAAAATGTCGCATTATCGGTGTTAAAAGCCGTGTAAATCGGCCCTCGATGTTAACAAAAAAATTGATTCTTGACTTAAAATTCGTCTATGTATGCTATGCATTGGAAATGTTGCCAACTAATTAGTTTCGCGAATTACGAAAGTTTGAATTTTTAAGTAGATTCAAACAGAATTATTGTTTATTAAATGAAGTAATATAAGATCAAATCAGAAACTAATCAAATACATCTATGAAATTCACCAAATTTAGTAAAAAGAATCGAAATTTCTTGGTAAAAGTACGAGAAGAGATATGTCAATGTTTCAAGAAGTTTAAGTTTCGACTTTAAGCTTGAATATTAAAAAAAGACCCTAAAACTGTTGAGGGAAAAGTGGCAATTATGATAAAAATGCTTAAAATTTGTAAGATCAAAACTGATCAAAGTTTCCAGAGGAACTTATATAAAAAAATTTCGCAGTTTTGCTAGCAATTACGAAAAAATATATCAATTTTTAAACGTATAGCCAGATTTCCCAAGGAATGTTGATATCTTTATTCTAAGTTATGTAGATATTCCACGAGAAAAGTAAAAAAAATGAGTTTTCCCTGAAAATTTTAAGTGAGAAGTCGAAATGTTACAAAAATTCAAAATGTAATAAATAATTAAAATTTCTCGACAGTTTCAGTTTTAAGTAAAAATAAAATTTTACAAAAAAGTTTCAGCTAGTCCTTTTATAAAAAAAAAGATCAAAATTTTGAAATACGAAATTTATTATATTAAATTTAATTGAAAAATAATTAAATAATAAATTGAAAATTTTGTCAAAATTTCAAGTAGAAATTCGAATTTGCAAAGAACATATCAAAGTGTGAAGATTAAATTGGGAAATTTGAAAAAAGCATCGTAAAAAAATTTAAAGAAAAAAAATGAATTTTTTAAATTAATGTCGCCGTTGATAAAATCAAAATTGCAAATTTATGCCGAAATTTTAAGTAAAAACTCAAATTTACAAAATATAAATCAGAATTTCGAGAAGTCAGTCGAAATTGCTATTTTAAAGTCTAAACTTCAAGGAAAATATAAGTGCAGAAAAGTTTAAATTTAAACTTGAGCAAAACTGGAAAAAATAAAAAATATTTTCAGTTTTTATAGAAATTTCGAAAAAAAGGCGAGGTTGTGAGGAAAAAGTAGACCTTTTTAATAAAAAATCAAAATTTTAAGATTAATTAAAAATCTAAAGAGAACCGAAATTCCAAAAAGCGGGAATTTTATAAAATAATAATTTCTTCAAATTTCTTTTTAATATAGAAGTTCTTTAAAAACAGGAAAAAATACTCAAACTTATACCAGGATTTTTTTAATCACACATTTTTCAAATAAAAATCGAAAATTTTAAAGAGAAAACAAGATTCGAAAATGTTTAAGTTTAAATTAATGTAACAATTTCGGAGATAAAGTCCAAACGAAAAAAAGGCAAAATGACTACAAGAAAAGGCTAAATTCTTCAAAAATTTAGACATTTTGCTTTTTTTTTAGAGATTTCAATTTTAATATTCAAATTTCGTATGGTTTCTCGCAGATTAGAGTTAAAACCTCTGAATAATTGAAATTGTGCGAATGCAGTCTGTTCTTTAAAAAATCTGAACAGATATATTCAAGAAGTATGCCACTGACCTTGCTTGTCATTTTGCAACATCGGTGTTAAAAGACGATTACTGTAGATCAGGGGTTCACAAACTTTTTCTTAGGCGGGCCAATTTAATATTACCGAAATTTTTAGCTGGCCAAAAAAGAGCGGGATAAAATCAAAACAATAATCACGATTTTTGTTTGTTTTAGATATACCTAACTATTTCTTATTTTTATTTTTTCATTAGTATACTAAATTTAATATAAATATAAGTCTTTAATTCTATTAAAATAAAATAAAAAAAAATAACTGAAATCCATCTTATTATATAATAATATAAATCTTTAGTTGCAACAAGAATAATTATAAAATCACTCAATTTTTTAATACGAAAGTAAAAGCACTCTTATTCTAAATACAGAACTATAACTATAGCAAGTGGAGCAGTGCATTTTTGAATATTGGTTAATATGGCATATGCTTGTATTGCTCAGGGTAACTGGGTAGACAAGACAAGGTCACGTGGTACAGTTGTAGTGTGCGGTACACCGCACATCATTGAAAATAATGATAAATTCGTTACTAACTTCTTGAAATTGTGTATTGCATTAGATGCGCCAGAAATGATTAACAGCTCTGTATATATTTGAGACTACTATATTATATTTCTGTACAAATGTGTAATAACTAGACTAGACATACTACAATAATTTTCTTTATATAAACTAAACAATATTTTATTAATACAAACGCTTATGGTTAAAGTTCTGTAATAATTTTTTAAAAATATTATAATATTTTATTGTATTTTATTTGTAATATTTATTATTTATTTTACAATTTACTTGTTTATTTTTTAATAAAAATATATCATATCAATATGGCGGGCCGCATTCACAGACTTTGCGGGTTGAATTTGGTCCGCGGGCCGCACTTTGGGAACCCCTGCCACCGATGTTCAGCCACCAGTCGATGTTTACAAACGTCGCTCATTCATAATACACCTTCTCTCCGGAATTAAATGTTTGGGTTAAGTTAAAAATTTTGTCGAAAATGCCCAGAAAAGAAAAAATACGGCTGTTTGAGCATTGAACATTGATTTTGTGAATAGGTCATTATTTATTTTTTGAAATTGCTCATTTAGTTTTTGTGACTCCAGTTAACTATTTTTGTACTCTTAATTTTTTTTAGAATTCCTGTTTCATCTTTCATCAGCAAAGTAATTAAAATTGTGAAATATATGCAATTATTTCCGTACTAGCTTCAAGTGTATGAAAATATAAATAATTAAATGTCGAAAATAATAAAGATTTATTGCCCATTAGTTAGGCGATATTTTTTTTTGGTAATATGCGCCATAATATCCGCGAGTAGTCGTTATGATGCGATAGATATCTCTGTTGTGAAGCATTGTACATTTAAAAAGTTTGTTGCGAAACAAGATCGGGGAGATTATGGATTGATTTGCCTCTCTTTTACAAGATCGAACAACAATTTTTTTCGGTTTTCTAACCATACTTCTTCTTTTTCTTCTTCTTTAGCCTGTTTTCACCCACTCCTAGACATAGGTCTCCTCCATATTTTTCCATGGCTCTCTTTCTTGAGCATTCAAGATACAGTTTTTGCCAGCTCGCCTCTGAATATCGTCTCTCCATCTAGTTTGAGGGCGTCCGACACTTCGTTGAGTTTCGCTGGGTCTCCATTGTATTATCATCTTCCTCCATTTAATATTATCTCTGGCGAGGTGTCCTGCCCAGCGCCATTTTTTAGTGGTTACACGTTCTGCGACATCGGCGACTCTCGTTCTCTCTCTGATGGCTTCGCTTCTGATTCGGTCACTCAAACTGATGCCCAACATTGCGCGCTCTATCGCTCGGTGGCATACCCTTAAACGATGCGCCCTGCTTTGTGTTAAAATTACTGTCTCGAGGCCGTATGTCATGACAGGCAATATGCAAGAGTCCAAGACTTCCCGTTTCAGGTTGATGGGAATGTTCGTTTTCCTGAGGATGTGGCCTGGTGATTTCTGCGGTCTGATTTTTTTTGTCGGGCCTGATATTGTGGTCAAGGTACACGTATTCGTTAGTCACTTCAAGTGTGTGGTTGTCGAGCGTAACCTGAATGTTGTCTGGACTCATGACCTTGGTTTTTTTTAAGGTTCGCCCTCAGTCCCACTGTCTCCGAAACTTCTTTCAGCTCTTTTAATAAATCTTTAAATTCATTCGTGTCGGTCCTCATTAGGGTGATGTCATCAGCGAAGCGTAGGTGACTCAGAAACTTTCCGTCGATATTGAGTCCTTTCTGTTGCTATGTCAGATTTTTGAAGACATCTAGTAGTGCGAGCGTCAACAGCTTCGGCGAAATAGTGTCGCCTTGTCCGACTCCTCTTTTGATGACTAATCTTCAACTTTGATGTGGAGAGTGGCGTGTTCATAGATGTTTCTGATGAAGTCAGCAGCCTTCATCACATGCAATATTGGCCAGATTTCTATAGAATCGAAGGCTTTTTGATAATCAACGAATGCCAGATGGAGTGGGACATTGTATTCAGTGTATTTCTTGATCAGTGTGCCCATTGTTTAGATATGATCTATCGTGCTGTAACCATTTCTGAATCCAGCTTATTCCACAAGTTGGTAAAAATTGAGCTTATTGTTGAGATGGCTGGTGATTATTCTGGTTAAGAGCTTGTATAGTACCGAGAGAAAGCTGAGAGGCAGGTAGTTTGCGATGTTCGTTGGATCGCCTTTTTAAAGAGGATGGTGACCTCATAATTTGTCCATGCATCGGGAATTCTTCCTTCTTCCAGGCATTTGTTGAGGTGGATAAGAAGCGCTTTGTCTAAAGCTTTTCCTCCAGTCTTGAAGCATCTCATTTATCACTTGGCCTTCTCCGGCAGCCTTTCGGTTTCTCATAACTTATAGTGCTAACTTCAGTTTTTTCGGGGATCTCCTGGGAGCCGACACTCGGCCTCTATCCTCACGGAGACGGTATGGTTCTGGTGTTGACTAGAAGTTTTCGATAATAGCAACGATTTCACCTTTTTCTGATACTGCTATGCCCTGTTTATATTTCATCTTGTGTATAAGCAATTTCCCTTTAGCCATTTTGGATCGAAGGACTCTCATGTTCATATTATCTTCAATGGCTTCTTGGATTTTCCTCGCGTTGTATACCCTCAAGTCTATTTACTATTTTATCTGCTAACCATACTAAACCTTCCGAATACATAGGAAATTAATGGCATTACGACTGAAATATCTGCATATCTATTGCGACGAAGATGTTTTAAGTGACAGGCGTTGGAAGATCATTGTCCAAGAGCACTCGCCAGTGTTACAAATATTTTCATACAATTACACAGTTTGCAATTTGGAAGCTTTTATTTGGTATATTCGATGTTGTTCGCCTTTTCGGTCAACCCACCAACCGCCCGCCATACCGTTGAATCTGTGTTGTGTTTTAACGTCTCATTATTTATTTTTAAGCTTATTCCGCCTCTATATTTATAGCTACACTTAGCGTAAAATTTTACGTTGAAGCAAACATATTTATGCGCTTTGTTAAAATTGGTAACTCAACGCTCTTAGGAACTTGTCACAAATAGCATCCGACTGAAATATTTTTTGGCTTTTGTTAGTTCTTGATTACTTTTGTTGACAAATTGGGGCGGTTTTAGTCACAGTATTTCTTTTACTAATGAATTACCTGAATTTAGTATTCATTTCCATGAGTTTGTCGTCGGTAAATAGTTATGGTATTAAAACAATATAATCGATCATTTAATTAGGAGAAAACTTATAATTATCTTTTGATTAAATTGTAAGGCCTTACTTAATTAGTGGCAATGGAATCAAAAGGCAACTTTTACAACAATTAACTTTATTTGTTGAAAGCATGCAACCTGGAAACTACTTATAGGTAAAGTTGAGTTCACTTTATCACCCCCATAGGGGTTGACTTGCGAAAAATCTTTTTTTTAGCCTTCGTCATGTAAGGAACCTATTTGCCAAATCCATGTGTGTAAGTTTAATAGGTTGGAGATGTCGCAATGACTGCATTTTATATTACATATAAATACTAACGATATTGCAGCACACAGTTTACTCGCCCTAATGGAATCTTAAAACCCAAGACGTATTTTGTGGTTCGCAAGGATGCACGTCCAAACTAACGATAACCATATAACAGATGACTTTATATTCATTGTTGACACAAATGTGCTTATTTAACATATATTACCATGAGAATCTGACACCAAAGTACTCGAGTATTATTAAATATTTGCTTAGCAAATTCAACAGAGCTTTTTTATTAATAAAACGGCGGCATGTTTTCAAGTCATTATACGACATTTAAAATGATTTGTGTTCGTTTAAAATTCTCAAGGCTACCGTGATCATTTGGAGTGTTCCCGTCTGCGAGCTCTCCATCGCCTAAAAAAAACCTACAACTATTATTAAAATCTGACATATGAATTACACTCGTCATAAAGTTTGGCAAATTGATCAGGTTTATAGTGCTATAAATAAACAGTGAACTTTTATTCTTGTTTTATTAGTTAATTTTCATGTTTAATGTATAAGTTGTTTAGATAATTAACATGCGGCTGAAAAAGCAGCTGCCTTAAAATTCTCTTGTGTTTAAACTAATGATTTGATTTTGTTTCAGGTGAGACTTAATTTAAACCGAAACTAGTCGGGTAAGAATTTGAAATATTTGCTTAATTCTGAGTTGTCCCGATGAAGTTTTATTTGAAATTATTCAAAACACTAATTTAATATTGCTTCCTAGCAAGAATACATAAAATAACGATATGGTTCATATTACACTCTATTGATATTTCAGAATTGAACACCGCTCATTATTTTGACATTTAAGTTTATAAGCGTATAATA
Organism: Dastarcus helophoroides; assembly: GCA_028583605.1. NCBI lineage: Eukaryota > Metazoa > Arthropoda > Insecta > Coleoptera > Bothrideridae > Dastarcus > Dastarcus helophoroides. Next base: position 7,266,582 of record CM053329.1, read on the forward strand.
ATTTCCCGAATAAATTTCAGAGTGCAGCTCAGCGAGTCAGACAAATTGCTCGGTATTATTGATTACGTTACTTACACATAATATTAAAAGTTTCCGTTTTGAGTCGGATTAAAATTATAGAGCAATTTACCAAGAATTTCGCCTTCTGGCGAGCTGTTTTCAATCATTGTTACAGTTGTTTTGTTTTGACTGATGCTCTCTCTTGTTATTTTTATAAAAACAAGAACTCAAACACCTGCTCTTGAAAAGACATGAACATGGACCGACCATTTCCAAGTATAAAAATAAAATTGTACATAATTATAGCGGCTCGGCGGTTTGTTAGTTGGTGTTCAGTTAACTTAATTGTATGTGTAAAAAATCAACAAATTTACCAGTACGAAATCTAGTCGTCAATTCGTAGTAATTGTCAGGCATGCTTTATTTAACAATTTGATATTTTGATTAATGATTTTTAGAAAGCGCACAGTATACTTTTTGGGATATAAATGCGAGGCCGTTCCTTTTTATTTTGTCTATCGAGACACAGTGGCGCGAAAGTCGAAAAAGTATTAAACAATAAGTGTTTCAAGAAGGAATAACACTAGATTTAATTATTTTTGGTTATTTATCATCATAGGAAAGAAGATAAATCAAATTCATAGTAACTCAGTATGTCAACCATGCCAGAGGCAAAATCATCGGCAGATATTGTGGAACGAAAATCAAGATGCAAGATAGAAGATCACTCAGTATGTCAAACAACAGAGGCGAACTCTTCTAAAATAAAAGTGGCACAAAAAGGGGAAGGAATGCAGTCAATGCAGAAGAGCATGGTAAACTAATATAACCATACCAGGGGCAAAACTCGTTCGCAGAGACTGTGAAGTGAAAACAAAAATTCAAGACTGAAGGGCACGATAACTTAATATGTCAGCCATAATAGATGCGAAACTCATCCGCAAATACTGTGGAATAAAAACCCGGATTTAAGCAGAAAAGCATATTAGCTGACTTTCAATTTATAATAAAATTCATCCCTAAAAATGAATCGAAATGCCCCTAAAATGATAAAAAAAAGATCCATTCATACTACAAAATCATTTTGACTAGATTCTGTAACGCCCATCACAAAACCTCTCCCATTCGAAATCCAAGTTTTTTACACTTTCTTTCTATTTCTAATAATTATAGAGTGAATATACTGAAGGCAGTAACTATCAAATATTAAGAATTTATGACAGAAAAACGTTGTATTAGGATGTATTACTGTTATCAAGTTAATTAACCAATAAATGAATAAAAGAAGAATACTGGGAGAAGTTCTCGAAAGATATGCAACACAACCTATACGGAGGCCAAAAAAGAATACATGGAGTAGATGGAGATTAAAGATGCAGTACAGACTAATGAAATACCAATAGAAGAATGGGAGGCATATTTTACGAGATTAATATTAAACGGAAAACATCACAACACACAATTACTCAAAGGAAATAGATGATGATGGAAGTGACACAGAAAATGTATGGTAAGAGAAGAAGATAGGATAAGATAACAAATGAGCTACTAAAATATGGAGGAGAACAATTAATAAAGGAACTTACAAGTTTATTCCAAAAAATGATAAATCAACAAGCGATACCTGAAGACTGGACAACAAGGATTATCTAACCCCTTTTTAAAAAAGGCGATAAAACAAATCCAGACAACTACAGGGGTATTACCCCACTTAACACCACCTTCAAGATATTAACTAAATTTATATTGATGAAACTAAACGAAAATATAAATATCAAAGAAGAACAACAAAGGCTTAGGAAGAATCGTTCTATGATATATGCCATATATATATAATACTTCAAATAATAGAAAAATCACTTGAATTTAATGTAGCAGATTATATATGTTTTGTCGATATGTCAAAAGCATTCGATCGAATCCGCCTAGATGATATTAAATGCTTGTTAAAAAACAAAGGGATAAATTCACCAATGGATTAATAGTGTAACAAAAAGTAATTATAAAGTTTAGTTGGGAATTTTCTAGAAAATTTGATAAGGGGAAGCGGCCGCGATAATAAATCAAACGGCAGATAAGGGCTTCAGAAATTTCGGTAAACGATAAGCCTTATCTGCCGAATTCTTCTAGAACCCGGACCGGGACCTATATAAGGCGGTCACTTTTCCCTCAATTAGTTAGTTGGTTGTTAGAAGTCAATGAGTAAGTTAGTTAATTGAACAGTATTAGTGAATTACGATTGTTGTGTTCCGGAATCAGTTGGAAATAAAGTGGGTACAATTCACGGCGTATTAATCATTCGAACCGATAAGCTGCAACAATATTATTGAAGAAATAAACAAAAATTGCTCTACCAAAATCAGAACAACCCAAGAAACCTGCCAGAACATAAGAGTATCCACCGGAGTGAGACAAGGAGACTCCTTAAGCCCATTCCTATTTAATATGGTGATGGATGCTATAACAGAAAGCCTACCTAAACAGAGACAAGGATACAGAATGGGAAATAAATTTTTCGACATTGTCTACTATGCAGATGATGCTGTACCTACTGGTATCAAATTCAGAAGATACTTGGCAACAATTCTGCAAGCCTTTAACACAACAGCAAAACGATTTAATATGATAATAAATAATGAAAAGACCAAATGTATGACCATCTCCAAATATCCTTTGCGGTGTAAATTGGAAATAGATAAAAAAATAATCCAGCAGGTAAAATGCAATTTAACTCGAAATCTCCACTAACAGGGGGCTGACCAAAGCGCAAACACAAACATATAAGGCGGCAAGGTTCTCGGGGTGCCTGAGGGATATTGTCTTCCGCAATAAGTACATGATAGTAGAAAGTAAGATCCGAATATACAAAACCACAGTACGTCCCATAATGACGCATGACCAGATACAGAAAAAACAACGCAAATAATGAGAACCACGGAAATGAAAACATTAAGAACGATACATGGGAAGACACTGAGAGATATGTGTACAAATGAAGAGGTACAGAGATTGAGTGACATACAGGACACAGGACATAATAGATTCACAAGAGACAACAGAAAATACTGGAACCAACACATCGAAAGAATGGATAAAAACAGAATGGTCAAACAAGCGAAGATACTGAAACTGAAAAAAAAACACAAAGAAGACTGATGAAAAGATGGAAAGAATGCTGGACATCAGAAGAACAAGACGCTTGAAGACCAAAACAGGTTGAAATACCTACCTCAGAGAATTAAGAAGAATAAGAAGAGAAGAAGTTAATTAAGATAAATTAGCACTTTTTTGGAATATTGGCGGTCGCATTTAGTAACCCATACAATTTCAGATAAAAACTGAAATAGGTACTCAAAATTTCAGCTTTAATCTCGAAATCTCAAAAATTCTTAAAATTTCGGACTTTTCATCGTTATAAATTCCAATTGTTTTCCCAAAGTTCCAAGTCTAAATGTGAAATCTTTAAAGGTTTTTGTCAAAATTTCGACTTTACAATCCAGATTTTTGAAACGTTTTTATTGTATAATTCTCGCAAATTTCCTGTTATAAAATTTTGGTTTTAAATTTGAAATTTTTACAAACAAATTACGGCTTAGACTGCACCCCCGTAAACATATATATTTTTTTAATGTCTTTCCTTACAAAATTCTGAGTTAAAATGTCAGATTTTTATTGAAAGCCGTTTAAATTTCGAGTTTTTTTGCAAAGTTTTGAATGTTTAAAAACGTTGCAAATGCATACTGGAAGTTTTTTGATGCTAAAAGCTCTTAAACTTCTTAAATTATATTTTATACCATAGCTTCACATTTTTTCCGAACTAAATTTTGTTTTATGCAAATATCAAGTTTTTTCTCAAAAAAATCCTAGTTTGTAATTAAAAATTTTATTGTTTATTGTAGAATTCGTCATTCGCCAAGTTGAGTTTTTGTGTTTTTTTGTTGTTGAGATTTGGTCTTTTCTTTGTCGAAGCTTCCAGTTAAAGCTTGAAGGTTTTTTTTAAATTGTCTACTAAACAATTTAAAAAATGGTTTTTATTTGAAAATTTGATTTTTATTTCCAAATTGCAGTTTTAATTTCTATCTTTCGATTTACCGACCCCTTAAATGTCCTAAAATGTCGCCTCTAGTTGATAAATTTTGATTTTAATCCTTCGAGTTTTTCTTTAAAATTTCCTGTTAGGTTAAAAACTTGTGTATTTCCTGAAATTTATTTATTTTTGAAAATTTTGACAATCTGAAAATGTTTCGAGGCAAATTTGGGATTTTTTTTGCAAATCCAAAATTTCAATTTTTTTCAATATCTCCAGTTTAAAATAACCTAACCTAACTTATTTCTAAAATTTTTAGTTTAAAGTCAAAATATCTTTCAATTTATTTTTCGAAATTTTTATTTTCAATTTGTTCGAATATCTTTGCGAAGATATTAGGTCAAAATTTCGAAAAAAAGTCGAAATGTGCAAGTTTCGACTTTGAAAATTTTTCTCAAAATTAAATCTAAAATTGGAACTTTCGACTGTTAAATTAAGTAATGTTGAGAAAAAATAATTGAAATTTATTAAATAATTCTCAAAGTTACGATTTAAATAAATAAAAGAAGCTAGCAAATATGAAATTTAATATTGCGGTAAAGGTAAATTAAAATAGTTATAATTCATAAATAAATAATCTTTCATAGAAATTTCGAGAAAAAAGGAACAGGAAATTCTGAGAAAAAACTCGAAATATATAAATCAGTAAGAAATGTTAGTATTTCAATTTAAAATCGAAAATTCGACTTTCAGCTCTAAATTTTATTTATTTATTTTCAATGTTTTTGATTAAAGTCAAAGTTTTCAATTCGAATTTGAAATTTAATCATTTTTTTTTTCAAAATTTCACCATAATTCATTCGAATTTAATTGAGGAATTCTGTCTTTAATTTCCATTTTTTTATTATCGATAGATGTTTGAATTTTTGCTGTACCTCTTAATATAATATATTTAAAAAATTGAAGTTTCGATTTACCTTTCGGAGTAAAGTCGAAGTTTCGAATTTAAAGACTAAATTTTTATTTTTTGATCTTTTCAAGAAATCCAAATTTTGAACCTAAAGCTGTAATCTTGACTATTCCGCTTAAATTATATTTCGAATGTAATCGCGAACTTTCGTATAATCTGGACATTTTTGAAATGTTGACTTTAAAACTGAAATTTTGAAATTGTTTCTATACTTTGGATTTGAACTCTTGCAGTTTAGTAAGGTAATTTCTTATTTTATTTTTCGATTTTTTTGGGGTCAAAAGATGAAAACAAATTTACCAATTTTAAGCTCGAAATCTAAAGTTTTTTCCGACTTTTTTCGAATGAGACATTTTGATTTGAACAATTTTCTTTTTCTTTTAAACAAATTTTCTTCCAATCACTTTCAGTTTGTACAAATTTGCTGTTTTAATTTCAATAAGTTTGCTTCTAATTTGAATAGGTTTGATTCTAATTTAAACAAATTTGCTACTAATTTGAATAAGTTTATTTCTAGTGTGAACAAATTTGTTTCTAATTTGAATTGATTTGCTTTTAATTGGTACAAATTTGCTGTCAATTTGAACTAATTTGCTTCCAATTTTGATAAATTTCTAGTCTAGTCTAGTTTAGTTTTTCTCGAAATTTGGTTTTTTTCTTTCAAAATCATATTAGTTTTAATAAATTCTAAATTTTGTTTTGTTGTGAATTTGTTTATCTTAAAATTCCAAGTTTTTTCCAAAAATGTATGTGGAGATTCGAAAGTTTCTTAGCAAATTTCAGGATGGCTTGAGTGTTTTTTTAATTTTGGTCTTTTTCCAAAATTTTGATTTCCTTTTTTCAAAATTTCGCCTTTGAAAATTTAATTTTTTAAATTTCGAATTTTTTGCGTATTTCAAAGTTTTTGAAAATCTCGTCTTTTTTTTAAAGTAGGGAATTCATACTTTGGACTTTTTTAAAATTGAGACACAAAATTCAACATTTTCAAATATGGATGTTTTCTGAACATTTCTATCTTTATTAGAAAATTTATGAACTTTTTTGTCTTTTTTTTTTGACACTTTAAATTTTGAAAGTAACATTAATTTCGAAGATGATATAATGTTAACATAAAAGGTAAAATTTTTAAAAAGATGATTTTTGGGAAAAATGTCGAAACCTCGAGAAAAATGCGAATTTCAAGAAAAAAATCTAAATTTCCAAAAACAAATTTTGAAAAGAAAATGGAAATTTTCAGAAAAAATCCGAAATTTCGAAAGAGACAAATTTTGAAGAAAAAATCGTCTTTTCCAGAATATTACATATTAAACTTTGACATAAACTTGAAAATTTGGTGAAAAAATTAAAGCAAACTAACACTATTTGAAATTTTCAATTCTAGCAGATACAAAATTTCAAAAAGGATGTTAAAAAAAATAATGTTTCGAAAAAGACGAAATTTCGAGAAAAACCTTAAAATTGATAAACAAATTTTGAGAAGAAGTTAAGATTAAGTTAAGAAAAGACGAAATCTAATAAAAATTCAAAATATCTCAGAGACTTAAATTTTGAAGAAAAATGGGCAAATTTTGAGAAAAACTTTAAATTTTCCGGTTGAATATTTATTTTCTCTTGACTGCTTAAGTCAGAGGGAAACAAGAGCCCCACCATGACGTCAGGAAGTACCAATGTTGAGATAATTGCTAACATTTTTAGATTCGAGTGCACAGACTAATAGGTTTGAACATTTATTAGACTTGTTCGGTATATGACGAGATCTAACAAGATCGAAACCGGTATTTGGTTTCCAAACTTCGAATCTAATACATATTAAAACCTATTGGTCTGTGCATTAGAATTCTTGTCTTCTGGGAAATTTTTCCTAGAGAGCAACCGCTTCTCTAGGTGGCAGTGTTGGTAGTTCAGCTACCAATGATTCAATATACACGCCTGGAGGGCTGCATGAATTTGTAGTCTAGGTTGCATCCTACTGGCATACAACATTTTTAGAAACAAGTTGAAATTTTCAAAAAATGGGATTTAAAAAAATCTCCAAAACCTCGAAATTTCCTCAGAAAATGTGCCAAGCCTTCTATCTCTTTACAAAATTCCAAGAAAATTTTTTTCACAGTTTTTACTTTCTTATCAAAAGATTGACCAACTTTTGAAAAAGGCAGATTTTAATAAACAAGTCGAAACTTGCAGAAATTCGAATTTTAAAAAAGTGGAAATTTTCTGAAAAAGTCAAATTATGAAAAATAGAAATTTTGAGGGGAAAAAATTCTGAGATAAAAATTCAAAATTTTAAAGAGATCAGATTTTCATAAGAAATAAGTTACATTATAATAATAAATATAAAATGTTAAAATAGAAGAAAAATTTTGCAAAAAAAAAGTAGAATTTTGAAGAAATAATGGTACCCATCTAGGTAAATATAAAATTTCTACTATCAAGGAGAGTAAACCTCTCACTCAGTGCTTAGTAAGACTTCAATAATTAAGTTTCCATCGAAAAATATTGAAAATATAGTGAAAATATGCATCATCATTGGATTTTAGGTGAAATATGTATGTAGTAACATGTGAAAATGGGTTAGTTAATCCGGTCTCTAGTTATTAAATTCGCAGTTTCAGTAGCTTTTTTGGAAGACAAATTGCAAAAAAATAAGGAAAAGGGATAAACGTATAAACATCAATTAAGTCAAAATTTCGTATAAAAGAAAAGGCAAATTTCGGGCCTAAATTTTCAGTTTTAGTTTTAGGATTTAGACATCAGTCGCGACGTGTTCTATTTGATTCTTTTTTTTTTTAATTAAAATTTGCACTTCAGAATTGCATCTTCGAAATTTTTTAAATTGTTTTCTTGAAAACCTAGCAAAAATTACAAAATTTCTATTTTAAAGTTATTTTTTCTCAACATTATTATTTTAATTGAACTCTTGGCTTTTTTTGAATTACAGTAAAACTTTCTATTGGTGCCTGTAAATATTGTATGAGAATTTGAGCTGCTTGAGAGGATTGCTTTTGAGAAATGTAATCAAATAAATCAACTAGTTTAGCAAGAAGATCAAATTGATCGTTGAATGGGGTAAACGCTATTGAGGGGTGGCCCTGAGGCGAGGTTTTACTATACAGTCAACTTAGGATATGACGAACTCCACATACAACGAACGACTGTTTATAATGAACAAAATTATTGTCGAAAGCTTCATCAGAAAGTATGTATTTCTTGTTCGTTTATAACAAAGACTCGGCTATAAGGAGCTTTTTAAATATCCTCTTGGTCTTGGTGGTTCGTTATATCCGAAGTTGACTGAAAAGGCTAGTTTTCTCTTAAGAAAGCCTGTTTAAATATTTATTCAGAAAGAATTACTTAATATGATAGGGATATCAATTTAATTAATTTGTGTTTTTTTTACATTTTGTCGTGCCAATCCAAGAGCAAGGTTTACTGATGATACCTGGTAAGGCTTGATTGTATTAGTATAGACTTGATTGCAGTGGACGTTATAGACAAAAGGAAGCAGTAAGGTTTAAGTAAAACAAAGGCAAAGAATAATGATGCCTGATAATCATTATCTGCGTAATCGGGACCCCTAGCGGTTCGCTAATGAATTAATTCCGTTCTGTACATGGAAACAAAGCACTACTTTGTCATTCTATTTTAATCTTTGTTAATTGTACTTTAATCTGGCCCTGCTGGGCAAACGCCCCATCAAACAGTCATCTATTTGAGGAGAACTTTTAAAGAGGACAAAACAAACTTGATTAATTTGCTGCTACAATTCACTAGGTGACTTACAATTTATTACATAATAGTAATCACAGTTACCATTTTAAGACATATCATAACTTTTAGAATGCCAATAAACCTATTAACCTAAATATTTATGATGTGTATGTTTATCATGGTTATAGTTTTCATAGGATGAAGCGATTTATTTATTTTTTAATAAATACATGTACCTTGCATGTGTCAGCCTAACCTTGGTGGCAGGATTTCACCGTCTTTCTGATCCAATTAAGTCGTTTTTTAATTAGCAATCCGTTTCAGCCATTTCTTCAGGCTGATAAATTTATTGGGCTATTGACATAGCCAGAACCTTGTTATTCTCTATGCAACATGGTTTCATTTGCAATCCAGCGACGTAATTAATCTTAACCGGATATTTGATGATTTAAAATGACTTATGGCAAATATAATTCATAGTTAATCAAGACTTTAATTGATTTATTTTTGTAAGAGTGCATGCACGTCAGTCCAGAACATAATAACCATAGCGATTTTATAACTTACAGGTTTTATAAAATGGCGTAATAAAAGACAGTTCAAATAGAGAATAAATTAGCATTATTCATGAAGCTCAAGGTAATTGGTTTGTTTGATGATACTCAATTGGAAAATAATAACAGAAATTAAATGCACAATTGAGATGAAGTTATTTATATTACATTGTCAACTACTATTTCCCAAAATTATCTGTTATTACGTGGAAATAATTGTTGGAATACGTAAATATCGAATAATAAAGCAAGCAAATTATAATTGAAGCTCTAGATTATTTCATATGAAAAATTAATCAATAGAACCAAACATGGCTAAAATTAATTTTAATCAACAAGCATATAAACCAATATTACGTCGTATTATTATGAAACAGATATGCAATCGCATATACATATACATACGCACGTAAATAATTAATGAGAACAGTTAATGAATTTGAAATTTATCATAAAATAATCTATGTTGCTTTCTTATCGTCACAATAGTCAACATTGTAGGTTATCTAGTGCTCATAAAAAATTATGTAATTATAACTAACTATAGTTACATAATGCGCAAATATCTATTTCAGTAGTTATGGCATTTAACTTTTTCCTCAAAGACTGGACTTAATTATTCAATTGATTATAAATGCTTATTTTTTTTGCGACATCTGAGTGTTAAATTGCTATTACTATAATGTTATTTACTATCTTTTTTAGACGGTAATTATTTTTATAACTTTTTGTTGCATTCTGCTAACATTGGAACATTTTTTTTTGTTAAAGCTGGGGAATACCGTTAAGGACATCTGGGAAGATACCCAGATAGTGTCGGACTTCCGCTCAACCTACGGGTACCGACTAAAAACCAAAAACCTCTACTTCTTGGGGCCGGGCCCTTGGCTCCCAATCCCTCCGTCGAAACAGTACAAAAGTGTTGGAGCACTATTATAAGCTGTTTTGCCTGAAACATAAGAAACAAACAAAACACAAATTTCCGAAATGGAAGTCTCAGCCTAGAGAACTATCCTTGGTCTCCTAATCCTGGTGGGAATGTTTGAATCGTAATCCACTGCCTGCCGAACTAGCTCGTTAAGATGCGTTTCCGTTCGTACCATTGCCCTGGTATTAGTTTCTCTAAGAAAATTTCTTACCAGGGATAGTTCAGCTTTCCTATGGAGTTAATTGTTTCTCACAAGTTTCTTCAACTAATCATCCGTCGCCTGTAACCAAGCTACAGATGCGTGGGTCATCGCTGGTCTTATGATTGATTTGTATAGAAACACTTTAAGTCCAATGGATAGGTTACTATTTCTACCAATCATCGCTTGCCGCAGTACCTTCAGCATTTTGGCTTTGGACACTGTATAATCGATGTGTGCCCGAAATGTAAGTCTTTTATCGAGAATTACTCTAGATACTTTGCCTGAAGTCTCCAGTCGACGTTTTGCCCATGAACATTAACATGTCCATATGGTTGGAGTCTTCTTCGGGCGAAGAAGACTGCTTGGGTCTTGTCTGCTTTGACTTGGATTCTCCATTGACCGAAGTAATCTAGTAGACTATCCTGTTGCCTCCTGAAGTCGTCTGGTGACCAACTCTGGACTGAAAGAGTACGCCACCAAAGCTGTGTCGCCTGCATAAGTTGCCAATAAGGTGTGGTCGATTGTTAGATTGGTTCTCGGGATGTCCGCTGTGAACAGAGAATACAGCAAAGGTGACAAGGTAGAGTCTTGAGGCACCCCATACTGGCAGCCTAAACTGGTTTGATAGTTCCTGTCCCACCTTTGCTCTGAATGAGCGCTGGTCCATTAACGAGCTTACCATTTGAACCATCGTTAGAGGTATTCCAAACTGGCGCATCTTGTAGACTAGTCCTTATTGCCAAACTATGTCAAATGCCTTGAAGATGTCGAAGAAAATAGCTTCAACTATCTGGTTTCAGTTCATGCGTTAAGTGATTGTTTCAACCACTCTCAGCAGCTGGTCTGAAGTAGAGTGCACATGTTGGAACCCAAATTGGTCCTTAGGAATGATGTCGCGATCGCTGATGATATTCTGCAGACGCTTCCTCAAAATCCTTTCCGCTACCTTAGCCCAAGTTGGATAAGAGGCTGATTGGCCTGTATTTTGGGAAAGTTTTCCATCCTTACCTGGCTTAAGAATGAAGATACAGTTTGCGGTCTTCCATCTTGTGGGAAAATACCGGTACTTAAACATAGAATTGACTATTGCTCCAAAGTATTTGACAGCTTGGTCCGGAAGAGACTTCAACACTTGGTTTGGAATTTCGTCTGGGCCTGGAGCCATCTTGACCGTTAGCTTGCGCAGAAAGCTTTGTATTTCCTCCTCGCTAGTCGTTTGGATGACGTCGTCTTCTTCTGGCACTTCCTCCTGAAGAACTTAAACATTGGAACATACAATTTTCATTTTTGACGTTTTGATTTTTTATGGAAAATTCAGTTCTTCTGATTTCCGAGTTTGAGCTTACTATTTTTTTTCTTAAAAGATTATTTTATTGTTTTCCTTAAAATTTGAAAATTTCGAATTTTTGGTAGTATAATTTTAATTTTGTTTATTTTTGAAAATTTTCAGTTTTTTGAAATTCTCAAATTTCATCTCGAATTTTTATTTTTTCTCATAAAATTTGTTTTTTTTCTACAAATATTCTAATTTCATTTTTAGAAATGTCGACTTTTTCTATTGTAGGATTCTTAAGACATTTAGAATTCTTAGTAAATTTCAGGCTTTGTTTTCGAAATTTCCTCATTAATTAAATTGCCTTCTACTTTTTATTATTTTTATCGATTGTAAACCCAAAACTTTAACTCTTCATACATATTTTGCCCTTCTTTTCTCGAAACGTTCGCCTTAATTTCGAACTATTTTTTTCCAAATTTCGACTACAAGCGCAAAAACTCGGAAGTGTTTTTTTTTTAATTTCGAATTTGAGAGCGAGTTTCAATTCTTTGACTTTTTTCTAATAATTTTAATTTGACTTTCAATCTTGAATTATCGAGATTTTTTCTATAATTTTGAGAGTACTTGCACTTCTATTTTTTTCGTAGATTCTTAACCTTAAAATTAAAATTAGTCTACTTCTTTAAGGTATTTGAATTTATTTTCAAAATTTCGACATTAATCTTCAAAAACTAAAAGTTTTCTTCAACATTGTTATTTTAAACTCAGCTAGTCTTAGTACATTGTGAGTTATTTTTGAAAAGTTGGCTTTTTTTCAAAATAATTAGTAAGTTAACATTCTAAATATTGTTTTTTTCCAGAAATTTTTATTGCAAAGTTGAAAATTCCGGAATGTTTTTGCAATTTCTATTTGTTCGAAGATTAATTTAACGTTTTGTTGAGTTAAAATCCATTTCCAGAAGTCAATTTTTAAAAAAAATTATTCACCGAATTCTATGTTTACACTTTTAATTTTGCTGTATGTATGTATTCGATTACAACTTTTAATTTTTTGATTTTTTTCTTAAAATTGTATGTTAATGCTTGCAAATTTTGCAATTTACTGTATTCGATTACAAATTTTAATTTTTTTCTCAAAATTATATGTTACCACTTGCAAATTTTGCGGTTTGATTGTATTTGATTGAAAAATTTTTGCGTTTATAAATTTGCCTGGTTCGATTGCAAACCTGAAATTGAGACATTGAACTTGATTACAAAACGAAAAACTCGATTCAAAAATCCTTGTTTTTACAAAATTTGGTTTTTAAATATGCGTTTTTTTATAATAAATTTCGATTTTCTTTTCGAAATTTCGACCTTTTCTAGGCATTTTGATATTTTTTGTATGAATAACGATTTTCTTTACGGTTAATAAAGTTGTTATCGAAAGTTCCAATTTTAACTTGCTTATTTCCAGAAACATTTTTGTATAAGTGGGTATATTTTTTTTGAAATTGTTATCAAAAATTCTGTCTTTACAACTTTAAATGTTTACAAGGGATTTATGAAAAAAAAGAAAAAAAATGTTTTTTTTAATTTCGACTTTTCTTCAAATTTCAACTTTGACCTCGGAAGATCGACGTTTTTTTTTTTTGGAATTTCGTTCTCTTTTTTGAAATATCGTCCAAAAAAATCAACCATTTTGACATTCATCCAACTTTCATTTAACTTCCAATTTGAAGACTTGATTCTTTTTATAATTTCGATTTACAATTTTCCATTTTGTCGATATTTTTTTTTTTGAGACAGTTGAACATTAGACATTTTTTTACTTTACAACTGAAGTTGTACATGTTTAACAATTTATTGGACCAATTTTTTGGAACAAAAAGTCGAAATATTTAAAGTAAATTTTTACCTTCTGAAAATTTTAGCTTTAATCAAAAAATTTTCTGCTTTATCTTGATATTGAATTTTCCATTAGAAATTTTGACTTTTATAAATTAAAATTAAGATTTTGGAATTAAAATTTTTGAGCTTCCAATGTTTGATCTTGTTTTTTCCCTTTGAACAAAATTGAAATTTCAAAATTTTTATTTTAGTTTTGTTTGTTTTTCAACTCGACCAAAATATCAAAATAGTCAACAATTTTCATTAATTAATACATTTTCCACTACTTGGTCTCGTAAAATAACTCTAATTTATTATCATTTAGAGTCAACAAGAATAATAGAAAAAAGAAAATTTAAACTGGAGATTGTGATTTTTTTTTCCAGATTTGATTTTCGTAATTTTGTATACAGTATAATTAATTAATTATAATTAATTAAATAATTAAGTATACTTTATAATTCAGGCATAAGCCGGAAAAAAGGCTAAAATAGATACAAATAATATAGTAAGTTAGATTTTTAAAATTCTTTCTGCATTCGATTTCTGATGACCCAAGGATCATTTACTGCTACTAAGACGAAGTCTCTCGACCCTCCTTCACCCCTTATCCTTGAAAACAACCCCTCAAATAGGGCATTTTGCTAAGAAATTCCCAAATTCGGGAAAATTAATGCAAATTGCCTCTGAAATGCATCCTAGAAGGTTATTTGGGTCGCTGATCACAAATCCGTGCTAGGTTTTCCCGGAAAACTCATTGCTTGTATGTAGTAAAATTTTTACTCGAAACGGTGTCCTAGGGGTTTTCGGATTAGCTGATTAAGAATCTGAGATTTGTTTTTTCGAAAAACTCATTTCCCTGTCAGAAAATCATTAACATTTTTTAATATCCTAGTGGGCTTGTTGGCGTTTTGAGACAATATGATGAACCTTTTTTTCGAAATTGTATGTCACGGGGATTTTTTGAGTCACTGATCAAGAATCCGAGGCTTGCTTTTCAGAAAAACTGATTTTTCAAGAAAATTTCCCATTTTGAGTGTTTTGAGACAATGTAGTACAATTTTTAGTCGAACCGGTGTCCTAGGTTTTTGGGGTCTCTGAGTAAGAATCTGAGGTCTGTTTTTCGATCGAAATTGATGATATTTGGATCCCAAAATCTGAATAATCTAACAAATGCCTGATTCTATCGATCTGTGCATAAGAATATTCCAGATTACGTGTTTAAATTCAAAATTTTTTCCTTGAAAACATTTGATCAAAGTCGTTCCTCTTAATTTGACATTTTTGTATCATTTTAGAGTTTTTTTTCGGGTTAATAATATTTTTATGGAAATTTCCAATTTAAAACCCCTTTCCAAAAATATTTTATAAATATATTTTTTTCTGAAACTTTTCTCAAATTTTGTATTAATAATTGTAATTTCTACTGATCCATCATTTTCTGAAACATTTTGAGCCATCCCTTTTATAACACGCTCCTATTAATATTCGTACAGTTTCGCCCACCATCGTAGAGGGCCTCTTCAGGAAGAAAAGAAACTATAAATGAAAATTACAAAAATACAAGGGAAATATGCAAGAAATAAAAAACCAAATTCAAAACAGCAGAGCAACGGTAAATCAGTATGTCCACTATGCCAGAGCTGAAACTCTTCTAAAATGAAAATTGGTGCAAAGGACAAGATTGTTTAACTAACCAGAAGAACACGGTAACTCATTATGTCCACCATACCATTGGCCAAACTCCTCTGATCGGAAAAAAGGAAAATTAAAATTTAAGTTGAAATTTATAATTTAAATGCGAAACTTTGTTAAAAATAAAAATTGCTCGAAATCTCAATAAATAATTACCAGATTAAAAGAGAGTTTCAAAAATAAACAATAAAATAATAAAAAAATGCATATTTAGGAAATTTTAAGTTTAATTAAAATATTTTTTTATAAATTACCATTTTTCTTTAGGTCGCGTTTTGAAAGTGACATAAAAATTCGAAATTATCATTTTTTGGACAGGATGTGAGGTCTCTCATTTAAACTCGATAGATCCATCTCTCATAATATAATATTCATATTTTTCTCGTCAAAAACCAATGACTTATATTTACCATCAGATTTTATATCTAATCATTACGAAATGAACTAGACCATGGTATTTCCTCGTCGGAATTTAGATTGTTGCCTTAAAAGAAGAATTCTACTTGATTGAGGTAGTAAAAATATATAGCTATACGACACTCAAATCAAATCGCCTCACAGATTTGATTTTAAGGAGGGAACGTATCCATCGCGAACTAGGATGAAACATAATCTCGTTAAAAATGTATCTGGTGCATCCTTCCTAAACCCAATTATTCTTGTTACATCGTTCGCGTTTACAGCAATAAAGCTCTTTGCTACATGTCGTGTCGTTTTTGCCTTTCGTTGATATTTTATGATGTCATTTTGCTCGGGAACAGAAACGAAAATTCGTTTAAATTAATCACACTAAGCGGATTCCCGCTTTTATTTTAAAACGAATTTAATTTGCTTTCATCTGCATTCGCAAATAATTACCATCTTGATAACCCGGCGGAATGGAAATCGGGCGCAACTCAGTTACTGGGGTAATATTTGGATTGCTCCTGATTCCGATATTAATGAGTAAAAGGGACCCCAATTCGTTTATATGCTTTTCCGCTCTCTGTTTTTCTTTCGCTTTTTAATGGCGCCATTTATAAGGGCTTGTGATTTAAATCTGGTATTTTTTGACTTACATTTTAATGACAAATTTCATTTTGCGATGGTGGAAGTGATTTTATTTGATAACAGATATAGATTACATAAGAATGATCCTCGTTGAGATGAAAAATTAGACAAATCAGTATTGTTAACATCTTAATAAATAGGGTGAAGTTAGCGAAACGGCCCCAAATAAGGGCATTGAAATATCTGAGTGGACAAAACCCAGCCCCTCTTAAATAGAGCAACTGTTTCCCACTTAGTTTAAAATATAACATTATTATTATTTTGTCAGAAAAGTCTCAAAGTTTAATCTATTGTTGTTTTTGGCAGAGGTTATTATTATTATTATCTATGTACGATTCTTTATGAGTGATAATTGGAAACTAAAGTCTTCTGATTAGTTTAAAATAAGATCGAAAGCAGACATTCATTAGAGGGCGGTTATGGTGGAATTTTAAAGATATTGCCAGCTTCTGCCAACGGAAATGATCAAAAAAAATCAATTTAGCTGTGTAGTATCGGCAGTGGGACAGATAATGCAAATATATTGTCCAGAAGCAACCAAACTCGTTAATCTTGAAGGAGTTTTCCATCACGACAACCTGAGACCACACACAAGTTTGACCCCCCGTCAAAACTTGGTGGACCTTGAATGTGATGTATTTCCACACCCACCAGATTCACCTGACCTTGCGCCATCAGACGTCCACTTGTTTCGCTCTCTATAAAATACTTACTCTTACTACAGGTTACAAGAATCAACTTAGATGAGGCTGTAAAACACCACTGCGTTAAGTTTTTCACCGACAAAGTCAAGTTCTCCTGTGAACCATGAACTATAAGACTCCCTAAAAGGTAATAAGAGATTATGGAACAAAACTGGAAAAATGTCATTGATTGATGTTTGTTCTTCGTTAAAGTTAATTAACTCTGAAAAGCAAAGAAAATACATAATACCTTTCAACAACCAAACGTATCCAAGAACTATGATTAGATAGGTCTTAGTTGACCACAAAATTCAGCAAATATCCGCGTGACCTCATGCAATAGGTTGTCAGGAAAACAAGCGCAATTAGGCAGAATGTGATAATCAAATGATTGTACCTAAGCAAGACAGCACGATTCTCGTTTCTTACAAATGTGGCAATCTTCTCTCGCATTATGTTTTCGCAAATTGCTCGAATGTCTGTGTCTGCATAAGTAATAGCCTTGCATCGCAGCTGCGGTGTTTCTTGCGCCACACCGAATCAAGGCAGCATAATGCAAAAGAAATGATTTAGAATCAAGTCTTGGTTTGTTTTCGTCGGAGTTGATTTCTCTTAAGTAAAAGCATTATTGGTCTTTTTGCATTCCCGTCGAACGCTCGGTATGCAATTGCAACGCTAACTCGATCGTATTCACCTCTCCTTTGTTCGACCAGTTTCTTTTTGGATGAGTAAAATTGTGTTCGCGGTCTCGGGCGCAAATAGCTCGTAATTACATAGCTGCTCCGCGAGACTATCATTACAAATGTCCTGGTGCTTTTTGACCTTGTCTTGTCAGTCTCGAAAGCATGCCGTAATTTAATTTAAAGGGGACTAATTTGCGGCAATAAGTCATGATCCGGAATCGCACTGCTTTTGACTTTTATCGTCCTCCAGTCTTTCTTTCGTAGTTTTAATGCCGCCGTTGACAAATGTACACTTTCAAATTGTGGTACGGCAATTAGTCGTTCGGTCAGACAACAACGGAATTAAACATTTTCATTCAGTCAGTTGTTGTGATGGTCTGTTAAACAAATTACTAAATACACGTTCATTTAACCGACTGAGGGTCGTAGACGAATAATTTACCTCGGCCTTGGAGCAGACGTTTCGCACGCTACACTTACTTTGGTTACGATTTAAAGAAAGTAGTATCTAATTACTTACTTAACGTATTATTTAAATGTCTCAACTACATTTATTGGGTCACCTAGAATCCAGAACATTATATTTGCGCTTTTTAAAGACAAATTAAAATATCACAAGAACTATTGTTATCTAAATGTCAGCGTACTCAATGGCATAAAATGTGGAAGATTTCTTGACAAGGAGCTGAAACTAAATCTGATCCGAGGGAAAAACTAGGGCACGACATAGGTTCGTAGCATAATAATGCAATAGAGACCAAAGAAAAAATCGGCAGAGCTGAGTGATAACAAATTGTTACTGAACATCAGAAGTAGCATAAGCCGCATTTAGACTTGAACCACGTCGCGAATCGAACCTCTTTGCGAACCGCATCGTGTCTAATTTGGACGTTCATGCGATCCACGTTACGAACCTGACAAGCTGCTGATATGGAGACGCTCCGAGGGTTCAGTGGGTGACGCGACTCAAATCTGTACGTGGCTGTATATGGATCACAAATGTGAGGTGCGCATTGCTTCGCAATATCTTGCAGGGGAAGGAGAAAAATGGTTTTGCCAATTCCCCTGCAAGGCAACCGAATCAACGCTCATTTGTAACGCGTCATTAAACTCAAGCAGCCTACTATACTTTACATGATGGTGACGAATGTTGGGTTGCAGTAGCACTGTACTCCATTTCTTTTGTCGAATGATCTATTTTCGTGGCAGATAACGGTCTTGTGTAAAAGAAATTTTCGATACCTGAATAGTAAAGGGTATCCGAACATATATTCTTGTGGTTACAAAGGCTTTCACGCCCAGTTAATATAAAAACTTACCGTGCATCCTTTGGATCTATTTTCGTAATTGTTGTGGAGTATACAGGAAACACATCTTCTGAAAATGCCCGGAAATAGCTTAGCTTATTACTCCAAAGCTTTTTTTTTATATGCTTCAGTTCTTCATCCTCCATTTTCTTTGGTCGGTCTGGATGTTATTGAAGGAAATTCAATCTGGAACCATTTTGGCAAGTACTGAAGACAACAGTATCTTTTCCCAAGGGCACCCCCTGTACTGGGCAATTGACAATGAAATTGAAGGAATTGCTCTAATATTGTTTTTCAAACGGCAGTCTGCTGCTGCACCTTATTACCGCAAATCTCCTCAGTAGAGAATTGGGTGACCGGATAAGTTAAAACGTCGAAAAGAATCGTAAGTGTCACCAAAATGGAAGGAAAAGTTCTCTACTACCGCTGGCTAGCAATGGAGGAAGGGGGAGCACAATACCTCGTTTGTTACAGGCTGGGATCGTATACTCCAGTGCTAACCAATTTGCGTGGTAACCAAAATCTTCAAGGCAAAAGTGCGAGGTTCAAAAAGTAAACTGATAATGTTTTTAAGACAATAGCTTTCTGCTGTAAAGGAATAATCTTCCAAAAAGAAGAAACGGATGGCTATAAAAAAAAATCCAAGAAGAAAAGGGGCTCCAGGTGGTTTTTAATCAAACTTATTTTGTTGACGAAATATTAGAAAACCTCCAAAAGAACTAACAGAAGCTTGACTAATACGCTATAACTGGATCACTTAACAATCTCGTAGTAACACATCAGCGAAGGCATTACGAATCTCCTTATTTACTAACCTCTAATTGTCTGTATATTAACCTCCAATATGGAACTAAGTTGAAATAACACGAAAAGTGGAATAAGCCACAAAAAAAATCTGGGATAAAAGTTTTATCCTATTAATGAAAAGTGTCAAAATGACAATAAAGAGGTAATGTATTGTTTTAATTTTAAAGAGTTATATTTATTTAAAAACTAGTAAGTGTGCTACATGTGTAATTCTAAAAAAGTAAAAAAAATGCACTTTCCCTCACGGTTCCTACAAAGAAGAAACAAATTCACGGAAAATGTTCAAACATTACGCAAAATCGCTCAACAAAATTTGGTTCTTGTAAGGGAACAAAGAAAACAAGAAAATTCCTAACTCAAAGTTAAGAAGGAAACTTGGTGTGTTCATCTATTTCGGAAGTGGTCTCGAGGGAGAGCTGTTCATCTCATTTCCACGGCTAACCCAAAGCAATCGCCACGCAAGGAGATGGTGTTTATTTCGTCGCTGCCCCTTGCCAGATCCAACTACCAAGATAGACTCACAACTTCTTCGATCACACTCCTAACTCGATTTACAGTTTCGAGGGAATAAGTGATCCTTCCTCGGAAAATGATTAATAGAATACACTCTAAACATATATTTATTGCAGTAAAAAAAGAGCCGCTGATGGCCCATGGATGTACAATAGCAAAACAAGTTGGGTCAAATTTTTGAACTGCAGTATAGAGCCACTGCCTAGCACCTAGAGTTGAGGCAGCGTATGAGTGTCTTTAAAAATCTAAAATGAAACTGAAATACTGAACTGAAAAATTAAAGACGAGAATTGAAAAGCTCTGTACTATATCTCTAGTCAACGTAATTTTAAAACTAAAAATAAAAAGTAATGAAACTGGAAGTTGAGCCCTCTTCTGGCTGAGTGACGAAATACACGACGCGGAGAAAGAGAAAAAATCCTTAATAAAAACTGACATTCGAAAAAAGGCGATACTCTGAAAAAAATTGTGAATCTAAAAAAAAACCGAGCTGTTTGTTCAAAAATGCCTGCAAATAACGAAATATAGCCATCTACCTTACACATGAGATGTGGATAAACAGGTAAGCGGACTTGACTGCGGATCTAATGTGGGAAGTGGAATTTTGTGCGAAATCTCCAATCCTACAGATCGGGGATAGCTAAGTGGATAAGCACGTGAACCTTCTTGCGATGATATGTGCTCCTGTCATATGAGGAGTCGAATTTTAAGCGGAATCCCCAATACTATGGGAAATATCTGGATTAAACTTCAAAATATTCATTAAAAACACAATAAGAACCTCCAATGTTTATTTGACGGGTACTAGCGAAACCCCATTAACCGCAGAATATTCACTAAGAGCCAAGAAAAGGTAGCGTGGGAGGAAATGGCAGCGCTTTCGAGAAATCACTAACAATAACAAAAGAATGAGTTTTCCTGCTATATGGTATGTCTTAATTTCTGGATATGGCTAACATACTGAGTTTTCGTCTTCTTTTGGGCAACTTTGATATCCGAACGTTTTGGTCCCTTCTACTTTGGGGAAGTTGGTCTGCAATTAGATTGACCTATATATGCTCTTCCCTGCAGACGAATTTACCCACTGAAGTAATTCACATATTATGACTTTCTAATGCTCTGTTTTGATCTTTTTGTTTTTGACAAATTCTGCCGGAGATGATGACTAAAATGGATAGCTTTCTTCTCTTCTTCTTCTTCTTCTTCTTTAGCCCGTTCTTATCCATTCCTGGACATAGGCCTCCTCCATGTTTTTCCATCGCTCTGTATCTTGAGCATACAATATCCAGTTTTTGCCAGCTCACCTCTGAATATCGTCCCTCCATCTTGTTTGAGGGCGTCCGACACTTCATTTAGTTTCCCTGGGTCTCCATTGTATTATCGTCTTCGTCCATTTAATATCATCTCTGGCGACGTGTCCTGCCCAGCGCCATTTATTAGTGGTCACACGTTCTATGACATTGACGACTCTCTTTCTCTCTCTGATGGCTTCGCTTCTGACTCAATCTCTCAAACTGATCTCCAAACTACTACTACTAGTTTCCTAATGCGCTCCAACTCCAGAAAAGTTATATATTATTTTGATCATCGAAGCCTTCGTGGTCACCCATTCAAAAAAGGTACAACTTCGTCAATATTTCATAACTGTAAAAACATCGTGGCTTAATTAAGAATAGTTCATCCAATGTCTGAAGCTTACTTAAAGATTACATTGCTATATTTTTCACCAGTCGTACATACCATCCAGTGATGTTTCATAACAAGTCGAAGCTGTCGGTGTGTTCTGTATACTTTATTAATGAAACTCTTTACTCCTAAGCCTTCTCGATTTATCTTGACATCAAACAAATATTTATTATAATAAAGTTGCTCTCATGCTCTGCCCTGTGGTCGGTGGTCGTGGCTAGAATTAAATTCAAGGCTAGACAAAGGTAATGAAACTTCATTATCTTTAAGTTTATCTTGCAAATAGTCTGAAGATGTAAATCATACTATCCCTATCTTTACTGTTTCCTGGCGAAGTCGAGCTTCTGCATTTCTTAAAAAACAACTTCACGTCAACTCGAACAAATGTCACGCGGCGGGGAAGTGAGTGCACCGATAAAACTCCGCAATAACAGGCACATAAACTACCTCGTTGCGTTCTGGAATTCTTCCTAATGTCCAGTGGATTTACATAAGACATGTGCTATGGTCGTCATTAGTAATGATTGGCCAAACGAATGCTACCGTAGCTTTGCAAATAAACGAGGCATTTACCTTTCCTTGTTCCAATTGGATCATGAATTTAAATTTCCCTTTTATGAATGCAGCATAATGGGCTAGTGCAGATGCAGTAAAAGGAAACAAAGTAACTCTGATACATAGTCGTAAATGACGTGATGTTGCAAATAGTTTTAAAATGTCTTTTTCATTGCCTCACTTGGGAAACAATTGCCTTTTCAATTTTCCACAACTTGAAAATATTGTAGCTGAACGAAATAAATTGCTTTTGCGAACTCCAGATATTAAAACGCACGGCCTTTAGGTTGGAGACAATTTATGTCGCAAATACATCCTGCCTTTGTCAAGTTTTTTCAGCGTCTGCACTCCGCAGAAAGAAAAACACGCATATTACTGTTATAGCATCTGTAACAGATCTTCTGACCAGTCGTAGTTTTTATAGATATGTCGTTTTTATTACGTTAAGATTCCTACATTTATACTTATTTATATTCACAAAGACCAAAGCAATGAACTACACTGTCGCCTATAATTAAGTCTATAGAAGGTTTTACCTCCTTACAACATCGACAATTAATTAAATATTGGGTCAAGTAAACAGTTCTGAGCGTTTTTACTCAACCAATTTAATGGTCGTTTGTCAAAACTAGATGAAAGTAAAGTCGCGCCGAGGACGTTTGTATCTATGGATGTTGCGATGCAACCCGTGATACAAGCTTTGCCTCATCTACGTGAACTTTGCAATTGCATTCTGGTTTTCATTAGATTCTAATGAATTAGATTTTAATTGCATCGTAATAAACTTGTATATATTCGTATATACAAGGCTTATTATCTCAGCAGAGAAGAATGCTTCAATTAGCATGTAGCGAAAATGTTTGCGTAATAACAGTTAAAGTCAGTTACAAGTCACCCAATGGAGGTTTACTCTCTTGGACACTTATACGACTGACTAACGGCTTTAAGTTGGAAGTGTATACAACCACCGTACCATGCTGATGAGGCCAAGGAAGGCCGAAACTAGTCTATGTTGCGGTTTACATTCTTCAATTAACACGTTAACTGTTTAAATGTCAGAACATTTAATTGATCGTTTGTCAATACTCTTTATTTATGAAATTAACAAAGTTTGGATTATCGGAGATAGATAAAATATGCGCAATTTTGTTTGATAACTGTTGTCCATTTTGAAGGCAATTTCATTATTCCGCGATTGAAGAACTTCTCGTCTTTATAGATAAAAAATTTGACCAGCTCATTTTCACAAGCCTCTTGAAGCCAGTTTTGTACCATCAAGGCAATTTTGCAAATGCTTGAAAAGGTAATAATCGCTTGGAGCAAGGTCTGGGCTATAGAGGGATCGATGTAACCTCCCATCCAAGCTCTCCGAGTTTCTGGCGCGTCTTAAAGATGTATGAGACCTGGCATTGTCTTGATGGAACACAGGCACCCTTTCTGTTGGCCAATTTTGGCCGCTTCTTATCGGTCACCTGCTTAATTCTAGTCAGTTATTGACAGTATGAGCAGTTCATTGTGTATGACTCCTCCAACCAAACACAGTAAACCTTCTTGGTGGTTCATCCGGGCTTGACGATCGTTTGGGACGGCTTACCGCTCTTGGACTACGATCTTTTTCGCCCGTTGTTCTCGCATGTGACCCATTTTTCATCGCCATTCACCATCCGCTTCAAAAATGAACCGATTTCGTTACGCTTCAATAAAGAACTACAGGAATCAATTCGGTCCAAAAGGTTCTTTTGCGTCAATTCGTGTAGCACCTAGACATCGAGCTTCTTGAGACCAACCGTATGCAGATGGTTCCAAATAGTTTCCTGGCTAATCTTCAGTTCCTGGGCAATGGAATAAGTGTTCGAATGCCGGTCCGCCTCGACGATTTCCATAATTCTATTGACCTTTTCGACGATTGGCCTACCAGAGCGTGTCTCATCTTCGACGTTCTTGTTATCAGAACGGAATAGTTGGAATCCCCGTTTTGATATTGCATTCGTTACTATATTATGTTCATAAACAGCACAAAGTTTTTTGGTTGCCTGCTCCGCTTTTTCCCCTTGGTTGTAGCGGTACTGAAGAATGTATTAAAATCTTTCTTTTTTTATCTGCATTTTGCAACGCTCTAACTAGCACCTTGCTTTATCGTACACAAAACTGTCAAAGAACTTTTTTTAAAGCATTATGTTACCTTTAAAACACAGTATAGTGTGATCAGATGCAACCAGATAGAACTAGCGCCATATAGATGAAAACACTCAAAACTTTTTACTTAACCCTATATTTACACGATTTGGCCAGCAAAACTGGCAGGTTCAAATCGATACAATATCGCAGTCAATTTAGCTTTTATATTGCAAGCGTAGGGATATGTTATCAAGCGAGTTAAAATTTTAAATTCAACAGATGGTATGGCTCAATGAGTAAAGGCTAATACTTTCCGTGTAGTACATAGTGACTGCCAATCAAACCCTGCTGTCGATCATGCATATTTGAAATGAAAAATTTGTTTGACTCGTTAAGCGATTTTGGGTAGGGTGAAAATTTATGATTTCGCGTCTTCATCACGCTAAATCGCGTCACTATCACGTTAATTTTATTCGATTACCCGCCTTACTCATAGCTAGTGCGTATTGCTTTTAATAGTAAAGCATGTTGGTAACGCGAATTAGCGTGATGCTGAAACGAAATCATAAGTTTTCTCCCTTATCAAAATTCATTCAACGTGCTTAAAGAAGTTTTCGCCACATTGGCGACATCTACATAGCTTGTTAGCAGATCAAAATCATTAAAATCAGATTTTAAAAAGATCAAAAGACACAAGAGAACGCAAGGAGCTATTGATAATGATTAAAAAAAAACTTTGGTTTGGACCTGTCTTTTTTCCTTCTTTATTTTCTAAACACTTTAACAATTTAAGATTAAAACTCATTATCACTAAGTAAGGAAATTGCTGATTTGAACGAGTTAAAAGTTGGTAAATAACATTATCGCCAAGAGTGACATCAACCACCGCATCGACGTAATTGCCTTTACCATTTTAGATATATAATATGCAGCTATTAGGTGGGAATGCAACTTTTTATTTGTGTACATGTAAAAACTAATCTTGCAATTTGCGGTAGATTACGATTAGAGTTTTACTTTCAATAATCGCATTACCTCAAGTCGTGTGGGTGGAATAGCCGTCAAAGACCTACAATAGTTATTATCTGTGTAAAATCCAGATACATTAATCGATGCATAAATAAAGCTCATTAAAATCTAATGAATGCCTACATAATGTTAAAAACTCATTAATTTATGCGATTTCTTAGCTATCCGTAGGACGTCAGACTTCTGCTATTTAGTGAGCGACTTGTTTTATATTTACATTTAATTGGATCAGAAGCGTAAGCTCTATTTATAAGCACTTCAAGAAATTGTATAAAACATGAAAATCTGGAAAAGTCAAGGTGCTTGTGATTGTGTTTTTCTGTACACTCGCTTTCGATCCTACGTAATAAGCAAAAATGATTATTCAGTGCGGGTGTGTAGGAATTTTTGAATAAATTAAAATTCTTATTCAGCGTTATTTCTCCTCGATTTGAATTAAATGTAACAAAAGCAAATTATGAACACAATAGTTTATATTCCATATTGTAACGCAATGTAAATAGATGAAATAGGATTTAGGATAGAATTGTAGAATTTAGTAAATAAAAAAGGTTTCTAGAAGGTTCTGATAAGGGGAAAGCGGCCGCGATAACGAAACAAACGGCAGATAAGCGTTCCAGAAATTTCGGCATTCGATAAGCCTTATCTGCCGAAAATTCTGGAAGAACGCGGGCCGAAACTATAAAAAGGCGGTCAGTTTTCCCTCGAGTCAGTCAGTTAGAATCAGTGCAATTAGTAAGTTAGTAGAAGTGAGTTAATTGTAAATTGTGGTGATTCAAGTTGAGTTCAGTAATAAAGTGGGAATAAATCCATCACGTGTATCAATTCGAACCGATAACGCACGTAACATTTGGTGTCAGAAGCGGAATTATTCGTGGATTGTGCTTTATTACTCGAAAAAAAAAAAAAATTCGTGCCAGGTGCCGTAGTTGACTTTATCTCGGACCTTTTAAACTGTTAAATAGTTATACGAGGCGCGTCAAATAAATTCGTGAACATCCAAATACGCTTTATGGATACGAGATTAAAATCGGCCAAAATGGAACAACAATTACAAGCGTTATTAGCAATGTTTAAAGACAAAGAGGAAAAAGAAAAAGAAAAGGAGGAACAAAGAAGACAAGAAAAAGAACAGGAAAAAGAACGAAGACGACAAGAAAAAGAACAGGAGGAAGAACGAAGACGACAAGACGAAGAACGAAGACGACAAGAAAAAGAACAGGAGGAAGAACGAAGACGACAAGACGAAGAACGAAGACGACAAGAAAAAGAACAGGAAGAAGAACGAAGACGACAAGAAAAAGAACAGGAAGAAGAATGAAGACGACAAGAAAAAGAACAGGAGGAAGAACGAAGACGACAAGAAAAAGAACAGGAGGAAGAACGAAGACGACTAGAAAAACAAGAATTGCATAGTCTACTAGCAAATATAACTGAAAAAATGGGAGTAGACGTTGAAAAAATGAAAGAAGAAGTGAAAGAACAAATTACCGGAATGAGAGAAGAAATGAAAGAAGAAGTAAAAGAACAGATTATAGGAATGCGAGAAGAAATGCAGGAAGAGATTGGCGAAGTCAGGGAAGAAATTGGAGAAGTAAAAGAAAAATTCAACAGCAAGCTTCTTGATTTGGAAAATACAACACAGAAAAAGTTCAGCAACATCGAAAAAAACATGAAGAAGTTGCTAAGTGGACAAGTCACACAACACGAATCCGAAAGTGTACCCGCTATCTCTTCCCAAAAAGTGAAACCTCCGACCTATGATGGAAAAACATCGTTCCAGGGCTACAGAATACAGTTCGAAGCTGCTGCTAGAGCCAATCAATGGACGGAAAACGAAAAGGCGACCTCATTGGTGGTTTCTCTGCGCGGAGAAGCTCTGGAACTACTCCGAGCTCTATCTGACCACGAACTAGC
The DNA here is from genome assembly GCA_028583605.1 of Dastarcus helophoroides. Classification (NCBI taxonomy): domain Eukaryota; kingdom Metazoa; phylum Arthropoda; class Insecta; order Coleoptera; family Bothrideridae; genus Dastarcus; species Dastarcus helophoroides. The sequence goes on from CM053329.1 coordinate 7,294,162, forward strand.
TAACTATGAAGATTTAGTTAGGGCTTTCGAGCTGAGATTTGGAGACCATCATTTGCCGCAAGTAGCCCAGTCGCAACTACTAGTAAGAAAGCAGAAAAGTGATGAAACGCTGCAAGAATTCGAGGCCGACGTAAAAAGACTGGCTCATGCCGCTTATCCAACAGCACCAACTGAATTTTTGGAACTTTACTCAGCTAGAATTTTCATAGAAGGAATAAGAGACTCAGAAGTCCAGGGAGTGATGCGCTTGACAAACTTCCGAACATCGCGAGAGGCACTGATTAGAGCTTTGGAGATAGAAGCTGCTTACAGGGTTTCGGAGTCAGAGGCGTCACGGAGGGTAAGGAAGGCCGACATCGAAGAGGTCGCGAATGACCCTAATTTTGGAAACATTAACGCTAACATGAAGGAAATGAACGCGAACCTGAGTGCTAACATCCACAGAATTGACGCGAGTATCCAAGAATTAGTAGGAACTCTTAAAGGCAGTTCCAGCAGAAGCATAACATGTTACGGCTGTGGCAAACCGGGACACATCAAAAAGAACTGCAGGTCAACCCCCAAGAAGTCGACAAGCATCACAGTAAGAAAACAACACGTCGAGAAGAGGAACTCACTAGCTAATGTCAAGAAACCAGTCGTCAAAACTCTTCCAATCAAACAGATAAAAAGGACCAAGGAGAGTTTGATGGTGGAAGCCAGCGTGGATGGAAGAAATGTACAGGCAACAGTGGACACAGGAGTTAAGGTTACTGTGGCACACGATACTCAAGCAATCTGTGACTGGCCAAAACCCAAAGATAAACATGAACTAAGGAAGTTTCTTGGGTTATGCACCTATTACAGGAGATTTGTGAAAGGCTTCGCCATCATCGCTGCGCCGTTGCACCGACTAACTAAAGGAAGAATGCCTTATGTCTGGACTCCCGATTGTGATACCGCTTTTCGAAAACTGAAGTCCGCCTTGTGTACAAGCCCTATCTTGGCGTATCCTCAGCAGAATGGGAAGTTCGTGTTGGACACTGATGCCAGCAACGTCGGCATTGGGGCTGTGCTGTCCCAAGTTCAAGGCGGTGAAGAAAGAGTAATCGAGTATTACAGCAAGATCCTGACGAAGCCGGAGAGGAACTATTGCACCACCAGGAAGGAACTACTTGCGGTAGTGAAGGCCGTGGAACACTTCCACAAGTACTTGTATGGGCAAGAATTCCTTATCAGGACAGATCATTCGGCACTTTCTTGGTTACTCCGAATGAAGAACGCGGAGGGACAGACGGCTAGATGGTTAGAAAGGCTTCAGCAGTATCACTTCAAGGTGCATCATCGACCGGGACGACAGCATAACAACGCTGACGCTTTGTCCAGAAGACCTTGTGGTGATTGCAAACACTGCAAACGAGTTGAGGACCATGAGGACATGGTGGATATAAGGGTCACTTCTGTCCAGCCAGAAGACGAATGGACTGTTGAAGGTCTTCGGAAGCTACAGAGGAGCGACGCTGATATCGGACCCATATTGGAATGGAAAGAAGCTGGAGACAGACCGGAATGGCAAGAAGTTTCCGACAGAAGTCCAGCTCTTAAGAATTTGTGGGCTCAATGGGAATCCCTCCAGGTCGAGGACGGGGTACTGAAGAGAGCATGGGAAAGCGCGGATGGAAAGCGTGTCAACTTGCAGTTGGTAGTGCCTCAGGAGAAGATTCCACAGGTCTTGTGGGAGGTGCACAATGGGACCTCTGGTGGACATCTGGGGATGAACAAGACCCTGGAGAAGGTTCGAAAACGGTTTTATTGGGTTAACTGCAGGGAGGACGTCGAGCGGTGGTGTCGGAAATGTGTCACCTGTGCTGCATCCAAGGGTCCTCGTACGAGAACCAAAGGGGCCCTGAAGCAATATAATGTGGGAGCTCCATTTGAAAGAATTGCAATCGATGTGGCAGGACCATTCCCAGCCTCAGACGATGGAAACAAGTACATCCTGGTGGCCATGGATTATTTTAGTAAATGGCCTGAAGCTTATGCCATCCCGAACCAGGAAGCCACCACAGTCGCAAGGGTTCTTGTGGACAACTTCATCTGTCGATTTGGTGTTCCCTTGGAACTACACTCGGACCAGGGAAGGAATTTTGAATCGGGAGTTTTCCAAGAGGTGTGTCGTCTTCTTGGAATAAGGAAAACTCGAACAACACCTCTTCATCCACAGTCTGATGGAATGGTGGAGAGATTTAACAGGACCTTAGAGGAACATCTTTCGAAGGTCGTTTCCAAGCATCAGACCGACTGGGACCGACATCTACCACTGTTTCTGATGGCCTATCGCGCGGCAACTCATGAAACTACAAGTCAGACTCCGGCAAAAGTAATCTTCGGGAGGGAACTGCGGCTTCCGTGTGACTTGGTGTTTGGATCGCCAAGGGAGATCCCCAGGGAAACGATGGGTTTCGCAGATGACTTGAGGGAAGCGATATTGGAGACGCATGCCCTGGTGAGGACGAAGATCAACTTGGCGACGGACCGGATGAAGGCCAGGTATGACGTGAATGCCAATCATGGTGGTTTCAGTGAGGGCGAATTGGTATGGCTATACAACCCTCAGCGAAAGAAAGGAGTTTCGCCAAAGTTTACGCCATCTTGGGAAGGGCCGTACAAAGTGCTGAAGAGGATCAACGACTTGGTATACAGGATCCAGCGTAGCTCCAGGAGTAAAATGAAAGTGGTGCACCTGAACAGACTATGCAAATTTAGTGGCGAAGTGACTGATTGGAACTGATCGGGACGATCATTTCTAAGGGGGAGGCAGTGTAACGCAATGTAAATAGATGAAATAGGATTTAGGATAGAATTGTAGAATTTAGTAAATAAAAAAGGTTTCTAGAAGGTTCTGATAAGGGGAAAGCGGCCGCGATAACGAAACAAACGGCAGATAAGCGTTCCAGAAATTTCGGCATTCGATAAGCCTTATCTGCCGAAAATTCTGGAAGAACGCGGGCCGAAACTATAAAAAGGCGGTCAGTTTTCCCTCGAGTCAGTCAGTTAGAATCAGTGCAATTAGTAAGTTAGTAGAAGTGAGTTAATTGTAAATTGTGGTGATTCAAGTTGAGTTCAGTAATAAAGTGGGAATAAATCCATCACGTGTATCAATTCGAATCGATAACGCACGTAACAATATTTAGTTGTACTTCTTGAAAGAGTGAATTTCACATGGAAAGAACTTCCAAATTATTTAGTAAATTCAGAATTGTGTTTGGAAGAAAATTAGCAACAGTTTTTTTAGAGTTCTGAAAAGTGAAGAAAAACCCATCTATACCTGTAAAGTATAAAAAAACTCATCCAAAGCAGCCAAAAGTTAAGAAAAGAGTGTTAAATGCTCAAGGAAAATTTAGAATGCTTAAATTTCAAGGTAATTTATCTCGAACTTTAAAGTACGCACTAAATTTTCGATGAAATTTATTTTGAACCCTATCTGCCTCAATATTGTAAAGTTATAACTTTTCCAAGTGAAATTCGAAATCAAAGTGTTACCGCAGATTTCCCGATTAGATGGCTAAAATATTAATAAGTGAAAAATAACTTAAGGTGCCACTAAAGTGCAATGAAAAATTCTCTACTTTCGCCGACTAGTAATGGAGGAAAGGAGAGCAAAAGATCTTATTGGTTACAGGCTGGAAATCGTAGGCCCCAGTGGAAACTCACTTTAATATCTGAAGTAGTAACAAGACAGTACAAGGCAAAATTACAAATTCCAAAAAGAAAAACTAAAAATGTCTCCAAGTCAGTAGTCTTCTGCTGGAGGTTCGGTACGCAGCTTTGCATAGTTACCTTTACTAAATCTCGAAACAGTGGAAACAGGGAAAGTTTCATAAAGGTACTCAAGGATGTTACCACAGCATATTACTAAAAGCTGTAAAAAGTGCAAAAAGAGGTTCGCAAAAAGGTGGTATTTAATGCGCCGTCGACTTCCCTGCGTAGAGTCGAACCTTGGACAAATCACCAAGTGTCGACAATCTTATTAGTCCTCTCGGTCATTTTTCCGAACTGAAATCACAACCCTGGCATGACCCTGCCCCAATAAATAACTCAAAACTGTGTCTCACTGGCTCACTGAGTGGCGTATTCTACAATATAAATTGAATACATCTCTAACTTAGCATTGCCTAGCGCCCAGGGCTAGTGCAGCGTATGGGTGTCTTTAATAATTCAAAACAAAAAGGAACGCTTATTGCTGCTGAATACAATAAACTTAACTGAAAAGAGACTAACTTAAAAGATTGCCTAATTTTGAAATGTTTCCATTTTGAAATCTCAAAAATAAACTTAAAAAAGTGGGTCTATCAGGGGGAAACAGTTTCTGACGCGATGATAACTCATTAATTAAGACCAGATGAAAAGGAAAAACCGATCTGGTACATCACCAATTTCTGTTCCTTGATGCCATTCGTCGTCCTTCTTTCCAGAGTATGTGGTTGAGGATTTTAAATTCCAGTTTTTTTTTTAAATTTCGGCTTGAATTTATTTTGTACATTCAGGTTTTTTTTTCAGACTTCGACAATTTCTAAATTATTTGTTTAAATTGTTTTTTTTTAATTATAAATAGCGTGTCCCACCGGGAACCGCCGCGATCGATGTCTGATAAAGTACTCATCAAAAAAATTTAAAACTTTAATAACTTAGCAAAGTCGACGAGGACAACACAATTAAAATATTCACAAAGTTGTAATATTTCCGCTTATACCGGAAGTTGACACCAACTTCGTTGTTATATAGGGTGTTCGATTTAAAATAACAAAGTTATCGCTGTTTGAATTTATCAAAATGTTCAGACTTGAATTTAACACTCGGTATAATGTTTTTGAACTTATGAAAGTTGTGCAAGATGGCTTCTTATGTAGTCTACTAATGTACCAAATATGAAATAAATTTCTGGTTTGTGGAAAAAGATACAAAGAATTTCGTGGGACCTTGCATCTGTCAAATTTTTTATGAAAATCCAATTATTTTAAAAACTATAAATTTTAAGAACAATCTTTGTTGTCCGAAAGTTACCCTAAAATAAAAAATAAAGTCCGAAAATGCAAAAATATATAGGGTGTCTTATGGAAAATAACGAAGTTGATGTCAACTTCCGGTTAACCGGAAGTACCACAACTTTGTGAATATTTTAGTTATGTTGGCTTCGTCAACTTTGCAAAGTTGTTACATTTTCAAATTATTTAGATGAGTACTTTGTCAGATATCGATCGCGGCGATTCTCGGTGGGACACACTGTATATTTCAAAAATTCAAAATTTCGCACATTTTTATGTAATACAAATTATGGTATTTTATTTTGGAAATTGAAATTCTCTTTTTAAAATTTCTGGTACATTAATTTCGATTTTTTACTCCTTTTCTCTTTAAAGTACCTTTTCATTATGAAAATAGTGATCTAAAAGTGTTTACCTTATTTTCGAAATTTCAAGTAAATTTCTAGTTTGATTGACTTTGAAACTAGACATTTTTTCCAATAGTTCGAGGTTAAACCCGATTTTTTTTCTCATTTTATCCAAAATTTCGATTTTTTCAATTTCAGTTTTTACTTTTCTTTTATAAAGTTTCGATTATAAATGCGAATTATAATTTTTCTTTTAAAATTTTGACTCGAAATTATTCTATAAATTCAGATTTGTTGCTAAAATTTGAACTTTATTTTCTGATTCCAGGTGTACGCTCACAATATTTCATTTTTTTATAAACTTGAAATCTTTGAGACATTTTTCTTTAATCATTTTTTTTTTGTAATTATTTATCAAAATTTTGCCTTTATCTGTAAAATTCTAAATGACATTTATTTCGAAATTTTGATTTTGTTTTATTCGATAGAGGTTTTAGCTTTTTTTTATAAATTCTTAATTTTGCCACCTTTTTTTTTCATATTTATTCTACTTTCGTCTACAAACACGATTTTATTTTCAATTTTTTTTCAAAACTTTGGTTTTAAAGTTTAACTTTTTTATCTAAATTTTTATTTGAAAACTCTTCACCTGTTTTTTAATTTCGGACTTATTTTTTAAAACTTCGTCTTTTAACTTAAAATTTCGACACTTGTCAATTGTTTTTTGTTTTATTTCCACTTTTTATTACGAGATTTCAATTAGTCTACCTTTACGAAGGATTCCACCCAGAGTTAGTGGAAGATAAAATTGTTCGCCGTTGTGTTCACTACAGTAGTGGGCTTCTTCAGGAAGAAAAGAAAAAAATAACCCAAGAAAAATTTTATTTGATATTTTAATTTTCTCTTGTATATTATTTTTGTTCTTTGTTTTTGTATTTTTCTTGTGAATCACGGAAGAAATATATATTGGTCGAAGTATTGAAAAATGTTATTTTAGAAATTCTGATCTTTTTGGGATATTTCTTCAGTCTCGAAATTTTGACTTTTTTTTTCTCGAAATTTCAACGCTCTTCTCCAAAATTCAACTTTATTTTTTGAAAATTTGACATAAATTAGAAATTTGTTTTTGTAAATTTAGAGCTTTCCTCGAGTTAATGACTGCGCCTGCCTCTATCATGAAAGGTGAAGGAGGAAATGAGAACATTTAGAAAAACGATTGGAACACTTTTCTTCTATTCGGTAATACAATGTAACATTACTTTACGTTTTAAAGTTTCTAGATCACTAATTTTGATCGACTCCGAAAACGAAACCTACATATTATTTCACAGACTTGTTTGATAAATACAGTAAGGTAAATAAAAGTGGAATCTTGAACTGAAAGTCGAGATCAAAGGAAAACATAAAAATAAGTAGACAAAAATAGATATACAAAGCTTGTCCTCCGAAGCCAAGAAAGATTAACAAATACAATAAAAGTTGTTCGATAGCCAAGTTATCATCTTCAATATTTCTCTGAAGATGATAGCTTGTCTATTGAAATGCGTTAGAACAAAATTTGTTGTATTTTTAATCTTTGTTGGTCTCAGGGGATAACATTTGTACATCAATTTGTGAAGATAAACAAGGACAAGTCCATTCCACCAAAAAAAAAAAGAACGAAAATGAACACTTTGGTTATAGGAAGAAACAGGTAAGAGCTTAAAGTGAATTCGAAATTTTGACAAAGCTATAGCAATTTCAATATGAAATTATAGTTTAAGCTATAAATTTATAGAAAAATCTCGAAGTTTTAAGATGAAACCCATTTACTCGAAAACAATCATTTTTTCTAAAAAAAAAAACCGATATTTAGATAAAAGTAAACATAAAAGTGCAATTTGTCATTGTAGAATATTACTGGTGGGAAACATGATCATTATTAATTTTATTTAACTTTTCTGCGACCCAGTTTGGAAATATTTCTATTTTTCCAATGAAAGTTGACAATAATCTGAAACATTTTTTGAAATATGACTACGTGATATCTAAATTCTTAAAGCGAGGTTACGTTTTAAGAATTTAGATATCATGTAGTTATATTTCAAAAAATGTTTCAGAAAATTGTCCGAATTTTAAAAAAATTTCCAGACTGGGTCGCAGAAATGTTAAATAAAATTAACAATGAGAAAAATGTAAATTCGATAAATTGGGAAAAAAAAATCGAAATAATTTACGAATTCGTAGTCAAAATTGAAGAAAAACGTACACATTTCAAGACAAGTTTTTTTTGCAGAATAAAAATTTGTTATCAAAAATTCGAGTTTAAAGTTTCGAATGAATAAGCCATCATAGAAAATTCAAACTTTAAGGCCTAACCGAGAGGGGAAAAAGAACAAATTTAAATGTAAGTTCAGAATTTTGACCAAGTCAAAATTTTGAGACAATGCAATATAAAGGGCTAAAAAATGTCTACAAAAAAATGTCGAAATTTCAAGTCAAATTTTTCTAGTCTTTCTGAATTTTGAAAAACAAAAAAAAAACAAAAAAATCACAACTCAAGTTTTAAGAAAAATTTTGATAGATAATTCGAAAATATGCCTGGAATTTAAATTTAACAATCTTTTTCAGTTGACTGATACTGATGTCTTTTGCTGGACAAGGAAATATTTATTGAGTCCTAGTATAATTAATTCAAGCCGTAACTTTTCCTATTTATATATTTAAATAAATAAATAATTTATTTATTTATTTATTTTAGAATTGTAGTAGTTATTTGCTATTCAAAGTTAATTAAAGTTTCAATTTATCAGATTAACAAACCTCGAATGGGCTCATTTGAACCAGTAGAGGAACATAACCACCCGCAGGCAAGCAAGACTGGTGATGGATAAACCCTTGCAATCAAGGGCTGAAGTACTCGTTACAATGAATAAAAGCAGACCAAGCAAAGCACTAGGTCTGCTGACTGGCCACGGGAACTTTAAAGGACACAACCTAGTAGAAAGCGACCGATGTCGACTGTGTGGGACTGAAAAGGAAATAAGTTTACACATTGTGTGTGCTTGTCCAAGTACCAGAAGATCTGGAAGGAATGAGTGTAGGTCAGATGTTGGGCCTGCCTGTAAAGGCTGGGTTATAATAATGCTAACTGAGACTCTGAAGAAACTTATGGAAGTTATAAAGGATTTGAAATCTAGGTGACAGGGCTTATAACGGCCCCCACAAAAGGAAATAAAAAGTTTCAAAGCAAATAGTATTAATTAAATCTCTAATACCATTTACCATCTCAAATACCATTTCAGCGAAATAACAATGTGTTGTATACTTCTTTTAGTCCAATTCATGTTACTGGAATCATATACGAATTGGGAGATGTTGCCGATAGAATTTGAAAGTGGAAATTCCATACCTGGAATGCTTGATTAGAGGTTATTTAGACCATTACGAAATAGTAATACAACAATAAAATCTTCCGTAATCATCATAAAATCTAAAACTTACCTTATTTGTTCAGAAAGGATTTTATAGGAGTAAATGCATCTTGCGGGTATTCGAAAAAATTAAGTACCAGTTATAATCATGGGAAAGAACCCGTTACAGAACGTTTACAAATATTGATCAAGAAATTTTTTTTCGCGAGATATGGTAATAGAAGTTTTTAATCAGGTGATTTATTTAATCAAGAGGATCTACTAATAGATAGCTCAACAGATAACATGTTTAAAACTAATTAGGAATGATAATTTCTTGTAAAATAAATACTTCTTTTTGCTTCCCATGCTAAAGAACTGCGCCGTTCAAGCAATGTGTAATTACTACTAATAAATGTTATCTCTACCTCTAGAATTACGTGCTTACGCGATGTTTTTGTCAACTTAACTTGTACTTTTCTGTGACTTCAACGGAAATAATAAAGTATTTTTCTACATAATTAATTGCAGTAGCCAATAAACAGATAAAATACATCTGATAAGGTATTGTTAAGTAGTAACACTGTAATAGACAGCTATAAAACTTCTTAGAATAACCACATATATCCTTGAATTAAAATATCCACACTTGTTGAATTATTCTGAATAGACAATGAGGTGGCAAACATGCAATTAGGTAATGAATTTTGCAAATTAGTTTACATCGTTTTTTAGTGCGAAGTGATGCATATTTATGCAATTGAGCAAATCATTTTTCTCCTTTACTACTTGTCTTTTGTTTTATTGCCATGCCTTTAATGGATAGCTAAATATTTTCTCACAGTCATGTTTTGGTTTAATGTCAGCATTTACATATGCTGGTATTAAAATATGCATTGTTTGTTTATCACTCGAGTAAACAGATAGGTTGTGGACATGTCGTACATCAGCTATGAAATTGACTTTGGTATACACTGACCGTTTTAAGAAATGGAACGTAAGATCTTATACTTGGGGCACTATGCGATTAGTGACCCACCTTAATTGCACTATGCAGTTAGATGTCTTCAAATTTTCAAAGCATGAAGCTCCACTGAATATTGATTGCTGCCTGCTATAATGCTTGTGGCCCTATTATTTTATGTAACAAAATTCTATTACTGAGAAAAAAAAGCAGCTTGGGGACTACCGACAGAAGTGAAAACTTAAAAATAGGAAGTCAGTGTGGGGCAATTCAGCCCCAACCTCCTTATTCTTGTCATCAGTCAGTATAGCTCAGATGGTTAAGGCGGCAAGTTCTGCTTCATAGGTCTGATAGGTCCCAGGTTCAAATACTGCTGGCGCGTTTTTTAATACTATTACGTGTCTTCTTCATGGCTACATAATACCGTTAACCTTACAGCATGTTCGTAACGCAAATTAGAATAATTAGAGTAGTGGTCACGCGAAATTACCCTTATCTAAAATCACTCAACGTTAGTTTAGGCAAGAAGGTTTCACTTCGATAAAAAAAAGACGATTTGTCTAAGATGGTATACATATTTACTATCTGAGCAGGTTTTGTTTGTTACGTATGAGGTATTGCAAATATCCAGTTAATATTGCATCACCAGAAAAAAACCATTATTTTATACAATTTTAATTTTTTGTTCCCGAGCTTTAGGTACACTATTTTCTTTAAATATCAGACTTCAAACTCGACTTTTATTTCTTGAAATTTCAATTTAAATCTGGACATTTCGAGTTTAAACTTACAGTTTTTATTTTATTTTTGTGATAATATTTTTTAGGTCCTTTACCTTTAAACTTCTAGGTTTTGTTTTTCCGCTAAAATTTCGACTTTTTTTAGAAGATTTTTAAATTTTGAAATTTGATCTAATGAGCTTAGCTCTAAAGTATTAGGATTAGTAAATTTCTGTAAAGAATGTTTGTTTGTGTTCGTATCGAGTTTTAAAAATATTCAATGTAGTACTGAAGTAGCAAGAAAACATTTTTTTTCCAAATTTTGAATGTTTATCTCAAACTATTTTTAAACATTGACTTTCAGCTCATAGTTTTTATTTCATTTTATTTTTATGATTATTTATTATGATTTGTAATTCTAGTTTATGATTTTATTTATTATATTTTATCTTAATTTTTATAAATGTTCCTTTTTGAAATTTCGACTTTTTTTCTCAAAATTTCGACTTCAAATTTGTTGGTTTTATTTTTTCAGCTAAAATATCATCTTTTTCTAATTTTAGTTTTGAAAATTTGAGATTTGATCTGTCGAGTAACTCTATCCAAGATTAATAAATTTTGAGTATTTATTCGAAACGTCTGCTTTTTTTTTCTCAAAAATGCACCTTTGCAGACTTTACTAAATCGTTTTTTTCGAAACGTATACCTTCATCTCAACTTTTCGATTTTTTTTTTGAAGGTCTTATTTCACCTATAATTTGTTTCTTCATTTTTTTAACTATGAACATGAAATTTCGATTATAAACACGAAATTTTGACATTCATCTTGAAATGACTTCAACTTTTTTTCGAAGTGTTCACTATTTATTTTTATTGTTATTTTTTTTAATTTCGACATTCGATTGTAAATATATATATTTTCTGTGTTATACTTCTTTTTTGACTAGTTTCTCGATATTTTGAGCATTTTTTTACCTTTCTAAAATTTCGACTTCTCCAATATTTGATTTTAAGTTTTCTAAATTTTGAATTTAATTCCTCGAAAATATTTTGAAATAAATTTAGAATGATCTATTCAAAACTCCCCTTCTTTTCTTAAAATCAGAATTTAGCTTTTAATGTTTGTTTGACCTTTTTTGGCTTTAAACTCGAGGTTTGGATTTTGTCTTTTCATTCTTTTCGAAATGTCTAGTTTTCTTTTTAAAACTTCTATCAAATTGTTTTTAAATATTTTTTTTAGAAATATTTTTTTTTATAAACTTCTAAATGTTCTATTAGTAATTTATACCTTATACTGAAACTTCTAGTGTGAACCAAAAACTCAACTGTTCGAGATTTTCACTTCAGCTAAGCGATTTTTTTTAGGAATTTTAATTTTTTTGAATACCACTTTTTTCCATATTTTTTTTTCAATTCCCAGCTTTGTTTTTTCCAAATTTCGGCTTTTTTGCATTATTCAACATTTATACATTCATTTTAAAATTTTTAAATTTTAAAATATTGAAAAAATAAGTTTTTGGGATTTTTTATTTTTTCTAAAAATGTTGGTTGTAATCCCAACATTCTTTTTTCCAAAACCTTTACCATAATCTCTGAATTTGGACTTTCCTCGAAATTTCGAGGATAAATTTGAAAACACAAGATTTTTTTTCTTTTTTTCGTGATATGTCAAGACTCTTCATGAAATTTCGATTAAATGGTTTTTACATAAACTAAATATTTTACTCGAACGTCAACTGTTTTCTTAAAAATTAACTTTCAGTTTTTATTTTATTATAATTGTTTTTCGTCAACTTTCGATTTTTTTCTTTGGAAATTTTGATCCAAATCTGGAAATTTCAACTTTTGTTTTCGATACTTTAAATCTACCTTGAACAACTTAAGTCTTTTTCCATTTTTTTACTTTAAATTTGAGAATTTCAGCTAGTTATTTCTAATAACTGATATTTTTAGAATTGTATTTTTTTTTAAATGTCGCTTTTTTTTCAGACACTTCGACGTATTTCTTAAAACTAACAACTTCGACTGCTTTCTTAAAAAATTACACCTTCATTTTATGGTTATTATTTTCGTAAAAGTTCGATTTTTATTTTCAAAATTTGCTCCTTAATCTATCAATAATCAATTTTTTCTAATCTATGCATTTCGATTTTTTCTTTTAATTTTTTCGAAATATTTGTTTTTTTAAAATTTCGAAACTTCAATTTTTTCTTAAAAGTGATACTTCAAAACTTTTACTTTTTTCTATAAAATTTCTACTTTTGTCTAAAGTTTCCATTGCAACTCGAAAATGTTTTATTTTTTTAAATTTTAAAATGTGGCTTACGAACTCGAAAATAGATTTTTTTGTGGAAAATTTCACTTTTATCTAAAAATTTTAGAATACTGTTTACCGTTTTTGGTAAAAGTTCGGCTATATATAATCTGAAATTTTGACCGTATTTCCTAAATGCAGATTTATTTTTATAAAATTACGTGTTTCCAAAATATACCTTTTGTATAAATTCGTTTTTTTTTTCTAAAATTTTGTTTCAAAATGCGAATTTTTTGTGTACTTGATTTGTTTTAAATTATGACTTATTTCCATTTTTTGTATAAATCTCCAGTTGTTTTAATGGCGATATTGTTAGAATTCTTTTGACTTTTGTATTTTGTAATTTGTCTATTACCTCGAAATTTTTACTTTTTTCTCGAAATTTTTGGAAAGATTTTTTAAAATAAATTTTGAAATTTTTTGTAATTTCCGCTTTATTTTTCAATTTTTATTTTTTCTGAAAATATCGAATTTAAAAGTGAAATTATTTCTGTCCCAATTGTGAAATTAAAAATGTATACATTAACTGCTACAACAAACCTTCAAAGAATCTTTCGGATTTATATTTATGGTCATGTACTGTTAAAATTTGTTTATTATATGTTTACTATTAGAAGTTATTGGACATATACACAGCCGAAGAAATTACTCATTGGTTCAAGGCGCTGTCAAATGTTTATAAACAATTAGCTTATTTAGGAAATACGTTGTCAAAAATGGCCTGGGAATGCAACTAGCTGCAAACAACAAAGTAAAATTGATGTCGGATCCACAGCACCAAGGCATAGAAGGGAACAAAGAGGCATATAGACTCTCAAAAGAGACCTCAATCACACCTCTCTTCGGCCCAGAACCATACTGTAGTCTTACGAAAAGCCACGTAAAAAATGATACTTGGGAGACAAACCAAAGGTTGTCATACTGGAGGAAAACTCTAGGTCTAAGACACTTAAAAAAGTTCGTCACTATCTCAAAAAAGAAGTATGAGCAGCTTCTCGAACTGCACAAGAACGACTTAAGAATAATAACAGGACTTTTTACTGGACACTTCCCAGTGAAGATCATCTTAAGAAGTTGGGACAAGTGGATGATCGAAACTGGAGACTCTGTAAAGTAGCAACATAAACAACAGCTCAGTTCTGTAAAAGGCTCAAATACTTGAAAGGGTGACCCTGCACCCCAAAAAATAAGAGAAACAGCTCCTTAAAAAAATAATAGACTATGTAAAAACTCTAAACATCGTGGACAATAATTAAAAAATTAGAGTCCACACCAGAGATCCTAATGGGTCGCAATGCAAAGCCTATACGACTCTATTTCAGAACAGCACCGTAGGAGATACGTAAATATTTGTTTGACTTTTCGAGATATCGAATATTCTTGAACTCTGGGATACCAATATAATCTAGCAGTGGCACCCTAAATTAGTCAGTTATAAAATACTACTGATTAAACAAATAAGTTAAGTTGTTCGGTTAAATATAAGTGTTAGAAATTCACAGTCTTTACTTGTGAACTGTTAACGCCTAGCAGTTTTTTGGCACCTTTCGGGCCAAAGTAAATTTAATATTTAATACATTATCTTCGAAATCAATATTAGAGCAAAACTTTATTACATTAACTTTTCAGAGAGAGTAATCCTGATTATGGTGCTGACATAATATTTACCTTAAACCAAATCCATGTCATTAAATAATCCATGGTGAAGTTAAGCTGTTGCTGTTACATGTAACATGCTCTTCTAATTTAACGTGTATTTACTTTGGAGCCGACGGTGTAATGAGGCAAAAGCAACCATACGCTGAAAGGCATGGTTACATGTCGTCGAAATCATGTATTAGTGTAATATGCAAATTTACTTCAGTTTGGCGCAGGTTATTTGTGTTTGTTGATGGACTATGGGTCTTTAAGTTCTACATATGTATTTGTGTTCATTCTAAGTACCTTGCAAGCATGTAATTGTATAATAACAATAAATAGTTGAACAAATATGTTGTCGAGAGTTTCCTGTCGACATTCGTTAGTGTAAATGCTTTCTAGAGTTAGTTTTCTATTCCAATTCACTTGGTAATCTCATATTAGTCCCCCAGATTCTATATTATCAATTTTATTTGGTTTAACTACTAATTTACCTATTCTAGTTTAATTTACCTATTCTAGAAAAATGTTTAACAACATATATTTTTCTTCCACGAACACTTCTGCTTTAGAAACAGAAATTGTAACATAACCGAAAAACAACATTAAATAAGTTCGTAATAAAGAGACCCAATGCTCATGAACTTTGTGATTGGACATAAGCATTTGGCAAAGGTTGCAATTTAACAACAAAAATTCTAGCAAGCGAAACACGTTTGAATAATAACACTCGAACAGTTTATATTGATACGTTTTACCAGTTTTATAGGAACACACCTTAGATTTTAACACTTCATGTAATAGAGGAACTTAACTCCCATTACATTGGATTTATAAATGAGCTGACTCGTGCGTGTTATGTTAGTAGGACCACGTGTTGCGCATTATTTGATTTTTTGAACTTCAAGAAGAGTCTGGAATCACACATGCACACTATGAGTGTAAGTGGCGGCGAACATTTTACGATAATTTGATTTCACAGCTCGTTACTAGTGCCCAATGGTTGTGGAGGGATAAGGTAAAAAAAAACATTAGAGAAGTTCTTATTAAGGCAATCCAATACTCGTAAAATCTTCAGTTTGGCATATAATGAATTTGTCAAAAGCTGCAATTTAAACAAAGCTTCTTTCATCATTACATAAAATGCATTTGCATTTTTACTTCGTACTGTCATCAGTCTAACCATTCACTATTCGCATGAGCCTACTTGCCATGCTAAGCACTATTCGTTTCTAGAGTGCCCATTGTCTAATCAGCCATAGAACTCTTAGTGTTGGTATTCAACTTTGGAACACGTGTACGTTTGTCCTTGAAAGCACAATAAATCCTCTTCGTTCATGCAAATTATTATATTGTTTGAATATGATAATCTCAAATTAAAACTTACTTGACCCCGTCAAAGCTCGTGATTCCCAAAAGTGCTTCTGAGAATATAAAACGTTTCAAATTCAATGCTTACAAAGACATCTGGGTATTGTATGTGGTTAATCAATAACATTCACACGTTGGGGCACAAAAAAGTACGCTAATCCTGCTAGGTAGTTTATTTTTATAGGCGAGAGCAAGTTTGGAAAGTGCCGGATCATTGTTGGAAGGTAAGCTTTCAGTGAAGTTTAATGACCATTCAAACAGCCGGTGTTTTGTAAATAGAGGGGTGTCTAGCTGCAAGTAGGGCATCTCACTTGAACAAGAGACGTGGCACAATGTCGGATAAATATTCATGAAATGATACAGATGCTGAACATCCCTACTTTCTTATTATTATTCTCATGAGACAACTCTTCAACAAAAATCGAATGCATATATCTGTAACTTTGATTTTTATTTATGAAGCTTTCCATTTGCGTCAATAGTCATTTTAAAAACACCCCAAAAAATTTGGATAAACTTTCTTGTACGAAGAAGTGGTGGAAGAGCAATCCAAAATTTTGTATACCGACGAAGGTAAAGAGCCATTTTAAAAACACATACTAGTAATATTATAGTGAACATGGTTAATAGTGAAATACTCCACATAGTGGACTATATAAACACTCACATCAGGTTAATCAAGTGAACAATTGGTTCTCTAAACACCCAACCTAACTAAATCCATCTCCTAAGTAACCATTTTCATTTCCTTTTTTCTGCGCATTTAAATGACAGTATTGGTTTGATCAAAAACATGATGCGGTCAAATATGCGTAATTCGAGATAAGAAGACGAGGATTTTGAGGAAAGTAGGTAACATTATAGAACCCCGAAAACGATAACCTCTGAACTCGTCCAACTGTTGCTACCATCGCAATTTTCTCCAGTAGAGAATTATCTGAACAGAGGTACTAAAAAACATAAATAATCCATATTACTAGAATGCATTGAAATTTGTTTACGATCGCCGGCTAGCGAGGGAAAAAAAGGGCATGAAACTCCCATCTGTTACAGGCTGCATTTCGTGGCCCCAGTGGAAACTCACTTCAATAACTTACATAGTAACTTTCATTAAAAGGATCTAACTAAACTTTAACATTCGTATCCTTTTGATGAAAGAAATGTGGAGCAGCAGACGAAGGCTATGATCTGATGAAAGGGGCGCGAGGTAGTTCCTGGTGCCGCTGCTCATCTTTTCTTAAATTGGGAAGCTACCAAAGATTTGAACTGGTGAGGAAATGTACTAAACATCACGTGGCGAACAATAGCTCTGTGTTCCATCACAGTTTATCAATTTACTTAAAGAACGTATAACCTACATTTAAACCAATACCAGAAAAAAACTTAGATGGTGAGAAAGAAACTTAGATAATACAATATGACAAAATGTCGACAATCTATTAACTAAAACTTCAACATAAAAAGTTCTTAAAATCACAGCAAAGCCCAAAACGATAATCATAAACATTCTAATGGTATTACCAAACAAATTCAAAATGGAATCACAAAACGATACAGTCAAGGAAAAAATTTCATTGTAATACCAAACAAATGATTTAAAAAGTGTACAGAATTAGCCGAAGTTACGACATAAATGAGCTCCCAGAGTGCCATTTTCTTATAATATCATAAAACATTTGGAAATAAAAAAATAAAAAATTGTCAACTATACATTATTAGTCCTTTTTTAAGGATACTCTTAAAAATCCAAAAACAAAACATTCGAAAAATACGAAAAATGTCAAAGAAACGTCCCAAGAGAAGTTAGTGCTCGCATTTACTCTTAGGATAGACAGATTAGATCCCATCGGGAGGATTTTACCATCCATTGGTATGTTTGTTGCATTATCCCTTGATGTTTTCTTAAAGAAAATCGCGGCCTTAGTTTTTGAAGCGTTGAAGTCGACCAGATTTTTCTTACCCCATTCCAGAATGATTTCGAGGTCTCGATTAATCATCTGTATCTGCTATTCCCTTAGTCGATCTGAAGCAGAGACGAATAAAGGTCTGTCAGAGAAAAAAAAAATGACACCAGGCTACTATCAGCTGCATAGCTGTGTATATAGGATTGGAAGCTGAAGCTAAGAAATCATTTATGTATAACAGAAACATAGTAGGAAACAGGATATACTCCTGAGGCACGCAAGGGTGCCCTTGCGTTAATCACAAACGTTTCGTATGAGACGTCATCGACGACGACCTGAAGAGATCTGTCATCGAGAAAATTGGATATCAAATGACAGAGTCCAGGAGGAAGAGCATAAGATGTTAATTTGGCGAGAAGAGATCGGTTCCAAGCTCTGTTAAATGCCCTTGAGATATCCAATGCCACAATCCTAGCCTCACCATGTTTTTCCATAGCTGAGTTACAGATATGAGTAACAAATGACAATCTGAAGCCGTATTGCCTGTCCGAGATGATTCTATTCATGTTCAGATATTAAAATTTTAAAATAGCGAAAGGAAAATACCACACCAGATGATGCTATTTCCTGTCGATAACAGTTGGTTATAGTTATCGCTTTGGCCTTATTATTATTAATCTGCATCTAGCTGTTACTTCCTTGTGGTCGGAAGGCGGCGACATACCCGGGGCTTCTCAATCTCCAGGTTATCACAGCCTCTGGCTGATAAAATAAACATCCATGCATACGAAAGAAAAAAAACGAGGCATCACAGATGCATTATTAGCAGACATTCTGAATACACAATTGGAATGCGCACTTAGAACCTGAAAATAACCAAAACACGATCGTGAACCTCACGGATAGTCATGTTAAAAATCGTAATATTTACATTGAATATTTTGGCTTCGACACCGGTACTAGTCTTTTAATTTTGCAGATGTCTAGGTAACATTATTAGTAACATCTGAAAAGAAATTAAAGTAAATCACTAGAGAAGCAATGACCGCTGAGCTTCCTTAATTGTAATTGTTCTGCTACCGCAAGAACTCATCCTCGTTAATAATACAGTGGTGTCCTATTTTAATTCTTTGGCTACATTTCTAAAGCGAATAGTATATTTAACACGGAATCATTGAATCGATTATTATTATTTATTCTCGCTCTGCTACCATCAGTATCTCTTAGTGTACAAGGCCGTTAAGTGCCAAGCTGAGTGTAATACTTTTATTTCTGTTGATACGATGAACACTTTATGAACGGAGGACGATATAAATTGCTTTAATTAGAGGATTTTATTGTGGTTTTATTTCCTAATTTAATTACATGGATATTAAAATACTTGTAGCAATTTCAACTCAATTACATCGAGGCACTCGGGCATTTTCTTCGATAAAAACCAATGGTTCTCATCCAGAACAACGTACAACAAATAAAGGAACTTGTACAATTAAAATAAGCCAAGTTCACTTCATGCTGTTGTCATTAAAGGAACTTAACGGCTATAAAAGAAGATATGCTATTTGATTTATAAGTTTTTTGCGTCGTTGCTTTTAAATTCAACTCTATTGCTACATAATTGAATTCTGTTCAAGCTTCCTGTATTACGATGTTATTGCAGTAAGACATTCATCAGAGACAGATAGAAAAATGAAGCATTCACTGTGAAGATACAAAGGCAAAAACATGTGGTATTTCCTCCGTTTGCTGATGATTAATTTAATTTGATTTAGTATTAGAAAAAGTCCTTGAAGTTGCCTAAAAAATTTCGATTTAATTTTAGTTTATCCATGAATATCTTCATCACAAAGTTTGCAACTAAAGCACACAGAAAAAAGTCAAGTGACCCACTTAGTGCCCCTGAAATAAACTAAATTTAGTCATATCAGTTCAACGTAAAATATACAGTCAAATAACTCTAAGTCTACTTTAAAAAATAATTATTTAATGGTTTATTCAGATTATCTGCATATCATAATTTTTTTTCCGTGTACATCAATCGATTCATTATTGACAAATGGTCTTTTATCATTCGCAAATAAAAGCATTGTCTGGTTCAAAGCGATATTTTGAATTACAGCCCTTTGTCGAGCTTCAAAATTGTACGGTCTTGCACATTTATACATCAATTTGCGAATGATAAATATTTTTCAGTTGCCCTCTGTTGCTGGAGCGGGTACGTCAGGACAATTTAAAACTTCAATTCATATCTGGCATCGGTGTGATAGCAAACATCATATTGAAAATGCGAGCAGAATGATAAACAAATATTTGCTTCGCTCCGAAATATATTTGCATATTCGCCATTCATCCTTGAATAACTGTAGGGGCGATCCGAAAGCGTAGCTGATAAAATTCAATCGTTTAAACGAGGGAAAAAATAAATCAACTCGGGGATTTATTGATATTCCTCAAGTTTTTGCAAAGAGGCGTTATTTGGAGAAATGAAGTTTTTATTGGCTTTTACCGAACAATATGATTCATCCACCAATAAGGAATTGCTTTCCGGTAGGTGCATTACCTGAAATCACCAGCATTGTACGGTACGAAATGAAAGATATATTTAGGATTCCAAAAATGGAAAATATGTTTTTTTTAAATTAACCTCAAAATGGATACTGGATGTTGAGTATGAACACTACTTGAAAATTAACATGGTTTGGTTAATTCGGCATTGTTTCAGGATGTCATATCTTGATAGAGAGGCTTATCACCAGGTCCTCTCCTGATATAGCTGGTAATGGCAATACTTTACCAAAGTACGAGGTTTGCCTTTTAAGTTTTTACAATTGAATAGATGGCGTTAATGAGTTGTGGCATCACTGAATTTGTAAACATTGACATTTGTTATTGCGAAGCCAGTGGCAATTTAGAAATTGACCGAGTAAGCTGTTGATAGTGAACATTTAAAAGAAGCAAGCTTGTGCAAAAATGGAAATCACCCGTGAAGGCTTACGTTGGATGATTTTAAAAAAGGCTTTACTTAACACCAATGCATAGAATCGCTTCGTGTAACTTTTGGTAATGAAGCACCATCAGAGAAGACTGTTTACAATTGGTTTGCAGAATTTCGTCATGGTCGTGTGTCCGTCAGTGATTAATGTGGAGATGGTCGGCCAAAATCGGTTGTCATTCTGCTGTGCGCAACATGATTAAAGAAGATCGGCATGTGACTTACAGACAGATAGAGCCGTCTCTTAGGATATCGCAGACTGCAATACAATCGATTTTGCATGAACATTTAGGTGTGAGAAAGATATGTTCCAGATGGATTCCGCATAATTTGACCGAAGCGCAAAAAAAGGGTCGTGTTGATTGGTGTCAGGAAATGTTGAAAAAATTCGTCCGAGGACGTTCAAAATCCGTATACAACATTGTTACAGGAGACGAAACTTCGATATATTAGTATGATCCTGAAAGCAAACAACAGTCTACTGTTTGTGTGTTTAACGATGAACACAATCCCACTAAAGTTGTTCGTTCACGGAGCACTTCCAAGAAAATGATCGCTTGTTTCTTCGGTTGTACTGGACACGTCGCAACCATTCCATTAGAAGATCGAAGAACTGTTAATGCCGAATGGTATACAACAGTTTGTTTGCCAACGGTCTTCGATGAAATAAGGAAAAAGGACAAAAAACATCGCACCATTCTTCATCACAACAATGCCAGCTCCCATAAAATACGTCAAACAGCTGAATATTTGAAGGAGAAAAACATTGAATTAATGTCTCATTGCCCATATTCACCGGATTTATCTCCTAATGACTTTTTTTTTGGTTCCTCACTGTCAAACCAAAGATGCGCGGACAGCGATTTTCATCACCTCAAGAAGCTGTTGAAGACGTTCAAAACCATGTTTCTGCGATATCAGCTTCACAGTGGAAAACATGTTTCCAGAATTGGTTTGAGCGTATGCAAAAATGTATAGACCTTAAGGGCGAATATTTCGAGAAGCAATAAAACACTTTATTTCGAACTTGTTCGTTTCTGTTTCACTTTTTGTAGAAAATTAAAAGGCAACCCTCGTATGTGGAATGAACTCGAACACCACTAAACTTCTGGAAAATAATTTTTACAGCTTTCGAATAGCCGCTTGGCTATGAAGCAGAATATTTGCCAATGGATTAGTTTCTATTTATGAAAAATGGTCCCCAACGATGGAATCTTTAAAACATCAAATTTTTTAATGTACTGTATTACATTACACTCGAATACATATTTACCTTGCATCAAATCCACTTTAAATTTTAAAGTTTAAAGCGTCATACGTAACATTTGCAATACATTTGTTGTAATGACGAACACGAAAATCAATGACCCTTTCATAACATGAATATAATTACGAATATTATTGATTTTAAAGACAATACGTAATATGTAAATGGGTTTGCACAAAATGTTATTGCGTACTCCTAACTACCGACAGATTATACACCCCACATTCTGCACGTATTTAATTACATAAAACCAATTCGACGCTTTGTTATTTCAATAAACACAAAACATTTCATCATCCGAATAACTGTACCTTCACAAAAGAAAGACCTGGAAATGTGTACATAAAACAAAAGGCTAACTAATAGTGCCGTGATAATCTGGTAAATGTATCGGACAAAAAGAGATTATACGGTGTAATCATGGAAAGTGTATTCGCATCTAGTTATTAACGAGTTGTTCTTGCTGTAACGATCTAGAGTTGGTTTTCACACGTTTGATTTCCGCAATCTTGCCGAGGTTGTCATTTAGAAATGAAGCAAATCAAAGCATTGGGCGCTAAAAAGACATCCTACAAATGAGATACTTTCACTTTTCTTGCTGATGACAGAAACTGCTCCAAGAATGATTAATTATGCCAATGATTATGTTTTATTTTTGTTTTAGTGCATTATCTGTGGAGGTCATGAAGATAAAATTAATAAAACAAGCGTAATATTTTTTTAGCTACCTCTTTTTACTAAAATAGATCATCTGAGCTGTTGTTGGTTCTTCTTATGCCAACTTATAGCATTTAACATTGGTTGGCAAGATTTTTTTTATGGTATTTTTATTTAATCAACTTGATTCTAAGTCTGACATACGTACATATAGTAGTTCTTTACTGACACTAAAGAAGGTTTGATAATAACCTTATAATTATCTATATTTCCAAACCTTTGAAACTAATATAAAAATAATTGCGTTTATTTTACATTTTCGTTTTTTTAATCAACCGGTCCCATTTGGTGGAAAATAAAACAGAAATTCTAAAATATAAATCGTGTAAAAAGTGTATGAAAATAATTAACCGGCATAACAAAAACTGAAATAGGAATTCTAGAAGATAAATAACAACGCATCCATAAATTCAGTCCTCTATTACCTAGAATATTTGCTCTCCTATTTTCTTATTTATGTATGCACTGCGAAACTATTGGTAATCCTAAAAAACGCAACCAGTTGCGAACTAAAAGTCCTTGCGACTAAATTCGCAAACAATTTGCAGTCTGAACTTCTACATTTATGATAGTGGAAACAATATCATGTGAATCATAAGCGGAGCGAAATTTCGGAAGTGTCGCGATTTTTCTGGGTTGGTTTGCAGAAGCCTTAAAAGGTCTTTTATGAAGTTGAAGTTTTTCTGAAATATAGACTTTCCTAAAATTTCAAATTTGTAATTAACATTACTGTTATTACTAAAAGTTTGACTTAAAAGTCTTAAAATTCTGAGAGATATTTAATTCACAAGTTTCGATTTTTTTTCAAAATTTTAACTGTTCCGAAAGGTTCAAGTGTAATCCTAAACTCAACAATTAATTATCCCCAAAATTTTGGCTTAATAATGATCGAAATTTTTCAAGTTGTTTGTTTACAAATACAGGGTGATTCAGTCATAATGGCATTCATTTTAAGGGAAGATAAAAAAATGAGTATAATACGAATACGTGATTAAAAAAAATGTCAGATATAATTACGCTGAAAACAAATATTTTAAAATCTATAGTTTAAAGCCCTTTTTGAGCTTTCACTGACTCCAAAGCTCCAAGGTCTAAATAAATAGAAAGAAGAAGAATTTACAGATGCGCGGCAGTTGGGACTCGGGCGAAACAAATAAATAAAACATTGCTAGGTTATGTCTAAATGACATCTACGAAAAACATTAAATGATCCTGACGGAACCAACGGTTGCGGAAAAGTCGTTGGGTGATTTGCTTTTTTATAGTAAAAATCGGGTAACA
The DNA here is from genome assembly GCA_028583605.1 of Dastarcus helophoroides. Classification (NCBI taxonomy): domain Eukaryota; kingdom Metazoa; phylum Arthropoda; class Insecta; order Coleoptera; family Bothrideridae; genus Dastarcus; species Dastarcus helophoroides. Next base: position 7,318,092 of record CM053329.1, read on the forward strand.
ACGAATTGCAGCAGAAAGTTACGCGAAAGTAAAAACTAGGTGAAATAGCGAGATGGATGTAAACGTTGATATCAATGCTGCAAGTAATGAATCAAATTTGCTGTTACGGGTGCAAGTGTTAAAATGTTAATACTCGAGAGTTATTTCCCGACGTTTTATTTTTTGCGACTCTCTGTGATACCATGTGTAGTTTACCGACGAACCATTACTCTTTTCATGCGCCCAACATGTCTAAAATAGTTTGAAAAAGAGGCACTCGAGTATTATTGTAAGTACACTGCATCTATTCTGACTGTGTTGACATATTTTTTATAAACAATAACCTAACTGCTAACCAACGTTAATATGGTTCAAAATTAAATAAAGCAGTGCCCGTATCGTTATTTATTTTGTAGAAGTAATATTTTAGTTCGAGTCGTTTGTGTTCGTTTATTTTTTGAATTTGCGTTTTACTTTTCATCAGACTGATTGATTAACGAAACAAAAATTGTAAACAGTTTTAAATGTATGAAAATACAAATACTTATTCGTTAAAATAACTAATAGAGACTTGTTGCCCATTAATTAGCGACGTTTCGCCCTCGCCAGTCCGGCTTATCATTGCAAGCTGGTGAGTTGATGATAACGTGATCAGCGTCTTTTGCCGTAAAGTATTTAATGTGGTCAGTAGCGCCGTGGTGGGCAATGAGTTGATTTGGGTCTATTTTAAAAAGTCAAATAAAAACTTTTTTTCGATTTTCTATCTTTACACGTACTTCAAATTAATGCCATTATGACTGATCACCCTGTATATGTACAGTATTTTAAAATATTTTTTCTCAAATTGTCGCCTTTCTAAAAATTTTCGGTGTATAAACTTTACAATTATCACAGAAATTTGGGCTATGCTCGAAATTTTAAAATATTGTAGTATTACAATTTCGAGATTTTTCGCGAAAGCTTAAATTTTTTTCTAAAGTTTAACTCCAACGTATCGCCTTCTTCCGAAGTAAACTATAAAACTGAAATTTCAACTTCGTATCACCTTCTTTCTAAGCTATGTTTAAAATTTAATATTGTAATTTCCACCTCGTTTCTAGTCTTAACTTCAAAATTTTATTTTTTACAATCTTAATTTAAAATATTTTCCTAAAATTCCGAAATTAAACTCGAAATTTTATTGTATTCTTTTCCAAATTATATGATTTTAGTCCTGAAACGTTGACTTAAATCTTAATACTTCGACTGCTCTTTTCGAAATGTTTGGTTTAAACTCAAGACGTTGAATTTTTACACGAAATATTGAGTTAAAGCACGACTTTTTTTAAAATAAATTTCTAGTACTTCTCGAAATATCCACTTCGAATCTTTTTCTTTATAATAAAACTAGAACTTTAAACCCGAAATTCCTATAAGTACGAAAAAAAGGTGGAAATACTTAAAGTACAGGTTTGGAATTCAAATTCAAATTCAGGTCGAAGTTTAAATTAAAGGTGAAATTTTTATAAAAAGGTCTTTTTTTTCAAAATGTTAAGTAAAATTAAAAATTTCGGGTTTTTCAACATTTTTTACCGAAACGTCTAGATAAAATTTGCAACTTGGAGCTTAAAGTCAAAATTACGAGAAAAAACTTCTTTCGAAATTGAACTTAAAAAATTAAAGTTAAGTCGAATATTCAACCTATTTGTCATTTTTTAATTTACAGTAAATATTGTAAAAAGCATTTGACATTTTTATACTAACGTCTACCTTTCAGGAAATTTTGAAATTGGATTTAAAATGTTAGCTGAAACCTCGGATTTAGGAAAAAAACCTAGAAACTGTTGATCTTTATGCAAAACTTTCAACTTATTCCTCTAAATTTAAAGCTTAAGTCGAAATTTTGTGTTTATAATTGAAATTTTGGATTTAAAGTTGAATTTTCGTGTTTAAAGTCGAAAGATCAAGTTTAAAATTATTTCGAGTAGACATTTCAAGTTTAATGGGTAAATACATTTCGCGGATGTACACTTCAGATCACTTTTTTCATTTAGTGTATTTTCTATTTGTAACGCAGTTACTAATTCTGTTTTATTTGTTGCAGGTAAATAATTTATGCATGGATTGTTTAAGGGTGAGTCTTTGGTATTAATGATGTAAAATTTGTAACTTTCAAGCAAGATTCAACATATTTGTTCTAATAACGCAGAATTAATTTGTCTTGCTCTGTTGTGGAGCAACTGCGTATTTATCAAATATTAGCGGAATCCGAATTTATGTCCAATAATATGTTCTTGAAAGAAGTTCGTAAAAATGTATACCATAAAATGGTAAAACGGATGCTTAAATAATCTTGTGAGATTACTTTTTTTATTAACGTTCTTGCAATTTTAAATGGCGTGTCCTTTGTGGAAGCATGAGAAGCACAACTACCTTTAAAATTTAAATTTTTTTATGGGGATTTTTTTTAAGTTTTAATTCCTATTGCAGAGCTCGTGGTTTGCTCTATTATAGAAAAATATCAAAAACACGTTTTTTTGTCATAAAAAAGATTATATCTCAGGCAATTTTACATACATCAAATCAGTTGTAACGCAGCTTTTTGGATAGAGGAGAGCTTTCTCTCGACTTGACGAGGCTTGTTACATTTTTAAATTGCGATTAACTCCAAAATTCCTCATTGAAAAACGGTCAATCTGTGTACGCATGTTAACAAATTTTTAACCGATTTTTACCATTCCACACTCCAATCATTACTAGCCAGTACAAAACCTGATAACGAAGCACAGCGTATGAAAGATTGTGTTTGCAAGATACCCTGTGAATGTAACAAGATATATATTGGGAAAGCTTCACGACCTATGCATGTCCGAATTAATGAACACAAAAATGACCTCATCAAGGGAGAGTTCTCAAAATCAAAAATATGTGAACACTCATTTGATTGTGATCACAGAATTCAGTGGACCGAATCTTCCATCATTTGCAGAGAAACACATCCTAAACAAAAAAATTAAAGGAATCGGTTTTGATTTTATTAAACGGAGATAATTGTGCAGCGAATTGTTACGTTTAAATAAACGGTATGTGGTTGCCATTGTTGGAAAAGGAGAAACAAATGGGTCATCTCCAAATCACCCAGGGAATGACACATTAAATTGTCAAAATTATTTCTGTCAGTAGACAGAAGTAGAGCGACGGGCAAAGAGATGATCTGCCCGAAACGTGAAATTTAATATTAAATTTATTTATATATAGTATTAAATTTATATTTATCCTAAATTTTTACAATAATTTTTAAGTGTTTTTTAGTGAGTGTTAAGTCACAAACAGCGATTGACAAACTAAGATCTAACGCAATCGCTGTTTGGGCAATCTATAACAGATTGCCATTCCTTAACAAAAAAAAAAGTTAACTGAAAATTTAGACATCTGTAAGAAGCAACAGACGAAGAAAATGCCAATCAGCAGGAATGAAATTTTAACATTCTTGTTTTTATCGATTCGGCATTTATTACAGCAGAATTCTATTAATTTTGGAAATGATTGGTCAAACAGTTTAAATTTTATTAAAGAAAAATTTAGTTTATTAGTGAACAATTAAGCTTAAAAACCTCAGATCCTTATAACTTTTATACATATTGTAGGTCAAGTTTCTGTTGAGTGTAGTGTAAAAGGGTAAGATGTAATTCGCTTTCGAGAAAAAATAATTTGACGAAAAGTTTTTCTGCTTTTTGTTCAATATCAATGATGGCTTGTTTAATATCAATGATGGCAAAATTGTGACAAGCATGTAAAAGCTGATACGTCAAATTTATTTCTTTTAGAATTATAATCTCACTCAATAATGTGAGATGATAGCTGAAACTCTAGAAACTACACATTATATGGTTAATAGGAGACACCGAAATGAAATGTACTTCAGTAATTGTCATGGAAATAGAAGCCGCACAAATTGCACACTACTTGTACCTACCAATTTTGTCTTTAAATCCTTTCAGTAAGTTTATTAAACAAGATACTTACTACCGAACAAAACATTTTTATTTGCAACCATTGTAACTGGTTATTATGAGACGTGTCATATAATGCTGACCATTTTTTTGTGAAACATTTATGGCATAAGGTAATAAAGAATAGTAATTTATATAAAACTAATTACTGTGGTGTGGATTTTTGGTTTTACTAATTTTAATTTACTAAATTTTGAAACTTTTTCGTGCACGATCGAAGTTTTTATATTATAAATTTTTGATTTTTTGTTTTACAGAATTTCGGTTGAAATCTTAAAATTACGATTTTTTTTATAGATATTTGGAGTTTCATTTTTTTACTATTTTGTATTTTGCCCTTTTTTATCTATGGGTATCTACATTTCAATCCCTTTTTTTTCGTTTCTATGTTTCTATGTAAAAAAAACCAACAACCTATGTTTTGTACACATGTCATGAGGTGACGATTTAAGAATTTTAAATATCTTATAGTCGTGTGTCAAAAAATGTTTTTGAAAAGTAAACAATTTTTTTATTTAAATATCTTACAAATTGGGCTGGGCAAATAAAAAAAGTCTACTTCAAGACGAGTCAATAAGGATCTCAAATTGAAAAAATAAATAAATAAATAATAAAATAGAAAATCAAAGCTTAGAAGTTTAAAGAAAGTTTTTTTTTTAAATTTTGAACTTTTTTTCTCTCAAAATGTCAATTTTACTTTTTAAATATCTCCAAATTCTGCTCAGAACATCTACTTCAGTCATGAAATTAAGATTTTGATTTTAATATTTTTATTTTTTTTATTCTTTTAAAAGAAAACTATCACAATTCTGAAAAATGTCGGCTTTTTACAAAAACCGTAAATTTCGAGTCAAAATGAACATTATGAGAAAACAAAAATTAATTAAAAAAATCTCCTACAGTTTCCACTTTAATAATAATAATAGGTTCCCAAGATTCCTTAGTTGGAACATAGGGCCTCTACGAAAGTTCGCCATGTGGTCCGATTATAGGCCGTTTGTTTTATTATTTTTTTGTGATCTTTGTCCAAGTGCAGCTAATACAAAAACAGTCATAAAAATTATTTGATTCTCTTGTTGTTTATTATTTTTTTTCGTGTTTAAGCGCAGCGGCTTTAAATGACAGAGAATATCTGATCTGTTATATATATATATATATATATATATATATATATATATATATATATATATATATATATATATATATATATATATATATATATATATATATATATATATATATATATATATATATATATATATATATATATATATATATATATATATATATATATATATATATAGAAGCTGATGGTGTTCAAATACACACCTTTGTTATAAAAGGAAGGTAAACGTGTTGACAATAATTCAAAGCACTATTATCGCTGACGCTCTTACGCATAATTTGCGTAAGCAGCCACGAGATTAAATGTTTGATTCCCCCGAGTGCAAAATTAGCTTGTATCCAGCAAATGTTAAATTCAGATACTGCCGTTATAGAATTAAGTGCGGAAATTAATTGAGTTAAAAAGACACTTTCAATAACCTTAGTCTAAACTTTGCATTGTGCAGAATCTAAGTAAAATTACAACATGTCACAAGTTGCTTACATCTAATATACTAGAAAATAAAACGGTTTTATATAATAGTTATTCTTTATATGGCGGATGCGCCGGTTTGAGCGAGAATTTTAAATCATCAGCGGTCGCTAGCACGCCCGCTTTATAATTCGTTTTCGCATCATTCGTGGCGAATCCCACAAGCCGTCGCGTTTATAGACTTAGTAAATTAACTCTCTTTGACAACATTAAGAAATAATGGAGCTTTTGCAGTAAACATTTATAGCTTATGGAAATTGGGGAAATTTTCTATGCAAATTCCCTGAATGGGGGTAATTTCAAGTTAGGTTACGACTGCTACTTATTTCCTTTCACTCATAATGTACAACGGTAACTCACCAGTGGGATGTAGCGCCGATTTCGGTGTCTGCAATTAATGTTTCACGTCTTTGCCATCAACAGCCCATTCCTCGGAATTGCGCTTTATGCGCACTAAACGTTCTCGCCTAATGCGAACTTAATTCCAGCCAACCGAATATGTAACATCGTGCGCGAAATAGTGCCGACAACCGACAACTAATTTCATCATTAAATTTAATTTTCAATTCAGTTTCCAAAATATTAATCTTCTGAATGAAGCGCATAACAGAAACAGGCATGGTATTATTATTTAATTATATTTTCTGCACATTTTTTTGAGGCATAATTTGATTATACGAGGGTAACTCAAATATGAGCCGCAATTTCTATCACATGATAGAAATTCATGGCGACATCGGCCAGTAAGGGTGTCGGGAGTGTGCACATACTCTTAGACATGTTAGTGACTTCCTGCGATCAAGCGAATTTCGTTCTCGCCGTTCGTCAGTTGTAAATACAATGAATGAGCAAGAGGTTCATCCGCACGTTGCGCAGCGCATTATTGTTAAATTTCTTGCCGTTGAAGGGTGTAAAGCCCGCCGAAATTCTTCGTAGACTAGAAGCACAGTTTGGGGATACTTGTTTGCAGGAAACTTAAGTGTATGAATGGCACAAAAAAATTTTGAAAGGACAAACTCAAGTTGAAAATGAACCCCATGCCCATCGTCCTTTGGACCAGCGTGACTGCGGACTATATTAGCGCTGTTCAACGCCATTTGGAAGGTGATCGCCGTTTAACTGTTGGTGAAATTGCAGCTCAGATTGGATGAAGCAAGCAAAACTTGCATATCGGTGGAAAAGGCGATAACTTACGGTCAGAAATGTGATTTTGCTTCACGACCCCCACTTAGTCAATGTCACATCAAAACTTAGAGGAAAAATGCATAGGCAACATTGGAACACCCTCCTTATAGTCCCGACTTGTCACCATGTGATTATCGTATGTTTGGACCACTGAAAAAAGCTCTGGGAGGTGAGCGATTATTTCATGATGATGCTGCTGTTGAGATGTTTGTGCGCAATTGGCTGCAAACACGCCTCCCTTCTTTTTATGATGATGGCATTAAAAAACTCACAATCGGTTGGGAAAAATGCATAACAAAATCAGCAGATTATGTAGAAAAATAGTTAATAACTTTCATATATGTATTTTGTACCAATAAATTTTTAAAAACAAATTCCGGTTCATATTTTATTTACCCTCGTATTATACGAGGATAATTTGAAAAGATCGCTACTCAGGCTGTTAACTGTTTTCGCAAATTTTATTTTTCAGTACTCATCTTTAACTATAAATATTCTATCCTACGATGCATGAGTACTTCAATCCAGTGTTTTTCAAAAACTCCTTTACAAGTACGACCCCTCCAGGCAGGCTTAGTTAGGTAAGAGAGAGAGTCAGCATTGCTCACATTGAAAGAAAATATAATCTCTAAAGTCACTCTGATATTATATAAAAAAAAAACAATTATTTAATAATTTTACATTATTGTTTAAATTTGGTGTTAAAAGTCAAAATTTACGAAGGTAATTAAAAAAACAACATTTTTGAATTTGAATTCCCTAAATTTCGAGCAAAAATTGGAATTCCAGAAATCTCTAAAAATAAGTGTTCAATTTTCAAATTTTTTTTCAAAATTACACCATTAAAGTATCTCGAGTAAAATATTTGAATTGTTTTCAAAATTTTGACTTTTTTCATTAATTTTCGTTTTCTCCAATTTTTGATTTAAATCTGAACATTTCAATTCATTGTTATATTTTGACTTTTCTTTCCAAAATTGGATTTTAACCACGAAATTGTGACTTCAATTTTGGAACTGCGTTTCTATTCGAAATTGAAACTCTTTCTTTGTGACTTCAATTCGACTTAAATCTCGATATATTTACTTTGTTTTAAAAAGTGTTGATGAATTCGCTACTATTTTTGAATACTTTACTTTTTTGAAAATTCTGTCGTCTTTTGTAACTTTCAATTTCAAAATTTCACGTTTTTCTTCTAAAATGTGATTTGTTTTGTAAATGTAGACATTTTTAAAATCCCTACCCTTGTTTAAAATTTGTTTTTTTTTTTTCAAGAATTTGACTTTTTTTTCGTAATTTTGATTTATTGTGAAAAATTATACTTTTCTTGGAAATTCGCGGTTTTCCCGTTTGTGTTTTTTTTTAAATTTAATCGTTTTCCATAAATTGTGAATCATCCGTATTTTTTATTAAATTTCTTTTAATTTTGTCTTATTGAAATAATATATTTTTTTTTAAACTGGGGTTTTCAAAATTTCGACATTTTTTCAAAATTACACTTTTTTGTTTCAAAATTCTGATATTTGAGCTCTTACTCAAAATTTCGATATGTTTTTTTATGTTTTTCCTTTTTTAAGGAAATACTTACATTTTTTCACCATTTTGACTTTTTCCAAATTTAGATTTTTGTGTAAATTATGTTTCTTAATTCGACATGTTTGACTTTTCTGAAAATATGAACTTATTTAAAAAAATCAACTTTTTTCGGCTTGTTTAAAGATTTCAACATTTTCATGAAATTTTGAGCCCTTTCTTCAAAACTTCTTCTTTTTTATATAAATTGAAAGGTTTCGCTTTATTCTTGAAAATTTTAACTTATAATCTCGAAAATTGAAATACAGAACTTTACGACAAGATCATTGGCACATGACACATTTTAACAAATTGGTTTGAAATGCTGTTTCTCATTTTTTAATTTTTCAAACCTTATTTTTGTTTTTGGTGGACTCTAGTCGTATAAGGATACAACTCGAGCGGGGAGAGAGATACTAGACAGCTTGGCTGTCGAAACGCGTTAGAGCAACGTTTGTTGTGTTTTTTAATCTTTCTTGGTTTCAGGGGACAAGTTCTGCATTTCAATTTTTGAAGATAACCAAGGACCAGTCCGTTTCACCAAAAATAAATATGATCTCGAAACTTCGAACAATATATTTTTTTAATTTCTGAAATGAAGTCGAAAATTTAAATTTATAATCGAAAAATTGGACTTTATAGTCAAAGGTTTAGGTAAAAAGATTAAAATTTGAAATGTTAAATTCCAGTAAACGTCTTTATCCTCAAAATCGTGATTGTTCTTAGAAGATTCTTCAAATTTTTCCATTTCGGTTTTTTCCCGAAATTTTGACATAACATTTTCACTTTTATAGATATTGAAATTTGGAGTATAAAATTTGAATGTAAGGTGGAAAAGATCGCTTTAGAAGTTGAAATGTTTAAGGAAAAATATATTCTATTGTACATTTAATCTTTAAATTTCGAGAAAAGCTATTTATAAATTCCGGAAAGAGATCAAAATTTCCAAAATAAAGCTCTGATTTTCTAATAATAATTTGTAATTTTAGTGGAACGGACTGGTCGTAGTAAAATTTTTTTCAAGAAGTCACAAAATTCGACTCTTAAATCGAATAGTAATAACTAAAATTGTTATTAATTTGCAATTTCAGATTTCGAAAAAAGGATATTTTTGAAAATACATGAAATTACTGTAAAAAAATCTTTTTAATTTTGAGTGCTTTCTCTAAATCTTAGTTTTTTCAAAATTTTTTGTTTCATTTTTACAATATAGACTAAATTGAAACATTTTTTTTTCGAAACTTTTCTCGAAATATCTATTTTTCATTTCAAAATGTCGATACTTTTAAAAATTTGAAGAAAAAAACTATAAATCTAGAACTGAAGTCCAAATACTCGACACCTCTGGAACTTATTTCTCTCAAAATTTGTTTTATCAAATATTTTTCCCCCAAATGTTCAGTTCAGACCTAAAATTTTCTGCTTTTTTTAAATTGGTTTAAAAATTTTCGAATTTTTGCGGAATTTTTCTTTAGAATTTGGATTTTAGTTTATTGAAGTGAAACTTTCTTTAGGCGCGTTAGCGAATTTTGATTGGGAATAAATTTATGGTTAGCATCAAGCTAATTTATGTTACCAATAGTATAAAAATATAATATTAGAGCATGTTGGTAACGCACTTAGCGAGCGAGGTGGTGACGCAAAACAAGAAGCTTATCCTTCCATCAAAAACCACCCAACGAGCCTTAAGAAACTTATACACTTCAAAAGTGCGTGATAGGCACCGATACCTATCAGACCTACCCCAATAAACTATGCTATAGTGTTTGTTGATAAGTTCAAATTTTAAATCTTAAAGATCAACACGCCTGTTATAAGTTAAATTGACTACTGTGCATTTTCTAAATTATGTTTTAGTTTGTTTATTATTTTAATTGTTTGATTGTAGAATCAATGTACAATACAGCAGTGAGTAATTGCTTGCTACATTAGTTTATACAACAAGAGCGAATATGATGTTCACATTGCACCAGAAGATCAGAACGAAGTTTGAACATGATACCGCAGGCGGAGTGCTTAATCGGTCGAGTGCGATATGGACCACCCCACTCGAGTTGTACACTGTTTTTTTTTCTATGGCTAGAATCCCTTAAAAACCAAAATAAGGTCTGAAAAATAAAAAATTAAATTAAAAGGAACATTTCGAAAAGTTACAAAACTCACATTTTTTATCCTTTATGTTGATATCTATTTAATAAAACCCTAACACTGACCGACAGACAACGCACAGCCTAAATGGGTGGCTTTACAAGAATGAAATTTTGCACACGATGGTTACGTATATCCTAGGTGAGCACTAAAAAAGGATTTTTCAAAATTCAATTTCTAAAGGCTTCTAATGGACATTAAAATCCTAAAAAAGGTAGAAAATACATAATACACATCACTGGATTTAAAATTGCATGTACGCCTTAACCATATACTTAAAGTATATGGCGTTAACTCGATCACTTTGACTGCATGACATACATACTCTTGCCTCGGCTCGGCAATGTTTATTTTGCTTATTGCTTTTCTTGTCTCTGTGGACATGCGACGGTAAAATTAGAAAACTGAGAGTAAAGACTCTCAGGTCTGCAGCAGAATAAAGATTCTGCTGCAGAACGGCCAATAGGCGTCGTTTTAAAAACAATTTACTGATTCAAGTGTTTTGATGTATCAAAATATAAATGTCAGCCGGGGGAATAAACGATTCAAAACACATGAGGTGAAAAGCAGGGTATGCGTAGATCAAGTTACCCAAAAATTATCTTCTTAACGTTTGAGAAAAATCAAATAGTTCCTGAAATGTCATTTCGTCGGGTACACGGCTAGTTAAAATGTTATATGCCTATGTTTCAGAGATGGCATATGTATTACAGTACTAATAAGATGTCGAACATTATGTCAAATAAATATAAAACATAAAATAAATAACAACCAGAAGGATAACTCTTCTCAAGCGACCGTTTGAGTCTTCTGACCTTCAAGCCTGCCTACGACGAAAATCTACGTCGAAATTGCCAGTGCAGTAGAGATGTGAAGATCCGAAATTTTAAAGGAATCTAGTCCGGTTGTATATTCAGTTCTGTGGATTCTTTTCTTTAGGATTGAATATTATATTTCGTTCTACCAATTTTATTGATTGTAGGCTTTCATTCTTTAAAGTAATTTCAACAATTAATCATTTAATATCATAACACAATAATTGAAATAATATGTGGTACCCATGTAAAAAGACAGTTTGTAACAATTCGAGGTCACGGGCTTTCGGCATTGACTACAAAGAGATAAGGCGAGAGTTAACCTTCCTATTTCATTATCAATACAAATAGGTAAGTCAGTCTGACAACATTGATTTCCAAATATTTCCAATATTCTAACTTGTGGGTTCGAACTGCACTCCTTAGACACTGTTACTTCCTAATTCACTTCTTCGATAGTCTCCTGACTGTCTATATTTTTAAGTATCTTCTCGAAATTTCCCTTTTTTAAGCGTTTAGAAATCCCCAAATGTAGATTTTCAAATCCCCATTTCAAGCTTTACCAGAAGATTGAAATTTTAATATCGTAATTTCGTATTATCGAAATTTTAAGTTTAGTACTGAATTTTTAATGTCAATCTTAAAACTTCAATTTCAAGCTTAAAATGTTGACTCTAATCTCGAGATTTGGATTTTAACCATGATTTTTTTAAAGTCGACATTTTCAAATTTAATTTAATAGTTAGTATCCCAATTCTAAAATTTTTGAATTAGGGAACTCTTGTAAGGAAATCTCCATTTTCAGCTTGAAATTTTAACTTTAGTCTCCAAATTTCCACTTTAACCGCGGTTTTATTTAAGTTTTTCGATTTTATCTTTAGAAATGACAACTTTAAGTAAACCAAAAATTTGAATTTTAATCAACATCTCAACTTAACCTCCTAATTTTGTAATTCCTTATAAACTTTGATTTCAGTCATGAATTTTTAGTTTTTTTTTTAGAAAGTTCATTTTTTTTAATATTCACATTTCGAACTTGGATTTGAAATTCCAAAATTATCTAAACGACGACTTTTACTCTCGAAACTTCGAGATTAACTTCTAAGCTCCATATTCCACCTTCAACTCGATATTTCGACTTTAAGCTTAAAACTGAAAGAAAAAGGTATAGTACATACGTATGTCGCAATTTAGGCTGTTCCATTTAAAATTAAAAAAATAACACCTACTTCTAGCATAAACGGAAGTACAACTATTGTTAAAACTCATAGCTGGCACGTTAGCAATTTAATAAAATTTGAGTAATCAAGGAAATAATAAAAAAATTTACAATGCAGTTGGATTTTTGATAATAAAAAAGTAATATACAGTCTGAACAAAATTTTATTTTTATTGTCTATCAACCATCTTGAAAATATTTTAGCCGTTTTTTAATTTATCAGTGCAGTTCGTCGTAGGAATAATCCGTATAATACAAATACATATTACCATTAATGGGGAGTCTGAAAAGTAAAATTTAATTTAAAATTTTCTTGCATTCTACGTGCAAGAGACAAATATTTGCGAGCAATAGCTGAGATAAGTTTAAATTGATATATTTCCAATAGAGTTTTCTTCGAGTTGAAAGAGTTCGCAAACACGTTGTCTAAAGAAGTATTTTGCAGCAATCTCAGCTGAACCCGTCGACGCAATAAATAAATCAATAATCCCGCTAAAGTTACCCCTACTCTAATTCTTTTGTAGAAACATTTCTTTTATATGCCTGAAAGCATCATAATTTAACTCAATAACTTCAAACGAAATGCGAAACCCTGCATTTATTTAACTCTCTAACATTTTCAACATAAATCAAATGAGTTGTGTGTATTTACTGAAAGCTGGAATATTCGGACTCCTTTGGGTTTAATAAATAACGCGTTCTGTCTGCCCGATTATACATGAAAGGAAGCAGGAAGCAGGTCAGAAATTCGCTGAAATTACGTACTTAACCACGAACATCTAAATGTTCCTTGTTATGCAGACTGCAAAGGTATGTGCAAATTACTCGAGGAGAAATTGTCGCTTATATGTCTGCATAACATTTTTAAAATAATTGTACTTGACAATTCCGCCTGATGCCTCAAAAAATTCGTTCGTTACTTAATTTTTCAAGCGAACAAACAAGAGTAATGAGTGAGTTATAGATATTTGTCCTGAATTTTCTATTGTGCATGCTAAGGAATTAACCACTTCGCCGATATGTTTATCTTTTTCTCATACGAGGCCTACGCACTATAGTAACAAAGAATCTGTTGAAGGAGTTGTGTAATATTCACACACGAATAGTGAAATTACAAAAGGAAATACTTGGTGGATGCGCCGGATTTTCTGAGCATTTTAAATTTCTTTAAAAATATGCAGGGTTATGATAAAGTACAGTGAATGTAAAATAAGGCAATGTGGCCACAATAAGCAAAACAACAAAGGCTGAAGTATACGTAAGTGTGGTAAGTTTATTTTAAAACGTGAGGCTGTCCTCAACTTCTTGTGCGTAGATTTTATATATGGGAGGATTTTTTGGTTTTCTATTAGGTAATAGCGTAACATAAGGTTACTTTGTGATAAATTTTAACATTCATAACTCGTATGTTAACATAATAAACATTAATAAACATAACAATAAATAATTAAAATTCCACGGTATTTGAATAAATATTAGACTATTGGGTCAGATTATCTAGTTCAAACATAGTGGAATTTTTATGTTTATTGTTATATTTATTGTTAGTGTCCCTATTTTATGAAATATGAATATTGAAGAATTCCACAAATTTTAACGTTTTTGTTTCATTGACTTGTGGCGACGCAAAGCAAAGTTCTGAGAAATATTGATTAGTCAATTTCTCGCATAATTTATACATTTTATACACACTTATCTTTATTTATTTCGCTAAAAGGTACATTAAATGATATTTCAAAATTGAAGAAAAAAAATGGAGAAAGCCACGGTTACATACTGACATGGAGGATTAATCAAATAAATCAAATAAAACAGTTTTGGAGTATAAAGCTTTAGCACGTGGACCGTTCATTTCTAGTTCTTTAGAAGGAACTTTTTATGAACAAATTTTATTTTTTAAAAGCAATCCATAATTTTAATCAAACAATGTCATTAGAAAAAAATAAAAATAATAATTAATATTTGTAAAGTTAGACCCACCTCATATTAAGCAAATATCCCTAATTATGCAATTTTTTACCACTTTTTTAATCAACTTTCTCATAATAAAATCAAGAGCCAGTGACTTGGACTTGTAGGGAATATTTTGCAGTTTACAAAACCCTGCTCGTATTTTCTGAACGATAGTTTAGTCAAAAAGACTTTTTAGATTTGAGCACAGCTTAGCAAAAAATCACCATGCAGGGCTCGGAAACCAGTCAAATTAAAGATGATTAAACTATCTAGGAGAGCTTTATGGTGGAATCACTGAAAAGGAATTATTGAAGCCCGTGCATCATTTCAAAAATAAGCATAATTTTGAAAAAAAATTAGCTGAAGGTTTTCTTCGAATTAATAAACTGCTTACAGTAAAAAATTTTAAACTCCAAATCTGAAAACTTGAAACGTTGAGCTTTAATTTGCTTATCTTTATTTTTATCTATGTCCATTTTTCTTCAAGTGACAGTCTATTGAAGGTCACCTAAAAAATTGGGGAATTTTTTCATATCCCTTAATAATAATTACATTCAACACTGATTTTGTCAAACGAACTCTGGTAGGTAATCGTATTTGAACTACCTACCCCCATCATGAAACTGCACTTTTTCCATTATCCTCAGTTTTCTTTTGCAAGCTAACATTCATTTTGAGAAAATAGTCTCTCTAAATACTGTTCCTTTTATTTAGGTTCATATATTATCTACATCTTAAGAAATAATTTCAGAAATAAGACATAATATCATGATTATATTAATTCTTTATTTAAAACTTTTTTATCATTAAATTTTGGGTACTTTTTATGTGAATGGGACACTAAGAGTAGTACAAATCACAAAGAAAAGTTTGGCCTGTACGTACATCTTCAAATTATGAATAAAAAAATAAGAAGCATTTATACTTGTAAAGCCCTTTGGTATATTTCTTCCACCACTTCATATCAAATTAAGATTTACCAACAATTTAGTAGATGCGATGAATCGCAATAGAAATTGTTTTTTCTATTTCGAAGAAGAATTTTTCAGAATGAGTGATGTAGTAATAACAGTAGGACCTCTAATTACGAACATTAATAAAGGACTTAATATTTAAAGAAAAACAAAATGTGTTGAAATAATCAGCCTGAGAATACTCCAAGAATTTAATTGCAAATTTTTTTGGTAACCATAAGCGTTACATCTGTAGAAAGTAGGTTAACAAAGTTCTATTGGAGCCTTAAGCTTTGGATTGCAATATGGGGCCTAAAATTCATTTTTTTTGACTCACATCTGGACTCTTTTCCTGAGAATAAAGGGGCTCTGGGGGGCTCTTATAGATAAGAACGGATAAAGGTTTCAGCAGCACATTTCAGTGATGGAAAAAAATTATCAAAATAAATTAAATTCAAGGGTGTTGGCTGACTACTGTTGGTCGATCAAGAGCAACCAAATAAAAGCTAAATAATCCAGAAAAACAAAGATAAGAAGTTTCCAATGTACACTTTTTATGTTATATTTCTGGATAACCATTATATTTTAAACATTTGACAAAAAATATCGTGGGTGATGAAAATTTTAAAATTGCTTAATTTAAATGACAGTAACTAATAATAAAAGATACAAAAGAAGTTAATGTGACACGAAAAAAGTTAAAATTTGTTGACCTGTTATCTGTGTTTAACTGTCTAGCGCAGGGGTAGTCAACCTGGTCTCTACAGCCCAGCTAGTGGGCGTTTTGATCTTTTTGGTGGGCGATAGAAGTTTTGTCCAAAATCAAACTCGTGATTGTTAAATAAAAATAATACATCTTTTCAAAAGATAGGAAGCCAAGGAGCTTTTTTTTAGTAATCAAATATCAAATCACTTACGACTAGGAAGTAGAATGGCTGTTTGAAAGTGAAGACCTTTTTTTAGATCATTAGACATAGGCGTAACTAGAATAGGGGCTAATACAGCAAAACGAAAATTTATATATATTTCAACTACGGAACTTTTTCTAAAAATTTTCCTTGGAAATTTTTTTTCGAAATTTCGACTTTTTTCTTAAATTTAGTATTTTTTTACAATATTTGTCTTTTTCTTTTTAAATTACGCAATTATTCTTAAATTCGTCGGTTTTTTCCTGAAATTTCGCGTCTTCTCGAAATTTTTTCTGAACATTTCGACTCTTTTTAATTCTGCAAATTTCAGCTTGCTTATTAAAATTTGCCTTTTCCTCAAAATCTGGTCGTTCTTTTGAAAAAAAAAGGAATTTTTTGGAATTTTAAATTTTGTATAAAAGGATAAAAATTACGAAAATATTGTCTTTGCAAATTTCAACTCTTTTGTAATCGAAATTTCTGGAGATTTTAACTTGTTCGTCAAAATTTTGACGTTCATTACAATATTTGACATTTTCTGACGCCACATTGAGGCAATGTGGGGTTCCTGTCCTCTGAGAAACTCAGGAGAAAATAAATATTCATCCAAGAAATTTCAATTTTTTTCGTAAAATTTCGATTTTTTCGTTAACATTTTCTTTTTTTCTACATTTCCATAAAAAAACTTTCTGAAAAATTTGAAATTTTCACTAAGATTAAACGCCTTTTCTTAAGATTTAGATCTTTTTCGCAAATTTTAAATTATTTTCTCGTAATTTCGACTTTTTCTTCAGTGTTTTGATTACTTTTCTCAAAATTTCGCTTTTTTCCAAATTCCGATACAACATTAAGCTTCTTCTGAAAATTTCAAATTTTTAGAATTTGATTTTTTAGAAATTTTGAATGATTTCTTAAAGTTTGCCTTTTTCACGAAATTTTG
The DNA here is from genome assembly GCA_028583605.1 of Dastarcus helophoroides. Lineage (NCBI taxonomy): Eukaryota > Metazoa > Arthropoda > Insecta > Coleoptera > Bothrideridae > Dastarcus > Dastarcus helophoroides. The sequence continues at coordinate 7,335,353 of CM053329.1, forward strand.
ATTTTTATCTCAATATCCGATATATAATATTTCTAAAAATTTCATCTTTTTTCTGTTAAATTCGTCTTTTTTCTTAAAATGTTTAATTTTTCCTCTTAAAACAGTCATTTTCTTAAAATCTGCCTTATCCTCCAAGTTTGTCTTATCGAAATTTCGATTTTATTTTCAAAAACCCTATTTTTGGACTTTTGTTTCAAAAATAAAATGCTGCGAAAAATATTTTTTGGAATTTCGAAAATAAGATTACTTGTAAAGTCAACATCTTTGCAGAATGTTAAATTTTGAGAATAATGTTTCTGGAAGTTGCAATTTTTTTTTCTCAAAATTCGACTTTTTCTGAAAATTGCGTTTTTTATAGTTTGAAAATTTTGACCTTTTTCGGATCTCGGACATTTTTCAAATTTTTGAGATACGTTAGGTTTTTATTTATAATATGGTTTATTTAAAATTTCGACTTTTCCAAAAATTTGTTTTCAAAATTGTTCTTTTGAAATTACTACTTTATTCTCAAAATTTTAATTTTCCTCTTAAAATCGAACATTTTCTTAAACATTTGAAATAGTTTCTAAGAAGTTCGACCTTTTTCTCGAAATTGCAATGTATTTTTCCAAAATCGTGAATTGTTTTAGAAATCCGCTTTTTTTAATAATTAAGTAATTATTTGTTTAAAATTGATATACAAATCTTGTCCACTGACACCAAGAAATATTAATAGTCAGTATCTTTCTGAAGATGATGTCGATACGCCTTAGAGCTAATGGTGTTGTGTTTTTTAACATTTCTTGGTTTCAGGGGATAAAATTTCCGCATTAATTTTTGAAGATAACCAAGGACCAACTCGTTCCACCAAAAAAACCGTTTTTTCTGAATTAATTTGATTCTCTACAATTTCAACTTGCTCAAAATATCTTATTCTCCAAATTTTGACTTCTAGCTCAAAATTCGTTAGAATTCGTTATTTTTTCAAAATTAGATGGACATTCTAATAAACCCAGAATCTGAAAATAATACTTTTAGGAAATTTTGGGAAAAAGATTTCAAGAGCATGACAAAATTTAAATAAAGTGCAAATTGTGAGAGAAATATTTTTGAAAGTTGTAATTTTTTTACCTAAATTCGATTTATTCTGGAAATTACCACTTTTTTCACGAAAACTGACCTTTGGAAATTTCGTCTTTTTTTGATATTTCCATTTTTTTTTAATTTCGACATTTGTTGAAGTTCTCTTAAAGTTTGACCCTTTTTCGAAATTTCAACTTTAATCTGGAAATTCGATCTGCCCAGTTCGTGTAGTTTTTAAGTGAAAATACACATTACTCAGCGGGGAAGTTTTTTTCCCATCAATTTTTCAGAATGATTGTTGCTCCCCCCTGAAGAAATTCCTGCCCACGCCCATGTCACTAGATGACGATATGACAAGTGGCCAGTAAAGGGGCATGTGATCTCTTTTGTTAGTCGTCACTAGTAACAATTTTGACTACTATATTATTTAGAAGTTAAAAAATACCTCCCCCCCACCTCCGTGCTTTTTGGCCGGGTGTGGGCAGTAGAACCGATTCATGTCAAAAATTGATACTAAAGTGGGCGGCAGATATAAAAAGGTTTAACTACCGCTGGTCTAGCGTATATTGAATGGATTTTCTTAAAATCATGTGCAAATATATGTACTTCACTGTTCCCTCAATTTCATGAAAATATACTTATTGATTAGTAGTAGCGAATGTCCGCCATGAAATTTGGCGTGTGCGACCAATTAGTTTTAAGGTTCCCCCAAACCAATGCGATTTATTCACAACGAATCCGCAACGAAAAATTTCTGACGAAATTTGTGATGGAATCCGCACGGAACCCCACACCAAAGCGAATTTAATTGCATCATATTTTCAGTGCCGAAAAGATTGAAAGCTATTGTTAAAAACACAAAATACAGAAAAATACAGATCATTTGATGAATAAAATGCACCGTTCTTAAAAATGTTCACCCAAAGGCACATTCAATTTATATAACTGGAAAAAGAATAAAAAAATCTATGAAACCTTGCAAAAAATTAGTTTCATTTAAAAAAATGGGCAACCCAGTTATAGCTCATATAATTTCACAATTAAATACATAATCTACAGTATATAGAATGATACTTTGGAACCAATTATTGAATAACTTTTGTATTTTAAATATTTTTTTATTCATAGTCACTGCGAATCCGACAAAGAACGCAGTCAGCTGCAAATTAGATTTGGTGCGAATAAATTCGTAGACAATTCGATTAAACGAAAAAAATCGTGCCAGTCTGAAGTTGTCTATTTACCGCAGTGGAAACAATATGATGCAAATCGTATGTCGAGCGAAATTTCGCAAGTGCTGCGACTTTTCCGCATTGGTCTGGGGGAGCCTTTACTGGGCAAATATCGTCCTCAGATACGATCAGTTAACACCGTCCGAATGGTTGGATTATTGCTTTGTGAAACAAAACCATTCAGTCTCGTGTACGCTGTAATAGTAGACTCCCTACAATCACTTAGAGCGTTTTCAATTCAAAACACTTCGCACGGTCGACAAATGGGTTCATTAATTTCTGATCTGCTTAGGCAGGGACGGCCTTGGATATTTTACAAATACAAAGAAATAAATCGACCGTAACAATACTAATGATTTCCTATCCATCATATCTCTAGGTGTTACCTTAAATCAATCGATGTGCATTTGCGGCTGAATACAAGTTGCAACAGATCATAGTTAAGAACTTGTAGGAACAGAAACATTTAAAACCACCTTTCAGTGGCAGGCCAAAACCAGATGTGGCAACGTGAGGGCCTTATTGAATTGTATTATTCCGCATTGTTAGCTATTGCACATTATCTTCCGAGTTTCACTGGAAAAGGTGAATCATCCAAAAGCTTTTTCAGCCTCTAGGAGAAAAAGTACTACCTTAATTTTGTACGGTTTTTATTGTCTCGTGTTTATCGATATTTTGTACCTGAACAATGCTTTATGCAAACGCGATTGCAATGCCAAGAGGTGCCAAACTCCGCAAATGTACATTATATCCATTTTCCCATTTGTTGAGGATTGAGATGAGGACAAATATGAAGCGGTTTCTTGCAAGCTCACATAAATAATACGGTACAATTTGGCATCTAATGTTAGCGGTAACTCACATAAATCTACTGATTCAAACAACGTAGAGACAATAATGTTGATGGCGATAACGTAAACAAGACTGCTTCCGAGCGGTGTGAACTGAAGAGGAGAAAGAATTTGTGGTGCCAACGGAAAAGGCAGTTATACGCCACCGGGATGGATAAGTCATCCTAGTTTTGTTAATTATTTTAATAATCGCAGTAAAGTTATTTACAAAGTTATGTTCGACATGTTTTGTTTGTTAACACCTCCTTTTTTATCTCTCTTATTGATAAACTAGACAGAGTTCAATTTTGGTATAAATCTTGAAGATACTTGATAATCCACTTAATTAACCTAAAGCAAAATAAACTTATTCAGGCTACCAAATTATCAAGGAAAGTTACACAGAGCACCAAATTTTAAATGATATTTTCTAATATACATTAATTTTTGCTTATCAGAAACATTTAAAATCTCAGCGAAAGTCATCTAGACTTCAGAGTCCTTTCTATGGCTTTAAAATTTCAAGAACAGTAATAAAAAACCTATTTAAATTTCCAAGAAAATCAATTTAGAGCTCCAAATTCAAAGCACAGCACGCGTTTAAGTTGCAGAGATACTAAAGCTTAAAGAGAATTAATTCATGGCTCAGGAACCTAAAGCAAAATAAACTTATTCAGGGCACCAACAAGAAAGTTCACATACAGCCCCAAATCTTCAGTAATCTTTTCTAAGAGTTTAATTCTTAAAGTAAATTTAGAAGAAGCATTTAACGAGACTCGAGTTGTGGCACTGGACATCTCAAAAGCCTTCGAAAGACTCTGGCACCGATTTCTTCTTACCACCGGGTCTCTACCATGTGATATCCCGCTTCCTCGATAGCTGATCTCTTCGAATCGTCCTTGATGGCATCTCATTTGAGATATCTGGGATTAATGCAGTGGTGTCTCAGAGGTCTGTTCCGTCGCCCACTAAGTTTCTGTTACATATAGACAATCTTTGTTTCAACTTCCAATCCTATATGGAGTTACGCAGATAATAATAGTTTGGTGTCATTCTTTTTCTCCGACAAACCATTATTCTTTGGTGTTTTAGATATGCTAGGGGAACAGTAGATTCTGTAAGGATCTCAAGATCTTTCTGTAAAGGGGAAAGAAAATCTGGTTGATTTCAATGTCTCAAAAATTCAGCCCCGTGTTTTCTCTAAGAAAATATCTTGCAACCAATATCCTCATAGATGGTGAAATCCTCCCTATGGGATCTAATTTCTCTATCCTGGGAGTAAATTCGAGACTAACTTCTCTTGGGGCGACCATGTGCACGCCATTGTCACGTTCGCCTCTCAGAAGCTAGAACTTCACATATCATCAGCTGCTAAATCTACAAAGTTCAAGTTAAATCAACACTGTAAAGAACTGTTTTCATATTTAGAGTTCAACGCAGAGTACACTTTGGTTCTTGTGGATTTAATTAAAAAATAAGAGATTTGCCTAATTGATGACAGGAATTTAATCGATTCCCTCGAAGAACCTAATCACAGGTGAATGGTTGGTAACTTGTTTCTTCTCTACAAGTACTTCCATGGGAAATACTTCCCGGAACTGATAGATCTGATCCCCGAAAGGGCAACATTTTTGAAACACATAAGATGATCAGAGGCAGCAAATTCCTGTACGGTCCAGTCACGAACAGGATTCAAAAGTTTCACGATATCAAAAATACCTTAGTCTTTTTAGTGATTATGTGGGGAGGTGAATAAGACTTAACGTAACTTTTAGTAATAAAACTATTTTTTATGTAAATGGGTTTAATTTATATAAAACATCGTAGGTTGAAAAAGAAATGTATTTACAGTTCACCGTTTTCAAGGAGGTACGCCTAGAATCTTTAAGAAAACTCTTCGGAAACCCCAAATAAAAGAAAAGTAATTAAAACACAATATTATTAAAGAAGCTTACTTAAAGGCCAACTTTTGAGGAATTATATCAAAAAAACGAAAAAGTTAAATCATTAAGGAAACTTTAGGTTACGAAGACTTCCATAATCACAGTCAGAAAAAAATATACTTCTGCCGGGATTAGACCATGCCAAGGATCCAGTTATAGAATGAAGGTTCTTTAGAAACTAGTGATAATACAAAATTCAATTCAAAAGAGCATGGTTATTTGGTACGAGGACTATCTTTTTAGTTTTGCATATAACAACGTGGAAGACGCAAGTAACAAAATGCATAGTTTCGAAATTAACCTCAACATTTCGTCGAAATACAACAAGTGGTGTAGTCAAAGTGAATTTTGAAAATTAGTAAGCCCATCAGAAACATGGAATTCAATTGACAGAATCTTCAGGTGATTAAAACCTTTTTCTACGCAATGCGTTTTTGATGGTTAGAAATGTAAAAAAAATCGTTGGAACTTAGGTCAGGGCTATACCGAGTATGATCAAGCAATTCGATGTTTAGTTGCTCAAACAACTGAATTCTTTGTCGAGTAGTGTGGACAATCACATTGTCTTGATAAATTATAAATCGACAATGTAGGTTAGAAATGATTTGTGGCAAATAAACCGTTGTGTCCCAATCCGCATTTACTGTATTTCGATCCTCTAAAGGAATTGTAGTCACATATCCGGATTTTGATACAAAGGTTGCAACCATCTTTTTGGACATACTGCGGGAACGGATGATTTTGGTTGGTTTCTCCTCATCTTGAAACACCCAAACACTAGACTGGCGTTTTTATTTTCGGGTTCATAAGAATAAATTCAGGACTCGTCACCACTGATAATACTGCTGTTTTTGGTAAGCCTGGCCTAGAATCATCTTTGAGTTTTGTGCATTCACGTATGAATTTAGAATACCAGCGAGAAATTGTATACTGATGTGGTGCTTCATTACCAGCAGCCAACTCGGCAATAACCTATTTTAAAAGTTGTAGAAAATTATCTCTCGGAAATGCTCTCTATTCAATTCCAAGTTTCTAAACGGCTTACTCACTTTTAAAATTCACCGTGACTAAACCACTAGTAGTATTTTGATGAAAGTTTCAACGTATTGGTGTAAAGATAAGGTTAATTTTGGAACTATGCATTTTATTACTTGCGTCCTCTATGTGGCCATATACAAAACTGAAAGGGCAGCCCTCGTAAATCGACCATGTCAGACGTGAAGCCCATCTGCAAAGAGTGTGGAACGAAACAAATCAAGATTTAAACAGGAACACCCAGTAACTCACTGTTTTTATACCACAAAAAACCATGTGATCATCTTGTCTTTTGTGTCATTTTCATGTCTGAAGAGTTTCGTCTTTGGTATGTTTGAAATACGTCTGTTATGGTCGACATTACCATGCTGTTCTGTCCTGAATCGTGTTTTTTTTTCCTCAGTCTCTGCAGATGAGATCCGTCTCTGATATGTTTGATTTACTAAGTTACCGTTTGTCTAAATCTCCATTTTTGTACTAGTTCCACTCCGGAAGAGTTTCGCCTCTGATATGGTTGATGTAATGTCGCTGACATACTAAGTCACTGCATTAAAACTAGGTTTTCCCTTATTCCTAAAGAAGTCCCCTACAATGGCGAGAGACAATTGCAACATTTTTAATAGTTCCTTGATACTGTCGAATGCCAGAAGAAGTATGTCTTTTATTAAGAAAACCTATTTAAAGTTTTACACAGTCAAAGAAAATTAGCTCTAAAACTTAGGAGTTCCAAATAGCCTTTTTAAATACCTGGGAAAATTTATTAGAAGTTCTTTAAATCCAGGAAAACTTGGAATTTTAAACTCTCAAAAATTTAGAGTTTTGAAAGGCTAAATATTTTTTCTTGGAACACTATATTGTCAAGAAAGCATCAAATATTTAAGGAAATTTAGGAATTTTTTTAAGACTTACTCAAAACAATGTAGAACGGATGTCGAAAGTGTTAATTTCCCAAAAAAAAAATACACCTAGAGCTCTAAAATCCCAAACAAATGTTTTCGAACCTTAAATCTCAATGGGACTTATCTACATTATACAGAAATTTCATTTTGAATCACAACATTCTTAAAGAACATGATTCAGAATTTCAAATTCTATCTATCTAAAATGTGAATTTTCGGACTAACTCGCCTAGAGTTAGCTCTAATTCCTGAAGGAACATCTTTTAGAGTCCTTGTTTTAAAAGGAAGTATTCTAATTTAAAAAGGAAACGTTAAAGTCGAAGTTTGCCTCTCAAAGTTAGTAGGAAAGATGCGCCGTAATTAAAAATAGTTTGGCACCACTGAGGACCGAACCTGGGACATTTTACTTTCCAACAGTGGAATGAGCTATCACGCGTTACTACTTTTGAGGCAGACCTCACTCAGAGGAACTTAAATAATGCAAAAGTGAAGTGGATACTAAGAGACAAACCACATCAGTTGTTCGCTGCTATCAGTGAAGTGAAGGCATTATCCTCTTATAATAAAAAGAGACCTCTAAGAAGGTTTTGAATGTATCTGTATATTGAAAGACATATCAATTGCAGATATTTTGTTGGGACATATTACAGTGTCTTTTGAGTAACTCCTGTGAGGACGAAGACTGCTTTTTTTGCTAAGCAGAGGAAATCCTTTATGGACATCTAGGAAGATAATCCAGATGGTGTCAGATTTCTAGTCTGGGTACCGACTAAAACCCTTACTTCTTCGGGCCGGGCCCATGGCCCCCAATTCCTCCATCGAAACAGTACATTAGCATTGCTGCAGCTGTTTTGCCCGAAACAAACAAGACACAAAAAATTTTCCTAAGGGAAGTCGATCGCTGTTACAGCCTAGGGAACCATCCTCGGTCTCCTGATTTTGGTTGGGATTGCCTGTCGAACTAGTTCGTTGGGATGTGTTTCCGCTCTCAATATTGCTCTAGAATTTACCTCCCTGAGAGGAAATCTCTTACCTTAGGTAGGTCGACTTCTCTATGAAGTTGATCATTTCTAGCAAACCATGGAGCATCCAAGGCTTGTCTTAGAAAGACGTTTTGGAACACCTGAAATTTCTTCATTTGACTATCTGTAGCCTGTGACCAGGTTATAGATGCGTAGGTCATCGCTGGTCTTATGATTGATGTGTACAGCAAAATTTTAAGCCCTATGGACAGTTTGCTATTTCTACCAATCATTGTTAGCAGCAGTCCTTTTAGCATTCTGGCCTTGGACCCTGCATACTCGATGTGAGCCTGAAATGTCTGTTTTTTGTCGAGAATTACTCCTAGATTCTCTCTCTGAAGTCTCCAGTCGACGTTTTGTCCATGTACAATAATATGACCATATGGTTGGAGACTTCTTCTGGTGAAGACGATGCTCTGCTTATTCCGGTACCGTATCATCCTCATCTCCTAATACAGTTGTACCAGTCTAATAACCCAGAGGTCATTAGTTTGAGCCATAATTCGACACCTCGATAAACATAATGCATAAACACAGATGTAACAGACTGGCCACTGCGGGGTAATCAGTGAAGGCAGTTGGAAGCCTGGCGACAGCCCAGCTCCCGACGCGCTTTCATTCCTTATTATGCCTTTGCGAAGTTAAAATCGGTTTTTTTTTAGCAAATAGACATTCAATGTGGGAAAATGTATTGTGGAACACTGTTGGAACAGTTAATGAAGAAAAATCAATAGTTTCGTTCTTTGGGTAGGTAAAAATAAAATATATAAATATTCAATTACATATTCACTTCAATAATCACATATTTGCAGCACCGGTTTATATAAATCGTTAGAACCGTTACGCGGCAGGTTTAATATTTACAAATTTCACTTAATCCGGCAGTGTCAACAGGAGGCGGATGCCGAGTTCCCTCTTCCCCGCATTTTGCTTTCAACGGTTCTCATGATACGAGATTGAACTGGCCAGTCTGTTGCGTCTGTCTACATAAACATATGGAGTGCTGAGCTTAAAAATGGTTCCCTATATCCCACTTTTGAAATTGCAGTAGATTAAAAAATGGTTTGGCGCGACCAGGAATCGAACCTAAGACCTTCTTTCTGGACGAATACATGTACCACTTAGCTATCGCACATCACCACTCTACTTATTCCATTACCATTCGCATCTCCTACCAAGACGAATTCTCGACAAAAAAGTCGAGGTTTTGAAATGAAAGTTTAAAATTCGTGCGCCTTTGTAATAGCGTGAATTAATGCAAAAGATAATCGATAAGATATATTTTAGATTCATCGAGTTTGACTGAGAGCATTTACCTTATTTTTTTATTATTTGAACATATTAAATTGTAGATTTGTTTACAATAAGCTACTGTAACAAAATGTAGTTATAAAATTTGTATTAGTGATTAGTGATTATGTAAGGAATTCTCTAGAAACATTTGATAATGGGAAGCGGCCGCAAGAATGAATCATACGGCAGATAAGCGCTCCAGACGTTTACGCAAACTAATCTTATCGGTACGGAGATCCTTCTAGAAACCGAAACGGTACCTATAAATACGCGGTCGTCTTTCCCTCAGTCAGTTGATTAGTTAGTTAGCCAGATAGTCTGATAATTAAGTGAATTATAATTGTGGCGTTCCGAAATAAGTTTGAAATAAAGTGATTACAATTCACGAAGTTTTAATGTTCGAACCGATAACGTGTAACAATACCAAACTTTGTCTCTAAAAATAATGTACCTTTTAATTATATGTAACATATGTTTGGAATTCGCCTCAAATTATATGGCATTATTATTGTTGATTCCTCGTAATTGCATACTCAAGAGCTCATTATATCGCTTTACTGTTAAATAACAAGGGTTTCTCATGATACGTATTTACGATATTATCTACACGTCTAGATTAAATTATGTTTTTATTTATATGCAAGCAATATATAACTTAACAGACATATTCACGAATTCGTGACGTTGGGTTATATTAAACCGTCAATTACATTTCTGTATGGTGAGAAACAGCTATAAATTTTCATGATATTTGAAAGCACGTTAAAATGATGTTTTTATAAGGAGAAAGGAAATTATGCATATGAACTACTTTCGTAATTGGATTTAAAAGGTTGAAATTTCAAAACTGTGTAAAACGCTTGAACGTTCATTGTATCTTACAAGAGGTTAACTTCTATGTGTAATTTGTTGTTTATTCATTTGCTCGTTGTCTCTGTCTTGTGATGTGGAGAAAATATATGCATGGGAGTTTATTAACTAATAAGATAACACTGTCTTAACCTAATTCTCTGCGCAGCAGTGATGTCATAAATTGAATAACCGACGCTTTACTACATTAAATTTCCTTTCAACAATCCGCTTAAAATGGATTACATTTATTAAAGTTTACTCCATTTTCCTTAATTAATATTACCTTCAGCGAATTTTATGGATATTAAAGATAGTTCTTAACGGCTTTGTCATTATGAGCATCTTGTATGAAAGCAACTGGAGAACATGAAGTTTTCGTTATTAATTTTGGTCTTTTAGTTTCCTAAAAAAAAGTCTTAATCACATGAATTTTAAGACAGCTTAAGCACACCACTGCCAATGTCCAACAATAACATTGGCTTTAACATAAATTCATTCATATTTGTACATCTTAATCCTAGCTAATATACATATAAATGAGAAAGTGTCTTTGTCTGTCTGTCAGTTTGCTGGCCTTTCAAGATTCAGTTACTGAGGCAATTTCCACGAAAATTGTTATAAAGGTTAATTGAAACCCGGGATAGTTAATAGGCTACGTTTTACCCAAGAAAACTATTACAGATACTTCCAAACTAATATTACGTCCAGAAAGCGTAAGATCTGACAGTCATCTAGTGCTATAGTGCACACCCTATGTTAAAAACAGACAACTACTTTTTAGACATCCTGTATAGCAGCAGAATTGATGCAGCTATCTAAATAATTAACATCAAGGGAATAAAATCTTTTCAATCGAAATTCCTTCCATATTCTGCATAATAATTAACTGTGCAGCAGACGCAACACGTTTTAAGAATTTGTATTAACTAATCAAGACCTGAAGGGCACAAATGATTTTCCATCTTATGAATCCGTAAATCTCAAATAAGGCGTCGACATAAAATACAAGCAACCAGTATGAATTCTATTTCCTATTGAAATCCACGTATTTCCGACGAACAGTCTACTTTACATAATTTCCTTGCAGACCTGCCTATTTCCCCATTGAATTTAGTGTCCCCTTTTGCTGACATCGCTTATGACGGCTCAGGTTTATTGAATTAACCCCGGTTAAAAGGGGAACTTGTAAGGCTCCCGCCCGAATAGATAATGCGACTGACGTTTAAATACCATCAAACTTCTATCAGGTCAAAAGAGTGCACGGCGGATTGAGCCAGCCTTTTTGTTGTCCCTAAACAGCTTATGATAAATCAGAGCCAAATTGCGCCAATCAAAATTTAATGAGATAGGGGGAGCTAACGAAGATTTGACTTTAAGCGACTATGTTATTTGGCCAGGTTAGAGTGATGTGTAATTTACGTAATGACTAAAGAAAGCCAGTTAACGCGAATTTTCTGAACTCTACAACATGAAGGACATGCATTGATGCTTACTTATAACGAACCCTCTTAATATGAACTTTCGCTTAAAATGAACCACTTTGTAAGGTATGGAGGGTTGAAGCACTATTATTATTTATTGTTTAATACGAACTTCGCTTATAATGAATAGATTTCTTCGCCCTTGAGGTTCGTTAAGCGAACACCACTGAATTTCCAACATTTCGGAGGCTTTTCTCCAAATTTCGACTTTTTCACGAATTTTTTACTTCCTCTAAAAATCTTTCAAAAAAAATTTGGGGTGTTTTCTTAAAATCTCAATTTTTCTCGCAATTTTGACTTTTCTTTAACAAATATTTATATGGAAATTTCGATTTTTGCCTAAAACGGAGATTTTTACAGAAACAAATTTTTCTCGAAATTTTGTAATTTCGTCCAAACAGACGTTTCAATAGGAATTTAGACCTCCTTTATCGACTTCGCTTTCGAAATAGAGGCATTTTCCTAAAAAAATTTAATATTTCGATTTTTTTCTTTTTTAATTTCTGATTTTTTTAAAATTCTCGTTTTCTCAATGTTTTTAACAGAAGTGACAAGTTTTCGCGAAATTTTTATTTCTGTCGTTAAATTTCCCTTTTTTTTCTCGAATATTTTATGGATATGTCAAAGTATTTTTGGAAAAATTAATAACAATTTGGAATTCTTTTTTTTTAATTTTGACCTCTGGGAAGTTTTGGTTTATCTCTAAAAAAATTACAAAAAGCAAACGTTTTTTTTTAAATACTAGCGGTTTTCTTTTTTTCTGGTACTTATCTCTTTCCTTAAAATTTTTACTAAACAAATTTTTCATAGAAATTTGTAATTTTTTCCAAGTTTTAAAATTATTTCGATTTTATTTTCAAAAGCTGACCTTTTTTAAATATTTTACTTTTTTTGCAAAACTGGACTTCCTGCAGAAACTTTCCACTTTCTCTCCGTTTTGATTTTTTTTTTATTGAAATATCAACTTTTTTTTTAAATTCGTCCTTTTTCCGGATTTTATTAATGTTTCTAAAAATTTATCATTTTCGATAATTTCCACCTCTTTCTCGAAACGTCGACTGTTTCGAGGCTTCTCATTTTTTATTTCCACTTTTTACGCGAAATATCAAGTCGAAAGTTTGTTCATGAAAATTTGGATTTTCTAAATACTTAATTATATGATTTCTTAAAATTTTTATCTTTTCTTAGCAAACATTTCCCTATTGACATTCGGCCTTTTCACAAAATTTTTACTTTGTTCTAGATTTTTTTTAGTTTTCAGTCAAATAATCATGGGTCATTTGTTAATTTTTTGTATAAAAATTCAATTTTTTCACGAAGTTTTGATCTTAGAGCCAATTTTTAAAAGAAATTTCGTGTTTTATCTTACAATTTTTTTCTTGATGTTTTGAATTTTTTTACAAAAAGACTTTTCTGAGAATTTCGATTCTTTTAAAAAATTGATTATGAAAACGATTTTTGATCGACATTTCATTTTCCCACTTTGTCCTCGAATTCTAGACTTCCCTCTAACGTTTTATTTATGAATAATTAAATTTGTCGGTATAATTATTTCTCAAAATTTTTAAATTTAAAGTTTCTTTGTCAACATTTTTGAATTTTCTGAAAAATCATTTTGTTATAGAAATTTTGACTTCCTTAATAAAATTGTTCTTACTGAAGTGTAGCCTTTCACGAAAACTCCCTCCTTAAAATTCTGACCATGAAAATGAAAATTTTGACCTTGTCCTCAAAAATTTAATTTTATGTTTGAAACGTTTCGATTTTGTTGTAATTTTCTTTTAAAAGACGTTTAGTATTTTATTTTGTAGTTTCAATGTTTCCTGGAAAAATTTTTCTCAAAAAAATTTCCCCGGATTTTGAGATATCTTATAAATTCTTTTTTGGAAATGTCGACTTTTTTTAATGGTAAGGTATCTCTTTTCGCATTTCGTATTTTCTCAATTTTAATTTTCTATAAGAAATTTCATAGAAATTTGGAGCATTTTCCCCTTTTTACACTCTTGTCGACCGGAAGTTATAGAATCAGGTTCACTTAACACTGTGTCAGCTAAGTTTGGAAAATATTTTAATTTTCATAGCAATAAAGAGTTGACAATTTTATGTAACATTTTTTGAAATATGACGACGATGTTATATATGCATATAAATTCTTAAAATGTCAGCTGATATAATTAGGCTATTTTATTTTCTTTTTTTTTTTCCTGGAACGGACTGGCCTTTAGTTATCTTCAAAAATTGAAATACAAATCTTGTCCCCTGAAAAAAAGAAAGATTAAAAAACACAACAAAACTTGCAGTATCTCTCTGAAGATGATAGCTCGACTAACGAAACGCGTTAGAGTATCTCTCTGAAGATGATAGCTTGGCTATCGAAATGCGTTAGAGTATCTCTCCGAAGATGATAGCTTGGCTGTCGAAACGCGTCAGCAGTATCTCTCCGAATATGATAGCTTGGCTATCGAAACGCGTTAGAGCAACCTTTATTGTGTTTTTTTATCTTTCTTTTTTTCAGGGATAAGATTTGTATTTCAAATTTAGGTTAATTGTTTTTTTACACAGGAAACGAGAAGATCATACTCAGGCAGATAAAAAATAAAAATGGAAAAAAATAAGTAAAATATAAACATATAGAAAATGTAAAAGGAGGTTGTTGCATTGGACATTTTCAACTCATTTGAACTCATCAGCAACGCATAACAAGGAAAAATAAAAATAAATTGAGGAAAAAGAAGTAGGTAAAAATAGTAAGATTGAATATACATAATTTAAGTATTTTCCAAATTCGGCCGTGGCAATGTTAGATGAATTTAATTCTGTTGGAGTATTTTCTTCAATGTGTTTCTTTTCCTTACCATTATTATTATTATTATTATTATTATTATTATTATTATTATTATTATTATTATTATTATTATTATTATTATTATTGTTATTTATTTTCTACTTTTTTCCTGCAATTTTCACTTCTTTAAAGAAAATATTTTTTTAAAAATTTGGACTCTTTTCTTCAAGTTTTGACTAAAAAAATATGAAAATGTTAGGTTTATCTCTATTTTTTTATTTAAGCTGTATTGTCAAACTTTTCCTGAAATTTCGACTTTATTTTTAAAATTTTTACTACATCTTTCTCTGATTTCATTGTAAATTAGGACTTCTGTCAATTTTTTAGTATAAAAACTACGATGTTTTCGCAAAATTTCGAATTTTTTTAATCTTCTGTGAAAAAGATTTGCTGTAGAAATTCTGTCTTTGTCTGAATTAAAAATGTTCTTATTGAAACGTAGCTTTTCACAAAATTTCAACTTCTTCCTCGAAATTTTGACTTTGCTATAAAAAAGCTTAAAAGTTTCTACTTTTTCCTTTGAATATTCGTAAAATTTAATTTCTTGCTGTAAATTTTGTTAAAAGAAACTTTGACCGAAATTTCGACTTTGAAACCTTTAGTTGTGTAAAAAAATTTCTTCGATCTTTTGATTTGCCTTCAAAAAAATTGTTTAGGAAAATGTGTGGTTTTTATGGAACTTTTGACTTATCTAAGATCCTTTTATAGAAATAACTTTTTTTTAAATTGGCTTTTCTGTAAAATAAATTCTTGGAAAATATTGGACTCTGTCATTTTATACAGATTTAGAGCATATTCTTTTCAATGCCTTCTCCTATTTTTAATATTATTCTCTTTTAATTTTGTTCTGAAATTTTGGTATTTTCCTTGAAATTTTGATTCCTCAGAAGACAATATTTTGTAGAAAATTTCTACTTTTTTTCTCGACATTTTTTGATTGCTGTACACTTTTCTGTAAATTTTTTTTTTGAAGTTTTGCATAACAATGTTTCTCAAAATTTGAACACTTAGGGTTTTTTTATCGAAATTTTCGACTTTCGTAAAAATTTCGCAGAAATTTTAACTTTTCATTAATAAAAATGTTTTTTCACTTAACTTTAACTACATTGTGAAAACTTTGACATTTCTGTAAAAAAAGTTTTCAAAATATTCAATTTTTTATTCACCTAGTTTCTATTTTGCTGTACTTTTCTTTTTATTAAGAAACTTGAAATTTCGACGTTTGCTTGAAATTTTGACATTTCGCAACAAAAATTCCTGATTTTTCTCTGAAAAGTTTATTTACGTAAATGTGAAGTTTTCTTATCGAACTTTTGACGTATTTAAAAATTCTTTTGCAAAAATTTCGCCCCTTTCATTAACATTTTCACTTTTCTCTAAAATCAAAAAATTTCAAAAATCGAGTTTTTAAATTTTAGCTTTTTTCTAAAAATGTTGTAAAAATTTATAGTTCCTCTATGCAATGTCTTTTTTTCTTAACATTTTTAATTTATTTATAGCAATAAGGGCTTTTTTCTTAAAGTTTTAATTTTCGTATTTAAACAAAATAATTTGCAGAAAATTTCGACTTTTTTCTCCTAAAACTTAAAACTTTTCTTTAAAACATCTTTTGAAGATGTAATTTCAAATTTTTGTCGATTAAGAAAATGTTGCCTGTCAATATTTTCTCATAATTTCCAGGAAAACTGTTTATCTAGAAATTTCTAATTTTTCTTTAAATTTCAATTTTTCGAGTTAAATCTCCATTTCTCGTATCGAGTTTTGTCGAGTTGAACCTACGATATCGACAATTTTATTTACTTAGAAGTCTATTCAAATAGTTGTTGAAATTGAAACCTGTAGAAAATACGCCTTCATGCAGGAGAAATACGTTATTACTTTTGTCACATTTTCTCATTTATCCATGGTATTATGTTGTGGAATTATATTATAAGTCGTATTTTGATTTCCCTCTCTGTTTTAAACCCGAAAAAAGGATTAATATATTGTTTGTGTTTGTTTCAGTCCGAGCAATACGGTGCTTAGCAATCCGGAACAAGCCAAAGAATATTTGTTGAGTTCTGGAACTTGTAAGTGCGGTTTGGAGTGCCACTTCAAGTACGACAGTGTCTTCAATTTCGACCCTAAGGTAAGGGAAATTCGATACACACTTTTACGCAATCAAAGAAAATGAGTGGAACAACACAGTATTTCCGCAAATCGTTGAACGACGCAAAAGTCAAGTGGGAAATTGTTTACTGGGGTGGAAAATCTACCTAAACAGATTACGATGCTAATACGAATTAGATTAATTGTTGCTCTTTTACCATCTCTTCTAATAATTGATTCGTTGCTGCTATTAAATACATTGGTCCTGGCGCATCCACCAAAATTGTCTTCTTTCGTGATATTTAAATTTTTACTCTGCAGTTTATTCAATAATTTATTGAGTAGTTTAACGATTTTTTTCCCTAAAACATGCTGCGATATTGCTCTTCCTTGATAAATTAAATTGTCTGAACTTCCTTAATGTGTCCTTCAGCGTTTAAGACCTTACATAGTTTATTACGTTTTAGCTCAAAACGTGGAGGTTCGAATGACTTCGGGGTTTTTCCAAATGAATTTGATTGAAACATGCCATAAATAAGTTACTCTTCTGATTGCATACCCTGCAGTTTGATAGATATACGATCGCTCTCATGATTTATTGACAAATTCGAAGCAATAGATAAGGGAGATTTCAGATTCACGGAACGGGCGGCGCAGATTTATTTAGTATTCATGAAGTGAAATTGATTGCAGCTATCTGTTATGTTTTATCCCCTATAAAAGTAATATCCTGAATGATCCAAACATTAAATTGAAAATTTATATGAGCCCACCGATAATATAATGTTACGCAAATATTAACATGCAGCCAATTCGTTTAAACGGCGAAGGGATCGATATTGAAATTTGCTTTCAACTAACGCTTTAAAAATCTCTTGACGCCCGCAACGGCCAAATGAATAATAAAATGCCCCGGTTTCCTTCTCAAAATTTTGTGTTCGCATGGAATAGACATTGCATTTGCTAACGAAATTTGAACAAAACAACACAAAATATATATGCTATGGTTGCGTTTTTGTCGTAACAAACAAATACTAACGACAAATTAATCATACCGTATTTTAAACTGTTGAGTAAAATTTAACAACTTATTAGAAGTTCATAATCTGTTTCCTCTTAATTTAAATTTATAAATTGACGTTCGAAATTTGATCGAAAGTAATTTGATATTCTATAGTGGTCGTTACATTACTTAAGAATTTGATTATTTCTTGAATTATTTTATTATCTCGCAAAAAAATAAACTTTGTTTAACGAAATTTGTGGCACGTGGAATCTAATGTCTCGTGTTCTTTTTATTAGCGGATTCAATAGCAAGAGTGCAAGCAATGTGATTAAATTTATTACCGAACAAACCCAACGAAGATGTAGAAATTTAGTACCCTTTGTTTCTCAAAGTGTCATTTGCAACCACATTTCTAGTTGCTCTGTCCGCTACAACCACTCTCTGACCACCTAATCGATTTCAACCCCTCGCATTGTTCATTTCACAAGTTTAATTAACCTAAAAACGATCGAATAATCCCGATATTGATATTTACATAACGGGTATTTTTCGCCTCTCAACCAGATTTATTAATTTATTAAACAAAAATAAAATAAATTTCTGCCGGCATCAAACCGTATTATTCGATTTAAATTAAAACGATGGGATTATATAATTTAATTAACTCGAAAGCCACGTCTGCATCCCCCATGATTGTCCGTATTAAAACCGAGGCTTGTAACATCAAATGTTCGACCATTTTTGTTATCGATTCTGTCAGTCAGCTAGGCTCCCGGCTCGGCGTAAAAAGAGGATTCAATTATGTATTTATTTTGTTCAGACACAGGCAATATTACCTTTGATACCGAAGCGTTTTGTTTCAACCCTGGATCGCATTTAAATCGAATGAAAAATAGAAGGATTTGCGAAACGTTCCAGCGCTAAGAGGGAAAACGTAACTGGAACATCTTATTGATTTCGTTACAAGCAGCAAATAAAGCTTGAGTTTTGTTCAGTTAAATTGGAGTCATTTCGTTATTTTCTTTATATTCCTAATCGTTTTGCAACCGTTCCAATTAAAAGCGCAATGCGAGTTAGCTAAATAAGATTCATTTTAAACCAATTGTTTTCCTAATATTTATTCTCCACTTCGCCATATGGTGGTTTTTTTTATATCAGATCGTTAAGAGTTCAGAACATATTTTGAATTATTTTTGCTAATATTGGATCACATTTTCACTTTCTTTGCAGTTGCGAATTTATTCCAGTCTGACTATTCTTAATCCAATTGCTAGAATACTTGAAAGTTCGATCTGCTGAACGCCTCAAGAATAAAATAATTTTTTCAGCTTCATAAGGAGATATTAAGATGATTATAATATAATGGACATTGCCTTCACATAGCTTGGCAGTTATTGACATAATGGAAAATAAAACAGGAATTGTCAAAAATAAATAATATATCGTCCGATTTTCATGCGAAAAGCAAATTGTCTCAGGACTCTCGGAGGCAAAATACCACTTAATTATTTGGACCTTTTCTTTTTTCTGTACCCAGACAATGTTTTACGTTTACAAAAGCAATTGCGATGCCTAGATGTAGCACAGTTGTGTTGAAGCTGCGCATTATCTACCGATGTCTATCAAATTAAAAAAATAACGATTCGGGTAACTAAATTACAGTTTGACATACAAGATTTGGTTTTTATTATTTTCAAGCCAAGCAGAACTGATAAATTGACGAATACTGTAATACTGAGACACTGCATAAAGATAGATATTTTATTTTCGAAAATTATTACCTCCTACTAAAAAGTCTGATAAACTACTTAACCATAAAATTTGCGCTTCCAAATAAATATCTCCGACGTAAAACATCTTAAAAGAATCGCATAATAAACCGTACGTGATGGGCCCTCACATTATTCCGTCCTAAAAAGACGGTTTACGACTTCTTATCTAAAATAGGAATCGCCGTCGTAATGTTAGGCGAGGCGTACGATGCCGTCATGAATAAGTCGAAAAAGATGAAAAGTCAAAACGTATGACATCAACTTTTCCTCTTCGGTAGTGAGATATACCTATTTCAAGCGTAACGCCGGATTGACACATTTAGACGTACGACTATTTTAAACATATCGAACGACATGACAGAATGCTCGTAAAAATAAACGAATAGGAACTTTTAGAGCTTGACAAGGATTTTTCAGGATGATTACATTTGGTTTGAGAATTTAACTGAAAAGTGATTTGGATGACTTATACGGTGTATAGTAGCAGTTGTCAGCTTTGTGGAAAAGCCTTTCTGAACATTCTATTAAGTGTTTGCGAAAATTGTTCAACTTACAAAGGTTTAATTATTGATCTATAGGTTTACAGGAATTGGTGAATTGGGTAGGAGAAAAAAATATGGAAACAATGCCTCTAAGAAGAAATTATTCTTAGCGAGCAAACAAAATAATATAATAGAAGCTTTTTCAGTTCATCCAATACTGATAATTTTTTGTTCAGCAACTTTATTAATTTTCCTTCAAGAGTATTATTACTCAATTTATTTTAGAGAAATTGATTCTTTCTTCGAAAAGATCGGCATTTAGTTTTTCAGCAGGTTGGTTAACTCGTTAACTGATTCTTCAGGTATTTATTTACCTTTTTACAATTTGAAGTTTGATCTCATTTTTTCATGTGCTGAGTTCCACCAGCAGTTTCTTGACTGTTGACTTTAACATTTTTTTTTCAACAATTTATTAAAGGTCCATCAGGAGCTTCATTTTGGCTTCCCCCAAAAATTATTTGTCTAATAAAGAGCTGAGGCCTATTTAATCAGTAGTTATTAATACCGGAAGCTTGGGCGAGCTATTTATCATTCATTTTTACAAAAGCTTTGAAACTGCTTTCTTCAGAAGTTTCGTTATAACATTAATAAAGCTTGGTCAATTCTTCTTTCGAGTGATTCGTCATTTCTTCTTTGACAGCTTCGAGAAATGTTCCTTCGAGAGGTTTTTCGAATCCGCCTTCTTCTTAAGTTTGGTTGATCGCATCGCTCAGTCCCTCCAAAAATGTCGCATTTTTTTGGAAAACGTCTCATCAAAAGCATAAGTAGTCATTCATTTTAGGCATAATATTCATATTCAACTGATGCTATCTCTAAAAGCTTGACCATTTACTTCTATAAAATATATTGAGTCTTGTTTCCAGAACTTTGTCATTTTTTATTTCGGGATCTTCATCAGTTCACCCTTTAGGAGCTTTGTCAATTTTTTGCTCATGACTTTAAACTTGTGCTTCCATACCTTTGTCAATTCCTTCTTCATTAATTTCAATTATTTTCTTTAAAAGGAAGCTGCATCAATTCTTTCTCCAGGAATATTTAGTTTTGTGGAGGAAAGCTTGTTTAATTCCCTTTTCAGTTTTGGCATATTTTCATAGTCGTTCATTTCAATTTATTTTAGAGAAATTGATTCTTTCTTCGAAAAGATCGGCATTTAGTTTTTCAGCAGGTTGGTTAACTCGTTAACGTCAATTACTCTATTAGGATCTGCGTCAATTTATCGTTCAGAAGCTACTTCAATTCCTCTAGAGCTGCTACAATTTTTTTTTTGAAGCTTCGTCATTTTTTCTTTCAGAAACACAAATTTCTTTTTCGGGAGCTTGCTCAAATAATGTTTCAAAAATTTCATTAGTTACTCTTCTACGAGTCTCATTTCTTTAGATCATATTCCAATTTATTCTTCGGGAACTTCGTCAATTCTTTTTTCATTTCTTCAAATCTTTTATCAGTTTTTAATTCATTCTCCAGTCATTCAATTCTTTCTCCAGAAGGAAATAATATCTTAAAATATTGGCATGACTCAATAGGGAGTTTCGTCAATTCTTCCTTTCAGAGCTTCGACACATGTTTCTTCAGAAGCTTCGCCAATGTTTGCATTAGGAATATAAATTCTTCTTTAGGGAGCTTATTCAATTATTTCTTATAGAGCTTCGTCAGTTGTTTCTTCAAGTGCTTTAGTTCTTTATATCCTATTTCAATTCATCTTTCGGGAGGTTCGGTCCCAAGAGCATTAATTCTTCCTTTAGAAGCTTTATCAATTCTTGCTTCAGATGCTTTTTATTGTGTGCAAGAGTTTGTTTAATTTTTTTTCAGAATTTTCAGGAGAATTCTTGTTATTTCTGTCTCCAAAATCTTCATCATTACCGTCATTAGTAGTTTAGTTATTATTATCACTGGGGCTTCCTCCTTTCGTCCTTCGAAAATTTTGTTAATTTTTCCTTTGGAAGCCTCATATCTTCTTTCAGGATCTACTTCAGTTTATCGTTAGGGAACTTAGTCAGTTCTTCCTTTTGGAGCTTTGACTTATTTTTCTTTACATGCTTTGCTACTTTTCTTTCAGGATTGTATGTATGTATTTTTTTCGAGAGCTTACTAATTTGTTTCTTCGAGAATTTCAATTCTTCCTTTAAAAGTTTCATTAATTTTATCAATTTTTTTTCTCCTAAAAGTTTTTATTTTGTGTGCAAGAACATTTCTTAAACTCTGGCATCTCTTCATAATTTTAATTAGTCATTAATTTCAGGAGAATTCTTGTCATTTGTTTCTTGGAAATTGTCATCACTACCTTCCCTAGAAATTTCGTTATTCTTATCATTGGGATGCCTCAATTTTTCCTTTGAAAATTTCTTTAATGTTCCGTTGGGAGCCTCAGTTCTTTTTCAGGATTTATGCCAAATCATCGTTCGTTAGTTTCGTCAATTTTTTCTTCTGGGGGATTCGACAATTTTTGCATGGGAAGCTTTGCCAATTATTTCTTCGATAACCTTGTCAGTTGTTCCTTTAGAAGCCTCAATTTTTTAGATCCTTACTTCAATTCACTCTTTAGGAGCTCCATCAGTTCTTCATTCACGAGGTGGAAAATCTTCTTTTAGATGATTCATCCAGAAACTTTTATTTCTTGCATAAGAATTTGTTTAATTCCCCTAATCAGTTATTCATTTTAAGAGCTTAGTTAATGTTCAGGCGAATCATTTTTATTTCCTTCTTCAAAAGTTTCAACATTACTTTCTCAGGAAACTTCTTCATTCTTTCTTCGTTCGGGATCTATCTCAATTCATCGTTCGATAGATTTACCAGTTCTGCCTTTTGAATCTTCGTTAAATTTTCGATCAAGAGCTTCATCATTTTTCCTTCAGGAGCTTCCTCAATTTTCTTTCTGGAGCTTGGCCAATTTTTCTTCAAGGGCTTTATAAATTGCTGCGGGAGCTTGATCTATTATTTCGTCAGTAGATTACTCAATTCTTCCTCGAGGAGCCTCAATTCTTTCTACTTCATCCTTCTGGAGCCTCATCGCCTGTTTGAAACAATCATCATTTTTTTCTTCAAAAGCTTCAATAATATGTCCCCCACAAACTTTGCCAATTCTTCTTTTAGGAACTTGACTACATTTTTCTTAGGTAATACTTTTTATTTCTTTCTCCACAATTTTTACCATTACCTTCTCCGGAAGTTTCGTCATTCTTTGCTATGGTGCTTTGGAATTCTTCCTTAATGAGGTTCCTCATTTTCTCCTCTATAAGCCTAAATTACTTGTTCAGGAACTTCGTAGATTTTTTCCTTCTGGAGCTGCCTCAATGTCTTCTTCAAGAGCGTCACATGTGCCTCTTGTTAGACCTTGATCTTCACCAGGTTCATCAATTCTTCCATGAGAACCCTCAATTCTTTAGATCACACTTCATCTTTTGGGAACTTGCTCAACCTTTGCTTTGAGACAATTGTCAGTTTTTCCTTCAAGAACTTTCTTAATTCTTCCTTTAGGAGCTTTACCAATTTTTCCTCCAGGAGCTTCGCCAATCCTTTCTCTGAGAGCTTCGCCAATCCTTTCTCTGAGAGCTTCCCCAATTCTTATTTCAGGACCTTCCGCAGTTCATTCCTATGATGAGTAAACATCACTTTGAGATGAAATACAGTTTGCGCACCATACTGTTACAAACAAATTATTTCACGATGAGTTTTCAGTTACTTTTAAAAAAAAATATTTCTACAGGTTTAATAAGCATATGGGAAAGGTTTATGTGTCGAATGAGGTTTTGAGTGGACGAGAAACCCGAATATTGAACTTCGATGTAGTGCAATTTTTTAGTCGTGTAACTTGGTTTCAATCAATGCGGTCAATCTGTCATCGTCCAAGTCTTCAAGAACCAGGACCAAGGAGCATGGTTGAGATAGAAACTATCAGAACAGCATTTCGTGATGCGTAATAGATTTTATTGCCTATTAAATAATTTTCATATTTTTCATTGTAGCATCAATAATTAGATGCGTTGGAATATTCTCGTTAGAGTGGCACTTTCAATGCTCAAATCAAAGCATTTGTTGGCCCCATAGTAAACTATTCAGTTCCACTTAAAACATTCCAGATTAAAGAGTCGAAGACCTGCAACACCTTTGACTGCAAAGCACTTAAAGCAACACAAGTGTAATGCATTTTCGCAGTGATATGCGATATCATCAAAGAAAGGAAACGGTGGATCGATAAGATAGCACAACAGGATCTGCCATGCCGTCGCGCACGCTTTAATACGTTACTCCTTCGAACACACTGTTCGCCTTCGTTCTGGCAAAAACTATTACCTTTGTATCAGACGTTGAAATGATGTTTGCAGCAAACACCCTTATCTTTACCACCGCTGCCGTGCTTCGCCGGGAAAGCGCTTACTGTTCGCTTTTGCACTAACCTCTCTCCGATAAATTGCCAGCCGTACTATTTGCACCGCAAACGCTCAAACACCTCGCAGTATAAACTCGTCAATTTGGCATTTCTAACTGAGTCACGTAGCTCGGTTATAACGCTAGCACATTGGGCGCTGAAGTGCATAAAACACTTTACCAATTTCGCAATCGCAAAATTAACCCTTTTTAACTTTTAAATCATGTTTGGAATACATATAAGTTCATTCAAGACTTCTAAATGTATTGGAAAATCGCAGTTTTATTCCACGTTGTGTAATTTACTGCATCATAAGCAGAAGCACTAGAAGTATTATATTGTAACAGACTGTGAAATTTAAATAGTTATTAGTAAATCGTACGGACACCTTTAAATGCATTTAGAATTGACAAGATGCTCTAAGAAAGTGACTCATATCAGGTAGATGTCCTAGCACTCTCCAGAAATCGAGGAATCTAATATTCGGAGGCGATCTATAAATATGCATGAGCCTCCCCTAACTTAATCATAAATCGATGTTATACCAATAAGTTGAATTTGTTAAACAAACTGTTAGAATCTATGATGTATTTTTATAGATGACTTTATGCGTAACAATATTGTACATTGCCTTGGATACGCATAGATATACAACGTGATTACGAAAGCTATTAGTCTTCTTCTGGATTTCGACTGTATCAAAGAATTACTAAAAATGCTTAACCTTTCGTAAGGGGGATCCGTCAGAAACTAATTTAAGGCAGAAGAGTAGGGTATCTCGTTAGGTCATACATACCAAAGACGTAACTCTTTCAAGATTATTAACTCAGTATGTCAGCCATACCAGAGGTGAAACTCTTTTGAAATAGAAATGGCCAAAAGGCAAAGATAGATAAAACAGAACGCACGCTGATTCAGTATATCTGCTATACCAAAGTTTCAAGTGGTACTGGAATTTAAATTTAGTTTATTATTTATTAATCCCAAATTGTTTTTGATACGACATTTCTTCTGTTTTGTGCAACAACGCCGCAACCATTCCTGTTCGATTTGCTACCAGCTTAACTACAATCGTAAAATTAATTAATGATAAAATTAATTAGCTTTTACTGTACATAAAAAAGAGCATTAGTTATGGAAGTAAAAACTTGTAAATGCAAATTACATTCTTACATAAATATTTATGTACGAACACAAATTTTCCAGGGCGTTTTAATCGTATACAATTAGTTGTTCCGAAGCTATCAATATTTTTATGATGTCTAAATTACCAAATAAAAGGTGGTAGCCTCCTGAATTATGTATAATATCTGCCTGTTGAATTCGTTGCACGGTTGGTTATCCTTTTGTTGTGGCTTTGGTTTTGATTTAACGAGAAAATAATATACCAAATGAATTATACAAAAAGATAGTTAAGGTTTGAATATCGATACATCTTGGGAATTTGCAAGTCAAATTTAAATCGTGATGGTTTAGAGAAGTACAGGTTTTTTTTTTTGGACAGGTGGTAATTAGCACTTTCTTGGTAGATGAACTTGATAGACACCTGTTTTGGCAAGTGAATTGTAGCCCCCTAATTATTGGAACGGAAGTAATATTTGGTTAATAACAGTATCCAATTTAAATTTTGAAATAATATAAACTGCAGCTTAACTTGTAAAAGATCTTGCAATTATTTATTGCGCTCCTCGACCCCCCGCATGGCCTACTATGCCTACTTGAAGATCGCAATATTGTAGAAAAAAATAATTTGCCGTTTTGAAGGAAAAAAAACAAAACATTAAAGTAGTGTTGCTTTAGTAGCCTTAGTCGAAAAAAAAAACTTGATCAAAAATTTCGAGTTAAATGCTCCAAATTTTTTCAACAGTTTTTCACAGTTTTGAGTTAAAAACAATCGAAGCATTTTGACAGCAAAGTCAAATTTCGACTTTCAACCCAAAATTCTGAAATTAACGTTAAAAGAATTGCGGGTATTTAATTCGAAATTGTTGTTCATGTGATATGTGATATCCTACTGTTCTTCGTCGATATGCCATCGGGAGCTATGACGCCACTTTGCGTATAATCCCCATGATATACCTGCTATAGAAGAAAACACTTCAAAATTTCTAAAAAATAAAATGTTCACAAAATTTGGGGTTTAAAGTCAAAATTTAATTTAGAGTAAATTTGAAAAAAAAACTGAAAAATAAACGTCGAAAGTTGCAAAAAAAATCTGGAAGTTTCTGGTTGAGTCAAAATGTAACGTTTAAATTGAAAATTTCGAGATTAAAGTTGAACTTCGACTTTAAAACTGAAATTTGAAGATTAAAAGTCGAGCACTCTTTGGAATTTCTAACAAAATTTTATACAATTTTCTGCATGAAAGATAAATTTCACAATACAAAATTTTCAAAAAAAAAAAAGAAATCTGGAATTTGGGAGCTTAAAGTCGAGATTTTAAGCTTAAAGTCGAGATTTTAAGCTTAAAGTAGAAATATGAAGAAGAATATCGAAGATGATAAAAAAAAATATTTCTCGAAATTTTGAAATTAAAATCGAGCCGTAGGTTTTAAGAAATATTGAGAACGGTCGAGTTTTAAATCTAAATTTCAAAGATGTAAAATTTCGAAAAAAAAAATCGTAAAATTTTAGGGAAAAACTCCATAATGCCTTTGCAACTCCTAGCAAGTACAGCTGGTACTATCGTACAGGCTGAAGGCCGGACTGTTTCTTAAAAACTGGCGATGAATTGGGCCGCGAGGGGGAGTCGAACTCTACTCTCTTAGAACAACAGTTTGGTGCTATATTATTCGACCACGTCCTCCTTTGAAGTAGAAATTTCGCTTTTAAGTTCTAAATTTTTAATGAAATCATTTCAAAATTTTTACGAAAAAATGCTTCTCGAACTTGTCGAAAGTCGAAATGTGGACATTAAATTCAAAAGATTTTGGAATGTTCAAAAAAAAGATTTATTTTAATTTTCGAAATAAAAGATTTTCGAAGTTAAATTCAAAATTTCAAGGAAAATCTTCGAAAAATATATTTCAGGAGTTTCGATTTTTGGCCTAAATTTGAATTGATTTGGAGCTGGAAGTTGAAATTTTAAGGAAGAATTTAATTATTAGGGAGGAAACCTAAAAACGTAAAAATAATTTTTTTATAGAAATTTCAAATTTTGGATAATTTTTTACAAAGCAATGTTTATAAATTGAGTATTTAATCGAAAATTTCAGTTTAAGTTAGTATTATCTAAGGTAAACTTTAAAATTTTAGAAAGTCAATATTTTAGGAGAAAACTGGACATTTTTAAAGAATGTTTTCGAAATTTTAAATTGATATTGAGATTTTCAGATAGAACGTAAAATTGTTCACAATTTTTTTCTAATTATCATATTTTAGGCAAACTTATACGTTTAAAATAGTTAATGCTCCAAGAAATCAATACGTAATTTAATATCTGTTAGACTCGAAATAACTTAAGAATTAAAAAAAGTCTCGAAAGTTTGAGTTTTATATTGCAATTTTTTCATATTGGTAGTTATAAAAAGCAATTTCGAGAATTTCTTTTTTTCTTTAGAAATTTCAAGTAAGATTGAAATTTTGAATTAAAATTGAAATTTTGAAGATTAAACTTGAAAAAACATGGACATTGATAAAAAACATTTATCGATATTTCTAGTTTAAATTCGAAACGATTTTAAATTCGAAATCTCAAATTTAAATCCAAACTTTCGGGAACTTTACTAACGAACGACGTTATTTAATGGCTCACATTATATTTTGCTTCTAAACAAAGGGTAAATTCTTAAATATAAAGACTAGTCTAACTCAAATAAAAACTTTGGCTAATTGTCTCCATCTATTCGCAAACTTTGCAACAAGGTTTAATAGAAATAGGTGCATATAGCTCCGTTATAGAATAAAACGATGTAAAATTATCCCGGACAACAAAGGAAAAATCCATTTAAGTCCCGAGTACAGCCATTTTAAATCTCTCTGACAAAAAAGGGCTTTCTGTTCGTGTTTAAAATAGGCGAATAAGTTTTCCCAAGTGAACTGAAGAAGCGTTTAGAATATCAAGAGGTCTCTTTTATAATACCGGCTTTTAAACCGTCTAGTAAGTGCAAGATGTGTTCATTGAAACAACGGTTTCTAACCACAACATGTTAATATTGTCGTTGGTTTCTCAAGAAAAAATAATCGATCTTTTCCGATTTTTTATTTTTATGTTCAGTTAACCTTTTCTGCGTTTTTACGCTATAATACCTTCTAATGAAAATGAAACCTAAGAAAGAAAAAAAGTCTGACTACAAGTAAATTTCTGTAAACTTTGATAATTACATAATTTACTCTGTTTTTATATTTAAATAATTTTTATGTATTTTCTTTTGTACGACTGTTGAGTTTCAAACAAATTTCGGTTAGATTGTAACTGTAAATGTTTAGAAATTTTTTTTACTATACTCTGTTCACTCAAGAGATATAGTTAGGCCACTCCCCCTTAAAAAAAGGACAAGTTCACACTATATCAAGAAATAAATCAATATTCTCTTTATTTTTTTTGCGAAGTATTAGTATTTCTATTCATGTTTTATTGGATTTTTATTCGCCAGTTACTCCTCTCACAATTCGCTTCTTAGGGCAATCTATAACAGATTGCCAATCCTTATCAGAAGGTTACTGAAAATTTAGGATTGTGAAAGGAGTAGCTGGCGAAGAAAAAGCCAATAAAATATGAATAGAAATAAATCAATGTTACTAATTAAGCAATCAACTAAATTTTTTTGGTGTGTGCGATAAGGGGATTTTCAGAGTCAACCAATAGAAATACTTTTTTCAAATATCCCGTTTTGTTTCAGGGAGTGGCCTAACTATTTCTATTGGGTGAACAGAGTATAAAAATCTGGGGTTTTGGATACGGAGATCAACTCTTAAAGCAGCATACATTTTTTTACAGCTTGTCTAAACACTATTTTGAATCAAACTAATTTGGCAAGAAATTATCAAATAATTCTATAAACATTTTATACAATAAAAAGAACGGTATTAAAGTTGTTGCTTCAGAATTATAAATTGTTTGGTATTTACTGTTTTACTTGGCAGCGATGCAAAAATTACAGAATTTAGATATAAATAATAACAAAGAACATAACATACACTACAATTGAAAAATATAAGGATGGCACTAGTTATTTGTTAATCACGTTTGTCCTATTACTTTGTTTGTTGCGTCTTACTAGTTCGCCCAATTAAACAATAATGATTTTTTAACTTTTATTTAATAGAATAACTAATAATTTATTCGTATAACCGAGTAACTTAAGGTGTGATTGCTGGCTTATAATTGGTATTCCACACATATTAGAATATTCAATATTTCGAAATCTGGAAAGCACAATTACGTACCTCCTTATAGCTCTAGTTACTTGTAAACATTCGACAGACGTCTGGAACCTACGAGTCACTTCTTCCTAATAGCTTCTATTAAAAGAGAATACTCTGGTAAGCAACTTTTAATTTCGCATTTTGTTTCAATAATGTATTTTCGTTTGTTACTGTGTGGTAAAAACGTATCAATAATTTTAATTTATTTATAAATGAATTCATAAATTGAATTATGTTGCAGTAATTTTGCCGCAAATATTATTAAAATGTCATCAAACTTTTCAAAGAACAGTATTAGAAAAACTCAAAAAATCAAGTTTAAAGTTAAAATTCCCTGAAAGGGTAAAAATTGAAAATTTAAACCTGGAATTAAAAAAATCTGATACAAAAATTTGGAATTGAAAACTTAAAATTTGAAACATAAAATGAGTTGTCATTTCATAAGATCGAAATTACCATAATAAGTCAAAAAAATTTAAAAAAGTGAAAATTTGACTTTGGAATTAAAGTATATATAGTCAATTTTCAAAAATAAAAACATAATTCGAAAACTCGACATAAAGTCGACGTGTTAAAATTAATATTTCCTAAAAAAATGCTTGAATACTGAAAATATTAATTTTTAAGAAATATTTAAAGAGTGTTATGTGGTTGTGTGTGTTATTGGAAATCTTATATACGTCATTATCAAGGTTGTCGAGAGAATTTACGGGCCCGAGGGCAAATACGAAGTCCGAGTCTACCAGCAAATTAAGTGTAGGGGCAAAAATAATTAGATTAGTAGGACCAAAAAAAAAATTATAAAATGACGAAGGGGTTTTACTTCATAATTTTTGTTTTGACATTTTTGAAAACTATTAGCTTTTTTCTCAATCTTTCAACTTTTCAGGAAATTTTGTACTTGAAAATGTTTACCCGTTTTAAAAATTTCCACTTGTTTTGAAACAAAATTCGAACTGTTCACTTGACAGACTATTTTGAAAAATTCGATTTTTATTGAACGACTTATTTAAAACTGTTATAAATATATTGAAAATGTCATATCCATTTTTTTCAAATTTTCGACTCTCATAATTTTGACTGTTTCTCGAAATGTTGACGTAATTTCAAAATTTCAACTTCAGTTTGAAGCTTTTTTGAAAATTTCATTTTCTTTCAACTTTTTGATCTTTTAAAAATTTTGACCAGAAATTTCTATTTTTTTGAATATCTTTGAAGTTCAATCATATTTTGGAGAATTGGATTTTTTTTTCAATTTCTTATGTTGAAAACACTGACTTATTTAAAATGTTTTATTTTTTTATTTTGCATTTTCTTTTAAATTTTAATATTTTTTCAAAATTCTGACTTGAAAATGACGACTTTATTGCAAAGTCTGACTTCGATATTCATTGAAAATTTTAGCCTTTTTGAACATTTCGACTATTTTGAATATTTTGACTTATTATATCTCGAAATTTCGACCTTCATATATAAATTTCACTTTTATTAGAAAAATTAAATTTTTTTAATCGACTTTTCAAGAATTTTGAATCTTCTCTAAAAATTTCGATTATTTTTTACTTCGACTTTCGAACTTTCAACTTCTTTCTTGAAACTTCGAACTTTTGTAAATTGGACTTCTTCAAAAATTCGCCTTTTCTTGATAATTTCGAATTTTTTTTGAACCTGACTATTTTAATTGCCAATTTTTAAAATTGTGAACGAATTGTATAAAACGAACTTGAGAATAAATCTCGACGTTGAAGCTGTCATTTTAAAACGGAGTATTTTTCAAGTGAAAAGTTATAAATTTCAGAAGAAGAATCTTCAAGTTTAAAATCTTGACAGGAATATTTTGAGAAAATGAGCGAACATTTCGAGTAAAAATTTAAAGTCATATAAAAGTCGGAATTTCAAATAATGAAGCCGAAATTTCCAAAAATCGAGATTTACAAAGGCAAACAATATTGCAATAATAAAATAAAAACTGAAAGTTTAAACTAGAAATTTTCAGAAGTAAATTGAAATTTTCAGTTTCAAAAATGTTAAAAATGAGCTTGCCTATTCCTTTGGTTGATGTTTGTGATCCTTCCTATCGAATCGATTCGTGGTTTATGAAAATAGATACTTTGTTAATTCTGGAAATATATACATGTTAAATACGATGTAACCAAAGTTACAAAGGTCACTGAGTGAAGTAACCCGACTTATACTACGGGTTGCATTATTGCAACATCCATTAATAGATCTTGGGATTACGTTTTAGGCATTTCACATTAACTAATAAATGTCAATTAACAAATCACTCGATGATAGTAAGATCTCTGGAATAGATACGCACTCGATTAATAACTATAATTTGGAAATGTTTACAGCGAATTTTCCATCGGCCTATTCCTGTTAGCCTCTGTTTCGTCTTAGCGATCTTTCTTGATTCTCGCTGTACTCTTTGTGCGCATCTTTGTCTTTTATTGCTTCTCTCTCCATTACTTCCACCACTTACATACTCATTCGCCATCTTGACCCCCCATAAAATCAACTTGGTGTATTTTTGGGTTTATCAATGACTTGTATTTCGTTTTGTTCGCAGAATTCGATTTTTCTCAGTTGATTTATTTATAATGTTAATTTTTTTAGAATGTTTTCAGAAGCCTTCATGGTTGAATCTTGAAAGATAATAGCATCCATTTTTCCGCGTTTTTCATGACTTAAATGTGTCACTTACGTCACTTCCGTTTAGAAACAGTGACGCTATTAAACTCAGATTTTCAAATTTTTATTTTATTGTACAGTTGGTCAAAGAGGAAAAATGTTTGCTTCTTTTCATTATACAAATCAATTGATTAGTCGATTTGTTGACAATCGGTAGTGAAATGGCTTTAGAATCAGTTTGCGAAAAGGTTACTATTAATTTCCAGTTGAAATGAGCTCGGGCGAATTTAATGCCAAGTTAATTAGAGTCGCAATCTAATTAGTCTAATTAGTTTGAATTTTCATCCGATGTGTTAATTACCAGACGTGCCTCAACAGAATTACCTTTGGTGCATTGCATGCCGCTGTCTGTCAGTATTGACGTAAACCGTTTGACTGATTCCCTTTCCGAATACTAATGGCCATCAAATGATGGCCGTCGGTCGAGCTCGTACAACGCGCTTTCCAAGGCAAATCATGCGGATTCGGACACTAATCCATTTTATCACTATCTGATTTTCCGATGCTGTGTCAGAGTTGTCCGCATACCCCTATTATTAACGGATAATAACCCCATGATGAATTACAGCCGTCTTTCAGCAGAAATGCTACATGATACGGTTGTTCGCAAATTAATTCTTCTGGTTATGAATGGCTGTAAACAAACAGTGAGGTTATTTTTTTCTCTCACTCCGAATGCATGTTAGTGGAGTATTATTATTAAAAAAGTAGTACGAAATTTTATATTATGTATTTGCACATGTGTTTTGTTTTAATTCTTCATAACATGTTACTAAAAGTTTATTTTACAAACCTAATAAACTGAACATTTTTAAAATTCTTCTAGAACATTTTAAAAACCTTCAAAAACATTGTATGACTGTGAGTGTTCATTTAACAAAACGAAATATTCGTCTGCTTTTACATTATAGCATATTGAACAAACTGTGTAATGTTAAATTGGTTATTAGCAATTGTAAGATGCATGTATTCCTTTAAATGATGTAATTGTCCAAAATCTACTAGATGTTCTAAGAACGTTATTAGAGGAGCTTATCCGCCGAGGCGGTTGAATAGAATGAGTGGTACGCAGGTACTGACTTCTCAATTTTTTTGGAACGGGGGACCTACTTAAACAGACCCAAATGGTCCCTAAACTAGTAGATGTTTGAAAATATACGTATAAGTTTCTGTTGTCGAAAAAATCCTCGGTGTTTTTTATTATCTAACCGTATAACAGTGCAATACCCGCTAGAGGTGATGATTCGTCTCATTAGTTTATTATTAAAGCACAACTCTTAGGAGCACTGCGAGTAAGATGCAGAAATAAAGATAAACTGCGATGAACCACCTTGTTAAGTAAGGATAATTTGTAATTTTAGGGGAAAACTCCGTTCGGCAATGAATCCCATAGTCTGGAAGTTCTATAGAAAAAAAGAGTCTTCACAGGCAGAAGACCTTACTTTACCAAACTGGAATGTACAGGAATTTTCTGTCTTCGACTATCTTGTATACCTCAAGAATCTTGCCCTTGGATGTTCAAACCCATCAGCTCCTGCGAGCATCTCCCATAAAAGTAATTGTAGAAAGGTACAACCATCCGCCTGTGCTCCAGTATTTTGAGGGAATTGGTAAACTTTCTTCATCAATTAGGCGAATGTCTTCTGTAAATTGACTCCAAAAGAGCCAAAGTGTAATTTTGGGGCTGAACTCCAAACATGCGAAAAGTATTCTACTGTTGGTCTAAGTTGAGCTTTGTAGAGATTGAGCAAATGATGAGATGTGAAGTATTTTTTTAGGTCTAAAAAGAAAACCCAGTTTAGAAGCGGCCTTGGCAACGTCTCAAGAGATATTGGTAGTGGCATTTACTCCTAAGATGGACACATTAGATCCCATCGGGAGGATTTTACCGCCCATGAGGATGTTGGTTGCATTATCTCTTCATGATTTTTCTTTCCCCATTAGTCCCGTTTAATCATTTGTATCTGCTGTTCCCTTAGCCCTTAGCCTATCTGAAGCAGCGACATATAATGGTTTGTCGGAGAGAAATAATGACACCAGCTTGTGTAGACTAGAAACATAGTAGGAGGCAGAAGTGACCCCTGAGGTGCCCCTGTAATTAATGCCTTCGATAAAATACCATCAACGACGACCTGAAGAGATCTGCCGGACTAAATATCAAATGACAAGGACACTGCAGAAGTCCATAAGATATTAATTTGAAGAGAAGAGATCGGTGCTTCTGTCGAAGGCTTCAATGCCACAATTTTAACCTCGCCAATTTTTTTATAGAAATTTTGGCTTCTTTCAAAATTTCTGCCTTCAGTTTTCAATTTTTTCTTGAAAGTAAAAATTTCTACCACCAGTTTCTGCATGTTCTAATATAAGAAATAGTTTATTAATTTTTCGATCTAAATCCTACATTAATTATGAACATCTTGGGGTATAATTGCTTCTGCAATCTGATAGAAAAAAGTCCAACTAGGGTAATATGATAATAGCATAGATAGTTTAAGATGCTTTTAACTTAACATGATCAGATATCCTGTCGTGCAGAATTCTAAGCATATAAGCCCCAACGAGCATGAAATCCCGTCTTGCTCTCAGCAGCTTCGGCACCGTAAGACACTAAATACCAAATTAATGGCTCTTCCGGATCATAATGAATGCAAGCAAACATGCATACGCAGCTAGAGTGTAACAACGTAGGTGACACCGCACAAAACGGCACCTAATAAATAACCAGTTTACGTTCAACACTCGAGTTGTAATTTACCAGAGTGAGATTATGGGTAGGTATAATTAATTACGCAAACATGTGTAGGGTGAGCGTCTGCATGAATACATGGGACGACTCTTCATTGTTTTTATGGAAATCGACCACAATGGAAAACAATTCGGCTTCGTTTCTGTTTGTAATATAATTAGTTGATGCCGTGAAGCAGGCGACCATGACTCACTGCGACAACAATTAACTAGGGACAGAAGGTCGTGACAATTCATTATAATTGTTTTTAATTTGTAATTGCCATAAAATTACTAGTATTTGTTATCTTCACTTAATGTTTATGTTCCTATTTTTAATTATCGAGCAATAAAAATATACAAAATAACGGAAATTCCAGATGTTCAAAACAAAACAATTATGTATTTGCAAATCATCAATTCTAATTCTTAACGATATTTCAATTTCAATTCTAATACATAAATCTTGATTTTATTTACATAACATTGCAGGAAGCATGGAATGTATGGTAAATATATATATATATATATATATATATATATATATATATATACATATATAAATAAATAAAATTAAATTAGGATGACGTGCGATCGTTCAATTAGGAGAGCAGTGAAAAGTGATTTCAGGTTCGGTCCCCTGTAGCGTCAAAACATTGTTGATTCTACTACCATTCTAGCATCTAACACAAGTGATCTGTGATTGCACCCTTTGTGGTGATGGTGCCTTGGGTTGATGCAAAAATAGTGCAAGATCTTGAACAACTAATAAAACAAGTTCATCACATCTGAACAGCTATTCACCCTCTATCAAGCGCAAGAGTACTATTTGCGTGCCTGGAATTTACCACTAAAGCATACATTAGTCCTTTTGAATTATATTCAAAGAAAAAAGTTTCGTTCGGTTGGGGATTAAATGTTGACTATGTTCACTGGAGCATAAGAGGATAGTTGGCAACATGTAGCTCTTCTACAAGTACTTTCATGTAAGATGTTCACAAAAACTAGTGGCTTTCATCTTTCATTCCTTATTTCATACAAAAAGACTGCTTTAGCTATTTTGGATTTGGGATGGATTGCGTAAAATTAGGCAAACATTCTACGGAGACTCGTTTTCTTAAAATTTTGACTTTTTTAATCTCGAGTGATTAAAGAGCATCGGGATTTTTTTTATGAATTTCTAATATTTTCTCCAAATTTAGAACTTTTCCTCAAAATGGCGTGTTTAATCTTTGAATTTGTATTTAGTTTTTTTTAACAATTTTTGTAAACTCGAAATTTCGACATTTCTAGAAGTTTTCCTTTTTTCGACCTTTATCTCGAAATTTCTTCTATAAACGCGAAAATCCAATTTTTTGGCACACTATTTATCGTAAACTAATATTTTGCTTTTTTAGTTTTTTGTAGTCTTGAACTATCAACAATTTTTAGTAACGAGAGTTCTGTAGTAACTTTTTTCTTAAATTATCGGCTTTAAAATCAAAATTTCTACTACTTGTTTTAGAAATCTGGACTTTCTTCCAAGTTGGGACATTAATTCTGAAATTATGATTACTATCTGAAAATTTACTTAAATACTTTTTATAAACTCTTGAGCTTTTTACGAATTTTTAACTTCGTCCTAATAGGTTCAAGTTTACACCTTCAATTTTTTAATTTAACTTTCGATTTTAATCTCGAAACATCAAGAATTGGTAAAAATTAAGATTTTTTTTGAATTATAACAATAATAGATTTTTTTCTTGAAAATTCGGATTTTATAACTTGAAGTTTCTAATTTTAACTCGAAATGTTCAGAATTTTGTTTCATATAAAAATAATGATTCTTTTTGGAAGCTTCCAACTATCGGTTGTATTATTTTTTCTTCTGCTATTAAAAAATTTATTACAAAATCGATTTTTTTCTAGAAATTTTGACTTCTAGTTGAACATTAATCTAGTTTAAGCTGGATTCTGTTTAAAAACATCTGATTTTGGTTTTTGAAATTTCAACTTTCTTCTCTAATTCCACATTTACACCTTTAATTTATTGTCTTCTCCTTCTTCTTCTTCTTCTTATTCTTTTTAGAGATCTTGCGATCTGTTAATTTTCGTTATGCCTATGTTGTAGTTCCTGGGATGTTGACTACCAACTATCCTTTCATCTTTTAGGTGGTCTTCCGGGGGGACGAGTGCCTGTTGGTTTTCCTTCCAGTGCGATGCATGATAATCGATCTTTTCTCATTCTGTTTATGTGAGCGTACCATTATCTCCTTCTTCGTCTACCCCATAGCACGATATCCTGTATACCGTACTGCTCTCTAATCTGTGTGTTTCTTACTCTGTCTCTTCTAGTCTTTCCCGCTATAGTTCTTAAAGTTTTCATCTCTGCTACTCTTAGCATACTCTTGGTCTTGTTGGTTTCTTCTCGTGCCTCTATTCCGTATGTCACGATTGGTCTTGTACATGTTTTGTATATTTTCATCTTGCTGCCTGGGCGCATATATTGATTGTTCCAAATGGTCTCTCATAGGCAGCCTGATATTGCGGCTGCTTTGTTGATTTGGCTTCTTAAGTCGTTTATAGAGGTCCACTCGAGAGATTAACACCGAGGTACTTAAACTGGGTAACTTTCCTTATGGGATGATTTTCAATGACGAGTAGCTTTCTCGAAAGACAAAACTTGCGTTCAAGAATTCATAACAATCTAAACCCATTCTCTCCTCCAATTCGTAGGATGCTCTGAGCAGTGCTGTGTTCTCCATTGAAGCTAAAGAAGCACAGCTTTCATTGCAAAATGATTTTTTTTAATAAATTCCGAATTTTTTCTGGAAATGTCGACTTTTTTCGGGAACTTTTTACTTAGAATTGAAGATGTTTATTTTCTTCCTAATATTTCCAACTTCCTCTTGAAATTTCTGACATCTGGAACTTTCAATGTTGCTAGAAATTCTTAGGCTATAAGTCAAAATTTCGTTTTTTTTTCCTTAGAATTTTCCAGTTCTTTTTAACAAAATTTCGGCTTTTTCTCGAAATTCTGAATTTCAATTTCTAAAGTTCGTTTTATTTTTCCAGATTTAACTTTAAAACTTCATTTTTTCATGTTCCCTAAAATTTGGATGTTCAAGCGGAGTTATGATGCATTTCCAAGATCATTTGGGCTGGGCCTCCCGTGATCTAAAACGTTCTAGTTTTATTTCTTACAAACAACAGTTTTGCGTATATCTAATATGTAAATAGCAAAGTATGTTTATCCATGGGTTAGTTACCTTAGACTTAAGCAATTGCAACGAAAATTAGTAAATAGGTTCCTTAAAGCCCCACAAAGGAAATAGGATCCTTTAAGAAAAGTAAAAAAACCCGGAATAGTATTTCGACACACGTGCTCAATATCATATCGAGAAGATATCTGAAAGCTTCATCTTATGCTCTGGGGCACAAACTACCATGCGTTTCGTAGGACTAATGTAAGTAGAAAAATCCGCGAATTGTATAACATTTAGTAGTGTGCTTTATTAGGCTGTTTTTCTGTTATTTTTTATTGGTGTTTTCACCCCTATGTCTAATTTAGTAGTTTGAACATTAAAATGTCTTTTGGGCATTGCCATCTTGCCCGAGTATTCTTCGAGTACTACGTAGGACCCCTTGCTTTCTGAAGGGGGAAAATTTACTGGCTAGGAACCAAGTAGTTAGAAATGTAACTCTGTCACTCAATGATGTTGCAGTGTGTAGCAGTTCATTGCATTGTTGGTTATATTACGTTGTATCTCTACTGATTGTTTTTTTACCAATACGAATACAATAATGTCTCTAACACCACCATCTATCCCTACCTTAGTATAACCTTCCTAGTATTAATTCTTGCTTTTTGGATGAAGAACAAGTTTGGTTACATTTGGTTGTTTTCCTACCGATTTTTTTAAATTCATATTTTAGACCTCATAGTTATAAATGTTGATGATTAATCTAGATCGTTCTGAAGTGGAGATCGAAAAAATTTGATTGACTTCAGTACTCCAAAGCTCAGGCCGCTGTTTTTTTTTCCTTCCAAGAAAATGTCAAGGAATAATGCATTCAACATTCCAGTGGCGGTAAAATCTTCCCTATGGGACGCAATGTTGTAATCTTCTATTCTAGGACAAATGCCTGAATCAACTTTTTTTGGGGTGACTATATGTATGGTTGCCGTATGCATATGCTTCCCAAAAGCTAGGGTTTGTTTTCCAGCTAAGTAGTGCTCCATATTTCACTTTCTATAAAGCCCACATTAAACCAACATCGGAGTGTTATTCTCATGTCTGAAATTAGCCTTAAAACACTCACTGACTCTTTTTCGATTCCATTTAAGGAAGGACAACTGATCGTCTACCTGATGATAAAACCTTGTCTGCGCCTTGACTGGAGCACAGACGGATGGTTGTTTATTTTCTCCAAATCCTTTCTTAGAAGTTGCTTGCCAGTGGTAAGTCTCCAATCCTTCCAAGAGCAACATTCTTAAGGCATACAAGACAGTCAAAGACTTAGTTCCTATGCAGTTCAACTTGACAGAGTGAGAATTTCTATTTATTGTTTGTGTTCCAGAGAAATCTTTATATTAGAAATAATTGCCGAACAATTATTTCTTGAATAGTGTTTTAGGCCAGGTCTGCTTTGCAGGCTATACACATTGCATAAAGAATACATATTGTATTTCATAATCGCGCATTAAACGTCATCAAGATGTTTTACGCCATGTTAAATTAGCAACAATTTTGCTAAATGCTACAATGGTTTCATGTCATGCAATTGTCTATAAATGTTATATCTTAACTTAGGCGCATTATACGTTCGAATCAACCTTTCAACACTCCCACTAATGATACTTGTCTCTATTAACATTTACAATCAACTAATTACAACGGTTGAAGGAAATGGGGAAAGTTATGCCCCGCAGGGTATAGTTCCGGGTTTCAAACATTCTTTCGACATATGGTGTTTAAGATGTTAAAACGCCATGTGACAATGAATGGAACGACTGATGTTGTAATGTGATAGCTCCGTGTCGGTTTTGAAAAGGGTGAGCGATTAAACTAGGAATGTGTCATAAAAGTCGGAAGTTGAAAACTGACTGAATAATAAAAAAAGTTTGCTAGGAAATGCCTAGAAGTATTTTTAAATGTCTACCCTACAGGCTTAATTCGACTTCGATTCGATAGCAATAATTTCCTCCCGATCTGTGTTTTAAAGACCTTCCAGTTGAATTAATAGAAAGTCAATTGCACCGGGTAATAAATTTTCCAAAGGCGATGATTCAAAATATTTAATTTAGTATGGCATTCTGAAGCAATAAATTCTGCTGTAATAAGCCGAGCTATTTCCAGTTCGACAAATAGAAATGTAGAAATATGCAATCGCATCGAAGGTTATTTACATCGTTTTAATAAAAATGTTCGATTGAATCTGATTTTAATGTGGCAGATCTAGCGAAGCATTGGAGTTCAGCAGCCCTATAGGTGCGGCATCAGGAATCCACGTTTCCACATCTAGATCTGACAAGTACGAACGACAGTGATGGATATTTATAGTCGACGATTGTGAAAACGTAATAGCTGGCTTTTTGAATTATGGCTATAATCAAGTTGACGTACCATTATCCAGTTATTAAATAATAATTTTAATTACTGTACTCATTGTATCATTTGTGTATTCACTCCAGCAATTACTCTTGATATATGGTGACTATGATAAAATAAACGCACTATAACGTATATAATTAACAAAGAAATTAACGCGGTAAACGCTGTTTCTGTGAGACTATTAAAAAATGTAACCACATCCGACCTTCAGTGTACACGGTGGTTTTCTTAGGTTGTAATTATGAGCTATGTAAATGCTCAACATGAATGGTTATCATAATAGGTGTGTGCACTTATTTATTAGCACTGTAGCAGAACGGCTAAACTGTGGCAATTAGTTCCTTTTGCTTTGTGGTTTTGCAATTTTCTGAAGCGCCTATTTATTCTCGCCTCAAAAGGCTTTTAACGCAACATACGTGAACACTGTTTGGTGGAAAAACGCTTTGTAGATCCTAAGAATTACTAGTTAAGCCCATGCTTCAAATACGAACAGTAACCACGCTAATGCAGCCTTTTTCGAGCTATTTGCCAGATCTTCGACAGTGGAAACCTTCTTTTTGTGAACACTGTTGAGTGAAAAAACGCTTTGTAGATCCTAAGAATTACTAGTTAAGCCCATGCTTCAAATACGAACAGTAACCACGCTAATGCAGCCTTTTTCGAGCTATTTGCCAGATCTTCGACAGTGGAAACCTTCCTTTTGTAAACACCGTTGAGTGGAAAAACGCTTTGTAGATCCTAAGAATTACTAGTTAAGCCCATGCTTCAAATACGACCACTAACCACGCTAATGCAGCCTTTTTCGAGCTATTTGCCAGATATTCGATGGTGGGAACCTTTCTTTTCTTAGTTCTTATCCCTCGGATGAGTAAAGTTAAAAATTTGTAATTTTTTCGAAATGTCAATTTTTTCTTAAGTTTTAGGCTAGGTAAATTCAAAATGTTTACTTCGTAACGACTTTCAAAAATCATTTTACAAATTGACCCGATTTTTTTCTCAAAGTTCCATACTCATCATTTCTATTTTAGAATTAAAATTTTAGAGCAGAGAAAACAGGTTAAATCTGAATGGGAAAGGCTACGATAACTCAACGACAATTCGAATTTTATAAAGAAAATTAGGGAACCCGAAATTTTAGGGAGGACTTAGTTTAAGCTCTGAAACTCTGAAAAGGTTTCAGTTTAAACTCAAAATTGCAAGATTTGAAATTCTAACGTTGAACTTTTACCAGACAAAATTTAAATCGGGTATTTTGAGATTAAATTTAAGAAGAATAATGGGACTTTCGATTTTGAAATTAATACTTTAGGAAATTAAATACCATTTTTATTAAAATGGAAGTTTGTGGATTAAAATTAAAATAGAAGAACAAACTTCTGAAAATTTTAAGGAAAAAAGACCACAATTTGAATTTGAAAGTGGATTTGAGATTACATTCGAAATGTCCATTTTTTAAATTTCTATACAAAGTTAAAAACTCAGTGATTGATATTGAAATGTTACCAGAAAAAGTGTAAAAATTTGAGATAGAAACCAAAATTCGAGAAAAAAAGGAAATGACCAGTTCGGTGTCAAAATTTTAAGTAATACTTTAGTTTGCATGTATGCTTAGAGGTTAAAGTCAAAACAGGAAAACAAAATTTAAACTGAAGATTTTAGCAACATTTTGCGAAAAACCAAAATTTCAGTATTAATTTTAAAGTTGAGGTTTTAGAAAAAAAAGAGCTGACACTGCATATTTGGTGTTAAATTAAAAAAAATAAAGATACATAAAAATTTGAGGCATATTTCGAAATAAAAGTGGAAATTTGTGGAGAAATACGTATTGCTACGAACTGATGTGGTAGAAATCGCGAAGTCTATGAAGAGTGTTGCAATTCACGATGTGACTCATCTTAGATCTTCTGATCGCACCGTCTGTATGGACTAGACATCATCTCTAAAGGCAAAGTAGAACGATAAATTTAAGAAGTGGATCAGATGAAACCATTATTAGGACATTACCTGCTGCATCAGGGCATAATTTTAAAACATTATAAAAAGTCTAATTGAATATATTGTGTGGCTCTAACTTTAGATTAAAAAAATATATTAACAAATTATGGCAAATGGCAATAAAAAAATTTGAGCAAAATAAAGAGAATGATTTTGTGGCAAAAAACAATGATTACTTCTTATCTCATTTAAATTCCAAGAGTAAAAAGAGTGGGTCAATACCTTCAATGAAGTTGAAGATGAAATTGATGCTAATGCACCGACCAATAGGTCCGAACATTTATTAGATTCGAAGTTTGGAAACCAAGTACCGGTTTCGATCTTGTTAGATCTCGTCGGTTTGGTATATCCAACTCGAATGCTAACAAATGTTCCGGCAAGTGCTAAAGAATTCACGGACGTCAAGCGTGTGACTTCTTAGTACCTATTGGTCCATAGCGAAACTATGGCCATCGCTAACAATGTCGTATGCAAGTAGAATGCAACCTAGACTACAAATTCATGTAGATTTCATCTGACAAGGTCTATCAAGATTAGCAGTGTTTCAACTGTTGGTAGTTCAGCTACCTATGATTCACTTACACGCCTGGAGGACTGCATGAATGTGTAATCTAGGTTGCATTCTACTTGCATGTGAAATTGACGGTTGATGGATGATGGAAGATGTTGAACAAATATTAAATTAGTCAAAACCCAAAGCATCCTTTTCGACATCTTACTAGGCAGGTAATTGATAGGTATTTTGATGATCTTACTGATGGTGTAAACTTCTTGCTCTTGCTCACAAATTTCTTGTCTTTTTCTTGCATCAGGAACAAGACAAGAATAAGAAATTCGTCTAACAGTAGAGGAAGGTACGAGTAATAAAGTTAAAGCCTATTTGAGGTTTATGAGCCGTTTTGGTGGTATTACAACTTTCTTCCGAATGTGAAGTGCTTGAAATGACACGTCAACTATCGTTTACAAAAATAGTAATAGTCAAGATGAGGAAAACACTATAATATTCAACTCTCAACAGGCTTTCTGCGGTTTAAAAACCATTCCTTTCCGAATACTCTTCTCCTCCTTCTCTTATTTTTCATTGTTATTTTCAAGTCTTGCAATTGCTACCTTTCACGTTTTGACAACCCTTTTATAGCAACCCATTCCTAGTTTGCGTTTTGTCACCTGAAGTTGCTCAACATGTTTCGTAATGTGTGAACTCGGCTAGTTTTGTTGACAAGCATGTTAAGGAGCATGTTCCTCAACATGTTGTCCAGTAAATGGCCTGCTTAAGGCAGAAGAGCCAGCAGCAATTAAAAATCCATTTTGAGTTCCAAAGAGCCAGGAATTTTGATTTCCATTTCAGCAAATTACCAGGCTAAGCGAGCTTTTGCCCCTTTCGAAAGTGGATAACACTAATTTTAGGAAAATTTTAACTTAAACTTTTTTCCTAAATTTTTGAACTTTGCATCTCGACCTTTACTAATATTTTGAATGTTTTCCAAATTTAGCCTTTAGATTAGCGATTTCAACTTTGTCCTCAAAAATTAAATTCCTTTTTTATAGTTTTACTTCTTTTTCAAAATTGACGGTTTTTTTTAAATTCATACTTTACTCTATAAATTTGGATCCTTTTCTCAATTCGTATTTAAAATCACAGGTTTGGGATTTCTTTTTATAAATGTCGAGTGTTTTATCGGAATGTCAACTTTTTTTTCTTAAAATTGCTAATTTATGAAAATGTTGAATTTAATTTTGAAATTAGAACTCGAAAACTTTAGAATTATTTTTTTCTGTTTTGACTCGAGTCCTGAAAATCCAATATGGTTTTAATTGTAAATTGTTGTAAAACTTTTCTCAAAATTCACTCTTTCGATTTTTATTTTCTTCTTAAACATTCAATTTGAATATCCAAAAACATGAAGAGCGATTGCAATTGTCTTATGAAAGAGATAATGCGGCTCGTAAGCTGACGTTTATGTTTTTTTGGGGCTTGAACTTTAGTAAGATTCAATTCTCAAAAATATTATTAGTAGCTGCGGAAGGGAATAAGTTTGTCCATTTTTTTTTAATCAAAGTCCAATTAACTTTTTTATTACACCATATGAAAGGGGAGGCCATTCTGGTTAATCTGATGTTCAGCATG
Organism: Dastarcus helophoroides; assembly: GCA_028583605.1. Lineage (NCBI taxonomy): Eukaryota > Metazoa > Arthropoda > Insecta > Coleoptera > Bothrideridae > Dastarcus > Dastarcus helophoroides. The sequence continues at coordinate 7,380,123 of CM053329.1, forward strand.
TAGGGGGTTCATAAAATTTTTTTTTTGGAAAAATATAGAAAACCCAGTTAAAACTGAGAAATACGCTTACAGTTTTTTTTGACTTTTCCTTAAAGTTTTTTCAACCTGTTTTTCGATTTTGCTTCAAAATTTGTGTACTAACTCCCAACATATTGCACATTAAATTTTCAAAAAAGTTGTACTCTTGTAGAATGGAATAAAAGAAGGGTTGGCTATTTTAAAAAACTATTCCTATCTCGCCGTACTGCTTGCAATTTTGAGAATCAAAGTTCATGCCCCGAAAAAACAAAATTGACCTGTCCGAGCTATTTTTGCAAAATTCCTCATTTCCGCAATGTACATGACTTATGAGACGCACTATATAAAGGTGTAGACTTTAAAACCTAAATTTTGACAAGAAATTGAAATTTCGAAAAAATTCAACTTGCGAAAACTCGAAATTTGGAATTTGAAATTTAAGTCGAAATTTCTAGAAAAGAAGTAGAAAGTATGAGAGTGAAGTCAAATAAAAAAAAATCAAGATGAACTAAACTGGATATTTTGTTAAAATTTGTGGAAATTATTTTTGTAATCCATATCTAAAGATTTTAGTTGAAATTTAGAAAAGACAGTTGAAATTTTGAAACGATAGTCATATTGTAAGTTTAAAAAAGATCAATGGAAATAGTGCATCCATTTCAAAGAAAATTTTGAAATTTTTAATTTAATTTTGAAGCTTGAAGAAACTGAAATATCAGAAAAAAAGTCGAAAGAATTTATCAAAAAACTCTTTTTTATGAAAAAAAGTCGTAGCTTCCATTTGAAAATTGAAATTTTAAATGTTAAGTTCGAATTTGCAGGAAATAAGTTTAAACCAGAAATTTCGAAAAGCAGTTAAAAATAGTGCATAAAAATTGCACAATTTTGTAACTTAATTCGACATTTTAAACGAAATGAAAAAGTTTTAAATACTTACGTGACCAAATGAAGAGTTCACGTTAAACTTGAAATTTTGATGAAAAATAGAAACTTCCTCATTAATTTCAATTTTAAAAAAATTCAGAATTTTCAGAGCAAGTTCACATTTTAAGTGCAGAAAAAAAGTCAAATTTAATTAGAATGGAGATTTTCGAGTAGAATTTTCGACAGAAAAAAGCCAGAACCATCAGAAAGAATAAAAAAAGTAAAAATTTTAAGAAAATAAATGAACATTGAATGTTAATTCTGAATTTTGAGAAAAAATCTAAGTATAGGAAAGAAACTAAGAATTTGTAGTAAGAAATTCTCAAAATTCAATATTTTAGAAAAAAACGGGATTAAAGTTTAAGTTCAGAAATTTAAGATAGAAATCGATTTTTTTGTGGAACAAAGTGGTCCTTGGTTATCTTCAAAAATTGAACTACAAATCTTGTCCTCTGAAACAAAGAAAGATTTTTAATCCTTCTTGGTTTCAGGGGACAAAATTTGTATTTCAATTATTGTAATGGAAATTTCGTGAGAAACTGGAAACTTACAAATTTTTGAGTTTAAACTCTAAAAGTAAAAATTGGATAATTACGGTTTAGAAAAAGAAAAAAGGATGATCACTTTAGAGTTAAACCAAAAATTTTAGAAACATGGTGTGATTTAATTAGAAGTGTAGATTGGAAATATTAGGAAAATAGATAATGCAATTTATTTTAAAAAATAAAATAAATAAAGTAGAAATATCGGAGAAGAAAAGAAAAAAATCCAAACCTGGGTTTGAAAGTCAAAATGTTAAGAAACATACCTAACCTTATAAATTTTAATTCGAAATTTGGATGAAAAATTCAAAATTTCTAAAAAAAACTGGGAAATTGAAATGGAAATTGGAGTTTAAATGAATTTCAATAAAAACATTAAAGTTTTAACGTAATAAACTCAAAATTTTGGAAAATAAAAGTTCAAATAGAAATATTTTGAGGAGGGAATATGTTACCTAAAGATGTAAGGTAAAACAAAACGAAGCCTAATAAGAATCTTAATTAAATTATCTTAAATTATAATTAAATTATTCTAGATTAATTAATATCGTTACTTTAACTGATAAAGCACGAAAACAATACGCTTGCAATTTTTTAATAAATTTGTGAAGCTTGGAGGATGTTCCGAATTCCCACGGAGGTAATTGGGTCAAAGCGAAGCTAGAGAAGTACATTTAAATCTGAAATAACCAGAAAATTAGGTTTATTTCCAAAAAGGGGCCGTTGATTTATCTCACGATAAAAACTCGAAATGAGGTTTTCCGTTTTCCGGTAGAAATGTTATTTAAGGGCACATTTTGAAATGTCATTACGACAAATCCCTCACGAAAGGCGCTTTAATTGCTATCTCGGCTAGAATTTAATCTGGAAAAAGTCCTTTGGTGACAGAGAGATAATAAGCGCGCATCCGAATACGAGCTTTTTATATCAAACTTTGTGGATATAAACACTCCAATTTGGCGAGTTCAGCGAAATGTATTATGCCAATACAAAGGGATGAAAAATAATTTTATCTCTAAAATTTTAATATGGTCGAGGTGCTTTTTTATTTAGTGTAACGACCTTTTTAAATAGCCCCAGTTGCTGGTAGGCGGAAAAGCGGCAAAAGTTTTGTTCCGTTTCCATCAGTTAGTTAATTACATTCAACCACTCGCAGATGCCGCTATAGCCCATTAATTATTAAACTGTCATATTTAATGGTTTCCTAACAATTTCATCAAACTAAATTTTGGATTGTTAAATTTAAATTTTTATCTGTAAAGAAAGTTATTTTGCTCACTATCTTTGGATCAAGGTTCGCTCGAAACTCGAAATGAGAAATACCTGCTTTAAGGATTCAACATATCCGTCGATGCAGATTTTTCGGTAGTTACTCTGGTTAATGTTTATCGAAAAGGGCCACAAAAAAAAGACATGCCATCTTGTAGCTGTCAATTAAATGTTCTGTAATGATACAGTTGAACGTGCTCTAATTGAAAATATATACAGTCAAACCATAGACCGGTTTCGGCCTTCTTTATCCTCATCAGAGTGGTAAGGTTGCTGTAAATATTTCAAACTTATTGGCATTAATCAGCCACATATACTCAAGAGATCTTAACCTCACTGTGTAACTGAATTTGAACTATATCAGACGAGAAACATTTTTGCCATCTGCCAAATTATGTCTGATAATTACAACCAGGTTATGTACGATGAAACTAAAATTGTAAACGTCACTAATACTCAAGCAACTGATTTGTGTTGCGGGTTGCAAAGCAACATACATTAAATTCAAGTGTACTCTTCGTGACATGCATTTCTCTAGGTGTGCTATATCTGTTTAACGGATATTGGCAATCATGTTGGCTATCATTATTTTATTTATGGCTGTTCTGGAAAGCTGACTTGTTGTCTGTTCGAACCATTGTCTCACGTTTCTAAGCCAGGATGTTCTTCGTCTACCAAGTCCACGTTTCCAATCGACTTTTCCCTACATGATCAAATGCAACATGTCATATACCTCCGGATGTCTCATGACATGGCCAAAATAAGACAGCTTTCGAATCTTCACTGTGTTTACAATTTCTTTATCTTTCTTCATCCTGTTCAGGCCCTCTACGTTAGTGATATCCAGCTTATTCTCAGCATGCGTCTGTGTGACCACATTGCAAATGCTTCAAGCCTCTTCAAGGTATCCTTTGTTAGGGTCCATGATACCACTCCATGTAACAGAACAGAAAAGACCTAACACCCGACCATTCTCATTCTAAGATCAATGTTTAGTTCATGTCCACATAGAACTTTTTTATCCTTACAAAGGCAGTCCTAGCTTGCCCAATTCTTGACTTTATTTCTATTGCGTTCTCCCAATTTTCATTCAGAAGCTGCCCCAAATACTTTATTTCCTGTACCCTTTCTAATTTATTTGGACGAATCAAGAGTTCCTCTCGTGAGTTCGACCCACGACCATGAGTTTGGTCTTTTTAGTGTTAATTAAGTGTAAGGCTATACTGGCTACATGAACTGACTACTCTTGATTAAGGAGGCTTTGAAGTTCCTCAACACACAGAGTCGTCTGCATATCTTAAAATTATTCAATGTTACGCCGTTTATTCTCACTCACTCTCTGGTATCCTCTGGAAATATTTTCTTCGGGTATAAGTTGAACAGAAGCGGCGACAGAATGCAACCTTGCCTTACTTCCCTTTTGATTGAAATACATTCAGTTAAACTGTTTTCAGCTCTCAGAGACGTGGATGTAGGTATATTAAACTTGATAAATAATGACAATTAAATGTTCTGTAATGAAACAGTCGAACATGTAGTAAAAAATTCTTACAACTAACAACCATGGGCCGATTTCGATTTTCCTTGACCTCAGTATGGTAGGATCGCTTTATCATAGTTTGCTGATAGACATACAGGGTGGAGCTGAGGAACCAAATATTTTTTAAATGCTGTTACTCAGCCATTAGGAAAGGATACGAGCTTGTGATAGGTAGCGTCTTATTTGCTGGCTCACAGCATTTCATTTTCAGTTATTGGTGCACATCTCCAGAGCATCATTGCTGTTCTTGTTTCCCAACAGCTGTTTTTAGGATTTAATAACGTTCTAAGGCCAGATTTGTCGACATATGATTTTGTATGTGATGGTACCTCAAATTGCGTTCGTACGAAACTCTGTAGATTAGATGAAATAAAGGAAACGAGTTGCCTAAATATTAAACCAAATCAGTAGAGACTTGCTGAAACGAATGGAAGTTAGTATTCTTGAGCTCCTGAGGTGACGAATAACAAGTTGACGATTAAATTTTTTGACGTGATTTTTTGGAAATATTTTCTTGCAAATATTGTTTTACAAACAGACAAATTGCAACAAAAATTAATTAAGGATGTTGAAGGTCAAATGCTATAAGCTAAGAAAGGGAACGTCATTTTGGGGAATATATTTCCCTTTGCTCTGTCTGTATATGATGGAGTATGAGGCGAAAAAGACTTCTGGGCATCCCTATATTAAACTAAAATATCCCGGAAGAGATTGTTGAACTTAAATAGATATTTTATAATTACATATATTTTTTAATAAAAACCAAACGTTTTCAAATGTATTATGTTATATCAGCAATATTTGTTTAATATTATTTTATCTACACCCTTGCTTTTATAGAAAATATTTTTTTTTATTTAATTACGATTACAATTTCCAAGGAATAAAAGTGCGAAATTCATGGGTTGGAGAGAAAAAGTTTAATAAAAGTTCAGTGGGACGTGGTTGAGCTACAGGAACTGAACAACAACAAAAGTTTAAGAATCGTCTACTAATTTTTTGTTTAGTTACCTTTCCAGAGACGTTCAGTAAATTCACTAAAAGATCCATTAAATTAAAATTTGTTTACAGCAGATTTAAAGTTGCTAAATTAATATTATTATTTTTGTTACAGGTAATTACTTATTTGCTACCACTCTTGATAGTGAGTAAGAATGGTAAGTTCCCCCGTTAGTTATGTAAATGTTTGGTTATTGCTAGTAAAACACTAATTTGAAAGATAGACTAGTAGTAGGTTTTTTATTTTACAATTCTTGGATGGGGTTAATAAGAATTGTTATTATTTTAAACCAAATGCTGGGAATCGAACCTATCAAAGGTAGTCTGGAAACTAATTTAACAAAGGAAATATCTAATGAATATGAATACATAATGAAGGAAGATTTACTAAAGCGCCGAGCAAGCCTTATGGATTTTCACCAAAGGCAGACTTAAATTCCATACCACCCTTGCTACCTTTTTCTACGATATTTAGCGCTATTAGTCGTTATCCTTTGACTTAATTTCGCAAATTATATTTCCGTGATTTGGAAGTATTAATTTAAAAACTTATCACTTTATCTTCAGAGAGACGAACAATTTCGATTATACAGCCTCGATCTCGAGATTGCATTGCAATGTTTAGTTTTATGATTTTTTTCTTCTTTATTTTTTAAGTACAATACTTTAAACATATATAAATTATTATGACTCGGAATCACGTTGAGCAGGAGGTGGAAATGTAAGGATCTGTAAAGATTTTGAACTTTAGTGTTGCTTTTCTAGTCATTCCAAACTAATCTTTCTCTTATTTAGAATTTGGAACTAACTCTTCATGGTTTTGCTTGAGACTTAAGAACTCCATAATAGTGAAGCATTTTAGATGTTTCTTTTAGCTTTTATTGGTTACTTCAAAATTCCATGAAAGTTCAATGAGTCACCCTCTGGATTCTGTATTTAGAGTAGGTTGCCTAAAATTAGGCCAACAATTGGGTCTCCCCAGAATTCGAAAGCTTTTTCTGAAAAATGGCCTAAAACATTTCCTGAAAGTTTAAAACTAAATTTTCTAGGGGACTTAATAATTGAAATGGTTGTTTTGGGTTTTTTTATAGAAGTTAAGTTACATTTTTTTTTAATGCGAATCACTAGATAAGTTTCATTGATAAAATTTAATGCTCTATGCCGGAATCTTTAAAACCGCACAATTCTAAATGAATTTCCTTGAAGTTTTCGCAGCTCTACATGGGCCCTTGGTACCTTGGGCTCTTGATTTTTCTTTCCTTCCCTTAATAACGCAGCTCGTTAGATATCCCTCTTTTTGTTTTCTTCAGAAGATTCTTGAAAAGCTTCCTTTAGTAAATTTCCTTAATGTGTTACTTTTTTGATTAGTTTTCTCTTAAATAAGTTTACTTAGAGCTTTGGCTCTTGAGAAGAGTTTATCTAATGTTTCGGAGGTATAGATGTGAATTCAGACTGAATTATCTTTAGAAATTAGAGTTCTAGATAGTTTCCTGAAAGGTCTTAGATTTATTTTATCATTTAAAAATCTTGTGATTCTCTACGAGTGTTTCTGAGAGATTTTTAGATCTCTTGATTGGTTTTTTCGATATAATAGAGCTTTAAATGCGTTTTCTTTATGATAGCTCTATATTGATTTTGTTAGGAGTTTAGAGCATTAAGCGAAATACTTAGGGGTTCAAAACACTACATGAGTTTCCTTAACGATTCAGTAGTAAAAATCTTTGCTCTAAATTTCTTTTAGCAATCAAAAATTGCTTGCAACTTTTAAAGAATTTTCTTCGTTATATAACGTTTTAAATTAGTTTCCTTAGATTTTTGAAGCTTCAAGTAAATTTCCTCGTGAAATAACATGTTTAATTGAGACTACAGCTTAAGATGATTTTTTTCAGATTGAAAACTTTAGATACGTTCGCTTTAGAACTTGTCGCCTCAGAAAACTTCAACAACAATCTAAGAATTAGATACTTAACAATGTTGTGCTTTATAAAAATTGTTTTAACACTTCAAACTTTCAAGTTAATCGCCTTTTTTGATGATTTTAATGAACCCTTCGGGGTTGAGAAATTTCCATGAGTCTGCATACTCCAGGTTATTACACCTGACAATTTAACATGTTCCATGCTCATTAGTTTGCTTGAAAGAATATTGACCCAACGAAAATTTCTTGGGACTGGTGTTATAGAGTTTTTTTTACATTTGAGAACTTAAGATAATTTTACTTGAGAATTTGGTACCTTCACTTTTTGAGAATTTTCTAAACAACGTTTTTTCTTGAGGGATTTTAATAAGACTCTTAAGATGATCTCCCTATAAGAGCTTAAAACTCTTGATGTGTGTAATGAGTGCTTTACAATTTAAGGTGAATTTCCATGAATCTGCAGATTTGAGAAATCAATATGTTCGATAGTGATTCTTAGTTTTTTTGAAAATATCCCAACAGATTTATTTTAACGTTAAGGCGTTCTATATGAATTTCTCTTATAATTTAGGGCTCTAGACATGTCGCTTTAGAGGGTTGGGTTGGAGCTCCAAATGTATTCTCTTAAGACTTTGAAGCTCTAGATGAGTCTCTTTGATACCTTTCAATTTTTTAGGGTTCCGTACCCTAGAAGGAAAAAACGGAACCCTTTTAATCTCATTCTCGTGTTCGTCCGTCCGTCTGTCAAAAAGAGGTTTTCCTCTAAGGCTATGTAACGTAGAAATTTAAAATTTAGCATAGCATTAGTTCTCGATGACCGCAATCCAACCATGAGAAAAAGAAAATATTTCAGAATTTAATGAGGGGTTAATTTGGTCTCCGAAAAGTCAAGTGTTAGTTAATATATCGCGTGAGGTATCATATTATAGAGCTACCTCTAAGGATTCTAAAATATTACTTTTTTGTAATTTTCGGTCCAATCGTTTTAAAGATACTGCTCAAAATATGTCAGAAATGACCGTTCCCCTATTCTCCTAGATTTTTGAAGATAAAATTTATATTTTAATAGGGTTAGTATATATTGGGCCATAGATTATCGAAAAACTGCAGGTTTTTTCCATATCTTAATAGCTGTTGAGAAAAAAAAAATATTTTATGGAAAGATAGGTGCTTGCATCCCAAGGTCTTTTGACCCATTAAAAAAATACTTGATTAGGTGAAGGATAGAATGCAGATAAAATTTGCCTTTTACATTATTTCATTTTTGGAGTTAGCACTAGTTCACGCAATACAGTAATTACGGTTGGAATCGAGCATTTTAGCGCGATCCGAGGCGATCTCATAAACTGTGTTAGTGATAGTAAATCTCCAGTTGAGTTTACTTGAATGGTAACAGATCTAAATTAGTTTCTTGGAGAAAATATAAGCTTTGCTAGGTAAAAGTGAGTGAAATTGAAGAAAATTTGAAAACATTATTGGTTCGAGTTGCTCTTATAAAAATGTTTATGTCTAAACATAATTACAAAAACTTGATAAAAAAAGCTTTAAAAACTGTTTTAATTTTACACTAACTCTGTAGAAAACTAATAATATTTAAACCATTTTTCAATTTGTATTGGTAAGTTAATTTTAATAACGTTGAGTACCTTCCTCGATTTTCACACTGTGTTAGTCGTATAATCTTCACGTCAATACAGTTTACTGTAAGTAATCGGCAAATTAAATTCCTTAAATTGATTGCAAGCGTTTAAAATCTCCTTCAGTCGAAAGTGAAATACCGTCGAGCTTTAAAAGACCCCAACACTTTGGTTTAAGGTTATTTGAATGCCAATTACATTTATTGCCGGAGAAAAGCTTCTAAGCTCTTTACTTTCGCCTCCTCCGCTAAAGTATCACGTTACATCTAATGGCAAACTTAAAAATAATTTACGGCACTTTAAACTTAATTTGGCGCGAAAACTCTGTAAATCTTCTTTATGGAAATTTCATGAAACGTCGTGGTTACGCCAGGTTTTGATATACCGATCCAGGATTTTTTCCTAACCACTAATGCGGAAGGGAAATGCGTAAACCAATAAACCGGACCGAGCAATTTACAGTCGACGTTTTATTTTCACTCTTAGCCGATAAAAGCTTTTTAAAGTCCCCTTTTACAAGAATGGCTTTTTATTTTCGACAGTCATTGTTTAGCCGAATATCCCAACATCGGGTTTATGGCTTTTGTTTCTATTTTACCACTGAAAACGTTTTTGTAACGAAAATGCTATATTTTCGTTGATACCTGATGGTTTGTGTGCAACTTTTCACACATTTTAATAAAGCGAAATTCATCCATTACACCGTCAGTAATTTTCATTAATTCGACGTTTCAATCTGCCGAAAAGACGTTATTCAGCTTTTCATGACACTTAACCAACAACACTGATTTTCGTAACAACATTAACATCGATTTCCGACTTTTTTTATTTCGCTAACAGGAGGAACATAATGACTAGTTTCTGATTGTCTCTTTGGATTTACAAAAGAAAATTTTAGATTTAGCATTTAATACTAGCTTTTTTTCATCAGATGAAAGCTATTCTAGTTGTACTATATAACCCTTACTTCGCAGAATTCATAACATTTTGAAACAATACAGTTTATGAATTGTGTGACTGTCCATTTCATTGAAATTTTCGTACGCAAAATTTAATGTTTTTTTCGTTAACAAAAATTGAAATTTAGACCTTTTTTTGTTAGGTCTATTTAAAAAAAAATCAAAAATTGAAATTCGAAAATTCGGAATTTTTAAAAATTTTTATTACCGTAATTTCAACTTTATACCCAAAAATAAAATTGATTTTTTAAATTTTTTCTTAAAATTTCTATTTTAAAACAGCTTCAACGGATTATTTTACTGAAATTATAATTTTGAAGTTACACATAAAATGCGTGGAAGTATCATCCTGAAACACAGAGAGCTATATTTAACCTGAAAGTTTTGTAATTTTTTCCTCAAAATTTTGATTGAAATTTTAACTTCTTTTTTTTCGATTTTATGCATTTTTTTTTTCCATAAAATAGTCAATATTTCGACTTCGCACTTGAAAATTAATTGCAGTATTTTTGCTTAAATTTGTCTTTAAAGTTGAAATATTTGCTTCAAATTTTTCTTTCGACTTCGAAAATGTTGAAAACTCGTCATTCGAGAAAAATATTAATTTTTGAAGTTTCGTGATTACACATTTAAAATTTCACCTATTTTCTATAAAATTTTTACCTTATACATAAATGCTTTGCATTTTTTTTTAAATTGTTCTTATCAAAAAAATGTCGACCTTTGTCAAATTTTTTACTGAAGTCAAAAGTTTGAACTTTATCTGAAAAGTGTGTGAGAAATATTGTCGGGAAATAGACAAAAAACTATATTTGATCTGAAAATTTCCCTTTTTTCCCTTGAAATTTTGACCTTAAAAATCGAAATTTCAAGTCTTTTCCCGAATTTATTTAACCGTTTTCGAGAAAGAAATCAGTATTTCGGATTTTATACTTAAAGTTTTCACTTCTTTTTCTTAAAATTTTTGATTTAAAATTAAGTATTTATACTTCGACTTTTTTTATATATATTTCCGAAACAAGTCAACTTTTTTTAATTTCAACTCAACATTTTGAATTTTTATAGAAATTTTGGATTTTGTCTTGAGGCAAACTCCAAATTTCAACTTTTTCTCGTATTATTTTAATCCCGAAATTTCCATATATTTCTTCTTGTAGTTTTTGCTTTAAAGTTGAAGTGTTTCCTTCGATTCTAATGCATAGACCAATAGGCCTAAACATTCATTAGGTTCGTAGTTTGGAAACCAAAGACCGGTTTCAATTTTGTTAGATCTTATCAGTTTTGTATATCCAACTTGAATGCGAATACATGTTACAGCCAGTAAGTACTTTTCTTGGACTCTTTCTTTAGACTATTCTTTATATATCTTTAAAAAAAGTTAATGTTTTGAATATAAACCGAACATTTTCAGATGTTATCCTGAAATTTGTAATTCGATATTTTGACTTTTTTTTGCTTATAACATTTTTTCTTTGAAATGGACTTTTATTTCGTATTTTTAAGATATTTTGGAGCAACATTTTGAAACTTAACATTTTCAACTTGACATTTTATCGATTTTTCTCTGAAGTCCAAAATTTTAAAATTATATTTGAAATCTGTGGGAAGCATTATTGAGAAATTGACCAGAAACTGTACTGAATCCATTGAATCTAAAGATTTCTTTTTTTCTGAAATTTTGATTTTAAAATCAAAATGTTAACTTTTCTTTCTAGTTTTTCGAGTTGTTATTGAGAAATTCAATATTTCGAATATAAACTTAAAATTTCTATTTTTTTTCTCCTAAAATTTGTGTTTCAAAATTGATTTCATTCAAGTTTTTTCTTTCGACTTCTTTATCTATTTTCGTAAAAAACTTTTCTTTGAAATTTTTCTCGAATTTCATAACTCCTAAAATGTATTAACTCAATGCAATTTGAACGAAAATAAATAATAATAATGATAGATAATTTAAGAAGGAAGGTCCCTTGTTCCTTATTACATTACTATAATACAACTCCGTGTGAAATGCAAAATGAACAACTGAAAAAGATATCATGTAACTGACTAACCCCTAACTACTGACTAAGCCCCTAACACGGGATCCCTAAGTGATGGAGGACCCCTAAGCGGCAGAGACCCCTGAGCTAAATACTTGGTGCACGTCCTTAAATCCTCCCCTCTGTATGGGAAGAGTTGTCGGGAAATAGTAAAAAAAAAATATATTTTTTTGATCTACCAATTACCTAAGGGTGTTGCCTTTGGTTGAAAATGCTCCTTGAACAGCATATTCGTTGAGAAGTAATCAAGAGTCAAGCAAAAGCTAAACGAGTTTAGCTGTGAAGTGTTACCTTATCCGACATACTCATACTCGATTTCTGGTCTATCGACAGCCACATTTTAAAGCATCTTGTCAGCTACTTGCAACGACGATGTTTTAGCAATCAAATGGCTGGCCAGAACGCCTTCGGGTTTTATGATCTTCACACTACCAGATTTTTACCCCTTTAGGATGATTAAATATGTATCTCTAGTTGGCAAAAAGTGGTGGTTCCCGTTTCGATTACAAGATTCAGTTTTATACGAGCTGCTGCATTTAAAAACCGTTATTCAAAATCTCGCCTTGTTTTTGCTCCAACCCAATAACCAATAACAAACAGGAGTCGTAAAGGCCAGATGTTAAAATTATAGAAATGTAGGATAGAAAGCAGACGGCTATGAGTATCGATTCAGATCATCCAAACACAATTTATGTTGCTCTTAATCCGTTAAATTATTAAGTTTAAAACTGCCATTTCATTTGAAGAAATACGTATTGCCTAATTACTGTTAATGTTACTGATGTAAATAAAACCATTAAATCTTACTGTCGAATTTGATTTTGATTTGAACGTTGGTAAACTGCATCTGTAGTACATAAACTTTAACCAAGGGTCCTGTTCATTAAATTTTATCCAAGTAAATTATTATAATCTCAGATTATTTTTTTCTTTTATAGCTGTAACTCATATTATTAAAAAAGTAAGTTCGTTTCGCTTGTCAAAATTTTGTTTTAAAACTATTTTTTATGGCTCATTCAAAACTAAACTAAAAATCCTGATCGTTGCAGCAATTAAGCGTGGCGATTTCTGTTTGTCACGGCCCCTTGTAAAAATAACGGTACTTAGAGGCTACCAAAGAATAAAAGGCCATTGTGTGTAACAAGCTGCGAGCACGAAAATAAAAGTAAACGAAATATAAGTGCATAAATCTTGTTGGAAGTAAAAGCGTCGCTACAATAAATCCGCTGGCGTTTTAAACATCCGAAACAATGAAACAAAGGCGTTGTGTAAGCAGGTCTTCAGTTATTGTCTTCGGTGAGACAAGCTGAGTATATCGCTTCGATCAAGATAAATAAAATCCATTTGTGACCTGTGCCCTTTGGAGGAAGAGAGATCGTGACGTCTGCAATGACAACCGGTCCACAGCAATCAGACATTCACGCTTGCCGCTTTCCGTTCAATAGCACGAGATTTGCTTAACCTTTAGCTGAGAAAAGAGTTTAAAGTCGATCACGTCGATTTATTTATTAGCTTCCTAACTTCTATGTGTGCCTTCGGTTTTAGTGTCGACCGTAAGAATATGTATGGATTCGCACTGTTATGGAGGAACACGATTCCTTGACGATATTCCAATTCTTGTTTTTCTATAATATTTCTTTCCTCCATATCCATTAGTTATTGGTAGTGAACTTGTGAATCAATTTGATTTCTTGGAAGCTCAAAATATCTTTTGCTTTCGAAAGTCGATCAAGTAGACTGCGTGATATGTTTTGATGCAATTCAATCTTCAGTCCATCACGCTTTAACCATGGTCTATTTAATTGTAAAAAAAAAGTATAACTCAAAGGCCATTGAACATTAACTGTTTAAAAAAGATATTTTCATCAGCACCAGACTGATTAAAGATCAATATTTAAATGAACTAAACTTCTAAATGATGATAATGAACCAGGGCATTTTTGTATTGCTTGCATTCTGATGCGTTTTAAACATCGATGTGTTGTGCTTTTAATTAACATAGAAGGTATAAATGATTGAAGAAGCACATCCCAGCCAGCTATAATTTGTAGCGATAGAATCTTAATTACAGATAATAAGTGTAAAATAGTCGGTCTCCTGGAGAACTCAGACATCGAGCATCTCAACATATGTAACCTTAAGAGGAGTTGAAACGTTAGTCCCATGTCATAATTAAACGTATGATTCCTCATCAATATTTATATATTCTGGGAGCTGCTCGACATTGTACGCATTAATTACGACATATCCTCTGATGGAAGATCTCGTTCTTGCCTGATCGCTTTTTTCCTTCGATGTTGCATTCTTGTGCGTCTAGAAAGACAGATAAAAGTAAATAAATGGATGGCAATCAATATAAAACGACAGTTTTAGAATATCAGCACATCATCGTAATCATTTATTGGAATTGCCGAGAAATACCATAACTTTGTCTACTGAGATTGAATGGCCGGTTATTTTTCTTTCTTTTCTTCATTTTCCGTTACCGAGAGCAAGCGGATGTTTTGCCTTATTCGTTATCTGCCTTGCTACGCTGTCACCTAAGTGTTAATAGTGAATACGCTCCAAACAATATGCAACGCTTCAATGTTTGCTGATACCAATTTCCTGTAGATCCGTGAAAGAAATAGTAATACAAATCGTTACTAATGATGGTCGGCCTGACAAGCTGGTAGTGTCGCTTCATTTTTTGCTAATCATGCTTCTGCTTGCTGTCAATTTACTTATTCCAACGTCTTAACACGTCATTGTAAGATTCTATGTTTCTTCCAAGAGTTGAATCACTCAGAAAAGTTCGAAGTGCAGACACCAACCAATGTTTAGTCTCAGAGTATAACAATTATAATAGATCATTTTAATGATCCTGCTTATTTTGCGCTATTTTGTTATTTAAAATTTCTGAGTCATTCTGGGACTGAATGAAGAATTAACCTAACCTCGTCTTTATTTGATATCATCACCGATGTACCCAAAGAAAGATGTTGAAAAAACTTAATTGTTGCCTTAGAAAATATATACTCTATATCTTTGGGACGTAGTTTTTTTTCTCAATTAATCTGGGGAAGCTTTTGGTTACGTGTGAATAAAAAAATGCAACAGGAAAAAGTAAAATAAGGGCGATTATTTAAATTCTTAGATACTTATTCTGATTTGAGTATTGGGAAGAAAAAAACATGACAATGCATCGCTTTAAATGTGGCTAAGTTGTATTTCTGGGGGTAAACCTCACCCAGCAAGAAATCTCAGGATTTGAAAACCTTAGTAAACCATGTCCCCATAGATAAATATTTTTAGTGTACAAAGCTGGATTGCAGAGGAATGGACCATCTTGTTTATTTTAAGAAAGTTGCTTTCGGGGGAATAAGAACGTCTTCTGATAAACGAGGAGGAAGGGAAAACCTTACCAACCATTTGCCTATGGTTCAGCGTCGGGAGAAACTCAGTCAAAGCGTTTTCATCAACTAGAGAAATGACCCTTTGAATCGAATCTAAAAGAGTCAATATATCTTCTAAGAACGGCCCCCACACTCGAAAAGAGCATCGAGTGTTAACCTATCCTAAACCGCCATGGAAAGTGAGTAGATATTGAAACGGGAAGCAGCACGAAGAAAGTTCATCTTTTGAGGAGCGAATTTGGCACATTTGGAAGATTTTCATAGTAATCCCTCTAAGAACAAAGTCATAAAAAGAATTTCACCATCCATGATAACGTTGGTTGCATCATTGTTAGATGTTTTCTTAGAAAAATCAGCGATTGAGTTGTTTGAGAAATTAGAATTAGCCCCATTCCAGAACGAATTCATATCGAGATTACTCGTCTAAATCTGCTCTTCCCTCAGCTTATCTGGAGCAGGAGCTGATAATGATATATCGAAAACAGTGGATGACGTCCGTTTGATATCTCCAGCGCACCTGCAAACCGGCTTGAAAGTTGAGGTTAAGAAGAGGATGGTTATATTTTCTGTATCTTCTTTAGCAAGTTTGGTTAATTCCATCCCTATTGAGTGGCATTTTTTTTCGCCAGTTGCTTCTTCCACACGTTTAGATTTTCAGTTACCTTTTTTCATTTAGCTTTGGCAATCTTTTACAAATTGCCCCAGACAGCGATTGCGTTAGATCTTAGTTTGTCAATCGCTGTTGTTATTTTACGTACTAAAATACACTTAAAAACTATGGTAAAAATTAACGGTAAATATAAATAATTTGACGTTTCGGGCAGTTCACCTCTCTGCCCGTGGTCAAAAATGGAAATAATTTATCATATTTTCCCTGCAAATATCTGGCAATAGATAAATTTGTAGAGAATATTATAAATCATTTCCATTTCTGACAACTGGCAGGGAGGTGAACTGCCAACAATGTTAAATTTTATTATTATTTATGTTTGTTGTTAATTTTTACGATAGTTTTTAAGTGTTTTTTAGCTAGTGTTGAATCACAAACAGCGACTGGCAAACTAAGATCTAACACAGTCGTTTTGGGACAATCTGTAAAAACTTACCAATCCTTAACGAAAAAAGGTAACTGAAAATCTAGACGTGTGGTAGATTCAGTCAGCTCTGCTTTATTTAAATATGAAACCATGACATTGCATTGTATTTTCGCCGAAAGCGAAAAGTATGAACCGATTTTTTTGACCTTGCTGGATTGTTTTGTAGTCTGCACGGTCTACATGCTGTCTCATAATTAAGATATACATTTAGCAATGATAGACCTTGCGGTCGAAAATCCTACAAAATCGACGACTACATCAAGGTCAACTGTTTATTCCGTCAAATTATATCTCAATCGAGACAATCTCCATTAAACGTGAGATTATTCCATGAAGAAGGCAATAAAATATTCAAGGTTTATTTGTGTAAGTAATTGGAACTGTAGACATTTTTTTGTGTTAAATTTTATTCGTCGTTTCGCTTTGATTGAATATCGTAGACACTTCCTAAATTAATTTTGTTTGATTTGGAATAAGTTACTTTGCCATAAAATAAATGGTTTGTGAAGCAAAATTTACAGAAGTTTTGTCATTTTTTATGATGCAGATGACAGTTCAATATAATATTGTTGGACCCTTAATTGAGTGAGAAAAACACCTGAAACCCTTACTTTAAACCAATTTTGGTTTCTTCATTTTCCCAGCATGTTCAGAAGTTTTTACTTTCTATCATAATGTAGTCATTAAGCATTATGGAATTTTAATCGTAATAGAGACATCTTACAAATTTTAGGACACTGACTTGTGAGATATTGGTTTGGCAAGAAAATAATTTAAAATTTTAAGGCGAAATCAAGGTTTTCCCCTGTATCATATATCATATGTCAGTGGAGCTGAGATTCTTAAACGTATACCAATCTAATTGATTAGCAATTTGTATTTCCTATTCGACGTAAAACCAAAGCATCAATTAAGTTGTGTGTGGTTGGATGAATGACCAAAGACGTGAAGTTAAAGACTGAATGAATGACATAAAAAACATCAAACTAGTAAAGTAATTTTAGATTTTAAGGTGAAAAAAGTATTTAGTATTTCATATGTCAGACTTTCTCAAACGAACTATTCGAATTAATTAGCAATTTTTATATTCTATTCTACACAAAACTAAATTCAGTATTCGAATTATATGTTTCTCGTTTCTTTAAATTGTTACAAGTAATTGCTGTAGCCAATTGTTGGTGTTCCATAAAAGTAGTTTAATTCCCAAAATTATATAATACTTCTCGCATTATATAATTTGAGCATTGATCCACTAGATATTGGTTTAGAAAGAAACTAATTTCGGATTTCAAGAAAAAATAAAGTTTTTCACCTTGAACGGGGATTTGCCCTCCTGTCACGCCAGTAGAGCTGGCATTGTCAGCGTATTAATCTAACCAATTAGCAGTTTTTATTCTCTATTCGACTTAAAACTAAAATCCAAATAATTGTTAACAAACATTCGAATTCGAACGGTCTTGGTTTTTTTTTTTAAATTTTTATTATTAATGATTTTTATTGGATTTTCGTAACAACAGATCAATTCTCAAAATATGTAATACTTCTCGTATTATATAATTTTGAGAATTGGCAACACTAGGTATTGGTTTCGCAAGAAAGAAATTTCCCATTTTAAAGTGAAATAAAATCTTTGGATTTGAACAAGTTTTTGCTCCTATCAGAAGAATTTGTAGTCTCAAACCTATTAATCTAACTGATTAACAACTTATGTTTCCTATTCAGCCAAAGTCTAAAGTGTTTTCATCAGACATTCGAATTTTACACTTCTTTAAATTCTAATAGGTATCTGATGTGCTGAGTTATTGGCGTCTAATAACAACAGATCAATTCTTAAAATATATTATAACACTTGTCATATATTATATAATTTTGAAAGTTGCTTGCATTAGATCTTGGTTTGGCAAAAAGTAATTTCGGATTTCAAGATGAAATAAAAACCTTTAAACTTAAACCAGGTATTTCCATTGTACCACATTCCAGTATTTCACTTGTATTTCCCATTCCATGACCTAAAATCAATGTCCAAATAAGTATCAGAGATTTGAATTTGAAGCTTTTTCAAATTTTTGTACCCAAATGATGTGGTCAGTTATTGGTAATATTAATAGTGATAATTGATCATTTTTAAAAATTATATAATACTTCTTGTGTTATATAATTTTGAGAATTGATAACACTAGATATTGGTTAGGCAAGAAATTAATTTCAGGTTTTTTGGTGAAATGAAGTCTTGAATTGATTAGCAATTGAGTAATGGATGTACCTAATTATTAGTGTTCACCAACAACAGGTCCGTTCTCAAAATTATATAATACTTTTCGTTTTATATAATTTTCGTAACTGATCACACTCGATATTGTTTAGGGTTTTAAGGTGAAATAAAATTTTTGGACTTTAACGAAATCCTGTCCCTGTATCGCATGCTAGCATAACTTGCTTTCTCAATACCATTATTTAATAAGAACAAAATTTCATTTAATTATCTAATTTTACATTTTCATTCAAGCATCTAATTAAACTTTATTTCAAGTGCAAAAGGCTTCTAATCTATAATTAAACGTTCATTACATCATGACTAAAGCAATTTGTGTTATTTTTAAGTACAGTTGCCAGCGAACTGCGACGTTATGTCCGAAAAATTATGTTTTATTACACTTAATTATTTTACAATGGAAAGCAATCCATTTGAAGAAAGACGATTAGTATTTTATGATCATAGCTTATTAAACTTTCAATAGAACAACGTTATAATGAACTCCTTTGTTTAAACGATCGTGCAAAGTTAACTACAGTTGAACAAAAAGTTTAACGGCACGTAACACTTGGCATTTCCTTATTAATTATCTATTAGGGAAAGCAAGAGATCATCACGTTTTTAGTATTAAATTTTTAATGGGAACGACAATATTACTTTCTAAAGGAATAATCAGTCAAAAACAACATTGCGCTATTAATGGATAGACATGAAAACCTATTCTGTAACTACATAACTGTAATAAATAATGCGGTACGAACGATTTCGACTCTATTTTAGGTCGTTCTTTTAGAAACGTACGCACGGAATTAAACATGATTACTGCTGCATCATTGTATTAATTTATAGGAAGTATTTACATAAATTATTGTTATTTACTTTTAAAACATGAAATAATGATTTCATAAATTATTACTGACGCATTCACATCTCAACCGGAAATGCATTTAAAGATGTTTGATTTTATGGGAATGAATATTTATGTAATGGTCCGTTCCAATTTAATGTTAATGTTTATGAATACGCGAATAAATTCAAACAAATGGCTTCAAGGCAAATAACTTAAATCTTTAATGAAATTAATAGAATGGAATGGAATATGGAAGTGTTTCAATCTCTAACAGACGTGTTCGTAATTGAACTTTTGATCTCTTGACCACTACTCTATCTACGATCCTGAATCAACAAAGTATTAATAAGTATTGACAAGCAAGTTATGTATGATTTAACTATTCACAAGAGTCACTAGTAGTGACATAACATTCTTGCATTATGGGTTATATAGAGCACCATCCATTAAGTACAAGTACCCTCGACGTGACTTGCATTTAGATATGTTAAACATGCTACAGTTGAAAATATTTACAAACAACAACCATAGACCAGTTTAGGCTCTCTTTGGTCTCATCAGTATGCTATCGTCGAGTAAACATTTCCAACTTATAATCATTAGTCCGCCACATAAATAATCAAAAGTTCTAAATCCCGTTGAATTGAAATTAAAATTGTAAACACGAATTTTGGTGCATTTCGAAAATAAAGTAAAAATCTCAAAAAAGACAAAATTTCTGGATGTTTAAGTTACAATGGGATCCGACATTTTTTATTCCACCTTTTAAAATCATCCACTTACTAGCTACAATGATATGGCAAACTAACCAAGGCGAAACATTGCTGACAACAAATCTTTATTTATTATTTTGGCGAATAAGTATTAGCATTTCCATGTACTTAAAAGTTTTACATTTTCTATTTCGTTAATCATTCGTTCTGACGAAAAGTACAACCGAAATTCAAAAAATAAATAGACATAAATGACGCAACCTAAAAAATAAATAACCATACCACATCGGTTTATTTAATTTCGAAGCATATTAATGTTAGTTGGCAGTTGGGTTGCTGTTTTTAGAAAATGTGTCAACGATAGTCCATGTCCAGAAAAGGTGCAATGTACTTATATTAATACTCAAGTGCCTCTTTTACGAACTCTTTGGAGAATTGTCTGGTCTATGAACAAAATGATGACTCGTCGGTAAACAATACATGGTTGAAACAATTTCCGTCGGCATAACATATATTTCTTACAGGACCACAAAACTCAAAACGTCGGAAAATAACTCCCTAGTATTAACCACTTTAAAAACAGTTACACTTGTTAATATCAACGTTTGCACCCATCTCGTGATTTCACTTTTTTTTTTCAAGCAACTTTCTTCTGCAATTCGTTATTGTCACCCAATTTTTATATTAAAAAGCAAATCACCCAACGAATTTTTTGCAACCGTCGGTGCCGTCAGTACCGTATTTTACACTATTTATCATTTTCGTATTTTCATCATTTAGACATAACCTGGCAATCTTTTGTTTGTTTTGCCCGAGTCCCGATTGCGCAGTCGTCACTTTTTCTTCTTTTTATTTAGCTGAGTCTTAGGAGCTTTGGAGTCAATGACAACTTAAAACGGGTTTGAATTATATGATTTGAAAATATTTTTCTCAGCGCAATCATTATACATCAAAAAAAATGTTTTTAATCACCTATTCGGATCAAACTCATTTTTTATTATCGTCCCTTAAAATTAATGTTGTTATAACTAAAAGACCCTGTATAAAAGTGGAAATTAAAAAAATATATAAAAATGATAACCAAAAATAACGTGATCACAATAATAACTTTAAAAAAAGTGGAATATTTTGCAAAATTTTCAGTTACAGTTTCATGTTTCGATAATAAAAGTAGATTTTTGAAAAAATGTTTTTCCTAAGTTTAAAAAGCCGCCTTTAAAAATTGAAAATAAGGTACAAATAAATTCATAATTAAAAAAAAGCTAAGGTTTTAACACGAACATTCCGAAAAATAAAATAAAATTTCCAATAAATCTATAGTTTCTAAAAATAGTCAGAATTTATTGTAAATTTTTGAATAAACTCCTAAAAATTCCGAAAGAGTAATCTAAACTTCTAGAAAAGTTTGCAATTCGAGTCGAACATTAAAAAATAAAAAGGCATAAATGCCAAATTCTTCAAATTTTGCATTTAGTGGAGATTTCCAAATTAAACAAAGACATATCAAAATGAAAAAAAATTGAAGGTTCAACTTGGGATTTTGACGAAAAATAATACTATTATTATACGAGAGTAAATTAAATATGAATCAAAATTTGTGTTTAAAAATCTGTTGGTACAAGATGCATATATGAAAGTTATTAACAATGTTTGTACATAATCTCCTGATTTTATTACGCATTTTTCGCAACGGGTTGGGAGTTCTTTAATACTATCATCATAAAAAGAAGGGAGGCGTGTTTGCTGCCAATTGCGCACAAATGTCTCAACAGCAGTATCATCATGGAATCGCTCACCTCCTAGAACTTCCTTCAGTGGCCCAAACATTTGATAATCGCATGGTGATAAGTCGGGACTATAAGGAGGGTAGTTTAATGTTTCCCAATGCATTTCCTCTAACTTTTTAATGTGCCAGATTGGCTGAAAGGGGGCGGGCATTATCGTGTAGCAAAATCACATTTCTGATCGAAAATTCGAGCCTCTTCCGCCGATATGCACATTTTGCTTCATCCGGTAGCTGGCGGTAGTAGGCAGCATTAACCGTATGACGTTCATGCAGAAAATTGACGTGCACAACTTCTTTAAAATCCCAAAACACTGTCGCAAGAACCTTTCCAGCCGTCAGGCGAGTTTTTGCCTCGACAGGTGCACCTTTCTTCTCCTTTCCATGCTTGCTTGTTTAGTTTCAGGGGTGTGATGGTGGACCCAAGTCTCATCGCACCTTGCGATACGTTGCAAAAAACCATCACCTTCTCGTTGAAAACGTTCAAGATGGCGCTGATAAATCTCCAGATGTTGTTGTTTATGGTCTTTAGTCAAAAGACGACGTATCCACCCTGCAGAAATTTTTCGAAACCCCAGCTCATCTGTAATGATGGATTGAGCACTCTCAAAGCCTATCCCTATCTGAGCTGAACTTCACCAAGAGTTAAAAGGCGATCACCTTCCAAAAGGCGTTGAACAACGATAATCTTGTCCGCAGTCACACTGGTCCGAGAACAACGGGCATATGGGGTTCATTTTCAACTTGAGTTCGTTCTTCCAAAAAATTTGTTGTGTCATTCATGCACTTGAGTTTTCTCAAACAATTATGTCCAAATTGTGCTTTTAGTCTACGAAGAATTTTGGCGGGCTTTACACCTTCAATGGCAAGAAATTTAATAATAATGCGCTACGTAACGTGCGGATGAACCTCTTGCTCACTCATTGTATTTACAGCTGACGAACAGCGAGAACGGAATTCGCTTGAGCGCAGGAAGTCACGTGATATCCCCACCTAACATGTCGAAGAGTATTCGCACACACCTGACGCCCTCATGGAATAAATGTAAATCAAGGCTCTGAACGCTATGTTTATGTTGTTATCGACAAAAATAATCGGTGTTTCCAATGTTCAGTTCAGTTATGGGTGACTCATTTTTACATTTCCTAAAAGTTTTTTATATAGTTATAATATTTTAAGTTTAAAATCAAAATTCGAAAGAAAAGTCGATTTTTTGAAATTGTTACTAGTAATCTCGCTAGTACTTGAATTACTACCGGAAACATTTTCGAGAGCATGAATCGTCTTCGACTCAGGATAATTTTCTAAAAAAATTCATGCTCGAGGAGATATTTTCAGCAGTAATTCAAGAACGAGATTTCAAAAATTTCACAGCACGATATCATAAAAAATTTAACGTGACATAATTTCATAATGCCATAAAAATGGCCTTTTTATATACTTTTATATTTACTGATTTAATGAGGAAAGAAAAAAATAACTTATTAATAGCATTTTTGCTTTGTAAAGATAAAGAATTAAGGTAACAATAATTATTTAAAAAGTGTGTAATAGATGGATGTGCATTTGACAGAAAAATTATCGCTGTAATGACACCCAGGGTATCAAGGAAATTTTGCGGTTGCTATAGTATCGAGCTGAAATAAAAGCTTCTTATTGGCTTAAAAATGATGGTGTAAAATTTTCAAAATAACATATTTAGAGTTTAAAGTCAAATTCTAAAAATGAAAAGTTAAGGTATCCAGAAAAAGTCTAAACCTGATCTTTAAAGCCGAAATTTTGAAAAAAATCGTAGTTTCTTAAAAAATTTGAAACTTAAAGTTTGAAAAAAGGTCACAATGAAACACCGAGTTCATAACAAAATGTTTAGCAAATTAAAACTTACAATTTCAATTTGGGTTAAAACTTTGAGAATAAATTTAAGGAAAAAATAGAGATTGAATGTGTAAACTCAGAATTTTTAGCTAAAAGTTTCATGGATTTATGTAAATTTTAAAGAAAGAAAATTTGTAAAAAAAGATAAATTTAGGATTATGATATTAGAAAAAATAGACTTTTAAAAAAATTTGAATTTATTAAAAATGGAGCTCAAAAAATAAATAATGAAATAACAATGAAAAGCGAGAACTTTAAATTTTGAAAAAGTCTTCAAGAAATAGCGCTTATTTCATATAATAAGTCTTTATATATTTTTCCAGAAAAAAGAAAAAACTTAAAATTACTAGGAAAAATCAAAAGTTTGGGTTTAGCGAAAAAACTCAAAATTTTTAGTTTATAATTAAAATATAAAAAAAAAATGAAAGTGTAAACTCGCAATTTTAAGAAAAATAAATTAAAATTTGAGAAACATATATTTTAATATTATCGATTTTTTAAAATTCAAACCGCTGAGGTAATTATTATTGAAATATTAAAAATAAACATCAGTATTTTTACAACTAATCGTCAATTAAATTTAAAGCTTATCTTTTAGGGGAAGAAATATAAATAATTACAAGTTTCAATTTGGAATTTTCATAAAAGGACAAAACTTCAAAAAAAAAGCAGAACACAAAAAGTAAACAATGCAATAATAATAATATAATAAAAGTTTTATGTTGTATCATTTTTTTAAGTGAGAAACCGATTTTTTAAAATTTTATTTAGCTTCCGTCCGTCTCGAAGCCCTGTTTTATACTCAAAATTTTGAGAAAAACAAGCAAAATTTAAAGAAAAACCTTAAGTTCACCAAAGAAAATTTCGAGTTAAAAAACAGAAAATCTTTAAATCATCGACAAAACTTTGAAAACAATTGAAATCTCCAGAAAAAGCCTAAACTTTCAAAAGTCTTGCATAAAATTTCGAGGAAAATGGTTGGAGTATCGAAGCTAAAGTCTAACCTAAAGGTTGAATACCTCAAAATTTGTGAACTGGCAAGCTGAAAGGGGACATCTTTGAAATCTTGCCCGGGTGCTAAAACCGGTTTCGGATGCCCATTTGGGACACGAAAAAATCCGAAATTTGTAAAACTTCATCTTTAAACTTTACATATTTATTTATTTATCTTTTATTGGTAAAATTTTAGGTTGAAGTTTCGTGATAAAAATTAAAAATTAGAAATTAATTTCCATGAAAAAGCTTAAATTGAGTAAATTATTTATTACATTTAAAAGCTACACCAAATACGTATTTAGTCTAACAAAAAGAGATATTCGAAAATACAATTCTTGCTATAATTTTGATGAATACTGTGAACGTTAAATGTGGTAAAAATGAACATAGCGTTCTTTCGTTGAGCATTAAATTATCGTATTTAAAAAAATTCTTTCCTCGATGTATAAGTACTATTCAAACTTTCCACGCATATTAATTTATTAATTTCCAATGCTGACCTTGTTTTAGTTTCATGAACCCCACGACCTGATCGAAACTAAAGTCAAGGTTCCAGTTTTCAATGCCATCCTTGCTCTCTTGGTTAATAAGAACAATAGTTAATGTGATGAAATCTAACAAACTCTTTAGAATTCATTTCTTTTCAGCTGCCCGAACAATAGATGATATGTGAGAGTTATAAATTCATAGAAATGTACAAACTTACATGAATAGATAAACGTGTATCCCCATTTTAAATCAAGATAGCACGTTCAACAATATTTTTAACTAACAATCTAAGGCTGTTGTATTGAGCAAAAATGTTTTATTGCATCGTTTAGTTTTATTTGCAGAAGGCCACCCTGTATAAGGAAAAAAATGAATAATTACAAGGAGTATGCAAGTCACGTATTAATAATATCCGGTATGCTTTGTCATTATTGGAATTGGCTATCAATTTAATGCTTGCATTTGTGACGTCTCGTAAAACAGCTTGCAACTATTTATTGACCTAACATAACAAGAAAGGTACCTTTTTGTACCGCTTGATGCAACGATGCATTGTGTAATATTAGGCCAAACATATTTGAGGCAAAGTATGAACAAGGGTCGTGTCAGTATTGAATTTTGCTGCATGCACATTTACTTTATGCCGAAAATAAATTATTTAAAAAAATATATTAATTTCGTTTCTAGGTACGAAACTAGGAAATGCGTGTAATTTTTATTTTTTTAATTTTATTCCTATGGGGTCGGTTATCCCTGCAGCACTGAAGCTTTCGCTTATTGTGCCCCCACGATTATCTCATAATAGGCCCGTTCTCTGAAAAATTCCAGAACCTTCTTTATGGGTGTCTCCACTATTGTCTTTGGTTTAGTCAGAACATTCCCAAAGCTGGAATGTCTATCCCTTGCCAGAGCCGGACATTCACATAATATGTGTAAAGGAGTTTCTTCTTCCTCTCCACACATTCTACAAGTAAAATTTTCTTTTACGCCAATTGTTGTAAGATGTTTCATTAGGACACAGTGTCCCGTAAATAGTCCAACTATCTACCTGAGCTGATTTTTGCTTAACTGTAATAGTTCTCTGGCTCTCTTTTCCGATGGTCCGTCAATGAACTTCCGCGATTGCCTCAGACCGTTGACACCCCTCCAGTGAGTGCTGTGTTCTTTCATTAGTAGTTCTTTTATTACCTCTTTTGCCGCCTTTTAGCAAGCGGACAAGTAGGCTCTGGTCCTACTAGAGGAAACTCGGCTCCCCTTTTGGCTAGAAGGTCTGCTCTTTCATTTCCTTCAATTGCTCGATGGCCTCAACCCATCGAAGTATAACTGTATTATGCTGTGCCAAGTTGCTTGGCTAGCAATTAGTTACTAGTAATTAGTTAACCAAATTGTTATAATTATCAGTTCATGACTTGCATATTGAATCAGTTAATTTACTGATTATGTTTTATTTTTTTTGCACTATGTTAATTCAATAATATTCGTGTTAGTTGCATATAGGTCGAATACGACCACGACGCATAGTAGCAAATCGTAGCTAGCAAAACTAGTAGCAGTCGTTCTTTTTGCGCTTGGCAGAATACTTCGTCTGAAAAAACTTAAAATACTTTAATGCTTGAATGCACACAAGAATTGGTTTGGTTCTTAGACTCCAACTCAAATGTGCAAAATTGCTGCGCATTAAAGTATTAGTTGTATCCTTTAATAAATACTACACCTTTATGAAAAAAATCCAAATAGGTAAGACAAAAATTCTAAATTAAAAAATAAATTGAAATTTCAAGACTTCGAAAACAATTAATTTTTTTCAATAATTTGCCTTTAAAGTTTAAATTTTAATAAAAAGGGAAAACTAAACAACATTAACCTGGGGTTATAGGTCCTAATTTCAAGATAGACACTTAACATTTAGTATTGAAATTTAAACCTTTTTTTCAGTTTCGACTTTGAAGTCAATTTAATAGTAAATCTCTAAGCACCGACTGACAAACAACGCACAGCCTAAACCGGTGGGTTTAGAAGCATGAAATTTCACATAGATGTTCGCCGTAATACGTAGATAAGCATTAAGAGAGAAATTTTCAAAATTCTGCCTCTAGGGTAGTAAAAATTGACATTAAAAACCACTTAAGATTTACGCAATGAATAATACATGCGATTCTATTTAAAGTTGCCTAAACCTGTTGGCTGACATGGTGGATGAATATGTCTTCACATAAATTGATCCAAATTTTTCTAAGTGATCTGTGCATATTTTGTCTTTTCACTAGTTGGTTTTAATCATCCAAGTTTTAAACCCGAAATTTTGACCCTAGTTTGGCACTTACGATGTTTAAATAAAGTGTGGAAAACTATTTTTCTAGACATTTTGAAGTCTCTTCTCGGAATTTCGACATCATTTTCAGATTTTGCCCTTGAACTCACAATTCTGGGAAGCAGTTTTGTAGAAATTCAAATTTGGTTAAAACCACAATGTCGCTTTGTGTAATTTTTTACAAAATTCCTACAATTCAGATTTTAATCTTCAGAATTCTTCTAAATTTCCACTTTTTTTGAAACTTTCTAAATAGTTTAATAGTTGAATAGTTGAAAAATACCACTTTTTACAATGTTAGCTTTAAAATCGAAATTTAGTTAATTTTAATTTAAATTAATTAATAATCTCTTTGTTTTATACAATTCGTCCAAAATTTTAAAAATTCGCAATTAAGGAAGTCAGATTCTTCAAAAAGTTTTAGAATTTTCAAGAATAAACGAATTTTTGAAAAAATCGAAGTTACATAAATTCTGTGTTTTAAGAAAAAGAGCAACTTTCGAAAAAGCTTAAATTCTGAAAAAAATTTGAAAATGTCAAAAAAGTGGAAATCTTGAAGGTAATCGAATTTTTGAAAAATAGTGAAAATGTTCGAATAACGTTGAATTTTTCATATAAAAATCCAATTTATTACATAAAAGTCAAAACTTCGAAAGAAAGGCGAAATTTTTGGAAACAAAGCGAAATTTTCAAAAGTTAAAATTTCGAGAGATACATTAGTGAGAAGTTTGTACAAAGATGGAAGCTTTCAAATAGAAAAGTGGATATTTTGAGAAACCGTTAAGATTTTCAAAAAACATTAACTCAACAAAAAAAAATAGTTGAAATTTTGAAAAAAAGATCAAAATTTTGCCCCTAAAAAAGTTTTGGTTTTAAAAGTCGAATTTGAGAAAAATATGTGTATCAAATTTTGAAAACATAAAATATTAATTTTTAAGCATTTTCGAAATTTACTTTTTTCGACATTTTTATAATAAAACTGAAATGAAAGAAAATAAATAAAAAATTTAAACTTATAGTAGGTAATTGTATTTTTTAATTGTCACTTTCATAAATGGCGTCTTGGGCGTTCGCCTACCTGACACCGGCACTACCCAAACCAAACGTCAACTCGAGAAAAAATTCCGCATTTCTGAGTCTAAATTTAAAATGTCCAGAAAATGTCAATATTTGTGGTTTGTTGAGAGTGCTTGGTTTCGATCCGGCTCGAAGGACCAAATTGTTGTGGCTGGGTTAGATCCGGCTCGAAGGACCAAAATGTTGAGGGTGTTTTGTTTGTTTTAAGTCGGATTGTAAAACCGACTTGTGTAATGAATATTCTGAACGTTGGGCCAGAATTCTGGGCTTCCTATTACTAGTCGGGGATTGTATTGTTTGTTAAACTTTGTTTTTGCTTTTTCAAAGGACCAAACTTTAAATTTGGATTACTTCCCCAAATTTTCCATTTTTTTAATATTCGACCTATTTTTCGAAATGGAAACTTCACGAGTGATAAATGGTAGCTAAATTACGTCATTTGAAAGCACTTTAAATTTCAGTTAACTAGATATAGAAACACAGATTGCTAAACCTATTAAGTATTTGGAGTTAGAACATAAACAATAAATAATTGAAATAAGACATTAAATAAGGATATACCACTCAGTTCCTAGTTCGTAATACAATATTAACTTCTCGTTAATTTGTGCCAGATCCACTAAAGTAAACGAGATGCAGCAACGTAATATTTCTTAGTAAGAAGTGCAAACAATACAGAAACACTCATTGTTCTATTTACAGTATTTTGTAGTTTGTAGTTAGTTGAGAGGTGAAACCTTTTGTTACATGCTGAAATATACGTCATGCGGCGTTAAGGTATCTGACGCGAAAATAGATACATTACTTTGAAGAGAGATGAAACCTGACGGCAAGATATCGTTTATTTCTATCTGAGGTATATAACCGTGTACACAATTCATTAATTGTTTCGCCAGTTTTTCATATTTGTTTCCCTTGCATCAAAAAATCATCTCTTTATTATATGTTGCAGTTCTACTCGAAGTATCGGTCGAATATTTTAGACAATGATGAAAAAATCAGGATATCCTGCATTATTTAGTTGATACAAACAAGTTAACTACTTATAATTGCAGGAAATAAATATTGTTCTTTAAAAGTTTTTGTCATTTATGTATTTCGTGATACAAACAACAATTACTGTGAATAACATTTCATAGAGACTTACTTTATGGTTTTTAAAATTACCTTACATTTTCGTGCCTTTTATAGAACAATTTTCGACAAAGTAAAAGCCAAGTTTGAAAATTTATTTACATTACGACGACTTAAATCAATACATGGTGGGAAACAGTCTTTCTATAGTAAGAAAATATTTCCCAGACATGAGGCAGTCATGAAGGGTGGTACGATTCAAAGAAAAGGAGAATCTGAATAATTGTTATTCAATTGTATTGAATTTATTGAAGTTTTCACCTTGTACCTGTAATCTATTTCTAATATGTATATAGCCAAATTCTATATTAATGTAGTAGATCCATCAAAATTGTCGAAAAATATTCCTCAATATGCTACAATACGCAATAAACAAAAGGAACGATAAAATTTCATTCGCCAAAGGAAACGCTTACTGGAATTTCTTGGCGACATAATCCCGCTGCCAGGAACTCCCTTTATTTTATAAGATGAGAAAAGGAAACTCGATTTTAAAGGACTCTTCAGAAAATCGCCAGAACAAATTTATTTCCCAAACTGCGGGACAAGACGCGTTTACTGAAAAATAAATGAATCACTCAAGATGTTTTAAAACTGTTTTATGCCTTCCCCTAACCGAATTCACATTTCAAAGCTTTTTGTGCTTTTTATAAGAAAATTGCTACAAATTTTTGCCATTTAACATTGAAGCTCGCAGCCAATTTTATCAATTTCAAGAATTCGAGTAATTCGTTTATTATATTATGTAAATTTGGTAATTGGAGTAGATATTTAAATTTCAATCAAATCATTATCAGTCTGAGTAATCGTTTAATCAGGGGTTTATAATAATTAATTTTGGTTGCTAAATGTGGTACGAAGGTTTCAAAATTCCAAATCTGCGAGGTATAGAATATTAATATGAGATTGATGTCATTTGCCAAGTGATTATTTGATCAAAATCTCTGCCCTCATTTACTCAAGGCTGTCTCAATTACTTTTTTTAAAGCGTGACATGGACAAATGCTTGCTTATTAATAAATCATTGCGTTTATAAAAGTGTGAAGTGTTAAAACACATGAATGAAAAAAAAAGTAAGAAAAACTGAAACTGGTATGTCGCAACTAGCTGGAGCTGTTAACACGCATTCGTTCCATTCATATAACCCATGTAACCTCTCACGACTTTGTTAATCAAACATGTCATGGCATATTAATTGCAAAGATAAATAAAGCTTTGATAAATGTTTGCATTTATTAAAATAATATTACATAAACTTTCAAGTTTATTGAGAATAGTAATGTGATAATAAAATAAACAAAATATTAACATAATGTAGCGCTCAACGTAGATTAATTTTAATATCCGCACTTTGACAACTACACTTAAAGACATTTTTATGCCTTGATATAGAATTTGCGACTTAATTATAAGGTATTTATTTATAACATAACATATCAGATTAGCAACACGTAAATTACAACATTCAATCATAACTGAAAATCTAAATTAATTAAGTAAAATGCTCTCAACATAGATTTTCAAGTTTGGCGGAAATTTTCAGAAAAAAAGTCAATTCTCGAGTCTAAAGTCCAGAAACTTTCATCTAAGTGGAAATTTGGCATTTGTTACATAAATTTCTCATTTGATTCAAAATCTTCCCATTTTCTCAATTCTTCAAAGTTGGAACTTGACATTTTTATTGTTTTAAATTAGAACTAAAATTTAAGAAAATAATACAAAGTTCCCATATCAAATATGAAATTTTCAATGTTTTAAGTTGAAATTTAATTTCGAAATTTGACAAAAAACGTCGATATTTAGAGATTGCAGTCTAAATTTAGACAGGAAGAAGTCTATAGAAAAGGCTCAACTTTAAAGTTGAAATTCTTGAAAAATGCTGTAAAAATTGTAAGTTTAAATTGGAAAGTCTTGAAATGTCAAAAATATGAAAGTAAACTATTAAGGAAAACTTTCTGAAAATTTTAAAGAATATATTGGAAATGGGGTGTGTATGAACTATTTAGTTCAATGAAACACCACACTTTAATTATCGAGACTTTATTTATTCAAGAGGTCTCGGAAGGTGTGTGTTGTCGCGACGAAATTATAATCTCAACTTCATAGTCGAAAAGGAATCTTTTCGTAATATTTCCAAATACATCTGGTATATTTCATGATACAGTGCTAATATACATGTCAACGTTAATCCCTTAATACCTATATTCAGAAAAGGGACTGACCAGCGTTCTTAGAATTAATCATCCACCTAAAAGTGTTACAAATAAGTTGAAGTACCCGTATCAGATTTCACTTCGTAAAAGATACAGCGAAACTCATAAAGCATTTGAGGGTCTAATATTTTACTTTAAAATAAGTACCGATAGATTTTTGCTCTCACGTTTTAAACGTGATTTCCAACAGAATAAATTTTGAAATTTTGAGCGAAATTTGGGAAAGAAATTTCGCGATTTTTTTGTAAATTTTTACTGTGTTCTCAAGAGCTTAAGTTGAAAATTGGAATTTAATTTTTTTTATAGTGGAAATAAAAGTAAATATGTGTGTATAAATTGCGAAAAAAGCCAAACGTTATAGAAAAAGCCTAAATTTCGACTAAAAGTGAAAACTGAAGTCTTCGAAAGAAAACCCATTCATTAAAACAAATTGTCAAAATGTTGACATTAATCACAAATTGTTTAGTTAAGTTTAAACGCAAAATTATTAATCTTAATTTTTTTCTAATATATATAATAAAAATATAATATGTAAGTGTTTCTCTTTTATATTTTTTTCTCGAAATTTCGCGTTAAAAATCGAATTGCAATTTTATAAATTTTGATTTTTTCTCCAAATTTGATTTTTTTAAACTACGAAGGGTTTAAATTTTTAAATTTGAAAATGTTAGAATTTTTTATAACTTATCACCAAAGGCGAAAGTTTTAGTAATAAAGCCCAAATTTCGAATAAAGCTCAATTATTTACAAAATGTTTTGCAAGATCCCCTGTTGAATGTTAATTTTAAAATTTTAACTTTTATTTTTAAAAAGAAGCTGTCAAACATCTCAGATTTCAAAATCGAGAAAGAAAAAAAATCGCCGAAAGTTCGCTTGCGGAAACATCTAGAGCGCTTATCTGCCGTATGATTTATTCTCGCGGTCGCTTCCCATTGTCACATATTTCTAGAGAATTTCTTACGCAATCAAAAATACAAATTTTATAACTACATTTTGTTACAATATGTATAAATTACGAGATATATTTTATTTTTATTTTGAGATAGATGTGCCTTTGTTCTAAAAATTTTAAATAGAAACCGGGAAACTCCAGTTTTCTTTTTCTAGAAATTTCGATATTTTTTCTCGAATTACCAAAAAAGTGTTTTTGTGCTATTAAATTATAATTATTTTTTTTCCGAAAATTTTAACTCCTTTCTCAAAATTCGTATTTTTGCCTAAGGTTTGGCTTTTAAGCTCGAAGTTTCCAGTTTTGTTTCTTTTTAAAGATTGTACCTATTTTGAAATTTTGAATCTTAATCTGAATTCGTCAACATTTTTCTCGAAATTCGGAGATTTTTTTCATATATTTTAGGTTTTTCTTTTATAAATTTTACTATGTTTTTATAAGTCTAATATGTACTTCAGCTGCAAATTGTAAATTTCAGGATTTTGTTTAATATCCCGGGGTAGGCTGAAAAGTAATGGACACAAAAACAGATAGCAAAATCGGGCAAAAGCAGATTAAAGTGTATACAATTCTTAAACTTCAAAAGCTTATCTTTCATCATAGTCACTGTTGAGACATACAATTTTTTGGCATATAGACTTGATAGCTGCCTTTGCTGCATTATTTGACGTGTAATTATTAGCTTTGAGGTCTTTCTTGACCTCTTGAAATTAGCAAAACACGAGATCAGGGAAGTAAGGAGAGCGTGGAATCGGTTCAGACTTTAGGTTTTGCTGAACCTCTGCAGTTGCAAGCAAGGAAACGCGAAGTGTGTGGACGAGGGTTCTCAGTTTACAAAATCGTTGGTTTCAGACTACCCCTAACATAAAATACCCGACGATGAGTGGCAGTAGGAGTCATTTTTTTTTAGTTCAATTCACTCGCAGAGGGCGACCCCATTATGCCTTCAGAGCACCGTGAGTAGGTAGGGTGCGGAAACAAGAATAGATGGCGGTGAATCGCCTTCTTAAACAAGAATAGATTGTAATTTTTGGGGAAAGTTATAAAAATTTAATAACAGCACACTGTTTAACTCGTATTGACTTATCACTAGAATACGTCTCCTTACTTGCACTTCCTAACATGCACTGGATTAATTCAACTATTCCAAACCTACGCATGGGTATATTCTATTATTATTATCAATTTTTTATAAAAATTTTAGGTCAGACTTTTTACCTAAAAGTTCAGTTACAAATTAAAAACTTTGACTTTCTAGTTATCTTTATTTTCGAATTTTTGATCCTAATTTCGAAGTGCTAAGATTTTTAGTGTCATTCCAGGCCCCCTGCCGGACATTATTTCAGTTCCAAAGTTGTCCACTATCAACCTAGTATACCGCAAGCCTCTTGCCTCTCCCTTTCCCATTTTGGGCATTCAAATAGTGTGTGCTCTACTGTGTCCGAGTTGGGGCAATATCTACACTATTCACTTTCGGTTTTCCCCATCTCTTTTGCATATCTCCTAAAAGAGCCGTATCCAGTAAGTATCTGCGTCGTGAAGTAGTCCACCTGTCGATATTTACACTGCATCCAGAGTCTTATATTAGGGATACATCGCTTTGTCTACTGGGCCACTGAGGTGTTCTCTTTCCATCGTTTTTGCCATTCATCCAGGATTTCTTCTCTTATCGTGGCCCTTTCTTTCTTTCTTGCTTGGAGATTCCCCCTCCTCTTTGATGTATAAGGCACCTCTCCTTCATCTGTAGATCGATAGGAATAATTCCACCTAAGACTTGCAGGGCCTTCGTTGAACGTGTCTGATGTGAGCACGTTACTCTCAGCAAAACTTTGCGCTGAAACTTCTCTATTGCCGACCTGTAGCACTTTTTCTCCGCAGCTGGATTGCAAACCGGGGCTGCGTACAGCAGAATAGAGTACACTGCTTTGCTCAGTATTTGCCGCCTTAATGGTCCATTGTCCGCCTATGTTCGGCATTAGTCTAACCAGAACTGCTGCCTTCTCTTCCGCCTTTTTTGTCACCGTGCGGATATGTTCGCCATATGTGTTGTTATCGTCTGTCATTATTCCCAAGTATCTTACTGCTCTCTTTGGTACAATCATCGTTTCCGTAAGTTGGAAGTGGATATTATTTCTTTTTCTTGGTCCTTTCATAACGACCGCCTCCGTTTTATGTGGGGCCACCTTCAGATTATTTTCTCTCATCCAAAGGCCTATGTGATGCAGTGATTAGTCATTCGGAATTTTAACTTCTTCCCATCCTCCGCTGTAACTATCAGAACCAGATCATCTGCAAAACCTATAGTTATTGCCCCTGCTATGAATTTCACTCGCAGTACGCCGTCGTAGAGAATTGTTCCACAGAGTTGACCCCAGGAGCGGGCCCTGCGGAACCCCCGCTAATACCTTAATTTCTTCTTCTCGGTCTATTTGAAAGTTTCCTTTCTTTGAGGTAGCTTCGTACGATGTTTACTAAATAGGGCGATACCTTTTCTCTTCTTAGCTCGTTCATTATTAGGCCCCATGTCACCGTGTTGAAGGCATTTGTTACGTCCAAAGTGATCAGAGCACACCTACTTTCCCTTGCCTGCTCCCTCAATCTGGTGACCGTCTGGATGGCTTGTATGGTCGATTTTCCCTTTCTGAATCCATACTGATTAGGGGACAGTCCTTCATCAATCTCTTTCATGAATCTCACCTTTATCAGGGCTTCGTATAGTTTACTAACAATGTTTAACAGACATATGGGTCTTTAAGCTCCCGGATCCTGTGGTGACTTTCCTCCTTCAAATATTACAATTATTTTAGTTACCTTCCAATCAGTTGGAAATACCTGTTCTCTTAGTACCCCATTAGGGGCATTTAGTATCCAGTCGGGTGCGACCTCTATCGCTTTCTTAATGGCTTCTGGTGGGATTCCGTCTACTCCGGGAGCCTTATCAAATATCATTTGGCCTACCGCTTCCTGCAATTCCTCCTTCGTTAACGGTTCTAGTGCTTCATTGTCGATCCTTGCTCGATTGTGTTTATCTTCTGTCGGGAACAGCTGGTTTATTATTTCTTTCTTCTTATCCATTGTGAGCTCTACGGGCATTCTGTTTGTTAATTTTCAGGTAACGATCTTATACCCTGTGCCCCAGACATCGTTGTATACAGCTTTCCCCAGTGTTCCTTCTTAGACTGTTTGATTGCTTTGCTCGGATCACGTTTTTGTCTTTTATATTCTTCTATGACCACTTCTAATGCCGCTTCCTGGTTACTCCTCTTTTTCATTCTGGTCACCTTGCGTTTAGCTTGTATATACTGCCTCCTTTGATGGTCAATTTCGAAATTCCACCAGTAGGGCACTCGTTTTTGGTTTCTTTTACCACCAACTTGGCTGGCCAGACATATTTCCCGCAGGAGTTCTGCACATTTCACAGGATCATTCGCATTATCTTCACTGACATCTAGCCTCCACTGGAGCATCGTTTCGAAGGCGTCCAGTAGTTAATGGTAGTTTACCAGCAGTAATCGTAGCAAAAAGTTGTAGAAAGTTAATCAATTCCGCTGCGTAAGCAAGACATAAACGCCAGAGGCCTCGTTACTCGATTTTTTGCATAGACTGTCCTTGTCGATACAATAATATAAATTTGAAGTAGATTTTCTCAGCCGACAACAGTGCGCACACTTATGCCATAAAATTTACGCAACGAAGACTTAGCCAAAGACATCTAGAAGAAGTAGTGTAGCTGCTTTTTTGCATTACTTCAAGTACGGAATAAAGCATTGAAATTCTGTGAGATGTGCAAATTCAAATTCTGAATATTCAAAAAGAGTTACCTTTTGGAATCATTATAATTACTGTTTCATTCATAATATCACTAATATTACTTTTTTATCAAAATCTACAGAAAATACTGCCCGTAAGTTTAACACTGAAAATCTCGGTATGGATAATAATATCGCAGTATGGATAATACTGTTAGTAACGCCTGACAAACATTGAAGGAAAATCTGTGTCAAAACAATTGACATTGAGCAATTTTCTCTACAGTGTTGAAATATTGTAGAAATTTCTAACTATTAAAACCACCAATACGTAATTTCATAATAAAAAAAAAAAAGTTTTCCAGAAATAGTTATCTCATAAATTTAGCTTTAAATTGACTCAATATATTGCGCCAAGTTCAGCGTTTCTTATTTAATGAATTGCTGAAGAAAATGTCTCACCAATTACGGACGGTAACCATGACATTCCGCCCTATGAAACTGAATTGTTATTTTATTTCTCAGTGCCAATGTTTCCTACGTACCCGGTCAACAGGCAAAAAACATTGCAAAAATCGGAAATTCCTTGTTCCAAACTCCTCCGATTCTATATGTATTTAGTTCCATTGGCACCGCGAGCATTTTTAACTAGATATACATGGAGAATTCCTGATCGAAAGTGTGACGTGACATACATCTCGCAGACAAATTAATCAGAGCAGTACTGCCACAGCAGTAACACAACACTTTAGCTCATGGACAAAGATGTCTTCTCGATGTTCCAGAATGATTTACCAGAATATGTGACGACTACTATGGTATGACACTTTAAAATTAGACGGCAACTTTTGTTCTTTCAATTTGGCAATTAGCAAATGTTTAGTTTTAATTCTAACACTGGAATTATATTCTATGAATGATTTTTAAGTACATTCTACTCGTAAAAGGTAACCCTATTATGTCTTTGGAGAAGTGGGGGTAGGATGCGGAAATAAAGATAGATGGCGATGAACTGTCTTTTTAAATAGTAACAGGTTGTAATTGCGAGGGAAAATTCTGTTCGGTAACGAATTTATTTAATTTCCTTGATAACATTTTGTTTGGGGCCTTAATATAGAAAATACATGTCTTATAGATGAAATTAGTTTATTTAGCTTCACCACTTCTGTCAAATGTATTTAGGACTTAAGTTACTCATTGAAAACAACAGCTCGTAATAGGTAAATTTATTTTATGTAACTTAGCCGTTCCATATTATTTTGAAACTGCTGAATAATTTGACTAGATATGGTTTTATGCTTCATAGAAAATTAAAAAAAAATGAGATTTCGGATGTAACTTTGTAGTGATGAAGCTCTTAACATTATTAAATATACTAGGCATTTTTTTTGGTAACCTTTTTACTTTTTCCAGGTAATTAACCGCTCGGAAGTAATCCAACTAAAAAGGGGGTCTTTAGGCCAAATTTTCAGTGAACAAGAACTACATTGTATGCATGTGAAATGAGACGCGAACAAAGACAAAAGCCGGGCGAGATCAAATGCAGTGATCTGTTTTTAGTCGAGTAGCTCTAATAAACAATTTCCGAGATTGCATTATGCCATCGCATAAATGCACGTAATTACTTGCAAATACAGCCCGTATGCCGAGGCATACTTGATGTAATTAACTGCGACGGGAATTGCCGTTTGTCATGAAGTCGATCGGACCGCGCATTGCTGAACGTGTTCTTGGAATAACAACAAATGCTCCTATTCATTATCTGGTCGCGTTGCTCCAGATCCTAGATTCTCATTTAATTTTAATCGGGAAATTTTATGGGGAATTTTTAATTAGCGTCGTTGTAGTGCTTCAAAGCTCTTTGGGTTGAAATCACTGAAATCAATACCTATTAACTGCTTTTTACAAATCGTTGCCACCAATGCGTATTGCTTCAGAGATTTTTAACATTGCTGAAAAATCATTCGATTCTGCGATTATTCGCTAACCTTACAGTGAGTTCTTATAAAATGCAGCGGCATATAATGCTAATATGTTTATTATGTTTATTATTATTGGTAACGCTTGAAATGCTGTCACCTTTGTTAATACAAATTATTAACCAAAATTACATCATTGATTACTTTACGATCTTCAGTAATCTCTTAGATGATAGCAGTTAAGTTTAATAATAAGTAGCACAAAATATTGTGGCAAAAAAGTCAGTTTAATTGTCTTAGTGGATGAAAACACGCTTTTTCAAAAATAGTTTAAATGTCCTTTTCTCTGGGACCAATCTTCTGTCAAAATTACTCAACTATTATTCCATTATAGAATATTATGTTCTCCAAGCTATTTTATTAGCAGCCATACTTACACAATAAGGATATCGTTTATTTATTGTAAATTTTTCAGCAGACATCCTTCCATCGACACATTTTTCACGTTTAAATGTTAATGTCTTGTCTGATAGAGCGTCCATACTCCGTCTCTTGACTAATAGTTTTTTAACAGTAGGAGAATTTTATTTAAGAAACCTCGAGATGTGTAAACTCACCAGCCAATTAAACGATGTGCAGTGTATTAAAATTCTATGGTGTCCGTTAAAGGGAGAATTTTGGCACATTCAGTATAAAAACACTGTGTCCACACCAGAAAAAGTACGCTCAACAGAGACTCACTTATATGCAACTTTCCATTATATAGTTCCGGACTATGAAAAATTATCTGCTTAAGAGAGTTGTCCGTGTATTAGAGCTGTCCGTTATGAACAATTTTACTGTATTTTAATGTTATAGTGAAAACATGATTTAATTTTGTTTTCTTTGAGTTGAAAGACACTCTTTTTTACCTTTTGTTCTTCATTGAATTTAAATTTTTATTTTCAACCTTTCAAAATATATTGGGGCTAGCCAACATGTTAAAAGAGGTCGGTTAAAAATGTTTGTTGGGTGTAGGATATAGAATTTAAACACAAACATAAAAAAGTGCCAACAATTACCCGATTGATTTGGTATAGTTACAAACAAAAGTAAAGGTATGGACTCTGGCACCGTCGTCAGGAAGTGTTCATTATTATATTACATATGTGACCATTTTTTCTCAAAGTATGAAAACGGCTCTGTTAGGCTATTGTTAAATTTGTTAATAAGAGTTTAACCTTGCTGCTTTTTATTAAAATTCCATGAAACGACGCTTTGTCTCCTCCCCCCAACGAGCGAAAACAATTATAAAAGGAACAAATTAGGGGGCCTCGTTTGCTCGACGCAAACGACAACTTTTTGTACTGGTCGTTTTCTTTTCGAGATAAAATCAGTCTGATGTACCTAACAAGTTGTTTCTATTCAGAAAATTCCGCGAAGAAAACAAATGAAAGATTACTTTGTGCGATGATATCGCGCAGCGGGCAGGAAATTGCACACTGAATAAAGCGAACTTTATGTTCATAGATGTCCCACTTTGTGTTGCAACTCTGTGTCTCGCTCTCCTTTGTGTATTCGCGATGTGCACGCTATTACTTAAAATAAGGATGAGGGCTCGTAAATCCAGCAAATATGCTCACTTCTTGCTTCTCGACCTACGCTCGAACGAATTACTTCACTGGGATATAAAATCTGTGTGCTTTAACACCGAATCATTCCGATTTTACGGAAACCATTAATTTTGTATTTTGTCAATATTGATTCTACACCGCTTTAGCTCCAAGTCAGACGCCAAAAAGGAACTTGCAAAAGATACGAGCAAATTGTAAATTTGCCATAATTATGTCACTATCCGAAATAAGGTTTTGCCCTGGTACACATGAGTACCTAATGTATTTCGTCTGCGTAAGTGGCATTTTCAAGCTTTATAATTTAATTGATTGGGAAAGAAGCATTCAGTTCATTTCTTTTAAGATTTGAATCTGATACACATTTTTTTTAAGTTTAATTCACTCACAAAGGGCAACCCCATTATGCCTTAAAAGCACTGCGAGTAGGATGCGGAAAACAAGGATAGATAGCGATGAACCGCCTTCTTAAACAAGGATAGGTTGTAATTTTTGGGGAAAACTCCTTTCGGTACCGAGTTCCATAGCATGGAAGTTCTATAGAAAAAAGAGTCTCCGTAGACAGAAGTCCTCACTGTGTCAAGCTGTACCGCACAGGAATTTTCCGGCCCCGAATGTCTTTTATGCCTCAAAAATCTTGCCCTTGGGGGATCAATCCTATTAGTTCCTGCGAGCATCTCCCATGATGGTACTTGTAGAAAAGAGATAATTCACCAACCATCCGCCTCTGCTCTAGTGTTTCGAGAGAATCGATCAAACTCTCGTCATCGCGAATCGCTCTTCTTTAAATTGAATCCAAAAGAGCTAAGGTGTGCTTTGGGGCTGAACTCCGAACATGATAACAGTATTCTACTGTTGACCTAACTTGAACTTTGTATAGTTTTAGCTCTAA
The DNA here is from genome assembly GCA_028583605.1 of Dastarcus helophoroides. NCBI lineage: Eukaryota > Metazoa > Arthropoda > Insecta > Coleoptera > Bothrideridae > Dastarcus > Dastarcus helophoroides. The sequence goes on from CM053329.1 coordinate 7,421,274, forward strand.
GAGGCGGACTTGGCAATGGCGCGCACATGATCGTCCCAAGAGAAGTTAGTACTCGCGTTCACTCCTGGGATAGATTAAATTCCATCGGGAGGATCTTACCGTTCATTAGTATGTTTGTTGCATTATTCCTTAATTTTTTTTTAGAGAAAACCGCAGCCTAAGTTTTTGAAGCGTTGATTGAGATTTTTGATTCCAAAATGATTTCGAGATCCCGATTAATCATCTGTATCTGCTGTTTCCTTAGTCGATATGAAGCAGCGACGGATAATGGTTTGTCGGAGAAAAAAGATGACACTAGGTTACTGTCATCTGCGTAGCTGTATATCGGATTGTAAGTTAAAGCTAAGAGATCGTTTATGTGTAACAGAAAACGAGTAGAAGACAGGAATGGCCCCTGAGGCACCCCTGCATCAAACGCAAATGTCTCGGATGAGATGCCATTGACGACGATCTGAAGAGATCTGTCAGCAAGAAAATTGGATATCAAATGACAAAGTCCAAGAGGAAGATCAAAAGATATTAATTTGGCGAGAAGAGAAGCGTATTGATCTAATTAGGTGGCAAAAGAAGCGTTGACTTTTATCTCCGCTAAGATTTGAATCTATGTTGGTCACATTTTGCTGGGTTATATTACTTTGATCTCCTATCAATAGAGTAGATGCGGCCAATGGACCTTTGTGGGCATTAGTGGACATGATCCAATGATTGTATCATGATTCGTAGGTACGCAGCCATCTTTAACAGTGGTTAACAATTTTTAGTTCTGCATGTGTCCTGTTCACTGTCGACTTGTTTTCTTCTCTCTTATACTGGGCAATAACTTCGTGAATTTCATTTTAATGAATCTCTTGGTCTGTCCTACATATGAGACTGTTTTAGTTGTTGCATCTAATTTCACAGTTCCTGAGATAAATGGATTGAAGAACAAATGAACATGAAAAATTTTGAGATAAAAAATCCTGAAATTTGCCTCTATCCTTATTATTCAACATGCTACGAAATAATGTGCCCATGATGTTGAAAACAGCTAACACATTGAAAACTTAATTTTTCCATCCATTAAAAGATCTTACAAAGACATTAAGACATTACAATAAAGAATGCTGTGCTATAAATTGACCGGAATATTATGGTAGTATTTCCGCTAGCACCAGAGCAGATACATAGAATCACTTGAGTCTTAATTTATCGCGGCTAGTTAGCATAATGTGAAATTCTCGAACCTGAACACATTCCAAGCCGGCTGCCTTGCATCTAAACGTTTTTTGGTATGCTTATGATTTATTTATGCGTTGAAACGAATTCATTTTCCTGCGCCTACTAAGATTTCGATTGGCTAACATTACTGGAAACGTTTCGTTTGTTGGCAAAACCAAGAATAAATAAATGGTGGTGCATTAAACATGAACTGGAATGAAATATCCGAGCGATAAATCAACCCCTAGTTGTAAGACATAAGCGCGTTTAATTTCTTGGTTTATTATTTTGATTAAAATGGGGATTGTATTAATACAAGTCGCGAACGTCGTTTTCGGCGTTGGGTTGTTAAAGACACTTCCATAAATCATCTTGCACACAGCAGCCGGTTGAGCAAACATGTTAGTCGAGTGCATTTAATGAAGACGAACTGCTGAATTGTGTGGGCTTTATTTTAAACCCTCAATTCATCTCCACTAAACTTCGAAACTTTAACAATCTTTTCCTTGTTTCACTCTGCTCTATTGCAATGCGGCTGGAAAATATAAAATAATTTATCCTCAGCATCAGCGGTGGCAGCACCTTATTGCTTCGCAGTCCTGTGGATGTCCTAATCTTTTCATATTCATACTGGCTCAATTTTCACGTTACGTAACAAATCCAATGTTGAAAAATGTTCCATTTATTCACTACGCCACAGAAGTCACTAGTAGTGAGGTACCTAATCTTGTATTATGGGATACAATATCCATTAAACCTTGACGTACTTGTACTCATCTGGGTATGCGCACCGATTCCATTTTAACTTTCTGATCACAATTAAAATTGGCCGATTTCATTGAGAACCTGGTGTAATATGATGGACAATATTCAAGGTTTTTGCAATTTTCAGATCTAGATCTAAATCTTGTTTTAGAATTTCAAGTTTAAACTTCAGATTAATTTTTTTTAATTTCAATTTTAATGTTGAAATCTTGTATTTAAAGACAAAATTGCAACAAACATTTTAAAGTTCTGGGATTAGATCAAAAAAACTAGGCTTCGATTCGAATTTTTAAAAAAGGATGGAGAGTTCGAGAAAAAATCAAAATCTTGAAAATATTAAAAAAATAATTTTTAAAATGTTTCGAATTTTTCTCCTGAAAAATTGTCTTTTTTAAATTACAGATTTAAAGTAGGAATTTTTGAAAAACTTCACCTTTAAAAGTTGAAAATTTCGTATTTTAAAAATAAAATTCACCTAATTTGAACTCAAAACTCTCAAATCCTAAACTCTAATTCAAATAAAAAGTTCTATTAATCTTCAAATTTCAACATTTTTTCATAATTGCTGCTTTAAGTCCAACATTTGGATGTAAACTATATTTGTGGAACAAATTCTACATATCAACTTACGTCTCAGTCTCAGATTTGAAATTTTTCTCGCTTTAAAAATCAAAAACCGAAGCCTTGAAAAATAACTTTTCAATTTCGATAGTGTTGGACTTCCGCTCAACCTACGGGTACCGACTAAAAACCCCTACTTCTTCGGGCCGGGCCCTTGGCCCCCAATCCCTCCGTCGGAACAGAACAGAAGTACTGGAGCACTATTGTAAGCTGTTTTGCCTGAAACATAAGAAACAAACAAAACAAAAATATTCTAAATGGAAGTCGCAGCTTGGAGGACCATCCTTGGTCTCCTAATCCTGATTGGGATGTTTGAATCGTAATCCACTGCCTGTTGAACTAGCTCGTTGGGATGGGTTTCCGCTCTTACCATCGCGCTGGAATTAGTTTCCCTAAGAAAATCTCTTACCAGGGCTAGTTCAGCTTCCCTATGGAGTTGATTGTTTCTCACAAACCATGGAACACCTGGAGTTTCTTCATCTGATGCAGTTTTCTTCGGGTGAAGAAGACTGCTTGGGTCTTGTCTGCGTTGACTTGGATTCTCCATCGACCCAAGTAATCTAGTAGATTATCTGTTGCCTCCTGAAGTCGTCTGGTGACCAACTCTGGACTGAAAGAGTACGCGACCAAAGCTGTGTCGTCTGCATAAGTTGCCAATAAGGTGTGGTCGATTGTTGGATTGGTTCTCGGGATGTCCGCTGTGAACAGAGAATACAGCAGAGTTGACAAGGCAGAGCCTTGAGGTACCCCATAGTGTAGCCTAAACTGGTTTGATAGTTCCTGTCCCACCTTTCCTCTGAATGGGCGCTGGTCCAGGAACGAGCTTACCATTTGAACCATCGTTAGAAGTATTCCAAATTAGTGCATCTTGTAGACTAGTCCTTGGTGCCAAACCGTGTCAAATGCCTTAGAGATATCGAAGAAAATAGCTCCAGCAACCTGGTTCCAGTTCATGCATTGAGTTATTGTTTCAACCACTCTCAGCAGTTGGTCTGAGGTAGAGTACAACGATGAATTGCTTCTTTAAAGCGAATAAATACTTTAGGAAAAATTGCGCGCAGAAACGATATCTAGCTAGAGTTTGGAAGCTTTATAGATAACAGAGTCTCCAAGTTCTCACTGTGTCAAACCAAAGTGAACAGGAATTTACTGGTCCCTTGTATGCTTTAAGAATATTGTTCTTGGAGGATCAGAGCCATCAGTTCTTGAGACCACCGTCCATGAAATTATATACTTGAGGAAAAGATTGTACTTCAATATCTGGAACAGAAATTTAATATCGATTGGACGAATTGTTCTCCGAGTGGAAAATAAAAAAGCCATTTTTGGGGGGAGGGGGAGCACGAAGTAAGTTATGTCGTTCGTCTAATTTGGGCTTGATTGAGTAGCCGATGCGAAGTATCATACATCTTAACTAGGAAAAAGAAACTCTCGCTTTTGGTCGTCCAGAAAAATGTCTCGCTTGTATTTACTACTTGGATGCATTAGATCTCGTAGAGAGGCTTTTGGCTGCATTTTTTTTTGGCATTTTCTTAGAATAAAAAAAAACAACTGCTTGAATTTTTGAGGCAGACTTTTCCATCCAGAACGACCTTGCGATCACTATTAGTGAGTTAGCTCTCAGACTATTTGGGTCAACAGCAGATAATGGTTTTTTCAAGAAAAATGTTTTCTGCACATACAGATAGGAAGTTGAAGCGACGAGATCGCTGTATATGTAACAGAACAGACTTCTGCGACATTCCTGCATTAATCTTAAGGTCTCAGAAGAGGTGTCGCATGGTAACTGGAGAGTTATGTCATTTTCTCTAACCTTGGTTTCGATGCTAATCTAATGTCTACATTGTTCTAGAGTCTTTGGAATTTTCAATTAAACAGTTAATATTTTTTGGAAGTTAGTTAGTAGTAGAAATGTAGATGAAAATTTTGCTGGTTTTATCTCAAATTATTGTTAAAAAGGAAACTGTTATTTCATGTTAACAAATTTAGTCATCTGTCGGTACTTTTCTCATAAATAATTCTCATTTAATTTCGACATACGGAATAAAAATGTTCAATTACTAACCAAGGGAGCTACAAATCACTTTGATGCAGTTTTAACGATCTTTAACGTATTTACTCTTCTGCAGCAGGCGTTTTTAGAGAGTTGTCTATCACTAGATAATTTATTGATGATATTGTATTCCCCGTGCATGACTAGCTTCGTGTTTTTCTTTGACTCAGTTTAGTTTGACCTAAAATCCCTCACGCGATGGTTTCCTGTCATTTAAGTGTATATTTATCTAACCTGATCGAAACGATCTTCCATTATTTATCAGAAGATAAATGGCCATTGTAGTTATTTAAGAATCCTACTTTTTGTAAATTTTTATAAACGCATTTTAAAATTTTTCTTGCTGAATTTCATCGCTTTTGAAATTGCTCTTTCATGCGTTCAAGATAATGTAAGAGATAATAAGATTTATTACACTAGTTCACTAATAACCTTCGGTTGAGTTTCTTTGATGACTTATAATTAAAGAGGTATCAAGGAAGCTATGAATTGAAAGAAAGTGTCCAATCTCCTAATAAATGTCCGACGATCGTTTAGAAGAATTTAATCAATCCAGGGAGATGGTTTTATTCCGCTCAACTTGCTTCACACTCTTAATAAAGTAGGTGTAACAAAGGCCATCAAACTTTTAGTTTTTTTGCTCTTTAATTTTCTGGCTCCGCAACGGAGAAAAGTTAGTTCATTCGAACCCTTCGAAAAGAATAGAGTAAAAGCGCTCTCTCTTTTTGTCTTTTTTTTTAAAGCAATTCCCGCTAACCTCATTTATCACGAGTCATATTCAAGCTGGCGATTTATAATATTCATTTTATAACCGTGGAAGGAAAAGAGCTTCGCCTCTTTGCAAATTGTACGGTTCGTATTCCTCGCATTCTTAGATTTATACGCACTCTCGTCATAAAATTAATTCTAATGAGGAAAATTTTACAATCTTTTAGCGTTTCTGCATTTCTCTTTCGAAGAAATTTATTTCAAAGGAGAATTTGAAACGCTAAATTGTTTTCTTTGTGGGTTTCGTTCACCTTTAAATTAATTGTAGTGTCCAAGGAAAGTACGCATTACGTTTTTTATATTACGGATCATTATGAACTATAAAAGCAATTTATTTTAAGTAGTAAAAGCTTTAAATTTATAAATTCGAGAATAAAATATTAGCAGTGAGTTATAAGGTTGAAAAACTTTATATTCCCTATTTTTCCAATAGATTTGGACCCTCTTTTTGTATTTTTAATAAAATAGAATTTATTTAGTTTATAAGCGATCTTTTAGGAGAGAGTAGATACGGAATTTAAATGAAGTGATCAGTTTCCAAAAATAATGACAATTATAATTTATAAAAAAATACAAATCTTAAGTTTAAATTAGAAAGTTAACGAGGCATATTATTAACGTTGGCATATGAAAAATGGGTTCGCAAAAAATCTCAAAATCTAATAAATTAGGAGAAAATTTTAAACTTTCAATGAATAAAATCGAAATTTATAAAAATAATTTTAGTTTAAGCATGAAATTTCTACAAAAGATCCAAATTTTAAAAAATTTAGAAAAAAGATCAAAGTTAAAAGAAAGGGACATTAAAAATGTAAATTCGGAATGCCGGCAAAAAATTTAAAGAAAAAGCCATAATTAACATTTTAAAAAATCTCACAATTTTTGTTTAAGTAAGTTGATTTTACAAGATAAAAGTTGAATTTTGAAACAATAGCAGTAGAAGAAAAAAAAAGGAAACAAGGATTTCCAGTTCAAATTCGAAATATAGGGAAGTAATCTGAATCTAACAAATACCCAAATTTTGAAAAAGAATAAAAATTAAAAAGAGATCGAAATTTTAAAAAAAAGCAAAATCAAAAATGTAATTTCAGAATGTTAGGAACTTCTTTTTCATTTCGAAGTCCTTATACTCCGTTCAGGAATTTGAAATATATTATATTCGCGTGTCAATTTGATTACTTTTTTCAGGAAGTAATCAATCTCATTTATTTAAATAATAATTTAAATATTTTACAAACTGGACTTGGTAGGCTAAAATAAAATTTAAAAATATGTGTAGTTGGCAATTTTCTTGCACGAATAGAATTACTAGTACATAAGCAATCATCAGTATTAGAAAAAAAAAGTTTTCCAGTTCAGAGTCGCAATATTGCAAAAATACTAAAAGTTTAGCTTTCTAGAAAAATCGTAAGTTTGTAAACGATCGAAGAAACTGCAATTATAATTCCAAAATGTTGAAAAAAAAAGTCGAAAATTCCTAAAATTTAATTTTAAAAATTAAAATGTTTAATTTGTAAATTTCAAAAAAATATCGTTAAAAAACGGAAAATTTGAAAAAAAAAAGATTAAAGATGAAACGTCAGAATGTTTAAAGAGGTGGAAGTCGGGAAAAAAATTACAATTTAAAAAAGTCGAATTTGAACTCGAAACGAGAATAATTGAAAATTTTGGAAAAAATAATTAGGTTTCTAGAAAAAATCGGGTTTCTCTTCGAAATTTATATTAAAAAAATTTGGGTTTCTCCACTCCGATCAAAAAAAAACTAATTCGCTCCAAATTTTAAGATAAAATGAAAATTTTGAAAATGAAGTTTAAAACCTTCAAAAAAGGTCTCGCTTAAGGTCGAACTTTTTTGAAAATGAATTAAAATTTGAAATTATATTTTGAAAAAAAAAAGTTAAATTGGAAAGTGTAAGAAGTAACCTCAGACTATTTAAAGAGGTCGAAGTTGAGGAAAAAAATTTAGTTTTAAAAACCTCGAATTTCGACGCAAAATAAGAAAAGATGGAAAAATGGAAAACCGGAAAGAATAATTAAAAGTTCTAGAAAAAAGTGTGGTTTAGGTCTAGAAAAAGTGGAGTTAAGTTTGAAATTCTTTGACTTTTTTAATTGATGTCGAAAAAAATTCAAAATTTATAAAAAAAGTTCCTGAATTCCTTGTTAGAATTCAAAAAATTCCAGTTTAAACGCGGAATGAAAAAGTCGAATTGGACTCGAAAATAAAAAAGAGTGCAAAGCTCTGATGGCTTAATAGATTTAGTTCACCTTTTGAAATTGGATTGCCCAATTTAAAAGTGTAAGTGTAAGTAAAATTGAGAAAAAAACTTAAATTTGGACTCGAAATTAGAAAAAGTAGAAATTTAAAGAAAAAAATAGTTGCTTGGAAATTCTTAAAATTATTTCAAAACAATTTTATTTATATCGAAAAAATTTGAAATTTATGAGAAAAGTTTCGGATTTTTCAATCGGAATTCAGTTTCACTTTTAGACCCAAAATTAAAAAATGAATTTGGATTTGAGATTTTCAGAAAGGATGAACAAATTAAAATTTCAGGAAAGGTCCCGTTGAAGGCTGAATTTTTCGAAGAAAGAAAAAAAGTAAAATTTGAAAGTGTAGCTCCAAAAATTTTTAAAAAAGTCGAAACAGGGAAAAAATGCTGTTGAAAAGATCGAATTTGGATTCGAAATGAGAAAAACTGGAAAATGCAAAAAATAGTTAAAGTTTCTGAAAAAAGTGGGCTTTAGGTTTGAAATTGGCAATTCAAAAAAAATGTCCTATAAAAGGTCTTACTTAAGATGGAAATTTTTGAAAAAAAAATAAAATTAGAATGTGAAACCTCAGGTTTAAGAAAGTCGAAGCTGGAAAAAGGCATTTAAAAAACTGGAAGTTATACGCGAAAAGAGAAGAGTGAAAATAATTATGGAAAAATTAGGTTTTAGGTTTGAAATTCTTTGAAAAAATGTTTATTAATGTCGATATAATTCGAATTTATCAAAAAAAGTATCGGATGTTCCAGTCCAAATAAGAAATTATAGTTTAAACTCAAAATTAAATAAAAAATCTAATTGGACTTGAAATAGGTAAAATCTCTACAAAAGATCTCTGTAATCCACTATTCCCAGGATTGCATTTTCACATATGAAATTGACGTGAAAACTCAAGGCTAGACATGAATGTCTTAAGGTACAGTATCTCTCTGAAGATGAGAGCTTGGCTATCGAAACGTGTTAGAGCAACCTTTGTTGTGTTTTTTAATCTTTCTTGGTTTCAAGGGACAATATTTGTATTTCAATTTTTAAGGTACAATTAAAAAGAAATGGCACTTGAAAGTGTAACCTCATGTTTTATAAGGTTAAATTTGTGAAGGAAATTTACATTTTTAAAAATCTTGTATTTGAACTCGAAACATATTTCTAGAAAAAGTCGATTTTAAGATTGACATTCTTATTAATGTCGAAAAAAAATCTGGGTGTATAGAAACAGGTTTTCGATTTTTTAGTCGAATTGAAAAGTTCCATTCTGAACTCGAAATTAAAAAAAATCGAATGTGTACTCAAAATTTCCCGAAAGAGCAGACAATTTTTTAAAAAGGATAAAACTTCCAGTTTAAGGTCGAAATCTGGAAAAGAGAAAAATTTAAAAATATAGCCGCAGAATATCTAAAAAATTCAAAATTCAGAAAAAATTCTAATTTGGATCCAAAAATTTCCAGTTTGAACTCTGAATAAAAAAAACGAATTGAAACTAAAAATTTCGAGAAACGATGGACATTTGGAAAGCAAATTGAAACCTCTAGAAATGATCCCGTTGTAATATGAATTTTATTTTTTTAAAATAGAACTACAATTTGAAAGTGTAACCTCGGAATGTTTAAAAAGGTCGAAGTTGAGAAAAAAAGTCAGAGTAATACAAAACTAGAATTTGGACTCGAAACGAGAAGAGGAAGTTTTGAAAAAAAATTGGTTAAAATTCTTAGAATTGTGGTTTGAGTTTTAAATTATGTTTTAAAAAAAAAATTATAAATGTCGAAATATACGAAATTTATAAGTTTTGGATTAAGTAACTATTCTAATTGAGAGAAACTACTAGTTTGAATTCGGAAATCGTGAAAGTTTTGAAAAAGATCAAACCTCCTAGAAAAGCAATTTTAAGGTGAGATCTTTGAGTAAATAAAGTTTAATTTGAGTATGTAACCTCTTGAAAAAGTGGGATTTATGTTCGAAATTCTTGACATTCTTCGAATACTGTTTTATTAATGTTTAAATAATTTCGATATTTTTAATAAAAGTTTCTGATTTCCCAGTCAGAATTCAAAAATTTTTAGTTTAACACGGAATTAAAAAAATCAAACTTGGAAATGTGGAAAGCAAATTAAAGCCTCCAAAAAACCTCCCTGTTTAAATACGAATTAAAAAAGAAAAGTAAAATTTGAAAGTGTAATTTCAGAATGTTTAAAAAACTTACAGTTTAGAAAAATCGCAAAAACTAAAGTTAATAGGAGTTCCTAATAAAAAAAAGTAAAAATTTTGGCAAATAAAAATACATAGTTACAACTTATAGAAAAAGTGCATGTTTAAGTGTTTAAAGTCGAAATTTTTCAAAATAAATAAAATTTGAAACTTGGAAACGTTTTAAAAAGTCGAAGTTAAGCAAAAGTTTCGCAATTTTATTTTTAAAAATAAATGTTCGATATCTTGAAAAATAAGTCAACATTTTGAGTGTAAAATTGCAACAACAGAAGAAAAATTGAAGATTCTATATCGTAATGAAAAAAAAATCAGTTTTTGAAAACGGTCAACACTTCTAAAAATAATCAAAAATTGACTCTAAACTTCGAATTTCGAAAGAAAAATTCGAAATTTCAAAACATACTTACTTGGAATTTACTAGAAAAAATTCTAGATATTTTACATTTAAACTCGAAAGATTAAAATTGAAATTGCGGAGAGGTCAACATTTATTTCTCGATCTGGGCGACACAAGTAATCAAAATTAACACTGTTATTTTTAAATCTTAGTTCAGTTAAAAAACATAATTTTCTGAAAAAATCAGCACATCTTAAAAACATGAAAATTTTGAGTTTAATTTAATATTGTCACCAATGTTGAGGTTGAAACCAAAATAAAAAAAAGAGTTTCTGAAAGGAGTTAAAACTTAAAAGAGATCGAAAATTTAAGTTTTTACGATCAAAATCGTGTAGGTAAATAAAAAAATTTGGCATTCTTAGGACTGCTGACAAAAACGAAAACTTGAAACTAGAAAATGAGAGTGGTTTTTCTTTAATTTTCGAATTAATTGCAGTGCTAACAATTAAAATTACATAATTTGTAAATTAAAATTATCATCATATCCGCTCTTGTTATACAGACTACTATAATACTCACTGTTGTCATGAACAGCAATTAAAATAATAATTAACATTGATGCACTTTGTTTACCTTGTGAGGTTGAAGGTTAGGTGCATTTTTGTTTTCCATGTACACAATTTTTCCCATTTTATCACAACTTCATGATTGTCAATAGCTTTTCATCTTCGTTTATATTAACAGCTTACGCAAATGTAAGTAGTCAAGATTGTCAACTTTCAATTAGTTGCAACGTTGCCACCTCAAAACAGCCAAATTGTCTTATTTTGAATTCCGATATTGAATTCGTTTAATGATTGTCTTAGTATTAAATTATGGTATTGTGCTCTTTCCACTGTTTTTTTAGTTATTTGCTTCTACCTTATTTTTAAAGTTGTAACAACTGTTTATGTTTTTCTTATTTTTTTGAAGTTTGTTTATACAAAACACCTACTAGTTTATATTAACTTACATTACTTAACATAAATAACCGATCTATAGTGGTATTAATGATTTAGATAAGTATTTGTTGCAATATTAATAAGTATTTCAGATTCTATTACAATTTTTAATCATTAATTGCGAAATAGTTTCTACTGAGAATATTCTTTTTTGCTAGGAGTATCCCACCCCAATCTCCTTAAATCCAGTTAAAATTTCATTTTTTTGCAGTCAATAAAGCTTAGCTGATTATGGAGGCCGATTTTGCTTCATGTTCTGATAGATCGGACCCCACTCTCGATTAAGCATTTTTTATACCATTACACGTCTTATTTATAGTTTGGTACGAGGGTAAATCAAATATGAACAGGAATTTGTTTTTAAAAATTTATTGGCACAAGATACATATATGAAAGTTATTAACTATTTTTCTACATAATCTCCTGATGTTGTTATGCATTTTTCCCAACGGATTGAAAATTTTTTAATGCCATCATCATAAAAAGAAGGGAGGCGTGTCTGCAGCCAATTGCGCACATATGTCTCAGTAGCAGCATCATCATGAAATCGCTCACCTCCTAGAGCTTCTTTTAGTGGTCCAAACATATGGTAATCCCATGGTGATAAGTCGGGACAATAAGGAGGGTGTTCTAATGGTGCCCAATGCATTTCCTCTAATTTTTGATGTGTCATATTGGCTGAGTGGGCGGGTATTGTCGTGAAGTCCATTTCTAACCGAAAATTCGCGCCTCTTCCGCCGATATGCACGTTTTGCTTCATCCAATAGCTGTTAGTAGCAGGCAGCATTAGCCATACAACATTCATGCAGAAAATAGACGTGCACAACTCTTTTAAATTCCCAAAAGACTGTCACAAGGACATTTCCAGCTGAAAGGCGAGTTTTTGACTTGACGGGTGCACCTTCTCCATTTCTTCTCCAGTTCATGTTTGCTTGTTTAGGTTCAGGGGTGTAATAGTGTACCCAAGTGTCACCACACGTAACGATACGTTGCAAAAAATCATCACTTTCACGTTGAAAATGTCCAAGATGGCTCTGGCAAATCTCCAGATGTTGTTGCTTTTGTATTTCAGTCAAAAGACGAGGCACCCACCTGGCAGAAATTTTTCCAAACCCTAGCTCATCTGTAATGATGGATTGAGCACTACCAAAGCTTATCCCTATCTGAGCTGCAATTTTAGTTAAACGGTGATTACCTTCCAAAAGGCTTTGAACAGGGTTAATCTTGTCCGCAGTCACGCTGGTCCGAGGAGAACGGGCATGGGTTTCATTTTCAACTTGAGTTTGTCCTTTCAAAAATTTTTTGTGCCATTCATACACCTAAATCTTCTTCAAACAAGTATCCCCAAAGTGTGCTTCTAGTGTAGGAAAAATTTCGGCGGGCTTTACATCTTCAGCGACAAGAAATTTATTAATAATGCACTGCGCAACGTGCGGATAAATCTCTTGCTCACGAAAACATAACTTTTTTCCCCTTTCTAAAATCGCTCAACGTGTCAAAAGAAGTTTTCACTTGAAAAATTTTTCGAATTACGAAAGGAAAATGCTAAATTTTGAAAATATACTCTAAATGTGCAAAAAAATCTTGATAGTGTGTGTTTAAACTCTAGAGATTTAACTCGGAATTGCAAAGAAATTACCCGACTGTCTTTTTTGTATCTCAGGTCATGCCTAATTTAAAATTTTTAAATTTAATGTATTAATTTCCAAAAGCTTAAAGAACTATCGAAATCAAGGTCAACATTTTACAACTTAAACACCGCAGGTCTGTAATCAAAGCTCAATGTTTCCCTCAACTCGCCCATAAATTAAATTTCGCAACCGAAAGGATAGTCACCTTTGAAACTTAGTTTCTAATTGGAACGAAGTTGCACGGAAACTCCAACGTAATTACATATTGTGGGACTAATACCTGCTACCTTTACTTTTTAAAGTGCACCCAAGTGACAATTTGTAACCTAATATTTTTTGCAGATTATCGGGAAACCATGGACACTGTCGCCCGATACAAATCCAGGGGACCTGACAAAATTGTGCAACCACAAAAGAAAAATAATTGAAATGGCTTCGTTAGACTGCAAGCCACCGGATCCAAATATAAAACTTAGAAAAGGTAAGTTTTCGTTGCTTTGTTCTAAAATTTGTATTGCTCATTTATTGCATATTGTTGCGCGTTACGGTTTTGATAAAAATACAGCGTGGATTTTAACAATTTTTTTAAAAAGGAAAACTTACGACTAGTTAGATCCTATTGTTTCGCGTTACTGGTTCGACAACTCAAAACACTGTGAATTTTTAACATTTCTGTTTGAAAAAATGAGCCACCAACAATTTATTCATGTTACTGTAATTTACAGCTGATTACGAGTTACGAGTCCTATTTTGCACATACTAGATAGAATATTTGACATTTCGAATGCACAATATCATGTCTCTTTAATAGTCCTAATGACTTGTAAACATACGATAGACGTCTGAAGCCTCCTGAGTAATTTCTTTGTCTACATATCTCCCAAATGATATTTAATAAATCGCTCTTAGCTTCACAATCCATAAAATATGTTTCTGAGAATTCTAGAATTCTAGAGAATTCTGAAACTTATACCTACGAATGAGTCGTTTCATTTAATCCGCAGACAAATCTTTTCTAACTAAATTCCTGGAATGTCTTAGACACATTCTGGAATCTTTTAAAGAGGCCATACACCCTACGATTTATTAATAACTTTTAAAATTATAGTTTGTTGCAATGTCATATTTCCTTCTTCTTTCGGTGCCGTGCCTGGCTTTAAGCGTGGGCTATCTCCATGACAACTTCGTTGAATTGTTCTCTATCTTTCGCAACTCGGAACAGTTGCTCTACTCCCAGTCCTGTCCAATTTCTGATGTTTTGTAGCCACGATAGCTTTTTGCGGCCTATCCATCTTCTGCCCTCAACTTTTCCCTAAATGATCAAGTGGGGAATGTGGTATTTGGTATTTCATGTTATATGACCAAAATAGCTAACCTTTCTTGTTTTTATGGTGCTCAGCTGTCTGAGAACTTCTTCATTACTGGTATGTGTAGTCTAAGAGATTTTGAGGATTCTCCGATAACACCACATTTCGAAAGTCTCTATCCTTTTCATAGTGTCAATTTTAAGTGTCCATGTCTCACATCCGTACAGAAGAATGCTCCATATGTAACAGCGGAGCGTTCTTAGCCGCGTTTGAACTGCGAGGTTTCTATTGGTGAGAGTGGATTTCCATTTACTAAACGCCCTACGTGCCATTTCAATTCTTGTTTTTATCTCCTCGTCACATGTTATATCATTGTTTAGCCAACTACCCAAATATTTGAAATGTGACTAGCTGGATGGTCCGTTGATTGTGATCGGGATTGGTTCCATGTTTATTTTACCCACCGCCATCCACTTCGTTTCTTTGATGTTTATATCAATACCCCATTTTCGTCCAGCTTCGCACTCTCTATCCAGCAGTATTTGCAAGTTACTCATGGATTCTCCAATGATGACAGTATCATCTGCGTATCTTTGTTTATAATTCGATCTTTTCACCCTCTGTCCTGTACAGGTTGAATAACATGGGTGACATAACATAGCCTTGTCTAACACCGGGTCTTATTGGTATTTCATCTGTACACTGTCATCTAGCCTCACTGCAGCTGTCTGGTTCTAATACAGTTTTATCAAAAGACGTATATCATAATAGTCTACATTACATGATTTTAGGCATTGAAAAAGTTTTGTATGTTTGACTCCATCGAATGCTTTTTCGAAATCAATAAAGCAGACATAGATATTTTTTCGAAATTCACAGCTCTTTTGTAATAATGTTTTCATGCAAAATAGGGTTTCGCGTGTGAACAGTCCGCTACGAAATCCCAATTATTCGTTACCAATGTCTCGATCACATATAGCATATATTCTATTGTGTAGTATCTTTAAGTCATACTTCCGTAAGATTATAAATATTCACAATATTTTTGTTAATTGTTATATTCTTGAAAATCAACAAAGAATCAAACTTATGAAAATAGGCGAATATGCTTAATGGCAAATGTCAGCAACATTTCAAACTTTATGGAAATCCACATGAAGAAAAAGTGCTTCAAACCTGTTAGTTATTTTCGATTTTCAAATTTTGTTTTCTCAATTCCATTTGCTCTGGCGTAGTGGTGAAAAACTTTTACTATTTTACGAGTACGGTGTGCTTTGATCTTTGGATGCAAAACATGTCTGAGGAAACTTACGGCACAGGCGACAGTAACGATTCAATTTTATTTCTGTTTTATTCAGTTCGAGTGTAAGGTTAAAAGGATTTTCTGTAATGCGCAGACAGAAGCCCTGTTTCCTATTAGATTTATTCAGATATTCTAACCAAAATTACTAAAAGTGTACAACTAATATAAATGAATCACTTGATAATCAGATAGCAAATTTTATATTAGGTTACCGTCTGGAATTAGGAAAATATTTGCCCTTAGCAGGAAAATTTCATCACCCTTATTAACCCCCTGAGTGTTTGATTTTCTAAAAATACTTTCTTAATTGCCATTTTTCATTAACTCGATTAAATGATTTTAAGTTTCTATATCTATTATTTAAAGAAAATAACAAAAACTTAACAATTAAAAATTACAAATAGTTCACGCAAAAAATAATGTTTTAAATTGTGAGAGATCATTTGTTTCATTTTGATTATGAAGTGGCACACTTATTAACCAGAGTTTAATTTCTGGTGTGGACACGAATCTCTTTAATAGCTGCTTAGCCAAAATTGCTTGAGCTAAACGTAATAAAATCTCTAAAATACTATGTAAACTATTTAACAAGAAAAGAACGAAATATAAATAGTTATCTAAAGTTACAAATAGTTCGCACAAAATTATAGTTTATTTGGGTTCAATAGCCGCCCATACACTAGCGGATTACTCGACGACTTGGATATAGCACATATCACATTGGCGGAATTAACTTTGCGTTAATCGACAGCGCCGAGCCAACAGATTAATCGGCAGACTTTATCCTGCCCAGACTAAATATGTCAGTTAGTGGCTGAATTTGACATCTTTCCCTCAAATATACTAGATAACACCAGCCAAATCTCGGGTGCATGCAAACATAACACGAGCCGAGTCCAATTTGTACAAAAGTGACAAGTATTAGCCCACTAAGGTGAAGTTTTTAACAGGCGGATCTAATTGGAGGTTATCATATGTGTACAGGATATGTACATTAGTAGAAAGCAGTCATATTTGGTATGTAAGAAGCCAAGTACGCAGATATATCCGTACGGATTAAATCCACAGATCAGATTCGTTTGTGTATGGCTGGCTAATGTTTAAATTGCGAAGAGGTGACAAACAATAGATACTTTTACAAATACAGAGTCTACAACTGTTGATATTCGTAAATAAAGTAAGAGTGAATTCTCCGTATAAAAATAATGTGATTTAGCTAAATTTAGCTTATGCTAACCAAGGCACAAGGTGGCAAAGTTAAAAAGAGTTAGATTTTTCCGCATAACTATTAAACACAATTTAATATAGGCACGAAATTTGATAGATAGAGATTTCTTGGATCAATAAATTCGAATTTCCTAATAGATTACAATAAATGTTAGGGGGAATCTGTATATCTCTCTAAAGATCGTAATTTTTTTGTGTTTCCGCATCTGTTTTGAAATAACTTTAAATTTGATATGCAGATGTAGAATTTAAAAGTTGGGAAAGGTGTTTAAATATGCAGTAACTCAAAATACGGTAGTTTTTACTGGGCAATTTATTTATTGTTAACTGAGGAACTAAAATTGTGGTTCCACCTTGCTCTCAGCAATCTTTACTTGTCATAGGTTGTTCAAATTGCTTTACATCGCGGAAAATACATCTTACCGGGTGAATCCTAGATGTTACCAATGCATTGCAGTGTCAACTTTGTTGGAAAATATTTTATTTATTGGTAAACGACAGTCTCCATTGAAAATTATTATGGAACTTAAATGCCTAGTGTATGTAACTCAAAAATTGCCAAAATTGAATTACTGCTACAGAATTCGTCGGGTAAATCGATTATCCCTCTGAATATGCCTATTGGCGTGTTTTTGTATTTCTCCTAAAAATTACAATCTAAAAAGTTATTAAGGCTGATAGTTTTTATTGAAACGCAGTGTATTTTTTTTAATAAGAACTTTCACTTTCCCATATTTTCGTACACATATTACATTATTTATTTTTTAGAATTCCGGCTTTATTTTCCGCCAGACGCCAGAGACGCAATTATTCTCATATTAGTTTCAACTGTATGAAAATAAAAACGTAAAAATTTGTTGCTCATTAGTTCAACGACATTCTATCCTGGCAGTCTCTGTACCTGCGGGCAGCGTGATAAACTCTGTTGACTCAGTAGTGCCTTGTTAGGAAGAATTTATGGATAGATTTGTCCATTTGAAAAGGTATAGGGGAAAAACGTACAAAATGACATATAGTAAGATAAGTAAATATTTTTTATTTAGTAAATGATCTAATACATTACTCATAAATTGAATTATATCAAACAATAATTTTACATGCCCATTTTCTAGAAATTTATAATTAAATAATTACTCTAAAAAAAACATTGTACATAACAATAATACGTCAACATTGACTCAAATTTGGTGGACTCTAGGGCGCAATTGACAATCATATAACCTGACCCAAATATCTTTTATGAACCTGTCAAGACGTGATCGCACCCGGATCATTTATGCCGCTGTCATGGTGGACGACAGTTTTTGTACTTTACGAATTTTTTCTTTACAAGTTTTTTTGAAAAATACTAAATTTTCTCTATTATACCCATCCCTGCAGCATTTATTTTGGTGTTCAAGAATTTATGGTTGCCCTCTATGAAAAAATGCTCTTCCTATTTATTTAGGAAATTTCTTTTTTTAACACGTTTTATGGACAAAATGACGTACATGGACAACCGGCATTATGACATTGCCGGACAACATTCTAGACGCTTTTTGGTCAAATTTGATATGCGAGCATACATCTGAAGTGCAGAATCCTTCTTTTAGTGTCCATGAAACAACAAATAGACAATTCATCTCGAATTCCAACAGCGAATACTCATCAAGAATTAGTTTCAACTTCTCTTTCAAATCAAGATCATTCATATGCTGCTATTAAAGAATATCCATCGTCCTCTATAGGTACTCTGACAATCAGTGTATTGAAGAGATTTTTCCAGTTCCAAAAGGACATTTTATTATTGGACAAGGGAAAGGTAAACCAAATATTCAGCAGACTTCTTTGGTGTTAACTTCTACTACTAATATGAACAAAATTAAATCAAAAAATAAGGCCAAACTCGTCTATTAAAGAGGAGCCGAAACATCTCTAACAAACTTATTTGGAGACGACAGTGAAGAAAAAAATGTTCCAAGAGAACTGTGTATGCATATATTGCAACGATCTTTCTTGATCCTGGAAAAGAGTAGTCTCATAAATTGTTCGCATTGGGATTGCGCTTCTTGCGCTGATATTACTAGAAGGACCAAGCCTTTCTTTATCTGTGAACTTTGTTAATAATTGAATAGTTTTTAAGTGTGTCAGTCTGTCTATGCGTAATATGTCATTTTGTCCATAGCATATGGACAAAATGGATTTTGGTAGATCTCAGTTAAACTAAGGATATATTTTTTCTGTTAATTTTATTCCATAAATGTTTATTAGTTTCAATAAATAAAGAACCAAAGGTGATTGCTGTACATTATGATATGTTGCGAATTTGTGAATTACCAATAAAGAAGTTATTACCCAAAAACAAAACCATATGTTATTTTTTACGTACTTTCCCTATTATTTTTTTTTAGTTTCTGTCTGTATAAGCCTTTAGAATACGTGATTAAAATTAATGACATTATGCCTGGAACACCCAGTACATCTCTTTAATTATAGCTCATCTGAGCTTATAAAAAGTGTAACTAGTTTTTATCACACTTTCAAGTTATACTTGTGGGAAAATTATTCATTCATTACGTGGTCTCTTTTAGATTCTGATCTTATGGTTTTGTTCTATTTGGCTTTTTATCATTGAGACATCATGCTGCAGATTATCATTCTTCAATGCAGGCAAAAAGGACGGATGATTCCATGACAAAACGCAGTTTCCCCTCACCTCATTAGAAATGTTATTGAGTGTCGCCATTAAAGTAATTACGCGAGACCAGTGGGAAACATTTGTGATCCATCAACATTAGAAGTATGACGATAATGACAGATAATTAATGTCTCTATTCGCAAAGCAATATAGCAAAGTATCGACATTTGTCACTTGTTTATAAAGCCCTCGAGCAGAAATCCATATCGAATGCCGCACAATCTAAATTAAAAATGGCAAACCGTTGACAAAACCCATCTATTTACAATGCTATATGGGTTAGTGACGGCGGCGGCTTATTGGACAATGTCCACTTTGTTGACTGTAATTCTAGAGTGATAAATGACACGTAGGGCTGCATGCAGTTCACGTCGATTCGGATTTGGTAGGTGTTTAACGAATCCAAAAACCGCCGGCCAATAAACCGCGTCGATTCCTGGAAATAAATTCAACAGATAATTGGATGGTTCCCAGTACAATTATTTTCGCGCTAGTCGATATTTACAGAGAAATGTGCTGTTAATGCAGTGATATTTGAGACGAAACTAAACTAGTTTCCTTGCAAAAAAATTTCAAATTATCAAATCTTTTATTATTATAATGTTAAAAAGCGTTAGTACTAGCTTGTGCACCATTCCCTTATTTCTCCTTGTTTGATTGTTTTAGTCGTCAAGTTACATACACAGGGCCACCAAGCTCAAAAGAGCCCTGGGTAGGCGTAACTGTCGCTAGTTGATTTTGAAAAGTACAGTTTGATATAAAAGTTTCTAATAAATGGTTAGCGCTAATTTTAAATTAGTTTTTAAAATATTTACAGAAATAAGGCAATGTTATTTGGAATTTCAAATGTTTGTAAGAATTATTTAAAAACTGTAAGCATTTATAAAAAGAAAACATAACCTCAATTTATAAATTAAATATCAGAAAATTACCTTTACTAATTTTGTAAATAAAAGTAGCTACCAGACATGTTTTTAGATGTAGTATGAGGGTTATTTTATTAACCACAACAAAGAAATGAAAAACCTCCTGCATGTTCAACGTATAGCTCCCACTAAAGCTCTAAATGTATGTGAAATTATTCACAACAAAGAAGTCCAAGATATTTATTCATATCTCTGGAATTTTTTTTTGTTGCAACTATTTCTAATTGCACAGCAGATGGTTTTCTTTAAGCAGAGTCAAAAGTTCATCTTCATCGTAATAATAAGAGCACTAAATTTAAATTCATTATCTTTATTTACAGTACAAGATATAATAGGTTATTAGATATAATCAATTCATTCGCTCCACAGCACACCCAAAGACAAAGAAACTAACTTCTTCACAATAATTTTTTTATCTAAGTATCATTACTAAGTATAAAAATTAAGGTTTTCCACAATTGGTTTTTTTATTTCATAATAATTCTTCATTTTCACTGAGAGTCCTTAAACAACAAAAATCTCAAGCCACACAATATCCGCCTTTTCCATAAATAACCTTCGTTCATTGTGACATTTCTTTTAACGAAAACCAAGTAAGTATCTTCTTCAAATTTCACATTCTCATTAATTCATTAGCAATTAACCGTACGACGTTCATGCAGAAAATCGACGTGCATAACTCTTTTAAAATCCCAAAACACTATCGCAATAACCTTTCCAGCTGAAAAGCGAGTTTTTACCTTGGCGGGTCCACCTACGTTGCAAAAAATCATCACCTTTACGTACAAAACGTCCAAAATAGCGCTGATAAATCTCCAGACGTTGTTGTTTCTATTCTTCAGTCAAAGGGCGAGGTACCCACCTGGCAAAAATTTTCAGAAACCCCAGCTCATCTATAATGATGGATTAAGCACTCCCAAAGCTTCCCAAAGGCCGTTGATCAGCGTTAGTCTTATCCGCAGTCACAGTGGTCCGAGGACTGACGAGCATTTGGTTCATTTTCAACTTGAATTCGTCCTTCTAAAAATTGTTTGGCCATTCATATACTTGAGTTTTCTTCAGGCAGGTATCCCCAAAATATGCTTCTAGTCTAGGAAGAATTTCGGCGGGCTTTACACCTTTAACGGCAAGAAATTTAATAATAATGCGCTGCGCAACGTGCGGATGAATCGCTTGCTCACTAATTGTATTTACAACTGGCCAACGGCGGGAACGGAATTCGCTTGAGCGCAGGAAGTCACGTGATATCCCTACGAGTATGCGCACACTTCTGACACCCTCATGGCGAGATGATATAAATTCTGGTTCATATTTGATTTAACCTCGTACCTTTGACAAGTCGTCAAAATTTAATTTTGATTGCAGCTTCAAGTTGTCATTTCTTTTTCGTGATCTCCATTTAGAACATTTTCTTGCTAAGCTTCTTAGGTATTAGTTTTATAAAACTCATAAGACTCTGTGTTCGTGTTGGAGGAGCTGATTTAGTAATCTGTTATAATGTATGGGACATGTCCGCTGTTCTAACAAATTTTGTTAATTGAAGACATTTATAACGTTACATTTAATATTACGAGTTTCAGAATAAACGATGGGAGGACATTTATTCCTTTTAAATATGGAAAATAATGTTTATTTTGTGAAATGCGTTGGTGAAAACTGACAACCTTGTATTTATTGCGAATATTTTTTTAGATATTTTGGTTACCTAGATATTGCTATGAAAGCCAGTGTTCGAAAAACATGATTGAGGAATGCATTCATTTAGGAATTAAGCAATTTTACTAGAAAACTATTCACAAAAATCAATAATAAATGTCACATGTTTCAAGAACACATGATTGTAACAGCGAGTGTACTTTTTCGAATCTGTGGCTTTTGATTGGATGATTTGGAGTAAACTTTAAGTTAGTTGACATATTTTCCGGGGCTCATCTTAATCGTGGTGGTAGTGTATTAGCCTAGATCTTACACTCTTTGAGTGCTTAAATTGGTTATTTTCAAAAACGTGTCATCTTTTCCAAGATGAGCTTTTGATGGCTGTCTAACTAAAGGTGTATATAAGAACGATTTTATCCTCTGTTCCTGAATATATTCCCCACGATGGCACGCAGAACATCGAACACTTTTAGTAGTTTCTTGACACGGTTCAATCCGTGTCAAGGACTCTGATCGTGATGTCAGAAATGTAATGAAAGTTTTACTATTTGAAGGGATCTGAAAAATTTATAAAAATAAATGGTAATCCGACTGTGCAAGGTCAGAGCTGGATGAAAATGTGACATAAGATTTTAATATTTAACTCAACTGGAATTTACAAAAAAAACCAAATCCCACATTATTATCATCATTAATAGATACATTTAGTAACCAAGCATCTTTTCTGCATGCATTAAACACAGCATTTGAAGCAGTAACATTAAGTAAAGGGTAATACTACCAAGCTTCTTCTCCGGCGCATCCACCATAATTTCAAATAATCGGGTGCCACTATC
The DNA here is from genome assembly GCA_028583605.1 of Dastarcus helophoroides. Taxonomy (NCBI): domain Eukaryota; kingdom Metazoa; phylum Arthropoda; class Insecta; order Coleoptera; family Bothrideridae; genus Dastarcus; species Dastarcus helophoroides. Next base: position 7,444,049 of record CM053329.1, read on the forward strand.
GATAATAATTTTATAATTATAAATAAATGTTTTTCTATGATAGTTCATAACTTCTCTTTAATCTGCTAAAACTCTATTTTAAACATCGACAAGCAGGGGAAAGGACGAGGAGTTTTTTTGAAGTTGAGGAGTTTGGAATGAAATTGACTAAATCGCTATAAATTTCATTTGATGCAAGAAATGTTGTTTGTAAACTCCCAAATATGTTTTCTTTGTAAAATCCTTGTAAGCCAAAAAGTAAATAACAGCAGAGTTAAACAACCGAAATAATTCGGTCTGCTTCAGACCAGGATTAGATAAAAGTTTTTCCCTAATATTAGACCGCCTTAAAGCTCTTTTACTCCCTACTAGGCAGAGAAATAGCTTTGAGATTGAAAGCATCTTTTGTATAGTTACTGTAAAATGTAACTTTGCGTACGTGCATAATAAAATAAGTCATTGAATACTATGCATATATTTGGTGGAACGAACTGATCCTTGGTTATCTTCAAAAACTGAAATACAAATCTTGTCCTCTAAAACCAAGGAAGATTAAAAAACACAACAAAGGTTACTCTAAGGTGTTTCGATAGCCAAGCTATCATCTTGAGAGAGTTACTAACACCTAATCCTAAAATGAACCCTTATATACTAAGAATATTCACTTCGGGCATAATCGACCGCATCCGAATGCGCATGCGCATCTAATCATACACGTTGTAGTGTCACAATTCCTTATCTATCAACCTTAACTTTTTTTAACAGATATGAGTGGCTTAAAGGTCCAGCGCAACCATTCATAAGATTCCAGCCTTATGGATGGCTAAGCTTTCACATGCATTTAACATAGAATTCTTATTTATTACTCTTAACAGTTCAATATTATTATCTATCCTATGATCTAATTCAAAAGCTTCTGACTTCTTAGTCCTTCCGTACCTCAAATAAACCAAATGCTTCTTCAGTCGTATTTTAAGAGATCATCTAGTCTATTCCAATTCTGGCATATAAATTCAAAGCAGATAATTAAGACATTTAATAACTACTGATAAGGGTATCTCGTTCCTGTCACCCTAGATGTATTTCATTTACAAAATAGAAATCTTAAGACACTTAATGTTCTTTTAAAAGAAAAATTAGTTCTTATATTACATACCGTAATAATTTTAGTGTCATGCTAATAACTGCTTTACTACTATTAATATCGTAAAAAGCGCAAGTTCCATAAGCTTACTTACTAATTATTTTTTAATGAATAATTTTCTTGTACTGTGTTTTTAACAATTTGGTGTTTATAACATGAAGGTAATAAATCTATTTGGACATTTCAAAGGCATATTATTATTATTTTAAGTTTCTCATAAAGTAGGTTTTATTTGGGAGCCTCATCCTAAAATTAGAGAATTTTATTTGTCGTAGAAAGCCCATTTTAAAGCAATTTTGCGCAAGGAATAAAAGAACGATTAACGTCGTGTTTTGTTTGGTAACTGGATTCTCGCCTTTTCATCGTGCTTTTTTAAAACGATGAATCAGTGTTGGCTGGCTCGTAGCTATCCAGGTTTCTTTCTCGTGCGGGCGACGTAGAGGGTAAATATGGAGACGTGGTGGAGTGAACGCGTCGACAGCGTTCCTTTCTGATACGAATTTAACCCTTATCAACTGACATGACGTAGAGATGTCGCGGTCCCCAGAGACGAATTATTGATCTCACAAAGGCACTCCCGTCCTGGCCGGGCATTCATACCGCCGGTATCATCCCTTCCAGATTACATCTAGCTGTTTTGCCTTATTAAAGAATAATAAAATAACCTTCGAGTTAAAAGCTCCGTCTCCAGGCGCGCTTCGAAAATCCACCACGCCCGACTCGCCCATAACTTTAAATTTACTTTCCAAGTCATACACGGGCGATTACCCAGACTCATTCTGTATTATATAAATTCAATTAGGCTCATTAAAAAACACGTCAGCAATCAACTACGATACTAAGGCGTTTGACATTTACTTAAATAATTTAAGCTACTCTACTTCTACAATACCGATTTATTAATAACACTCGCAGCTGGTAATTAAGCTGTGAAAGGATCGGAATAAAAATATAAAAGAACAAGTCATAAAAAAATAATTAATAGGAATAAAGAATGCGAGTGGAATCGCTAGAATACCGGCGCATCCACCATATATTTACAACAGCCCTCCTCGATTAATCAAGAAAGCTACTTTTACGACAATTATTATTATTATTTTAGTTTTTTTCAGATATCAGTTAGTAAAAAAGAACAAAAGGAAAGTAAATTCTGCGGGAAATTTACGGATGATATTCCGCTCGGCAACTTTAAATTAATCTCGCTTGATGTAACTCCGAATGACTTCTTGACACTTAACAGTTCAATAGTGGGAAGGTTTCTTTAATAAAATTTCTGGGCCAAAATCGCTTAAACCACACATGATCTTTAACACGGTGGCCAATGTATACTGAAAGCTTAACATTTAACATACAAAATTAATAAAAAGTGAAAAACTTACACTTAAATTGAATTTTAGCCAACACATAAGTACAGTCATTTCGAGCACAATGAAAAAATATCGTAACTTCCTTGAAATTTTTAGGGTTTCTTTTGCATCCTGTGAGATTGAAAATATGCATTTAATATCCTTAGTCTATGTATATTTGCGATTTTATGTCAAGATAAACGAACATTCCTAGTTACACAATTACTTTGTCTTTTTAATCAGCTTTCTCGTACCTACATATTTTAAACCAAAAACCAATAACTGAGTATTGGAGAGAACGCAGAGAATTGCAGTTTTTAAAACTTCCAAAATCGAAAATGAGTTTTTTGTTTTGTTTTAAAACAACGATAATTCAGTGAAACATCATCGTATTGGAGGCCATCAAATTAAAAAAAATTAAATAATCTAGAAGAGCTTTATCATGAGATAACTGAAAAAAAATTATTAAAGCGCGTGCCTCTTTTTAAAAATAAACAAAAAAAAAGTCGTCAAATTTCCTGCTCGTGATTTTCTTACGATTAATTAAAAAGTGCTGCCGGTAAAATATTTTGATTTCAGAATCTGAAAACTAGAAAGTTGGAGCTTTAATTTGCTTTTATTTATTTTTAACTGCAACCATTTGCAAGTTGCAGCTTCACCTAAAAGTTTGGTACATTTTATATCCCTTAATTTCTGTGCCTAGTTTATTGTTCATAACAATACAAATAGTGCATCAAAAAATAAAATATAAATGTTTTTGTTACTTCTTACTTTAGTCAAACGCAAATCAAATGCTATGATAGAGAGTTGCATTATTGACCCAAGCTTTGTGTCAGAAATCAGGATAATTAAACCGATTTACGTTGGCATGTGGAGTCGAATCACACAATTTAAATAAACATTCGCTATATTTCGAATTGCGTAACGACAATAAACCCAAATCATCAATGTACACAGGCATTATTTTACTAAATTTAACCCAACGTAATACGAATTCCGTCTGCAAAGTAAGGTGTCCTGATTTTTTGATATTCTTCAAAGATATGTCCTTGTTTTTTTCAGACAAAATATTCCACAAAAAAAATTGGTCCAATATTTATCGCATATTATCGACGGCTGGGCTAATGGTCAGTTTGTTAAGCGCTGTTTGTAACTTGTGTGTTTTCTTTGTTTTTTTTTGTGTATGTAAAACATATGTAAAGTCACAAATCCCAAGCAAAGCAAACTGAAAACTAGCCGAGTTTCCATTGTATGGAAAAATCTTAGAAACATTGCCGTCCCTTAATAAAAAGAAAAGATCACTGAAGATCTAGAGTTGTGATGAAGGAAACAGACCACAAAAACATCCAATAAAATGAATGCAATTAGCAAACAGCATGCAAACAAAATTTTTAACATCTAGGACAAATTAATTCCTTCATTCATTAGATTACTACGTTGTTAGTGGAGAAAGAAATTTCAAACATGCAACTTTCATAAAAACTATAACTTGCACATGGTAAATAGATTGGCAGATAACATCTTTTCCTAGAATTTTATTGCACTCGCAATTACCAGTTGCACCTATCTTATTATTTCAAACTCTTTAGGCGAGATTATGTGAATCAAATGTTAAACACATGATTATTTAAAAATGCTCTCGAATTGAAAAATTTTAATTCATAATTATGACCTACTTTTATGCACAAACGTACATGAAAATTACTTCCTTAATAATGCATGTGGCTTTGTTTTGTAAACTAACAGAACTTAGTAATAAAGTAAAGAAGTCTTTACACATTAATTTGGTAGTATGTAATTCTCCATAGTGCATATACAGGGTGATAATGGCATAAATTTTAAGGAAAGATAGAGCAAAATGAGTATAATACGAATACGTGGTTAAACATTTCTTTTCGGTTATAATTACGCTAAAAAAAATATATTTTGAAATCATAATTTAAACCCCCTTTTGAGCTGTCATTGACTCCAAAGCTGCAAGGCCTAGATAAATAGTAAGAAGAAGAATTTACTGCAACGCAGTTGGAACTCGGGCAAAACAAATAAATAAAACATTGCTAGGTTATGTCTAAATGACAATACGAAAAACATTAAATGATCCTGGCGGCACCCATGGTTGCGGAAAAGTCGTTGGATGATTTGCTGAAAAAAAAAATTAAAATCATAGTTTAATCCCTTTCTGAGTTGTCAGTGACTCCAAAGCTCCAAGGTCCAGATAAATAGAAAAAAGAAGAATTTACGGCTTCGCAGTTGGGACTCGGGCGAAACAAATATACAAAACATTGCTAGGTTATGTCTAAATGATTACCAAAACCTTAAATGATCGGCACAGATGGTTGCGGAAAAGTCGGTTGGTTTTTTATATGAAAATCGGGTAACAACAATTGCAGAAGAAAGTTACGTGAAAATAAAAAAAGGTGAAATCGCGAGATGGATGTAAATTTTCATAGCAACGCTGCAAGTAATGAATTAAATTCGCTGTTGTGGGTGCAAGTGTTAAAAGTGGTGAATACTCGAGAGTTATTTCCCGACGTTTTATTTTTTGTGACCTTCTGTGACACGATGGAAATTGTTTAAACCATGTGTAGTTCACCGACGAATCATCACTTTTTTTCATGCGCTCTATAGGTCTAAAATAGTACGGAAAAGAAGCACTCGGGTATTAATGTAAGTGCACTGCACTTACTCTGACTCTGGGGTATAGTTGACATATTTTTTATAAACAACAACTTAACTGCTAACCGACGTTAATATATATGCTTCAAAATTAAATCAACCCGTACATCGTATCGTTATTTATTTTGTAGAATTAATATTTTAGTTTTAGTCGTTTGTCTTCATTTATTTTTTGAATTTGCGTTTTATTTTTCATCAGACCGATTGATTAACGAAACAAAGAAAGGTAAAAAGTTTTAAGTGTATGAAAATACAAATACTTAGTCGTCAAAATAACTAGTAGAGATTTGTTGTTCATTAATTAGCGATGTTTCGCCCTCGGCCTGTCCGGCTTATGATTACAGCTGATGCAGTGGATGATAACGTGATCAGCGTCTGTTGTCCGTAAAGCATTTAATGTGGTCAATAGCGCCGGGCTTTTAGTGGTCAATGGGTTGATTTGGGTCTATTTTAAAAGTCGAATAATTTTTTTTTGCTATTCTGTACGTTACTAAACCTTCCGAAATAATAGTTAAAATTAATGCCATTATGACTGAATCACTCTGTATATTTAACTCTAATACGTAACATACAATATCGGACCCAAAAACGAGTGCTTCAAGAAAGGAATATTTTTTATCTTCATTTGAATATTACAAAGTTGCATAAAGTAAAGGTAATAAATCCTCAGTATACTATGAACCTTAAGATATTTAATAAGATAATTCTTTAACAAGTATTTATTTTATTAATAACTAGCTGACCTCCGCGACTTTGCGCGAGTCCAATAACGTCATATTTCACAAGAGGTGGGCCTTTCGGATGTACGGAGTTTGGCATTTAAATTCACATCTCCCTCGCCGTTCTGTCAAATGTCAACTTACACACGCAGCTTCTTAAGGAGCTAAATACTATATAAACTTGGTTTTTTTTTTCAACTCCGTTATGAACTAAATATTTATTTTTATTAAAATAAAATACAGCTTATGTTACAATCAGTTGTACGAAGCAAATAAAGCACAGGCAACGTACGAAAATAATTACTGGATCTGTGACGGAATGTTTCTGTGTTCTGCAATTGCCACGATAACCTATCCTAAGAACTTTCGACATTTTCATTTTATAATGAATTTATTTAAAAAGCGGGATTCATAATTCACAGGAAAAAGATTAGCTTTATTTAAAGACGCCGTAAAATAAGCTATGAAGTTCAAATTAAATTTTGACAACATAACTTTTCAAAATCCCTCGCAATACTGTTAAAATATCAGTAGACCATAAACCGCACAGTATACAGAAATTGACAGGGAAAGCAGTCATTTCATTTAGATTGGAATTCAGTTCGAAAACATAACATTCATATAATCACTTCAAGAAAAAATAGTTTTGAACATTCCCCGTAGGAAGTCCTCAGGAACGGCAGTCACTTCAGCTATAATTCATCAATTCGTCACAAAATTATCCAAGTATACTATATCACTCAAGGAAAAAGTCGGAACCAAATGCTTCATGAAGTACTATCATCAATATTCATTACTTTGTTTACAAACGTCAAGTAATCGTGAGATTCTCGGGCTTGAATATGAAAACATGACTGGCTAACAGCATCATCAGTACCTAAATGTGCGTTCCGAAGCCAATTTAGAAGAGGACACTTGTAACCTCATAAAAAATTATTACTCCAGTTGGGTTCTAAAAAGTAGTTGGGTTTTACTGAAAAAATAAATAAAGAAATAAATAAATAAATAATCTAGCAGGTGTCCACAATAATACCCCACATTTTAATAAAAGTTTTATCAAAATCGATTTAATAGTTTCCGAGGTTAGCCCGGACAAATGACCAGTCGATGAACAGACAGGCAGATGCTTTAATTTTATTAATATAAGACTAGATAATACCCGCGCCCTCGTTTGTGTGAAAGGAAGAGAGAGGATTCTTGGATCATCTATTTCTAACTTTAATTTTGCAATTTCTTACTTGGAGATGGACAGCAAAGAAGCTAAGTAAAGAATACGTAAGAACTTTCTTGAGCGAAATTTCTCTTTTTTTGTCTCTCTAAGATTTTACTTGTAGAAATTATGAAGTCAAAATTTTGTGATTAACAAAAGATGAAAATTGTGACATTTTTTGAAATGTAGAGATTGAAGTCGGAATTAAAAAAAATTAACTGAAATCATATGTTTAACCTGGAAATAATGTTAGTGTAGCAATTTCACTTTTAATTTGAACATTTCCAAATTTTATTTAACTGGGGCTGTCGTCAATAGACACAGACAGCGACTCTTTTGTGGGGTACGGGAGTCGTTAATAAGCATTTTAACAAATTAAACCAGGATCGGGTGGTCTTGATGATTCTGTCATAAAATTATGTCACACTTAACCCCTATTAAAGATACATTTACAGTTACGTTTTCAGCATTCATTTTTGTTTTTCTATGAACGGTTTTGCGAAAATACTTACGTAGTTTAAGGGTTAAATTTGAAATTGAGAGATTTTTTGCAATGTCGACTTTAAACATTCAGTTTAGAGGAGAAATTTCGAAAACAAAAATCTGTTTCCGGATTTAGACTGCGCATCCAATGAGTTATTTTTTTATTGCTTTAAAGTCTTAAGACTTTCGATTTCTGCTTCTTCAAAAATTTCAACTTTAATTGAACGTACAGTCCCTAGTTCAAGAAATTCAGCATTTCTATTTGTGACTTCAAATTCAAATTATTAAATTCAAGTCTGAGATTTTTGGACCTCAATATTAAAAAAATCTCTACTTTTTGAGAAATCTGTGGAAAGTTTCACCACATTAAACTCGACTTTCTGCCGTAGTTTACAAAATCTAGAGTTTTCAGTGAAGATTTTAGTGTCCAATCTCGAAAAAATTATGTCTCACAATTTTAGCTTCATATTTAATCTTTATGATTTCGACATTTCGGAAATATAGTCAAAAATTGATATAACTCGAACCGTCTGCTTATTCCTAGAAATTATTGAGTTTTCAGTGAAAATTTTGAATTCAATCTCGAAAAAATTGCCGTTTTAATCTCTGTGTTCCGAACTTTTACCTTGACAATGTCGTAAAAAAGTCAAAATGTTAAATTAACTCTAAATTTCAGCATTTTTATATAGAATGTGAAATTTCAAGTTCAATTTAGAGAAATTCCTTCTCAGAATTTCCACTTTAACCTCAAAACCAACCAAATTAAAGAAAATTATATTATCTAGAAGAGTTTTGAAAAGGGACCATTGGAAATAATTATTGAACCTTTTTAAACATAAACTTGGAAACATTTTTCGCTATTGGTTTTATTACACTTACTTAAAAACTGCTGAACCCATAAAAGTGTGGACTTATGATGTAGAAACTTTGAGCTTTACCATTTTTTTAGGTATGCTATGGTGGATGCGCCGGAATTGAACTTGCAGATACTCATATTTATTATTATTATACTTTTCCTATAATTAGTTCTATTTTTGGCAACATATATTCATCCGTTTAATTACTTATTGTAATTTATGCATTCAACAAAATCGTAAACATTTGTTGCCAAAGATATATTGAATTACTACATTTTTGATATATTTGCCAACAAATGTTCAAGTTGTTCATTTTGTTCAATACATAAAATATAATAAACAGTTATACAGTCTGAATATTTTCTGTCCCAAGGTACAGCAACTAAAAATTTGGATTTTTTTTGATATATTTGCCAACAGATATTTAAATCTGAATAGTTCTTGCCCAAGGCGCAGCAACTAAAAAAAATCCAAATTTTTAGATGATTTTCAAAAGATAGTCTTTTGAAAATCATCTAAAAATTTGGTTTTTTTTAGTTGCTGCGCCTTGGGCAAGAAATATTCAGACTGTTTAACTATTTACTATATTTTATGTATTGAACAAAATGAACAATTTGAACATTTGTTGGCAAATATATCAAAAATGTAGTAATTCAATATATCTTTGGCAACAAATGTTTACGATTTTGTTGAATGCATATATTACAATAAATAATCAAATGGATGAATATTTGTTGCCAAAAATGGAATTAATTATAGAAAAAGTATAAGTATAATAAATATGAGTATCTGTAAGTGTAATTCCGGCGCATCCACCATAGCGGTGATACGTTGTCCTATAGTGATTTTTTTAATTGGTTGTTCGATTATAAAAACGTATGGAATTTTTAATTTGCCCCAGATGAATTTTACCTTTGATTATTGAGCTCGTAGTTATACATATTCAATTGTATTTTGGGAATTTGTTTAATGAAATTTCTTTCATTTGTCCGAGGTAATATAAAACTATCCATTAAAACTCTGCTTGTCGTTGTGCAAAAACAAACAGATTAGCATGTGAAATAATTTACTTTTGAATATTATTTCCTGTATAAATGGTAACTATTCAAGTTTCGTATAATTTAATAAATTTCTTTTAAAGCAATGGTTCTTCTTAAATTCATGCATTTAAATTAAATACAAATTTCATTAAGATCTCAATTCAATTCCAAGGTAGATACTTTTTTTAATGAAATTATCTTCTGTTTGGTAAAGTAAATGTTAGATTTTAATTTAATCCCGGGGCTTTCACAGTACTATTTTCTTAATTCATTAAACGTCAGGGTAAATCGCAATTAAGTTTTATTTAAAATGCACTTCAGGGCTTCTAAAATAATCCGACGGTTGAGGTTTGTTCTTCGCTTAATAACAAGGAAATCCTTTTTGACTCGCCGAGAAAATTGAAAAGCACGCCAGTTTGCATCATAATGAGCAGATTTTTATTCATTTTCTGTCAAAGTCGAACCGAACTGCTCTGCCTCCGGGGTTTCGCCGACTCCGAGTTGCATTAATCCGGCGTTTAAGCTCATAACGAATTCGCAAACGGGAAAGTGCACGCTAGAAATCAGTAAATAGGTTTATAAACGCTTTATTGGCAATTTCAAGCCCGTATATCATCAACTTTCTTATTAAATTAGTTTCAACGAATAGAGATTTTCGGTTTTTAACTGAAGCTAGAACAATTAATAGCGAAAGCAAAATTATTTAAGAATGAAGAAAATATTGAGTTACTCCTTAAATCACTAATGAATGATAACACATTTTATTGTTAAACATTTTCCTTATCTGATATCCACAGAATTCCGATTTCATAACATAAACCCTCCTCAACATTAAAATTAAAAACCTGTCAAGAAACCATATCCACGTTAAAAATCAGAAGAAAACATAAAAGCGAACTAATCAGATACATTGATTTAAAGTTCATCCAGAATTTAACAAGCTGTTTAAACTTTCAATTTTGACAAAACCTTACAAATTCCAGCATTTTTTTTAAATTACTTTTAACTTGTAAGTTTGATTCGAAATTTCTATTACATAAAATAGGTACCTCAATACTAATGTTTACTACTACTAGTTTACTTTAGAAAGAGTCACCTTAAAGCTTTAAGGTCTCCTCTCGGATTTATGAATCAAAAATCACTTGTAAGTTGATCTTAGAAATAGGTTTAGTTTAATCAGAATTATGCATGAACAGATTTCACAAAACAAAAGAATGGACAATCCTACTATAGATTTATCAAACAGAAACAGTCTAAAGTCGTCCATTTACTCTGTTTAGGAAGCTATTCCGTCGAAAAGTCCTCCTCTCGGAGTTTTGATTCAAAAATCACTTGTAAGTTGAGTGTAGCAATAGATTTAACCATTGCTATTATAGTTCAGGAAAATAGACAAAACATCACCCTTGTTGCAAAAAAAAAATAAATACTAAATTTTTATTTCAGAAATATCTTCACTTGGGCTTAACAAATAAGTATATGAAGTTGGAGAGCTTCAATTTTTTTACAAAAAAGTTATATGCCATTTTTTTGTAGAGTTAGTCGTTACCGAGAAAATGTTCCACGAATAGCGTGTTTTCGTGTAGTCGCACTTATTTCTGCACTACACAAAATGTACAGATTTTGCCCGTATTTTTTAAGCGATATCCCCAGAAGACCAAATCTACTTTACCTCTTCCATTGAATTTGGGATTTTTTGGAAGGAGGGCTGTTTTTGTTGATTAAATGTTACATTTCTGAGTTAATTATCATTCACCTTGTTTAGATTCAGGGGTGTAATGGTAGACCCAAGTCTCATCACACGTAACGATACGTTGAAAAAAACCATCACCTTCATGTTGAAAGCGTACAAGATGGCGCTGACAAATCTCCAGACGTTGTTATTTCTCTTCCTTAGTCAAAAGACGAGGTACCCACCTGGCAGAAATTTTCCGAAACCCGAGCTCATCTATAATGATGTATTCAGCACTTAAAAAGCTTATCCCTATCTCAGCTGCAATTTCACCAACACTTAAATGGTGATTACCTTCCAAAAGGCATTGAACAGCATCAATCTTGTCCTCAGTCACACTGGTCCGAGGACGACAGGCGTGGGGTTCATTTTCAACTTAAGTTCGTCCTTCCAAAAATGTTTTGTGCCATTCATACACTTGAGATTTCTTCAAACAAGTATCCCCAAACTGTGCTTCTAGTCTGCGAAGAATTTCGGCGGGTTTTGCACCAACGTGCAGATAAACCTCTTGCTCACTCATTGTATCTACAAGTGATGAACGGCGAGAACGGAATTCGCTTGAGCGCAGAAAGTCACGTGATATCCCCACCTAACATGTCTAAGAGCATCCGCACAGTGCCGACGCTCTTATGGCGGCATGATAGAAATTCCGGTTCATATTTGATTTGCCCTTGTACTAGATGGGTTGATGGTCGACATACGATACCGTTAAAAACTTTTTTGATGATAACATGAAGGTAAATTATTAGATGAAGAATGTAACGTCAAAACTAATAAAAACAGTGTTATCGTCAATAAATTACGAATTTAACCAAAGACGGAAGAGTACATTGGGCATTCTGGAAAAATTGATATAAAAAACGCATCACATTCTGTTCCTTTTTGGGTAATGTCAAAATTAGTGCAACTATCCAAAAGCATGTTATTTGTGTGACATTTTCTCAGTAACAACTAGGTCTACAAAAAAATGGCAAGTATATTTTTTGTGGCAAATTTTAAGCTTTCCAACTTTTATAAGAAACGTTTTTTTGTTAGACTAATTTTGTTAGTTATTGGCAAAAAACCAAAATTTGCCATCTTTAACTCAGTATGGTAGCCGATTCGCACATGATCTTGGTGAAGAACCTTCTGTACATTATGTAATAAGCCGAGGTAAAGATATTTCTAACAGAAATTTTTGGTATTTAATTATTTTGTAACGAAAGTCTATTTTTCATGGGCTATAAATTTAGTCAGGATTGAGAATGAGTAGTTTCCACAAAACAAAAAGAATCGACAGTCCCACCACATATCTATCAGACAGAAAAAATCTTAAGTGGTCGGTGCCAAAGAATGGTGTTTTTATTTGTCCAGTATTTCTTGCTTCCCTCTTATACATGAGACGAGGCCACATTCATGTAGCAAGCCAGTTAAAACAATAGAGAGCCGTCAGTGGTGGTAACGGCACGGGACGAAATATCTGACAGACGGGTGCTGCTAAATAGGGAGTCAGCCAGCGAGCCGTGACACCAGGCCCATTGTTTCTATCCCGTTCCCATTATTACTGCGTTACATGGCATATTATACACAAGAGCTCCTTCCTCACTCCCAAGAGTCAGCTGCCACAGGCTGCTGTTGCAACGGATACCATTTACGAGAGCAACATGAGAAACGACCCTTCAAGAAGAATCGCCGAATTCAGAGACCTACATATGTATAAAAGCACCCTTTGGTGAAAAAAATTGTTTTTCTATGAATATTTTTTCTTCTGTTATTCTATTTTCTATTAATTAAACTTCTTTTTTGAAATCACTTCGGCATTTTTTGCGAAAATATTTGAAGTTGTGTAGCCTTAGAGCAAATCATGGTTTTTCGTTACTTTTGCCTACTTATCTAGACTAAAAAGATTTTTGCTGAGATATGTAGAGAGATCAGTGGTAAATGTAAAACTTAGTTTCTGAGTATTCTTCATGGTGGACTCTTATTGGTCGGAAACATTATGTTTATTAATTTAATTTAACATTTCTACGACCCAGTTTCTGAGGTTCAAACCCCATCAGTTGGCCGCTTTATTGAAAAGAACATGGAAGTAGTTTTTGTTATATCCCAATTTTACAAAATCCTGTAAGATAGTTTTGATTTTTCTTACAGAAAATTAAATAACCTGGTAGCATAGTCAACTGAACGCTGGTTACATGCCATCAGGGTTATGGTTTTAATTCCTATGTCGGGCTTAGATGTTTGTGTAGGTCCCAAAAATGTCGATATTTATAGAACAATCTGTGGCAAATTAGGTCATAACTCCAAATCCAAAAAACCAACAAAAAAATAAATTTTCTACAACTTCGACTTTTCATTTTTAAAGGTGCTTGTGATGGTCCATCTGCGTATCTTAATGATAAGTTTTCTCTATCCAAACTGTATCCCAAATTTTCCCACAATTTTAAATTTGCTTTTTGTTTTGATGCTTCAAACATAATTATCAAAAAAAAAAAATACCAACTGGAATTATTATTGCAAAATACTCTGTAAAAAGCTCTGAAACGTTTTTTTTTTTTGGTAGTATCTAAGATAAAGAAGTTACGGAGCGTCAACATTTCCAGTAAAGTTGTCATTTCAGCTTTCTTTTAAAATCATAGCATTGAATCGCATTAACTAAACAATTTAAAAGTAATTTTTCGATATGCAATCGAAATAATTATGTAAAAACATCGAAAGATAGAAATTTCTAAATTTGCTCAAATAGGGAAGTATGATTTTAATAAGCCTAACCTTATTTCAAATAAAATTAAATTAGAATTAGAATACCATGAAACATCCACAATAACAATCTCGGTCATTGCACAACAGTTATAAACAAATCTTACCGCCTACGCCTGTTTTTGTTGGCGGTGGAACAAATTTGCAAGTGAACGAATAAAATTCAGAAAATTTGGTGATGAAATTTATTGTACATGATTTATTGATGTTTACAGCTTAAGTAACTGGTACACTGCATTACGTAATACATAAGGTGACAACAAACATAACATTAATAAGCTTAACGAATTACTATCAACTTCATAATAGTTCGTGCTGTTTTTACCATTGTGAAACTTTGTTAACATCAGCTTTAAACACCCCGTGCGTTACGTAATGTGAATAGCAAATAAAAAAATCGCCCTCACTTCCTTGCTTTAAATAAACTTCACCTGCTGTAAAATATTGTATCAAAATTTGAGGCGGTAGTACAGTGTATAAAGTAAAAACCGCTAATTGTAAACGCCTAAATTAATATTCAGCTCATTCCTAAATTTGAACTACATAAAGATGTTACATCTGTTACCCCAATTTCGGCCAGAAGAGAAGTATGATGGCCAGATATCCTTAAAAGTGATAAGTGTTATGAAAAAGTATTAAAAATTGTTGTATATGTACCACAGACCATGGCCAGCTAGCAATGTGGTAAAAGAATCCACGAAAACTTATATGTTACAGGCTGTGTTTCGTCGCTCCAGTGATAACTCATTTCACTAACTTGCGCAATTTCAAGTAAAAAATACGACACGTTAGTAAACTGTTTAAACTGCATGGCACTAACGAACTAACCTACTATTCGTATCCCTTTAATGGTAGAAATGAATGTAGCAGCAGACGACGGCTATATAATTCCTGCAAAAAAAAAGACCAGATAGTTTTATGGTGCCGCTGTTAATTTCGTCTTAGACTGGCAAACTACCAGATAGTTGATGGGACAAGTTACTCCAAATTTCAACTCGAAAGGACACTGACTGTCCCATCACACTTTATCAACAGAACTCTCAACTCAAACTTCAATAAACTTACTTTAAACCTTAATAAGAAATACTCAAGCATTGAGAGAGAAACCATTCAATAAAATTGTAAAAATATATTAATTAAAAATGTTATAAATATCATCCTAAACACGAAATACGATCTCAAAAAGCAAAAAAAAATTAAAAAGTGCTCCAAAAATTTAATATAATTACTAAAATCTGAAAAAAACAATATGTTTCGTACATAACGGCATGACCAAGTAAAATTTTTTAGTCTTAATGCTAAAGCAAATAGTTAAAAACAAGCGCATATTTAAAAAATTTAGTGGAACCACCAAGTCGATTTACAGAAGTAGGCTTCTAATATTATTTAAGTATATTGGTAACTTGGTAAACCCCCTGTTTAGGGCACGATCATAATATCAAAGAAAACACCGGCAAGATACTTACAGATAAATGACCACATTAAAATTTCAAAAGACTGGAAAAGATATTTACCTTAACTGAAATGGAAAAGGTGATGCCTTCTCCATAGCTTCGGAAGCGATCCTGAGAGAATCACACTAGCCAATATTCGAAATTGTCCTGAAGCATTCGCCAGGAGAGAGTGCCCTTGAAGGGATGTTCTTATCGCGCCGTTACAACCTTTCACGTCTAGCAAAACTTAAGAACAATTAGGAAGTAGTACTAACTGCAGTAAAACCTCGATTATGTGAGATAATGTGGGGAGGAGGAAGTTCAAATAAACGAAAACTCGCATAATGCGAAACAAATGAAAAATTCTAAAATTTAGTCCTTTTTTTTTAATATACCTAATAAAATGGGATGAAATCTATGTAGGTAATCAAAAGAAACATAAAAGTTGAAAATTTAGTGAACCTTCTTATAGTAGCCGCCACAAATGTGGACCGTAACATTGTATAATGTAATTTAGATTTAAATCATAGTCGTCGTAAAATTGACATGTCAAATATGCCTTTATCACTGGCAAGAAGCTAAAAAGTTATTTAAAATATGCCAAGGCCCCTAACTAATACGCAAAAAAACGAGAGATATGGCCAAGTGGGAAGAAAGTTGATCGTCTGAGTGAAGCTACAAAGGATATAAGTGTTATTATTATTGCATTAAAAAATATTTAATTTTATGTTACGCTGCTGAACAAAGTCCGAGAAAATTTCCATGACACCAAAAACTGTTCACATTTGGAGGGAGACAGCTATACATTTGTACATTAATCTTTGTTTGAATCTGCTCATTCGTTTTTTAGTTGCATTATCTCGCCATCGTTATCTCGAATCACGCGAAGATTCGAATGGTAGAAGACCAGAAAAATGAGATTTTACTGCATAATTCCACTTACTTTATAATACGAACACCATCCCCTAATTGAATCGACAAACATCAAGTGCATGGGCCTTACACCTTAATATAGGCATAAAATAAACTTAAACAAAATTAAAAACTGACATAACCGCCAAAACTTAAAAAAAACTGGATCGAGTCTCAAAAATTGTCATAATACTAAAATCTGAAAAGCATACTTTCGGGTAAATATTCAAAAATCAATTCAAAATTACTGCATCCCCCAAAAAATAAGAGCATGGTTTACTCCCCAACAAGTTCCCTGCAGATTAGAAATGTTAAAATTAACAAGAAGAACACATCGAAAAAGATAAGGCTAGCAGCTCTCAACACTTATCCTTTCGTTTCACAGATATATAATTAACCTGCCCAAGGTCTTGCTTCCTCCAAGTAGAACTTCACGTACAGAAAAAAGTAAGAGAAATCCAGTATATAGAAAACGACCGTTCGTAGTAGAATTAATAGAGTGCTTGGAACGCGTTAGGAGTCTGAAAATAACGGAAATACCGCGGTCACCCTCACGGATGAATATAAGATAAACTTGTGCCCCTACCTTTGATATTATGCAGTTCCATATTGATTGCAGAAGCACCATTCCTAAGCATCCCCAGCTACATGGACCATCCACGAGTGGCAAAACGATGGCACTATCGACGAAACAATAAGCCTCCCTGATTTTCCAGCGGATGAGATAAAGATTCGCGCGGCACGAATGCCTGAGTACAGGACTCTAGCTCCCAAACAAACCGTAGATTAACCGGTCGTTATAGGAACTAACTCTTACGCATTTTTGCCAGCCTTCCTTAGAGGTCGAATATTCTGCAGCATTTACATAAAGAGATGCGAGTTGCCCCTGAGTTAGTTGTACCTATAGGTTTCCTGTGATAAATAAGTAATAATCCACGCTGTTTGATGTTTGATTATATCGAAACGGTAATGCATAACAATGCGTTTGACAGTTTGACGTTGAAATAAATTAAAAATTGTTATTCTTATTGTATTATTAAATAAAATTTGTTTAAAGAGACAAAATATACGAGAACTAGATGGTGATCATTTTCTATGCTGAATAGATGGCCCTACACCAGCGAATTACTCGACGAATTCGATATGGCATATATCAAAACAACGGAATTAACTTTGCGTTAATGAATAGAGCCGAGCCATAAACTAGTCGGTAAACTTTATCTTGCACCGACTAAATATCTCAATTAGTGGGCGTTAAAGATTTTGATTCATTCTGACTTTAATTAAAAAAAAATCTCTTTTGCATGCAAACATAAAGCGAGCCGAGACCAATTCGTGCAAAAATGACAATACTAGCCCATTAACGCGAAGTTTTTAACTAACGGATTTAATTGGAAGATCTAATATGATCTAATATGATATATGATCTAATATGGTTTCCACTAATGTACATATATTATGTACCATCATATATGGTATGTTACAAGCCAAGTACCAAATATATCCTTACGGATTAAATAGTCGGCCACACACCAGCGGATTACTCGACGAATTGGATATGGCACATATCAACTCAGCGGAATTAACTTTGCATTAATGGACAGGGCCCAGCCATGGACTAATCGGCAGACTTTATCTTGTACAGACTAAATATGTCAGTTAGTGGCTGTCAAAGATTTTGATTTCTTCTGACTTTGAAACCTTTCACCCAAAAATGTCAGATAGTATCAGCTAAATATTGAGTGCATTCAAACATGCCGCGAACCGAGTCCAATTCCTACAAAAGTGACGAGTATTAGCCCACTAACGTGCAATTTTTAACTGACGGATTTATTTGGAGGTTATAATATTTGTACAGATATTGTACATTAGTGGAAAGTAAGTAACGAGCCAAGTGCGCAGATATATCTTTACGGATTAAATCCGCAAATCAGATTCATTCGTGTATGGCAAACTAATCCGCGGATCAAGTTCGTTCGTGTATAGCCGGCTAATAGAATAATATGAATATACCAAGTGGTAATACATAATGTATTTTTACTTTATTGATTCATTGTTAAAATAAGGTATTCAAGTATTCTAGATTCTAGAGGATCAGGTTTTCTCGTTTTCATAATATCCTTTGTTGTAAACGGGAAACAATAGTTTAATGTTCAGTAAAAACTTTGAAATTGTTTAATAATCTTTTTCTCTTTTTCAGGTAAATATTCATTATATATTCTCGACAGACATACGAATGACTGGTCATTGGTAAGTTAAATTTATTTAGGACACGTTATGAAATGAATGATTTATTACGACTCAAAGAAAATCAGTGTTTATAATCCAAATTTGAAAAAAAAAACGTAATATTTAATATTCTGCCTCACTTTCATAGACATCTCAAACATACAATCGTAACATGATGATATTGATAGCAGCAACTTGTAAACAAAACAGATGTTTGTTTATGGATGATACGCGTGAGACAAAACGATCCAGATAGACAGTGAAGCCAAATAAACAAAACAGGCAACAAATAAAAAGCACAAAATCCCAGATAATCGCTTCTCAGTAAAAAGCATTGACGTAAACGTGGGTGATAAAAATTAGAGTGCGACAAAGCGACTGTAATGTAACCGCATGGGACAATGTAATATTCATGGTTGACAGCTTTGGGCATATGTTAGGGGGACGCAACCGTCATCAACCTGTGATATATTGTGAAACTTCCCAGCTTCGTGTATACGCAAGCCATGGAGCAGCACAAGATTGACAAGTCGTCTCTTTGAGCAAGAAAATAACCCTTTGTGTGTTAATTAGGCTGCTACGATGCGTTAAAAATTAAAGGAGTTATGTCTGGGAACGGCCATTGTAATAATTACGACCAACTGCTTTTCAATTATATCCCCAATTTTTTCCCCGGCGAAAACAAAAGCAGTAAAACTGAATTTTAATAATTACGAATGGTGTGTTCGTTTGCTTTAGAAGCTTTTATTTAATTACATCGCTAGACCGGAGATCGAGGTAAAAGGAAACGAAATCATCTTTTATGGTATTCGGTTTCATGTTGGGAAACTAATTAAATTGCCGCTTTGGAAGTGTATTGTTTAACTTATTTCTAACTAAACTCCGTATTGTTTTATGACCGAAACAGAAATAGTATTTAATTTCAGTAATAAATAACTTCAAGGAAATCTTGTGGTACGGAATCCAACTTATTTATGTTACGGTCTGGTTTTAATTGATTTTGCATGCATTCAAAATTTCTACAAACCCTAACTTAATAACACATCTTTGCTTTGGTTGAAGGCTTAGTAATCTTATGGTCTCAACCCTCGCGAAGATCCATCTTCACATTTATGACCTGAAAAGCTGAACTAGTAGTAAATTGAAATGTATCACTAATCCTGCTTTATTTAAGCCCACTTTAAAGATTAAAACTCCCTTCTGTTCTCCCCTAGTTAAACATTAACTGAACGAAGCGTTTATATCAAAAGCCATACTCTTTTTTTATTTTAAGCGGGCTAGGTAGTTTACGTTGTAAATTTTTTCTAAGTAAACTTGGTAAAAGTTACGAGATATTCTGGGCTAGATATTAAGTTTACAAAGCCCGTAATATAGCTGAAGTTAAATGACACTGCCTTCGTAAATATTTATTTGTATGATGTAACATAGGCGTTATTAGCTATAAGAAAAACCGCCAAATTGGGTAGGTCCTTTGTGTCTTGCGTGCCACGATAAATATAGAACATTGCGAGGAGGATAAAAAAAATAAATACCCTTCCATCAACCAAGTGTTTTAAGTGGCTAGGTTTCCTTATAAAATAGATATTATTCAAAAGCTATCTTCTAAAAGTTCTTATATTTTCTTATTAGTGTTGATTTTAGAAATCAATTTTCTTAGGCGAGAAATTACACAGGGAATTTTTTGCTATTTTTCTGCCAACAATGCGAGGGTCTTTCAAAGAGTTTTTGCAAAGTCGTTATTATTGGGTTGGCAACTAAGTGATTGCCGATTTCAAATAAGAAGTAAAATTCAAAATTTTTGTTTACAAATATAACCTTATTCAGTTAAATACTGTCCGTTCTTGTAGATGACCTTTTGTCATAGTTCTGGCAGAGTAAAAATTCCACGTTCGTAAAATTTCTGATCTTTGCTATCAAAAAACTGAATTAAATGTGATCTGATATCATCATATTAAAATATTGGAAATTACGTTTAAAACGTGAGAGCAAAAATCTATCGGTGCTTTATGGGTTCCGCTGTATCTTTTACGAAGTGAAATCTGATACGGGTACTTCAACTTATTTGGAACACTCTTAGGTGGATGATTAATTCTAAGGCCTAGCGCTGACATGCAATTTTCAGTTGCGCAACTGTTTGGTTTCAAGAGCGACTGCTATGGGTTTATATGGTAGCGCGCTCACATGCAACTAAAAGTTGCTGCAACTAAACAGTTTGTGTTTTGTCACAAACCAAACGATTGCAAAACTACCTGCAACTGTTTTGTATCGCATTGAGTTAAATGCACTGGCGCTGACTTGCAACTGAAACCAGGCAATTTGTAGCATATGATCATCGTAGACGACAAAGGGTGTAATATAATTTTTAGTGTAAATTTTTAAACTTGTAACATTATTAACTTATATTAGGATATAATGTAATTTCTTTGTGTAGAACTTTTAAACTTGTTACATCAATTGGTTCCGGTGATAATTCTGAAGTACTCTTATTATGTATAAGCTTTATAACCCTTGATTTTTGTTCCATTGCCACAATTCTCGTAATTCGAGGCGAGGGTAATTTTGAGTACAAGAAAGAGAGTAGGGTTGTAAAAATTCTACAGTTAGGTGACAAGACATAATGAACCATATCGCGTCTTTTCCCTTTCAGTTCCTAGAAGTTACTAATTACCAATATTGGTGTTTTCTTTTTCTGTATCTTATGTAGGAGAAAAAAGAAAATTCAGTATTTCTTAACGTGTACTTGCGATCACTACGGTTGTCTTGTATCCAATTTTTTTTGTATTAAACGGAGTACATTACTTGTGTGTTCTGTCAAATTAGCCATTATTTTAGATTAGAGTAGTTGATGTAAACAGTTTAATTCGAATTACTTGACAAGTCGATATGATTTCTACAGAACCGCACGGTAAGAAATTATTTTTATAAATATTTAATTTATAAGCTCTTAATCACATAAAATGAAGTGCTGCACAATCGCTGTGCCGCGCCACATTAGTGGACAATTAATTTTTTAGTTACCCTATTAATTAGAAATTTTTCCAACTAAAAAAAGATTTCTTTGACTTTAAACTTCAACTTTAAAGTATACAACTTGAACTTTTGTACTTAAGTTATTATTCAATATTCATCCTATTACAGTTCAACAAATGTTTTAGACCACCAATTACAATCATTAATTATTTTCTGAATGACTTCGCAAGCAAATCCTCGTGCAATTTATAAAATTGTCCTTTTGTTAAATGCTGGCTTTTAATGTGATGTATCCAATATCGCTTCCTAGGCTTTCTTTTTTTCTTCTACTTAACTCGAAAGCACATACAGTAGTTAATTCGAAGACGTCCATATTGAAACTAAAAAGTTTCAGTTGCATGTGGGCTCGCCTGCCTGTGACCAAACTGTTTGGTTGCGTAAGTGAGCGCGGTTTACTAGAAAACGAACCAAACAGTTGCGCAACTGAAAATTGCATGTCAGCGCTAGGCCTAAGAACGCTGGTCAGTCCCTTTTCTGAATATAGGTTTTAAGGTATTAACGTTGACATGTATATTAGCAGTGTATCATGAAATAGACCAGATGTATTTGGAAATATTACAAAAAGATTTCTTTTCGACTAAGAAATTGAGATTATAATTTCGTCGCGACAACACACACCTTCCGAGACCTCTTGAATAAATAAAGTCTTGATAATTAAAGTGTGGTGTTTTATTGAACTAAATAGTTCATACACACCCCATTTCCAATAATCATATTAAAAAGTTTACCATTTAAGGAGTTCTGCATGGAATGAAACAAATGGTACTCTAAAGGCGCAAGATCAGGGCTATATGGTGGATGTGATAAAACATCCCAGCCCAATTCCAATAATTTTTGACGAGTGAGCAAAGACGTGCGGCGCTTTGCGTTATCATGCAGGAAAGCAACACCCTTACGATTTGACAATACCGGCCGCTTTTCTTGAATTGCATCGTTCAGTTTGGTGAGTTGTTGAACATATACGTTTGAATTGATCGTTTGGTTTTGTGGCATAAGTTCAAAGTACAAAATTCCTTTATAATCCCACCAGACTTACAGCATAATCTTTTTTTGGTGAATCTCTGCTTTTGATGTTGTTTGGGCTGGTTAATCTTGCATCGCCCAGGATATCTTCCGATTAGCGTTGTTATAAACTATTCACTTTTCGTCGCCAGTAATTAGGCTTTTCAGAAATGGATCAATTTCGTTGCGTTTCAGAAGCGAATCGCAGATGCTAATGCGTTGCATCAAATGAATTTCCTTAGGGATCCATAAATCGAGTTTCTGCAATATCACAAAAGAAAGTATAAAGTCCATCTATCGACAAAATCGGCAATCACTTAGTTGGCAACCCAATATATGTCTTGCTTATAGATTTCGCTTATAATGCTTTACAAGAACATCACTGATCCAAGATCCTTGAGGTATTTTTCTTCTTCTTCCTCTTCTTCTTCTTCGTATTATTTTTGATAGAACGGTCGACGGTCGTGTTAGGTCATAGCGATATTGTAAGTTCCTTAATCAGTGACGTGTTGTCCGTCTTCGAGAACTCAGTTTATTTTGCAGAATAAAAAAAGAGATCTCGGATCTTCTATTTCTAAACTTCGTTCTCCAGATACTACTTAAAAATAGAGAACTAAATGAATTATTTTTTTTTAGAAATTTCTTATTGTTTGCAAAATTTCGACTCTTTTCTTGAAGTTTGGGGCTTCAATTTTTCGCAGGAAATTTTGTGAAAAAATCAAGTTTTTGAGACTAAAATAGAAATTTTAGATGTTTTCTCAAGATTTTCAATTTAAACTTGAAATTTTTTTTTTATTTCAAAAATTTTATTTCGAGTTAAAGTGAAAACATTGAAAATAACCAAAAAATGTATTTAAAAAATTATCCCCTTTAAAGTCGAGGTTTCAAATTTCTAGAATTTTTGAAAAAAAGTCAAATTAATATTACTATTACTAATAAATTCGTTTTCGTAGTTCTACTTTTGGATAGATTGATAAAGAACAAAGCATATTTTATATCTAACGTTGACACGCAATCTTAAATACGACAATATGTTTTATTTATTGAGAGATGCACCCGGAGACTGATTACATGTTACATGTAAAATTTGATATACCTTATGTAACTCTTATGGATATCGAAAAATAATTTCTTAGCAGATGCCTTCGTCGTATAATTAACCTATTTGCCAGATTTCAAGTTTGTAAATTTACTAATTTCAAAAATTTCGCAATGAGTAAGTGGTATTTGTTTTTTATTTATATAGAGTGATCTATGTTCCTTTTAAAAATATAGAAAACGTTTGGCATTATGTTTGCAATTTTCCAATGTTTTTCGATACTTATTTCACATCATTAACTTTTTTGTATGTGACTCCCTAACTACCATTAAGTCAACATAGTTAAGAAGAAAATGTGATTAGGAGAAATTCTTCCAGATCACTTCACTTTATCTGTGCTATTATTATTTGTTTTTCTCTTTGTAAGTTTTTGATTCTCACGACTTCGGTCAAAATTATTATTGTGGCACAATTAATTGAGCTTTTTGTTTTTTAGTTTTCGTTCAAGTTCGAAACAGAATACACACTTAATAACCCTTTATGTAAATAAATCATGAAATACAAGTTGTTATTCGCTTAATCATTTATTGTTAGAACGTCAATTATTCACGTTGTAATTGATTGACACTAATCAACTAAGTGTATGATTATGAAATTTTCGTTGTGGTTTCAATGCACTAAATGCATTGAACATAAATTGATCACAGTTAATCAACAACCATTGTGAGCGATTAGGTCGTTAACCGTTGACCGCATAAGACCACCTGAGTTCAGGACCAGTCTTTGGGGCATTATCGCTTCAGGTTGCATAACGAAATTATAGGTGTTGACTTGATAAATGAACACATCCAACATATATCGCTGTTGTTTACCCTAACAACTAATTTGAAACTTCCCTAATTATTTTTAAAAGAACTTCCTTCAAAACAGCCCAGTTATGTTTAATTGACAAATTCCTGGTTGATTATCAATTTAAAAAAGAAAGCATTACATTTTCTGTGCAGTGTCCACTGTTGGATGTGAATAATGAAAATACCTTCTGCCTCACCGGTAATTAATTTCAAACTAATAAACAAGTAGAGGGGCCGTGCAATTAATTAAATAACTCGCTGAGGACCTATTTTCTCATTTATAATAGATGGCATAAATAAAGCAAGCACTCTTTATAATTAAGTTGCTTACAGAAGACGGAGCTAACTCAATTAAACGCGATGGAATTCCATGGTATTAAGATACAGAAATTAATGTAAAAATAATTCTATTAGATCCGGTCTCTGGAAATACATTTCCTGAATTTCTGTCTCAATTTCATTCAGTCGGCAAGCTCTTATTATTGTAGACAACCATTTTATGTCTGTGCAGGAATCATTGGGTTTATTATATTAGACAGTTACGACGTCTTATTCTCCGGAGATCTAACAACGAAGAGACATCATCGCTGAAAATAAGGACCAATGTAAAATTGATTTAGAGGGATCTTATTGTTCGCCTATGTTTTAAGAAATCTAAAATAATCTCTAATACTACATAAAAATTATTACCAAAGGTTATCAAACAATGGGGAGATACTATCCTTTATGACATTTCTTAGCTGACTTTACTAACTTAAAATTTAGATCCTGCAACTAAAAAATAAAACTGAAAAACAGTGTTTCAATTATCGTTCCTGCACTGGTAGTATTTTATAAGACTTAAATTATTTTCATTCGTGTTTTATTGGCTTTTTCTTCGCCGGTTACACCTTCCACAGTTCTAGATTTTTAGTAACCATCTCTTAAGGATTGGCCATCTCTTATAGATTTCCCCAAGTCACAAACAGCGATTGATAACCAAAGATCCAACGCAATCACTGATTGAGGAAATCTATAAGCGATTGCCAATCCTTAACAGAAGATTACTAAAAATCTACAGTTATGGAAAGAGTAACTGGCGAAGAAAAAGCCAATAAAAGATTAATGAAAATACCAATACTTCGCAAAGAAGATGCAGAAGATGAAAAGAATATCTAAACTTAAAGTAATTTTCATTTTAAAAATTTGTTGTCAAACAAGACATAATTTACAGAAAACTTCTTTTCTGATTAATATATGTTTACGTTCGGGTATATGAGATGAGAATTCAAAGGAAAGTGAAATTTTATACAAAATTTTGGAATTTTTCATTAAATGGTTCTATAATTATTAAGCTTTGATGAAAAAATTGAAATTTCGGAGAAATATATATTTCTCAAAATGCTCAGCACATATTTTCTATAAACTTTACCTCTTCTCTAAAAATAGAAAACTAAAGAAGAATAAATTCTAAGTAAATGATGGAAATTTAGAGTCAAGTTTGAGAAAAAATATTGCATTTTTATCAGAAAACGAAGTAATGGATGTCCATTTACCTTTTGAATTACCTTAAAATATAAAATTAAAGCACTTCGCTGATTGTGAATTTATGCCTCAATTATAATCTCCATCTAATTAATTAATGTTGCAATTATTAAATGCCTATCACGTGGCAATCTTTTTTTATTCCTACGTCTGCAAGAAATGTCGCGGGGGTCTTTCGGGACGTTTTGACGGCTTCTTAGCTCCTTAATAACAGTTTCCAAGAATCGTACGCAATTAGCTTCTTCAAAAGATAATTATCTCTATTAAAAGCAATCGAGGTGACGCTGTTGGCTGAAGATATGACATGAAAAAGCTGCCAACAACCACTTCGGCGTTCGACTCGGTCGAGGGCTATTGGCGGGAAAACGAAACCGGCACTTTGTGGTCCTTGCAGGGTCATCGGTGAACGACCTTCTGGTAGCATTCACGGCCGCTCCTTTAGGATGCTAAGTTTGTACGTGATCCCTCTGATCGTCTGAGGGGCATCGACCCAGATTAAACGGATACCTGTTATCGCATTTAACCCCAGCACGAGTGAAATTAATAGAAAATGGACGAGGATGTGGATGTGCATGGAAAAAACATATGCTAGTAAGAATCCTTACATTTCTAAATAGTTCGATTTCCCCTTTACAAGGTAAATTAATGATAATTAGGGGAGAGTTGGGAAGCAGGGAGGCATGGTCACCCCTTCGTAAATCAAAATCTATCTCTACCTTTATAGTAGTTTAGTTCATTTATTGGCAACACATCCCGTCCATAAAATATTTTTCGTTCCCTTTAGTTGTCAAAGTTATAGACTGTTTGTGATTATGTGCGTGCCTAGTGTATTATTTCATATACAAGAGACCCGCGGAAAAACAAGCATTTATATATTTTCTGTTCATTTTGCATTTCCTAACCATAACTATTAAATTTTATTAACGGTTAAAACAACAACAGATATTAAAAAATCCACGACGTCTATAAATATTTACTACGACCGGACCTGGTTTCGCTTTTCAGATCATCGGTGATTATACCAGAGTTTGTTTAGCCGTTGTTATGTTAACATGCTCCATGGATCAGACTCCTACGAATATTCCGTCTAATCCGAATTCTCGTCCAAAGCTTCAATTGAAGTGCTTCAGAAGATTAAGCTGCTCGTTCATAAGTGTAAATTGACTAGATTGTAAATATTTGTGAATTTCTATGGCTTCTAAGAAATTAAGTTTTTCGATATTATTGCAATTCGCGCATGTAAGTTTATGTTGTGTTTCTAATAGATGCTTTGCAAAACTTGATCTCTCTAGATGGTTATTTCTGAAGGCAGCGAGATGTTCGCTGTACCTAATGTGAAAATTACGTGATATTTGACCTATGTAGACAGCATTGCACTCAGAGCAATTTAATTTATAAATACCAGATTTACCAAGTCGTGAAGTTTTTTCTTTTGCATTGAAAATCGTGTTATTGAACGAATTAAATGATTTAAACCTAGGTGTCGCTTGGGATGTACAGTGAGGCCCCGTTTAACATTGTTCCGTTTAGCGCTGTTTCGGTTTAACGCTTTTTGTTTGAATAGTGGGATTCCCCCAAAAATTGCACGCATCAAAATTGCACAACATACATTATAATTTTTTTTTGAATGAGGTAACAAAAAAATGTTTGTAAGGAGTATGGAAAAACATTTGGTTTGATGTAAACGAGGACGATGA
The DNA here is from genome assembly GCA_028583605.1 of Dastarcus helophoroides. Lineage (NCBI taxonomy): Eukaryota > Metazoa > Arthropoda > Insecta > Coleoptera > Bothrideridae > Dastarcus > Dastarcus helophoroides. Next base: position 7,471,688 of record CM053329.1, read on the forward strand.
CAGTAGAAAATCTGGTGTTGATATGAATAAAATAGTCGAATTAGCGAAACAAACAGGTATAGGAATGGGGAAGATTTCAAAAAAATTTAATGATGATCTCAAGGAAATATTGGATCAAGACGAACACAAAAATATTGAAAATGGTGATTCTAAAAAAGATCAAAAAATAAACTGTCAAGGTCATTTCTATAAACCAGTTTAGCTGTAGAAATTATGAACCAATTTATTGAAAATGAGGAAGATTTTGATAGGAGTTTAAAGGCAAGACGAAGTGCCAATTTCTTATAGGGTGCAAAAGAAAAATACAAATGACATTGGCCCCTTCTTGATAAAAACGCCAAAAATTGGAAATGCAAAAGAATTTAAATGATCTAAACATAAATGGTGACTTACTTTTTACACCCGTTTTCCCCTAACCCCATTATTTATATGAAAAGATAACCTCGTTTAACGCTGTTTCGTACAACGCTCTACTTGGTTAGAACATAACCCCGGCGTTAAGCGGGGTATTACTGTATAAGAAATTATATTGCCTATCTTTTTTGAGATGTTTCCAAAATATGTTATAGCAAAATAGTCTGTTTTTATGTTTGGTTGTTTAAATATTAACTTATTAATTGTGTTTTCAGAATATCCATTGCTATAAGCTGTTTGTTGGAACAACGACTAAACAAATTGCTGGTATAACCGGTGATGATGCTGAAATATCTGTCGTTGTTTTAATCGTTAATAAAGTATAATGGTTATGAATATTAAAGAATTCCACGTAGTAAAGATTAGCAATCATTTCCTAACCTTTAAATTGACCTGTAAATGAAGTCAACACATTTCATTGGAAAATTCAGAAGCAAAATGATTTTAAAAAATTTAAAGAGGGAGCAATGGGCAGTTTATTTTGCGCGAGGTTTGGGCGTACCCAATACTGGTGCCAATTTATTGGATATAAAAGGAAGAAAGAAGAAACTAGATTATTAGCTGATATTTCGGAAAAAAACTAGGCTAGAACAGATAGATAATTTATATGTTCAAGAAAAATGGGAAATAAATTTTTCTATCCTGAAATAGATGAAATAGTAGACGCATTTCAATAGATTCAAAACCAAGTTTCCAGATTAAAAAACGTTAAATAAAACAAAATTTGGAAACTCTAATTAAACGTTTGGTAAACCCTTAGAGATCCTAACAAATCTTAGTAACAACGATAATTAAGTTAAAGTGCCCAAACCACCCTACCGTTGGGAGGCTTAAGCACATTTGATATGTTTCAGAAATCCTTTTATAACTTTGGGGCTGATCTAAAAATTAAATATTTCGTTATACGAGAAAAGCAACTTTTGCCCATACCTCCCCTATTCCCCTACTCGATACGTATTTCACCAATAAAGCTGATATCCTAAAGCGTAATAATTGGTCTAACTGGGAATTGCAATTTCTTATAGATTGCCTCAATAGATCCTTAACAAAAGGCAACTGAAAATATAAAGTTGTGGAGGAAACAATTGGCAAAGAAAAAGTTAATAAAACAAATAGCACAACTTCCCAAAAATATAGAGAAAATGAGCATATAGTTAACTGAGTGCTTTTGTAGTGATTAATGGAAAGGTGCCTTCGAATTTAAACTTAGCACCACTATATTTCAATAACACATCTGCTTGTTAGTTTGTTCACTAAAATTATATCAGAATTAACTATATATAACTTGAGGTTATTTTGAAGGTCAATTAAAAAATGGCTCTGTTGTTGCCTAGATAGAGGTTGCTATGCAACCCATAATGCAATTCAAGTTACCTCATTTGTGGCCTTTGTAACGTTAGTTGCATCGTATTTGTTATTTTTAATGTCTACATTTCTACGTGTCGAGTTTTCTTCATTGCAGGTAAACAGTTATACTTCAAACAAATTTAAAACTTTCTGTTATGTGTTGAAAATTAATGCATAAAACTCAAACATAAAGTAGAACCAGCTTCAAGTAAATAATTCTGGAATTAAATAATTTGCCAAGAAATTGGAATAATGATGGATTCTCATTAACTTAATCATTCATGGCTTAAGATCTGCTAGAAAACAAACCACAAGGTTTAAACACAACATTCATAAATAAAGACTAACTTGAGGTAGTTTTCAAATCTGGTTCATTATCAAAATCTTATTCTACGATAAATACTTCGAGAACATTTCGTTTTATTTTTATCTTTTTTTAAAGGTACTTAACGCGAGGAGCTTCTGGATTATAACAGCTACATTTTAGTGATCAGTATATAATAAATGTTACCTATTATAACTTAATGGGTTGGATTTTTTTATATGTATAATTGTATACTTTGCGTTTGCTAGTTTGCTTATTTTACGACCTACCCTTGACAAAAATTACGGCCATTACGATCAGTCTTGCTCGCTAAAGATATAAAACTAACAATTTGCAACACTTTCGAAATGATATTATCTTGAATTGCCGGATGGGATTGGTTCTAATTATGTACCATAAACACATCGACTATCAATAGAAATGGCAACATAATTATATGTCAGTAGCAGCAAGAGTTTAGAGCGTTAAATGGTTTAACTATCTATAAAAGGACCTTGTTTTAACTTTTAGAATGATCCCTGAGTTGAATGCGTTCACGGTGCTTCAACTGAGATACCATTTTAAAACGAGTTTTAGGTCTTAATTAAAATGCATGAAATATCAGAAAAATGAACTTTACGCAAGAACAAGTAGTACAATGGGTCCAGTGAACCAGAAGCTTTAAAGCTGGAAAGCGCAGTGAAATAATTGATAACCAGTCGAAATCTATTATTACCATAACATTACCACCTGATGAATTTGTGAAGCCATGCATCGAATAAACGTTCATAAATCAAACAATGGCTGTTAATGCAATTTGAATAAGCGCTAATGAAACTGGGAGATAATCTAATTACAGATCTTCATACAGCTAGTTAACAGGCGACGCTGCCTATTATACAAAGTGTGAATATATGAATTGTAAATGTTTATGTACATATTTAATAGTTGGGCGTTCTATCGCACTATCACACCGTTTATTTATAATGAACTTGCCATTTTGCAGCAACCATTAGACTCATCTAGATAATATAATTATAAGCAAAACCAGAACTTCACTCTCTGCTGTCAGTTAATCAACATTCAATTAACCGTTTTGTTGCTGTTTTGTAAAGAGTTATTAGAATATTCTTTTCTTAGATCACATTTAATGTTGATTAAAAAGAAAAATTAACCAAAAAAAGAATCCAAATTATACCAGATTCAATTAATATTACAACAATTCTATGGAATACCCCTTAGTCTACTTTGTTGCATTGTGAAGATAAATATAATCAAACCTTCTTATAGTGAATTCCTGCATCCTACAAAAGATTCCTTATAGAGAGGTTTCATTAAAAATATACACTAACTGACATTCAATGCGGAAATATGTTAAATATTGTGGCATCATTCAGCATGCTTAGTTAACTTGTTTAATTAGGTTCAGTTTCCCTATGATTTTTCGCTAAGATAATCTGACTTTAAATTTTTATCTTGGTCATTCACACCTCGCTATTAATGACCGGTAGTCATAATTTATTTAGAAAAAAAAATGTTCCACCTGCACCCTTAGTTTAAAGAAAGTACAGAAAAGTACCATTAATTTAAAAAGGTTCTGAAAAATAACTGTTTACGGTTTTTTAGTAAATCTACTGCTTATTTTCAAATATTGATAGGTTGATTGATCAAAATTTTCAAAAAGAGGAATGAAAGGAACCAGTGTATTGCTACTAAACATTCTGCAGTCTTCATCAAAGTGGAAACAATGATTATCTTTTTAGACTTTTTCTCACAATCTTGCATTAGCTTCTTGTTAAGTTTATGTAAAAAAAATATTAACAAATATTCAAAACTGCTTTTTTACAAAATTTTAAGAAAGTGGACAATACTTCTGACCCATTTTTTTTAGATGATTGGGCCTTTGTACTATACATTTACTTATTTCAAATTAATAGCTCTACCTACAACCATTCATCTTTTTTTTAAAACTGATTCTTTTGTAAACTTTTATTTTTGTACAAAAAATAATCAAATGTTTTTGTAATCTTCTTGTATCGTGATATAGGTGACAGGTGTTAATCCATCGGTTCATTATGCAAAAAAAATGTTTTTAAGTTCATTAGAAAATATCAAGAATAAATCGCATAATTCGTCATAAATCGAGTGCTATTTGGGAGATATTAAATTGATGTAATTCATTTAAGACGAGTTAAATTGTGATACAAATGTTAAATTGAGAAAAAGATTTCTGAAACGTTTCCTTTTTTGTCGAAACTCTGATATCTCATAAAAAAATTGACGCAAAGAGACTAAGAAAAAATAAAATGAAAGCTGATTTAATGAGCTAACTAAAAAATGCATTGACTTGACTAAAAAAGAAATTTGAAACAATTTTGTCTCGCACTATTTGTGTAATAACCGTAACTCGGAAAATTTTCTGCCAAATAATTTTTAAACCAGAAACATGAGGCCCCGAATACGGTTGATATAAAAATGTTTCACAAAGATCACCACTTCAAGAATACCCACAAAATTTTGTTTCTTAAAATTTCCTGAAATAGTGTATTTGCCAAATTTGTTCAGGCTTTGGGTTCTAGATGATTTTGTTTGTGATCTTAGAGCTTCTTGGGAATTCAAGAATCTGGAAACATTTTTTTTTAACAATTTGAAACTTCAGATGGCATTTCTTCATAATTTAGCCTCTTTGAAACCGAAGACTAAAAATATATCACATAGCATTTTGAAGGTTAGATTAATAGATAAATTTCAGTTTTCAAGAATTTACTTAAGTTACAATAAATTTTTCAAAGATTTAATCGCTCTCTGTGGGTCTGTTTGGGACTTTAGATACGGTGGCGGATTAAGTGTTGAAGCGCCCCAGGCAAATATTGCATAACTCACCTCACACTATAATTTGAGAAGTAAAAATTGGAAGTTTAGACGTTTAAAAGAATTGACTTCAGAGCTCCTTGAGAATGTGGAGATCTAAAGAAATGGATGGATTTCCATATAAATTTTGTATCACCTTTATTGATCTGCTTTATAGATTTATTTCTAATTGTAAGCCGAACTCTACAGAATTTTATTGGAACTTTGAAACTGCAAATTCATTTCATTAGACCACCAGAGGAAAGTTTCCTTGCAATCTAACTAATTTATAGAACAATTTCCTTTGAATTTTAAAAATTTTGAGTCTGGTTACTCTTTAAAATTTTAGTTGAGTTTTAATAATAATTGAACAAATTAAATATTTCCCTTTTAAGTATTAGAAGCCTTAGAAGAGTTATTTTTAAAATTTGGCTCTTTGGTGAGTTGCCTTGATAATTTTGTGTTTTAAGTGATTATTTGGTTTCTAAATTTGGGATTTGGAAGCCTCAGATGAAATTTCTTGTGACTTTCGGACTCTAGCTAATAAAATTTGAACAATAGGTGGATTCTGGTTCGTTTTGTGATGTTTAAGATAATTTTGTTAATAACTGATAGTTGCAGATAAGTTATCTTTGCTTTGGATGTTAAGGAACTGTCTTAATAGTTTATTGTTCTAATTGAGTTTCCTTGAAATTTTGGAGGTCTAGGGTAATTTCCTTGTAAATTGCAATGCTTTAAATGTTCCTCTTACTTTCCCTGGTGAAGAACATTTAAAGAATTCTAATACAAAATTGAGGACTTGGATGAGTACATTTGATAATTTACTGCACTAGTTAACTATTTCTAAAGGTACTGAATAATTATTTGGATGTATGAATAGACAGAATTATTAGATTTACTCCGATTTGCATGGCATCACTATGAAAATTATAGACTATTCACCGAATCGTCTAGAAACTCATGAACACCAAAAGTTCGCATAATCTAAATATTATTTTTGTAATTCATCACATTTACCTGCAGTATTCCTATTTAATTCATTTGACTTAGAACAGTTGGTCTTTGTAGCATATACATCCTACAAAGTTTCCCTAGAATTGGTCTTCTCAGAGGCTACTTATGAGATTTTCCCCGCTGTCATAAAGAACTTACGCAGACGCCAAAAGGAAACAATCATAACAAAATCACACGTAACACTTTATGTTCATCATATCGGACACCACAGAAATGCTCCAAAAATTACCAAACAATTGTATCAAAAACAGTGGTTAGTTCTTTTTCTTATCACAAAAGTTGTGTTTTTTCAAAAGTCTTAACTTTGTCGTGGTTCTAACAATAAGTCAAAGTCCAATAGAGATATGAATCAGTTCGATCGAATCGTTCATCATAATTCTTCTCTATGAAAGAGTAGTTTTAAAACAATAAATTTTCTAAAGCGCTATTAAATCAAACATATCGAAGACATGTTGAGTTAGCGTGTGTTTATTTCTATCACGAATTTTTTTTACTGTATTGTTTCTTTAACCCTTCTTTGCATGATTTTTTAAATTTTTTTAAAATAAATCAGGTTGATGTAATTAATGCTCTAGATTAAAGGAAAAATATTTAAAAAAATCCTAGTGTAAATAAAAATATGTATTATGTAAAAAACAATATGATGGAAATTTAAATCATCATGCATTGTCACATATTTAGCTCAGTACTAAATAAATAAAAAAAATATTGTTTACTCAATCTTCTTTATTCTTTATGATAATTTAAAAAACAATTATTATTTTTATTTAAGCACAAATTGACGCCACATTTAATACACGAAATTGTGGAATAGCCTTTACATTTGGGAAATTTGCACCGGAATGACCCACCTACTTTTGGCCAATGTTCAGCACCATCTTTTCTTATGTCTTTTGGAGGTGGTGGAGCTGGAGAACCTTTTCTTTTTTTTGATTGTAGTTCTTCTTCTAGTAAACTGGTACTAGGACGCCCTGTTTTAGCTTCTTTGGTGGTTCCTCTGTTGCATAGCACAAAGGTCAATTCATTTCTGAATTGGCCCATTGTAAGCAGACCCTTTTTAGGGGTTCACCTCTTTCTTGAACATTTTTTTATAAATAATCCAAGAGTTTATAATAGCTAGATCAAATAGATGAAAAAAAATACGCAAATACCACTTTTTAGACCTCATTTTTATATGATTTCTGCCCAAAAAGCTATCCATGAGATCTACTCCTCCCATATGTTTATTGTACTCTTGGACAATAAACGGGCAAGTAATATCAATTTTTTCTTTTGTTGTCCTGTCAAATCTATTGACTTTAGTTACAGGCAATGCTCCAGAATAAGAAGATAACAGGGTTACTATCTTATTATCTTTCCAAGCCACACAACTCAAATCTATACCATCATGCACAGACACTCTTTCCTCAAAACTACCTTTGGGCATAGATTTTTTCATGAAATTTTTCTTCTCTGGAAGTTTATTATTTGGTATCCTGTTTTGTTGCACAGTTCCCACTGTGTGAATTCCTGATTTAGCTAAAAAAACTACCAATGGCAAAGAGGTATAAAAATTATCAAAGTATATGATGTGGTTTTGGTTTCTTGGCACTCCTCGAAGCAAACGAACTACAACATTTCCTGTTGCACCAAGATCTGGTTCATCTGGGAGTTTCTCTGTATTCTCTTGTCCAGAATATACCTCAAACTTGTGGGCATATCCCATCAAATCACAGAGAACATACAATTTGAAGCCCCATTTATGGGGCTTCTTAGGCAGATACTGTTTTAAAAAATGCCCTATTTTGGTAGAGCACATCTGTTCATCCACAGAAAGTCTTTGATTCATTGGCACTGTGGCAAACCTCTCATTGAGATGCTTGATAACAGGGCGTATTTTATAAAGCCTGTCATGTTCTGGATGACCTATAGGTTTGTGAAGATCATTGTTATTAAAATGTAATGATAACTTTTTCTCAAACTTGTTTAGTGGCATTGTTGAAGAAATGGGCTCATATCCAAACTTGGGCGACCAGTATGATCTTGTGCTAGGAAATTTGATTACTGACATGTATAATAATATACCAAAGAACTTATACAAATCATATTCTGTAAATGTTATAGATGAACTAGAATTACTCTGTATTATATATAAATTTGTCTCCTCTACTAATGTTTTGATAAAATCTTCAGTGATAAAATGGTTAAAACATTGATATGGAGTTTCTAGGTGTGATAGACCGCCTGAAGCAGTAGAACTCCCCAAGAAAGTAATTTTATCTGTATTTCTTTTATCAGATTTCTTTTTTTCCAAATCAAGCTTCTTTTGTCAAATGGAAAAGTGGATGAAGACTGCAAATTGGATGATGTTGATGGGTGAGAGGATTCTTGATCTTCTGGTTCTACAAGAGGAGGATCAATGTCAGCAGTTTCATCCACATCATCATCATCATCGTTCTCCTCCTGCAACACTCTTATAACTTCATCAGCATCGCGGTTTTCATCATCGGAATCTTGGTCATCAAGGCCATCTTCTGAGAGCCAACCGCCTTCTAACTTACTAAGATAATCTTCAATATCTCTTTCATTCAAGTTTCCCTAAAAAACAACATAAAAAAAACATTTACAAAAAAAAAATTGCCATACATTACAAGTGAAGTTACTGCACAGTGATGTAAATTTCCATCACATAGTTTCGAGAAATGTATTCACAGTGTTTTGATATAAATTGTACATAAAATAACAAAGACATGAAAACAAACCTTTTTTCCACTCATGTTCACTTTTCTTGTATTTTATATCTCCGTTTATTTCCTTAAAACAATTTAAAATATCACTTGTTTCTTCCAGTCACAACAAACAGCGGAATGACAAGTTCTAAGCCTGGTAATTGACAGTGATGTTTACTATTTTTTGACAACTGCGTTTTGTTGTACGCTATAGTCGCTTAAAAAGTTGCTAGCAACAACAAATTTACAGTACAAGGGTTTTGAGTACCTTTTTTTGTTGACTAAATATTATGATTAAAATTTCCATCATCATGCAAAGAAGGGTTAAAAAGTTCCATTCTACTGTGAGCGAAACCGATCCGAATACTTAAGATTACCAGAAAATTTTGAAACTTTCCGATTTTATTGTGTTACGCTTTATTTTGCTATATGTAAGGGAAGCGCATTTATTTATACCCAACACCTATTCGGGAAACTTTAATGCATCGAATCGTCTGGCACATTCCATTGAAAGCGTCCACACAGATGCGCTTAATTTAACGATATCAGTTTGTTACAGTCTGTTATTTTATTGATTTATACAGTCTGAAAGTACAATATTAAGGAGTTAGATGGGATTTTTGCAGTGCTCTGTTTCATATCCTCACGGTATGGAATCAAGTATTTTCACTGAGCAGCATCGTCATCTTTAATACTGATCATACCCTTTTAAATGCGGGTTTACAATAAAAACAAGTATCTCCATGGCGTCATACTTTCTTGGTTCCATTAGTTTTTCGAATAATTTTCGAGGATTTTGTTCACTCTAGACTGGATAGTATACCTATACACGAGTATTTCAAGATAATTAACGTAAAGAAAAGTCCGTTGACTTTCAATTTCTTATGAGAAATTTATGCATGACTTCGTTATATATTTAGTATTTTAATTGAATAAATTTCAGTAAAACATCTTTGTTAATCATTCTTCGCTATTTTGATTGACAGAAGGGCTGCACTGACTCATTTGCATCCGACCATAAATCGGAGTTTCAACGTCCAAGCTTGAAGTCCATTATCATCGTGTCACAGACTTATCTAACCTTGTCAGAAGCAAGAATTATATCCATAGGAAAGCTTTATGCGAGTAGCAGTCATCTCCATGGAAAGAAAATCTGTCGTGACTTGAAATCACACCCACTGGGAATCAGTTAATTTAATTTCGATGTGGGCATTGCCTTTTACAGCAATACAGCTCTCATCGGCAAGCTATCGTGTTTGGCCTCCAGACAATTATTACTCGTCGATATGAACCTCGGTCATTTTTATTTACCTTGCTGCTTTTATGTAGCTTGTTTATAAGTTATCGGTTTATAGATTTATATGGGAACAATGGCTGTTTGTGCGCTATAAACACATGTCACCTATGTTACATGCAGACATGTATCCTATTAATGCAACGCAACCTATTGCTTATCGATCTTAGCCTGAGTACTTGCAGCCTCAGATATCTAATAGACACGCAAATATGCAGTTAAAAGGTTCGATTAAAAAATAGCAAGTATTTATCAACAATTAATTTAAAACTGCAAGACACCAACCATCGTTTTCCATGTCAATTGATCTTTTAGTGTAAAATAGCTGTGGTAAGTGGTAGGTCAGAGATCGCTTGTAAAAGTTATCCATTTCGTAGCAACTTGGGTTTTTCGACAACCTAAGCAAGTGAACGTGACATTACTTATCATAACTTAAAAATTCTCACAAAATTCTTACTAACCTCAAATGATTCAAACAAATTGGACATACATACATATTCCAATTCCCCAATATATCACGAACACGACCAAATTACAGTACATTTTGGACACCCCACAGGCGTATTCACCGCTTTCAACGAGCAAGTTTGAGCTTCTTAAAAACTAGTGTATTTAATCATCACCTTAATTGCAGCCACCCCTCAAAAATCGCCAAATTTTCATGCAATCTTTACTGACCACTATTAAAAAATTACCCCATATATTTTAGCATAAATTGAACTTAATATAAAGCTGAGAAACCACTTTTTGAAATCACCGTCCTTGAAATGATAAACTTACGAAGATTCCTTTTTTGTTGTCATTTTCATTTTCAAATAGATATATAACAAAAAACTAAATCTTGTATGATGCAGACTAATTAAATAGTGGTAAAACTTGAAAAGCTTAACTTTTTTTCTAAATGCAACGTTTATATAATGATTTACATTTATTTGTAATTAACTCTTCTGGGTTTTTGACTTGCTGTTCAAGATGCGTTTATCTAAAAACCATCTTAATGCATGCAGTAAGCATATTAAAACTTAATAGTTTTACACATAACCTGTTCTTGTTGAATGTTAAAATTAAAAGTGAGCAGCTAAAAGACGATGAAAGGAAATATCAATTAAATGTGTTATAATTTGCTGAAAGAATTAGCTGGCTGCAATTTTTTTTCTCGTATAAATACAGGTTCCTTTCGTTGCGAATGCAATTTTAAGTGAAGCCAAAGTTATTTCTTATCGGTTTGTTTATTTATACCAGGGAGTGATGGTGCATAATCATTTACATACAAATTGGTTTTTATATGTGCTGTTTGTGGATGCTTTAATATGATTACTTTTTTAATGAGTTTAAATTTAAATACGATATCCTTCTAAAACAGGTGCACAATTTAAGTGTCCGGCAGTTGATAGTGAAGACATGATAAAAGAATATTAGAATAAACGTTATATTTAGAGGTAGTCAAAAATGTTGCTGCTTGTTTTGGTAATATGATGGACTGTAATAATTTCTGACATGAATATAATCAAGCAAAGCAAGAAACAACTCGTTGCGAACATTTACGAGATAGTCTTTGTTTTACGTGTTAGTTTTATGAGAAAACCCTCATTAGAAGGAGAATGGAGTCCTAACTTTTAACTCGCCTTTCTTGCCTTCTCTGTGATTCCTAGCAACTGCTGTCTATGAGATACTGTAGATGCCGGTTAGTAGAATCACTGATTTATAGAATAAACTGCTTAATAGAATCAAATGCTTTGGAGCGGAAGCGAATCAAAATTTACAGTGTAAAAATTGCCGGTTATAGGAATGAAATTTAATGGAAAAAATTTAATATAATGGAATTATAAACTATGAGGTTAATCGTTTAATGTCTATTTAACAATGTCTTCCGATCCTAGAAGTACCTTTCTAATATTTATTAAAGTTTTAATATCTAATGAGCTTTTTTTGATGAAAATTTAATGAAGACACATCTACTGGGCATAACTACCAGCCGGAGATGATTGCAGGAAGTCTGTCGATCCCATACCGCCAGTATGTTTAACTGGGAAGAATCTATTAAATATTAAATCAAAACAAACAAAATATGTGGTTTTTAAAAATTAATGTTATAATAATGGGTAGTGTGTGCTTAAATTTGCTTTCAACTACATAATTATTATTAACAATAAGGTATGAATAAATGTCCAAATTGGTTAAATTTCAAATTTAGCTTTTTAGAATTGATGGTTATTAGAATCAAAATGGTCTAAACCAGCGTGGTTCTATTAAAAGGTATTTACTTTTTATGTTTTCCAAAGACAAGTTAAACAGTTAAATTTAAAACAGAAGAGCACTTAAATTCACATGTGAACAAACTAGAGGAGAAGGAGAAACGTTTTTGAAGTAAAATTGGTTCGAAAAAGGAGCAAAATAAGCAATATTGATAAGTCAATACAAAAAAACACGATTTACATGGTAACTTTGTAGGCTAACTACACCAGATCGAATCTCTTCTAAGAACCAACGCAATATGAAACAAACAAACCGATACGTGGACCATACAAACAAACAAGACTCTTCTTATTCTTTTTCTTACTATTTTTCCCCTTTATCCGCCTTCTCCTCGGCATCTTCCTTCTTTCTTTCTTCTTCCTTTTCTCCTTCTGCTCTCCCTTCTCTTTCTTCTTCTCCTCACTCTCCTTTTCCATTTCTGTTTTTCTTGTTCTGCTTTTTCTTCTTCTTCTACTTCTACTTCTCATTCTTCTTTTTTTTTCTCCTTACAGAACAAGAAGACCATGTTCTTGTCTATTGTCTGCTCTCCTTCCTTTCTTTTTTCGTGCACTTCAAGAGTCTCGTATTTGATATGGTTAACATACTGAACTTCCTTTCTCTTTGCTCTTGAGATTTCGTTTTTTTTTTCTTTTTATTGAAAATTCCCCCTACGATGAAACAAAGTGTTTTGACTGCGTTTTACTGTAATAATTTCAGGATCATGGCACGTCTAGTTATTAGCAGCAAATAAACTGAAGAAGGGCGATTTCGGGGTATCATCATTAAAGTACAAAAATTCAAAGGGTTTGCTAAACTTTCCAATTGTAATGGTTATGACCTAATTTTCAACCAAATTTCAAGCATTTTTCACGTGTTACTTTCAATGCATTTGGTCCAGCGCTGTCCTAAGTGAAAACAATGTCTTTAAGATTTGCCAATTCTGATTGTATTTCGTTGGAGGCTTCTTCCATTTGTATTAGTTGTTGACAGTATATATGTGTCTTGAAATTAGCCTAAAACAGAATACCTTTATATCTACGAGTAGCGTATTTTGCATCTTAATTTTTTATGCTTTTCAGTTTTCAATGTACAGGGTTAGTCTTATTAAATGGACCCCCCTTTTATTTTCTCTATACTTTTACATTTGAGAATATTTTAAAACGCAGCTATACAGAGTGTTGTATGAATTTTTTAAATTCTCTGTTAAAAAGATATTTTGGTGTATGTATACAGGGTGACTCAATATTAAATTTGGTTTTTCTTATGGAACACACTATATATTTTTACATATTTGAATTCTGCTAGTTTTCCAGAATAGCTCTATATTTCATTAACAAATAGGCAATTTATTTCCAATAAAAAAATGCAGTGTAATAAATAACAACTTTATAAACTTATTAACTGTTATTAATAATAACTAAATAAATATAAAAACTTAAATTATGTCACATTTTATCGCATTATAGGTCCTTCTCTACATGGGAGCCATCGTTTAAGAAAGTTATAATATTTATAATATCGTCATATCACCTCATTTCTCAGGAAAAATAAATTTCTAATAACAACCGTCTCTCAATTAAAATAATTAATCAGAAGTAAAAAATATGTTAAGCGATTAATTTGACAGGCGTTAGTCAATTTAGTTTTTAAAACAATCGAGTAAAATCCAAAGGTTTCCATTAAAATGGGATCTATAAAAGTAGGCTTTAATTGCAAATAAAACGCCTATTTGGCAATGGAGTATATGACAATTAAATATATTTGGATTCTGAAAAACCAGCAGAATCCAAATATGCAAAAATATATAGGGTGTTCTATAAGAAAAAACAGACTTCAGGTTGATTCACCCTGTATACACACACCGAAATACATTTTTTATAGAAATATTAAATAACTCAGGAAAAACTATGTAGGATTGCATTTTTAAATTTTAAAAATAGTCCATAATAACGATAATAGACGGGGGTCCATTTAATAAGACTAACCCTGTACAAACAAGGACTTTGTAACCACTTAAAATATTCAACTCTTAGCGACATTAATTTATTGCATGTTGGATAAGATGAGTCTGGCTTCTCAATACATTCAATGCACATAATTTTCCTTTTCCTCTGAAATTCTATAACTTTGATTTTAAGTCCACCTCTATCAAAACTTAAATTTCATATATTTATAAGATCATTCAGGACCACTTTTCATTATAAGTGGCGCCTTATTAAAAACTGTGTGGATTAGAACTGTACTATATAAACACTGTTACTTTCTAGTTTTAAGTTTTCACTGTAGACAGTTTACGACTGCCGAATTTTTTTTCTTGATTTCGACCCAAATCTCATAACTTCGACCTCATTTTTCTGAAAATTTCAAATTTACTTCTGAAGTTTTATCTTTAAAATTGTATTCAAAAATAAAATAAGGATTTCAAATTTAAACTTGACTCTGTCAAAGAAACGAAAAAAAAAAATCAAAATTTCTTAACTATTTATTCTTATCCTCTTAAACACATCACTGCATAGGACAATAGTATTTCAAAGGGTTAACTTTCAATCATTCAGATGAATTTTACGACAAAAAATAATTCGTTATTAAATATATCTGAATTATTTTCTACATTAGTTTAGCCTGTGTGCCGAATAAGTTGTACATTCGTTTAAAGAAACTTATCATATATTTGGAAAGATTTGCATCAAGATTGGGTTGCAATTATTACACTGGAGAACAAATTTCTGAGTTCTACTTTTGAGCCGTGGTAGGGTTAAGCAGGCATGTTGATTTCAAGTCCGTGGTTTGTTTTCTTCTATTACCTCAAGTTTTTTCTCCACACCTTACGTAGGTATCCTATTTTCGACCAAGAAAAAATGCGTTTCTGAAGTACTTTTGAAGTGATGACCGAATTGTCTATTGCCATAGAATACATAGTTTAACAGAAGTATTGGAAATTTCAACCTAAAACGCAACTGAATGGCAATTTTTCATCAAAAACCCAAAGCAGAGCCAGAAGTATGTCCTCCACAATAGAAAATTATTTGGTGCAAGCCGAATAGGCTACTCAGTTTATTTGTTTGAACAATATCAAGACATAAAGGAAGTCACTGATTTTTTACAATATCACATGCACCAATGGATCATCTGCATTGACATGCCTGCATTTTTCTTCTACGGCAAAGGTATATACGAAGTATCCCCGTTTTTTGTGTTTGAGTGCCAGCAGAGCTTGTAAGAACCATTGGGTGCAGTCGAAATAGTTGCCAAGATCTGACCTGAAAGCTGGTGATTCAAAATATTCTACACCAGATACTTATCGACAGAGGAGCTTACAATTTCACCTCTGGATATAAAACAGGATCTCATCAAACAATTTGTTAAGCTCGTCAATTGAAGCATGTTTTTTTAAGTATCCGGTGTAGCATTTCTTACCTGTCATTTAAAACGATAAAGTTCACAGATTTGAAAGCTCATTAAAGATGACCATTTCATGGGAACACTTGAAAACTATGATACGTTGGCTTTCAAAAATATTCTCAAAGACTTTCTTGGACATATACGAGCTCAGAATGACATCAAAAATTGTCCAGCAATTCTAGGAGAGCCTAAAAATGCTTAGTGGGAACATGAAGACTAAATTATATTTTTTACATAGATATATTTGTGACTTTCTAAAAAATATTAGGGCGGTGGTTGAGCAGGTGAGTGATTGCACCAATATTTAAAAATCGTAGAGGCACGATATCAAGGCAGATGGAATATACATAATATACGATGGTTTACTATTCTTGGAGCATCAACCCTTAAACGAAGATGTTAACAGACTAAATACTCAAAAAAAAGCTAGACGTGGAACGCTTTAACTTAATATGTAATTTTTAACGCTTGGTAAAAAAATTTTACTATTTGTTTGAACACAATTTCCTATGAAGTACAATATATTTGGTAGCTTCTCCTTCATTTTCCTTTACATGCACATTTTACATGACTTTTGAGACAAAGGTAGGGTATCCTGTAGATTAAAAAATTGACGTGATACAGGAAAACTGAGGTTATTTTTGGATTAGGAGGTCAAAAGTTTGTCTAACACAAGGTACAGATCTAAGACAACGAAATTGTTGTTGCCCAGTGTTATTAATATTCATCTCCTGACTTACTGTCTCTTCTCTTTTAGATGAAAGTATATTTCTTTTTTTGCTTTACCGATTTTTGTGTTTGTTTTAATAAAATTATTAAACTTACTCTCAGATGATATTTTACTGCTTTTAAAAAGCTAAAGACTTGTGAATTTGTAAATAACAATATTAATATGTCTATCATGTTTTATATGCAAATATATTACAATCGAAAGATGAATTCGCATCGGCGATTTCGGTCAAATTGATCAGCTCAAGTCTATAGACTATGGCATGGACAGCATTAAGTACAACTATTTGTTTTGTTTATGGAGAACGTGCATCACGGAGGCTGGTCCATGCCGTGTAAAATGTTTTATACATTTTCACCATTTTAGGGGTCGAATGTAGAAAAAAAACCTTTCTTAGGGGATGCCTTCGCCTTAGAAGAAACTTTTAGTCAAATTTAAGGTATCAAATATTTTGTGATAAGCGAATGGTATTTACCTTTTATATGTAATCTACAAATAGATTTGTGTTAGTTACGCTTGATCTCCTACGATGAAGCTATTGTCAAGATTGTTGTTTTTTTCTATTGAGGTTTTGTGGATGCGATGTTGTTTGAGTTTTCGATTGGTGGCTTCATATTAATATAAATTTCAAATTTTAAAATTTTCAGAATTACCCAGTTTAGGTAATTGTTGCAAAGTTACATTATAAATCCTTTAAAAGGACACTTCTAAAATACTTTGAAATAATCGTCATTAAGGAATGATTTGTTCTTTGAAGCTTTAGCATGAAAGTTGACATCGTGATTATAGCTGATTGGAAAGATCAACATCCATGGTGTTCTTTTTTATTGTAAACAGGCAATCAATAAAAATGAGGGAAAGCTAATGACCCGCCTGCCGCTGTAAAAAAGGGACGGCGATGCTATTGTATTTTAATGGCGTTTGTTTTAATGGCATTGACACTGGGAAATCTGGTAGAAATTCCATCTATTCGTTAGGGT
Organism: Dastarcus helophoroides; assembly: GCA_028583605.1. Lineage (NCBI taxonomy): Eukaryota > Metazoa > Arthropoda > Insecta > Coleoptera > Bothrideridae > Dastarcus > Dastarcus helophoroides. The sequence continues at coordinate 7,488,966 of CM053329.1, forward strand.
GGGCGTTTCGGTGTTATTAGAATAATGTACTGTGTTCCCACACTTGGCAAAGACTGGAGGACGATAAATAAAACATAACATCCTTAATAAACGTTTATGTAAATGCCCTAAACAGGCGAATCTCTTGTTCACTGGCTTGACCTTTTAACATTCCCAACGTGTACAACAACCACTCACTGCACACTTCGATGCTTCATCACGATCTCTTCTACTGTTTTTCTTATATTATTACAGTCACCTGGGATTAAATTACCAATGATACCGATGGAGGAAGACGAGACACGATCGATGCCAAAGGGGCAGAGTTCAACTCGGAAACATTTGAAAATATGCTCATTTTTCGTAAATCTTGCAGCTTCAATTGACAGGCGATCATTTTCTCAGTTATGCCAAGGTGAACGTACGTAGTTACTTTATTGCCTGGCACAAGTACAAGTGATTGCACTCGACACTAAAAAAATGCTAAACATTTTTTAAGTATAAGCAAAACAACATTTACATATATTAACCTTGATTATTGGAATTGTTCCTAATTCGTATGAACAATTCCAGATATCTTGAAATTCAGAATTGGTTTCCTTTTGCAGCATCGTCGTTGGATGATACGATGATACCAATATTTTGTTGTTGTGCCAACTCTGTGGTCATAGACTTCTGTTTAGCAATCTCGTATCTGATTTATTCTTAATCTTTATTAAATCTCATTAAAAAATGGGCAACAAATAAAACGCGCCTTATTTTATTTCCATTGCATGTTAAATTTTCCAGTTAATTTATCTAAAATCATGATAAGAAACGAAATATTCGTTGAAAAGAATAAGGGTCCGATAAATGTAATGAATGCTCGACATAAAATTAACCTGCTTGTTAAAGTAATAAATATTCGATAAAAATAATAGACGCTGGATAAATGTTATGAATGCTAGTTATAAAATGTGGATACTTATTAAAATAATAATGTTTCAACAAAAAATATAGACGCTCGATAAATAAAATAATTGCTTTGTATGAAATTCATATGGTTCCGAAATTAATAAATATTCGATTAAAATAATATAAGTTTGTTAAAAAAAGAATCAAATTATAGAGGCCTCATTTATTTAAAGATTGCCCAGTGGCAAATTGTAAGGCTTCCTAAATTATTTGATATTCCGTTTGTTTAAATGTAAAAGGTTGTATGCCGTCATGAGAACTGAAAAAGCTTTAAAATGAGATATCACCCGTAATGGGTAGCTTCCAAGACACCAGAACTTTTGCCATCATGTGTCTTCCTGAAGAAGAAAATCGACCTATTCCAGGGTGTTTTTTCTTTGGTTTTTCTTTAAATTCGTACATTTTTCATTGCAAATTTGATTTAATAATAAACATCACTTATCAAGCATTTGTATTTTTATAAATTGCATTAACATAGAAGGTAAAATTTCATTTAGCAGCAAATATAAATTTATCAAACATTTATATTTTTGATTAAAATACCAACCAGAACTTAGTCCGCAAATTGTATATTTTATATTATAATTTTAATAAATGTATAAAGCATTTTCTAATATTTTATGCTTTTTTATATATATTTTAGCATTTTTAAATTTTGTATCGGGCATTTGTATTTTTATTAACCTTGAAAAATGCATCAAATTACCAGGCGTAAATTACGACCCTTTAAAAATGTATTTGTTAGGTCCAGCAGTTCATTAATAAATGTACACAGGGTATAAACTGTAGCTGGAATATATTAAATAAGACGGAGGCAAAATTTTTCTCACAAATATCCCGAAACAAGTCGATTTTTGTTTCAGGTTTGCCATATTTAAAGACTTGTTTTGTATTTTTTTCCTCTGCTGGAGATGGGAGTGAGAGGTGATCACCTTCTTTTTTTTAAATGCTGTATGTCGTATGATCTCTCTGTGAATAGGACGTCTAGCATTACTTGCCATAATAATAAATAGATGAAATTTAAATAATTTAGAATATGTTAGTACAAAATATGCAAATTATTCTCATTATATTAACTTGGTGGTCTAATGAATCTGGAGCATTTACCCACAAAAGGAAGCAGCGCTACAAATTTAATAAAATATTTACCTTCTAAACACTTTGGTATTTCAGATAAACCATATAAATCAGCCGTTTTATGTTATTAATTTAATGTAGCATTAAATACCTAATTAATCTCGAGATTACGAATGCGGCAAAATTACTTTCTAATTAAAATATTTCTCACAAGTTACGCGCTGTGATTATTTAAAGATGATGAAAGTATGTTCAATTAGAAACAGGTTTCAGTAAATAGTGACTGTTCAACAATAAATTCGTTGGATTTCTGCTCTCAATTATACGACATTATCAGCATGAATTTAAATTATAAAGTTTAAAAGTTTGACCCACTTTCCGAGTCCAAGCTGCCACTTAAAATGAACCAACTCTTTACATCTCTCGAGGTTTAATTTAGTCGCTGGTAATCAATAAAATTTTATGCTTTTAAACTTTTAATGAAAAATGGAATCCGATGATTAATGTTTGCTGTGCTAAAATATTAAAGTTTTATTTTATTTATTTTCAGTCAATACGAATATAAGCCTTTTTGTACTTTTATTACGAAATCCTACTATATTAATTTTGTTCTGCAAAATATTAATTAAACATGCCAAATTTCATGATTAGTGCACAGAATTCAACGGTTAAAATAGCAATTTTAAAATACTGGTGCTCACGTAAAACTTCTTTTTTTTATTAATCAAAACCATCACATTTTGGTCAACAAAAGATCAGTTTATTTAGCCTACTAACAATAAAAATATTGTTATTTTCAAGTTACTAAATTCTTTGAAGGCATATACGTAGTTACTGGATTAAAAGTCGTTTTGGCAAAAATTTGTTACCATTATACAATGATAAATGGAGAAGTCTGTAGTGTATATTTGTGCACCAAACTAATTCTATTGCTACAGTTTCCCCGAATGTTTAATAATAATTGGTTTTGTTTCAGGTGAGAAAAATGTTAAATTCATTTTCGGTTTTGGTAAGTTTACTCGTAAGTGGAATTACTAAATTACTTCGAACTAAATCAACATTGTTTATGATAAAACCAGGGCTTTGAATCGGAACTGAACCGAAAAAAACCGTTATTTCTGTCGGAACGAAAACCGGAACTGAACCGAAAAAAACCGTTATTTCTGTCGGAACGAAAACCGGAACTGAACCGAAAAGAAAGTATCGGTTTATTTCGGTTCAGTGCAGATTCAAAAGTCCACAGTTGACAAAACCTCCCACTTCAATTTCAACTTTACATTGAAAGTCTCGAACTACAACCCAATATTTTCTCTCGATTACTATTATTATTGTATTGTTCACGAGTCTTTTTTGAAACTTAGACTTTCTTTATTAAAATTTTAAATTTAAACTTATTTTTATTTTGTCCCACAAAGGTCAGCTTTAAATTTAAAATTTGGAATTTTTTGAAAAATATTGACGTTTATTTTTAAATATTTCGACATTTACTACTAGCATTTGAATCAAAATTATGTAGAATTTTTGTAAAATAAATTTCGAATATTTTCGCCAATTTCACCTTTTTTTCTCAAAATTCTGGGTTTACAATTTTAATTTTTTCCTATTACTTCAATCGTTCTATACAAATGATGCCTGATCCGTAGCTCGCGGGCGAGCCACATATGGTTTGCAGTAATTTTTGATGTGAGCTGAGGTGCCTATGAAGAAAAGAGGCATCCCATTTTATTTAGAAAATTCATATTTTCAAGCTAAAATCAAAATTTCTAAAAAAAAATTAAAATTTCAATTTTAAAATCGGAAAAAATAAAAAAAATTATCTTTACGTGAAAAATTTAAGACAAAGGCTAAAAAACTTTAAAAATTATTAGAAACAAATTTATTTAAACAAATCCAATTGTCAGAGTTTAAATTAAACACGAAATTTTGAAAAAAAAATTTCAAACAGAAAAACTGGAAATGTATAAGTGGAATTTTAAAAAGTATAATTTTTAACTTTAAATGAAAAATGTTATGCAAAACTTTGAAAAGATAAAAAACTCTTAAAACAAAAAAATTCTTGAATTTTCAATTATAAAATTAAAACAAGGAATTTCGAGAAAACATCCAAATGTTGAAAAAAAAACAATCTCATTCACAGAAATTCAGTTCTAACACGAAATTTCAAAAAAAACGTCCAAATTTTAAGTTTAAATTCGAAATTTCGATAAAAAAGTTCAAACCTTGAGATGAGGGTCAACATTTTGAGATCAGAAGACAAAATTTCCAAAAGAAAGTCTAGATTTCGAGTTTTGCAGCAAAATTTTAGAGAAAAATATTAATGTTCAAGTTTGAAGTCAAAATGGCTAAAATGTCAAATTAAAATTTTTGTGAAAGGTTTTTCGTTAATAAATGGCACTTTTTTGGAAATGTTGACTTTTTTTCTCGAAATTTGGACTTTAATCTTAAAATGTCAAACCTAACCACTACATTTTGAGAAAAAAGTTTAAATGTCCAGAGACTTAAAATTGATAAAAGCAAATTTCAAGTTAACGAGAAACTATGAGAAAAATTCGAACATTTTAAGAGAAATAGAAATTTATAATTTCGTTTTACTATAAATTTTCGAGTTTGTAGATGTCAAGTTTAGACATGAAATTTCGATAAGTTTTCGAAAATTTCGAGAATAAAATCAAAATTTTGAATTTTTTTTAATAAATAATGGTTTCATTTTATTAAAAACTTTCTAAGAAATCTGAATTTTTTGAAGGTTGATTTTTTTTATAATTTGGAAGTTTACCCACGCTATTAGTAGCTTTAAATTTATAAAATCGAAAATAACAAAGGTTTCTTAAATTCTTTGGTTTTTATTTAAGCTCGAGTTCTCGGTCAAAATGTTTAATTTGAAATTTAAATTTTTACCTTTTTCCTAAAGTTCCAACTTTAGAATCAAAATATCGACTTTATTTCGACTTTAATATCAAACTGTTAAGTTTTCTTAAAATTGTGAGTTCTAAGGTTAAAACTTGGAAAAAAAAGAAAGAAAACAAAACAAAATTTCACCTTCATCAGAAAATTTTAACTTTCATCGGTAAATTTCGACCTTCATTACTTACGAGATTTGACTTTAAAACTTTTGGTAAAAAAACTTAAAAGTTTATGAAACATTTTTATCAATTTCCGAATTTAAAAATGTTAGCTCGAAATTTTGATAAAATTTGGAATCCTCAACTTTTGCTTAAAAATTCAAAGTTTCTAGAAAAATAGAAATCTCATTAGTTATTAAATTTTAATCTTTGACAAACGTTTTTTAGTTTCTCTTTAAATTTAGGTTATTTTAATTTTAAAAAAGTTAAAATTTCAAATTTGAACTTGGATTCTTCAGAACATAATAAAATTTCGAAAATAACGTCGAAATGATTGCTCAAAATTTTCTGAAAACGTGAAAATGTCTAAAAAGACTTCGAAATTTTGATAACAGATAGTAAAGAGATTTAACTTTTTTTTCGAAATTTATACATTTTTCTTAAAATTTTATATTTAAATTGCAATTTATTTTTCTAAAATTTCAACTTAAACATGAAATGTAGTCTTTTTTTTAATTATGACTTTTTTTGATATTTACGCAGTAATCTCTAAAATTCGAATGTTTAAAAGACTCATAATTATTAGAAATAGTTGAAATCTTGAGTAATTTTTAATAATGAAAGATTTGTTTTTTCGAACTTTGATCATTGATTGAATCAGAATTTTAGTTCCTAGAACGGTGCAATTTGTTTTCCCTAAATTTGAATGTTTTGCTCGAAATATTGAAATGAAACACGACATTAAAAAAATTGTGAAGTTTTAACCCACACTCTTAAGAAAGTAGTCAAAACTTGACCAAAAAAAACTAAATTTATGTAAAAAAAAATTCTAAAAGTTTCATTTTAATCATAACAATTTGACTTTCAACTCAATTGTTCGAGTATCTTCTCGAAACTTAAAATACTTAGTATAAGTCGGAATTTTGCAACTTAATACTTTTTTTTTTAATTTTGAATTATTTATAAAATTTAAAATTGTTATTTTCTTTTCCTGAAAAATTAACTTTAAATTTAGATCTAGACTTTTTTTTAGAAATAGTGACTCCGCTTTATATATTACTTTTCTAAACATTTTATGTTTAAACTTAAAAAATGTTAACATTATTTCTAAATAGTTTAACTCAAAATTTTGAAATCTAAATTTTTTTATTTTAAATTATATTTATTCTAAAAGTTAGAGTACAAGTTTACAGTTTCTACATTCGCTAAAAAAAATGACTTTGTACTCGAAATTTTAACCTAAATCGAAATTTTAAATTTTAATTTGAATTTTTTTCCTAAATTTCATATCCTTCTTTGAAAATGTGTACTTTTGTTTCGAGATTACCCGAAATGTTTTATTTCTTTTAAATAAAAAATTAAAAATGAGTCACTCGGAGCTGCACCAAAAACCGAAAACCGAAAAAAACCGTTATTTTGTAGAAGCGAAAAACCGGAACTGAACCTATATAATTTTTTTCCGGGACGAAAACCGAAAACCCGAACGAAAATAATAACGGTTTGAAGCCCTGGATAAAACTGTGCAGAAATAATTCTTTGAAATATTCCTCTTATCCAATTTACATTCAAAGGCCAACACTTACATTCCTAAGCAAAGGAAGAACCCCTTTAGGGAGTAAATTTCAGTTATTCTACAGTAAAGAGACAAATTAGCTAAATTATTTACCTACTTAGGTTACTTTTTAGCAAGTGTCTTCAAAATGGCACAATATGGGCATGGGGCGCGAGTAAGTAGGACGGTGTAACACATAATTAATTAAACACTTTGTAAGACTTATTATTTTTTCGCCATTAACTATTTAATTATAGAAAAAAAATGAAACTTCGTTTAAGTTGAAGCAGTTTAGTAAAAGAAAACGTTTTCTGGAAAACAACTATAAATGTCAAACTTCGAGATTAAAATCCAAAAATTTGGAAAAAAGTCTAGATTTCTAGAAGGCAAAATTTCGACTTTAAATGTTTATTAATTTTATTTAACATTTAGTGGTTTGGAAATATTTAAATTTTTATTAATGAAAGTTGACAATATTCCTAAACATTTTTTGGAATATGACTACGTGATATCTAAATTTATTTAAAAAGTCACCTCATGATAGTTGACAAAAGTGAATGAAATAAAATTAATAAACCTAATGTTTCCGACCAATAAGAGTGTACCGTGAAGAATAATTCGACTTTAAAATTAAAATAAAAATAAAATGGAAATCTAACCCAGAAATTTGACGGCAAAAAGTTTGTAAATTAAAATTTCAAAAACGAAATTGAAAGTTGGAGGTTAGTGATTAAAGAACTTATTTACATAAAAGGTACAGAACTTTGCAAAATAGTCTCCAAACTTTGTAAACAATCTAAAAATTGATATTCTTCTTTTTTTATTTTGTCTCGAAATTTTATTTTTTAGAAATCTCGCCCCTTATAATTCCGAGAAAGTTGCAATTGCAACAAAAATATATCAAAATTTCTAATGACAATTCAACATTTTTCGGTTACAGTCGAAATTTTAAGAAAATCAGAAAATGAGGTTTTTTTAATTTTCAATATTAATTTGAAATTTTGAATGTTTTACCGAAATTGTCTTCTTCGGAAGGTTCCAACACGAAATGAAAAAGTTGATAATTTCGAAGTTACATTTTATTTTAACTTACAAAGTAATAATCGTACAACTTGAAGACAGTAAATGTGGAGTTATTTAAAATCAAAAAAATCTTGGAGCACTGACTCAGTCAATGGCGCAAAAAAATAATTCCGAGGAATGTTATTTTTCGTCGCTTAAATACATGATAATTATTATTTTGTTTTAACCATCGTAATTTCTGGAAGATAAATGGTTGCGGTATGTGGTCATTTCTTGCGCTTCTGTAGGTGCTGCATAACTTCTATCAGATCGGCGTGCCCGACGATCAGTGTACCGTGAACTTCTCGATAATTATCTGCAAATTAAAACTGAGTTATGGACATCTATTGTTTCCGAGTAAAATGACTCAAGAAGTCAGCCGCCTGCACGTGTGTGCTTTTAGTTTCGAAAATGCTGCAGATAAGTAGACAGAACATGACTTAAGTAGTTAATAGTTCATGTCTCTATAACTTCAGATATCAATAATTATTTTCCAAAATTGTCGACGTGCTGCTATACTTCTAAAAATCTGTTAAATTGTCAAAAGTATCAAGAAGTATTTTTTCAAAATAATTCATTTATAGGAATAGCAAAAATTAGCAAGGAAAACCTATTATGCTCAGCTGCGAAAAACTTTTAAACTCAGCTGGGGACAGTCCCAGCTAATGTCTGAAAGATGATGATGATCAGTTGTTATTTCGGTGGCCATATTTTGTCTTCTTATTTTGATCAGGATGTTAGAATTTAGATGCGATTCCGCTGTCAGCAGAATTCCTTCACTATGAATAGTTCGAATTGTGAAGTTGGTCGTTTCTAACAATAAGGCATTCATGGCTTGTTTCACAATGATCTATTGGAGGACCTGAATTTTTTTAGTAGAGTATTTTGTCAAGAATCACTCCTAGATATTTAATATGAGTTTTCCAGTCAAAGTGATGAGCATAGACTTGGATATTCATTAGGTTGGATTCTTCTTCAGGAGAAAAAAACCGTTTACGTTTTAGCTTTTACTTGGCTTTCTTCATTGGCATAGGTTACTAGTAAAGTCCGATCGCTCTTCAGGAATATCAATTGTGAACAGAGAATATTACTACAAGCGGCAAATCTTGGGGCACCCCGAGCTCAGGAACGTGTCAACCCTTGACACCTCCTGTGGGCCAAACCTGAGAATATTTTTGTGCATTATTTTTCAGTTTTTCCACTTTAAATCTTTCAAGAAACTTCATACTTAACACTAAATTTTACATTTTTTCCTGAAATGTATATCTTAAAACTCAAAATCTAGAGTTTTTCTTGAGAATTCGACTTAAACTTATTTAAATTTAAATGACTCGTATTGATCTGTTTGTTATTTATATGCTTCGAATTCTTTCTTTGAATCAACATTTTTTTGTGGCAATATCGAAATGTGCTACTTCTTGACTAACATTTCGATTTAAAAATCTATATTTCAATTTTTTCTCGCAGTTCAACCCCTTTATGGAAAATTTCAACTTATTTTCCAATTCCGGTTTCTTCCTAGAACTGAATTGGACTGAATCTTAAAATATATTTAAATTTCGAATTTTATGTTAAAATTCTTACTACTAATGCCTCAGTTAAATATACTTTAAACTCTAAATTTCTCGAAATTATTATTTTATACATTCTATGAAATATTGTTACTCATTACTGGTTCACACAATTAGACGCTGTGGATGTTTAACACTTTTATTTAACCAACAAATGAACAACTTATTTGTAGATACAGCCGTGATTTACAACTAATTCACCTTCTTGCTTATATTGTTATTCCGTGCATAGTAGAATATTTCATATCTCGAACTCGCAGTTACGTATCTCCTTAATAGTCCTAATTACATGTAAACGTTCGACAGACGTTTCGAGCCTCTGCGTAATTTCTCCTAGTCGCTTCTAATAATAAACATTTAGTAAACAATTTTTAACTTCACAATCTGTTACAACTTCTACCATTTTCTCAAAATTCTATATTTAAATTTAAAATATTTTTCCTAAAATTTCTATTTGAAAGTTTCAAATTTTCAAAAAAATATCCATATAAGTTAAGTATCTTTGCTCCTTCAAATGTCTGCATTTTTTTACAATTTCCAATTAAAATATTTCCTGTATCTTCTTTGCGAAGTTTGTTTAATTCCATTCATATTGATTACCATTTTCTTCTCCATTTAGGTTAATTCCATTCAATTTAAACTTCAACTTCTCGAAATTTTTTAATAGTACTAGAAATTGGGATTTTTAATAATTTTCTAAATCTTCAACGTTAAACTCACACAAAAATGAAACCTAAAGAATTCGACTTAAATCTTAGAAATTTTGTTTCATTCTCCAAATTTTAATAATTTTAATTTAAGTTCCCAACTTTTGACAGATTTCCTGAAACTTGGATAAATTTTGAATGTGTCCCAAAAATTCGACTCTTTTCTTCAAAATTATAAATTCGAACATAAAATGATTTATGCTATTCCTAAAATTACAAAGATAATCTGTAAACATTTCGAATTTAATATTCGAAATGTAATGTACAGATTTCGAATTTAAAGTTTGAAATATATGGTAATATAGAGATTTCGAAAGGCTTTAGAAAAAAGCAAAATGTAAAATTAGATTACATTTTTTTTTTCTGAAGCTTTTCGATTTAAAGTTAATTAGTTACCTTAAGCTAAAATGTTCACTTGAAATTAGAAATCTAAACCATTTTTAAATAATTCTGCTTAATTTGAAAATGATGACCTGAATATCAAAATAAGGAAAATTTTGTTTTTTTAGAAATTTAGAATTATGACCTTTTTATAAATTTCGTTTCTTTCTCAAAATTTTGACTTTTTTAAAAAATTATGAGTGTCGACAATTTTCGTTTATTTAAAAGTAATTTGTTGAATTTTGTTATGATAAATTTAACCTTATAAGTTTCGAGTTTTCTCTAAATTTGGATTTTTTTTCAAAATTCCGAATTTAAACTTGAAATTTTGAGTTTAAATTTGAAACGATCAAAATTTCAATGTTTCAAGCTACAAGTTTTTCTTAGAAAGGTTGAATGTTCATTATTTTCTAAAAATTTTCTATTTAACAGTTTAACGTCAAAATTTATTGTCTATCCCTGAAATGTCGGCTGTAATTATTTCGAAATGTTGATTACTTTTATCGAAACCGATTTAGATAATTAAAATTTGTCAAATTTTGGGTTAAAAGTCAAAACCTGAGATTAGTATTTCGAGACTATCCAAAATGAGAAGCTTTTAGGAGATATAAGATAGATAAATAATTAAATAGAAGAAATAATATAAATAAAGTAAATAAAATAAAATGTCTTAGAATCGCAGCATAACTG